>CM061041.1:131065032-132442532 GCA_030762985.1 Adelphocoris suturalis | reverse complement strand
AGGAAAACCATTGGTATTAACACACAAATATGACCTAGAAAAAAACATATATTCATGCCTCGAAGGAACGCTGTAACCAACACAAGGTGCCGCGGCGCCTCCTCTCACGCCACCCCCCTCTCACCCCTCTCACCACCCACCGTGACCCCCTGCCAAGCGTGCCAGGCGTGCATCTAACACGTCTAACACTCAAAGCCCCGAAAAATACACCGCCCGTTTTTGGCCCATAGCATCTATGCGAGTAAAGCGATCGGGATGGTTAAACGTTAGGACCAACTAGACCCCAAATGGAGTCTATGTCTATCTAAGAACGGGTTTTTTAAGTAAATTCTTAGGCCTTTTATGGCCCGGACGGCGAACGGCGGACGGAGGACGGCGGACGGACATTTCAAATTTGGATTCTACGCACCTTGAAACGTAAAGTGACAAAGTTTGAGGGGGGGTTATAAAAATTTTTTGCTACACGATCACATAGGCTTATTATTGGAAATAATAAACCAAAATCGGGGACTTTTTGGGGACTTTTGGGGTTCTAAATTTTAAAAATCGGTGACCTTTTACAAGCTTTAATTTCTTTAGGAATAGCGTACCGAAATACTTACCAGTAGACCTACTGTAATCATGAGTAGCCTATATAAAATTAGATCTTCATAACTTTTAGCGAATTTTTGAAGAAAATTAAGCTATTGCTCTCGCCTCAAAATTTGTAGAATGTGAATTTTTGAAAAATTTTTATGCAGAAATCCGTTTCAGGCTATTCTGAATCATATTCTGAAGTTTAACTCATTTTTTATGTATGTATGTATGTATATATATGTATGTATGTATGTATGTATGTGTCATTCCAGACGATAACTGTCCGTATAATTGTGCTAGAAACTTCAAACAAATTTTAAAATGTTAAGGACAAAACGAAAGTTCAAGTTCGTTGGCCGGCATGATCGAATTACATATTCGGGTGGAAATCTTCAAAAATGTAGTAAACAATTTCAAAATAGCCGGTTTTTTGCGATTTATTGTGCGAAATAATTTTTTCAGCATACTAACATGTGGTATATTTGGAATCAGCGTAAAATGTCCTATAAGAATATGTATCAAGTTTTCAAACATTTCAAATTTGAAAAATCAGTCAAAAATCGAAATAATGCCGTTCGCTAGTTGTAAAAATCGGTAATATTTGCATGAAACATTGTCCAAATTCAGATTGAACTACTCTTATGGAAGTAGGTATCCCTGTATAACCAATCCTAGAACCATGCTGTTTAAAACGTAGGTACCTAGTAGGTGCTTGTTAAAAAAAAATCGGTGTGCGTCGGACCACACGGTGGAAGTTATACTTCTGTGGCCATAATTTATAATTAATAAATAAATTATGAATAATAATTTATAAATTATAAATTTATAATTTATAATAATTATAAATTTATAATAATTTATAATAAATTTATAATTATAATATTTATAAATTTATAATAATAATCTATAAATTTATTATAATAATCTATAAATTTATTATAATTTATTAATTATAATTTATATATTATGAATCGATAGTTCTTAAAAATTTGTTCTTAAAAATTTGTTCTTAAAAATTTGTTCTTAAAAAATATAAATTTATAATTTATAATAATTATAAATTTATAAATTTATAATAATTTATAATAAATTTATAATTATAATATTTATAAATTTATAATAATAATCTATAAATTTATTATAATTTATTAATTATAATTTATATATTATGAATCGATAGTTCTTAAAAATTTGTTCTTACTTTTCTTACTTTTCAGCGTGACGCGGTTTCTCGACCAACATCCCATCCCAAAGGGTCTAACTCCTCCTCCTCCTCCTCCTCCCTCACTCCTCCACCTCCGCCTCCCTCCTCCTCCTCCTCCTCCCTCACTCCTCCTCCTCCGCCTCCCTCCCTCTCCTCCTCCTCCTCCTCCTCCTCCTCCTCCTCCCTCCTCCTCCTCCTCCCTCCTCCTCCTCCTCCTCCTCGATTAATCGATAGTTCTTAAAATTCTTAAAATTCAGCGTGACGCGGTTTCTCGACCAACATCCCATCCCAAAGTGTCTAACGGGCGCAAAGAAGTATAACTTCAAAAAAAAAAGTACCTAATCACAACTGATGAGTTTACTCTGTGAAATATTCCGTCCTCCGATTCTCTCGGTCGCTCTCTTTAATGTTTTACGCTCAACTGTTTTAGGACTTGATGTAGCTTTAATACTGACTGTAGCTTAGAAAATATCAGCCATGAAATTATGAAGAAGTTCTATTTATGTACGTACTAGCACGCAGACCCAAGGCCTCGCTTCGCTCGAAATGTCGAAGATTTCTTCAAAACTTCGCTCATGGGGTCATGCTGCATGACTGGACTTTTTTTTTTCATCGATTCTAGCCTACTTATAAAGTACAGAAGTCTAAGACTACTTACAGAATGTTAGAAAATACAATGTACAAAATATTTAATATTAAAGATTCAAAAATCTCAATTGATTCTTTCGTATGTTTTGTGAATATCGGTACTGGCATTATATTATGATTAGGTACTTGATCACCGACGCCATAAAAATCGGTAACTTTCGGAAATATCCGTGCCCTAATGTTGAATCCGTGACTTTTCCGGGACTTTCCGGGAATCCGTGACCTGTAGACACCCTGTACGTATAGTCATGTGACCACAGTTCAAGAGTATTGGTTCTCCCTCTGACTGCCGACTAATAACTTTTCCCGTTGAAAGTTAAACCTCCGACAAATGTAATTGTACTATTAAATCATATTCCGTTGATTACGTGAACAAAGTACCTACATCGTCCAAAAGCCAGCTATCCTGTTCACCTACTTGGGAGTGAATGAAGTTGTCGATTCTTCTCCGATTTCAAAGTATGTACCCTACCTGTTCTTTGACGGCATCTGCATGTACAGCAAAGTTGTATCTACAAACATGAAGCACCACGAGCAGGTTTGAGTTTGAATAATACGATTTTATATGAAAGCTGTTGTCAATAACAAATTAAGTAGGTTGGCGCGTAGTTGAATTTGAGCTAGTTACCCACTCAGATCATGGAAACGACCATTTGATAAATCAGGGAAGACACTCAAAACGAACTATTCCACGACGGCTGATTAATTAAACTTGATGTAGATAGATGAAAAATTGAATAATAAGACAAAACTCGGCGCTCCGCGCCTCGCCAGGGGGCAAGCCCCCTGGACCCCCGGTTACCTCTATTTACATACTTCGGACGAAATTATTGAAACACAGAATGTGTTTGCGTTGTCGCGCAACCAAGTGACAACCAAACAAGCGTCATTGTTTACTATTCATTTACTATTCATGCTCATAACTCAGGTTGATGGCCACGCACTTCACAGTAGTTAACATAATATGGTTGGATAAATCAAGAGCTTTCCAACGAATGGTGAACGATTTCTGTGCGATTAAAATTGCGGAAGTTCCATTTCCCTACCAACGGCTCGGTTGTACGTGAAAATCATCAGAAAATTTACAAGTGGTTCATGTTGACAATTTCAATTATTGAGAATGATCATCTGTGTGTAAACAATTGATTCAAATAACCATGCTCATAACTCAGGTTGATGGCCACGCACTTCGCAGTAGTTAACATAATATGGTTGGATAAATCAGGAGCTTTCCAACGAATGGTGAACGATTTCTGTGCGATTAAAATTGCGGAAGTTCCATTTCCCTACCAACGGCTCAGTTGTACGTGAAAATCATAAGAAAATTTACAAGCGGTTGCAATCATGTTGACAATATCAATTATTGAGAATGATCATCTGTGTGTAAACAATTGATTCAAATAACCATGCTCATAACTCAGGTTGATGGCCACGCACTTCGCAGTAGTTAACATAATATGGTTGGATAAATCAGGAGCTTTCCAACGAATGGTGAACGATTTCTGTGCGATTAAAATTGCGGAAGTTCCATTTCCCTACCAACGGCTCGGTTGTACGTGAAAATCATCACCGTCACACATTTCGTTACATCCCGCGTTCCATTTTCGGCTAGTTAGTCCATGGCTAAAACGCATTCTGTGTTAAAATAAAAAAGATGCCGAAATTACGGCGCTCCCGGACGGTCATCCATCCTTGTTACCTACTAACCAAACCCGACGTTGCTTAACTTTGAGAAAACAGAAGAATCTGAACGAGTATTCAATGACATAAGGGAGTTGGTGATTACAATTTTTTTCTTAGTCGTAGGTCTATAGTCGAACCTATTCAATACCTGTGAAGATTGCTGATAAAGCAGCGTGTAAATGTAAAATGAATTCAATCCTCTTCAATTCGAACTCGAGAGAATCGTTTAATCCTCTTCAAGAGAATCGTTGACATTGAAATACTAAAGAGACTTTGGCGTGACGATAGCGTTTGGTAATTCGTGTACATATGTGTAAAAGGTGGCCGTCCACTAGGTCGACAGCACGGCGTGAGTAGAAAAATTTTCACTTTCGATCGCTCTCCAAACTTCTGGAGCGCGGCGCGACGCCAAAACATTTCGCACCGCCCCATCGACCTAGTGGACGAAGGTCGAAGCGAAAAATTTTCGACCTCGGCCATTTTCGTAAGCGCTCGTGCATAAAATGCTATACACATGGAAAATCATGTGCAAAATTATGCAGAAAAATGTACTAAAAATATATTAAAATTTGCTAAAAAAATCAATAAAAACCTTTTAAAAAAATCCAAAATCTCTTTTTGAATCGCAGAATTTTATTTAGAACGGGTTTCTGGCCATAAAATTGGTAGTTAACAATTTCTTCTCCCACAAAGTCCTTAATTTTCAAAACAATGTAACATAATATAGTACGATAATTTACGAAAATTCGCTCATACGATCATGCTGCATGACTGGAACTTTTTAGCACTTTCTTGGTTATTTTTCTAATAGATAGATGGCTCGTCGAAATGTAGCGTCTTGCTTCACAATCAGTGGCTTGATCATTTCATCAAGCTCAAAAAACTTTTCTAGAGATCCTGAAATATTGGACGAATTTCCTTTCATCGCTCAATAAATCATGGAAATGATGGATCGAAAAATGAAATCTGCCCCATAGTGTACGAACCTCAAGATTTTAGCGTCGCGTCGCATCACGCCGCTCTGTCGACCTAGTGGACGGCCACCTTCAAAATACATGTAGAAATACGCGAAGAGCTAGCATCTGTAGTTGCTTGTTCTAGACGCTGCTATTGGCGTTAAGGGGGGAAAATCGTACGGGAAGAACAAAAGTTCTCTAATATGTGGGTAATTTTCTAAGAAACAGCCAAACCCTGTCCCCGATGGATTCTGAAGTCCCTTTATTGATTTGGCACATTAAAACATAGTGAAGCATGCATTACAGGAGATACCTATGAATCGATTTTATATAATTTTGGTGAGAGTTAAAATAAGAGAAAAATAAAAAATATCATGACTTCTCGGAACTACCCCACCCCCCTCCACCAACTGTAAATTTCCATCACAAAATTTCCAGCATAAAATTTGAAACTCTTGACATATTTTCCACATATTTAGGGGGTTAAACAAATCAAAATAGGTGAAAAAAACGTTGTTTTTAGCACTTCTTTTGCCTTTTCTCCAAAATGGCTCGAAGGATATTGATGAAATTCACAGGAGTTACTGTTATGGATACAACTGATATGTCATGGCCAGGAAGGTGGCCTAAGGACAGTTATAAGCTAAATAATAAATGTAAAAACATAATTGTTAGCACTTTCTTAGAAAAAAAAGCAGTAATTAGAAAAAACTTCCCAAAATTGGTGAGAAACGTAGTTTTTCGTCGAAATGGCTCAAGAGATTCTTCTATAGATAAAAATTATACCCATCTCACATATAAATCCAGAAAAATAGTGTATAGGCCCCCATCCAAAACCTTCTAAGGTATGATCTATCATGATAGCATCCATGTAAAATGAATACAAGCGAGGAAAGTAGTGTGAAGCCTCGCACCAGATGTTATATCTTTCCTTCAATATGGCTCGAAGGATATTGATGAAATTCACAGGAGTTAGTTTTCTTATGGATACAAATGATATTCGATAGGTACCCGTCATGGCCAGGAAGATGCCCTAAGGACAGTAATAAGCTAAATAATAAATGTAAAAACATAATTGTTAGCACTTTCGTAGAATAAAAAAAAGCAGTAATTAGAAAAAACTTCCCAAAATTGGTGAGAAACGTAGTTTTTCGTCGAAATGGCTCAAGAGATTCTTCAATAGATGAAAATTATTCCCATTTCAGACATTTTTAATAAGATCGCACGACTTTCTTAGTTATCCCTTTGGGCTGATCGGAAAGTAGGTAGTAACCACTTACCGTAGCAAACATTTAAAATAACGCATAACCTTACGAGTTTTTGTACGACAATCCAGTAATTGAGCTGGCTTTTCAAATTTATTCGAAACACGTCAGGCCGGAAAGTAAATGAAGTCATAGAACCGGTGTTCATCGGTCTCTTACTGACAGTCACCTGAAGAAACTTCTGGACTAATGAAGTCCTATACTTGAAAATGAAACAATCGAATAACAACCCCATCCTTCTAAGATGTGATCCATCGTGATAGCGTCCATGTAAAATGAATACAAGTAAGGAAAGTAGTATGAAGCCTCGCACCAGATTTTATTTTATTTATTTTTTATTTATTTATTTTTTTTTTTGCGAATTTCGGACAGAAATATGAGCTATTACCGAGGGTCCCGTGGCACGGCCTAAGGCCAGGACCATAACAGGAATTCGTGTTGAGGACTCCGGTACCCAAAAATAACAGCCATTCATTTCTGGGTTTATGTATATATAATATGTAGATCTGTAAGCGCCGTAGCGACCGCAAAAATGTTCCGATTTTGATCAAATTTGGTACACTCCTTTCAAACGGGGATATCTCGAACCAGTTTGAAATCCAGCCAAATCGGCTCAGCCGTTTCAAGATGGCAGCTATAGTAAAATTGGTTTTTGCTATTATTACTGAACTGTTTAAGGTTTTAAGCTGAAGTAAACATCATATTATTACGCATTTTTATGTTATGAATACCAACCAACCTTTGCCAAGTCAACAAATAAAAAAGCGCTTGAAATGACTTATGTATTATGCTTAGACTAAGTTTAAGTATTTAAATTATTTTGTGGCCGTTTATCAATCGCAGATAAAGCCCAGGCAAACTGTAGGCCTCGGATAACTTCTTGTTGGCTGTTATCAACTCACATTTACCTGCAAGATATTGCTTGGTATGTTTAACTGAGGCTCGTCTCCCTCAGTTAGCGATTTATCTGGTGGATAACTTTTTGTTGAGAGGTTATAACGTGTGGTAGTAATAATATAGTATAATGTGTAGTATAATATAATATAGTATATTGTAATAATATTAAGTCATAATGTACAATGAAGTTGACTCGATTGATACAGATTTTTCGGACGAGGAAACCGTTCAATTCCTAGAATACGAACGAAGACCTTATACGATTCGTCCACGTCCGGATTATTTTAATTTACTTGATGATGTCGATTTCACACCCGTTTCCGACTTTCGAAAGAAACGACCGATGTTTGTGCTGGAGTTGATAGAAAGGAAATTAGAATCCTGCAGTGACAGAAACAACTCCATATCGCCGATCACAAAACTTCTCCTAACGATCAGATTCAATGGTCTTGGTGAGTAGTTGCTACCTAATAATGTACCATAATGTAGCATAAAATGACAATCGAGATCCCTTGGCATCAGAGATGAAATCGAAAGGAAAGGACTGCTCTTGTTGTTGTGTTGTGCTATACCTATCTAACTTTTACCCATGGACGTCACGAAGAACTAAAAATACCAGTGTTGTAAGGCTGTTTTGTGGGGAAATCATTGTTGTAGTAGTAACTTCTCGCTGTAATGGGCATTGATGAGACGCCCTCAGTGGACCCGATTTTCATCCACCCCACTATGGAGGAGAAATGGCGCGAGGCTACGCGTAAAGAGCTAGACAGAAACGCGTACCCCTTTTTCCCCATAGACGAAGTTATCTGAGCAGTTAGCTATCTATTAGGTAACCTGAGGGCATAAAGTTGATTGTTTAACGCCCTACCAAATTTGTTCGATAGGTTGCGGTAACCTCTAGGTATCTGCCTGAGGTTTGTCTGGAAGTTACCGCTGTGATTGATAAACGGACCCTAAAGGCCTGTTTTCCTAGCGACAGGTTTTTTACGCAGCAGGAACCGAATTAGCCTGAAAAACGTCGGCAGGAGAGCGAAATATATTTACGCTGCGTAAGAGTGTTTTCCTAGCGCCGTGTTTTATCTGTTCAGTTGGATTTGAATTGTGTTGAAGGTACCACGTATGTGTATGTGTGAGTGTGTGAAAACATTTACCTACTGCTGAAATGGGGACTTGGGATGTCCCAAGAAGATGTCTCGCTTTGGGACATCTTCTTGGGACATCCCAAATCTTTCTCTGGGCAGCCTAAAGTATCTTTGGAATTTCTCTTCATCGTCAAGAAGATGAAACCGCTGAACATACCGCCGCGCTTGCTGCTAGACCACCGCTGTCTTGATAAAACTGCTGAACATTTCTGCGGTTTGACAATACACTTGAATATACACTCTCACGTTTCCTTACTTTGGCATATTTTGTTAATATGAACTCTTGTTCTTCGTCACCATCTATTATTTCTTTAATTATCAATGCATTAGGTTATTTCTCTTTCTCATCATGTTCTCCATTTAAGCTGTAGTTAAATATTTTCACACACAACACACACACAAACACGTGGTACCTTCAACACAATTCAAATCCAACTGAACAGCTAAAACACGGCGCTAGGAAAACACTTTTATGCAGCGTAATATATTTAGCGCGCCTGCCGACGTTTTTCAGGCTAATTCGGTTCCTGGTGCGCAAAAAACCTGTCGCTAGGAAAACAGGCCTTTACACTAAAGATTTAGGTTTAGTACCAGAGGTTTATTTTATTTGAGTTTCTCAGCCACAAAACTATTTATTTATTTAGTTACTTATTTATTTATTTACAATCTTGGGAGGAACGTGCGCGGTCGTAACACAGAGACCCCGAACTTTAAGATATTGCGCTGAAACTTTTCACTCTGTTCGCTACTTTCACTCTATGCTATAGCAACAATTTTCATCTATTCTTGCGCATGGTGCTGAAAAAACCTACGAAAGGCAGTTGCGAAAAATGTTACCTCCAATGGATAGGCGATCAAAAAGCGACCAAAAACATGCAAGCGTAACCATCACAGTAAAAACGCTGCGAATTATTTCACAAGGGTTTATTATTTTTTCAATTGAGTAGGATCATAGTTTTAGTTGGCTAGCGTACGTCATAAGGCCCGTCCAGACTCCTCCTATTTCGAGTTGCCACAACCTATACTTCTATAATTATATACGCATGTTTATATTTCTCGATTTGAGCTCCTATCTATTCAAATAGTTATTGCCTTAATAATATCATTATCTAAGTACGTACGAACAGTCGAGAGGATATGTTATTAAATATGCGTAGGAAAAGCTTTGGTATTAACACACAAATATGATTTTGATAAAAACATATATTCATGCCTCGAAGGAACGCCGGCGCCGTACCCACCACAAGGTGCGCCGTACCCACCACAAGGTGCCGCGGCGCCGGCGCCTCCTCTCACTCCACCCTCCCGCTCACCCCCCCTCACCGCCCACCGTGACCCCCTGCCAAGCGTGCCAGGCGTGCGCGCGTAGAAAAAGACACTTTTTCGCCCGTTTTTGGCCCATAGCATCTATGCGAGTAAAGCGATCGGGATGGTTAAACGTTAGGACCAACTAGACCCCAAATGGAGTCTATGTGCGAAAGAACGGGTTTTTTTAAGTCAATTCTTAGGCCTTTTATGGCCCGGACGGCGGACGGCGAACGGCGGACGGCGGACGGACATTTCAAATTTGGATTCTACGCACCTTGAAACGTAAAGTGACAAAGTTTGAGGGGGGGTTATAAAAATTTTTTGCTACACGATCACATAGGCTTATTATTGGAAATAATAAACCAAAAGTTGTCGAAAATTTTAAATATAATTTTAAACTTCCACGAATAAGAAACAGTAGGTACTAAAATAGCAACTATATCAATAATTACTTTTTAACCGAATCCAAAAGTGGTACGCGAAAACTTTGGATATTTAGAAAACCCCTGATTAAACAGGATTTTTAGGGGGCGGAGTGAAAAAAATTTGTGGCAGCGGTGGGATTCGAACCCACGCCTCCGAAGAGACTGGTGCCTTAAACCAGCGCCTTAGACCGCTCGGCCACGCTACCTGTTGAGAGGAATGGAGAATTTTACATACAGGATCCAAGCAAAGACCATTCATCAGATGATCCATATTGATCATCCATCGGGTTCACCCTTCGAGTATAAATACTCAAAGTCATTACATATTTATATACTCAAAGGGTTCACCCTGTCGAAACGTACCTACCTACTTACCACAGAGCTAAAGTAGCCAAAAGACATAAGGTGCACATGATCGATCAAGGTTACAGTTATGCCAGAATCTTATTAATCCACTTCAATGTGAAGGTACAACCTACCTTGGTAGATAGGTACGTAAATGTTTTTGAAAAAAGGTTCCAGTCATGCAGCATGACCATATGAGCGAATTTTCGTAAATTATCGTATTGTATAATGTTAAATTGTTTTGAAATTTGAGCTTTTTGCGTGCAAGTAAATTGTTAACTATTAATTCTATGACAAAAAAAGTATTCTAAATAATAATTTCCAGTTCAAATAGAGGTTTTGAATTTTTAGCTTTTCTTGCAGTTTTAATCGATTTTTTAGCAAATTTTAATGAATTTTAAGTAGGTACATTTTTCAGCCTAATTTTTTACATAAATTTTTGAATGTTCTATTTTATAATTAAGCTTTATTTGAGCTATATTCTGTCAAAAAATAAAAATTTACCAATTTTTAGCTGTTTTTACCATTTTTAGTGATTTTTTTAGCGCATTCTTGAAAGTTGACCAATTTAATGTGCTCAACAAGTGCTAGCCAACGAACTCATCCTTTGGTTTGGAAAGCTTTATTGATTTTTTGGCGCAAGAACGGAATTGTTATCTCACTCCCTCACTCCTAAGGAGAGTTAATTTTCGTACAATACGTCCTACAATCTTTTCTGCCAGAACTTTCCAGCAGGCTAAAGACGGTAGACTTGGCTCATTTGTTTCGCAATGGTAAGTACTTTTACCGACCGTAATTTCATAAGCCCACAACGCAGTTCCATATCAATCTAAAAAATACAGATTTTTCAAGAGCGACTGCTCGGAGTTTCCTGCGTACTGGGGGTGGCAGACTTACATTTCCATAGGTGGGTAACCTAATGACCTCGAAATAAATCTTGTAAAATTCCTCGAGTAGTTTTTGGTCAATTTTGTAAATTTCAAACGACGAAGTATGGTTTTTCTCTTGCGATTCAGTGTGGGAGGAGTTTTTTGATTTTGTATGAGTCTAAATTATGTTTTGCCCAAGTGGCAATTAGTATTCCAAAATCTTGCACAGATCAGTAAAACTAAAATAACTGCACGATGAGCCCCATGTTCTCTTCTACACAAAGGTATCCAAATACAGTTCTCTTTGATTCTTAGTCAGAAGTAAATTATTCATATTTCAATTGTTTAAGAAGGAAAGCAAAATCTCCGCATTCCGCCAACAGCGGTCACTTTCATGTGGCCAAACTTGTCCCCGAGAGGGCTTGGTGTTCAAACGCGCTTCGCCTACAAATTCTAAGCTCAGGAGCTCGTACCTTAAAAAGAAGGCATAGGAAAAAAAAACAGGTTCTCACACTACCAATGTTTCAAAACCCAACTAACCCCAACCCTTTCAGAAATCAGGTTAGTCAGTTGGAAATACACTCGAGCCAAACTATGTACCACCGATGTAAGGGAGCGAGATGTTAAAACAAGTTCACAATGGTTTATTATTTCTACATTAGATAGCCATTTTATAAAAATATTCAGGCATCACGCTAAACCGAGTGGGAACGAGCGTGAGGTTCATCTTCTGCACACAAAAATCCTTTTGCTATAGGTACTCATGGATAGTTGTTACATATTAGTCCAATCATTCTAGTCACAAAAAAGGCTGATGCGGGGAAGTTTTATCATACACTAGATTATATAGTATTTGAGTGGTTGTTGTAGTATTGTAGAGAAGTGATTCTCAAAAAAAGGAACCCATGAAAACAAGTTTTTAATGTAACTCTTTCTTTTTCTCATGTTCTCGGTTAATTTTATTGTTGTTTCAATATTTGGTAGTTTCTTGGCAACAGTAGGTAAATTGAAACAAAATCACATTGATAATAACTTAAATTAAATTGACAAGGAAAATCATTTAATATTTTATTGACCCTGGATTCGTTGTCATTTTATGCAGACGTTCAATAGTATAAAGTATATTTAGTGGGATATAAGATAAGACATGTATTCATTGTTGAACATTCAATTTCGATTATCACATTTGTAGTTAACTTAATTTAATCAGGAACATCGTTTTACTCAGTCTTTTTTTCACGTGGCTAATTTGTATTTGGCATTTTCATTAAGATTAAAAAAATTAAGGAACATTTTTTCATTCAGTATTCAGTCTTTTCATTCGTCATTAATCAATATTGAGGTAAGACGGAAGTTGACGCAACCTTTCCATCTCTGCTAACGCTGGCAGGTTACAGAATGTTTTATCCTGTATTTTTGAGCAGTCGAGCTCATCAAGTCGAATTCCTTCGAGTGTCCTTACACGACTGTGAGCGACGTAAGCCTGTCCTTTTGCGAAAACTTTTGGGCCTAAGTTTATGACTGCATGACTGTTGAACCTTGCATTTTGTGAACAGTCGTAGCCCAACAAAGGATAAGTGGCAGCATTCGCATTTCTACTGTTCCCGCTGATAGTTTCGCCGGAAATTCAACCGTTCGTGGTTCAATGATGTCTTCGCCAATCTCAAGGAATCTCACTTTTACATTTGGCAAATCTTGAGTGTACATTTGTGCTCTACGAAATAGTGGCCAAATAATTTCGATAACTTCACCCATCGCTCCATTCACGAGGCTTTTATTTGTGTCGACATTATAGCGAAGCATAACTCGTGCACCTGCAAAGAGAGTCAGCGTTTTTGGCAAGCCTCCAGTCTTGTTTATATCATCCGGAATCAGTCTATCCATAGCAATATTGCTGACATCTTTGATTGCATCAGAGATTCGGTCAACTGCTTTGAGATGAATCTTTGTCTGGGCTTGTTGCAGGTGATATTGAAGAGCTTGTTCATTGTGGTAATCCACCAATGCGTTTGTTGGATCAATGCGGAGTGCTTTTCCGATTGCAAATTCACCGCTGAGATTTTTGTCGACTTTTCCTAGCAGAATCGCCATATGTTCTGACTTCAGTTCCCCGAATCGTAAGTCTGAGTAAATCTTTGAGAGATGAATCTTCTTTCTGTCGCTCATTTTCAGTCAGCTCACAAAACGAAAAAGTACGCCAAAGATGAGTTGATGGTTGTGATTTTTTTGGTTGCTGAAACACTGGATGTCCTCGAACTGGTGGTAATTGCATCAAATCACCAAATAACAAAATGTTGATTCCACCGAACAACTCGCTGCTGTTTAGAATTTGTTGTAATCTTGAATTTAAATGTTCTAACATTTCGTATGGAACCACTGAAATTTCGTCAATAATAAGAAACTTTGTGTTTCGCCATTGCAATCTCAAACTGTTCAAATAAATTCCAGTTAAATTTGGTAGTCTTTCTAATTTACCATCACGTTGAACAGGTAATTTAAACATTGAGTGGAGAGTTCGACCCGAAATCAGCTTTGCTGCAACACCTGTAAGAGCACCAACTTTCACTGACTCTTTCTCACCACCATAGCATCGACGAATCTGTTCCTTGATAAGGTTGAGCGTGAATGTTTTCCCGGTGCCAGCACCACCAGTAATGAATAATCTTACACGCTGTTGTGATTAATTTTTAATTTGATAAATTAAAATGTACGCCAGCATGAACTCGTGTGCAAAATTTCAGATCGATTGGATATCGGGAAGTGGGTTAAAAATCGATCTGAAATTTTGTCTCAAGAAAGAAAGCAAGAGCTCAAGAAGAGAATCGAAGTTAAAAGAAAGAGTTAAATAAAAAGAGCTTTAGATGACGATTTCGTGCATTCAGAGAATTGTTCCGATTATTCAGCGCGCTCTAGCGGAGGAACGGTTGGTCGTAAAGGCAAATTTTTCAGATGAAAATTGTAGGAAATTTCATTTGATTCAGTTTTATTTGAAGTAGATATTTTAATAAAATGGACCTATATTTTCCGGGAAATACGCCAAAAACAAAAAGTGACAAATTTCGATTTTTTTTTTTTTTTTTTTTTTTTTGCATTTTGACCATATTTCGAGCAAAATTTTTGTATGTAAACTTCAGGTCTGTGTTCAGCAACCGAAACAACATAAGGAACCCCTGCGTGTAAAAGTATGTCAAAACATCCCTCGTCAAAGTCTAAAATGACTGGACTATTTCGGAGCACTATCACTGGTCACCAACGATGAGGGTTTTTGCCGATCGATGATAGCATCTTGCCTTAATTTTATCAATCGTCGATGGGTGTTTTTAGTTCTTCAGTTCACTATGGATATTAGGGAGTTTTTTCAACGCTGAGTCGTACTCGTGTGGGAGGAACTACGAATAGAAATGGAGCATTGCGCATGCGCGTAAAATGCTAACGGTTAGCGGTCCATTTGTTGTACGAATAGAAAAATCCTATTTGGAGCTCAAGGAAAGCCGAATAACAGCAACAGCTCCAAATACGCATGTAACCTTCCATGACGATAACCTATAATGCTATAATCAATTTTTTTTGTTTCTGTTTCAAACATAATGTTTCTGTTTCATGTTTTGGCATGAAATGGACACTGTAATATTCGAGGGTATTTGGTTACAAGTCTCAAGAAGGCATCCTACTAATTTTGTTGAAATAGGTAACCATTACATATGTCAAACCTGAAATTGGTTGTTATAGAAGCTCCGATACTTATAGATCGATTTTGATGAAATGGGTACCGTCACCTGGGGAGACTTGGGATTTGAAGGGAGAGTTGAGACTCCTCGGAAAAATGTATAAATGATGCCACTACGAGCAGCAACGTCGACTTAGCGACTCCGTTTTTGTCTTGACTTTGAGTTGTTTCCTTCCCGACGTCTGCTATCAGTATTATCACCTCGAAGCGCGCCAATGTCCTCTTTATTCTACAGGTTGTTTTATCAGTCGTTTTTTGTGCTCCTCAAAGGGCTGCTAAACTTTCACCTCTGCAGAAGGTGATCATCATTTGCTGTAAGTTTTTACTTTCTAGACGTAGTACATATCACTCTGAGAGAGTATCGTAAGAATTTGAAGTTAATTTCTCCATACAGTTGGCTGTTATCAGCGGTTTTGTTGAAGGGGGAGAGTTGAGACCACGTTGTGGGGAGAGTTGGGACTTGACGTTTTATGAGTTCTTTTTGGTTTTTAGAGGTGCCTGACCTGGGCACTGTAACCCCCCTCATGATTAAAGGTCGTCTCGATTCCCCAAGAGAAGTTGTCGATCGCTGGAGGAAGTAATACCTGTTCAAGGAGGACTTGACTCAATTCCGATTCGTTTGAAAATTTTTCTTTCTGTTGTCGGTTTTTTTTTTTTTTTAATCAAGTTCCTCATTTTTTCTATTTTTCCGAGAGTTCAATTTTTAACTTATTTTGTTCATAAGACAGGTTGTTCATAAGACTGATTAAGTTCGTAAGAATAATTAAGTTCATAGGACTTGATAATAATTTATTCTTGAAAAATGTTAATTTACCATTAGGAATCTCTCTGATTTTTTAGTATGACAGAGGAAAATGTTTACCAAAACTTGGAAACAACTGTGATAGAGACGTCATAGACTTACCAGATTTAATAAAAACTTTTATTTTGAAGGTTATATGCATATTCCTCCTCCTTTTTCAACAATATGTTAGCAATTTTCATTTTTTTAAACGCTCACATTGGACCCAACTCTCTCACATAACATTTAGACTTGAGAACTGGCCAAAACGTACGCAGTTCCAAAACTATCCCACTATTGGGGAGAGTTGGGACCGACCTTCAAAAAAATATATAAACCCTCCATAAGTGGGGATTTTAATTTTAACCTGAGGTTCCTTCTTTCCAAAATGACCTCAATATTTTTTTTCGATGAACAGCGCAGACTGGGCAACACGAAATATAGTGAAAATTGTCCCAACTCTCCCCAGGTGACGGTACCTAGGGATTGTGCCACGTAACAATGAAGATAGACACAGACAGAAACTGCTGTCTTCGCCCTTTGTCGCGTATTAGCAGGTATCCACACCTTTAAAAATGGTTCATTACTTTCAATAGTAAAACGAAATCGTCCAAGGGGAAAAAGTGTAAAATATCGTACATATGTAGAGTAATAGGTACATGTAAGTATATATTTATAATATTGGTATATCTTGATCGTTGATCATGCCGAAGTTCCCAAGAGATTCACCTAACCCAAGGCGAATTTCAATGTTGCCTTAAGACTACCCTTCCAAGTTCTTCCTTTTTCTTCCACATCTATTTTTACTGAAAAAATTAAACTACATAGGTAGATAAAGTTGTAGCTAATTTAATAGGTACTTCTTCCATTATGAATGAAAAAGAATACATTATACGTTAGGTAATCTATGACACGGGCTTAATTATGGAGATTTGGAGTAGTTTAGTTACGTTAGTGTGACTTTTGAATCGTTTCATTCAATCGTACAACGATTCCCTATTTGTACAGTACGACTCAGTGGTTAGCTTCTGGTTTGCTTGTGCTAGAAAAACCTCTATTCGTACAACGACTCAGCTGAACGACTCAGATGGAAAACTGCAAAAAGTCCCTATTGACAAGTGATTCTCTACGACACAGAAGGTTAAGGGGCCACCCAGTGAATCAGGTGAGGGACGAACTGGGAGAATATAATCATTAATAAAAATAAAATAAAGATAGGTTCTACAACTACATGAGGATGTCGAGTGTATATACTTGGGAGGTATCTAATCAAGAGATAATAACAAACTGAGGGTTCTACGGGCTTCGAAAATGTGATTCACGCAAAAAGGTGATGGGGGGGGGGGGGGGGGGCAGTAACAAGGAGATAATGGAAATGGAGTAGTTACCCCTTCAAAAGGTAGAGGCGATTAACCTGCTAAACCAAGAGGATATCCTGAAAGCTGAATAGGCCAGGAACTGTCCCAAGATGCGGCATTTGCCAGAATCTAGAAGGAGGAATTACCCATATCCATCACACTCCCGGGGATTTCAAAAAGCAAGTGGAGGGGGGGGGGGGGGGGGGGCTGCACGACGATAATTGTATAATGACAATTGAAAATAATATTGTTGATATACCTACTTAAAAATATCATCATCATTCAATGTATCTGCTGTTAGGTACTAATCACAGTATTAGGTTGCCGGTAGTTAGATAGGTACTTACCTACTTTGCGATTCTATGTTGTTATGGAGATAGCAACTGAAAATAATGTCATGGTCGGTAATCTTACCTACACAAACCTACCAACCCCTACAACCTACCTACAGTAATTGCAAATTAGTGATCAGAGACTACAATTTCAGAAATAATTATATATATCAGGGGAATCAAATCAGGGGAAGGAGCCGCAATGCGATTATTAGTTGGTTAGTTTGTGCTCTTACTTGTCAGTCATTACTTCACACGTAGGTCGTTAAGAATTATATTACGTCCGTACATATTCAATACTCCACTTACGGGGAGCTGGTTGCCTATTGATTTACAGTCAACTGTCCAAGATAAAATTTTTCATGGTGAGTGAAAAACAAATTGAGTAAATTTGTAAATTGTAAATTGATGTAAATAATTAAATATTTTCATATAATAAATGAAGGTTCACATTGCTTTCTCACTTTTGTTTGTGAGAGAAATAAATTATTATAGCTGGATTGTTAATTAACTATATAAACGGTTGATTAACCTACCAAAAATAAAAATAATAAATAATAATGTCCAATCGCTTAGTGTTTTTTTTTCCATATGAATTACGTACAATATATTTTGACTTGATATTATTTGTATTATACTGCTCCAAAAACAGGTAGTGGAAATACAAGTGTCAAGAGGGTACTTTCTCTTGGTTAATTTCCAATGAAAAATGTTTAAGGCTCGAGAAGCGTTTAAAATGAGTGCAAAGCTCTGTTTCGATGCTTTCCCTTTCTTGCAACTGCCGAGTTACGCTCTCGTTGTCATCAACCCAGTGCTAACAGATAGGTATCTACTGATATCAAACCAGTGATAGCAGATAGGTACCTACCAACTGATGTCAGACCAGTGATAGCAGATGGGTAACTACTGGTATCAGACCAGTGATAGCAGATAGATACCTACCTACTGATATCAGACCAGCTATAGCAGATAGGTACATACTGATATCAAACTAGTTATAGCAGATAGATACCCACTGATATTAGACCAGCGATAGCAGATAGGTACCTACTGATAGCAAACCAGTGATAGCAGATAGATTCCTACTGATACAGACCAGTGATAACAGATAGGTACCTACTGATATGAAACCAGTGACCGATAGGTACCTACCTACTGATGTCAAACCAGTGATAGCCGATAAGTACCTACCTACTGATATCAGATCAGTGATAGCAGATAGGTACCTACTGATATCAGACCAGTGATAGCAGATAGATACCTATTGATATCAGACCAGTGACAGCAGATATATACCTACTGTTATCAGTTGAAAAACTTGAAATTTAAAACTGCAAAAGATGATCAAGTGTTTCAAAAACGTTGTAGATGTTGACAAACTTTCTGTAGCGCTCGAGGTCCCTATATTTCTACTTCCTACTATTTCTACTCCCAACGATTGCTTAAAGGCAATGGCAACGGAATAATCCCCCACCGAATGAAGTTTTTTGATTTTACCCAACTTCTCCCAAGTCAGTTTGTCACTGACGATTATTACAACAGTAAATCATATGACCGCTAACTTCATGAGTGTTGGTTGGGAACGGGAGAATAATATACCTAGGTAGAAAGTTGGGGATTTTGGTGGTGATTTGGTTTCTCTTACTATAATAGGTAATACATTCCAGATTCCTTCTCTTCTATTCATGTGTTTGTTCTTTCTTTCAAGTGTAGTTTCAGTGTAGTTTGTTCCGTGACACAGTTGATAATGACTCCACACTTCCACAGCGACGCACCTGTTGAATTTTAGAAGCACTAATGATACGCTAGCCGCCTAATAATTAATTAACTATAAGTTATTAGTATCGACTCCGTGTAGGCATTGATTCAACTTATAACTTCACCGGAGGGCTTGAAGTCCGGCTTCCTCCTCAGGAGAACAATGTGGCTATACTTACTTACCTATCATAATAGAAGGACTGTTCCTAGTGTTCCTTCCTGGTTCTGCTTTTTTAATTGTCTAAAGTTTCATTTTGCTTTGTTTCCTGTCATCATTTTTTCTTTTTCTTAATAGGATTTGATGCAACGAGGCATGTGGCCAATAATTACCACAGTTAGGTGGATAGGTGCCTACCTAATTTGTGCTAGGTTTTACCAACTACCTCTTCATACTACAAATTTGCTATCCTGAAACCCAAGTTATGAAGCTGAAAACTAACATTCTGAACGATTCATCAGTGTATTGCGTAATGAATAAAAGAGTGTGACAAATCAGAATTGAATCAGATATTATAATATTAAGGTGGGTCAATAATGATAAATTGTTATTCAATGTAGGTACTCAGAGGTATACAGAGTATTCCACTAACTAGCCCAAACCAAACGAAAGGATTTCGTTGGCCAACACTTTTTGATCACATTAAATTGGTCAAATTTCAAAAAATGTACTAAAAAAATCACTAAAAATGGCTAAAAACAGCTAAAAATTGTCAAATATATATTTTTTAGCAGAATTTTAGCCAAAAAAAAAGTTGATCAACAACGAAATTGAACATTATAAAATTTACGCACAAAATTAGGCAGGAAACTGTACTTAAATTTCATTAATATTTGCTGAAAAATCTATTAAAAAAACTCCCAAAAAGAGCTAAAATTTCCGAACCGTCTTTGAATTGCAGAATATTATTTTTAAAGAGTTTTGCTGCCATAAAATTATTAATTAACTATATTATGCCACGTTAACATGTTATATGCACTCAAAATGCTCGAATTTCGAAACAGTTCAACAAATTTCAAAACAGTGTATTCTAAAACAATATGCTTTATCGCATAATATAATACGATTATTTACGAAAATTCGCTGATACGATCATGCTGCATGACTGGAACTTTTTTATCGCTGATTTCGAATTCTACGTGAAATTTCATGAAAAACTCATATCACTCAATTTTTTCAAGTGTGCGAAAACGGGCGCAATTCCGTGCTAAAAGTGTGCAATCCCGCTCTTATAGTGCGAAAATTGTGAAATAACGAATTGTTGAAGATATTAAATTACCACAAGTGTTACCTACATGATTTTGGGGTATTTTTTCAAATCACGTAAGTAATCATGTCTACTGATATTTGCATCACCAACTTGGGAAAACGTCAAAAAATTGGCCTGAATTGTCCTCATTCATTTTTATGCAGCCCAAAGCATACACTAAAATTTTGTTTTTTCTGTCTGGAGGAGGGCAAGGTTGGCTGAAGTTCCCCTTTGTTACTTATCCCGGCGCCTATCGTAGCAATGGTTTATTGAAAGCTTGGCAATGCGATTGCAATGGCTTACTGAAAGGTTATTGGCAATGCAAGACACTCCCTGGATGTACGGGCAAGCCCAATCACGGAACGTACGTTCATTTTTTACCCATTTTTCTTATAAACCTTTTTAAAATGCTGCAATTCAAATTTCGTGATCTATCCAGCACAAATGGTAAAACTAGTTGAGATATTCAGGTAAAAACAATTAATTAAAAACAGATACTTCGGCATTGAAAGATCTCCATTTTGCAGCTACATTTAAAGAAATTTTCCCTTGGAAAAAATTCCTTCCCGTCCCATTTGTGTTGCAGCCCGACTGACTACTCACATTTGACATTCAGGAATTCGATGGTTGTGGCCTTTCCATTAAGAGGTTTGGAGACCCTGGCTGTACAGAAATGAAAAACGTTTGTGTAATATCTTGCAGTGTTAGGTAATGAAGCATTATATTTCGAGGGCCAGCCAAAATACGATTCCAAGGCAATACCGTTTCCTATTCTATACGTCAATGGATGGAAAAAGTATCGCGCGTGACGTTGTATCAGGGTGGCGGGCGGGGGCTTGACGTTGACGTAGGCGTATCAGTTCTTACGAGACCCGTTTTCGCCCACCCGATCCACTGAATCTTACAGATGAAATCATAAAGTACATGAAAGAGATGAAAATGCTCATTCTGGGGTTTCGTTTAAATATACCTACCGTGGAAATCATGTATAACGAATTTGGTTATAACGGCAAGCAGTGTGGAATGTGACCAATCTGAGGGGACAAAATAATTTTGTGCACCTTTGCTATAGAAAATTGAACACTGATTCCGAATATACACCAAGTTTCTTTGTCTAAAACAGTGTTGGGCATAATCTTATCGTCAAATACGAATACGATTGTAATCGCGATAATTATTCGTTAATTCTGAGTCAACTGCGATTGTATTCGTATTCGTCTGTCGGCGATTACACGAATACAACCCATAAAAATGCGTCACGGTCATATATTTCAGTAGGGCGTCCCTCCTATTATATGCGAAGCCTTGCTAATATTACCTAGCTTCAGAGGGACGTCCTATTGAAATAGATTTGAGACAAATAGGCTGGACTCCAATCGTTGAATTTGCTTTAAGGACGTCCCTCTGAAGCTAGGTAATATTAGCAAGGCTTTGCATATTATAGGAGGGACGCCCTATTGAAATTGATGACCGTGACGAATTTTTATGGGTTGTATTCGTGTAATCGCCGACAGACGAATACGATTACACGAATACGAATATAATCGCAGTTGACTCAGAATCAACGAATAATTATCGCGATTACAATCGTATTCGTATTCGACGATAAGTTTATTCCCAACACTGGTCTAAAATGGCTCGTTGATGCGTTTTTTTTTTACAAAACCTCGTTTTTCAGCATATTTTTCAACTTTTCCCTAATAAAACCCATTTAAAACGATCTTAATCTCGTGAAAAAGTTGTAGAAAATAGTTGTAGATCAATTCTGCGTCGATTGATCACCAGAAAATTTGAAATTGATTTATTCATAAGAGATTAATTGAATTTCAAAGATTTTTAGTCTCGGAAAATTCTAGATTCGCAAAATGAAGGTAGAACTTGATCTCTGAAGCCAAAAATATCTTCGGGAACCGTTTTTGACCAACACAACCTGCACATCTCTTCTGTGCATCCTAAGCCCTGAAATTTGGTACACAGCCTCTCGGGAGCCTGTGGAAGTGATCGCAAAGAAGTCAGATCAGGCGTTTGACCAATGAAACATCCTCATGCACATCCTAAAGCGCTGAAATTTGGAACGCAGTCTCTAGAGGACCTGTAGAAATGATTGCGAGAAAGTCAGATCAGCTGTGCGGGCGATGAGGGTATCTAACTTCTTCTCTCCAGTACATCCTAGATCCCCGAAATTTTGTGCACAGCCTCTTGAGGAGTGCTGGAAGCAATTGCGAGAAAGTGAGATCAGGTGTGTCTTCTTCTACCTATACTTTCGCTCTTAATAATGAATGTACGAAATATTTGCATGGTATTTTTTCTTTTGTTTTCTTTTCCTTTACATAATTCAATAGCTTCTCATTTCAAATCGAACCAGTCAATGAGATTTTCTATAACGTTAAGTAGTATCGCGAAGTCTTTGGATTTTTATTTAATTGCATTAATTTTTGATCTCTAGGTGTCTTTATTTACGTAGGCATATTGATGACAAAATCAGACTTTCCCCCGATCACCGTAAATTTGTGTATCGCCAATCGGTTACGGATGTGAGTTACGCTAAAAAGGGACCTGTGAGGCTTATTTCTTCCTTAATCATCCTAAGGTGGTGAAATTCAGAATCGAGCTCCCTTGGGATATCTAGAATGCAATTAAAAAGTATGGAGGGGGTCTGATTAGCTGTGGGACCTCTGAGGCTAATTTCATTCCTAATCAACTAGTGGTACTGAAGCTTAAGATGGTGCTCCTTTGGGTCACACCGATAACAATTACAAGGTACGGAAGAGCACTGATCAGCTGAGGAGCCTCTACAGCTATTAATCTCTTTCCTTATCGACTTTCGGTCAGGCACGTAGCCAGAGGGGGGTCCATGGGGTCCAGACCCCCCCCCCCCCCCGAAATTTTTTGATGAATTAAAAAATTATTCATGGTTAGAGTAGTATCTATTATTTCACTAGCACGAACTACCAACAGAGAATATTCGTCTGATGTGAAATTCTTCAGAAATTATTTTTATAATACTCATAGGTTCTGCTAATAGCTCCAAATACGTAGAGGTAAGATTCCTGAGATAAGAAGTTAGATATTTCGGTACACGGACATGGGTCATGTATACGACCTCAAAGACAGATCAACGCCTCTAGCACTATACCTGAACGACCCGTGTAAGCCTTGCCGTGTAGCAATTCTTCATACCTTTCGGCACTCCAAATTTTTATTATGGTGTTCAGAAGCCTTCTGACATCTTCCCCTGAAGAGATTCCTTTCTCTCTCTGGAGGACAGTACTACAGAGGTAGAAAATTCTCTCCAAATCTCGTATTCCCTCGGCTAGGAGTGACACACGCCGACCGCTCCCTGAGGTAACTCGTACTGCTTTCCTTGCTGACGCATGGCCCTCTGCTACAGCATGTCCCATCTAAATGTGGTCCAGCCTCCTGGAGAATTTATCATCCCGTACCCGAAGCCTCTTATGAAATAGTTCTGAATAGGATCAGCGTTTGGTATTGATATTATACTTTGAGTACCACGGCTGCTATTCAGGTTCGCGATATTTGAGTTCTCTTCTTGTAAAGCCTCTAGAACAATGGGGACATAGGGTTGCATTGTCTCTTTGACTCTTCACCAAGGTATCATCCATGTTACTGAGCTACATAATTACGTTGATCAAACCATATCACAACAATAAAAATAATTAAGTTAACATTTTTGTAATGAGTGAATGCGACAGAATTTGGCACTCAACTTCGAAGTAGGAATTTGTCCTAACTTTTACGTTACGGGATTCTGCAGTACCTTAGAAATTAAGATTAGAAAAATACCTTAAAAATAAGATGGGTAACGAACGTCTTTCTCATTTGGCCATGATGTCAATTCATTATCCACTGTCATTCGCGGCTGATAACGTGCTGGATTTGATGTCTTTAAAAGCAAACAGAAAAATCTTACTATAAACTTTAATGATCAACTAAATACCTAAAAATTGAACTTTTATTGTTGTATAAAGATCAAGATTTATCATGATTGTAAAAAATTGTTTTAACTGTCACCTAAAATTTATTAATTAATTATTAATTTATTAATTTATTATGTACCTACCTATTAAATATTTTTGCCTTATTAAAGATAGTATTTCATCATGTTTGTAAAACATTTCTTCTCCTGTGACTTAAAATTCGTATTTTAAAATTTATTGAAATGGGAAGAGAGCCGGTGGGCGGGGGGGGGGGGGGCTACGTGCCTGCTTTCGGTGATGAAATTTGAGATGGAGCTCCTTTGGAATATCTAGAATAGATATTTCAGGCGATATGTACGATCGTTTTTGGATATCTAGAATACAATACAGTGCACAGAAGCGAACTGATCAGCTGAGGGACCTCTGAAGCTAATTGGTTACTAAATCGACTTAATGGTGCTGAAACCTGAAATGGACCTCCTTTTGGACATCCACAATACAATTATAAAGTATGGAGGGACTCTGATCAGCTGTGGGACCTCTGAGTCTAATTTCATTTGTAATTGATTTACGGTGCTGCAATTTGTAATTGGTATACGGTGCTGAAGATTAAAATAGAACTCCTTTGGGACACTTCGAAAACGATTACGAAATACAAAGGAGTACTGATCAGCTGAGGCCTCAGGGACAAATTTCTTTCCCGGTTGACTTACGGTGCTGAAATTTGAAATAGAGCGCGAGATTCTTTGGGATTATATCCACGAATGACAACCAGATAAATGGCATTCTTATTTTAAATTCTTTAGGTTCTACTCATCTTGAAACGTTAACCAAAAATTTAGGATTAGGTAGGGGGGGGGGGGTCAAAATTGTTTTTTCTTTGTCTATTATAAGGTTCATCATTGAAATGATGGATATAATGGAAATGGAATAATGGATTCCAAAAAGTTTTTGAATTCCAATTTTTAAATATTTCTACCCTTAATACATTCATTATATGTTTCTTATGTACCTGCTTACTCGTATCTACTCGTTAATTTACCCAGTGGAAAAACAACGTAAACTATCGGATAAGTTTCGCAAAGGAACAAGTAGGTACTTCATTTACTGTAAGTAAGTAGGTGGGTACTTACCAACAATCAAACTGATCTGAAGTTACCCTTACAGATATATCTACTGCAGATATTTCAAGAATGTCTCTTGAATGTGGAGCAAACACTAGCGAACAGCAATGTGCCCTTCTAATTCCCATGGTCAGGAAATGTTAGGCTGTTCAATACACATTTCATTATTAATGATGGAAATGATTGATAGTCACAGTTCAGTTATTAATATAAGTTTACCCGTGTGGGCGGACATAATAATATTTTGCAACCAGGATATTCCCTCGAGTCACTTCAAGATCACCATGATAAGAAACCCATCGACACTTGTGTCGTGCGGATACATTAAACTCTTGAGAATGACATTTTGGATTTTACAGTTTGGTTGGCCTTGACCTCTGTGTGAATCATGAGATAATAAATAGCTACAGATAGGTACCTACGTTGTTTTTGGATGAACGAATTAGACGCCTACATTGAAAGCCAGGAGGGTGAGACAAAAGATAAGTGCTGGATAATTGTAGACCGAAAACAATGAAGAGCTCCCAAATACTAAACCATTGTAACCAACGAAGAAAAAAAAGTCTGCCAAGCTGGGTGTGGCACATAGCTTCCTCGTTTACCTGTCATGAATGTTTAGATCATTGACAAGTTTTAAATGATCTTGAAAAATTCCATTGCAGAAAATAGTAAATTAAGAAGTAGCGTGGAACGTCATAATTGGTCAATTAAAAACGAAAAAATGATCCCGTCTAGCCCTATCGCGCACATTCCCTGAAAATTTCATCCAGATCGGATGAAATCTGTGGAAAATTATACCGACCACACCCAATAAGGAACACTGAAATAGACATTTTATAGAAACGAACATATCATGAAAAACAACTCTTTAATTACAGAATTACAAAGATTATCAATTGATAACGGGTTTATATTAATTAAACAATTACAAACTTACTACGATTATCAATTGTTAATGGGTTTCCTGTGATGCCCAGAATGCAGCAATGTCAAGGAGGAGTGAGCGTAGTGGATTTCCCCAAAGTATCGATATGAAAGTTGTTTAATTAATATAAACCCGTTATCAATTGATAATCTTTGTAATTCTGTAATTAAAGAGTTGTTTTTCATGATATAATGTTCGTTTCTATAAAATATCTATTTCAGTGTTCCTTATTGGGTGTGGTCGGTATAATACATAAGTACCCAAGGATTTAATATTGGTGCATCGCAGTAGCTATTAATGATACAATCATTTCCCCAACTATCATCAAAATTTGAGCGTGTTGTAACGTTTTAAAAATTTTCAGAATTTTTTTTCTCCAAATTTGTCCATGTTTGAGCTGCTATTGTAGTCTGTAGATGGAGATTTTCCTGAATCAAGTACACCATGCTCATAGAAAATTTAACGCTGATTCCAAAAATATGGTCAAAAGTTAAAATTAAATTTATTTAAAGTGGAGAAATTCAAGTTTAAGAGGAAAAAAACACGGTTTTCCTTAAAAAATATTGAAAAATCATATCTCGAGAACGGACTGAGATAGAAAGGTTGACAGCATTCTACTCCATTTTCAGTCTAGTTTTACCTAATTCTTTTTATTACACCAAGTGCAAAACACGCTGTGTATAATCTTCACTTCTCAAGGGCGTATTCAAGGTTCTGGCTTTTGAAAATGTGTTAACCCATGAATCAATAAACTCGGATCCTACATTCCAGGGCACCCCCAAACGATTTGCCAAAATGTTATTAACTTCGGACCTTCTAAACCAAAAGTCCTTATCGACTGGACAATTGTTTAAGGCAAACGAAAGAAAGTTAGGTGTCCATCACCACCAGTCTAACTGTACTCATCATGACATTAGGGATTTACTGTGAAATGTTAATATACCTGCAATGAGGACAGCTGGCAGCATAACTATGTAATTAGTGAAGAGGGTTTTAGCGAATTGAAAGTGCGAGACGAAAGTTATAAAGGCAGTTCCGCACGTGCCACTCGCGGTAGTTGCGCCTCCATCTTCCAACATGTTTGAGGTAAGTCACATCCACTTTCTTGGTAAAATTGTACTTAAAAGTCCACAGGAAGGGTGATAACGATAAACTTGGGGATAGAATTTGTTATTATCAAAGACGTTTGACTTACATCTCTGTACAGTCGAACTCCCAAAGACTATTTATTAGATGTTTTATAAAATTAATTATTCAGGGCGATTCTCTCGTAGCCTAAAATAAAAAAACGTCTGCCAAGTTGGGTGTGGCACATAGCTTCCTCGTTCAACTATCATGAATGTATAGATCATTGAAAAGTTTTAAATGATCTTGAAAAATTCCATAGCGGAAAAGAGTAAATCAAGAAGTAGCGTGAAATGTCATAATTGGTCAATTAAGAAACGAAAAAATGATACTCAATGTAATTTACGTTTGTGCAAGTGCAGAATGAACTGATGAGTTGAAAACAATGAAATAGGTACGAGACCATATACAACCTAAACCGCGCATTCGCTGACAATTTCATCGAAATCGGATAAAAACAGTGGGAATTCAGGTCGTTACAAGGATTTCATATTGGCGCATGCGCAGTAGCTATTAATGATACCATCTTGTTGAAATTGATATAAGACGATCAAATCGTCATCTCCTAACTATCATCCCAAAATGAGAGGGATCGGACGACGAGGGGGAAAAAATGGAGCATAATGGAATTTACGTTTGCGCATGCGCAGAGTGAAGTATTGATTTGGCAACAATGAAACTGACAGGGGACCGTCTACCCCCTAGCCCGCACATTCCCTGAAAATTTCATCCAGATCGGATGAAAACTGTGGAAAATAAGCTTGTTACAAGGATTTTGTAATCTGCAGATGGAGATATTCCTGAATCTAGTGAACCCATGCTCATATAAAATTTAACGCTGATTCCAAAAATATGGTCAAAGTTAATATTAAATTTATTTAAAGTGGAGAAATTCAAGTTTAAGAGGAAAAAAACACGGTTTTCCTTGAAACCATTGAAAAATCATATCTCGGGAACGGATTGAGATAGAAAGGTGCGGTTGGCAGCATTCTACTCCATTTTCAGACTAGTTTTACCCAATTTTTCTGTTACACCAAGTGCAAAACACGCTGTGTATAATCTTCACTACTCAAGCAGGTATTCAAGGTACTGACTTTTGAAAATGTGTTAACACATGAATCAATAAACTCGGATTGTAAGTCCCAGGGCACCCCCAAACGATATGCCAAAATTTTATTAACTTCGGGCCTTCTATACAAAAAGTCCTTATCGACTGGAAAATTGTTGACTGGACAAAGACAAATCGACTGGGCAAACGAAAGAAAGTTAGGTGTCCATCACCACCAGCCTAACTGTACTCATCATGACATTAGGGATTTACTGTGAAATGTTAATATACCTGCAATGAGGACAGCCAGGAGCATAACTATGTAATTAGTGAAGAGGGTTTTAGCGAATTGAAAGTGCGAGACGAAAGTTATAAAGGGTGTTCCGCACGTGCCACTCGCGGTAGTTGCACCTCCTTCTTCCAACATGTCCAAGGTAAGTCGCATCCACTTTCTTGGTAAAATTGTACTTAAAAGTCCACAGAAAGGGTGATAACGATAAACTTGGGGATAGAATTTGTTATTATCAAAGACGTTTGACTTACATCTCTGTACAGACTATTTATTAGATGTTTTATAAAATTAATTATTCAGGGCGATTCTCTCGTAGCCTAAAATAAAAAAACTTCTGCCAAGTTGGGTGAGACACATGGCTTCCTCATTTAACTATCATGAATGTATAGATCATTGAAAAGTTTAAAATGATCTTGAAAAATTTCTTAGCGGAAAAGAGTAAATCAAGAAGTAGCGTGAAATGTCATAATTGGTCAATTAAGAAACGAAAAAATGATACTCAATGTAATTTACGTTTGTTCAAGCGCAGAATGAACTGATGAGTTGAAATCATGAAATGGGTACGGACGGGAGCCGCGCATTCGCTGACAATTTCATCGAAATCGGATGAAAGCTGTGGAAATTAAGGTCGTTACAAGAATTTCACATAGGCGCATGCGCAGTAGCTATTGATGATGCAATCATGTTGAAATTGATATGGGATGATCAAATCATCATCCCCTAACTATCATCCAAATTCGAGCGAGATTGTGACGACTGGGGCGTGAAAAAAGGGAGCATAATGGAATTTACGTTTGCGCATGCGCAAAGTGAAGTATTGATTTGGCAACAACGAACTAACAACAGCAACTAACCCCTAGCCCTCAAATTCCCTGAAAATGTCATCCAGATCGGATGAAAACTGTGGAAAATAAGCTTGTTACAAGCATTTGCGGACACACGACACACACACACCACACACACTCTCAGAAAACCAAGTTTTTGACATAATTTCACGCATTTAAATGACATTTTTTAATTTTTTGGTCACATTTTTGAATCAGCGTTAAATTGTCTTTAAGAACAGGCGATTTTCACATTTATTCCACACCATTCAATCATCAAAAACCTATCGTCAATTTTCTGAAATTGTGAATTTTTGAAAATATTCAAAAATTAGCCACTCCTCAAAATTAATCTTAGGGACTGTTCTAAAACCTTCACATAAATCCCTTCATTCAATGCCCTATCCAACAGCAACTATAGTCAATTTTACTTTTACTTTGTTAATTAGAGGAGAAACGTTGAAAAACGTGTTATTTTTAAATTTTTATGAAATTTAAGATTCTCATTATGAACGATCCTCAAAGACGCTGAGTTGAATAGTAACACATGCAGATCTCTCCAATTCTGTTAAAACCAAGTTTTACACTTCAACTCGCAAATTTTTAGTTGATTTGTTATTTTCGTTGTGTTTGATATGCTATGTTGAGTGTACTTGGTATGTGTTTTTTTAGGATAAAACTAGACAATTAAAGTGTAAAACAATGGTTCAGCACGAAAAAATACATAGAAAATGGCACCTAAGTCGAATGTTCATGGAGGGTTTTTTTAAAACCCATGGTTTCACTTAAAAAAAAAAAAAAAAATCAACATTTAAAAAATCGTCTCCCCAATAGCAAGTTAAAGTAAAATTGACTACTTATACCGTTGAATAGAGTTCCTATTATATTTGAGGCAGTTTTTGTGAAAGTTCTCGAATGGCTTATAAGATTAATTTTGAGAGAGTGGTTAATTTTAAACATTTTTAAAAATTCCCTTTTTCTAAAAGAAATAACGATTGTTTTTCAATGAATGAGTCTGTTATTAACAGAGCCCTTCACAGCATGGCATTTATTTTTGCCAAACGTGGCTCTAAAAACCATGGCAAAATGGCACTTATTTTGGCCAAACATGGCATTTATTCTTCAAAATCCAAACTTTTTTTTTTTTTTTGCTTTTTTTTTTTTTTTTTTTTTTTTTTTTCAATTTTTCCCCCATGACCTTGCAATGACCCTTTCCTTTTCAAGCACTAATGCCTGTAATCCTCGGACATTGGAGACCTTAAATCCTCGGAAGGGAATTCCCGGTCGTTGACTTGTGAGCTTGCCCACATGGCAAAATGGCACTGGAAGGGCTCTGGTTATTAAATAAAAATGAAAACCATCAGTTCCTAAAGACAATTTAACGCCAAATCCGAAAAGGTGGTTAAAAAATGGGAAACGTTGATTTAAACGGGAGAAATGGGAGTTTAATATTAAGAAACGTGGTCTGGAAAGATGGCATTCTGTACACATGCGCAATCGTGAATTTCTAATTATGTCGATTTCCCATAATTTATTAGTCCGATTTCATTCAAACCGGTGGAGGGGGGGGGGGGGGGGGGGGGGGTAAACTTATTTGGCTATAATTTTTTTTAGTTTAGTGGTTTTGTTATAGCCTTTTTCGGAAAGTAGCGGAAGTCATAATGATCTCCAAACCAGGAAAATCACCAAATGAGAAGACGGGGTACCGACCCATATCCCTCCTCCCTGTCTTATCAAAACTGTTCGAAAAATTGTTGCTCAAACGGCTTAAACCAATTATTGAAGACAGAAAATTGATACCAGACCACCAATTCGGTTTCAGGCAACGCCACTCTACGCTAGACCAAGTTCATAGAATCACTTACATAATAGAAAAGGCTCTAGAAGGTAAAAAAATATGTGCTAGTATCTTTCTGGACGTGGCTCTTGCATTTGACAAGGTCTGGCACAAGGGACTTGAGTATAAACTGCACAGGGGTCTCCCAAAACAGTTTTACTTACTCCTAAAATCCTACCTAGCGAACAGACACTTCAGGGTAAAGCAGGGTAACCAGTACTCTGTCTTGAAGCCTATAAAAGCAGAGGTACCGCAAGGCAGTGTCCTAGGCCCAGTACTCTACCTGCTGTACACACGAGATCTTCCTCAATAGGAAAATACAACTATAGCTACTTTTGCAGATGATACTGCCATCCTCTCTGTTGGAGATGACGCTGAAACTGCAACTCGCAATCTACAAACGTCCACTAACAAGGTTGTCAATTGGACCAAGATGTGGAGAATGAAACTGAATGAAACAAAGTCAGTGCACATCAACTTTACTAATAGAAACATCTCAGCCCCAGAAGTTGAGATCAATTCAAATAAAATTCCATACACTGATACTGTAAAATACTTAGGGATGCACCTTGATACCAAACTTAACTGGAAATACCACATTGAAAAAAAGAATCAGGAACTAAAAATCAAGTTCAGAAAGATGTACTGGATGATGGGAAGGAACTCCCATCTCTCACTATACAATAAATTACTCATATAAACAGATACTGCGCCCTATGGGATTCAGCTCTGGTGATGTGCGAAAAAAATCAAATATTAAAACAATCCAAACCCGACAAAATGTAATACTGAGAAGTACAGTTCGGGCCCCCTGGTTCATGCGGAATGGTGATATTCATCAAGGCTTGAGGGTAGAAACGGTCACCGAAATTATCGCCAAATATGCAAAGAAGCACGAACATCGCCTCCACAAACACGAGAACCTGGAGATGCTCAACGTTTTAAACAACGAAGGAGAACTTCGGCGACTCAAGAGAAATAAACCTCTGGACCTAATTGTGCTGTGCAAATAGTGCAAGTGTAATCCAGTGTTTTTAACTGTTTTTGATACAAGTATGGGCCAGGTTTTGCTGTAAACCTCCCTCCTTAGTGAGCTTATCATGAAATGAAATATTGTTAGATGAAGTCATTAGCGGCATTGAACAAGGTGTCCAAAGGGACACTGCAAGCGGCACAATTCCAAGGGGGGCTATGCTACCCTCCACCACCAACCCAAAGGATAAAATCCCTCGGATAGGCGCGGTATCAAATTGATACAGAACATGGCTTTGAAGGGTTGCAACGACCGCTATCGCATGCGGAGGGGGGCCCCTTTCCCACTACCTTCCTAACTTCAATCCGTCTTCAGAATCAGTTGACCTTCACGCGTCTAAGGAGTGAGCTACAGAGGTTACGGCTGTTTTTAATGAAATTGATACACCGCGCCCATCCAGGTAATTTGCAGATTACGAGATTGAAAATGTCAATGGCAGTGATGAAGATCACCCTCAGGAACAGCCGATGCAACTGCGTAAGAGAGCTTTTCCACAACCCACATCAGGGAAAAAACGAAAGAGATGCGACCCCTGTAAAACTTCAAAAAAATTAGATTGACGACTGACAAATTTACGCGTACTTTGTGAAAATTTTCTGAGTTCAGAGCACTTGAAACCTATTTGTAAAGATTGTTACCAAAAAGTAAATTTAGCTCAATAAGAACATTGGTACCTTAAAATTTCGCCTACTACAAATTATGTGCCTTACTTAAAATTTTCGTTCTTTTTTCTAGTTTATTATTTCGTTCCTTTGAGTTTACGAGTATAGTTCCTATCTATAGACTTGTCTTTTTTCCATAAAACGTTTGCTGTAAACGTAGGTAAAGATTTAAACTCATCTGTGAAGAATGTTGCCAAAAAATTGTTTACTAAATAAGGAAATACGTAACAATTATGCCTAGCTCAAATTATTAGTTACCTAATTTTTCAACCTCATAATTTAATTTCTTGAATTTTTCTATAATGTTAGGTATAGTAGTTTCTCTAACTATCAGCTTGTTTGCTAGCCCAATAAAACTATTGATTTGAACAATGGTTAACTTTACACTATTTCCCTTAACCCATTTCCCCTCCTGACACCCATTGTATCAAAATGATACACCGCGCCTATCGCCGTTTTTTTTAGACCGCGCTCATCCGAGGGATAAGGGGTACAGTGATGACCACTGTTTAGCCCCTAGAGTGGATAAAAAAACCTCAAAAATAAAATAAATAATACAACTAAGACTAGATCTAGAATAGGCCAATAACTACATACATACTACTATATATAACCGCCAAAGTGAAATAAAACTAGGACTAGATTGTACAAAAATATATCACAGATCAGAGTTTGTAGTAGAGCTCGGCGGCTCTCAGGTACGACAACAGGGACTGGACCTTGTCTGGTCAGGATAAAACGTCATCCCACTGAGGGGGCCGATGCTGGACTCGGAGGTCTATGAGGTATGGGTGGCTCCAGGAAGTGGCGGATGGACTGATCACCCCCACACCTACTTATTTGGCTATATGTTGCAGGGATATTTCTATGGATTATATCGCGATTGGTTTCAGTAATAACTATTGCTCACGCGCAAAACAAATGGACCGATTTTGATGACATTTTCAAGGATTGTGCGGGTTAGCCCCTAGACGATTCTCTATAACTTTCATTGCACCCACCGTAGGATCAATAGTAGTCTGTGCGCATACGCAAACGTGAAATTCCTGTAACACTGATTTCTCATGATCTATCATACGCATACGCAATGTTCCAGTCATGCAGCATGATCGTATAAGCGAATTTTCGTAAATTATAGCATTGCACGCTAGATTGTTATGAAATTTGAGCTTTTTTAGTGCTTATTAACGATTAGTTTTATGGCCAGAAACACATTCTAAATAACAATCTGTCAATCAAAATGAGATTTTGGATTTTCAGCTTTTTTTTTTTTTGCAATTTTTAACGTTTTTTTAAGCAAATTTAAATGAAATTCAAGTACATTTTTCAGAATAATTGTGTACATAAATTTTTGAATGTTCTATTTTATAGTTGGTAAACTTCATTCGAGCAATATTCTGCTAAAAATTATCAATTCAACGATTTTTAGCCGTTTTTAGCCATTTTGGGTTATTTTTTTAGCACATTTATTGAAATTTGACCAATTTAATGTGCTCAAAAAGTATTGGCCAACGAAATAATTCTTTCATTAGGAAAGCTTGATTTTTGGCGCAAGAACGGATTTTTTATCTCAATCCTAAAGAGAGTTATCGTCTGGAATGACACATACATTTATGTATAAGTATGTATGTATGTATATATATGAAAAAGTGCAAATTTCAGGAATCGTTTCAGAACACCTCAAAACGGGTTTCAATGAAGAAAATTTTCAAAAATTTGATTTTAAAATTTTCCGAGCTATTGCAATAGTTTCATTTTCTACGAAAATTCGCTAAAAGTAAAAACAGCCCTAGTTCGTATTGCAGGGATGTTTACACATAACTTACTGTTCCATTTTCATTCAACCATTCATTTTGATTCGTACTTACTTTGTTCTTCAACTAATTCTATCGTCCACGTTACAAATTGTGAGGAAGCTATAATGCCAACTTGGCGTATATATATTTTTTCGACCACATTGTTGTAATAATTTTAACTTTGAAATATTGATTGTAATTACGACGATTTGATACTGGAATCATAAATCTATTTATGTGCTATATAATATCTATATATATATCATAAAACATAAAACATTAAAACATTGATATCATAAAATAGATATCATGAATCTATTGATGTGATATATAACATCTATATAAATGCTATTTAGCTTCTACTGCAGAAAAGGTACAAGTTCGGTCACCTCTCTCTATAAAAGGGCGAATTAGCTAAATTAAGCTTTTGATAATTTTAATTCTCTGCCCTCTTCTAATTTTAGTGAGACTATATTTATCCGCATTCGATCTTCCTTGGTTGGAACAATTTGCTTGAGCCACCTTTCACTCCTCGTCCGTATAGGAAGATAAGGCGCTTATCGATTATCAAAACCCCGCAACCGTCGTGCGAAGGAAGCGATAAATAAATAAAGAATAGAAAAAAAGAGAAGAAAAAAAGGCTTTGTAGATTAAATAGGCTTTGAATCACATTCAGTTTGAGTAAATAAAAAACAACCGATTTATTTTAATATAGGTTTTATGTAGGTACCTAATACATATTTTTATAAATTATAAAATGTAAATTCCATTATGAACGCTACTATTTGGGACGCCAAATTGCTTGTTTCCGGATTTTGAGAATTTAAACTTTTCTGTGACATTGAGTAGGTAACAAGCTTTATAAAAAGTCCAGTCATGCAACATGACCCCATGAGCGAATTTTTGAAGAAATCTTCGATTATTTCGATTTTTGACTGGTTTTTCATCTTTGAAATTTGTGAAAACTTGATACATATTCTTATAGGACATTTTACGTTGATTCCGAATATACCACATGTTAGTATGCTGAAAAAATTATTTCGCACAACAAATCGCAAAAAACAGGCTATTTTGACATTTTTGACTACATTTTTGAAAATTTCAACCCGAAGATGTAATCCGATCATGCCGGCCAACAAACTTGAACTACCGTTTTGTGTCCTTAACATTTTAAAATTTGTTTGAAGTTTCTAGCACAATTCTACGGACAGTTATCGTCTGGAATGACACATACATACATATATACATATATACATACATACATAAAAAAAGTCCAGTCATGCAGCATGACCCCATGAGCGAATTTTTGAAGAAATCTTCGACATTTCAGTCGCTATTGATAGTGTTGAGAAATTTTAGTTTATGATTTTGATAGACAAACATGGAATCAAATTATTAACACATGCACAGAGTAAACTCATCAGTTGTGATTACTTTTAGCGAATTTTTGAAGAAAATTAAGCTATTGCTCTCGCCTCAAAATTTGTAGGATGTGAATTTTTTAAAAATTTTTATGCAGAAATCCGTTTCAGGCTATTCTGAATCATATTCTGAAGTTTAACACATTTTTTTATGTATGTATGTATATATGTATGTATATATGTATGTATGTATATATGTATGTATGTGTCATTCCAGACGATAACTGTCCGTAGAATTATGCTAGAAACTTCAAACAAATTTTAAAATGTTAAGGTCACAAAACGAAAGTCCAAGTTCGTTGGCCAGCATGATCGGATTACATCTTCGGGTTGAAATTTTCAAAAATGTAGTCAAAAATCTCAAAATAGCCTGTTTTTTGCGATTTGTTGTGCGAAATAATTTTTTCAGCATACTAACATGTGGTATATTCGGAATCAGCGTAAAATTTCCTATAAGAATATGTATCAAGTTTTCAAAAATTTCAAAGTTGAAAAATCAGTCAAAAATCGAAATAATGCCGTTCGCTAGTTGTAAAAATCGGTAATATTTGCATGAAACATTGTCCAAATTCAGATTGAACTACTGTTATGGAAGTATCCCTGTATAACCAATCCTAGAACCATGCTGTTTAAAACGTAGGTAGTAGGTGCTTGTTAAAAAAACAAAAAATGTAATCACAACTGATGAGTTTACTCTGTTAACTCTATGAGTTTCCGTCCTCCGATTCCATGTTTGTCTATCAAAATCATAAACTAAAATTTCTCTACACGATCAATAGTTACTGAAATGTCGAAGATTTCTTCAAAAATTCGCTCTTGGGGTCATGCTGCATGACTGGACTTTTTTTTTTTTTTTAAGCACCTACTACCTACGTTTTAAACAGCATGGTTCTAGGATTGGTTATACAGGGATACTTCCATAAGAGTAGTTCAATCTGAATTTGGACAATGTTTCATGCAAATATTACCGATTTTTACAACTAGCGAACGGCATTATTTCGATTTTTGACTGATTTTTCAACTTTGAAATTTTTGAAAACTTGATACATATTCTTATAGGAAATTTTACGATGATTCCAAATATACCACATGTTACTATGCTGAAAAAATTATATCGCACAACAAATCGCAAAAAACAGGCTTTTATGAAATTTTTGACTACATTTTTGAAAATTTCAACCCAAAGATGTAATCCGATCATGCTGGCCAACGAACTTGAGCTTTCGTTTTGTGTCCTTAACATTTTAAAATTTGTTTGAAGTTTCTAGCACAATTCTACGGACAGTTATCGTCTGGAATGACACATACATACATACATACATACATAAAAAAAGTCCAGTCATGCAGCATGACCCCATGAGCGAATTTTTGAAGAATATTACCGATTTTTACAACCAGCGAACGGCATTATTTCGATTTTTGACTGATTTTTCAACTTTGAAATTTTTGAAAACTTGATACATATTCTTATAGGAAATTTTACGCTGATTCCGAATATACCACATGTTAGTATGCTGAAAAAAGTATTTCGCACGACAAATCGCAAAAAACAGGCTATTTTGAAATTTTTGACTACATTTTTGAAAATTTCAACCCGAAGATGTAATCCGATCATGCTGGCCAACGAACTTGAACTTTCTTTTTGTGACCTTAACATTTTAAAATTTGTTTGAAGTTTCTAGCACAATTCTACGGACAGTTATCGTCTGGAATGACACATACATACATATATACATACATACATACATACATACATACATATATACATACATACATACATACATAAAAAAATGCGTTAAACTTCAGAATATGATTCAGAATAGCCTGAAACGGATTTCTGCATAATTTTTTTTCAAAAATTCACATTCTACAAATTTTGAGGCGAGAGCAATAGCTTAATTTTCTTCAAAAATTCGCTAAAATGCGTTAAACTTCAGAATATGATTCAGAATAGCCTGAAACGGATTTCTGCATAAAATGTTTTCAAAAATTCACATTCTACAAATTTTGAGGCGAGAGCAATAGCTTAATTTTCTTCAAAAATTCGCTAAAAGGCCTTCTGTCCTTAAATTGTTTTTTTAATTAAACTCCAACGTTTCTCCCCAGGAACTGGGGCTTCTTCAGGGAGATTAATATTCAAAAATGTAAAATATCTACTTACTTATAGTTTTCTTTTTGTTGTTGTTAATAATCGAATTTAAAGTTATGAGTTTTTTGAAAATCAAATTTAAAATTGTTTACGTTTATGTTGGTAACGATGTTTTTTTCGTATGTTTTACTTAGTTCGCTGGTGACGGTAGGTAATTATAAATTCAGAGTCCATCAATAAAACACGAGTAAATTTAGCTCAAGTTTTGAGTGTCCTTACGGAAGTTGATTGAATTTTTTATCTTAACCATTTCTAGAAATATCCTTTTTTGCAAATTTGATTCTCTTCCTACATTTTTGAGAATTTTGTAGTCCATAGTATGTCATAAAGATCTGCAATGTGCAACCGACGCGTTTTTCGTATCGTCTTGTCGTAGATCCGATTCATGTTTTCACACCCACCACTACCACAAGGGATCGGGTAGACCAAGTCTGTTCTTTTGATGTGAAATCTTTTAGTTTGGAAAATAGTGGTATGTTTGTATTAGTTCTGTCCTTAAAAAACAATTTAAGGACAGAAGGCCTTTTTTATAAAGCTTGTTATAATCTGAACTGTCCGAATAAAGAAACGTTATTGAGTACGTAGGCACTTAGGCAAGGATAAGAAAGGGGGTGAATCTATTCTGTTGGAGGGATGACATTTTGTTTTTTGTATTTTTTTAACTCTTCAAAAAACAATTTGTTTTAAATTTGTGTAAGTAAATTTTTGTGCTTCAAAATTACTTTTTGTCCATCCTTCCCCACGGAGTGAGCCACCAAGTTATCAACTAGGACGTCGGGGGGTTTGGGGGCGGGAGGGGGGGTTTCATTGGTTTGACAGCTTTCAACTGATAGGTACCTGATCACTTTTCAAGGTCTCGTCTTGAATTAGGTATATAAGTAAAGCCATAAATAATCCCATGGTCTAAATTTGGTCAACATTGGGCATTTTTCATATAAAAATAGCTTTTTCTCGCTTAATATTAGTCCTAGAGACCTGGGAGTGGTCGCTTTCGACTTAGCGTTAAAAAATACATCGACTACATGCCCCATGGTCTAAATTTGGTCAACATTGGGCATTTTCCACATAAAAATCGCTTTTCCTCGCTTAATATTATTAGTCTTAGAGACCTGGGAGTGGTGGCATTCGACTTGGAGTTAAAAAATACATCGACTACATGCCCCATGGTCTAAATTTAGACAAAAGCTTTGACTAACCTAAGCTTTAATCAAAAGCTTAAAATAATATTAAGCTTTTTCTCGCTTAATATTAGTCCTAGAGACCTGGGAGTGGTAGCATTCGACTCAGCGTTAAAAAATACATCGACTACCTGCCCCATGGTCTAAATTTCGTCCGAATTGGAGTGTTCCCATTTGACTTGGTGTTAAAAAATACATCGACTATATTCCCCATGTCAAAATTTGGCATTTTTCACATAAAAATCGCGTTTCCAAGCTTAATCGTAGTCCTAGAGATCTGGCAGTAGTCGAATTCGACTTAGCGTTAAAAAATACGAAGACTACCTGCCACATGGTCTAAATTTGGTCCAAATTGGGCATAATTGTTCAAATAAAAATCAGTTTTTCTCGCTTAATATTAGTCCTAGAGATCTGGGTGTGGTCGCATTCGACTCAGTGTTAAAAAATACATCGACTACCTGCCTCATGGTCTAAATTTGGTCAAAATTGGGCATTTTTCACATAAAAATAGCTTTTTATCGCTTAATAGTAGACCTAGTATTACTTAAGTACTGTACTAGCATACCAAAATGTAATTTCATCTTTAAGGAAGCTGAGGTACCGGAATTGTTGTTAAAATTGGTGGTGATTGAAACTTCTAGAGTGTTTATTAAAAAAAAAATAATAATAAAAATAAGAAAGCAGACGAAATAGTTGGTGGATGTATGTATGAACGTACTGCATCTCCCATCGTAATACCATCACGCAATATTGTGAGCCAAATTATTTAAATTTGATGATTTGGCTATCGATGCTCAGTCGCTATCGATGTTTCTTGTTCGATGTTTTCCTACTGAAGATTTCTAACTCCTAATCGATCCCGAGCGAGTGGACCCGGTCGCCCTCGAATCCCGCCCCTGCGATCTCAAGTCACCGGCATTGAGTTGACTGAACGGCGTCCTTGAGGCCTTGTCGAGTCTGCCGAGACAGGAAACTTGCAAAATATGGTATACACATTCCATTAACCCACGATGAATCACCCACGGCCCTAGTGCGAGAGAGTGCCGCATGTAGCAGCACCTCCCGGACCGTTCACCTCCCTCCCGCCAACACCAATCGCCTCACGGATAAAATTTACTAATAGTTGATGATTCAAAATCAACACTTCACGAAAAGATAAACATAGAGTACCATTACGCATTAAAAAACTCGATAAAAGTGCTTCATTTTTATATGATAAGGCGACTACAGTTTGAATTCGTCGACTTCCGTGCCGCCTTGCGGAGTTTGTCGTAACTAATGATATTATCAAAGTACTGATAGAGGTTCGCGCTGTCGTTGCCCAACGGTCAGTTAACGGGTCGTTATAAATGTTCTAATTGCTCCATTATCGCTAGATTGTGTTTGTTTAGTGTCTTTATTTGTGCTGCAACCCGGTAAAGTTCAATAGAATCCCGCAGTGGGGGTATTCTTTACGCAGGAGACGACTTGAAAGAGTGGGCAGTGTGAATGTCTTGGGTGCCATTGCGGACCTACCGTGCCTTCTGCAGATCGTGAGTTGTGTAGAACCCAGTTCGTCCCATCATGACTGACGTGGGTGGTTTGAAATCCGGGATCAGCGTTCTCATCCGGAGGACGGATGGAAGACAACACCCGGCCACCGTCTCCAACGTGAATTACGCCACGAAAAGCGTGATGGTGGAATGGCCCGAGCATAATGAAACACGAGGTAAGGAGATCGATTTTGACACGATTTTCGCTCTGAATTCTTATTTAGCTCCTAACGCGGCGAAAGATGAGGTCTCGAAAATCGTTAGGAACCCGAGCAGGTCGAGTATGAACCTACGCCTACCCGTTGCCGTTCCGCGGCCCAATTACAAGGCCCGACCGACGCAAGGGCCGACGAACGGGACCACGGAAAGAGCCAATACCTCCATTCGCGGAGTAGAAAACATACCGCCATACCAACAACAAATAAGTAACAATAACAGAAATAATAACGTCAACGATGAGACCAAAGTCGCAGGCGCCCACAACATCACTCACTCACAAAGTAGGACAGTAATTCCGTCGTCTGCTGCGAGTGTTGCCGCAGCTGAACGAAAAGCACGTCGTAGTAATGTTGTTAAAGAGGTCGAAAAATTGAAACAGAACCGTGAGGAAAGACGGCAGCGTCAAGCTGTGCAAAAGGAGGAAAAAGAGGCCCTAATGAACATCGACCCAGGAAACCCGAACTGGCAGTTTTTGAATATGATTCGCGAATATCAAGCTCAACTCGAGTTTAGGCCTTTGAGAGCCACGGATAGTGTAGAAAGCCATCAAATTACTGTGTGCGTTCGTAAACGCCCGTTGAACAAGAAAGAGAACAACCGTAAGGAGATTGACGTCATTTCTATCCCGAGAAAAGACTGTATCGTAGTGCACGAACCGAAAAATAAAGTGGATTTAACTAAGTACTTGGAGAATCAGCAGTTCAGATTCGATTACGCTTTTGACGAGACTTGTTCAAATGAATTGGTGTATCATTTCACTGCCAAACCTTTGGTGCAGACGATTTTCGAAGGGGGGATGGCCACTTGCTTCGCCTACGGTCAAACTGGAAGTGGCAAAACTCATACGATGGGCGGCACTTTTACTGGGAAACAACAAGACTGCAATAAAGGTATCTATGCTATGGTCGCTAAAGATGTGTTCCACTATTTAAACATGGCTCCTTATAAATCTCAGAAGCTCATTGTAACTTCAAGTTTCTTTGAAATTTACAGTGGGAAAGTGTTTGATCTCTTGTCTGACAAAGCTAAATTGAGGGTTCTGGAAGATGGAAAACAGCAGGTGCAAATTGTTGGTCTCACTGAGAGGGTGGTGAGCTCTGTTGGAGAGGTGTTGACATTGATTGCATCAGGGAATGCTGCAAGAACTTCGGGACAGACATCAGCCAATTCTAATTCCTCCAGGTCTCATGCCGTTTTTCAGCTAACCCTTCGAAATGCATCCCACCGGGTTCATGGAAAGTTTTCCCTTATAGATTTGGCTGGAAACGAACGTGGTGCTGATACAATGTCTGCAGATCGTTTGACTCGAATGGAGGGCGCAGAAATTAATAAATCACTGCTGGCTCTGAAAGAGTGCATTAGGGCACTTGGCCGCAAAGGTGCTCATCTCCCATTCCGTGCCAGTAAGCTGACTCAGGTTCTGCGGGATTCTTTCATTGGGGATAACTCTAGAACTTGCATGATTGCCATGATCAGCCCTGGGATGAGCTCTTGCGAACACTCGTTGAACACTCTGCGGTATGCAGACCGTGTCAAGGAACTAGCTGCCACAGACCCTATGGAAGAATCTTACGACTCAGCTCCAGAAACCGAAGAGGCCCTAGAGATGGAACAAGAGAGTGATCTGGTGGCTCTGCGCTCCTTGAACCATGGGGAGCTCTCTGCTGACATGTACAACTTCCATGAAGCCCTCTCTCAGCTTCAACAGCTCGAAGACGACATGCTCGACTCCCTCAAGGTCTGGATAGAGTCTAGAGCGGATGAAGACCGTTTAATGCAGATCACCAGGAATGTCGACTACGACCAAGACTACTTCGCCTCCCAACTTGACTGCCTACTAGACGAGCGTTCCAAACAACTCAGTCTCCTCAGGGAAAGGGTCAAAGCCTTCCGCCGTCAGTTGGTCAACGAGGAAGAAATATCCAAGAGAATCACCGCACACACTCCTCGCTAAATTTCTGACATCTAGGGGCTGATCTCAGCATAGAATTCATTGTCCATTATCATTAATCCCTTTTAACACAATAATACTGTCGTTGTTTTCATGGAAATCTCTTGAACCATTCAAATTCACGGTGGCTATGTCATAACACCACTTGTTTTGATTGCCCTCAGCGATTTTTATGAAAATGTCCATACTACTATTGTACTGGTGGTGAATGATGGTGATCACAAACAAATCGAGTGGGCACTGGACAACGCTTAATATGACCTCGCTGCTGAACTAGATATCAATGTCACAACGAGCAAGTATTGAATTTTATTCACTGTTCACTCAATTTTTCTTTAACTTTGGTAATATTATTTTTCACCAACTCCCCCTCTTTCGTTTTTCTAAGATTTCTAATCTTTTTTTTAATTCATCCAGTAAAAAATTATCGTTGATCCTGGCGTGTTATATTTTATTAAAGTAGTAGCTATTAATATATTAATTACAAACAATATTCTAAATGAACAATAAATTGTTTTATTTCATATTTTCTGAATTGATTTTATTTTTTTGCATAAAGTTATACCCAGTAAAAACACAGTGAATAATGTTTAAATGAATATTCCATCATCTCCTGTTTGTTTGATTTTTCATTTTTAAATTTGTTATTTTCGTATTGACCAATGAAACACATTTTAGCAACGCTCAAGTGCCTTTATTACTGTGTTGGTATTATTTATAATGAATTCTCGTCAACATTCTGTTCAAATTCGCCAATCCGAAATATTTTAATAAAAACTGGAGAGTTTTGATTTATTGTTATAGGGATAGTTGTTCAGTATTGGTCAAGTGACTAGGCGCATTTTGAACAAGTTCTACCAAACTGATTCGCCTATAGCTTCTGTTTTTTTTTCGAATTGTCGGTTCATTTATTGCGAGTCACGCCGTCACCAGCTCACGTATGTACTATTCGATTAGTTTTACGACCTGGCGATGGACTGAATCGCAATAAACGATCCGAAAATTCGAATAACAATGTATACATACATTTTATTGAAGAAATAAAAATAGGTAGCTGCCCCCCAAAATGTAAACTACTGTTGTGAAGAAAGCCTTGCATCGTGTATTCCAAATTTCCATAGACATTTACTGTTTATGTCTGAACTATTCTGGTTTCAAAGTGTTGAGATGTCGACGAACTCTACTCCTCCCTATATTAGACTAAATTGTTCTTGTTATTATTAATTTTTTTACTTAATGAATTGTTCCTTCAAAGTCCTGACGCATAACATACTTAACGGGGATTATTTATTTTGTATTCGTCCCTCTATTTTTTGTACTACCCTTATATTGTATAATTTTCACTTACCCCCTTTTTGATTATTATTTTTCGCCTATGATTTTTAATTAGCTTTTTATTCATCATATTGAAGTGTTGATCCTCGCGCTATTGAAGTATCAATGAGTAACAATAAATTGAAGTTGTTCTATTATATTTTGTTTAATTCACAATAATCCTTTTTAGAATTTCTATCTTACAGAGTTGAATGAGCGAGTAGTGTCTCGTTATTTCTATTTTAACTTCTATTGAAATGCTACTTATCAGCTCTATTCAAGAAGGGACTTTAAGCAAAACTAAATAAGAATTTAGATAAATTAAAACCAAATGTAGGCTTGCAGTTCAAATGTGCTTAATAACGTGTATGATAAAGATTGCAGTTACAGAAAAAGGGATGGGTGATTTGTCGTTTCTGATTTGATTGTATCTCAGGAGTTGAAAATATATGTACTAAACAGCGTAGTCAAAATATGGTAAAACCATTTTTTTATTTAAAAATCGAGATATCATAAACATTGGGTATGGGTTGGAAGTGATTATTTATCTTCAGGACATTCAAATATAGATAGGTAAATCTGTATAATAGTGCCTACGTCACACAGGTAAAATCTTCTAATTACTCGAATATCTAGGTAGTATATTACCGGAAGCCAATTATTTTTCAGTTTTTTCTTGTAGGTGGTTGACAATAAATTCAGTTCCAATTAGGCAATTTTCATATAGGAATGATGATGGCTCATTCTGGGTGGTTAATAATAGAGAATTTGTTAATTTATTGAAGCTGGCAGTTATTTTTTATCAATGCCTAAGGAAATTTAGAGAAAAACGGGAAAAAAGGTTGTTCTTCTGTATAGCTTGATCAATTGGACCTCAGCACATCTGTAGATAAGTAGGTATATGCCTACCTATAGGTTATCTAGATTTCAGTACCTACTTACCTAACAGATTTTACTTGGTACCGTCAAACTTACGGTTACTAGAGATATCAGCATGTAATGCTTTAGCCATGTTATTAATTAATTTCAATATTCAGCGAATGAGGAATGTGATTCTGTGTTGTGTTTAGTGTATCTCTTTTAGCTTGTCTCCTTTTAATTCTGGTTTCATTTCTTGGCACATACAAGCAAAAATGGGCTATCCTCCGTGCTGATGGTCTCCTTGGTTGCAGTAATTTTTGTCGGGGACAATTATTATGATAGCCTTATACGAAATTCACTACCATAAAAACGAGAGAGGAAGTTCATAAGAGAGGATGATAATGTTCAGAAAGGAAAAATGAGATAAGTGGAGAGGGGGACAAAAGGTGCTGAGATAAGCAGCTGTCATGTCTCCGCTGTCTGCGGATGTGATGGCAGTAGTTATGCGATGCTGAGATTATAAAATGTGATTGTCCTTTTAAAGTATTAGTCAACAATAAATTCCGTTATCAAAAAGCAAATGCTGTAAAAGGTCCCAAAATAAGTTTCTCCTTATAAATTTGGAACAGCAGAAGTAATGAAGAAGAAGTGTGTAGTATTTAAATTTCCCAAAAGGTTGGAAGCATCCTAAAATTATTACTTCTTACAGATGAATATTGAGAAGAATATTGTAATGTCCCATTACTTAAAAAAATGCCACTGGTGCAGGTAAAAAAGTTATGTAACTAACTCCTTTTTAGTTGGCCAGTTAAAACAATAATTCTCGCACAACTTCATGCTCCATGTCTGAATTTGAGGTTAGGTTGGTACAGTATTGATGTATTGGCAGGTTATCTCCTTTTATACGGGTTGAGGGTGGAAGTACCTACCTATTCATTAATGCAAACAGGATAAAATCCAAATTACAAAAAGGAAATTGTACCTACTTACATCTGTGGATAATGTGGAGAAATATTAAATATATCTAATCTAATCACAAAAATCTGGAAAAAATTCACTAATTTTCTTCTTAGTGCGTTCTCGATATCAATATTTAAATCAAATCTAACTCAGTAAGAACGCAATTAATTTATTAACCTCTGATTCCAAACTAATAGGTTGTTGAATGAATAATTGTTTGTTCAAGTGAGGCTCAAATAAATCATTTGACCAAGTGGAATAGGTGGGACATTGGAGTTTGAAAGCTCAAGCAAAGCTGGAATAAATTCGAATAAATTTCATTTCAATAAATTGAGAAATGCATTAGCACATGAGCTAGAATTTACATATATCTAGGTCATGTGCTAATACCTTTCCGATTTTACTTTTTTCATAGTAAAAATGACAATTTATTGTATCCTACAATAGTGCTTAGTACATACAAGCCACTGCAGATATACCCGTGTGGACTCCATACATTACCTGATGTCCTGAAGAGGCCTTATATGGTGAAACCGGTCGACCATCCAATAAATAATTAATTCTGAAAGACTACTTGCATACATAGTTCCACCTAAACCTATACAATCCAAAAGTATTGGTATATTAATATTCTACGCCTATTAGTTCTGGTGTGTTGGTGTCAAACTTGTTGGCATTGATGACGAAAAAGTGGCTCATCCTTGCTTTGGGTTAGAGTGTTCGCAATCAGGGGTTGATTTTTATACAGTTATCTTGAGAAAGGATTTGGTTGTTTCTAGTTACTACGAACTTCTCCCATTCCATAGGTGGGGTACACAATGGACTTATCTATATGATGAAAGTTTGGGTACTTTTGGTATAATGAAAGTTGATCATTCTGAGAAATTGTATTCTAAGGATGAACAGGAGAACACAGGTGCTGACCAAGCAGGATCAGGCCTTGGAAAGATGATGACAAATTGCGATTCGTCGTGTTGGTGTGTTCACATTCAAGGATTGATTGTTATACAGTTATGTTGAGAAAGGATTTGGTTGATTCTAGTTATTACCAACTTCACTACAAGTACCTACCATAAGTGGCAGGTGGTGTCCACAATGGACTCATTTATATGAAGAAAGTTTGGGTACTTTTGGTATATAATGAAAGTAGATCATTCTGAGAAATTGTATTGGAAGCTTGAACAGGAGAACACAAGTGCTGACCAAACAGGATCAGGCCTTTGAAAGATGATGATAAATTGCAATTCGTCATGTTGGTGTGTTCGCATTCGAAGATTGATTGTTGTGCAGTTATGTTGGGAAAGGATTTGGTTGATTTTATATAGTTATTCTACCAAATAGGAGAACACAAGTGCTGACCAAACACAGGCCTACGTCATATTCGAAGATTGATTGTTGTGTGGGGAAAGGATTTGGTTGATTCAGGGTACTATAATAGTGGGCAGGTGGAGTCCACAATGGACTCATCTATATGAAGAAAGTTTGGGTACCTAAGTACTTTTGGTATATAATGAAAGCAGATCATTCTGAGAATTTAATAGGAAGCATGAACAGGAGAACACAGTTCAGACCTTGGAAAGATGATGACAAATTGCAATTCATCATGTTGGTGTGTTCGCATTCAAGGTTTGATTGATGATAATTAAGTACTACTAACTTCACTACAGGTACCTACCAATCCTACCACAGGTGGGATCCCAAATGGACTCATATGCAAAAAGTTTGGGTACCTACTTGTGGTATATAATGGAAGTAGATCATTCTGAGAAATTGTGTTTGAAGCATGAACGGGAGAACACAGGTGCTGATCAATCAGGATTTGGTCTTGGAAAGACGATGACGAATTGCAATTCATCTCATTTGAATTAAAAATTTCGAAGGAAAGCATCTTTCCACCCCTCCCAAGAAAAGTTTGAACAAAGTTTAAGAAAAATATGTATATCAAGACGTTAGAAATTCTAAAATTTCTTGTAGTAATATAATGATTTGAAAAATGTTGGAAGCTGATTTGAAGGTTGGAAATTCGTAAGTCCCAAAAATTTGAGAAATCTTTAGGTATGCCAAAAGTTGAAAGGTTTAAATAGGATAGGTACGTTTATACCAATCATATAATTATATAATTTTTACTCCTCAACAAAATTATCTGAACTCATAATTGGAAAAATGTTTTAAAAAATCTGTTTTCGTTGACGTTAGGGACTACTTATATAAAACTTCAGTGGCTGTTAAAATAGGCTTGGTATCTACATATGCTACTCGCATAGAGTAGTTCTCCGGTTTAATATCGTAGGTACGTGGGATATTTCCATTTAAATTGACCATATTATGATGTCATCGTATTCTTATTGATGTGTTTAGTTGTAACTAGGTTCCCCATGAGTCAAGAGTTCTCCTTCAGTGGGAAGTTAATTTTATCACTAGGTATGAATCAACATGCAAACAATGATCGTGAGGGTAAATATTACCCGAACAAATGGCTGGGTTCTATCTCAAAAGGCATCCGAGGCAATTCGTATCGTTGTTGAGGTAGGTTTCCACGTAAATGTGTATCGTTATGAACTAAAAATGGAAGGAAATGATACAAACAGAACAATAATAGGCACGTGGTTGAAGTCATTTATTTAAACCCAATAAATACATAATATTTTATTACCAAGGGAAACAACTTGTTTCTTGTTTACTAGGTACATATACATAGCTTTCTATTCACTAAATTCAGCCCCAAAATCTTCTAGTAGGTGCTCTTCTAATTTCCCATAACGTACAACGATTTTCCTCTTTCTCTATTCGAAAGTGCAGATAGAAGTGCAGAAGTGGGAAAGAAATTATACTATTTTCTTATATTATTATTATTTTATTTTTATTGTTTTATTTTATTATTATTATATTATTTTCTTAATTATATTATTTACCTTTACATTATTTTCTCAAAATGGGTGACAATATATAGCATTTACAAGTAAAATTAACCTTTTTACAAGTTAAATTAACCTTTTTTTTTACAAGTCAATTTAACCTTTTTACAAGTCAATTTAACCTTTTTACAAATCAAAATAACCCTTTTACGAATCAAATTAACCCTTTTACAAATCAAAATAACCCTTTTACGAATCAAATTAACCCTCCTTGAGCAATGCGCGAAAATCGTTGAAGGGCAAAGAAAAGAAACTGAATACATTTAATGCGACAAAGTAGGTGTAATAATAATTAAAAAATATTAATTTTCCAACCAAAAATATATCAAAATTTTCCAACAAAAAAATGAGGTAGGTAGACAAAGAGGTCAATTAATACCTATATAGAGTTCCGAAAGTAGGTTGATCAATATGAGTCCCGAAAAAAGGTCACTCTGCTGCTGCTACTGCAAAAATCCGACTCGCTCATATCTAATTATTATAGTTAAACAGTAGTTGGCACTCGAAAAACTAATGTTCACTTCAACGTTCAACAACGGAGAAATCTCGACAAAGGTTATCGCCAACAAACAGAAGGGTATGAAAATTACTTAAAGATCACAGTGAGAAGGAATACTGGTGTAGAAATTCATGAAAAAGGAATGCCAGTTAAACCCGTACTCTTATTTCTTTGCCCTTCATCGATTTTCGCGCATTGCTCAAGGAGGGTTATTTTAATTTGTAAAAGAGTTATTTTAATTTGTAAAAGAGTTATTTTGATTTGTAAAAGGGTTATTTTGATTTGTAAAAAGGTTAAATTGACTTTTAAAAAGGTTAATTTGACTTGTAAATGCTATAAGAGGAGTATAGGAATATCCTGATACAGTTGTTCTCTATTTTAATGAACAATGGCTCCAAAATTTTAGAAAATTGAATTTTCAAAAATATTATTGACCAAATTCCGTTTTAAAACACTCTGAAAGACAATATAATATATTCAGAGTGTATTTTCTGTGAATTGAGATACAAAATCTGTTATTTTGCCAAAAAATGAAACAATACCTTCACGAAAAAGTGTGAGTATGAAAGATATATTTTATCTTCCCGACCTTATTTCAACAAATTGTCGAGAAAAAAAGAAAATGGCTCTGGAAAGATTACTTGATCCCTTAAAGCATAATGTTATTATTTATATAGGTACATTAAATAAAACATACGAAATGTTTGAAAACAAAAATGAAGTCAAATTTCGATGAAATATGTTCAAAAATGGTTAAAAATACATAATATTTGAGGCAGAATGTCACTAAGAAATATTTGATTTACATGAAAATATTATTGCACAAAACTTGCTAAAATTTCATTTTAAAAAGTGTTTTGTGAGATAACTTACAGCGGTTTTTGTTCAATCATGTCACGGTCTTAGGTACCCTCTAGGGTACATAGAGAGAGGGGAGTGTGAAAGACCACAACCCCTCGGTGTGGTGGGGGGACCATAAAATATACAACTCGTACTAATAGCGTAATGTGCTATGTTCGGAGAAGATTGATTATCGGGTTCTCGGATCCTCATCTATCGCCAAACGCAGCATTCCAAGAACTTGAGAATTACACGTTCAACCCGGCGCGAGAGCGACGGATAGACGCGCATTCTCTTGAATCTGACGGGAACTGTCACAATCATGATTTGTAGTAACAAGGTTTTCTCTGTGGGGAATGACCAGTTATGAATATTATTCCGCTCCTATTTTAGAAACAGATATGGCATGTGTAAAGCTGATCGAGCTACTGTAGGCCTACCTCTACCTACTTTCAATACAAGCAATAGGTTACAAAATATAAATAAATATTAAAAAATGAATAAAATAAGTAATAATTTTAGAGACTTACTTTTTGAAATTGTCACGCTCCAGGAAAATAACTTTCACAGTCGAAGAGGTTTGGTACGGTTTGGTAGGTTTGTACCCACCTTCAAACCCGAGCCCATACATAGGGTGAGAGTTATTTTCCTGGAGCATAACAAAATCAAGCCAATTGTTTGTAGAGTTCAAATCATTAAGGAATAAAATAATAGTATTACTTCTGAAATAGGTACCTATGATACAACCGGAGTCTTATATTTTGAGTTTTTATCTCTTTTCTGAACAATTTTATACCATAGTATAAACATGCATGCTGTAAAGTAGATTTCATACAGAGAGTTCTGGTTTTAAAGTCTTCTTCCACAAGAATTAACCTTTCTCAAGATTCGCCAAAATTGTATTCAATTTCACTGTCTCTTAAACTATCGATGTTTCTCATAGAACTGCGGAAAATAATGTTTCATCCAACCTATAGAAATCCTTTATTGGGAACTTTTTCCTGCATACTACACTATATCGAATGTGTATTACACACCTATTACATTTTTAACCTACAAAACATGATGAAATTCCCTGTTTGATTTGAATAAAAAATACTTTTCTTTATTATTTAGTAGGGTGAGGGTACCACTATGTGTTTGGTCGATACATTAGGTTCACCAAGCTGGGCGATCCAAGCGCATAGATAGGTGGGTGTAAACTCACTAAAAACCTTCTAAAAGGATCGATATGGGATTATTTTTCTCTCCAAATATTGCTTACTAAGCATTAGGATCACCAACAACTGGTACATGGTTTAGGAATGCTCTAGCAAAGTTGAGTAAAAGAACTCAAGTAGAAGAAAAAAGGAAGGAAAATTGATCTCATGGCCTCTGTATATTTATAATGATAGCGGTATACAGCCATACATTGTCAACAACAAGGTTGATACCTGTAATTTTATACAACCAGTAGTCACGAGGGTGCTGTTTATACAGGGCTCAAAGTTTTTAATTCTTTACCAAAGTAATTTTCGGATATACCTACCTATATTCTTCACATCATTCTCAACAAAAATAATAATAAATTATTTCCATCCAAAACCTCCACTACGACTGCCCTCCACTGAATTGCTTTGAGCTAGTAAGTATCTACATAGAATTTTCGTTTTATGAATTGATCCAATCTGTTGTATGCACAACGATTTTAAGTCGGTTTCCCCAATTCAAGCAACTTTTTAATCAAGTGGATTCATTGCCAGTTCTAATTGTTTACAGCAGATGAAGATAAGAAAGTATTTGTGTTCAAAAATTACATTCTCTCCTTTCTTTCATGATTAACCTTGGCGGGAATGATTATGTTCTGAAAAAATATGGAGAGAGGACTTGAGTGGATCAGAGTTCACTGGTGTCAGGTGAAGGTCTGAGACAGTTTATTGCATACCTTTTTAAAATGAAGTAAAATTTTGTTTTCAGATGTTATTGCTTTGTTTACTGGCCTTCACTCCATATGCGTTAACTAGTGAAGAGCAAGACTACCCCGAGCTGGCGAATTTGATGGCAGAACGATTTCCTCTGCTAGCAGCACTGATGGGACGCGGACAGGCCCCTTCCCCATACCCGATTCCGATCATTCTACCTGTGACAGTCAACAATGAATATGGCTTCCTAGATAAATTCTTCTGCAAGCACAAACACAAGGACAAGAAGGATGATGAAGAGGACCAGGTAAATAATTACCACCTACCAATTACAATCTAGATATACCTTGTAACCTCCTCATGGTCGTGAGACATTCTAAGTAGGTAAGTCAGTCAGCACACGAGCTGAAGGCAGGAACACCAAATGGAGTATGATGGAAGAAATATAATTTTTCTCGTTCATTTCGATGGATTTACCTAGCCATTGTCACATGTTGATCCTGAACATCTGTTAGACGATGAGAAGGCAAAGTTTGTGTTAGTAGGGTTCAGCATAGGACAATACCCATGAGACCATCCTAAAAGTTGTATTTCTCACTAAATAAATTCATGAGGATGAGAGCACTAAGGCGAGCAATTGAGTAGGGGATGTAAACACAGAGATAACACAGAGTAGCCAGCCTTGAGGGAGGAATATTTTACAATGCTTTCACACTTCCAACACCTTCTGGGGTTCAAACTCAAACGTTTAACAACCTTCTCTGTTCTCTAAACCTCATCCTTCAGTTTGTGATGTCATTTTTATTCCATCAGCGTTATACTACCGATTTTTCCTCATTTATATACTTCAGTCTAAGTGTATACATTTTCTACCTTTTCCTTATAAAAATATTTGTTAGTTCACTATAATATATTATTTAACTCGACAGTGGGTGTCGAACCTTGCCCAACATGTACTGTGATTGTGCATAACCTGATAACGTTCACCATGATCAAGTGGTTAGGATTAGAGGCTATTGAGGTCTTGGGTTTGATTCCAGGACAGAGCCAATTTTTTTCCGAAACATATTCTTAAACGTAATTTTGATCTATTTGTCCAACTAATCTGTTTTTACTAAAAGGATTTGATGTAGGATTTTAGCGAATTTTGTAGAAAATGAAGCTATTGCAATGGGTCGAAAATTTCAAAATCAAAATTTAAAAAAATTTCTTCATTGAAATCCGTTTTGAGGCATTCTGAGACGATTCCTAGAGTTTTTCATATGTCTCACTAACTTTTTCATTTGAATATATACATATGTGTGTGTGTGTGGGAGTGTGCGCCAGACGATAACTTGTCTTAGGATTGAGATAAAAATCCCGTTCTTGTGCCAAAAAGTCAAGCTTTCCAAATGAAAGATGAGTTCGTTTGTCAGCACTTTTTGGACACATTAAATTGGTCAAATTTCAAAAAAGTGCTTAAAAAAAATCACTAAAAATGGCTGAAAATCGTTGAATTTATAATTTTTATCAGAGTTTTAGTCAAAACAAGATTTCAACAATTAAATAGGACATTAAAAAATTGTAGCACAAAATTATGCCGAAAAACGTACATAAATTTCATTAATATTTACTGAAAAACTTATAAAAACTGCAAAAAAATCTGAAATTCCAAAATCTCTTTCGAATTGTTTCCTTTTAATTAATTACAGTACCTATATTTTTGTATTGTGCTGGCCCGTATTAATAATAAATAAATTTCTGCGTGAGAAAAAATCAATAACAAGAGAGGTTCGTAGTATTTATAAAATTGTCTCAAATCACAGCCTTTCTATGGCATTGAACTCTTGAAAGGAGGAGGGTTGCGAAATCTCCGTTCTTCGCGTTTAATTAAGTTACCTTTACTTGATGTTCAGTTTATGAACTTCTTACTCGTTCGACTGTTTCGTGCTCGAGTAACTTAGTTGGTTATTTGTTGATGTGATGAATTGACGGTTTGAAGTTTAAGGATTCAGCACTATCCCCTCTCAACAAGTTTTAATTGCACTGGCGGGTCGCTTATCAAGCAGCGGGGTTTATTGACGGTATACATTTGGATGATCTCCGCTAAGTAAACAGGTGAACTCACTTAAATATTTTAAAAATTTGAAGAGTCAGTTAAGGGCCTGGACCATACTTCTGAAAACTGAGATTTCGAGGAAGTTATCACTGGGGAGTAGGTACTTCTCAAAATAACTAAAAGCAGATTGAACGACTAGACAAGTCAATTTCTGGAGATTTTGAAAATTTGCACTTTGATCTCCTTTCTTATTTATTAGACCTGCTCACAATGTTTTGCTTCGACATCAGGAAAACAGGACATTACACACTCTTTCTAACTGTATAATCAATTTTAATTTTACGACACAGGTACATAAGCGGGCTAATTGATGTTTTAGTGGCACAAGGTCAATTCGTAGACAAAAATTTTGAATCGTCAAAAAGTCGGGAAAAATGTCAACTAAAAGAGAATTTAGCTCAATCAGCTGATCAGGATGAAGCTCGTAATTTCATTTGTCTGATGTATCAGAGAGGCTTCATATAAAATGTCAACTTCTTAGAGTGAACAGTAGGGCCTGAGCCAAGTAGTTGGCCTACCAAAAACTACCTTCAGAAGGATGTGACCAACAAACCACAAGAAGGTGGTCCAATATTGAGGGGCATGTCCACAGCAAACTCATGGTCCACACCCAACACTAAACTTACTGAGGAACTACTCAGGAAAAACCGTAAGGAATTAAAAACAATAGTCGGCTGTATAAGCAGCTTTGCACCACCACGTTTCCACCTACACCGCATAAGGGTCACGCAAAGTTCAACCCTGTGCAGACTATGCGAGGAGACAGACGAAACAGCATCCCACATAATCTTCGAGTGTCCTGCACTATCTGCTGTCGCAGATTTGAACTCTTTGGGGTGCAAACCCGAACGAGGTCTGTTCGAAACGAACAATTAATCAAGGGACTCACATCCCTCACCAGAGGGTGGAATCTCTTGGAATAAACACATAACTCTCAGAAAAGTACAATAAGCCACCAGGCTTTCGTACTTGGGGCCCAAAATAACCCCACCCTGAGATTTTTCCTATACATCTACATCTAGGGTGAACAGGAGAAAATACCGTACAAAAAAGACTTTAGAAATTATGCAGCAAACACTAAAACAAGTGGGTTAGTATTGACACCAGGATCACTCGGTTTCCACATCCTCAACAAATCACTGATCCAGTGAACAGGAGAAGAAAAACAAACGTACGGAAAAGACATTAGAAACTATGTAGCAAACTCTAACCCTGGTGGTATTGACACCAAGGATTCCTCCGTTTCCTCGTCCTCAACGAACCACTGATCCAAGTAAACCGTCATTGACGATGGTACCTGCCAACTAAACCGTACACAAATCATGAAAACAACTTCCCTTGTAGGAAGTAATGGAAATCATGAATATATTATCTTGGAAGGAGGAAAATTTACCTTTAGGTACCTACTCGTAATCAGCTTTATTTATAGTGATAGCTTTTGTTATGTTGGTAACACTGGGCCCACCGCCAAAAGGTTCCCGGCTTGTCCTAGTGGTTAATTCAGTCTATCGTTTGTTAGTTCAAAGTCTGTACTATGTTGTAAGTCTAAGTCATTGTCTCTCTTGTAAAGTTCATTACCTTAATTATTCTTCGTGCCGTGGTACTTGATGTGTTTCATTCCAGTCACCCGTTCAGCGAAATCACTGTCAAGTAAACGACAATTCATTGGCAACGAAATTCGGACTTTCGTGTGTGATTTTCAGTGAGATCATGTCGTCTCTAGTTCCGTCCCGTCAGGTTGCACAAGACGTTCACGCCCGTCGGAGTGTTGTTTTAGGACATGTCGATCCTTATGTACCGTCAGTGGAACCATTTCAGAACTACCTCGACCGTCTCGAGGCTTTTTTCGAGTTGAATGAAACCGACGAATCCGAGAAGGTAAATTCTCTTGTTGTTTTAATGGGTCCCGAGATGTACTCAGTTCTAAAAAACCTAGTTGCACCAGCAAAACCTAAAGAAAAGTCCTTTGAAGATCTCTGCACGACGCTGAGAGACCATTATGCTCCTCAAAGCATCGAGGTGGCGGAAAGGTACAGGTTTCATTGCCGAAATCAAGGAGCTAATGAATCAGCCCGCGATTTCTTTGTTGCTATCAGGAAGCTGGCAACTTCGTGCAATTTTGGTGATTTTTTGGATCAAGCAATGAGAGATCAGGCAGTTTTCGGTGTGAGAGACCCAGTGGTAAAGAAAAGGCTTCTTTCGGAGAAAAATTTGACTTTCGAGGGCGCTGTCAAGATAGTTTCGGAGATGGAGCTCGTCATGGAGCAGGCCAAGGTAATGGACGCAGAACACCATGAGGAAATTAACCGAATGAGTTCCTACACACCCCATGGAGGAGGGAAAACGAAGAAGAAGTTCCAGCCACAAGTCCAGAACAAGAACAGTTCAGCTACAACAACAGATAAGAAATCTGATATTAGTCATAATAATAACAAGTATTCTTCAAAATGTGCGAATTGTGGTCGTTTTCATAAAAATGATTCAAAATATTGTCCTGTTTCCAATTGGGAATGTTTTAATTGTAACCGTAAGGGCCATGTGGCGAAGTTTTGTCCTAATTCGCGTAATGTCAATACTGTAGAAGCTACTAATGCCGTAGGTAATGATCGTTTTGATTCATTACGAGATCCCCTTGTTGTTAAGTTGCGTGTTAATGGCATAGGTATTTATTTTGAAGTGGACTCAGGAAGTAGTTATTCCTTAATACCATTGTTTATGTATAGGAAGTTTTTGAGTAAGGTTCCTCTTGTGGAAACTTCTATATCCCTTCGGGCTGCCAATAGCGAAATGTTGTCAGTAAAGGGTCGACTGTGGGTGTCAGTGGTGTATCAGGGGAAATGTTTTAATAGTATGCCCATTGTTATTACTGGTAAAGAGTTGAGTCGTCCTTTAATGGGTCGGGACTGGCTGTCGGTGTTCAACCCTGGTTGGAGGTCGGCGATGCTGGGGGGCGGCGAAGGTTCGCTGGGGTCGTCGGCCGTTGTAGGCCATGTAGGACCTGCACCGGAGAGGGAGGAGGTAAGCTTTAGTGATAAGAATGTTGCAAAGGATTTGGGTGTACCTTCTGAAGTTACTAGTTTGATAGAATCTTATAGGAAACGTTTTCCTAAGGTGTTTGATAAGTTCAACACAGATCCTATTAAAAAATTTGAAGCTTCAATCGTTCTGAAAGATGCGGTACCCATTTTTCACAGAGCTTATAACGTTCCCTACTCTCAACGGGAAGCGGTCGCTGAGGAACTGGCGGCCTTAGAAGCCAAGGGTATTATTAGTAAAGTATCTCATAGCCAGTGGGCGTCCCCGATTGTTTGTGTCAAGAAGACCAATGGTAAACTCCGCTTATGTGTGGATTTCAAGGCAACCATCAACAAATATGTAGATTTGGCCCACTATCCCTTGCCAAAGGCAGAGGATATTTTTCAGTCGCTGTTGAGACATAAATTTTTTTGTGAGCTTGATTTGTCTAATGCTTACCTACAGTTGAAGGTGAATGAGAAGTGTAAAGAGTATTTAACGATCAACACGCATCTAGGCCTCTTTCGTTTTCACCGTTTAACGTTCGGGCTTTCAAGTTCGCCCGCTTTGTTTCAAGCAACTATTGATGCTATTTTGGTAGGTATTCCTAACGTTCGTGCATATTTGGACAACATCATCATAGGTGGTAAAAGTTTGGAGGAGTGTCAGACCACTGTCGAACTGGTTCTGGCCCGTCTTAATGAGTACAATGTAGTATTAAATGTTGATAAGTGTAAGTGGTTCAAAACGTCAATTGAGCTTTTAGGGTTTTGGCTAGATGGAAAAGGGTTGCGCCCATCCCCTACGAAAATTGCAGCTATTCAAAATGCACCAAAACCCACTAATGTGTCTGAATTAAAATCGTTCTTAGGCTTGTTAAATTTTTACCATAAGTTCATAAACATGTCTGTTGATTTGCTAGAACCCCTGTATGCGCTGACCAGAAAAGAAGTTCCATGGGTCTGGTCCCAAGAATGTGATGATGCGTTCTTGCGAGCAAAATCAGCAATTTCTGATAAATGTTTACTAGTGTTATATGATCCTACCAAACCGTTGATTTTAACAACTGATAGTAGTTGTTATGGTGTGGGAGCCACGTTGGCTCACCTCATTGATGGGGTAGAGCAGCCAATTGCGTTTGCTTCTACTACCCTGTCACCTGCTGAGAAAAATTATTCCCAAACTGACCGGGAAGCTCTTTCCCTAGTATTTGGAGTCAAATATTTTCATAATTTTCTCGCAGGCCGCCACTTTACGTTGGTCACAGACCACCAGTCACTTCAATCTCTTTTCAAGGAGCGAAAAGGTATACCGTTGCATGCTAACCCTCGTCTTCAGCGTTGGGCGATTATTTTGTCAGCTTACAGCTACACCATCAGGTACAGAAAAGGATCAGAGAATTATGCCGATGCTCTCTCTCGATTGCCGTTGAAAGGTTCAACGGAAGTGCCTGAGTGTTTTGTTGTGTGTGAGGAGTTTGAGAACAATTTCCTCACGTTTCGAGAGGTGGCAAAATTTACGTCTGCGGACCCGGTGTTGGCTCAAGTTCGGGTATGGGCACAGTCGTCATGGCCTGTCAAGGTTGATAGCCAGTATGCTGTATTTTTCAAAAACCGACTCGCGTTGACGGTCCAGGATGACTGCCTGTTGTTTGGTAGTCGTGTGGTGGTTCCTGCGGCGCTTCAGTCAAGAGTCCTAGATCTGTTGCACAAGGATCATGTTGGTATTGTTCGTACCAAGTTATTAGCCAGATCTTATATCTGGTGGATGGGCCTCGATCGGGACATCGAACAAAGGGTGGCAACTTGTATGACCTGCCAGCTCACTCAAAATGACACTATTCCTCGGGTGTATGTTCCCATGTCAAGCGCCCAAGGTCCCTGGAAACGACTCCATTTAGATTTTTTGGATGTATTCAAATGCAAGATTCTGTTGTTAGTTGACGAATTTAGTAATTGGCTGGAAGCCTGGATATTAAATCATACCACAGCATTGGTGGTGATTGATAAGTTGCGAGAGTGTTTTTCCCGCTTTGGATTGGCCCAGTGTGTGGTGACCGACAATGGCCCTCCTTTTACATCCAAAGAATTGCAAAATTTCTTTAAAGAAAACAACATTGAGCATGTGTTGTCTCCACCTTACCACCCGGCCTCTAACGGGGAAGCCGAAAGGGGAGTACAAACAGTAAAAAAACTCCTGTTGAGAGCGGTGGTCGCAAAGAATTCTCAGAGTGACATGCAAGGCAAATTGTATGATTGTTTGAATGCGTATAGGTTTACACCATCAGCTACCAGTAAGAAGTCACCTGCTGATTGGATGCTTGGTTTCAGAGGTCGTAACCAACTTAGCATGTTGTTGCCCACGGATAAAGTGGACCTGAAAGGGAATGAGAGTGATCAGCCTAAGAGAGGTTTTCAGGTAAATGATAAAGTATTAGTAAAAAATCCTGTTAAAGGTATGTTCAAGTGGGTACGTGCTAGGGTTATGAAACAAATTGGTCTGGTTGTATATCTAGTTAGATTTGCTGGTGGGGAAATCAGAAAGGTGCACCTTAATCAGTTGCGTTTCAGTTTGTTACCGGATTCTGACCATCCTCCTGCCAGGTGCTGGTACCCAGAGACCTCCCCAGGTCCTCCTATTTCCCCTACCCAGCCATCAAGGGTTCAGAACGATTCTGTGCCCCATCCTAGACCAGAAGTTGGCTCACCGATCGCACAGCCTCAGACCAGAGCAGGGTTAAGGACGGCGTCAGAGCGCCGCCCACCTAATCGTTTTTCACCCTCTAAATACGATTAATTGTAAGAAGTTTATGTGTAGAATGGTGTACCTTGTATATTATGTTCTTTGTAAGTATTATGTACATTGTGTAGTATGTTCTTTCTAAGGGGGGGAATGTTATGTTGGTAACACTGGGCCCACCGCCAAAAGGTTCCCGGCTTGTCCTAGTAGTTAGTTCAGTCCATCGTCAGTTAGTTCAAAGTCTGTACTGTGTCGTAAGTCTAAGTCTCTTGTAAAGTTCATTACCTTAATTATACTTCGTGCCGTGGTACTTGTTGTGTTTCATTCCAGTTACCCGTTCAGCAAAGTCACTGTCAAGTAAACGACAGTTCAGCTTTGTGTATACAGTGTGAAGCAACTTCGTTAATTATAGTTGTGGAGCAGTAACATCCGGTACGTTTACTAGAGGTTCAAGAGCACGGTCGGTGACTGAATGAGAAAGATGAACTTGATTTCAAGAAATGACACGACGTGGGTAGTTGGTACTTACCTGAATCAGTAAAACCCTAAAATGGACGTTTCATTCCTTACGTGGCCAGATTCCTCTATAGGTATAACTCCCTACGTTAACCTACCCTAAACGTAACCCTATTGGCCAGTACAAGGCCGTAGCATCAATCTCCGGTAATCCGTAATCCCAAAGTACGTAACCGTACTACCTACTACCTAACAACTAATAATTTGAAGTAAATGATAAACTCGACGTTGGGCTATGGACCGGCCCAACACCTTGCGCCTCCGCTTGTGGCCGTTGTTATCCATTCCCACCCATAGATCAGAATGCTGTCTATAGTTTGGTGCAGTGTGGCCAGACGTCCCTTTTTGGAAGTACATGTCTCCCTTTTCATTCACTAATTCCCCCAACCCCCTAGACCTTGGGGGTGACACTGAAAAATACCCCTTTTGGGTTTGGAATCCCTTTTACTCCCCCTTTACACGTCTCCACACTTTTTTTCATCATTTTCACTAGTTGAACTACATGCTAGGATACAATTAGGTTGGTAAATCAGGAGTTGAAATTTGACAAAGGTAAAAACAAGCATGAGTGGAGGGCTCCATGCTCAATCCATACCTGTATTCTGTCTTTGGGATTTTTTCAAGGGTTGTTTAGTGGGAGAGATCAAGAATAAGCCATGGAAAAGAGATGAAACAGCAATTAAATTTGCAGTATAATTGCCTGTAGTTCCATCTCTTTCACATATTGAACAGTTTTCATATTATTGAAAAAATAATCTTCATCAAGTGGCAAGCCCTCCTTGTGGATCTTCATCATTACTGGGTAGCAGAATTTCTGAAGAGAGATTACTTTTCTTAAGTAAATTCTGTCAAAGATAATTTACTGTCAATTTCTAATTTCCAAACGTGTTGGTTGTAAAATAATTCGAAAAACAATGTACAAAATGCAACATTTTTTACTAGAATTTATTTTTTGTAAAGATTTTAATGAAATTATTGGTATCTTGTAGACAGTGGCAAGTTTCGACTGCGTTGTTGAGCACGATAAAAAATAAAGTATCGAATCAATACTCTCAGAGACTCGATAATATATCATTTACATTCTTTGATTCTTCTGTACATCCAGCTTCAACTAAAATCGCTTATCCAAATTCAACTTCAAATTTACATGTGAGCATTGTGTAATTGGCCAAAAAACCATGTACCCATGAATGGTATCCCTTTTGATAGAAATAGAACTGGATTGGTACAATCCTCACTCCTCCAGGAAGGAGAGGCACATTTTCTATACTTAAAACCCCGTCAAAAAACCATAAATGGTCCCCAAGTGTTGCCCCTGAGAGGGGATTTGAGCAAGGAAAACCCTTCTATGCTAGGAAAACCTATTGTTTCATCTAGATATACCTAAACAGACCTCAACTGAAACGAAGGTGCAATGTCACCCTACTTTTGAAATGCCTGATGAAGAGTTAAGCAAAATTAGACTCGAAATGCATAGCAAGACAAGAGAAAAAAGTCCAGTCATGCAGCATGACCCCATGAGCGAATTTTTGAAGAAATCTTTGACATTTAAGTCGCTATTGATCGTGTAGAGAAATTTCAGTTTATGATTTTGATAGAAAAACATGGATTTCACAGAGTAAACTCATCAGTTGTGGTTACTTTTTTTTTTTTTTTTTAACAAGCACCTACTACCTACGTTTTAAACAGCATGGTTCTAGGATTGGTTATACAGGGATACTTCCATAAGAGTAGTTCTATGTGAATTAGGACAATGTTTCATACAAATATTACCGATTTTTACAACTAGCGAACGGCATTATTTCGATTTTTGACTGATTTTTCAACTTTGAAATTTTTGAAAACTTGATACATATTCTTATAGGAAATTTTAAGCTGATTCCGAATATACCACATGTTAGTATGCTGAAAAAATTATTTCGCACAACAAATCGCAAAAAACAGGCTATTGTGAAATTTTTGAAAATTTCAACCCGAAGATGTAATCCGATCATGCTGGCCAACGAACTTGAACTTTCGTTTTGTGTCCTTAACATTTTAAAATTAGTTTGAAGTTTCTAGCACAATTCTACGGACAGTTATCGTCTGGAATGACACATACATACATTCATAAAAAATGCGTTAAACTTCAGAATATGATTCAGAATAGCCTGAAACGGATTTCTGCATAAAATTTTTTCAACAATTCACATTCTACAAATTTTGGGGCGAGCAATAGCTTAATTTTCTTCAAAAATTCGCTAAAAGGAGTATTCTTTATTCTTCCCGCATCACCAACACTCAACCTTAAGACCACCAAGACTTAAAAAACCTCCAAGCTGGTACCTACCTAGAAATTTTGTTTTTACACCCAGCTTTTAGAAATCTACAAGAAATATGTAAAATTCCCAGTCATGTAGCATGATTGTATGAGTGAATTTTCGTAAATTACCGTATTGTATAAAGTTAGATTGTTTCAAAATTTGAGCATTTTGGGTGCAAGGAAATTGTTAACTAATAATTTTATTGCCGAAAACGTATTATAAATAATAATATGCTATTCACAAAGTGGTTTTGCAGTTTTTATCGATTTTTAGCCAATTTTAATTGAATTTAAGTACATTTTACAGCATTATTTTGTACATAAATTTTTGAATGTTCTATTTTGTAGTTAATAAACTTTATTTGATCAATATTCTGCAAGAAAATATAATTTTAACGATTTTAAGGCGTTTTTAGTGATTTTTTAGTACATTTTTGAAATTTGACCAATTTAATTTGCTCAAAAAGTTCTGGCCAACGAACTCATCTTTTCGATTGGAAAGCTTGATTTTTATCTCAATCCTAAGGAGTTATCGTCTGGAATGACACACACACACACATGTATATACACATATGAGGAAAAAACTCTAGGATTCGTTTCAGAATACTCCAAAACGGATTTCAAAGAAGACATTTTTCGAAAAATTTGATTTTAAAAATTTCCGAGCCATTGCAATATAGCTTTATTTTTCTCTAAAATCGATTTTGGGTAGAAGAAGCTATTTTAGGTACAGGGACATGGGTATATTCGGAATCGGCGCAAAATTTCCTATTAAAATAGCTCATAATACAATTTTGTCCACCTAGAATCTGTTTCTGGCCCAATGTACTACAGACGGAAACCTGCAATCTGCTATGGAGGAAGATAACCTTAGTTTTGATATTACTCACCTCAGGTTATTGTACTGACTTCTCAGTAACCATTTCGTAAATACTTGAAATGCCACTTGATAACTGCAAGATGCTTAAGGGTTGCTGGGGGCAGTAATGTGCATTAGCTATTGTGCTTCAACAAACAATATTAGTTTAATATTTTGTTTATAAAATAATCTGTCACACTTATCATACATTTTAAAATAAAATTGAAGAAAAATTAAATCACTCGTTAGTACTTGATTCACTAATAATTAGACTATGATATGATCACATAAAAAAGGAAGGTAATAAGTGTAATCAAAAACCTCCACACTCGTGGCGGTAGGTAGAAGTGCAATTGGGTTCAAGTAGACTCTTCTGAACGCAGTTTGCTTATCGTAGCATAGTAGTAGTCTTGACAAATGTTCATATTGAAATTCGCGATATATTTAAACCTTGAGTTGAGGTTTTCAATTTCAGTTTTGAAAAGGATGAGTGCAACTGGGAAGACGGCATCGCCAGGGGTTTTGGCGGAGGCTAGTAAATAGTTGAAAATCCTGCTGGTAACTAAAGTTCTGACTTTGTTCTCTGTGTCTGCCACCTGTGAGATCTGCTCAAGGAACGCCTCGGACTGGGAGTCAGTGAGAAGTGGGAGATTCTTCTCGGTCAGCTTGGAGTTGGCGTCAGTTTTGAACTGGGCGACGAGGTTAGGCAAGATTTTTCTGAGCGTTTCGTCGTTGTTGACTCCATTCAGCAGAATGACGGCGTGGGACTTGAGTGTTTCTTTGTAAGACAAATCAGTGACGATTTCAGGTGGGGAGCAGCTGAAGGCGAGGAGCACGGCGCTGCAAGATACACAAAGCCTGTAAAAATCTCGCTTGAGCATCACAAGACGAGGACCATCTGCGAACAAAGTCTCGGGATAGGGGTCATCCGCTCGCCAGTTCAAAATATCACAGAGTGCTCGAAACACCACGTCCTCCACAGTGTCCACCGACTCTCCAAGATGGCGCTTCAACCAAAGCTCCGTATTCGGCAACACGCCATTCTCCACCTCCACCAGATCGTTGAATTTCTTCCTTTCATACTCCATCTTATTGTTGAGGATCTCAGGCTTGATAGAAGTCAACGCGAATTTGACCAGATCCAATTTCATTAAATCTAAAGCCTCCAATATCCCTCTGAACATCTTCACAATATCCGTTTCCTTCTTCAGGTTCGACAGATGCTCGTCACGAACAGGTGCGCAAATCTTGCTCATCACAGAAATGATGAACTGAGCATACTTATTAACATCTAATGCATTATGCTCAAGTTGCTGCTTCATTAACTCTACGTCCAATACCTCATCCACTTCATTCTTCACTGACACAGCATTGGGTGTCATAACTGAATTCAGACTCTCCTTTATATCCCGGATCAGCATGAACGCCATACTCAACTGTGGGGGGTCCTTGTTTATTTCTTCTCGAAATATATTCCAAAACGCGTCGTGAACGCTCTGCTTCACAGCGTTGTAAAGTGGATCCGTTATCGCCAGTTCGTCTTCCGGGTTTTTAGATTCATCTCCCATGATACCCCCCATAGCCAGTTCGTGAGCTAAAAACATTTTGAACATCAAATCGTCCCTTTGGTTGTCTTTGTCATCCGGAGGCTGACCGCCCGAGCCACTCTCCCTACTCGGTGATGCTGCAGCCATCTTCCCAAAAAGATAAATCCCCGACAATAATCAAGATAAAAACTCAAAGATACCTCACCACTTCCTTTGTTTTCATGCGTCCAACGTAGACTTTCCCTTCACGATTTATTTATAGAAGAATTTAAACACACAATTAATTTGCCAGACTTGTAACTTCTCCTTTGCACCACTTCCTGCAACAAAATGAAACGATTTAACAATCAAAACTGCAAACAACGATCAATAGTAACGTCTCTTGGTAACCAAAATAAAGACCATTGTTTGTTGACAAATGACTTTAGTAGGTGGGTGTTGGGTGATTGATATTGCGTCAAGTTACGTACCTCCACGGAGCCCTCCACTTCGATGTGATTCCACCACTGTACCGTAAAGAACTTGAGAAACTGTTAAAACACAAAACAAAAACGTATAAAATCACTGATTTCCTGATTCCCTTGGTTGCTTTGTTTTCCAAAATAGGAGTTCGGAAGGTTGAACGACTGTTAGCTTGTTGACCGTCAAGCGCTCAGCTGTTCGCAGGTTGACCAACTGCGTGACATTGAATTTCTTTAATGACTATAAGAAAAATATGTAGATGTACTCAAGTGATTGCGACTATCGCGCCCTAAAATATCAAAAATACAGACCATATTGCATTGGTATCTACTCCATGATAGTTAAACTCGTTATTGACTAGTTATAAATCATACGATATAAATGTTTCAAGTGATTCCAATTTAGGGAGATTTAAGTGGAGTTGGTCAACATGGCGTGAGAGGGCTATTTTCACAAACGGAGTCATCGCGTTTGTTTAACATGCTTTCACTTCTAGCGATCAAGTGAGAAGGGGAAGGAAACTACCGCGGACCTCATAGGAAAATCACTTGGAAAATCATGTAACAACCTAACCATCGGGTTTCCGAATACGAAAAGCTCGATATAGAGCGCAGCACGTAAACAACGACCTTTCCGATTTGCTATTCTTTTGCTCGAAAGGGCTAGGAATGTCAGATTCTTCAAAATGAATCGATTTAAGTCGTATTGATTCTTTTGAAATGAATAGAAAAGAATCGTATCAATTCTTTAAGAAAGTATCGATTTTTTGAAGAATCGATACTTTTTAGTGGATTTAGAACTAAAATGATTTCAACTTTTAACCAACTAAATTTCAATGGAAAAATTGACACAAATTTTTCACAATCTTCATTGATAAATCTTTCAAACTTGAAATAGGTAGGTACCTAACTATGTTGTTCATGAGACAGGGGTAGTACGTATTCATATTAGGTACTTAAATTTCATTAACGTAGAAGGTATATTACCTACTAGTAAATATGCAATTTTTCATAAACTTTCTATCACCTTGAGCTCTTTCTACCGACTTCATCCACCAATATCATTTGTTCATAGATGGGAAAATGTAACGATATGTATATATCAAGAATCAAAGCTAATGAAACAATAGTAGATAGGTACCTAACTATATTTCAAAAACATTGTCTGTTCATCCAGCTGTTGAAAAGAATCGGCCTCCGATTCTTGAAATTTTGAATCGATTCTCCGATAGGTACTTGAAAAAATAAAAATAATCAAAAAGTACCTATCTATACTTTAAAAAAATAAATAATCGATTCTTTTTTACCATCGCTAGAATGGGCAGTCGTGAAGGACAAAAGTTGTTTTTGTCGTTTGGTAGGTTTTTTGTTTGTATGTTAGTTTGTTTATTATAATAAATTATTTATTAATAATACAATTTTTCATTTTTGAACAGTATTGATGAGATTGATCGTAAGGGGAACAAATTGTAGAGTGAAAAATTTGGCAATTCAAAGTTTTCGATTTTTAGATTTTGTTGCAGTTCTAATAGATTTTCCCCTAAATATTAATGAAATTTGAATGTTTTCGGGACAATTTCGTGCAAATATTTTTTAATGTCCTATATTTAATCGTTGATAATTTTGTATAGACTGAAATTCTGCAAAATAATATACATTTTATGATTTTGGCAGTTTGTAGCCATTTTAGTGATTTTGTGAGCACATTTTTTAAAATTTGACCTATTTAATATGCTCAAAAAGTGCTGGCCAACGAGCCCATCCTTTCATTTGGAAAGCTTGATTTTTTGGCGCAAGAACGGGATTTTTATTTCAAGCCTAAGGAGAGTTATCGTCTGGAATAATAAAATAATAAATGTGGGTGATTCCACGAAAACAGGGGATTTTGTGTCCATCCACCACTGTGGCTAACCTGAGAGACATATTGCCAGGGTTTTCGACCCCCCTTTAAGTAGACGACGTGAGCTTGAAATTCAATCAAGTAACTTCGGGTTCATTGAAGAATTTGGTGGTTAAAATTAAATTTGAAATTGAAAATTCTCATTCTCTCACCTGTCCCAAGTTCGAGGTTTACAACTTCAACAAGTCCTGGTAATGCGCTAGGGCCGATCTCGCCAAAAGTGATAAGACCTTCGTCTTTAGCACATTCTCAGCTTCCCCGTTTCAGCAAAGACAGATTTTTCTAGTGAAAAGCATAATGCGAGGACTCCCTCATGTGGCTGTCCCATGGGAGGGTCGCTCCATTCGCTCATGTTCCAAGAAAACATGGTAGTGTCTGCTGCTTCACTTGCAGGGCAGAAAAAAGTGGACAACAACAACCGTACACTTCCTCTTTCATGTTGCATAAAACCTGGTTCACGTGAAACCTTTTCGAAGCTCACTTGGCGGGCGTCTTAGTAGAAAAGTGTAGTTCGTAATTTTCGTTCCTCATTCACGCACATTGGAATTTATTGTGACAGGTAAGTCATAAAATTTTAATCTTCTGTGGAATGTGAATGTTGTTCGAGGCTCAAAGCATGTGTTTTTCAAAAATCACTCTATCAACTATGGATGCCATGAAATTCCAAATTGAAGTGAAAATTCTCATTCTCTCATTCTCATTCTCTCATTTTTTCAGGATTTTGCATGAAGTGAGAGAATGAGGTTTTGAATGAGAGGATGAGACTGAGTTCATTTTAAGCTTCAAATTATGTAATTATGAGGTCAAATGAAATTCGGCAGCTTTTTAGAGCGAAATTAATGAAAATTTAAAATAGAAATATGTTTTGTTGCAGACCAGATAAACTGAAAGTATGGGAGACAAGCGAAAAAAGAAAAACCAAGAAGAACTACGAGAAAAGAAGAAGGAATACGACAGAAGAAGGAGAGAAAAAATTAAAGATGACCCGGAGCTTCTGAAGATAGAAAAGGAGAAAAACCATGAAAAATACCTCAGAAGGCTTGCCAAAAAACAAATAAAATTGAAGGGAGACATGACAAAAAGAGAACTTAGAATTAAACGGAAAAGTTGGCGACAGAACTCAAAAAGACATCACGAAAAGAAGAAGAACCATGGTATCGACGCAGAACACACTGCCAATCCAACTGAGGACATAAACCCTGGAAACCCAAATAATGTTCGACAGGTCACTCCCGACCCCAAGGCGGAAGGACACGTTTCTTCACTTGCAAAGAAGAGAAAGAGAAGGAGTGAAAACAAGTTGAAATCGAAAAACAAAGAGCTGGAAAAAGAAAACAAAACTTGAAGAGGACAATCGAGACACTGCGGAAGAGAGACTACAGAGCAAGAATGAAAGTCAAGAGCACCCAGTCACCTCGAACGAAAGTTCAAGCAATGATGTTGAGTGGCTCAAAAAAAGAGGTAGTCCGAAAGTTGATATTCGGTGAAGCCATGCAGGATGCAATATCAAGAAGTTACAAACAACTGGACAGTAAATCAAAATGTTCATTTCGCCGAGCTATCATACAAAATTCAAAGTTCCTACGCAAGTACCGACTGATGAACGAGTTTCACCACATTTCAAAGAACTTGTTTCATCGAAATTTCCTCCATCGCTCAAACAATGCCCATTTTCGAGCAAGAATGGGAATATTGAAGGCTCAAATTCAAGGCGATGTGACTCGATTCTTCGAGGAAGACGAAAATAGTAGACTGTGCCCTGGCAAGAGAGACTTTATTAAAAGAAACCGCTATAAAAAACAAAAGCGTTACCTCTCAGGTACCCTTCTAGAACTGCACAAAAAGTTTTGCTTGTCCATGAATTACAAACTCGCCTACAGTTCTTTCTGTGCATTGAAGCCCTTTTGGGTCGTTCAGCAGAACATAACTGAGAGAGACACATGTGCCTGCAAGACTCATGAGAATATGAACTTGCTTCTCTCATCTTTACACCGTGCAGGAGCACTTTATGCGAAAACGACAAGTGAACTCTTGAACTCCATTTGCTGCGATGGGAGGAGCGTTTCTTGTTTACAGAGAAAATGTTCCAAGTGCAAACATCAAGCCGTTCTTTACCAACCTTATGAAAACAAGGAGTTGGTGTACCACCAGTGGAATGCAGTCTGCGAAACGTACCAAGCAAAGGGGAAGGTTGAAAAAAAAGTGAAGCACGTTGTAAAACAGAGGATAGTTTCCGATATCAACTCAGTGGTAGACCTCTTTGAAAAAGAATTGAATGAAAATTTCCTGATCCACGAAGCCATCATGGTGCATCAGTATGGGGCAGTGAAGTACTTGAAAACCATCTTACCAGAGCAGCATGTCCTCATTCACTGCGACTTCTCCGAGAACTATAGTGGAAAGCACTCGACTGAAATCCAGTCGCTGCACTTCGGGGGAAGTAGGAAACAGTTCAGTCTCCATACTGTTCAAATCTATTTTCGCAAAAGCTCCTATGAAGAAGTTCGTTCGCAATCATTCTGCACGTTTTCAGAAAGCCTCGAACATGGAGCACATGCAGTGTGGGCTCACTTGAAGCATATTTTTGAGTACATTGTGCTCAATCTACCGAATGTGACGACCTTGCACTTCCTCTCAGACAGCCCGTCGACGCAATATCGGAACAAGACCATTTTTTTCCTTCTCACTCGCACTCTTTCAAATTTTTTTCCAAACTTCAACGCAGCGACATGGAATTATTCGGCACCTGGACACGGTAAAGGCGCTCCAGACGGAATCGGTGGGTGCGTCAAACGCCAGGCGGATGCTGCAGTTAAACATGGCTCAGACGTTAGTGATTTTAAATCATTTGTGGATGCTGTACAGCTAAGGACGCGCAAGGTGATAATTCGCATTGTCACCCAACCAGACATAAATGAAATTGCTGCCTTGGTTCCCTCGACATTGCCAACTTTCAAAGGAACCATGAAAGTCCACCAAGTGGTGTATGACCACTCATTGCCAGGACAACTGAAAATGAACTCGCTCAGCTGCTTCCAGTGCCTTGATTGTAAAAAATTCACAATTGGAACCATGACACTGCCTAGGGGTCTGCCTCTAGAAACTTCAAAGTCTGCTGCTGTTGAAAACATCATCGAAATTCCTGAGGAGCAAAAAGACTTCGTCCACGAGCAGCGAATCCAACCTGCCCAGCTTGACGACATCCACAAGCAGCAAATCAAATCTGCCCAGCTTGACGACGTCCAGGAACAGCAAATCAAACCTGCCCAGATTGAAGATGATTCGACGATTCTCGGGCGTTATGTCATTACCCAACTGAACCATCCAAGCAGTTTTTCTCATAATAATAACAATGATAACCTAAGCGTTTCTTATGTTGTAGAAAACGCTGGCGGAGGAAGAATTCATGATTGACGTGAAGACGAGGCATGTGATTCGAAAATCACAAATTTTAAGTTTGTTACCCACTCCAGCAATACAAATAAAAGGTGGTAGGGTAGTTCGAGTCTTCCCATCCAGCATTAGGCTGCATTTGGCTTACTGATTCTTCATTTTGAAGTGATTCTTTTTTAAAATTTGTGTTGATAATGATGCAGTCCATATACATAGGCTGTGATTTCCATAATTTTATGATAATTCGTCAAAATGCGTCGATATTGTCTGTAATATTCTTAATGCGTTGATATATTATTTTTTTTCTCGTTCATCTTCTATTTTTCAAGCAACAGCTGTAAAATTTCAACATTCTTAATTTTTCCGTTACGAATGGTCTTACTTAATTTTTACATTTTGCATGGTACCTCAAAAATTTCTCCTAGTCACCTTGCTGTTCACTTCGTCCATTTGAAAACCTATGCAAGGAATAGAGAAATTTCGAATATTAACTACGATAATTTACCTCATTCAAGAGACTGCCTTATTCTGAGGGTCCCTACTTTGATCTCGAAAGATTTCTGTTCTCAATTTCATTGAGACACTAAGATAGCGTTAGGTACAAAAACATGTGATTCATCTTGTCAATTTTGAATAGATACATAATTTTTTGTTATTTTTGGTTTAAAACTCGCCGAAAGTGCTTTTTGAAATGCAGGCGTCTTCCAAGTATTCTGGTTTTCCTCATTCTCTCACACCCAACCTCATTCTCTCATTCCTCAAATTAACAAAATTTCAATTTTACACAAACCTACACATAAATTTGATTGGAAATGAAGCAATATGGCATCTTGACATCTTGTCAAGACAGAACCTGCAAAAAAAAATTGAGAAAAACGAGTTTTTTTTTTCTTAAAACTCACTACCAAAATCCCCTGTTTTCGTGGAATCACCCATGTATTTAATGTGCTTAGGGCAAAAGTCCCACTTCGCGCAAAACCAATCAAATATTGAGACCAATACTCAACAGAAAAACAAACACAAAATAGTTAAAACAAAAACAATACCTATAGTCAAAATTCGATCAAGAATAAAACTCACACATACACACACACGCTCTCTCTCACGCACACCCACATACTCGTATATATAATATTAAAAAGCGCAAACTTCAGGAATCGTTTCAGAATGCCACAAAACGGATTTCAAAGAAGAAAATTTTCAAAAATTTTTATTTTAAAATTTTCGAGCCATTGCAATAGCTTCATTTTTGTACGAAAATTCGCTAAAAGGGGTGACGCAAGGTATCAACAAGGGGAAAGTCATGTCAACCACCATGTTCCTTAGGTCCTTCGCCCCCTAGCGCTCCTAGCGGCGGACCTTGTTAGTTCAGAGCCTCATTGAATGAGATATGAGATTCCTGTAATTATATATGGGATCCCCCGTTACGATTAAGTAGGTAATGAGCACAAATTCTCAAAAAGATTAGGTAGGTAAATTTATTCATTAAGTAATCGGGAACTTTCATTTGTTGTAATTTCACACTTTTCACCTCAGATTCGAATTTACCGCACTTAAAAACCCGTTAAGTAGTTTGGCCAATAAACGAGTAAGTAGGAGGAAGGCGCGTGACGTCATATGGTAAATGCATTTCTAGAGCCGTTTTTCTGAAAATTTCGGAAAGCTCTCACTCAGATCTTTCTATTGTGGAAATAAAAAATAGGTAACCTTGGAAATTCCCCAATCAGCCCAACCTATAGGTACCTACTAGGCAACTTGAATGTGTAGGTAGGTAGGTACTCACCAACGTAAAGATAAGCACTCTATTCATTTTAAATCATGTGTAGGTACTAGGGTGCCCGCTATTTTGAGAAAGGTGGGACTTTGATGACCTCCAACCGAAATTCGGTTTAAAATGTAAAAAAAAAAAAAAAAAAAAAAAAAAGACCCCAGAATTTTTTTAGATTTTTTGCATAACAAAAACCTACGCCGGTAGCTCGATTTTGGTTTTTGAAATAGGTACGCTTTTTTTTCCAATATCAGACTTTTGAATATAAATTTTACAAACTTATTTGTAAAATTGTGAAACTATGTTTTGGTACTTTACGTTTTTGGGGTCGCTGAACTCGAATATGCAGTCAAAACAAGTTGACAGCAACAACTTATGATTGTTTGGAGTCTCAAAATCATGTCAAAAATGACAATTTTTCAAAATTCATTGCAAAAGTATACAAATTCGTATTTTTACGTATTTATGTTAGAATTTTGATTTTTCGACAGCAAAAAATATAAGAATACGAATTTTCATAATTTTACTATGAATTTTGAAAAATTGTCATTTTTTGACATGATTTTGACAATTTTTGAGATTCCAAACTATCAAAAGTTGTTGCTGCCGACTTTTTTTGACTGCATATTCGAGTTCAGCGACCCTAAAAACGTAAGTATACGAAGTTTCACAATTTTACGAAGACGTTTGTAAAAGTTATATTCTAAAGTCTGATATTGACAAAGAAAAGCGTAAGTATTTCAAAAACCAAAATCAAGCTACCGGCGTAGGTTTTTGTTATGCAAAAAATTCAGGAGTAATTTTTGACATTTTAAACCAAATTTCGGGTGGAGGTCATCAAAATTCCACCTTTCTCAAAATAGCGGGCACCCTAGCAGGCACACATACGTAGGTACTTACTTACCAACATAAATATAGCTGATTAGATGACTTAGAATAAACTAATAGAAATAAAATTTGAATACCTACCTACCTAAGGCAAAAATATTTACCTACTGATGACAAATTTCACTACCTACTTATGCCTTTGTTAATATTTACCGAATAAGAAGAAAACGATTTTATTTAAATGTTTAAATTTTAGGTAGATGAGTATTTTGTATTATGATTATTCAAGGCTTTCCATTCATATTCATAACAGCCAAAACTGCTAGTTTTCCATTTCGCTAGCGTGTGTTTATCATTGGTAGACACTTATATTAATAATTTATTATAATTTGATTATAATAATCCATAGGTATGTATACAAATAAATTTATATTAGGTACTTGTCCTTTATGGACACGTTCGTCTGTTTAGAATGAAAAACTTCCCGAGTTATTCCTTGCACTCTCGGGACGATCAAAGTCATTGGCTATCGGAATCTTCCCCAAACCAACTCTTTATCTTCGAACCGGCCGCCCTTCGCATCGGGTAAATACGCAACGCGATAAACCGTTCGTCCGATATACTCAAAGTAAAACTATACTTGAAGCTGATTCGAACCCGTACGAATCTCAAAAGGTGAGGGCAAATTATAGTAGGTGATGGGGTAAACAGTTTAAAAGAGGATAGTTGAAAGTTTTAGGGTTTTATTAAAATATTTAGTCGACAATTTGTTTTTTTTTTTTCCGGCTGCAACTTTATTAATTCTTCTTTGTGCAATCTGCAAGAAATTGTTGACATAAAGAGATAAGTACAATTAATAAAAGAATTGGCCTGGCCAGTTCTTTCTATATTAGGTACCACTTAATTTGTCCAGATCTCTCGTTTATTCTAATTTACTCCTCGAACCGTCTGTTTTACAAAATTTAAGCCCTGGAATCCCGTATTTCAAGATTATAGGAGACCGGTTCGGGCCATACCTGTGCAATAACTGAAAATTTCATCGAAGTTCAACAAAATCGACGGATAATTCAAATGAGCTGCTGGCATCTACGAAGTATTTTCCATTGCTCTAACGAAAATTCATAAAGGTCCATCTGGTTCACAACCCAACCAGTTATTGAAAAATGAAGTCGAATCAGATGACTATTGAGAATGTCGTGGGTGTGGCTCAGAGGCTACCATTGACTCGAATGCTAACAATTATCAAAACCATTATCAAAGCCATTGACAAAAATAAATAAATGAATACATTTAAAAGAAATTAGGAAAACAGGTGTTTACGTTTCAAATTAAAAATTGTTGAAGAATTCAAACGTTTTTATATACTCTAGAATTTTTTTTTTGTAAATCAGTAAAACAGAATTCATAAGAATTAAATTAATAAACAGAATAACCACACTGTCAGCTCCATACTTTTATTTTACCAAGCTTCAACTGACATGTACGAGCGGTCCTGCGTATACTCACGGCCCTGTACTTTATGTAAAGCGCCTGCACACCACTAGGCGGCAGATCAGTATGACACGCAAGTGTTGCTTGTCTCGGATACAACTGACTATAGGAAACGATTTCTTTCTTTTTAAAGATCCCTCATAATTTGAGACTTGAATTTCTTCAATAGATGTTACTTATATTGCTACTCATCTCAACTATGTAAGGAGTATCTACTCAATGCTTTCAAATTACTAATCCCAGTCATGTAAAAGGCACGAGGCATCAAACTTGGAGAATTTCTTCGAACACCTCTTACAACGTGATTTTTTAAAATAAACAAAAATATATTTAGTGGCCTATATAAAATCGCTAGAAAATTTAAGTTATTTATTCTCGCACAATTTCGTCAAAACTGACTTAGCAAGCAGCTATTTATTTAAACCAGGAATTGCATGAAAGCAACTGCTCACTTTTGAAAACAAGCTGCCATTCGAAAGAGCATGAAAACGCTGCTGATGAATTTCAGTTAAAAGAAGTTTATCAACTGTGAATAAAATCATACCCAAATTGATGCTGAAAAATGTATTTAAATTTCAATAATATTTGCCGCAAAATATATAAACTTTTAAAAAAGCTAATTACCCTAAACCTTGGGGTATTTTATATTATACTACCGCTTACGGTTTTTACTTTCCTTACTTAATCCGAAGAGTCCTTGCGTTTGAGTTCTGACAGTTCCGAAAAAATGGGTACTGTCAGAACCGTTCGGAACTGGGTTCGCAAAACACTGTGAACGTCGAACTCGGCGTTCTTGGCGTTCCGGAGCTGGGCGTTCTGGCACTGCGAACGACAAAACTCGACTGGGCTTGCCCAGAACCGTTCCGAACTCGCGGAACGCACACTGAGAACGAAGCTCTGAGCCAAATTAGTTGATTGAATTGCCAGTTCTGTAGAATCGAGTGGCAGTTGAGAGTAAACTTAAGTTTACAGCTTGTAGTCGAATTGTTTTCTCTGTGACGTAACACAACTGAAGGTCGTTTTTGTGTCTCTATATTTGTGCACATATCTATTTATTGTTACATGAATCTACCAGCATATTTATTAATTTCTCACAAATTTGTATCATTCTGTTAGCGAACTCTCTTTGTCAAGCCAGCAAGGATCAAGATTTACTCATGGCTATCCAGTGTTATGATGAGATAACTGAAAGGCCTAAGTGCCATTTCCGACTTTTTTTTCCGAATATTTTTTCCAAGACCTATAAACCAGTAGCAATTTTTCTAGAAAGGGCCGAAGCACCAATCATTTCAAATCGACCGACACAAAGCAATATTACCAACGTTCTCTGCCCAAAATTAACCGTTTTTTCCTAATGTTTTGAGTCGATTTGGCTAATATCGGGGCGTAAGTGCCTCGGCAACCTTCCTATTCGGTTTCGTTTATCATTCTCGTTGTTTGTTTACGTATACGTAATTTTTGTTAGTTTATTGTTTAAAATTTTGTATGGAAGGGATTCAAATTGTACTAGGGAAAGAGGAAGGTGGCGAGATGAACAGAAAAAAAAGTGATAGTTACTGCACCAAAGAGTCGAAGAAACCGAAATCCATAAAATTATGCTATCATGCCTTGGAGTAACTTAATTACTCGTGATTAAACCAGATTTTGATTAGATGCAAATGAATACCTTTATTTTTTCCGTTACTCTTCCGTTATTTTACTTGCGAGCTCTCATCTCACCTTATCTTCTATTGAACACTGCAAGGATCTCGATCGAAAAGAGGAACGATATGTTAAGCATGATTGGCTATTTACCGGACGAGGCCCATTAAAAGTTTCATTTGGAAAAACTAAAATGCCTTGTGATAAGTTGTATTTTCTACTTAAAAAAAAATGAAAAATAGTTTGATGTTACTTCTGTCTCATAGTTTACCGTTTGAGAGAGTAAAGGTTACTTACGGTTCCATTTACAGTTTATATTATTAACTAGAAAACCATGTTACCTGTTTTTAATAGTTTGAAAAAGAGTTAGCTACTTAAGTGAGCAATGAACTTACATTTTCTATCATGTCCTGCTAATTTGATTGCCCTTTTTATAGGATTGCGATCAAAATAAATTTTTTAAATATTTGGGAAAAGCATTGGAAACAAATTAAGCTATAAATACCTTTATACAATATTAAATTACGAAAAAAGCATTTGTTTAGAACGCATTTTGTAAAAATGACAAGCAAATTAAATTTAAAATGTCAATAACTTTTTTTGGGATTCATGGCACTTAAGACTTTTGTACCTAAGGTCCCTCAATTTTAATTGTTTATGTATTAATAAAGCATGTTTTATTTATTATGATTATTATTATTGTGATTATTATTCATTTATATGCAGGGAGAAGATGAAGGAGATGATGAGGAGCACACGGAGGAGCTGGAGTACCCTCACCCGCCGCCACCGCCCTACCACCCTCCAGCGCCAAAACCCAAACCAACGACGACGCCCAAACCGGTGAAGACGACGAAAAAACCGCCCAAGACAACGAAGAAACCGCCTAAGACGACAACAAAGAAACCTCCCAAGACGACTACAAAGAAACCCACTACGACGACAACGACGACGACGACTCCTTGTCCCACTCACCACCCTGACGACTACGATGACCACCACCACCACGAGCCTCACCCCGTGGAGGAGGAGGAGGTGCCGTACCCGTACCCGCCCCACCCTCCAGGCTACCCCGCGGTCCCCTACCCCCATCCGACGACGACGACCACGACGACGACGACTCCCAAACCCAAACCAACCAGACCGGCTTGGTGGAGCATTTTCACAACACACAAACCCAAAGTACTCAAAAATGCGCCCGTTAATGTGAGGTAAGATTTTCGATAAAAATCAACAAACGTTGATATATAATATAAAGGGTGGCAGGGGAAAATGTTAATCTGCGTGAAAAATGTATTAAAATCCCGCCAACCGCATATTTTTATTTCAATCCGTACAGGAGAAATGATTTTAGCGAATTTTTGAAGAAAATGAAGCTATTGCTCTCGCCTCAAAATTTGTAGAATGTGAATTTTTGAAATTTATGCAGAAATCCGTTTCAGACTATTCTGTATCATATTCTGAAGTTTAACGCATTTTTTATGTATGTATGTATGTACTTCAAACAAATTTTAAAATGTTAAGGACACAAAACGAAAGTTCAAGTTTGTTGGCCAGCATGATCGGATTACATCTTCGGGTTGAAATTTTCAAAAATGTAGTCAAAAATTTCAAAATAGCCTGTTTTGTGCGATTTGTTGTGCGAAATAATTTTTTCAGCATACTAACATGTGGTATATTCGGAATCAGTATTTTTAATAATTTGATTCCATGTTTGTCAATCAAAATCATAAACTAAAATTTCTCTACACGATCAATAGCGACTGAAATGTCGAAGATTTCTTCAAAAATTCGCTCATGGGGTCATGCTGCATGACTGGACTTTTTTCATCCAATCTAGATGAAATTTTCAGGGGTAGATGGTCCCCAGTCAGTTTCATTGTTGCCAAATCAATACTTCACTCTGTGCATGCGCAAACGTAAATTCTACCAATCATCATTTTCTCACACCCTAGTCGTCAATTTTAGCTCAAATTTAGTTGGGGGATGACGATTTGATCATTCCATATCAATTTCAACAGAGTTTTATCATCCATAGCTACTGCGCATGCGCTAATGTGAAATCCTTGTAATGACCTTAATTTCCACTGTTTTCACCCGATTTCGATGAAATTTTGTAGATGGTCCCCAGTCAGTTTCATTGTTGCCATTTCAATACTTCATTCTGCGCATGCGCAAACGTAAATTCCATTATGCTCCATTTTTCCACAATCTAGTCGTTCGATTTCGCTTAAATTTGCATGATAGTTGGAAGAAGATGACTTGATTACCTCAAATAAATTTCAACACGATTATATCATTAATAGCTACAGCGCATGCCCCAATGTAAAATACTTGTAATGACCTTAACTTCCTCAGTTTTCATCCGATTTTGATGAAATTGTCAGCGAATGCTCGGTTTAGGTAATAGATGGTGCCGTACCAATTTCATTGTTTTCAACTCATCAGTTCATTCTGCGCTGGTACAAACGTAAATTACATTGAGTATCATTTTTTCGTTTCTTAATTGGTCAATTATTATTATTTTTTGTTTCATTTCAATCACTGAGAAAGACCAGCAATATCAAGCTCCAACTTGAGCCAAAACAATGAAATCGGAGCATTTTTCCCAACAGAAGTAACCAACGCCCCCCTATTTTTTTCCACAATTTTTGAGATACCGAAGTGAAACTTCGAGAGCGTTTATTGGGTGACTGATACTAAATTTTGAACTAATAAAAAAATAAAAACATCCAAACATTTTTTGGACCACTCAAAGGGAGGGGAGTTATTGGATACTCAGGAACCAATTTTTCCTTTTTTTGCCGAGTGACGCCTCATTTCAAAGATTATTTAGAGCTAAACACGATATCGAAGCCAGAATTGCGATATACGAGTATTATTCCGTTCTCGGATTGGAGCAGATAATATAACCATGAAGAAGCGCGATTGTTTCTGTTTCGGTCGGAGCTTTAAATCGCTGGTCTTTCTCAGTGTTTGAGATAAAACAAAAAGAACAGGGTGCATCCCATCTCCACTAGGTACCTACCTAATCATGAGATATAATGTGAACTTTATCCGACTGATCTGGGGTTTTTGGCGTCTACAAGGAAAAATACACTGCCAAGGAAATGGCACATGAGCTTCCTCGTGAACTTCACAGTACGTCACCATTAAATTCCAGAAAACTAGAAACGACCGGTTCTGGCATCAGGGAATTAATAAGGTGGGAAATTGGAAGCTGAATGGTACATATAATAAATGAAATTAATAAGGAAAATTTTGATTTTAATATGGGACCATCCAGGATGTAGTCCGCATGTTCCCTAAAAATGTCGTCTAAATCGGATCAAAACTTTCATGCATGCGCCTAGCGTGCCGCTGCTGATGATCGCAAAGAATGTGATACGGGACCTCAAGAAACCTTGCCCGCATCATCCCTGAAAATCTGACCGAAATCCGTTCACAATTACCTGAGTTATGACCGAAACAAGAAAATTTTGTTTGCGCCTGCGCAGAGACTACAGTTGATTCGATCATGACGGAACTGATAGGGGACCATGTAGAGCTATACCCGCACGATCCCTAAAAATTTGAAGAAAATCGCATCAAAATTGTGGAAATTACGGCTGTGGCAAGGACCGTAACAAGAATATTTCGTTCACGCATGCGCAGAGCGTACCGCTAATGCAATTATGATGGTTGTCTTATGGGATCTCAAGGGACCTTACCCACATCATCCCTGAAAATCTGACCGAAATCCGTTCAACATTGACCGAGTTATGACCGTCACAAGGAATTCACGTTAGCGCCTGCGCAGAAGCTACCGTTGATTTGATCATGATGAAGTTGATAGAGGACCATCTAGAGCTTAACCTGCACAATCCCTGAAAATTTGGTTAAAATCGGATCAAAATTGTGGAAGTTATGGCTGTTACAAGGAAATGTGGACGGACAGACAGACAGACAGACAGACACGGAACCAAATTTGTTCAGGAGGCTCTGAAACGCAAAATGTGAGTGGAAATTTTGATTTTGGAGCAAAAAAATGTTTTTCATTTCGAAAGTGAAAACAAAGCTTCCGCTGCCTTGCAGTCTCGGAAGCAATAGAATGTGTGATTATGGACCCAAACGCAGCAATCTATCGTGAAATTATCAGGAATAGGGCCAAACAAATAATTCCTCCTCTTTCTCCAAGCTTTCAATAAATTTAACTTCTTCTTCAGGTCCTATAATATACAGTTCAACAGCTCAAGCCTTAGAAAAACGGGGAACTCATAAAAGATAATAAATGAAGGTATAAACGCAAAAATACTCCAGCAAGAAACAAGTATACCGTCTGTGAAATCAGCTAACTTACTCAGAGGTGAACTACAGCGTGAATATCACACTACTCAACGACCAACAGGAAGTCACAGAGGGAAAGGGGGTCTTTTATCATTCTTATCAGTGTTGTTCTGATGAATGTTGTTGCCTTATTGCTTTTGAATTTTGATGCTGTGCAAGTAAATCAAATCAAATTATTAGTATAATATTGTGACTGTCGGATGTTATTTTCTTCTTCTTTTTCTTTTAGCGAATTTTTGAAGAAAATTAAGCTATTGCTCTCGCCTCAAAATTTGTAGAATGTGAATTTTTGAAAAAATTTTATGCAGAAATCCGTTTCAGGCTATTCTGAATCATATTCTGAAGTTTAACGCATTTTTTTATGTATGTATGTATATATGTATATATGTATGTATGTATGTATGTATGTGTCATTCCAGACGATAACTGTCCGTAGAATGGTGCTAGAAACTTCAAACAAATTTTAAAATGTTAAGGACACAAAACGAAAGTTCAAGTTCGTTGGCCAGCATGATCGGATTACATCTTCGGGTTGAAATTTTCAAAAATGTAGTCAAAAATTTCAAAATAGCCTGTTTTTTGCGATTTGTTGTGCGAAATAATTTTTTCAGCATACTAACATGTGGTATATTCGGAATCAGCGTAAAATTTCCTATAAGAATATGTATCAAGTTTTCAAAAATTTCAAAGTTGAAAAATCAGTCAAAAATCGAAATAATGCCGTTTGATAGTTGTAAAAATCGGTCAATAGCGACTGAAATGTCGAAGATTTCTTCAAAAATTCGCTCATGGCTGGTTTAAATCTTCAATAGACTGGTTTTAGTTACCTACTTCTTCGAGTTGGTGGTTGTTGTTATGTTTGTTCCGTTATTGGTATTAGCATCCCTTGATATGAAGTAGTCGATTTACCTATAGCATACGTGTTTCTTGCTGGAGTATTTTTGCGTTTATACCTTTATTTATTATCATTTATGAGTTCGCCGTTTTTCTAAGGGTTGAGCTGTTGTACTGTACATTATAGGCCCTGAAGAAGATAATACATTTATCGAAAGCTTGGCGAAAGAGGAGGAATAATTAGTTTGGCCTCATTCCTGATAATTTCACGACAAGGAATAGTGATCCCTTAATTCTCTTGAGGTGTGTATTGCCATAAATATGGAAGGCGTACTGCCTACCCGACTTGGCAAACGTTTTCTCTCCACTCATTGAAGTTCTGATTTCGTATTAAAAATTTAAAACAAAATTAAAAATACCAGTCCATTTTCTTACGTTTATGGGCAATGTGACCTCTTAATTTAATGAGCTTAAGATCTCGACAAGTGCTTTCCCAAAAGGTGTAATATGAAGGGTATCGGATGATCGAAAGTGGCCGATCCACCCGCGTGAATAAAGCTAAATATGACTTCATAGGGAAGTGATTTCATGCCTGACTTTCGCGTGTTGTAAATTAATTTCTTTCCTATCGTTTTTATTTCAAACCGTCCGGAGTTTTGAGCTAAAAAAAGCCAAAATTCAGAGTTTTTAAGGGCGCCGAATCGGATTTTTAAGTTGGAAATGAAAAAATTCTTACGAAATTCGCACGTTACCTACTCAAAATTTGAGGGAAAGTGAATTCCCAAATCATATTGTAGCCTTTTATACGGGATACCTAGAAGGTAGTGGGCGATTACGCGCTGAATTAAATTCCTCATTAATTCCACCTGTTACTTTTGGGGGTCAAAACGTAGTGGTCTCAAGAACCAAGAAGAAGCCCAAATTACTGCTTTTGATGTGAGGCCATTAGACTCAAAACCTGTTATCGTATCATATATAATTAAACTCATTAGCCAATTACCTCTGCCTCAAATCAAATACTACTATACACTCCCTATTGAAATTCAGAGCAAAGGTGGCAACGATCTTTACTGAAGGTCGACTTGTTTTTCACTAAACGGCCACCTGAATTTTTTATCATTGTTGAGCCCATTTGTGGCATGTGCCCATGCGCATGCGCTAACGAGAATGTGATTAAATAACTATCAATTTATCATGATCTAATCGCTCGAATTTTGTCTAAATTAATAGCTTGAAATTACTTATTGGAAAACTGTCTTCCGACGCCCCTTACTCCATAATCTCAACTTTTGCATTTTAGGATTGTTAATAAACATTGGTAGTAATTTACTTATACGATGAACTTTGCTAACCTTTGATACTTGGATGAAAATGACGAGGTGAGGATCCAACATAATCAATTGAGTCCTGCGTGAACTTTGTGGCTAAAGGTGGGTTCAATTGATCCTGAATTGCAGAAATGCGGCAATGCATCTGCGGTTGGAAGTAGTGGAGGGGAGTGCGGAATCGTGGTAGGTCGTTCAAATACTGCCGTACTTAGAATAGATCCCGTATCTAAATCTTTGGCCATATTGAATCAATGGTACCCCATCGTTTAGGAGGTAGTTTCTTTCGATTTTGCTAGTCTTGAAGTCGGATCTTAACGGGGAATATCTCAAAAACGGCTTATAACTATCGCATTAACTAGGTTTTGGTTCGATTTACTAATGAAAACCCCGTGAATGGCCTTTTCTAGAGCAAACAACTGCATCTTGGCGTTAGATACGAATATTGAAATAAAGCGTTAACAAAAAGCGTTTCGTTTGGTTTTCTGATGATTTCTGCTTAAAACCGAGTCGTTGTTAGGGAAATGGTACTTCGTCGTTTTTCATCCCACAAAATTCGTTGACCATTCGTTCGAAAGCTCTCGATTTATCCAACCATATTATGTTAACTACTGCGAAGTGCGTGGCCTACAAGCTGAGTTATGAGCATGGTTATTTGAATAATTTATTGTGTACACTCAGGTGATCATTCTCAATAATTGATATTGTGAACATGATTGCAACCGCTTGTTAATTTCTGATGATTTCATTGAGCTGGTGTTTCGATGATTTGATTCATGGCAGGTGATCCGAATATTGCGAGAACGGTTTGATTTGTGAAGCGGTGGTGAAATCATTTTAATAGGTAATTTCTATGCTTTACACTCTAGGAATGTAGCCTCTTTAGGACATTAACTTGACGATGCCCAGGGTCCGGATCAGAGGAGTGGCTCTTAAAGCTAATTTCTATGCTTTACCCTGTAGGAAGCAGTAATTTCGCAAGTAGTCTCTTTAGGATATTTACATGACGATGCCCAGGGTCCGGATCAGATGAGTGGCTCTTAGAGCTTGCATACGAGTGTGCAACACATACTTGTCTTCAACTAAAGACATAAAATGTCCCAATGTGTTGCAGACTCGTATGCAAGCGTTTCGTTTGTTCTGAAGACGACGTTTTTCTATTGATTTTCACGTACAACCAATGCGTTACTAGGGAAGTGTAACTCCCTTAGTTTTCATAGCAGGAAAATCGTTAGCCACTTTTTGGAATTCTCCCATTTTATCACAGCATCTCATAATCCCTGAACCTCTTTAGTGTCAAGGAAAGCTGATTTATTACGCTCAGTTATAAACTAATATTACTAAGTATGCATAATGAACTAATAATGTGTGTAAAATTAATCATTATTAAATGATCTGACTGTAGAACCGTAGATCTACCGTCCGTTTTTTGAGGTTGCTCATTGATTAACTCTCAGCAATAACAATTTTCATTAATTTTCAACGGGTAGATTTCTGGAAAAAGGTCATTTTTGCGAGTTCGGTTGGTGATTTGTTGTTTACCGAAGGGAAAGGACCATCCACTCGACCGAATACCGCATTCCTTTGATCAGCTTAGCCACTACGATAATGTCGACCTCCGAGTTACATCAGGTAATTCAATGCCTTGACGTAATCACAACCAAACATTCAAGTTAGGGACCCTTTGGACATTTCAATGAACCCTGAGGGGGGAGAAGTGAAGGATTTCCCGGGTGTAGTTCCGTATGTGTCCCCACTTTTGAGTCGGTATAAGTCTGTTATTCTCCCACGAAAAAGAGATATGAAATAGTGTTTCAGAAACCTCTGAATCTCCTCCTTTACTTATTGGAATGATAAATTCCCCTTTCCCGCGGCGAACATGAGAAATATGCGGTAAAAAAAAGTGGGGACACATACGGAACTATTACTCCAGTGAACAAATTCCGTATGTGTCCCCACAAAGAAGAAGAAGCAATTCACCGAAAAATTATGCTTTATTATTTATATATATTTACAATGATTATTAATGATTTTACAAGTTCGGATTATATGTGTATTTAATGATTTCCAGCAATTCGTCGAACGCATCACGATTAGGCGCGAGGTTCCTCCTCCATAAAAATTCACATAGGCGGGAATATAAAGCGGTACGATTCTCTCCGCTGTGAAAGCCGCGCTTCACCGATCGCCACGTGGACTCAATCGTTTGAGTGTGCGCCATGGTTTGTGGATTGACAAAGTTAACCGAATGGTTAACTGTCAAATGTTGATAACTTGGAGACGATGAAAGCTGGCTATAACACGTCCATGATCAATCCTCTCCTTTTCAGCCATTCCAAACCACTCTCATCAGTTTCGAAAACTTTGTATAAATTCACGAGGTTAAACATTATCGATCGAGCAGTAGAAGCAAACTGATTGTCGAGACCGAACGGGGTCTCGTCGGTTGTCGTAAGATGCATGTTTATTCAAGCGTCCCTCGCTATACTGACTGTTTCTTTCGGGTGAGACCCCCTTTCTTTCTACACATTATAAACACCAACTGTGTATGATCAACGTTCAGAAGCGGTAGGGTCCACTATTCCGCTGTATCGCTCAAAAATAGCGTGGGGACACATACGGAACTTTTACACTGGGGTGTAATAGTTCCGTATGTGTCCCCACTTTTTTTGACCGCATATTTCTCATGTATTCTCTATGTATCTCTCTATTATACCAACAAGTAAAAGAGGAGATTCAGAGGTTTCTGAAACACTATTTTATACCTCTTTTTCGTGGGAGAATAACAGAATTATACCGATTCAAAAGTGGGGACACATACGGAACTACACCCGATTTCCCTCCAGTTATTACTCTAAAAGTTTTATATTGTAGCTATGTTACTATAGAAACATTATATAAATTCATCCTGGTTTTGGGAAATCGTGTTTATGTCTAAAGGCGGTATCACACTACCATTTTTTCGCTATATTTAATGCCTAAACGTGAAGAAGATGAAGTGTTTTTTTCCAAGGTCAGCTCTTTCGACCATTGCGCAAGCTGGCGGAGCATTTTTAAACTCACTTGGGAAAATTAGAACGTGTTCTAATTTTTACCTCCACGCAAGAAAAATGCTAAACATAACCCTTGGGGAGGTAACAATTTAATGAAAACCCCTAGGAGCCCTAACCTGAAAGATTTAATAAAAATGCATTCCGCCAGAATGCGCTGTTTTTGCACTTATTCCTCCTCAACATTCACAGCTGACCTTGGAAAAAAGCACTTTGCCTTCTTATGTTTATGCATTAAAAATGCAGAAAAAATGCGGAAAAAATGCTAGTGTGATACGGCCTTAATGTAGATTTAGTGCTGTAGTAATTTCGGAAATCTTTCAGAGCTCCCTGCTTGAACGCTATGTAGGGTCAGGGGGGGAGTGCGTACCCGTTTTTCATAAATCTGACTTTGTGATGCCACCATTGCCCTCAAACTAAAAGTTGAATAATGAATATAGTTTTATCACAGTCCCCAGACATTTCTGCGTCGAAAAACGTGTGGATATAATGAATTAAAGTTAGTAGTTCATTCATAATTGGGAAAAACCTAGAAGCATTCAAACATCGCACTTGTCCTGTCCCCTATAGGGAATAGAGAGGGTAAAGCCGAAAAAAAGCGTTGTATTTCGACAAATTTTGTCGACGTCACCCAAGCCACAATTCTCAGCGGATTTTCGTAACTTTTATTTTGTTCGATTCCAATTGTAGTCTAGTTGTTCAAAAAACATTGGGAATTTAGGATTTTATGACGTGGTGGTGGGTGTAGAGCAGTGGTCGCCAAACTTGTAAGCGATTGAGCTACCTTACAGCTAATAAACATTACTGTGAGCTACCCAACAAAGTAGGAAAGTAATACATGTTTTTGCTTAAATCACACATTTCCTATAAATAAACATTTCCAGCTTATTTTAAATCTAATTAAATGACATTTCTAAAATTGCAATAATTCATAAGAACTTGAATAAAAACAAATTTGCATTAGAAAAACGGGTGGCACTCTTTTTTGTCATCAACAATCTTCATGATGTTAGGCTCATAGGTTGTAGCGGCCATTCGAATGCAATTGTTCAAATGTTCATCCGTCAACCTGTTTCTGTACTTGTTTTTAATGAATTTCATACTGGAAAATGAGATCTCACAGAGATATGTTGAGCTGAACATTGCCTTCACTCGTATACCAATCTGAACCAAAATTGGATATTTTTGCTTGGGAACAAGAGGCCAAATATTTTCATTGTTTGAAGTGAGAGATTTGAATGAAGGTCACTTTGAAAATCAATCAGTTCCATCTCCACTGCAGTGTTGTCTTCTTTAGAATATTGCATGACACAAGCAGATGCGTAGCGTAAATCAGATAAGCCAACCCAAGCACTCTCTTCTGAAATTTCCCCGCGAGCTACCAAAAATTTCCCTGCGAGCTACCAGTAGCTCGCGATCTACGGTTTGGCGAACACTGGTGTAGAGGGTAATCATCTATTCGTTTTGGCGCTTCTCAAGCTAACTAAAAATCTCGAACGATTCTTATTTTGTTCTATTACGAATTCGGTATAGTTTTGTTTCAAATTTCATCAGATTATTGGTCTATAATTATTAAACCCCGTGTGTAATACATGATCAGAACATGGCGCATCGTGCCTCTGAGAAGGGTTCACACTTTTACAGTTCCAAGGCCCCGCAATTTACGATTCACAGTGGAGATGTTTGAAAAAACGGGAAAATGGTGCTTGAAGTAATTTACGTTAGCGCATGCGCAGAATGGAGTTACGATTTGAGAAAAATGAAATTGATAGGGTACAATCCCTAATCAACGAATTCTTCGAAAATGTAATCAAAATCTGATGAAAACTAGACCTTGTTCCTAGGAGTAAACTTTCGCGCATGCGCAAGAGCTAATAATAATGCAATCACGTTGAAATTAACATGGAATAATTAAACCATTGTCCCCCCTGTCTGCATGGGAATTTGGGTTAGGCTGTAGATTGTACAGTACAGAACAGTAGGTGTTCCCTACCTATTTCATTTTTCTCATACCATTCCTCCATTCTGTACATGCGCTAACGTAAATTACTTCAAGCATCATTTTTTTTTTTTCTTTATTAAACATCTTTACTGTGAAGCGTAAAATTTGCGAGGTTTTGGAACTGTAAGGGTGGTCCTCCACTGGAAGCGTTTTCGAGCGACTAAGCGTTTTCGTCCGTATACAAGCGACTAATCCCATAAGCTTAAAACGTATTAGAGGTCAAGCTACATGAGCTACGCGACTCGCGCGTTTTGAGGCGACAAGCGACTGATCCCATCCGGATGGGATCGGTCGCCTGTCTTCGAGCGACCTGGTTTCCCCCTCCCATGTTTTTAGCATATTTACACGTAGGTATTGTTGCTAGCCCAAAATATTCACATTCAACGGTACAAAAGTACGTCGAATATGTATATATATATCCGGAATAATGATTTAAAGAAGATAGTAATGTGTTTTTAATAGTCATCCATCTCACACCCACTCCTCATCCTCCTTGACATCTCTTCCCCTCCAACTGTCACAAACCCTATACAGGAATAATAACTATCTATGTAGTCCATTGTTTAGTACTTCACCAAAAATAAATGCAGTCCACTACACACCATCACAGACGTCGCGTGACTAAGTCACCTCCAATGGAGGAGCTCAGTCGCGTCCCAGTCGCCTGTAATCGCCTTATCGCTTGGTTGCTTGAATACGCTTCCGGTGGAGGTACAGGCTAAAAGTGTGAACCCTTCTCAGAGGCACGATGCGCCATGTTCTGATCATATATTACATACGGTTTTTTTTAATATTTTTATTTTATTTATTTATTTAATCATTATAGAACAATGATAATAAACCATAGTGTAATCATTTACGGCGGTTTTAACTATTTCTCGTCTGATTTTCATGATTCTTTTTTCTTGTGCAACTATGAATTCGGTCTAGTTATTATAATTAGTCTAGTTATTATAATACCAGGAGTTTCAAATTTCTTTATGGAAAGTAGTGAATATAGGATGTACCTAATAGTGATGAATAGTGAAGTTTACACCCTTCTCATCTGATTTCCATGACAGCTATTTATTCGAACCAGATTTTAGTCCAGTTATGCAACCTTGGAAGTGTCAAATTTACTGTCGGTGCCGGGGGAGCGGAATTCCGTGAAATCATGATAGTGTCAGGGGGGAGGGGGGTGGGTAGTTACCCGTTTTTCATAAATCTGACTTTGTGATGTGCCCTCAAACTACAAGTTAAATAATGACTGCAGTTTTATTACATTCGCCTGACATTTCTACGTCGAAAAATGTGTGGATATGATAAATTGAAGTAATTCATTAAGAATTGGGAAAACCCTAAAAACATTCAAACAACACGTACGTATAGTGGGGCAAGTGCGTTTTCAACTTTCCACCCGAAAAATAATAAAAATAAAATGAATCATTGTAGGTAGATTTTAGGTATAATTTAAAATGAATTGTTAATGAAAAATAAAACGCTGCAAAATAGATTATTTTTAGCAACTCAACATGAATCCCTGAGTTGATAAAATGGCCAATAAACTCATCCACTTGTTGGCTGTCCTCTAATTCGCTGTCGGTTGGAGAATGAGGTTTGCGTGAGAGAGAATTTGAAGAGTCTATAGTTTTGCTGAATAAGATAGGACTGAGGTTTGGGAGCAGCTTGGGGTTGTGCGAGGGGTTAAGGAAGATGTTCTGAATGGAAACTAGGCTTCAAGACATTGATTTTCTTATTTTTCCTGGTAATTTCATGTGGCTTTTAACGAAACGCACTTGTCCCATCATAAAAAACGCTGCAAATTATTACACAAAGGTTTATTATTTCTGTATCATACAGACCTTCTACGTAGAAAACTGACCGTAATGATTTAGCCTCACTCATAGTATGTTTACTAGGTATCGAAACTCGGGGCTTCGTGCTTCCAATACTTGGTTCACTCGTTCACTGCATTACAGCTCCAGGACCCCATGATTTGACGCTTTATAGTAAAGTTGAGGAAAAAAAAAAAAAAAATAAATGGGCCCGTCTAGGGACGCCCGAAGGAAGCGAAGCTTTACATCATAAAGCGTAGAATAGATTTATGAGTTTTTTCATACTCATAAACAATCTCTTCTAATTGGGATTCATTTCATCACACACTCTCTCTCTCTCGCCTTCCCTCACCCTCCCTCCCCTCTCAATCCCTCCGCCTCCCCCACACTCCCTCACCCTCCCTTCCCTCTCACTCCATCTCCCCTCCCCTCCCATCCCTCCGCCTAGCCCTCCCTCTCACTCTCTCTCTCCCGCCCAACCTCTCCCACCCACAAGGCGTGCGCGCGTGCGTAAGTCTAACACTCAAAGTCTCGAAAAAGACACTTTTTCGCCCGTTTTTGGCCCATAGCAACTATGCGAGTAAAGCGATCGGGATGGTTAAACGTTAGGACCAACTAGACCCCAAATGGAGTCTATGTGCGAAAGAACGGGTTTTTTAAGTCAATTCTTAGGCCTTTTATGGCCCGGACGGCGAACATTTCAAATTTGGATCCTAACATTTCAAATTTGATCCTAACATTTCAAATTTGGGCAAGAACGATTTATTAATTTACTGCAGCAATTTTTGTAGCCTTGAAGTTATCAAGTGCGCAGTTTATACAGAGACAGAAGGTTGAAAAATAAACTGGAATAAACAGGAAAGGAAGGGTTTTTGACCAGAAAACCATTGAAAACTGTACCTCCCTCAGATTCACACTCTGATATTGGACGAAGGCTTCGCAGAAAATGGTTCCAATTACCGCTTATTCGTTCACTGAGGAGGTTAAAATTTTTATCAGGTGTTAATAAACAATTATTCTATAATTTGCTAAAAAAAATTTATTTGAACTTATTTAACTTAGTTGAGTGGCCTCATAGCGAAATAAAACGAAGAGACGCACTTGCCCCGCCTGACTCTATACATTTTTTCCCCCTATATTTTTAATTCTCACCAAAATTATATACTCGTACAATCCGTTCATTGGGACTTCCCTGTAATTCACGCATTACTTACCAGTATGCTTCTAATAATTGGCTTCGTTTTAGTTTTAGGTAGGAAGGGAAACTCGGCAAACCAACGATTATTTGACTCAATTAGAAAGTATGATTCACGCCGGGGATTCTACCAGTTCTTGCGTCCTAACGAGTTTAAAGTGATTTATTTCTTGGCGCGTCCGGAGGTTTTCATTCGCGCGGCGTTTCGACCTTGACGTACCAACTTCGTCAAGTGGAAATTGTGGATTCTATCACATTAGCTCCCCCTCCTTTTCACCCGTTTCAAACTGAAGATGCGTTTTTCGTTAAAAAGAACTTCGCTCCGTCTCTAGAGATGCGGAGCTCGACCAGCCTTCATTTAGGTGATGCGAGTGAGAGATATTTTCAGGAAATTAATTTCTAAATTTAGTAGCCGAACTTTAAAATCAACCTAGAGGTCAGAAGCCTTCAGCAACCGTATATTCACAATCAGAGTTCATCTTAATATTATATTATTCGTTCCGATAATTTCAGTGATCATTCCCCAGGTTGTGACGAAGGAGCGTTGGAATTTGGAACCATACTGGGAGATTTGCCAAAAATTCAGCTCTTGACTGGACGACCTAATAGCGCGAAGTTTTTATGGAATCCCAATCTTTTCATGGAAAAGCAATGAAAAAGAATAAACTACACTGCTGTGAAAAATTATGGGATCACTGTGGAAAAAACTTAGTTTCGGATTCGTGGTGGCCGGACCGTAAAATAACTGTTCACTGAGATAAATTCTCACTAGTCGGTAAATTTACATGCAGGAGAAGAGTACGGTAAATCCCAGCTCAATAGAATTATATGAAGAGCCTGATGATGTAAAGTTGCTAGTTTAGTATTGTGAGGTTTATTTTAGGGGCAGAGACGAGAAATTACGCAAAAAACGCGTTTTCGTTGGATTACGAATTTAAAAATGGAACTTAACACAACGCCCACGAAAGCCCTACACATGAAACACCGTTTTATTGTATATTTGGGATGAACGGACATTAGCGCCGCGGTCTCCCAGACAATATGTCGCCATCAAATGAAGTAGAACAGTTCGCAACTACGTATGATTATCCAGGAACAATACAAACAGACAACTATTTATCCCATTAATGTTTTGGTAATAGAAGGACAACGTGGTATGTGAGAAGCCCGCCCAAAGTGTGCCTCCCTCATCCCAGAATTCCAGGGCCGGCCTAAGGCGAAAATTGCAAGTGTGCAAGACTCACATTTTATGCCCCTACTGGGGGGTATGGTATACCTCCCAGGTAAAATAGGGGGTCTGGGGGGTCTTCCTTCGGAAATTTTTTGAAATTGAAGGTCTAAGATCACAGTTTTGTGCACTTTTGCGCCATTTAGAAAATTAAATCTCTCAGTTTGATTTATTATCAAGTTGCAACAATCAATCAAAACAACAAACAATCAATGCAACGTTGCAAGGAAATTAATCGTCTACAGGACTGTGAATAGCAAAGCGACTTTGGCGTACAGAAGTACTTCAGGAGTGTCTTCTGCTAATACGGTTCGATCTTATTCGATCTTCTCCGGGTTTCTAGTTATAACGAGTAATTTTTTACTCTAATCTATTGCTCAGCGCCAAAAGACGAATCTGTTATTCCCCTCCTCCCCCCTCAGCACCAAAAGGAGGAATCTGTCATTTTCTGAGTTTTACAGGAAGAACGAAAAATTGGTTTGTCATTGAAGTCAGTTTCGTACTAGATTCGTATTTTCCGAGCTAATTTTCATAGTATAGCCAGGCTGTTGGGCATTTTTCTTCAACTTTTGCCCTTAAGACACTTAAAGTTTCTCATACACCAGACAGATTCAAAGAGGTTTTTTCCATTTCTTCTTTAAATTTTAATTTATTTAAAAAAATCCTCCTTTTCCTAGTAGGTGGCTCATGGCTTAACTAACCTAAATAAACAGAATGTGAAAGTCAAAAAAGTTTATTGCAGTTTCGTCCTTTTGGCACTAATGGTGAGTCCAGATTCGTGCTTTTGGTTCTGAGCAATTGATATAGTCCAGTGATTTGCGAGGAACATTATAACACAGATATAATAAACCTTTGTGTAATAATTTGCAGCATTTTACCGATGAAGACAATAGACATGATGATAAGTTTCCGATCAATAAGAGGACAATTAATATAAATTTTATTCTGAGACTTAGATACGTCCTACAATCTCCGCTGGTGGTTAACCCACACCATCTCACATGAATTTATTATCGGTCGGGTATTGTGAATACAGTAATGCAGGTGTAGGTAGATGGTAAGTTTTAACCTGGGATGTGCCTTCGATAAATTGCATCAGGTTGGGTTAACAGGGGCAGGCGTGCAAAACATGCAATACCGGCGCGTCTTGATGGAGGGGTATACTTCGAGCGCCGTCAAGGTTGACCTTGAACCAACAGCAGAACCATTTCAAGGTCAACCTAAAGGGCACTCAAGTTCCACCAACCCAAAGACAAATTATGATCGGTAGTCCAGTTTTCTGCACACGCATTTACTGTTCCAAGTTAAATGAATTACCTGTGAATTTATGGGTTTTACATCTCTAACCTTAATTATTTACAATAAAGATTATGGCGCTAAAACGTTGAGCTGCGAGAATCGTCTATAAAATGTATATTTAGATAAACATTGATACATATTTTCAGCGCTATATTGTGTTTATAGCCCATATTCTCGTGACGTCACGCCTGGAGTAGGTTTGGGTTTCTTCCAAGGTCCGCCATGACGTGGTAGATGTTACTAAATTGCAACTCAACCAACCTATTTTTCACTAGAAGTTTGCCGTCGTATGCCAACCTAATACGTTGTTATAATGACATTTTCCAAACTGAAAATTTTGCTCAAAGATGCAACTTTGAAGACCTGGCTCATCTTGAGTCACACCATAGAGTCAATATACTGTTATCAAGTGTTGACTGCTGGTGGCACAACGATAGAGGTGCTTATGCAACAGTTCATCGAGTGAGTAATCATACGCATCAACGAAACTACTCCATCGAACGAATTTGCCGCTGCAGCTCATAATATCGCAACTTTCTTCGTTAACTTGCCATTCGCTCTCATTTGTCCGGCATTATTTATTAAAGTTCATAATATTTTCATTATTGAATTTTCTAGTCTTATTATGAGTGTGTATTATACCAGGTCGCTAGCGGACATCACTCCCTAGCAATAGATGTTTATCGGTATCGCGCTACTTTCGTTCTAATCTAATATAACGTTTTTCGGCAGTTAGGTCCCGGCTAAGACATATTCATGCGAAGCATAAAAGCGAACAAAATTTGTCCCATGCTCCCCAGCTGGGTATATCGGTCGAAACTTGCCACATATAAATTCAATATTTGTTATTTGCAGGAAAATCGACCAACGCTTGGAAATCGCAAAGGCCCCAGAACCTGTTGAATTGGAAATGACAGATATAACTGATGATGAAGGAACGGCTCCCGAAGTCACCACACTCGAAACCTTTTCGGAACCAGCGGACATGATAATAAAAAATAAGTGATTTGGTTCAACGGAGAGTGGAATTAGAAGGACATAAAAAGAAATTGTAATTATGTATGAAATCAGTAATATTAGAATAGTAAGACGAATAGCTTCACTTTGATTTGAAAATGGCGTTCGAGAAGACAGAAAATTTTGACCGCCAGGAATCACGAACTCGTAAGCAAACAATACCTACATGTATCTGCGTATCTGGACCAGTGTTTTACTACGAATTCCTTTAATAAAGGAATACCGATAGTAAAATTAGAAGTCATTTAATCGTTGTGATAAAGTGTTTTTTAGAACGTTTGGGTTACTAATCAAAACAAATCTTTACTATGGCGTTTTAAGGTTTTTGTAAGAACAAACAAAATGGAATTCTGCGATAACTGTTGTTTATCTCATTGCACAACTACCAACAAAATTTGGGCATAATTAAATGATTTCTTGAAAATTTTATGTTATTACTTGGGCATAGGCAACATTAATTGAGATTCGTTGAACATTGTAGGAAACCATTCGTGGGCTAGTACCCAACTGTCATTTAGTCATGTCTTTTACAAATTCATCCTGTCGTACAAATTTAAAGAATTGGATTAAAATAGTGGAATTCAGACGTTGCTGCGACAATGCTATTTTTCGTCCAGAAGACCAACTATGGGCTAAATAAGTGACCACCCTCCAAAGGAAATCAACTAAGGGCGATTTGACATAGTCTCTGACAATTTGTTCAACATTTGAAAACAACAACATGTAACAACAGGATTTCAATGTTAGTTATGAGCATACATGGGCTCTCTATGTTAAATATGAACATACAGTTGGTATTGGGTTGACATTTTTCGGGGTACCATTTCACAAGTTAATCTGCCTAATGCAAGGCATCAGGTCTGTGGGCCCCGGGAGGCCATTGAATCATTGTAACTAGTTAGCTTGTATGCTATTTATGATTTCTCGTTGTTTATGTAAGTATACGTACTTATTATTCGAGAATTTTTTATTTTAACAAGACGGTAACCGGGGGTGTATAAATTTGTTAAATGGAAGGTAGGTAGTATACTGAAACAATAAGTATACGTACTTATAATTCGATAGTACAATTATTTAGCCGTAGTCAACCTTTCGATTCAGAATAAAACTTTGGAAGTTATATGTAAAGTAATTATGTATAAGTAAAGATTGTAAAAGCGAATGTTTCTCTTCTTCATTTTATTTATATTTAATCTCGCGTAAAAATATCTAATTTATGCATTCGTAGTTTCTTTAATTTATTATACTTTGATCAGTATTAATATTTATTATCATCGTGATGGATATTTAATATTTTAAATTATTTGAAGGATTGTCGAATTGTTACAATAAAATAATTTATTGAAAGCAGGTGTGACTTACAATATTCCTTTTCCGATAGTTTTAGGCTTTTATAGAACATATCTAAAATTGAGTTATGGTTACGGCTCCGAAATATTTTGAAAATTTCCAACGTTGAAATCCGTTTCGAACTTTTGAGACATTGTTCAAACGATTCTTGAAGTTTGTGCTCTTTCGTTCAAATGTCACCCGTATATGGGTGCCACTTCGTCAACCCCTCATAATAAGCAACAATAAACACATAAAAAGCTCTGCTGAATGATAAGGAGCCATAGTTAAGTACGAATAGTAGAGCCGTTTTTGTGTCGTAAGGTCGAAAACACGAAACAACTCTCAAAAGTAAAATGACTCGGAAACGAAGCCTCTAAAAAAAAGTCAAAGAGGCAATTTTCGTTTTACGTTCCAAATGACTTGAAATTACAAAAGGTTGGCTAAATTATTTGTTCTACTAGGTAACAAAAATCATTGAAATTAGAGGTTTAATTTCGTAGCTCACTTAAATTTCGTTGTTCAGTCTTTCCTAGACTTGTCTTTTCTGGAGCTGTTTACAAGTGTAGTAGTTGGACCATTGAAATTATTCCAAAAAAAGTTAGGAAGCCAAAAAAAAAAAAAAAAAAAAAAAAAAAAGTTTCTACAAATTTTGAAAACGTCAAAAGCTCGCATTTAAAGCCTTTATTCAGTACTCTAGGTTTCATCACGATACAAATAATTATGATCACTATGAAATTTATAAGAATTGCTGGTGAAATGATTTTAGCATGGAACATGCTTTAGCCTAGGGCCTAACTAGCGAAAAACGTTACGCGGATGTGTCACGAGATTTTTGACATTTTATGTCTTTGCTATGGCACATAAACTAAAAAAAGGTCACGGAAATTGAAAGACGAAAATTAATTACGAAAATATTTTGATGATTTCCGCTTACAACCGAGTCGTTGCAAGAGAAATGGTACTTCGTCGTTTTTCATCCCACAAAATTCGTTGACCATTCGTTCGAAAGCTCTCGATTTATCCAACCATATTATGTTAACTACTGCGAAGTGCGTGGCCAACAAGCTGAGTTATGAGCATGGTTATATAAATAATTGTTTACACACAGGTGATCATTCTCAATAATTGATATGGTAAACATGATTGCAACCGCTTGTTAATTTCTGATGTTTTCATTGAGCTGTTGTTTTGATGATTGGATGTGTGCTTTAAGGATGGGTGAGAAAGAAAGAAGACGCGTGAATGCTCAAACATGTTAAACCGGAAAGAATTTATTATTTCAACTCTCTAATATACGAGGTACCACCGCATCGCCTCAAAATGAATAAGTAATGTGTGGGTTTAATACCCTCGCCCCATTTGTCTGTATTTGACTGACTAGGGCAGTGCGAAACTTCATTTGTGGAAGTCATTTGTTGGGATCTCAGATTAGGGAGGCAAGTCCGTCTGCATATATTACGAGCCTGAGCAAATTGCGGTTTCCCTGTATCTTCTATCTGGTCTAAACGGGAATCCAATCTCCCGTTCATTTGTGCCTCCACGCGGAACAGTAGGCCAAATGACCGACCGGTGTTCAGAATTATTTCATGAGCCCGTCTTAGGCAGAGGTTACTATGGATGCGTATTCGACGAATTTCAGTTCGTTCAAATTCGTCGCAATGAATCGTCAGAACAAGGTAGGATGGGTGGATACACTGGCTGCAGATTTCGATAGTCAGAATGTTTCTCGCCATCGCGAGAAATTGACAAAAATGAAAAACCTACCTTTTTTTCTTTGAGCGAATTTTCGAAGAAACTAGTTGGTCCTAACGTTTAACCATCCCGATCGCTTAACTCGCATAGATGCTATGGGCCAAAAACGGACGAAACTGCGAGAAACTACCCGTCCTCGCACCCACAGTCAAGTGACAATGAAAGGAGCATTGCATTTTGTGTGGAGAATCAAATTTATCAGGTTTTTAATGGAATTTTACTTATAAATCAAGCATTATAATTTCTCCCTTGATGGGAAAAACAAAAGATCGTGGATATGTCTAGTACCTACTGCTTAACAGTTGGTACCTACTACTCTATTGTATACCAACTATGTACCTAGTGCCTTCTTTTCACAAGATTATTCCATTATGGTTACAAAACAATATTAGTTTTTAACTTAGAGTAATAAATCAGCATTCCTTGACACTACAATGGCTTAGAGGTCATGAAATGTCGTGGTAAAATGAGACCATTCCAAAAAGTGGCGAACGATTTTCCTACTATGAAAACTATGGGAGTTACTCTTCCCTAGTAACGCCTTGGAAATGAGCTATTTAGATGACTTTGAAATTTCAAAAGTGGGTTTGAAGGGTCGGGGACCCCCTACAAATCCGTTTCATACATCAAAGAACTCAATACTAGATTTTAACGTTTTTTAAGGTTTGAGCCGCACCACAACCAGAAGGGTCATTAGCGGCATTGAGAAGGGACAACTAAGTGGCACACTAAAGGGACACTGGAAGTGGCACGATTCTAAGGGGAGCCATGTTGATACCCTTGACTAAAAAGGAGCGCCATCATGGACTCCACTAGCAACTCGGAGGGGGAAAAAATTAGGGGTACATGTGCTGCATGTTCTAAAATTTTCTTTGCGATCTCGTCAAACGGCTGTCTCTTTAAGTTTTATTCAGGACATGGTTGGCCTCGATCAGAATTTAGTCTAACTTTGCTTCCGAGACTACCTAAAGGTAGAGGGTGCATTGTTTTCACTTTTGGGAGAAAACAAATTTTTGGTTTTCAAAATCAAAATTTCCACTCGCATTTTACGTTTTAGACCATTCTGAACAACTTTGGATCCGTGTCTATCTGTCTGTCTGTGTATGTGTGTCTGTGTATCTATGGGTGTGTGTGTGCAAATCCTTTTAACAAGCTTATTTTCCACAGTTTTCATCCGATTTGGATGACATTTTCAGGGGATGTGCGGGCTAGGGATAGACGGTCCCCTACCAGTTTAATCGTTCTTGACTCAATACCTCACTCTGCGCATGCGCAAACGTAAATTCTACCAAGTACTAAATCACATTCACACAATAAATACATACTCAACCAAAAACACGCACATTCATACTAGCCAGTGGAGTCGGGGAAAACCCCAACCGGCCTCCTCGAGCCCACCCTTCCTTTGGATGGTCTCCCTGGTTCCCGTCTTGTAGGGTTTCCCGTATTACGAGGGTGTTACTAGTCCAGGAAGGCCCAGCCCTTGAAATTAACAGAAAATGAAATCAATAGAATGTGGAACTTAAAAAATCATGAAGGCAAAGAATAACCTACCGGTTTGCTGCCCCCACGTAAATTCTAGCAAGCATGATTTCCTCACGCCCTCCCTAGTCGTCCGATCTCGCTCAAATTTGGATGATAGTTGGGGGATGACGATTTGATCATCCCATATAAATTTCAACATGATTGTATCATTAATAGCTACTGCGCATGCGCCTATGTGAAATCCTTGTAACGACCTTAATTTCCACTGTTTTCATCCGATTTCGATGAAATTGTCAGAGAATGCGTGGGTTAGGTTGTAGATGGTCCCCTATCAGTTTCATTGTTGCCAAATAAATACTTCATTCTGCGCATGCGCAAACGTAAATTCCATTAGGTATGCTCCATTTTTTCACACTCTAGTCGTTCAATTTCGCTTAAATTTGGATGATAGTTGGAAGAAGATGACTTGATTACCTCATATCAATTTCAACACGATTGTATCATTAATAGCTACTATTAATTAATGGTATCAATTAATAACTAATGCAATTAATAGCTAAAATTAAATTAATTAAATTAAATTTAAATAAAATAATAAATTAATTAAGATTAATTAAAATTAAATTTAAATACATCAAAAGCTGCTAATAATGAATAGCTAATCACTGCGTATGTGCCAATGTGATATACTTGTAATGACCTTAATTTCCACAGTTTCTATCCGATTTTGATGAAATTGTCAGTGAATGCGCGGTTTCGGTTGTAGATGGTCCCGTCATTTTTTTCAACTCATCAACTCATTCTGCGCTTGCACAAACGTAAATTACATTGAGTATAATTTTTTCGTTTCTTAATTGACCAATTATGACATTTCACGCTACTTCTTGATTTACTCTTTTCCGCTATGGAATTATTCAACATCATTTAAAACTTTACAATGATCTTTACATTCATGATAGGTAAAAGAGGAAGCTATTTGCCACTCCCAACTTGGTTGATGTTTTTTGTTTGAGTTTATCCATGACCAAAATACCTCCTTTGGAATCAATCTTATGAACAAGACTGTGTAAGGCACCTAAAAAAATGTAGTATGTTCTTCGGGTTGGAATCGGTGACGTTATTTATTCATGATTATTGGATTACAAAGGCTGGTGCAAAAAAACCGCGATCTTTGCCTTGACTTTTGAACACTTAGGTCGGTCATTTGGCCCGCAGTGCACCGGTTCGTCTTGGAAAGGAAAGTTGCAGCAATGCGGCACCTTGACATGTGCACATTCGTACCGCAATAAGGTGGTCCCAACCTGAACTCTTCTGCTACCTACCACAAATGAGGCCATTGTGCGTCAAGTATTCCAAGATTTCGATCCAGTTACAATTTCTTTTGGTTTTCATTCAAGTATGGTCTATGTTGTACTATATCGGAGTAATGAAATCATGAAAAGAGACCACAATTTTTAAATCTCTCGAAAGTGAAAACAATGCTTCCGCTACCTATAAGTAGACTTGGGAGCAATTTAGGATATGAAATTTAGAATTTAGGTACCAATACTTCACTAGTAGGTACATCGCACGGACAATAGTTAATAAACTCGATTTCGCAACGTTATAATAAATTCCATTGGAACTATATCACCTGATAATTTCAATATTGGCATTATACCAGCTGATATTTACAAGGCAATTTTCGTGTATTCCAGTATCCAGAATTTCGAACTTGATCGTCTATTCAATAGATCCGCTGGCAGCGCGTGATTTCCCAATCTTCTCGAGCTTATAAATCCGAAGGTTTTTGACATGGATCATGTTTTAGCCCTGGGGTCCTAGCGAATTTTGCGAGTCAATTTTTTTCCGCGCTCGAAATTAATTACAGTGATTTCCGCCTACAACCGAGTCGTTGCTAGGGAAATGGTACTTCGTCGTTTTTCATCCCACAAAATTCGTTGACCATTCGTTCGAAAGCTCTCGATTTATCCAATTTCCCCCTGTTAACTACGGCGAAGTGCGTGTCCAACAAACTGAGTTATGAGCATGGTTATATAAATAATTGTTTACACATAAATTTTTTAATAAGCAGGTGATCATTCTCAATAATTGATATTGTGAACATGATTGCAACCGCTTGTTAATTTCTGATGTTTTCATAGAATTTCGAATCAATATCGAGGAGAAAACATGATACATGGTTGAAATTTTTGGTTCTAGACACTTGTGCGTCAATTATTCCGAGATTTCGATCCAGAAATAAGAAAGCATTATGTCAGAGTACCTTACATTATTGCAAGCCCTACTGCAGGACAGTTACAATAGTTTTTCGATGTTCAAGCCCTTAGGGAACAGCGTTGCGGGTGGTTTTAATAAATTCTTTGGGATTAAATTTATCTACCACAAATGAGACCATTGTGCGTCAGTTATTCCAAGATTTCGATCCAGTTACAATTTCTTTTGGTTTTCAGTTGTGTGTGTTGTTTGGTGTTTAATGTTGTACTATATCGGAGTAATGAAAGCATGTAGGGACATTTTATAAGAGAAAACTTCATGGGTGCCTTTCCGTTCGGCCTAAAACTATTCATCTGAAGAATTAGCCTAGTCAAATATTATTTAGATATTTGAATTATTCTCTCCTTAAGGGTCATAATGACCTGAAGAGTGCACTAGTGCAGCAGTAAGTAGTGCTGGGGATCCTCAGTAAGTTTCGGCCAGGTTTCCTGCAGGTGTGGATGCAGACAAAACCCTTGTCAGAGGTGAGTGGCTTGTCAATTTTAAATGCTGGTAGAGGAAACGAGGTGTGGGTTGATATTACCCTACAGTCTACGTTGTTTATATTTACGTTCTAATTTTGGTTTATTATTTTCAATAATGAACCTTTGTGATCGACTAAGGTGGGGATGGGGGGGGGGGGGATTAACACCACCGGAAAATTTTTGGTTCACGTTTCAAGATGCGTAGGATCAAAAAATCGAATTAAAAAACCCATTGAAGAACCATGAAGAAAACTTAATTATTAATTATTGAGGATGATAATTTTTGAAATTATAATGACTAACACCACGAACTAAATCACTCGCGACGAAGTTGTGGAAACCCATTTAAAAACGGAAGTTAGTGAAAAACGTTGTCTATTTCCACGAAAAATAAAGAGTTACAATGTTAAATCGATTTCGACGGTTAGGCCATCATCAGTAACAAACAATAACATAATAATAGTTATTGTTTGTTACTGATGATGGCCTAACCGTCGAAATCGATTTAACAGTGTAACTCTTTATTTTTCGTGGAAATAGACAACGTTTTTCACTAACCTCCGTTTTTATGACTAACACCTCTGTATTGATAGTTTATGACTGGAATTTGGGTCAGCTTTATTTTAGAAAATTTAGTAAAAAATCAATTGAGATAATTCATGAATTCTATAGCAATTCATGAAAATTAAAAACCTATATTTTTTAAACCAGATTCATTACTAATGAACTGTTAACTGAGTAATTAATTTTTAAACTAATCACCGTTGAACTAATTAAGTAATTAATTTTTAAACTAATAACTAATGAACTAATTAAGTAGTTACTTTGTAACTCATGAAAGATAACTGGAAGTAAAGTAATCGGCTTAGAAAACCAGAGAATACATATCCACGTCATCCATAATAATAATAACAATAATAATCTTTATTATCCATAGGAACATACATGTTCCCACCTCACGGATAATCACAATTCCTTGCCTTAAATAAATCAAAGGTTGAAAAAAAAGATGTATGGAAAATACAATAAAAATAAGAGAAATGAATGAAGAAGAAAATAAATAAATATAATCCATAAAATAAATAAATCCATGTCATAAACCTCCGTTTTATTTTTATTTTTTATAGGACAAAACTTAAGAAATACATTATTCAATATAAAGAACTACAAAATATACCCCCCCCCCCCCCCACTAAAAGCAAGCTTGTAGCGTGGGGTGGAAAGTCATGGGCTCAAGACCCTATTTTTCATTCATTACAAGCAACATACGTTGAGAGAAAACAAGTAGACACAAATATGATAAGAGATACAACAAAAAGAAATACCACTTGAGATATAATCGAAGTAGAAAAAAAAAAAAAAAAAAAAAAAGATCCGCTAGAGACCATTGCAGAAGTGCTTTACCAGAAAAGCAACATAATAGCCAAAACAAAAATCAAATCGAATTTTTAAAATTTCTTCAACATTTTCAAATATTTACAATTTTTCAAAATTTCTATAATTTTGTACGACGATATCTTCAGTTACGAGAACATACTACAACATTGATCACAATTGATGACTAGCATAATCTCACAGAAACATGGAACATAATAAAATACCCCTCTCCGCCTCCAAAAAATATTATGCATTTAATAAAATGTTCATTTTAGAAATCGAGTTTATACCGTTAGGTAGGTGTGGGATGGTAGTGGGTGAGATTAGGGCAAGAAGCATGTCGTCTTGATTGGAGACGAACTACCTACTGGTTGATGGAAAAAAACTTATCATTTACTATGAACGAAGTACGTAGGGGGATTCTAAATCTACTGGGTGATTATTACGTAATTATTACGTATATACATCATACGTAAAAGTCTAACATTGTTGTTGAGGCAGAAATGAAGGCAAGATATCATGTGCTATTTTTTAATATGTATTTATGGAACTCCTTGTAATACCTATGGGTTATACAATAAAATTGAATTGAATTGAATTGAGATTAGGGCAAGGTGAAGGCTGATTTCAGGCTGAATCTGAGGGCAAGGATTATTTGATGCAGAATCCTTAATAAATCCTTGTGAAATAATTCGAACCATTTTTAAGCACGCTATACATTGAAAGGCGTCTGTCAATAAAGGCTTATTATTATAAAGGTAATTTCCATAACAAGATCCAAGGTTCCTCTATACATAGCTCACTATCAATCTATTTTCAACATGAAAAGACTTATAAAAGTAAAGGCACCGAAGAAGGGCGATTATCGATGATTATCTACTCGAATTATCTGGGTCACCCCAGCGAGGGCATCCGGAGTGTGTGTGTGTACATGCAGGTACAGCTACCAGACACGTGTGTGTGGTGGGCTCTAGGATTCTCGCTTGCTCCATCACTTATTTTCCCCCTCCGGGAGTAGGGATTTTCCCTTATTCCCGTTTTCCAGTAATAAAGTTTCCCTTCAACAACGACCTTTAAGAAATTATTATCCGATTCCTGAATTCCTCGCTAACTCTCGAATGCCTAGGCCTGAAATATCTGTTACAAGGAAATCCTCTTCAATAACAAATGACACGGGGTTGTAAACATTTGCCTTTCTACGGAATAACAATGGCTTCTTGATTTTTGCGTTTTTCAGCTAATTGAGCAATTTTGGTTTCGTATCTGTCTGTCCGGTATGAGGTAAATTTCTTGTCTCGGGTTGAATGTCTGGTGAAGGTTGAATGTGGTGAAATCGTTCGGATTACCTCCTAAACGATCTTATAAAAGTACTAGCAGGTAAATAATGAAGTCCATTTATTTGCATTATTGCTATGCGTTTAGATATGCAGGGATTCAGGAAAAAGAAGGATACAGAGTAGGGATGAAGTCACTAATGTGGCTAGAGAGATGTAAAATTGGGAGAAAACCATTGGATAAGTATACCTTAGTACAATCATTGCGAGGTTACAAAGGGGGTTTTAAAAATAAAAGTAGTTTTAAAGCTTTACTAAGGTTCGTTAAAAACAACTCAGTGTTCAGCATAAAATTGAGGTTTATAAACTAAATTTTTCTTGCGGCTATGAGTATTCTGGTCAAACTGGTAAGAAATTTTAGGAAAGAACAGATGGATATGAATAGGAGATCGGGGAAAATATGGGTTAATCTAAATTTTAAAATCATCTTTGTGGAATCTAGGAGGAGCTACAATTTTGACTTAGCAGATACACAATTTGTAGTTTCTTCATCTCTGTCCGAAGGGAGGTAGGTATGTTGAATGTATTTGAAAACGCTGCAAATTATTACACAGTGGTTTATTATTTCTGTGATAGATATCCCTTCTACGCAGATCCTAGGTCTATAACTATTAAACCCCTTTTGTAACATATGATCAGAACTGGGGTATCGTGCCTTCGAGAAAGGTTCAGACTTTTACCGTTCCAAGACCCCGTAATTTTACGCTTCACGGTAAAGATGTTTGAAAAAACGGGAAAATTATGCATAAAGTAATTTACGTTAGAGCATGCGCAGAATGGAGCAATGATTTGAGTACAATGAAATTGGTAGGGTACAATCTACAGCCCAACCCACAAATTCCCAGAAAATGTAATCAAAATCTGATGAAAACTAGACCTTGTTCTCGGAGTACACTTTCGCGCATGCGCAGGAGCTAATAATGATGCAATCAGGTTGAAATTAACATGGAATAATTAAACCATTGTCCCCCAACTACGCACCAAATTTGAGCGGGATTGGACGACTAGGGCGTAAAAAAATGATACTTGAAGGAATTTACGTTTGCGCATGCGCAAAATGGAGTAATGATTTGAAAAGTATGGAATTAATAGTGGTCCATTCACAGCCTAACCCGCACGTTCCTTGAAAATTAAAAAGAAAAAAAAAAAAAAAAAAATCAGATGAAAACTTTTAAAATTTGGCACGTTTAAAAAGAAATACATATTTGCGCTTGCGCAATAACAACGATTGATAGGATTATATTGGAATTGTCAGGGAATGCTCAAATTAACCTCTTCTACCTATCCTCCAAATTAGAGCGAGATTGGACAACGGGGACGTGAGAAAAAGATGGTTGATGGAATTTACGTTTGCGCATGCGCTGAGTGAAGGGGACCATCTTCACCCTACCCAGCACATACCATGAAAATTTCATAAGTTCACTCATTCTTGAATAGATTTTCACTTTTACTTTATGTATTTCTTGTTTTAATTTCTTAATGTGTATGTAAATATTGGGATTCTTTTTTCTTAAGTTGCCGATTTCTATCAGGTACTTTTCTTGTACAATTAATCTGATTTTGCCAACAAATGAAATGATTTGATATTTGGTTCTTGATTGGTGATTTGTGCCGAAGAATACTGAAAAAATTATCCATTTCTAATGTTTTGCAGCGTTTTGGATGAGATTTTCTCCAAGGTGGTATAATTTCCCTGCTTCAGGGAAATTCCCCTCAAGGTGGAAGCGCTGATCCCTTTCACGGAAGGCAGGAACGAGCGCGCGGAAACCCGACAATGGAAGGCGCCGAATGCCTGTTCCAAGGACGAAGATACAATGGAGCCCGGCGGAACAAGAGCAGGAGGTTATTGGACGAAGGCAAAAAATGTGATAATCGACGATAAACAAGAATAAAGTAAACAAAGGAACAAATGAGCGTTAGGGTTTCTACGATTGCGAAGGGGGCCTGTAGTGGGTCCTTTGAGGGTGTACGTGTTACGTGAGTATGATGGTTCAGTACGGAGCCACAATAAATTTTAGTAGGTACTCGTAAGCTTAGGTTTTTTCTTTTTGCTGGAAAACTCCGAAAATGGAGGACATTTCAGTACAATGGAGGACATGTCCTCACAAAGGATACCACCTGGTACAAGTACAAGTACTTGTAATGCACAGTAAACTAGAACAAGTGTTTCAACAAAACAAAGAGTACAGTTGTAGAAAACTAAGTTTACAAGAGTAGCAAAAAAAAAAAAAAAAAAAAAAAAAGGCTTGTGGGGACAAACGAAATGAACAACGTCAAGTGGGATGCCGAAATTGAAGTTTGGTCTGCGAATCATAATATAAAAACAGTGATAGGATGTTTATCGTGCATGACTAGGTGTAATGATTGGAAAACAGCGGAGAAAGTGTGTATTTGATTTCAACTCATTCTGTTGTCTGGCATAATCGGATTTTTCTCCTTCATTCAGCGGAAATGATTAATCAGTTCATCAAGTCTTAATGCTGCTGGGTTAGGAATGTCATCTGTAACTTCGAGATGATCTTCACACTTCACTTTGTTTTTCAATGAAGGGGAGATCCTCAATACCCGATCGGGAAAAATTGCACAGGGTCACGCACCATTTGAATCTTTCAAGGGTCTCGGAAGACATCCTAAATCTCTCAATAAACTCAAAAATACCCACGAAATGAGCGTTTTTTCATGGTCGAAAAAATCTTTGGCCTCTTATACGCTGAATTCTTTTATCTTGTCTGTATTCTTCAGGAGAAGATGATTTCCACATATTAAATACTGAAAAATGGTCAACTCACAATGCTGGAAAATAACAAGTTTACAGATGAATGGATGTAGGTATGTAGGTTAAAAATCGGCCATTGTTTTAACAACTGTAAAACAGTGACTTGTTCAAAATGATGGGGAAACACTTGTAACTTGTCCAAATTCGCCTGTACACTTGTTAATTTTCACAGTGAAAATAATAAACCAAAAATGAGTAATTCTTTATTCTTCCCGCATCACCTTCAACACTTCAGCCTTAAGACCACCAAGCTGGTACCTACCTGGAAATTTTTTTTACATTAAGTTTTTTCACCCAGCTTTTAGAAACCTACAAGAACTAAAAATTGATTTTCTGACTTCGTAATCATAACCATTAAAATAGACCTTGTAGTTAATGCAGTAAAATGTGAGTTTTGAGCAAAAATAGAACACTTATTTGGCCGTGGTTTGTATTTATCCAAAATGTTTGAAACGAAAATTATCAGCCTTTTCAGGCTTATCCAAAATTGGGAGAAATTCATGATCGTAACATCTGTGTTTACATTCGCGGGATCCTCCAGTTAGCGTGGCTTATTACAGGGATCTGAACACTGACCTTGTTTCGAGGCGTTGGCCAATATTCGAGCTACTCGTCGGGCCTTCTCGCCACCTTGAGTCCTTTTACTTGTAAAGACCTCGATTACGCTTTGGCTAGATGAAGTCAATACTATTATCAGGTTCGTCACGTTTTCAGTGTTCAGGGGACTCATCTTTCCTGCAGGAAGAATGATTGACCTTATCCAAGTTGGCAAAGCGAACCTGCCCATTGAGATCAGCGAGGGCGAACGTACACTAGGCAGAGTTGGCCGTAATCATAATAAATTACGATTACGATGACAATCATAGGGTTTTAGAGTTATGATTACGGTAAAAATTATCCTTCTATAAAAACCGCAGCAAATTATTACACAAGGTTTATTATTTATGTATTAGATAGCCCTTTAATTAAGCGAAGTCTATCATTCATTATCTAAATATTGCAGTGGCATAGACGCCAAACGAGGAGAAATTAATTTTAAAACACCTACATTTTACAAGTCTTTTGAATTTAACTCAAGCTGACCCACCAACTGAAAATTAATGATATATATCATGTGATTTATAAGTGAAGTGTGTGTTTAGTGTGAAGTGTGTGAGGTGTGTTTACTTCATGATTTATATATCATGTGAAGTATGTGATTTATTTTATATAAAATAAATCACATACTTAAGCTTAGCAGCCCCATTTATAGGTGGCAAAATTTATAATAATCTGAATTCCTTTGGAATTATATCAGATGATATGATCGTAATAGTTTATTAGGCAATTTTTACTATGTTTTACCTGTTGCGATACATCCCATGTTGACTTTTTTCTCTGTTAAAGTTCTGGCCTTCAGGGGGGAGAGCAAACCTATGACGTTACAGCTACTTGGGTGGTTTCTTTCAATTCTTTGGGATGATATCTATGAATTATTATTATACCCCGTATTTCAATCGTCTCTTAGGATCCTAGGGAGTCTCCCTGTCAAATCTCAACTTCTTAAACAGGGGACAATTCAGCTCACTCAGCTGAGTAAGACTGAGCTAATTTTCAATCGATTCCTGATGTCCCAGGGAGTCTCCCTATCAAATCCTAACTTCCTAGGATGAATAGGAGAGATTTTAGCTCACTCAGCTGATTATAAAAGAACCAATAATTGCAATAGTCTAGAACCTCCTACTTACAAGTACCTACTACTCAATAGTAGGTAGGTATACCTACCATGTACCTAGTGTCTTCTTTTTACCTGAAGATGACTAAAATTTAGCCGAAAGGCTTTGTATTTTTAATAAATATGTGATAATCTAAAGGTTTTTCATTACAATTACCTAAATTATTTATAACTTAACGTAATAAATAAGCTTTCCTTGAAACTAATGGGGATCCTGGGATGTTGTGATAAAATAAGAGCATTCCAAAAAGTGGCGAACGGTTTTCCTGCTATGAAAACTAAGGGAATTACTCTTCGCTAGTAACGCGAAAATCAATAGTTGAATAGAAAACTCTATGTATGAGGAAAAATATGCGGAAAAAAGCCCATTTTCGGTTCATAGCATTGATGCGTCTGAAGCGATCGGGCTGGCTAGATTCTAGGACCAACTAGACCCCAAGTGGAGTCCATGTGGGAAAGGGCGTATTTTTCTCATCAAATTACAAGGCCTCTTAACTTGGTTTTGGATTCTATGCACTTTGAAACGTAATGTGACAAAGATTGAGAGAAAAAAATTGTTTTTTCCTATACGATTACAAAGGCTTAGTATTGAAAATGATAAACCAAGCATGTCTGTCTGTCGTCTGTCTAAGGTCGATTCACGTCCAAATGGTTTGATCGATTTTGATGCTGATTTTTGCAAAATGATCGCAAAGTTCCAGATCAACATTTTGGCTATAGTAAACACCTCCTAACCTCCTCCTTCATAGTCAGCTCGGACATCCCTAACGTTCGTAAATAAGGAAAACCCTGATGTGCGGAACTACTTTACACGTCAAATGGGTTGGGATTGGATCAGGTGGATAAAGAACTGTTACAAATCCAAAGATACCAAAAGGATTTTTGTGGGTTGAGCCGTTCAGTTGTACTTGCAAAGCCAGATCTTCAAAAATTGATATTCTTCACGGCTTAGTACCATCTCACGGTCATCTATACCGTACCAGTCCCTTCCAAATTACCGTACATTCCCGCACATCAAACTTACCGCACCTTCACCGTACGCAAATTTCTACAAAATTTCGATATTCATCAAATGAATTCAGTGATAAATAACAAAACTTAGTTTGTTTTTTAATTAACTGGCAAAACCTAAATTATTTCAATTAAACTTCGATCAGAACTTGAAAAGTTGCACAAATTCATCTTCGTTGGATTTCTCAAGCTAGTGTGTAACTGGCTCTCCAGGCTTTGATTGTAAATCAGACACAGATATCATTGTAGTGTACCTAGTGTACCTAATATGAAAAACTTTTCACTACGTTGAAGTGAAAACACACATTCACAGATTACGATACGAAGGAATTATTTTATTGGAAAATGTAAACAATTTATTTTATCATGAATCCAAACGTAAGCGAGACGTTCTCGAACAATCAAATTGAGTCACGAGACTCTACACCCTGACATGCTCTTTAGTTCGACTACCCACCGCGTGGCATTCCCAGCGCTCCTGTCACCATGAGATCTTACACAGATCAGTGTTTTGCTTAGATCAGTGGTCTGCGCTCGCAACTCAAAACCACATCAAGTTACGTAATGTATTATTAATTGACTGTAGTGGAAACTACTACAATCATCATCATTTTTCGCATGTCACTGGTCGAAATAATGTTCAAATTACTCCAGCAATGAGTAGCGTGTGGCTAACTTCATTTCTTGTTTTGTTTTTATAAGATTGGCTTTGCAAAAAATCCTCTCGCATGGTGCATTTGAACGAGGGAGGATAAATAATATAAATTTTTGCCTGAGTAGCATTTCTTTTTCAACCTAAATAGTAAGTAGGTACCGAGCTACGATGGTTGTCCTTCTCCTAAATCTGTTGTAATCTCACGAACTAATGCTAAAATGAAGATAAATAGATTTATTGGTGCTAGTTCGGTGTGCGCTCTATGAACCGGCTGCGATCTAAGGCTCACGCCAGCCTGCGATCTATGTGTGCAAAAGTCAAAGCTATGTGTGCAAAAGTCAAAGTTGACAATCTTGGCAATCTTTTCATATGAAATCTTATCTCCTTTTCCGGTCACTCTATGAATGGCCTGTATACAGGTGCCTAAGCAGTCGCGGGTTTGTGCACAAGACCGTAAACCACCAGCAAGCATACGTGGATCCAGCTACTGAGGCTCACACCCAAAGCATAGAGTGGTCGTGGTTGGACGCGAAAGTTAAATTATTTAAAAAAAAAATGAGAGGGGTTCCACAGCACCATTTGCAGTCACACCTTGACCATTACTGCTGGAAACTGCATCGTGCAGACAGTCCTGACCTCTTCATAGCCCTGTTGGAAGACATCAGAAGCATTTGCGCATAAGGTAAGATCACTTGTAATGATTTTTTGTCATTCCGAATGTATTTACTTAGTTTTCTATTTTACCGTATTTTCGCGTACGGTAATGAGATTGCTACTGTATACCGTATGTGCACCAAAATTACCGTACGTTTACGGTAATTACCGTACACTTGGCAACCCTGCTTAGTACTTGCCACACAAAAAAGAGGAACCTGTCATAATAATCATTGTAGTTTCTAGGCGATTAGTTAACAGACAATTAACATAATATCACAGAGGAAAAAAGTACGCTTGATTAAAACCTTTTTACGAGTACGAAAGGCCAGGAATAATTTTTTAGCGTGGAACACGCTTTTACCGGCACACAAAGTGTGTTTTTCGTTAAAAAATTTTGTTACATTGAAATTTGGAATGGAACGTGTTCCACGTTCCTCCATTGTTTCGCCGAGCCTCAAAGTGAAAGCGAAATGAAAACGAAATGAACTTCTCATTAAACAGAATCGCCTTGCCATAGAGCTGGAATTTCAGCATAATCAATAATTATCAGTCATCTCACCATTTATTTTGATTTACTAACTACTTCTTATTGTGATTTAAATAAATACCAATTTTGTTCACTTTTATTTAGCAATTTCATCCTCTCATATAAATGGCATCTGTGTTTCTTAATGGGCAGAGGCGATGCTAATTATAATAATGAATGTATACAAAGATATAATTATTCCATTAGTCAAAGCCATTTAAAAAATTTTTAAACACATATATAGGCAGGTTAAGAATGACAAGGTACAGAGCCTCATCAATTAAGTAAATCTCTCAAACTAACTTCTATCTGAATAATACACTACAAACTGAAATGGAGCCTCTTTGGAACTGCTTGGTTCTATTGACAAGGTAATAGCCACCACGATCAGCTGATTAGGCTCTGACTAATACACTTGACGTTCAGGAGCTAGCTTGTCCCCCCACCATTGGCGCCTGGACAAAAATTTTTCCGATCAGCTTTCATAGGTTCAGTTCCCTGACTGGAACGGTTCCGAAGATCGGTCACCTCATTTCAGTTTGTCCCCCCACTCTACCCGCTTCTTGACAATCAATTATAGAAACAGAGGAAAACGTTCTTTTATCCTTTTTCCAATGTTTGGATAAGATAATAGGTTTACATGCACCCGAGTGATAATCGTATACCAACCCACCTAATGTCTTATTTTACAAAAAAAGGTGATAAAATCAATTCAACTCAATGATTCATTTCTCGTTAGAAGGCCTTGCGGATGATTTCTGAACATGTAGGTACTGATTCCCGGTCATTCTAGAAGGATAGTGCGAGTTTATTTTTCTAGTACCTCTTGCATCTTAAGTTTCAATCTACTGCAAAAATCTGTGGGAATAGTTTATCGAAATAAGTTATTGTAATTACGGGACAGATAATCGAAGTTACCTGAAATACCACCTGATATTTTCGAAATTGGCTTCGATATTGTAATGCGGTAAATTAATATTTTTTCAATCTGATTCTGCAGGTTTTTAGATCTTTACAAGTTCCCGCTTGCTTTCACATTCGGGTATTTGGGGTATGCAATGTCCATTGTGATAACAGCGGTAATAATTGAGGAGCTGACATGGAAATGCACTTAAGTCAAGAAATCAAATTTCATAGGAACTCCCTCTGAACTTTTATAAGATTTTTGTTGGACTTTGGACATAATCTCTTCTCCATGCAAAGGTGTCAGGACTTGTCACAATGCGATCTAGTGATCGTCGCCAAAACTAAAATATTAACGGGAGGCCGTTGGTGTGACTATTAACTTGCATTTCGACAAACAATTTTTTTGGATTTTTGGACATCGGTGCATTTCCATGTCAGCTCCTCAATTTATCTCATGCCCATCCAATTTTTTCCTGGATTTCAACACAAACATGACCGGTAACTTAACTTCATCCGCACGTTTCCACTCTTTAAACAGGGTCTCGGATTTAAAAGTACGATTCTCCATCGTCACCCCGATTGAATGTTTATCAAATAAATGTCTCTCGAATTGTTTATTATCGGCGTACTCGCACATCATCTTTTTTGGTGGAGGAACCGACCGGTTGGTGCCATGCAACGTAGGTAGGAAATTCGGCCGTTAGAAAAACTCTTGTCACACACATCACATACAATTGAAGGACCCCCCATCCGTACTTAGTTTATAAATAAAAAACTTGACTAAACCAAAGCTAAACAGAACTAAACTAAATTACGAAACAAGAACGAAAAACCGGTCGGGTTGCGAGGTTTGTGATTGTGAAAAAGCAAAGATGCAAAGATGGTAACCTGACAACAGTGATAAGAATTTCGGACGAGTCGGACATCGGACTAGTTCTCGATCGATCAGCTCCCGAAGAACTATCTAGTTCGGAGCCGTTCTAGTCAGGGAACTATGGTGGGGGGATAAGCTAGCTCCGGAACGTCAAGTCTCTTATACCTTCCTTATTCTCCCTACAAAAATAAAAATTATTTTTATTTAAAAATTTTTAAAGATCACAATTTAATTTCGGGTGACCTCATTCTAGCGCCCGTTGTATTTTAAACAATGCTAGTAATCACATACAATCTTCAGCTGCTTACTGAACGTTGTTTTTCATGGTATTCTGCATTTTATTTTAATTTCAGCCGTTTGTATGATGTTATCGCCTCATAAAAAACAGCTGATGTGGGACATCATACTACTTTTCCAACGTGTATTTAAACGCAAATCATCTGGTCTAAAAAACAGGCTTGGGACACATTACTTTCCCAACGTGTATCAAGCCCCAAAAAATCTGGCACAAACACGAGGTTCCGCAAAGTGTTCAAGCTCCAAAAAACCACAAAACTCGCTCCGCAAAGTAATAATAACAAAAAACTCGCTCCGCCCCTTGACCCCGCCAGGGGGCTTCGCCCCCCTGGACCCCCCGGTTGCTTTCCGCTTTGAGCCTTTGGCTAAAATGCTAAAACATGGAACATGCCCGCTAATTCTTAAATGTGAATAAATTTAAAACTGAGTCATAAATAATTTACTAATCGAAATTATAACAGAGTACATAGGTAGGTAATTTTCTGTTATGGTGCGAGTCTACAATTACTATAACCAAGATTAAGTTCTCAACCAAGTGACAACAAAACACGCGGCATTGTTTACTATATCCATTTTAACATAAATAAATATAAAACTACGACATGAATAGAAGAACAAGTACGAAAGAAATTGCGTGATAAATCGAGAGCTTTCCAACGAGTGGAGAACGATTTTTGTCCGGTGAAAACTAAAGAAGTTTCATTTCCCCAGCAATTGTTGTACGTGAAAATTAAAATAAAATTACATGCTAAAATTTCGTGGCACATCCGCGTAACGTTTTTCGCTAGTTAGCAACAGCGCTAAAGCATGTTCCATGCTAAAAAAAATTGCATGGGCCTCAAACATACCTACCGCGTTAGGCGAGGACTTGGCTTCAGGTGGCTGAAGGTTGGCAACATCTGAATTTGGCTGGGTGGGTCCTCTCCTAGAAACGTAGGCCATCCCTGCGTATAGTTTTTCACGCTGAACATTCTTCCATGCTCCCTTTTGCATTTTTCTTTTTCGCATTGCATCACTCTTCAAAAGAACAATATTCGAAGGCATAACGCACGGAGAATACAAATGAAGAGAGAGGAGGGAAAAATTACCAACACACCTAATGGCGACTGATGGGTGACGAGAACGAGCAGAGAAGTTATCTGTCCAGTGCCATCAGCTGAGTTGCTCTTGGGGTTAAAATGATGTCAAAGCCAATACATATTACCTACGTTCAAACGCACGTTTTGAATGAGGCATTGAACATCTGCTTGACTTCCTTCATCCCGTCTCGCCTTAGCGTCAGTGACGGATTGAATGGGAGCTGGACGTACAGCATTGTGCCAAATGGAATTTGGACGCTTCAAGCCTTCACCGTACCTACATAATTTTTCGATACCATAAAACCTTATTTTCTGCTGCCGCCATAGGGTCAGGGAGGGCAAGTGCGTACCTGTTTTTCATAAATCTGACTTCGTGAAGCTACTATTTCCCTCAAACTGCAAGTTGAATAATGACTAGTTTTATTACATTCCCCAGACCTTTCCGCGTAGAAAAACGTGTGGATATAATGAATTGAAGTTAGTAATTCTTCAAGAATTGGGATAAACCTAGAAGCATTCAAACAACGCACTTGTCCGCAAATGCGTACATACAATGGGACAAGTGCGTTTTCAACTTTTTACCCGAAAAATAAAAAAATAAAATGAACCAAAGTAGGTAGATTTTAGGTATCATTTAAAATGAATTGTTAATGAAAAATAAAACGCCGCAAAATAGATAATTTTTAGCAACTCAACATGAATTCCTGAGTTGATAAAATGGTCGATAAACTCATCCACTTGTTGGCTGTCCTCTGATTAGCTGTCGGTTGGGGAATGAGGTTTGCGTGACAGGGAATTTGAAGACTCCAGAGTTTTGCAGAATCAAATAGGACCGAGGTTTGGGAGAAGCGTGCGGTTGTGCGTGGGGGTTGAGGAAGAGGTTGTGGATGAAAACTAGGCTTCAAGACCTTGATTTTCTTATTTTTCCGGGTAATTTCATGTGGTTTTTAATGAAACGCACTTGCCCCTTATTTGAAAACGTACTCCCCCCCCCCCTCCCAAAAAAGGAGGGACAAGAACGTTTTATTGATTTACTGCAGCAATTTTTGTAGCCTTGAAGTTATCAAGTGCGCAGTTCATACAGAGACAAAAAGTTGTTAGATAAACCGTGGAATAAACAGGAAAGGAAGGGTTGTGTGACAAGAAAACCCTTGAAAACTGTACCTCCTTCAGATTCACACTCTGATATCGGAGATCGGACAAAGGCTTCGCGGAAAATGGTTCCAATTATGCTTATTTGTTCATGGAATCATGTCAAAATGATGGATCTCCCGCCGATTAAGTGAGATTCTATAAAGTGAGATGAAAGTAGCACCAATAATTGTGATGATTTCCGCTTACAACCGAGTCGTTGCTAGGGATATGATACTTCGTCGTTTTTCATCCCACAAAGTTTGTTGACCATTCGTTCGAAAGCTCTCGATTTATCCAACCATACTATATTAACTACTGCGAAGTGCGTGGCCAACAAGCTGAGTTATGAGCATGGTTATATGAATAATTGTTTACACACAGGTGATCATTCTCAATTATTGAAATTGTGAACATGATTGCAACCGCTTGTTAATTTCTGATGATTTCATTGAGCTGGTGTTTCGATTATGTGATTCATAGCAGGTGATCCGAATATTGCGAGAACGGTTTGATTTGTGAAGCGGTGGTTAAATCATTTTAATAGGTAATTTCTATACTTTACACTATAGGAAGCTGTAATTTCGTATGTAGCCTCTTTAGCCTCTTTCTATAATAAAGTGAATGTTTACTCGCGAGTTTCTATTAGGAGATCATCATCTCACAAGAGCTCAATCGTCGTGATCATTTCTATAATAAAGTGAATTTTAGCAGTCATTCTCAAAGTAATAACATCCGGGGGGGTCCAGGGGGGCGAAGCCCCCCTGGCGGGGTCAAGGGGCGGAGCCCCTTTCGAGGCCCGAAGGGCCAAGTTTCGTTTGCTAAAGCACTGGGTGATCGGTTAATATTATTTTTTGTTCACTGAGGAAGTCAAAATGTTTATCATGTGATGATAAACACCTATTCTATCATTTGCTAAGAAACTTATTAAAGTTGAGTGGCCTCATAGCAAAATAAAACGAAGAGACGCACTTGCCCCGAAAACGCACTCGCTCCGCCTGACCCTACAGGATTATGTCGGGGTAGTATATAATTTTCGCAATGGAGTTATAATCCGGGACCTCAATTCTGAATTGAGGCTTTGATGTGTGTCGGAATGTGGGTGAGAGTATAATGACTTCGTCAATAACATTGTTTGGCGAACGTTATTTTCATTATTATCAAGTTCATAACGGCGATCATGAACTTGAATGATCATTTGGAGATTCAAAATAACCTCGGCTAATAAAAAAACAGTTGACCATCAAACATCTCCACACTGACCCTCACATAATTCACCTCAAGAACGGAGATGCTAGGTAAATGTCGTTTAGCAGTAGCTGATAACTTAATAACTCGTGACTCAGGATTAATGAACCGTCAGAACAACCTCCATGATAAATAGTGCCCAGGAGTAGAGACTTTTTGCAACTCACAGTGACCTTGACTGTTTTGTTTACTTTTCGTGTTTACTATTCAACATTTCCGATTCCGCTTTAGTACGCAGCGTTTTTAAGGTTTCGCGTGCTACCGCATTACTTACGCCCGGAGTGGAAAGGAACGTGAGCCTAATGCTCACGATCGCCAATTGTTTTATTCTTAACAGGCGTCAAAGCTACTAGTCAGTTGCAAATGGCCGATCGTTAGCGTAAAAATTGACATTTTTGTTAAGAGTCAAAATGTCTCCAACTTCGTATTGATAATTTTAAGAAATTGAATATCTTCCACCGGATGTAGGTAAACATTTTTCCAGAGTTACATCATCAATCGTTGTTAACTTTTTGATGAATTCTGTTAAAGGAAAAAGGAACAAAACCCTATTTATTTTAGTAAGATTGTGGGATCTTGTCTTTCAAAAGTTTCAGCTTGGGTGCCATAGCTTTGGTTCATGTAAGTTTTAGCCGCAAGGATAGAAAGCTATAGGACTGAATGAGCCGCGTTCCACCTTCCGATGCAGGTCTAGTGGTATTGGGAGTATTATTTATTAAAGGTGAGTTGACATTAGAAGGTAAATAGAAGGCGCTGTATCGTGATATTAGCGCACGACCTTGTGAAGAAAGTCCTAGGTGTGAAACTATGCTAACACCTGAGGTGTTTTGTGAAATACACCCCATGCCAGTAAGATGTATCTGGTACACAGGAGAGAGCGAATCATCCTCTGTATGAAGGGGAAGGTCCCACATCACCAAATGCGACATCAATAAAGGTGGAGGAGTGTGACAGCTCCCTCTGTACCTAAATTGAAATAAAATCAGAAACTCCCTTCCTCGGATGTTCGAGATTGAGATATCCCCAATCACAGCCAATCAAAGGCGTGAGAATACAGCGATCAACTCCGCGATTGGTTGATTCACTCTCCCTAGTGTCCGAGAACCGTCATAATATGATTAAAATGTATTTTCTACACGTAGTTGAAGGAGGCACGCACATCAAATATCATTACAAACTTTAATACAAACGTGAGAACTAATACAAAAGGAAAACGAGCTATATTACTAGTAAATCGAACAGTAATCACGGAAACAATAATCTGAATGTCTATATGATCACTATCAACTGTTGGCATAGTATATACCTAGCAAGGTAATAATATTAAAGTCAGCACAGTCTTCCCCACTTATTCCAAATCTCCTAAGCGTAAGTCGAATATATTGGGCAAGTTCACATAATGAAGTCACGAAAACGTCTTTCTCGTTGTGGTCGACTGTAGCTTCGTTCTCAGTGCGCGTTCTGACCGTTCTCGAACTCATCAGAACTGGGACAGAAAATCCCGGGGCGTTCCGGAACTTGTGGAACCGCGTTCTGCACTGCGAACGATTTCAGAACTTGGAAGTGGAATAACCTGTGTTGTTGTTTGTAACAATCGTCGAAAAAATTCGTGGATGTAGACGAGATCCACCTACAACTTCAATCTCGTCCTCATCGTCAACAAGCCATGAAACTTCACCACCATCATCGAAACTATCGCTTTCCGAACTTCTAGTTGACATTTCGATGAAGGGATTCCAATTAAGAACAGCAAACAACAGAACAAAGCGAAATTTTACAGGGAAAATTACAGGAAACACGCGGCAACCAAAGCCGAAGAGAGCGTATTGTTTACTCCAGGAGCTCCGAAAAATTGTGAAATGCGCATGCGTTAACTACGTCCTTGCGTTCGAGTTCTGACAGTTCCGGCAAAATCGGGGACTGTTAGAACCGTTCGGAACTGGGTTCCCAAAACACTGCGAACGCCGAACTCGGCGTTCCGGAACTGGGCGTTCTGGGACTGCAAACGACAAACCGTTCCGAGCTGGCAGAACGCACAATAAGAATTATGTGATGAGGTGGTTGTAGTGGGTGTGATGGCCGATGTGGATGGTTGTGTTGGAAGGTTCATCGAAGTCGAAGATCGTTGGGCTTCAGTCATCACTGATGGAGAGTTCTGGGCTCGTGGAATATTGTAAGAGCCCAACCCCAAGAGAATCCAAACGTCACATTCTTCTTGGGTTTTTGCACAAGTGTCCCTAGGAGTTGGTCCACATGTCTTTTTAATGTCCTTCCAGAGTCTAGTGTGACATGTCAATAAAGGTTGATTGAGTTCAGAATATCATCGATTCGATGACGAAGTTGAGCTGTGAGTTGAGCAAAAAGAGAAGCCTGTCATTCCTGCAATGTGTCAAGTGGTAATCCCGCTCAAATTTGGTTCATAGTTAGGAAACAGGTTTAATTATTCAATGTTGATTTCAACATGATTGCATCATTATTAGCTCCTACGCAGGCTCGAAAGTGTACTCCGTGAACAAGGTCTAGTTTTCATCAGATTTTGATTACATTTTCTGGGAATTCGTGGGTTAGGCTGTAGACTATACCCAACCACTTTCGTCTTTCTCAAATCATTACTTCATTCTGCGCATGCGCTAACATAAGTTACTTCAAGCATCATTTACCCGTTTATTTTTTAAACATCTTTAGCGAACCCTTCTCAGAGGCACGATGCGTCATGTTCTGATCATACAGGGTGCGGCAGAGAGGACGGACGGTTTTAGAAAAATCATAAAATAGTTCATTTTTACTCAAAAACAAATTTATTGATGCAATCAGGTTCGCAAGGAAATAGCATTTGAGACAGTCAAGTGTGAAAAATCACATCAGGCATGTGGTGGCCGAAATTGTTGATGCAGTGCTGGAGGCGTTCTTGGGCGTTCTCTCCAACATAGCTCTCTCAACTTGGGCGACTTCCACGCGAATGGCGTCCTTCAATTCGTCCAGATTTCGGGGCTTGTTCTTGTATACTCTAGCCTTGAGGTGTCCCCATAAGAAAAAATCGCATATGGATAAATCTGGGGACTGAGGAGGTCAATGAACTTCGCCAAACCTAGAAATAAAGCGACCAGGAATAACGTCCATTGATGCTCTGGCTGTGTGGGTGGTCGCCCCATCCTGCTGGAACCACACACGTCAGGTTGGAACACGTCACCTTGGTAATTCAGGTAAAAAGAAGTTGGTGATCATTTAAAAGTAGCGCTATGTTGGAGAGAGTCTACGCGAACTTCCAAGAACGCCTCCAGCAATGCATCAAGCATTTTATGATTTTTTAAAAACCGTCCGTCCTATCTGCCGTACCCTGTACATTACATACGGGGTTTCATAATTATAGACCAATGATCTGCGTAGAAGAGCTATCTAACACAGAAATAATAAACCATTATGTAATTATTTGCAGCGTTTTTTCTTTTAACACTTCATAACTAAAGGAGCTGTATTTTTATAATCCCTTCTCAGTAGCTATGAAAGCTGGCATAAAAATACTTCCTATACCATACAATCGAGCTAAGCGTTTATCTACAATTTATCGATCATTGGGTTCTTAGGAACTGCTGTTACCGGAAAAATAACTAACCAAGGACGATTTAGACGATGAAGGAATTCATTCGGAAATAATTCGAATAAAGTGTTGTTGTAATGAACGTATGAAGCGCGAGAAGAAGTTGGAATTAAATTATCATAATCGTCGATGAGTTTATACATATAAGGCGTAATGATGTTTTCTTTGTTGCCCTTTCCTCAATTAGTTTAGCTCACTCATCATGTCATCATTGTCTAAAGAATGTACGATTTTGAGTAAGATGTATAACCTACTGAATATGGAGTTCCAAGGGAGACGCTTGACTTTGACTTATCTACCGCGAAAGTGACCGAGAGCACAGTTGGAGTTTATTTTGAAATTTGAGCGTATAATTGATGAGACTTTGAGACAATTATCGAGTGTGGTACACAGTTGAAAGATGTTTCAATGCTGAGGTGTGGTAATTCCTTATGAGTTTCGTCACAGTGGAATATTCTATGGAAACTGCGCATGCGCAAACTTGGAACTATATTTGTTCAATTTTACTGAAAATCGAACACGTTGAGCGGATTAGCTTACATTTTTAAACTATGAATAATGAATCTTGTAATACATACTTATGCAGATAATAATACTAATAACAATAATCATAAAAAAAAAGCTTGGGTGGATCGCTGCACCAAGCCACGACATTGGGCTCAACCATAACTTTTATGCTGGTACCGAGCCATGTGGGTATACATGGCAATGAGTGTGCAGATGCCCTTGCAAGGACCGTCATTGATGATAGCTCCATTAATATATTGCCTATACGCATAGAGGATCAAATTTCCTACATGCAACATAAAGCCAATTTCATCTGGCATGAGCAATGACAGGGTGAGGTCACTGGTCTGCGTGGTAATCTACAGGACTTGAGCCCGGTGGGCCCTTCCGTAACCCTACTTCCAAGGAGGGATCGAATAGTGGTCAACCGGGTTACCACTGGCCATACCCTTCTTACCCACAGACACCTGCTTAGTGCAGAAGCTCGAGATGTTGTGTGTGGGAGGTGTGGGGGTGATCTGTGCATCCGCCTCTTTCTGGAGGACTGCCCAGCCCTTGTGGACCTCCGAGTCCAGCATCAGCCCCCTCAGTGGGTTGACGTTTTATTCGGACCAGACAAGTTCCGATCCCTGTTGTTGCACCTGAAAGCAGCTGAGCTCTACTATGAACAGTGATATCTAATTTGTGATATATTTATATAAATCTAGTCGTAATTTTATCTTATTTTGCTGATTGTATATAGTAGCATGTATATAGTTATTAGCCTATTTTACACCTATTCTTAGTTGTATTACTTTTTTTGGGGGTTTTGTAATCCACTTTGGGGCTATACAGTGGTCATCACTGACTGTAACCCTCATTTTTCCCCCTCCGAAAGTCCATGATGGCGCTCCTTTTTAGTCAAGGATGGCAACATGGCTCCCCTTAGAATCGTGCCACTTCCAGTGCCCCTTTGGACACCTTGTTCAATGCCGCTAATGACCTTTCTGATTGAGGTGCGGCTTAACCCTTGAAAAAAAAAAAATATATATTAATAATTGCGATAATTCGAGGGGGATGTACATTTTGAACTGAGTTAATAAAAATGAATTCAACCTCAGTGCTGGTTACTATTAATGTCAATGAACAAATTTAAATATTCCAATGATTGATGAGAAATAACAACTACGGGAAATCTTATTGTGTAATAATTTATTAGAGAACTTGCCAACCTTGTGGTTAACATTCATACAAGATTTACAACCAAGAGAGCTGCAAATCACATGCTGTTTTAGGTAATTTATCAATGACTGAATCATATTTATACCAAGTGATTACAGTTTCCTAGTAACGGTCTTGTTCTACTTATATTATAACCGTCATAACACACAATTATCAATTACAGCGGTAACTTCCAGACAAACCTCTGGTAGATACTTAGAGGTTACCGCAACCTATCGAACTAATTTGGTGGGGCGTTTATCAATCAACTTTATGCCCTCAGGTAGCTAGCTACCTACAGATAGCTAACTGCTCAGATAACTTCGTCTGTAGGAAAAAGGGGTGCCACTACTACAACAATGATTTCTCCACAAAATAGCCTTACAACACTATATTTTTAGTTCTTCGTGACGTCCATGGGTAAAAAGTAGATAGGTATAGCACAACACAACAACAACAACACTCCTGTCCTTTCTGTTTCATCTCTGAAGCCAAGGGATCTCGATTGTCATTTTACCCTACATTATTAGGTAGCAACTACTCACCAAGACCATAGAATCTGAGCGTAAGGAAAAGTTCTGTGATCTGCGATATGAAATTGTTTCTCTCACTGCAGGATTCTAATTTCCCTTCAATCAACTCCAGTACAAACATCGTCGTTTCTTTCGATAGTCGTGAACAGGTGTAAAAATCGACATCATCGAGTTAAAAAAATGGATGAACTTACAACGATCCGGGTGGTTTCACTCGGCTCTTTGAAATGAATTCTATAAATTATAAACAAATACGTAGTGACGATCGTTCTGGAATAGGAAAGAAGAAGTGACAGCATTGAAGCGAAGACAAGATTTCCACAACTTCTACGATACTCGTCAAGCCACTCAGTTGGATATGCCTCGGTCGAGACTCGGCTGAACTCAGCGTTATTGGAGATTCTTGGGATGTAATCAGTTAATCACCTACCTCAAGAAATAAGGGAAGGGAAATCGTTCAGTGCCTTCAAAAGAATTTTGAAAGAAAATCTTTCGAGAGAGTGCCTCTACAGTGTAGGTGACAGTTGGACCGAAGCGTTCCGGCGAAAATTGTTTGGCTAATGTTTGGCTGATTTTTTTTAGAAAGTATTTAAAATGAAATGCTTGCATACGAGTCTGCAACACATTGGGACATTTTATGTCTTTAGTTGCAGACTCGTATCATCAGAATTTAACAAGCGGTTGCAATTATGTTCACAATGTAAATTATTGAGAATGATCACCTGTTTGTAAACAATTATTTAAAAAAATCACGCTGAAAACTCAGCTTGTTGGCCACGCACTTCGCAGTGGTTAACGTAATATGGTTGGATAAATCGAGAGCTATCCAACGAGTGGTGAACGATTTTTGTACGATGATAACTGGCGAAGTAGCAACGAATCGGTTGGACGTAGCAAAGAATCGGTTGTACGTGAATATCATTAGAAATTTTTCATAACGCTTTCTTCGTCACACTTTTTGAGTTATGTGCCATAGTAAAGACATAAAATGTCAATTATTAAAATAATGTCAATGTCAATAAATTAAAATAATTCGGACGTAGACGAACCGTATAAGGTCTTCGTTCGTATTCTAAAAATTGAACGATTTCCTCATCCGAAAAATCGGAATCAATCAAGTTAACATTTTGTACATGTCTTTATATTATTATAATATAATATTATATTATTATTACTATTACACGTTATAACCTCTCTACAAAAAGTTATCCACAGGATAAATTGCTAACTGAGGGAGATGAGTCTCAGGTAAGGATACCAAGCGGATAGCTGTATCTTGCAGGTAAATGTGAGTTGGTAAATAGCCAACGAGAAGTTGTCCGAGGCCTCTAGTTACCTCGAGTTTGCCTGGGCTTTATCTGTGATTGATAAAGGTTTGTCCGCACTTGAATACTTTCGTTTTCAACTTTCGTCTTGCGTCTTGCCTATTTCAACTTGCGTTGGTAGAATGGTATTTTGGTCTCCACAATCAACATTTCCACTCGCATCTTACGTTTTAGACTATTCTGAACAACTTTGTTTCCTTGTCTGTGTGTGTGTGTCGTGTGTCCGCAAATCCTTGTAACAAGCTTATCTTCCACAGTTTTTATCCGATATGGCCATCTCTCGATGTTTCCGGTATCCAACACGTTCCATTATTTCACGTCCTTTTTGGCCGATCACGATTTTCACTGTAAGAGCAGACGACATCCTTATGCACTTCAATCGAATCACGCACATGCCTCCAAGTCCACGCACCTACATGACGTCAAATCGGCTTTAACCCGTTGGCTTTATTTACATAGTCCATCTCTGTTTTTTTTTTCTACACACAAATTTTATCCTGTTAAATGGACTTGCCCCTCTCGAGGGATTCCGTCGGCGTTTTTGCAATCGCCCTCTTCTTTGTTTCGACGTTGTTCTCTTACTAATTCAATACGTCCATGTTATAATATGTGAGGAAGGTAAACTGCCCATCCAACTAGGCAGACGTTATTCCTAGAGTGACACCTCATTTTAAAGGTTGATTTAAAGCAGAACACGATGGCAAGCAAGAATTGCAATACCTTATTCCGTTCTCGCATTGGAGGTGATCAACCATGAAGAAGCACGATGTCTTCTAAAAGTGGCTATCTCAAAGAAACCAGAGAAGACCAAAGAAACTCCACTCTCCGAAAAGACAGCTACCTGCAGCTCTTGCAGAAAGTCACACACCGTCCCTCATGTACTAGGATAAAAGCTGTTGAACACCCTTCCCCCCCCTTTCTCCACCCAAAAAGAAACAAACTTAAACAGAAATGGACTTAAACAGACACTAATATCAACAGAGCAGATCATGAGGAGGAGGAGGAGGAAGAGGGTGGAATGAGGATGCTGATAGTGAGACAGCTGCAGCTGCAACCCTACGATCAGCTTTGGCTAATGTTAAGCTGTATTCAGTCCTAAAAAGCATGAAATTTGAAATGAGTGCTGAGAAGGCTTTGAACTTCAACTCAGATAAACTCGATGAGGAAAACCAATAGGAAACCTATTGAGCAGGACAGGGCCGCCACATCTCCAAGTCGGGCCCGGGACCAGATTCTGGCCACGGGCCTCCCCCCCTCCTTTTTTTTTGTCGCGTCACTTTTACTAGAGATGGCTATGATAATTGTTTAAAAAAAAACTATTAAACCTTCTCTAACCAAACGAAAAATCATTTATACTTCCTACCAAGGTTCAGTGTTCGAATAAGAACATTTGAGGGGCTGAACTCTTACTACTTCACTACGTTTTATTCAACATTTAATCAAAAGTAAAGTGTAACTTAAGAATTGAAAATTCAAGTATTCATACTCGAGTAATTACTAACCAATTACAAAACCATAAAATGCCATAAATTACCTTGAAACAAAAATTCTATATCCAATCAGTCATAGGATTTTTATTTTAACTACTTTAAATACAATTGTTTGTGGATAGAGGGCGTATTCAAAGAAGCCAATCCACTCCACTTCCAATTTACTCACTCCTCATTTATTGGACGATTGTGGCAGAAATTATGATTGACTAAATTTCATATAATCATAAATCAACACACACAATTAACTTTATTTTAATGTTATGGACGGATTAAAAAGGAAAGTCTCTGTATACAAGATGGCCGAAGGAATTAATTGAAACAATGATTAGGTTTGAAAGAATACATTTATTAATTTTGGAAAAAAAAAAACTACAAAAATATAATTGTTTTATATTGTGCACAATATTTTATATTGTATGGTAGCGGTTGTGGAGATGTGGCGAGGGGGGGGGGGGGGGGGGGCGTGGAGAGCAAGCCACACAGTACAGTCTCCCACTCCCACGCGATAGAGAGCGTTCTTTGTGGTACCAACTGGTAAAGACGGTAAAGGGTAAAGAGTAATATTTTGGGCCATCGCAATTGTTTAAGAGAAACAGTCTGGTGAAGTAAATCAAATATAATCTGATCAGGGCCCGTCAAGTGAAATACACTCTGTTTTATGTAGGCATAAAATTCTAAAATACTTCATTTACTAAATACAGGACCGGACCGGGCCCCCCCCTGGGCCCGGGGCAACAGTACCCACTTGCCCCCCCCCCCCCCCCCCCCATGTGGCGGCCCTGGAGCAGGATTGCAACTATGGAGACCATCGTTTAATCTCCAACTAAGGTAAATTACCGCCCTGTGTGGGAAAATCGTGAACTGAACGCTTTCAACGACGATTCGACAGCTCGAGTCAATCGCTTTGATCAGGTGACGGTTGAAAAAGAGATTAAATTCATAGGTTTCCCTAAAACACTCGGGGAAGTAGCAAGGGCGATCGTAACTAAAGTTGCCAATCACCTGAACTCTCAACTTGATCTGAATGATGTTGAATTTGCATATAGAGTGAAGTCGAAGACGGGATCCCGAGATCCTAAACTTAGGGCGGAATCCATGGACGGGAATTGAGGCTGAATGGGCCCCTAAGTGTATCGATAAGGGAATTCATGCACTCTGTGCCATAGACGTGATTTGAGGGCGATCCTGAGGGTGCACTCAGTGTGCAACCCAAATGCACACTCAACGGGATTCATAAACAAAAAATGGCGTTGAGGTGAGCACCGAGTACAGCGCAAATGACTTTCACTTCGGACGGGGAGCTTCGCGTAGTCATCCAGCTCAACGGTGCAATAACTGAGTGACGGCAGGAGATCGTTTAAGTGCGTCAAGTGATAACTTTTATTATTATTTTCACGTGGGTATAGGTACTGGTAATATAGTAGAGATACATCGTTTATTGTGTTCGGAGTTTATTAAAAATCTACGGCACATAAGAGTAGGTAGGCTGTACCTAAACGGTAGTTAGGTACATGTTTGATGTGACCAACATATCCCATTCGAATGTTATACAATCAACTACTATATATTTTGCAAACTCTTCAGATTCGGGAAAGAGACAGTCATGGACAACTACGAACCTGAAGGGGCCTAAAATAAATGGAAAGAATTTATAACCACCACAGCTGAAAGTGCTGGTCGCTCTTTAATTTTATGCGATCTCTACATACCAAGTTTGTAGTGCACGGTTTTCCGATTCATCTTGGTTTGTGGAATGAGTTGGTGGTAGGTACCTACCTTCCATTCATCAGGATGTACAATCAATGAGAATTCCAAGAAAATTTGATTGCTTGAAGCTCTCCCAAAACCTCACGTCTTCTTTTTGTCCAACAGTCTCATTATACCAATAACTCTTCTTATTTTCAACTACATATCTGTTCATCAAAACTAACTGGCGAATCATTTTTTTCTAATTTTCTCACTTCTTTTCAGTCAAAACTCTATACGTAAACACAAATTATCAGCACTTCAACAGACAACCAACAAGGTTTCAATCCAACTGTGGCTGCCCCAATCCAAGCGGGAGGACCAATCACTTTCGTCTTCGTCTGATAAGGCCAATGTCTGGTCTCCCCAAGACTAATAGTAAAAAGCAAAAACACATAGAAAACAGTAACCTTTGAGAACTGTTATTGATCAGTATGGAATGTGAGAGGGAATTTTCCTGTCCCTTTTCCCTCAAGCCAGGGAAAATTCCCCTACAAAATACTGTTAGGGCTGCCAACTTAAGTTGAAAAAGCGTTGAGTGTCCCCTGAGTGCATTGTCAAACTCGTGTAATTTGAGTATACCCCAAACTGTTGAGTGAACCACTCCACTCAACAATGAATTCGAACTGGTGAGTGGAGGGTGACCCTCCATTTAGGTGAACGCAAGAGAACTCACACACTCAGGCTTTGTCTATGAATTCCGCCCTTATTGCAGCAATATATAGTTTTTTGAATATTGAAAAGAAATTCATCACAAGCTTTCGCGCAAAAAAGATCTCAAGGTATCTACCGTTAGGGTGGTTCAAAAAAAAAAAAAAAAAAAAAGTTCCGAGATTTCTTGTCCCCATTGTTTTTTTGCTTCCTCGGTATGTCAGGATAACCCTCCTAAATTGTTAGCAAAAAATGTTAATCCTAACCACTTTACCTGGGTCGATTTTGGCCAGTTATCGACCGCTATCGTAAACCAACCTCTAAATTGGTGCCGAGGTGATGATTTGAAGGACGGATTTCAATTTTTTTGGGTCAATTTATGGGTTTTTGCATGCGCTGAACACGATGAACTTATTTATTTTACGCTCCGTCCACTAGTTATCCGGTAAACTGGCAGAGGGCGCTGCTTGAAGATAAGTAAAAATCGAACATTTCACCAAAAATGCTGTCGCCTGGTTAAGAATCGTACTAGAAACATGCTATTATGGTCGGATAATATGCTTTGGCATGTTCTGAACATGATTCCGTTTTTTACTATACTTTTCCGCCGATGATTGCTTCGTTTATCGGCCATAAACCTCCAATTAATTGTAGGGTAATAGACAAATTCACCCTAATTTCACCGGAAATTATGTCGCGTTGATAATTTAAGGTCCCGAAATACATTGTGTCGATAAGATTTGGTATTTTCCAGGATACTCGGTACAAAGCCGTTGGTAATTTGGCAAGGACTTGAACCGGCATTGTACTTATTTGGCTTTGTACCGAGTCTCCTGGAAAATACCAAATTTTATCGACACACGGTATTTCGGGACCTTAAATTATCAACGCGACATAATTTCCGGTGAAATTAGGATGAATTTGTCTATTTTAGGGTCTTATTAGGGTCTTATTTTTAGGGTCTGAACTGTGATTGGATCGTTTGAGCGTAGGGTTAGCTATTGTCAGCGGTATCGGTCACGTGTAAAAGCTTGTACAATGGTATCGGGTCGTTAAGCGGAAAAGTACAATGCTGGTTCAAGTCCTTGTCAAATTACCAACGGCTTTGTTCCGAGTATCCTGGAAAGTACCAAATCTTATCGACACAATGTATTTCGGGACCTTAAATTATCAACGCGACATAATTTCCGGTGAAATTAGGGTGAATTTGTCTATTTCCCTACAATTAATAGAGGTTTATGGCCGATAAACGAAGCAATCATCGGCGGAAAAGTATAGTAAAATCGCAATCATGTTCAGAACATGCCAAAGCATATTATCCGACCATAATAGCATGTCTCTAGTACAATTCTTAACCAGGCGACAGCATTTTCGGTGAAATTTTCGATTTTTACTTATCTTCAAGCAGCGCCCTCTGCCAGTTTACCGGATAACTAGTGGACCGAGCGTAAAATAAATAAGTTCATAGTGTTCAGCGCATGCAAAACCCCATAAATTGATCCAAAAAAATTGAAATCCGTCCTTAAAATCATCACCTCGGCACCAATTCAGAGGTTGGTTTACGATAGCGGTCGATAACTGGCCAAAATCGACCCAGGTAAAGTGATTAGGATTACCTAATATTTTTTGCTAAAAATGTAGGAGGGTCATCCTGACATACCGAGGAAGCAAAAAAAAAAAAAAAAAAACAATGGTGACAAGAATCCCAGAACTTTTTTTTTGAACCAGCCTAATCTACCGTGTATCCAGATTTTCCAGATTTAAAGAATGATGAGCGCTTGTATTTGAATGATGGCCAATCAGGTAAACACCTGATGCACCTGATGCAAGTGTGACACCTCAACAGGTCAAACAAGTGGCAGGAGGAAGTAGGTATGCGAACGTGTGCTGGTCGAGGGTTGGCGACCTCCTGTTGAAGAAAGTGATGAGACCTTAAACCCGCCCGAGTCTCAACTGCTTTAGAGGATAGACAGCGATAAGAAGTTTGTCAAGTTGTTCAACGACTTCTCAGAAAAGGATCTAAGGATCATGACATCATGACTCAATGTAGGAGTTCGAACTAGAATTGCTAACCCTTAGTGCATAAGTTATACTTCTCTTTTTATGGCCAGCAGTCGAATGTTAAAAATTAAATAAGGGAAATTGAAGAACCTTCTATTACTGAATACAATATTAATGAATTCAAGGGGAAAGCAAAACCTGCATAAATCACATATTTGTTTGAACGATTCAATGTTGTAGGGCTGGCGTGATTGAATTTTCAGTCACACATCACTACTCAACATCCTATCTGTTACATAGGTCTGCATAAAGCCTTATAAATGATCTATTTCATCGTTAATATACTTCTTTTGACTAAAATTCTACTAAAAAGGAATTAAACGATTTTTGAGCAAATATTTTTTGGAATTTGGCCAATTTAATGTGCTTAAAAAATAATGGCCAACAGACTCATCCTTTCTTTCAAAAAGCTTGATTTTTAGGCGCAAGAATGAAAATTTTATCTCAATCCTAAGGAGAATTATCGTCCGGAAGGATGCATATATCTATCTATCTATACTATTAATAAGAATGAAACTCCGTTTGTTTGTCTGTCTGTCGTGTCTATGCACGGCCAAACGGCTGAGTGGGGGGAGTGTACGAGTGGTGGGATCTTCTTGAGATTTTCCGAAAGGTGGAACGAGCGAATTTAAAATTGTCTAATCCCAGCCGAACCATGGGCCGTAGGGCGGGAGGGGGGTCGAAGTAAGAATTAATGTGCGCTTTTTGGACTTCCCCGCTTCCCCTACCCCTCTAAACGGCCGTTGACAATTCCGGAAAAATACGGGTTTCGTAGGTTTTTGAACGAGGAAGACGACGGCGCGATCGGATCGCGAAAAAAGTATCGGGAAATGCGTAAAAAAAATGCGAGAGTACGGACCCGTTTTCTCGAAAAGTCCGCCGAAAAACTTGGTTTTTTCCGATTAAAATATACCCCATAAAGGTACGTTTTTCGGAACGGTTTTCGCGGGCGAAATACAGCTTTGGGTCCGCCGAATCTGAATCCGAAATCGGATATCGAAAAAAGTGACGGAAAGTAGGTCAAATCACGAGTGGAATTGCGAGGGAAGCCTTTAACATCAGAAATTAATTTTGCCGTGTTCGCGAGAAGGCTCTGGGAAGACAGAGGTCTTTGGGGTTCGATAAGTCAGGTACAGGTTTCGGTGTTTGGGTGTTGCGAGCAGGTACCTTGCGAGCGAAGCGAGAGCCATTTCAACGGAATAAATTCGGATTTTTTCCTGCAAATATACAGCAATACCTTGCGAGCGAAGCGAGCAACATCCCCGAATAAACTTTTCGTGGTTCCACGTAGTTTTATAAGATTTGATTTGTTTGTAAGAATTCCCAACTGAAAAAAACGTCTGCCAAGTTGGGTGGGCAGTATAACTTCCTCAAGCGAGCGAAGCGAGCAGCATCCCTTACAGAAGTTAAACCTACCCTTAGGGATCTATCGTTTGAGAGCGAAGCGAGCAACATCCCCTACATGCCAGACTTTGCGAGCGAAGCGAGCAACATATCCTACACCCCAGACTTTGCGAGCGAAGCGAGCAATATTCCCTACATGCCAGACTTTGCGAGCGAAGCGAGCAACATATCCTACATGCCAGACTTTGCGAGCGAAGCGAGCAATATTCCCTACATGCCACACGTTGCGAGCGAAGCGAGCAACTTAATGGGGGGTCCGGGGGGCTTGCCCCCCGGCTGGACGTGGAGGCGAGCGTAGCGAGCCGGAGCGGCTAGTACTATTAATAAGAATGAAACTCCGTTTGTTTGTCTGTCTGTCGTGTCTATGCACGGCCAAACGGCTGAGAGGGGGGAGTCTACGAGTGGGGGGATCTTCTTGGGATTTTCCGAAAGGTGGAACGAGCGAATTTAAAATTGTCTAATCCCAGCCGAACCATGGGCAGTAGGGCGAGAGGGGGGTCGAAGTAAGAATTAATGTGCGCTTTTTCCACTTCCCCGCTTCCCCTACCCCTCTAAACGGCCGTTGACAATTCCGGAAAAATACGGGTTTCGTAGGTTTTCCTACGAGGAAGACGACGGCGCGATCGGATCGCGAAAAAAGTATCGGGAAATGCGTCAAAAAAATGCGAGAGTACGGACCCGTTTTCTCGAAAAGTCCGCCGAAAAACTTGGTTTTTTCCGATTAAAATATACCCCATAAAGGTACGTTTTTCGGAACGGTTTTCGCGGGCGAAATACAGCTTTGGGTCCGCCGAATCTGAATCCGAAATCGGATAGCGAAAAAAGTGACGAGAACTCGGTCGAATTACCAGCGGAAGCGAGCAAAGCGATTAAAATGATTCTGCCGTGGACGAGAGAAGGCTCAAGAATTGACGTGAAGGGTTCGATGTCACAACGTTGCGAGGCGAGCAGGTATGCCTACATAGGTACCTACCTTGCGAGCGAAGCGAGACCCATTTCAACAGAATAAATACGGACTTTGTCCTACACATATACAGGTATACCTTGCGAGCGAAGCGAGTAACATCCCCTAATAAACTTTTCGTGGTTCCACGTAGTTTTATAAGATTTAATTTGTTTGTAAGAATTTCCAACAGAAAAAAACGTCTGCCAAGTTGGGTGGGCAGTATAACTTCCTCAAGGATATACAGGTATAGCTTGCGAGCGAAGCGAGCAACATCCCCTAATAAACTTTTCGTGGTTCCACGTAGTTTTATAAGATTTAATTTGTTTGTAAGAATTTTCTACAGAAAAAAACGTCTGCCAAGTTGGGTGGGCAGTATACCTTGCGAGCGAAGCGAGAGCCATTTCAACAGAATAAATTCGGATTTTTTCCTACAAATATACAGCAATACCTTGCGAGCGAAGCGAGCAACATCCCCGAATAAACTTTTTGTGGTTCCACGTAGTTTTATAAGATTTAATTTGTTTGTAAGAATTTCCAACAGAAAAAAACGTCTGCCAAGTTGGGTGGGCAGTATAACTTCCTCAAGCGAGCGAAGCGAGCAGCATCCCTTACAGAAGTTAAACCTACCCTTAGGGATCTATCGTTTGAGAGCGAAGCGAGCAACATCCCCTACATGCCAGACTTTGCGAGCGAAGCGAGCAACATATCCTACACCCCAGACTTTGCGAGCGAAGCGAGCAATATTCCCTACATGCCAGACTTTGCGAGCGAAGCGAGCAACATATCCTACATGCCAGACTTTGCGAGCGAAGCGAGCAATATTCCCTACACGCCACACGTTGCGAGCGAAGCGAGCAACTTAATGGGGGGTCCGGGGGCTTGCCCCCGGCTGGACGTGGAGGCGAGCGTAGCGAGCCGGAGCGGCTAGTACTATTAATAAGAATGAAACTCCGTTTGTTTGTCTGTCTGTCGTGTCTATGCACGGCCAAACGGCTGAGTGGGGGGAGTGTACGAGTGGGGGGATCTTCTTGAGATTTTCCAAAAGTGGGAGCAAGCGAATTTAAAATTGTTTAATCCCACCCGAACCATGGGCCGTAGGGCGGGAGGGGGGTCGAAGTAAGAATTAATGTGCGCTTTTTCCACTTCCCCGCTTCCCCTACCCCTCTAAACGGCCGTTGACAATTCCGGAAAAATACGGGTTTCGTAGGTTTTCCTACGAGGAAGACGACGGCGCGATCGGATCGCGAAAAAAGTATCGGGAAATGCGTTAAAAAAATGCGAGAGTACGGACCCGTTTTCTCGAAAAGTCCGCCGAAAAACTTGGTTTTTTCCGATTAAAATATACCCCATAAAGGTACGTTTTTCGGAACGGTTTTCGCGGGCGAAATACAGCTTTGGGTCCGCCGAATCTGAATCCGAAATCGGATATCGAAAAAAGTGACGAGAACTCGGTCAAATTGCGAGCAGAAGCGAGCAAAGCGATTAAAATGATTCTGCCGTGGACGAGAGAAGGCTCAAGAATTGACGTGAAGGGTTCGATGTCACAACGTTGCGAGGCGAGCAGGTATGCCTACATAGGTACCTACCTTGCGAGCGAAGCGAGAGCCATTTCAAATAATAAATACGGACTTTGTCCTACACATATACAGGTATACCTTGCGAGCGAAGCGAGCAACATCCCCGAATAAACTTTTCGTGGTTCCACGTATTGTTTGTAATAATTCCCAACTGAAAAAAACGTCTGCCAAGTTGGGTGGGCAGTATAACTTCCTCAAGCGAGCGAAGCGAGCAGCATCCCCTACAGAAGTTAAACCTACCCTTAGAGATCTACCGTTTGCGAGCGAAGCGAGCAGCATCCCCTACAGAAGTTAAACCTACCCTTAGAGATCTACCGTTTGCGAGCGAAGCGAGCAGCATCCCCTACAGAAGTTAAACCTACCCTTAGAGATCTACCGTTTGCGAGCGAAGCGAGCAGCATCCCCTACAGAAGTTAAACCTACCCTTAGAGATCTACCGTTTGCGAGCGAACCGAGCAACATCCCCTAAATGCCATACTTTGCGAGCAACATCCCCTAATAAACTTTTCGTGGTTCCACGTAGTTTTATAAGATTTAATTTGTCTGTAAGAATTTCCAACAGAAAAAAACGTCTGCCAAGTTGGGTGGGCAGTATAACTTCCTCAAGCGAGCGTAGCGAGCAGCATCCCCTACAGAAGTTAAACCTACCCTTAGAGATCTACCGTTCGCGAGCGAAGCGAGCAGCATCCCCTACAGAAGTTAAACCTACCCTTAGAGATCTACCGTTTGCGAGCGAAGCGAGCAGCATCCCCTACAGAAGTTAAACCTACCCTTAGAGATCTACCGTTTGCGAGCGAAGCGAGCAGCATCCCCTACAGAAGTTAAACCTACCCTTAGAGATCTACCGTTTGCGAGCGAAGCGAGCAGCATCCCCTACAGAAGTTAAACCTACCCTTAGAGATCTACCGTTTGCGAGCGAACCGAGCAACATCCCCTAAATGCCATACTTTGCGAGCAACATCCCCTAATAAACTTTTCGTGGTTCCACGTAGTTTTATAAGATTTAATTTGTCTGTAAGAATTTCCAACAGAAAAAAACGTCTGCCAAGTTGGGTGGGCAGCATAACTTCCTCAAGCGAGCGTAGCGAGCAGCATCCCCTACAGAAGTTAAACCTACCCTTAGGGATCTACCGTTTGCGAGCAAAGCGAGTAAAATTCCCTACATGGCACATTTTGCGAGCGAAGCGAGCAATTTAATGGGGGGTCCGGGGGCAGTATAACTTCCTCAAGTGAGCGAAGCGAGCAGCATCCCCTACAGAAGTTAAACCTACCGTTAGAGATCTACCGTTCGCGAGCGAAGCGAGCAGCATCCCCTACAGAAGTTAAACCTACCCTTAGAGATCTACCGTTTGCGAGCAAACCGAGCAACATCCCCTAAATGTCATACTTCGCGAGCGAAGCGAGCAACATTTTCTACATGCCAGACTTTGCGAGCGAAGCGAGCAACATATCGTACATGCCAGACTTTGCGAGCGAAGCGAGCAATATTCCTTACACGTCACACGTTGCGAGCGAAGCGATCACACGGCCGTCACACGGCTTGCCCCCCGGCTGGACGTGGAGGCGAGCGTAGCGAGCCGGAGCGGCTAGTTATTAATAAGAATGAAACTCCGTCTGTCTGTCGCTCGTGCCTATGCACGGCCAAACGGCTGAGTGGGCCGGATCTACGAGGGGGGGGATCTTCTTGGGATTTTCCGATAGGGTGTATAAGCGAATTTAAAATTTTCTAATCCCACCCGAACCATGGGCCGTAGGGCGGGAGGGGGGTGGAAGCAAGTTTTAATGCGCGCTTTTTGGACTTCCCCACTTCCCCTACCCCTCTAAACGGCCGTTGACAATTCCGGAAAAATACGGGTTTCGTAGGTTTTCCTACGAGGAAGACGACGGCGCGATCGGATCGCGAAAAAAGTATCGGGAAATGCGTTAAAAAAATGCGATAGTACGGACCCGTTTTCTCGAAAAGTCCGCCGAAAAACTTGGTTTTTTCCGATTAAAATATACCCCATAAAGGTACGTTTTTCGGAACGGTTTTCGCGGGCGAAATACAGCTTTGATCCCGCCGAATCTGAATCCGAAGTCGGATATCGAAAAAAGTGACGGAAAGTAGGTCAAATTGGGAGGGGAATTGTGAGGGAATCGTTTAACATCAGAAATTAATTTTGCCGTGTTCGCGAGAAGGCTCTGGGAAGACATAGGTCTTTGGGGTTCAATAACTCAGGTACAGGCTTCGGTGTTTGGGTGTTGCGAGCAGGTACCTTGCGAGCGAAGCGAGAGCCATTTCAACGGAATAAATTCGGATTTTTTCCTACAAATATACAGCAATACCTTGCGAGCGAAGCGAGCAACATCCCCGAATAAACTTTTCGTGGTTCCACGTAGTTTTATAAGATTTGATTTGTTTGTAAGAATTCCCAACTGAAAAAAACGTCTGCCAAGTTGGGTGGGCAGTATAACTTCCTCAAGGATATACAGGTATACCTTGCGAGCGAAGCGAGCAACATCCCCTAATAAAATTTTCGTGGTTCCACGTAGTTATATAAGATTTAATTTGTTTGTAAGAATTTCCAACAGAAAAAAACGTCTGCCAAGTTGGGTGGGCAGTATAACTTCCTCAAGCGAGCGAAGCGAGCAGCATCCCCTACAGAAGTTAAACCTACCCGGGGATCTACCGTTTGCGAGCAAAGCGAGTAAAATTCCCTAAATGCCATACTTTGCGAGCGAAGCGAGCAACATTTTCTACATGCCAGACTTTGCGAGCGAAGCGAGCAACATATCCTACATGCCAGACTTTGCGAGCAAAGCGAGCAATATTCCCTACACGCCACACGTTGCGAGCGAAGCGAGCAACTTAATGGGGGGTCCGGGGGGCTTGCCCCCCGGCTGGACGTGGAGGCGAGCCAAGTTGGGTGGGCAGTATAACTTCCTCACACGAGCGAAGCGAGCAATATCTCTACATACCACACTTTGCGAGCGAAGCCTCCTGGACGTGGAGGCGAGCGTTCAACAAGCGAGCGAAGCGAGCAGCATCTCTTACAGAAGTTAAACCTACCCTTAGGGATCTATCGTTTGCGAATTGCGGATTATCGGGAAATGCGTCAAAAAAATGCGAGAGTACGGACCCGTTTTCTCGAAAAGTCCGCCGAAAAACTTGGTTTTTTCCGATTAAAATATACCCCATAAAGGTACGTTTTTCGGAACGGTTTTCGCGGGCGAAATACAGCTTTGGGTCCGCCGAATCTGAATCCGAAATCGGATATCGAAAAAAGTGATGAGAAGCGTGACGAATTGCGAGCAGAAGCGAGCAAAGCGATTAAAATGATTCTGCCGTGGACGAGAGAAGGCTCAAGAATTGACGTGAAGGGTTCGATGTCACAACATTGCGAGGCGAGCAGGTATGCCTACATAGGTACCTACCTTGCGAGCGAAGCGAGAGCCATTTCAAATAATAAATACGGACTTTGTCCTACACATATACAGGTATACCTTGCGAGCGAAGCGAGCAACATCCCCGAATAAACTTTTCGTGGTTGTTTGTAATAATTCCCAACTGAAAAAAACGTCTGCCAAGTTGGGTGGGCAGTATAACTTCCTCAAGCGAGCGAAGCGAGCAGCATCCCTTACAGAAGTTAAACCTACCCTTAGAGATCTACCGTTTGCGAGCGAAGCGAGCAGCATCCCCTACAGAAGTTAAACCTACCCTTAGAGATCTACCGTTTGCGAGCGAACCGAGCAACATCCCCTAAATGCCATACTTTGCGAGCGAAGCGAGCAACATTTTCTACATGCCAGACTTTGCGAGCGAAGCGAGCAACATATCCTACATGCCAGACTTTGCGAGCGAAGCGAGCAATATTCCCTACATGCCACACGTTGCGAGCGAAGCGAGCAACTTAATGGGGGGTCCGGGGGGCTTGCCCCCCGGCTGGACGTGGAGGCGAGCGTAGCGAGCCGGAGCGGCTAGTATGCATATGAAAAAGCGTTAAACTCTAGGATTCGTCTCAGAACATCAAAACGGACTTCAATGAAGTAAACACTCAAAAATTATGTTTTTAAAAATTTTGGGACCATTGCTTCATTTAGCTAAAATTCTGGAGAAGTGGGTCAAATATCAGTGAGGCTCATATTTAAGAAGTCATGGATTAATTACGGACAGATAATTCGATTTTTCAGTCCTGGTATTGTGGTGGAAGAGGCACATTAATTTCAATCTCACGAAATATCTGTATGAAGGCAGCAAAGGGCGTTTTAACGTTAAATGACTCAGCGAAGTGTTTTGATTTCATAGACAGGGAAAAACTAGTAGGTGCGATGGTAAGACATGGCATACTGGGGCGTGAGCTGGCTTGGTTTGAGTGCTACCTAACAGACAGCAACTGTAGTGCAATGATGGAATGTATTGCGATGCCCTCCCAATTGACTACGGTGTTATTCAAGAAAGAACTCTTGGACCAGATTTCTTCCTTATCTTCATTACATAGTTATTTGGCGAGTAAGAAACGCAAAGAACGAGTGGTGAACCCTGTACGGCGTAAATATACCAAATATACCTGCAGTATGGTCGTACAAAGTCGTACAATACCTAGGAGTGTGGTTGACGCTGAGCTTGAGTCGCCTAGAGCAAATCGAATGGAATCACCGTGCCCACTTTGGGAGGCCTTGTTAATGATACACTGTTCAATTCCAAGATGAGGGAGTTTAAAGCTAAGTATCACGGGTTTAGTTGCCCAATTCGCCGCCAAGTAGCGTCTTGAAATGGGCCGATTTTGATAAATAAATATCTTAGGAACGGAGACATTTATTTAAGTTCTGTAAAAGCCATTCGGTAACTTGGGCGGTATGAAATGTCCAAAAACTTTAGGATTTTCTTCCTGATTTTTATAATGCTTAAAATTTATTAGGTTTCTCATGAACCCCAAAAACGCTCTCCAAGTTTCACTTAGTATCTCAAAAATTGTGAAAAAAGTTAGGGGGGTTACTTTAGGGACGCCCTGTATATATATATATATATATATATATATATATATATATATATATATATATATATATATATATATATATATATATATATATATATATATATATATATATATATAATTTCCTGCTTGAATGTTCGAAAAAAATGCCGATAATTGCTTGCTTCTTCCATTAATAATCGGATCAGGTCAAGTTGTATTGTTATTCTTGCACGCTATCATCAAAGGCTCGTCGCCGTTTTCACAGAGATTAAGTGTTCATCGACCTAATTATTCAGATTCCGCTAACTTATTTATCGGCCACCATCAGACCATCCATTGTATACAGTATTTCAAAATTGTATACCATGTATATATTGTATATCGTACAGATCTACCTTTATGTGAACAATTTGAAAACGAATTTTGTATCTTGCTATTTGTCCAAATAAGTGAATTGGTTCATGGAATACAATTTTATTGACTACCTAACTGACAATATAAAATTGGCAGATGTTGAAGACGTCCTAGAGTAAGGTTTGAGGCAATATAGATTGTGAAGCCCTCTCCTTAAAATTTAAAGCAATTTAAACAGAGGACGCTACAATGTTTATTGCGGCAATCTTTACTTCCAAATTAAATGAGTAACGAATAGGTAATATAATTTTTGGCTGGGGACAAGATTTTATCTTTGCGCCATGAGTTATGACTGAAACGGTTATCTAACACCGTTTCATAGGTAATCGTTTACGCGTGCAACTCGCAACCAATTCGTGAAGCCAGGGAACATTCTATTGTTTCTTCTTCCACTAAGGTTTACAACGACTTATCTCGATATTTTTCATTTTTTTAGGCATATATCCTCCACTTGAGCAAAGAATGTCTTTTCCTTCATCAATCAGTACTTAGACAGGCCTAATGAAAGATAAGAACTTTGCAAATTATTACAAAATGGTCAGTGTTTCAGAAAACCCTTTTGAGTATAAATCTTTAGTCTAATACGATCAATTTACTTTTCTCCTTCATCCTTAAAACTTCATGAAAATTTTAAAGGACCTAATTCGTATCGACCGAAGCTTATCAAGACTACGTGATGGCTACCGAAGCTACGTATAATACCGAGTCTACGTGACGTGCTAAATGGAATAATGTGAAATCACAATCATAAGAAAATAGAAGAGTATATGAGACTTTTGGACAGCGCTGCAAAATAATAAACAACGGTTCTTATTAATTTATTATTGTGCGTTCGGTTTCTACTATTCAATAATTAATTTACTAGTTCTTCCAGAAGTCGCATGTTGGAGGGCGCCAAATTCAGAGGAACTCGTATTTTGGAGATCACAAGTGCATGGCGTATGAAAAATCCGTAACACCAATTTTTTTCTGGATTTTCATAGTCAATGAAGTTAAAAATTTTATTTATGGCAATGGCAATGGGTTACAAAATTTTTAAATTTAAAAGTTTCAACATTTAAAAAAATTGGGAATCTATTTTGTGGCATTCTGAAACGATTCCTGAAGCTAGCGTACATATTCATGTATATATATATATATTAATTGCTATGCAATTCTTAGGCCGACCCCCAATAATTTTGTATGTAACGTCCGTCACGAAATTAAAGATGATTTTCACGTACAACCGTTGCTATCGTCCGTGACGGGAAGCGCGAGTTCGTGGGTTCGAATCCCAGCCAGGCTTGAACATTTTTTCATATCCAAATTTTTTCAGGCAAAGAATTGCATAGCAAATTATCTTCGTTTTCTACGCAGTAGAAAAGAGAAAAGATCCTGCGAGACGCGAAGCGCCGAGTATAGATTAGGGGGTCCAGGGGGGCTTCGCAAATAAAAACTTATTTGCACACACAATTATCAAATTTCATACCAATGTAATATGACATAATACGATAATTCGCTCATACAATCATGCTTCATGACTACTTTATTTGTGTGTTTGAAAATTACCCTAAAATGCCTATTAACCCTAAAAACAATTGACACATTAGGTGTGAAGACAATAAATTAATAAAATGTGTTCGTCATTACTTGAAATGTAGGTGGAGGATCTCAATAAACTCAGTAGAGCAGCTATTTGGTGAAGTCGTAGATTATCAGGTATGATATTGAATTAATGAGCTTCTGAAATATGGAAATGATCAAAATGAGATAGGTGACGATGAAATGAAAGGTTTCAGGGGCGATAATGAATGGGGGAACTTCAAGAAGCAGGTTGCAATTGCCCGAGGGGACCTACGGAGAGGGCGAGGCTGAAGATTATAAAAAGTTTTTGTTCTTCCCGAACGATTTTTTACACGCATGTACACGAATAACCAAACGCTATTGCCTTAAAAAAACCAGCGCTCCTAATATTAGGAGATCAGATAATCCACTTATTGGACTTCTCATAACGCTTTTAACCCAAGGAGTTACAAATAACATCGAATTCATACTTCTATGGATTCGAGGACACTCCGGAATCCAAGGCAATGAGATTGTCGACGGATTAGCAAAGCGAGCAAGTTTATGGGGAATTGCAAGCAATGTAGCCATTCCAGCGAACGACTATTTCATTCTCATTTCTAAACGAGCCCAAGAAGACAGGCAACAGCTGTATGTTAATAATCCCCTCAATACTGGACAATTTTATAGAAATTTACAGACGACTGCTCCCCTCAGACCTTGGTCTAAAGAGTACACAGTATCCAAACCATTCTGTAGAATCAGAATGGTTTAATCTTTTTGCTTCACATTTCGGTGCTGTGTACGATCCTCCTCCCACTGAGACTCCAACTATCCAACATCGAGATGTAATCTCACTTAGTTTATTGCAAGTGTCTGAGGATGACGTCCTGAAGGAACTGATTAGTCTTGATCCTAACAAAGGAATGGGACCTGATCTTGTACCCCCAATCATGCCACGTAACTGTCCCATATTAACGAAACTCTTTAACATATCTTTTGCAAACGGATCTTTTCCAAAGGAGTGGAAGTGCTCCTTTGTTACCCCTATCCACAAATCTGGTTCAAAGTCCTTAATCGACCAATACCGGCCGGTGTGCACGATATCCACAATACCGAAGTTATTAGAGAAGATCGTTCTTAAACAGGTTTCTCCTCAGTGCCAGCCCTTTATAATCCAGGAGCAGCATGGTTTTAGAAGGGGAAAGTCTACGACCACAAATCTTCTCATATTTCAGAGGCTCATCCTAAATGCGTTTCAACAGGGTTACCAAGTCGATTCGATCTCAACTGACTTCTCTAAAGCTTTCGATAAACTCTCTCATAAGCATTTGTTGGGGGTGTTGGAAGGAATGGGGTTTTTCGGGCCTCTCCAATTTTGGTTCGCAAGCTACCTTGAGGGACGCTCTATGATCGTGAAGGTCGACAGCGCCCTTTCTCAGCCCTTCATAGCGACTTCAGGAGTACCCCAGGGCTCGCATTTGGGACCTTTCCTTTTTCTTCTCTTCTGTTGCAGAGGTTTTCTCCGGAGTTTCCTTCCTTCTGTTTGTTGATGACCTTAGAGTGTTCAATACCATCCGATCGAAAGATGATTGTCATGTCCTCCAGGACAACATAAATGGTTTAACTGAGTGGTGCAGAACCAATAACCTTTCCCTGAACATCTCTAAATGTTATATAATGTCTTTTCACCGCTCACTTCACTTCATTAGTCATCCATATTGCATCAGTGGCCAGCAGTTAAATTGCTTTGAGCAAGCAAAGGACCTTGGAATATGACTTATTTGACACAACACTTTCGTTTTCCACACATATTGACTCTGTGGTCTGTCGAGCAATGAGCGCTCTAGGTTATCTTAAGAGGAACACCGCTGAGTTTTACAGCATACCAGCACTTGTATCACTGTACTCAATGATCGTAAGGCCAATAATGGAGTATTGCTCAATCGTATGGTCACCATATTATCAAACTTACAAGGATCGGCTAGATCGAGTTCAGCGGAGGTTCGTGAGATACCTGGGTTATAAATTACGCATACCACAAGAAGAATATAGCTCCAGAACCCTAGCCGATCGCTGCGGACTCACCAGCCTTGAAGAGCGTCGCATTGTATCTGACATGCTGTTCCTTTTCAACTTGTTGAACAACCGAATTGACTGTCCCGAACTCATCTCCGAAATCAACCTACATATTCCAGCTTTTACTCCCGTAATCAACCCATTTTTCATATTCAATTCTCCACAACTAATTACCTGTATGAACAGCCTCTCAATAGAATCCCTCGTCAGGCCAACCATATACTCCAACGAAATCCAGCTTTAGACTTTTTCCATGATCAGCCATCTTGAACCTTCCGCTCAAAAATTGTACGCACCATCCACCGTCCACCCTGAAAACTTCTGTCCACATAGCCCTAAACTCATCTCAGCTACAAGAAGTGTTTGTTTGTGATTTTGACCTTATAATTACGCATTACACATTACACATACATTTTGTTTCCTCATCAAGAGACGAATTTATTTTGTTAATAATATTGTAATTGGGTATCGCCCATTTTGTAAATAAATAAATAAATCATATCAAGAGGATCGATCACGGAGTGTGCGATCAATACCTTCATCGCTTCAACAGACAAGAGGACCCAGAGTGCAACAGATGTGGCGACCCATGTGGAAATTTAGAACATTTAGTGATGATGTGCCCGCTGTTCTTCTTGGAAAGAGACGAGATGTTCAGGAAACTATCGAAGGTAGTGGACTTCCCGACGAACTACAGTTGTCTACTATCAACGAGAAACTTTATAGTATATACAATTATTTATGATTATATACAAGAATGTAATATTTACGTATAAACAATTATGAATTCCATGTAAAAATGTAGATATAGAAGCACCCTATGGCTGTATAACATGTGTTAATGCCAACAATAAAAAAAAAAAAAAAAAGGTCTCTGGTATTTCAATGGAATTCGAGATGGAGTAGAAGATTGAATTCATTTTACATTCACACACTGCTTTATCGGCTATCTTCAGAGGTATCGAATAGCTAGGTTCGAATACAGACCTACGACCTAAGAAAAGAATTGTATTCACCAACACTCTTATGTCGCTGAATACATCGGTTATCGTCTGATTCACCCAAGTTAAGCAACGTTGGGCTTGGTTAGTACTTGGATGGGTGACCGTCCGGAAGTGCCACAATTTTGGCATCTTTTTTATTTTTTAGTCTCATCATTCAATTTTCCATCTATCTGCATCAAGTTTACTTAATCAAGGCCCCGTGGAATAGATCGTTTTGAATGCCTTCCCTGCTTCATCAAATTATCGGTTCCATGATCTGAGTGGGTTCCTAGGATAAAAAATCTACTACCAACCTACTCAATTTGTTATTACAGCTTTTATATAAAATCGTATTATTTAAACACAAACCTTCTCGTTGTCTGAATCTTTTTGTTGGTAGATTCAACTTTGTTGTACGCAATGTACACGCAGATGCCTACAAAGAACATACCCTAGGTACCTACTTTAAAATCGGAAAAGCATCGACAACTGCATCCACTCCCAAGTAGGTGAACAGGATATCTGGCTGTAGGACTATGTAGGTACGTACTTCGTTCACGTGATCAACGGAATTCGATTTAATAGTAAAATTATATTTATCATAGGTTTAACTTTAAATGAGAAAAGTTAAGTTAGATGGCAGTGAACTGGGGAGAACTAATGCCTATTCTTAAAATTCAAGTTATGATGACTACGCGTAGGACAGGATTCCAACGAAAGCATTTTTCCCGCCAACGCGTAGATAGGCCTCTTTCCTGTACACGTGGAGTTCTACATGTCGTTGCGAAGATTCGCGCATGAGTAGTTGGTATTTCAGTCTTTTTGCGTGCACAGGTAGAAAATTACGGGAAGAACAAAAACTTTCTAATAAATTAGTGACGATCGCACCAAAAAATGGAGAGTTCGGCAATAGATATAACACAGCCACCACTGCAGTTTTTTGGTATAGATAGGTAGGTATGTTTATTGGCTGGCCTACGTAAGTGCAAAAATCAGTATTATAAAATGCAATTTACCAATGCAAGTTTTTTTACCCAACTTTTCGTAGAAAAGTGGGTATTACAGCCGTCGGCACGGGGGCACTTGGGGGTGGGGAAGAATTTTCTTTGCGTTTCAGAGGGTGTAGAACACGATTTCAATAGTAATTCATTTTCAGATTTCTTTATATGTGAAGTCCGCCATATGCAAAACATCCTAAGTGCCATTTTTAGTGAAGTACGCTCTTAAAGGTTTCGGACTCTATGTGCTATAACCCAAATGCCCAAGACGTTTCAGAGCGTTAGTAGAGCTCCGAGCGGTTTGTTTATCAATTTCAAACCAAACAAATCTGTGTAGAAGTTTAATCTAACATAGAAATAATAAACCATTGTGTAATACTTTGCAGATTTTTTTAAACAATAAATAGAAAGAAAGGTATGATTCTCGGAAAAATCTGTAATGACAGTTTTTTAAAACGTATTTCCATTATAAAATCGAGCATAGATGAATAAAGTTTTTTTTTTTTTTTTTTTTTTTTTTTTTTTTTTTTTTTTTTTAGAGAATTTAAGCCACGACTCAACCGGAAGGGTCATTAGCAGCAATTGAAAAGTGGTGTCAAAAGGACACTGCAACGGGCACGATTCTAAGGGGAGCCATGCTGACCGTCCGTCACCAAACAGACTGCCATCACGGACTCCACTGGCAGATCGGAGGGGGAGAAATAATAATAATAACCCGCAAAACGAGGCATCGCCGCAATCTGCCTCAAGGGATAACCGCTTTGTAACCCCTACAGCGGATAAAATACCCCGTAATAAAAACTAAACTACAACTAATGTTAGTAGTTTAGTCGGCCGTAAGTACTTGTGTCTTAGGAATTAGTCGGGATGCGGCCCAGGGGAAAAAAATGTGAATTTATTTCATGTTTTTATTCGACGTTTCGTCCTCTTGCTGAGGACATCTTCAGGATCCTACACGGACAAAACAGGCATTGTTATATGTTATAGGTATTGTTATCTTGAACAGAAGAAAACAAAAAATAATAGTTAAAAACTAATTTGAACTACAAACTTACTGGTGTGTCCAGGAAAATTTTTTTTTAAACGTCCGAATATAACGGACTTGTCAAATAATATGGAGCAATAACGGTGGTTCACCTAAGGAAAAACCAAACCAAACAAGCTATAAAAAATGTGTTGAAACAGCATAAGTAAACAATAAAAATATAGATAAAATGTTGAAATATTATCAATGGATAACAATAATACGGTATAAAACATTAATCAGAAACTAACAAAGTAAAAAACAACAACAAAAAGTTAGGTATAAAAGGGTGAACTTGCTGGGAAGTAGTACCTACTTACCCAGTCAAATAAGTCGAAAGCTACTACTCTTGAGAATATCAAGAAAGTTAAGAAAAATAGTGTCACTGAAGAAAATATAAAAGAAGAAAACGAAAATATAGGGAAATATAGAAAAATATAGATTTTAAAACATTACATCTATCCATTCGTCAACAAACTGAAAAGTAAACCATAGTTTGGTTTACCAACCAACAGTTTGGTTTTTCCTTAGGTGAACCACCGTTATTGCTCCATATTATTTGACAAGTCCGTTATATTCGGACGTTTATAAAAAAATTTTCCTGGACACACCAGTAAGTTTGTAGTTCAAATTAGTTTTTAACTATTATTTTTTGTTTTCTTCTGTTCAAGATAACAATACCTATAACATATAACAATGCCTGTTTTGTCCGTGTAGGATCCTGAAGATGTCCTCAGCAAGAGGACGAAACGTCGAATAAAAACATGAAATAAATTCACATTTTTTTCCCCTGGGCCGCATCCCCACTAATTCCTAAGACACATAAACTACGACTAGATGATCCTTACAAATACAAAAATATTATCGATAGATATATAATGATAAATACTATACATCTAAGTCAAATAAATGTATGACTAGATGAACATAAATAAATAAATATATCACAGATCAGAATATCACAGTTCGTTGTAAAGCTCAGTGGCTTTCAGGTACACCAACAGGGACTGGACCTTGTCTGGTCCTGACAGAACATCCACCCACTGAGGGGGTGAATGCTGGACTCTGAGATCCATGAGGGCAGGGCAATCCTCCAAAAAGTGGCTGATAGATAAATCACCCCCAAATCTCCCATACGAGCTACAGGATCTAGCAGGTGTCTGTGAGTAAGACGGGTATGGCCATTGGCTACCCGATTGACCACTATTCAGTCCCTCCTTGGAAGGTGGGTCACGAAAGGATCAACCAGGCAAAGGTCCTGAAGGACTCCACGCAGATCAGTGACCTCGCCCTGCCATTGCTCGAGCCAGATGGAATTGACTTTATGCTGCATGCAGGAGATTTGATCCTCAATGCGTATAGGCAACATTTCGATGGAGTCATCACCAATCTCTCTCCTAAAGTTCATTTCGTATAAACTTGTTAGTTAACGTAACGAGACCTTCTCGAACGATCAAGTTTGTCCCCCACCCCGGCAACTACTTGGATCCGTTCCCTACAAGAAGAACTGTGAGTTCTTCAATTCCGTTCAACGCGGAGCAGCACATGAGTCACAAATGAAAAGTCACATTTACGTTTCTAAACTGTTATGTGATCGTGTTATGACCACCAAACTATACACTTCATTCTGATCTACATATCCAACTAATCTGCATTTTTACTAAGGGATTGACTACTTGATGTTATGTATTTTTGAGATGCGAGCTTGCGAGCATCCAGACCACCAAACTATACACTTCATTCTGACCTACATGGAATTGAAGAACTCACAGTTCTACTTGTAGGGAACGGTTCCAAGTAGTTGCCGGGGTGGGGGACAAACTTGATCGTGCGAGAATTCTCGTGTTAACGTATGAAACTCGGTTGTTACGCGGTCTAAAAGTTTATGATCGTTATGGTTCAAATGCAAAAAAATTGGGTAGAAATTAACTCCAGACCCACCAATTCATAGAAGTTTTAGTATGGAATCATTTCATGGATTCAGTATTTGATTAAAGTATGGATTCAGTATTCGATTACAGTATTGATACAGTATTGCAGGTATTCGATACCACATTATGGTATGTCCTCCTGTGCCTCTATTATATTAAGGTCCCATATTGGGGTCCACTAGGTATTAGGTGAATGCATTCGTAATATGTTGAGAATTCACTTTAAAAGCGTAGGTACCTACCGCATATGATGTGTTGAAATATCGTAAGTGAATTCAACAACACCGAAATGACTTTGTCGGTTTGGCCAATCAATTTTTATTCGCGGCTACTTAAAACAAAGAGAACTGTCGAAAAGTTATCTTAAAACTGTCCCTTTAATCTCTAAAAGGAAGAGGAATTGTTTTTAAAAGGTTGGTATTTATAGCCTGTCGAGTATGAGTGGTTTATCGTGAGGTAAGATAACAGTGAAATTACCTTCGTTCACACCCACCATCTTGGGTCTATCTCAATTAAAACTAACACAGTATTATTTTTAACAGGATGACGCCGATTCTCGTCATTATTTCCTTAAACAACGAATAATTTTTCATTTAGAGTGGTAAAATGCAGCCTAACGCTTAAAAGTTTCATTGCTATTATTGCGTGTCTGAATGGGACATAGTAAAAATGTGGCTACAAAATATTTATGAGGAATCGCTGAAGTGTTGTCATACATAACATATTGTTTTGTGCTGCAGAATATCTTGGAATTTCCCGGTATCGAAAAATAGAGCGAGAAAGAATAATAATCTATTAAAAAAATGCAAAAATAAATAAATGAAGAAATAAACGCATTGGATAACGGTAAGAAGAATCAGAGTCTCACGTTGTTTTGTTTACCAGCTCCCACAAGTTTTGTTTGTTATTCTCTGAGTTTTCTTGTAGAGAAATAATCTTTGTTATTTATTAATTTTTTAAAATTAATTTATTGATACATGCAATTTATAACATTAAATCAATTTACATTTGGAGAATCACGTGGAGAGACTTTGGTCTTTCGGCCGTCAGCCGAAGTACGCCGCAGTAATAATAACAATTAGTATGATAGCCAATAATGGGGTAACGACAATTATTCATATTATGGGAATGAATGGGACGGAGTAATTCATATAAAAGACAATAAACAATTTGCACCACGAAGAGAACAATATTTTAACAGAGTAGTAATAAATTAGCAACAATCATAACACTTGATTACAATCAAAAACGCTAACAATAATAAATTAATTAAGAAGATAACACTATTTAAATCCCTAGGTATGTCAGATGACTAATTATAACTAAACTCTTGTACCAGAAAGCTCCGGTAGACCCATGCTTTCTTCACATAATTGATTAGCGCACGCCAATTCCTCCCATTAAATATCTGTTTCACCGCATTTCTTGAAAGTGTTGGTTCCCCAAGATAGGTACTTAAGACGGTATGGCCTGAGGATTAGGGATATAGGTATATATATGGCCTTGTATGTGATGTATATGGCCTTGTATATGATTGAATATGTATATAGGTATATATAGTAGGTGATATTCTCGAGACTTCGACACTAGCGCATCCTTACATCGAGGCAAGGCTAAAAACCTAATTTTTGAAGTTATTCCACCTTGTTGTCACGGTTGTGAGTAAACGAAAAAGCGCCATTAGGACTCACCACCTACATTCCTACTTATCTTACGGTTCAGTATTTACCTAGTTTCTGGTTCAGCATATTTTATTATGCCAGGTAATAAATTTTATGCGAATAATATATAGCTGTAATACGTCAACGATGTTGTGAACGCAAGATTAGTTTGTGCAGTCGAGATCCCAATGAAATTTGTGTTGGGAAGTTGACAAACAAGTGTCATAAGTTCCAGACAACAGCTGCGAAAATTTAGTGGATTATCCAGTTTCCAGAACCGTTCTTTGAACCAATTAAGAAACTAAAAATCTTTAGGGTCCTTTGAAAGTGGTCATGTGGAAGGAAGTGCCATGAGAGCTCTTCCAGAAGGGAATATTAGGTAAGTATCGCCTTTGGATAGGTAACCTACCTAGAGAGGTAGGTATACACTACCTACTTTCCTTATTTACTACTTGTTATTATTGTAATTATATGTTGTGAAGTAGGTAGTTAATCACCTTCTGTTGTCCCACAAATTCGCGTAACTGCAAAGCTCGCGTAATAACTGCACTGACAATGTCTTTATGAACTCTATCTAACCTTCATAAGAATGAATTTCTAGGTTTTTTCCTTACAGCTGGTTTATAATTCATGCTGCACATTTCCTGATTCGATATTCGACAAACTTGTTGATAAGCAGTTGTATTCGTTGGCAGAGCAACAACCTTCCTACTTAGTTTACTTTTAACCTACAGCGAATAGGGTAGGCTGTACGTACCTACGTAGTTTCATTGGTTGGTGGAGCACCGGCCATTTTGGTTTATTATTTCCAATAATAAGCCTATGTGATCGTGTAGCAAAAAATTTTTATAACCCCCCCTCAAACTTTGTCACTTTACGTTTCAAGGTGCGTAGAATCCAAATTTGAAATGTCCGTCCGCCGTCCACCGTTCGCCGTTCGCCGTCCGCCGTCCGGGCCATAAAAGGCCTAAGAATTGACTTAAAAAACCCGTTCTTTCGCACATAGACTCCATTTGGGGTCTAGTTGGTCCTAACGTTTAACCATCCCGATCGCTTTACTCGCATAGATGCTATGGGCCAAAAACGGGCGAAAAAGTGTCTTTTTCAAGGCTTTGTTAGACTTACGCACGCACGCACGCCTGGCACGCTTGGCAGGGGGTCACGGTGGGTGGTGAGGGGGGTGAGCGGGGGGTGGAGTGAGAGGAGGCGCCGCGGCACCTTGTGGTGGGTACGGCGTTTCTTCGAGGCATGAATATATGTTTTTTTCTAGGTCATATTTGTGTGTTAATACTCGTACCAATGCTTTTCCTACGCATATTTAATAACATATCCTCTCGACATTTCGTACGTACTTAGATAATGATATTATTAAGGCAATAACTATTTGAATAGATAGGAGCTCAAATCGAGAAATATAAACATGCGTATATAATTTATAGAAGTATAGGTTGTGGCAACTCGAAATAGGACACGCCGAGGAGTCTGGACGGGCCTTATGACGTACGCAAGCCAACTAAAACTACGATCATACTCAATTGAAAAAATAATAAGCCTTTGTGAAATAATTTGCAGCGTTTTTTACAACTGTAAAACAATGACTTGTTCAAAATGATGATGAAACACTTGTAACTTGTCCAAATTCGCCTGTACACTTGTTAATTTTCACAGTGCATTACAATTCTACACTACATAAAGTCGGCTTGTAACTTGTCACTTGCTGCTTTATGAATAGGCCCCTGATGGCGTAGATATCTGCCGCGGCGATCGTGGAATAGAGGGATAGAGAGAAAGAGAGACAAAGAGCGTGTTGTGAAGAGGGGGGGGGGGATAGAGATAAATAGTTTCAGTCATGCAGCATGATCATATGAGCGAATTTTCGTAAATTATCTTACCCTCTACATTACGTTTGCATTGTTTTGAAAATTGAGGACTTTGAGTGAAAAGGAATTGTTAACTAGCAGTTTTTTTTTTTTGGCAAAAAACCCGTTCTAAATAATAATCTGCTATTCAAAAACATATTTTGGATTTTTAGCTTTTTTGCAGTTTTCATCGATTTTAGCATGGAACACGCTTTAGCCTTGAGCTAACTGCCCGAAAACGTTACGCGAAAGTGTCACGAAATTTTTGACATTTTATGTCTTTACTATGGCACATAACTCAAAAAGTGTTACGTTACGGTGTGACTAAGAAAGCGTTGTGAAAAATTTCTGATGATTTTCACGTACAACCGATTCGTTGCTACGGAACTTTAACTTCGCCAGTTATCATCGCACAAAAATCGTTCACCACTCGTTGGATAGCTCTCGATTTACCTAACCATATTACGTTAACCACTGCGGAGTGCGTGGCCGACAAGCTGCGGCATGAGCGTGATTGTTTTAATAATTGTGGTGATAATAACACAGGTGACCATTCTCAATAATTTATATTGTGAACACGATTGTAAGCTTTATATAATAAACTAGCCGCTCCGGCTCGCTTCGCTCGCCTCCAGGGCAGCAGGGGGGCAAGCCCCCGGACCCCCCATTAAATTGCTCGCTTCACTCGCAAAGTGTGGTATGTAGGAAATGTTGCTCGCTTCGCTCGCAAAGTGTGGCATGTAGGGAATGTTGCTCGCTTCGCTAGCAAAGTGTGGTATGTAGGGAATGTTGCTCGCTTCGCTCGCAAAGTGTGGCATGTAGGGAATGTTGCTCGCTTCGCTCGCAAAGTGTGGCATGTAGGGAATATTGCTCGCTTCACTCGCAAAGTGTGGCTGTATTTTCGACCGGAGAGGAAAAATGATTAAATTACTAAAATGGCTATTAAAAAATAAAGGTTGATCGTAGATGGGTGAAAATTGAGGATTGTATGTATTTTTGTATGTTGTATCATAAAAAATAGAAATTAAAAATTTTGTCTAAAAAATAAATAAAAAAAATTTAGGGGTGGACTACCCCTAACATTTAGGGGGATGAAAAATAGATGTTGGCCGATTCTCATAGATACCGGATAAGCACAAAAAATTTCATCAAAATCGGTCAAGCCGTTTCGGAAGAGTATGGCAACAAAAACTGTGACACGAGAATTTTATATATTAGATAGATTAAAGACTTAATTTTAAGACCAAACAACCGATAAACGAATTATCTCTTGGAGATGTACGAGTCTCGGAGATGAAGCTCGGACTGTGTTTATGTTTAACAAAATTTTTATGAAGTGCACTCGTGCACGGTGGTCCGCTGACTGATTCAAGGCCGTCTGAAATGCCGACGAAAACTGACTACAAGGCGGTGTTCTGGAACCTTGTACGAGTAGAAATTGACCCTCCGGGAAATCCGGGCTGATCGTTTACTCGTACAAGACGCAAATCAAACATTCAGTTTTCGGGTGTTGTAACAACCTAAATTATGGACTCAGTAAAAAAAATTGGGTGAAACTAGACCCCAAATGGGGTAGAATGCCACCAACCGCACTTTTTTATCTCAACCCGTTGCCGAGATATGATTTTTTAAAGTTTTTTTCGACAAAAACACGTTTTAGACCATAAAAACCTCATTTTCTCCACTATAGATACACTTTTTTTAATTTTTGACTACATATCTGAAATCAGCGTTAAATTTCGTATAAGAATACTGTTCTCTGGATCTTCAGAAGTTCAATCCTTAAACCATAATCCTTGTTCAAACGTGAGAAAATTATAAAAACCAAGTTTCCCGAAAATCTTCGAAGCTGTACTGTCTCCCAATAAATAATCTTGAGACTTATTAAACCTCACAAATTTATTCTTCATTTAAAGAGCTTTCAAACGATGGAGACGCTTTTGAAATTTCCTTTCAAATTGGTGCAGTTATTTAACCTGGAAGATGAAAAAACGTGTTACCTTTTGGTTGTTTTGTTCTTGATGGACGGGCTGGGATGAGAAAACAAATGAAAACACGGCGGCTGTAAAAAACGACTAAGACTTCCTAATCTCGTTGAATAGTTGAACTCTGTCTCTCATCAACGCGTTGGAAATAGTTTTGACTGAAGAAAATGAGTTAGCTCGTCCATTCACTCTGTGACGGTGGGGTCGTTTCGAAAAAGGGCAAGAGCGTGCATCCGCAGTCGAGGGAGCCACTTCGAAAACACAAAATTGTGAGTTTCATTTGAAGCAATAATGTAAATGTAAAAGTAAATTTGTTTTCTCTTTATCCAGGAGTAATTTTCATTTGCAATTGCGTTTTTTTTCCGTTGCCGAGTTTTTATTTGTTTTTTCATCCCAGCCCGTCCATCAAGAACAAAACAACCAAAAGGTAACACGTTTTTTCATCTTCCAGGTTAAATAACTGCACCAATTTGAAAGGAAATTTCAAAAGCGTCTCCATCGTTTGAAAGCTCTTTAAATGAAGAATAAATTTGTGAGGTTTAATAAGTCTCAAGATTATTTATTGGGAGACAGTACAGCTTCGAAGATTTTCGGGAAACTTGGTTTTTATAATTTTCTCACGTTTGAACAAGGATTATGGTTTAAGGATTGAACTTCTGAAGATCCAGAGAACAGTATTCTTATACGAAATTTAACGCTGATTTTAGATATGTGGTCAAAAATTGAAAAAAGTGTATCGATAGTGGAGAAAATGAGGTTTTTATGGTCTAAAACGTGTTTTTGTCGAAAAAAACTTTAAAAAATCATATCTCGGCAACGGGTTGAGATAAAAAAGTGCGGTTGGTGGCATTCTACCCCATTTGGGGTCTAGTTTCTCCCATTTTTTTTTTACTGAGTCCATAATTTAGGTTGTTACAACACCCGAAAACTGAATGTTTGATTTGCGTCTTGTACGAGTAAACGATCAGCTCGGATTTCCCGGGGGGTCAATTTCTACTCGTACAAGGTTCCGGAACACCGCCTTGTAGTCAGTTTTCGTCGGCATTTCAGACGGCCTTGAATCAGTTAGCGGACCACCGTGCGTGAGTGTGTATATAAGAAGCTGTGTATAAGGCACCACCAGTTACGACGAAACATTACATGGAGCATCAACAATAATCCAATGGACCATCGACGATTTCCGGTTTAGGATTAAGATATTTTCAATGTCAATATGCCCCTTACGAAAGATTTCAATTTATTTTGACATGGATATATCTTTTGGCTGGGGGTCAAGGATTTTTTCGCGACACTTTTTTTTCTCCACACAAAATGCAACGCTCCGGCACTTTAAGGTTATTATTAACTCGAAAAGTGAAGGCTAGGTAGAAATCAATGAGGTACTACCGCAATGAAGTACCTAATAAGAAGGTACTAAAGTACCCACTTCTGTTATAGCATGGAACGAAAGTAGCACGGGAGTTTTTACTTTCCCAACATCCCAACAGAGTGGAAAGTAATTTCCACTTTTACTTTCCCAACATCCCAACAGAGTGGAAAGTAATGTCCATTTTTACGTTCCCAATATCCCAACAGAGTGGAAAGTAATGTCCATTTTTACTTTCCCAACAGAGTGGAAAGTAATGTCCATTTTTACGCTCCCAAAATCCCAACAGAGTGGAAAGTAATGTCCACTTTTAGTTTCCCAACATCCCAACAGAGTTGAAAGTAATGTCCATTTTTACTTTCCCAAAATCCCAACAGAGTGGAAAGTAATGTCTACAACTTTGACATATCCATGATCTATTGTTTTTCTTCTCAAGGGAGAAATTTATATATGGGTCATTCCCACAGAATTTGATATATACGCTTCTTTCTTTTGATTTTCACGTACAACCAAGCCGTTGCTGGGGAAATTAAACTTCTGTAGTTTTCACCCGACAAAAATCGTTCTCCATTCGTTTGAAAGCTCTCGATTTATCACGCATTACATTCATACTTGTTCTTCTATTGATGTCGTAGTTTTATATTTATTTATGATATAAATGGATATAGTAAACAATGCCGGTTGTTTTGTTGTCACTTGGTTAAGAAGTTGATCTTGGTCATAGTAATTTTATACGCGCACTAAAACCGATAATTACCTACCTACCTAGGTACTTAGTTCTTTCTAATTTCTATAAGTAAAATATTTGTGTCGTACTTTTAAATTTATTTACAAGATATCCAATAACGCGATGTTATAAATGGTTAGTAAACAATATTATTGTGCCGCTTAGAGACCTTGTTTTGTTGTCACTTGGTTGAGGTGGTAATCTTCATTATAGATGTGGCGCTAGGTGGCAGGCTAATTAGTTTGGAATCATCATAACTATAAGAAAACCAAATAAAATATTCCCGAATTAGCGGGAAAAAAGCATGTTCCATGTTTTAGCATTTTAGCCGAAGGGTCGAAACGGAAAGCAACGGGGGGTCCAGGGGGAGCGAAACCCCCTGGCGAAGTCAATTTTTAGCACATTTTAGTGAAATTTAAACACATTTGAGCATTTATTGTTCTATTTTATAGTTATTAAACTTTATTTGAGCTAAATCCTGCTAAAAAAATATAAATTTGACGAATTTTAGCCGTTTTTTGTTATTTTTAGCGAATGTTATCATACTTTTTAGGAAATGTGACCGATTTCATGAGCTCAAAAAATGCTGGCCAACGAACTTGCCCTTTCGTTTCGAAGGCTTGATCTTTTGGCGCAAGAACGGAATTTTTATCTCAATCCTAAGGAGAGTTATCGTCCGGAAGGACACGTATAATATAATATATATATATATATATATATATATATATATATATATATATATATATATTTTTTGAGGTATAATGCAGTTTTTTATTTTTCCATATTTCGGCCCTTGATACGAGCCCTATTAATGCTTATATATATATATATATATATATGAAAAAGCGTTAAACCTACGATTCGTTTCAGAATGTCTCAAAACGGATTTCAATTAAGAAAATTTTCGAAAATTTTGATTTTAAATAACTATAATTTTAAATAGGGCTTCATTTTCTACAAAAATTCGCTGAAAAATCAAGGGCACGGGAAGATTCGGGGAAATCGTGGCTTTTCGGTGTTTTGTGAATTATGTCTGGCAAATCTGTACCTCAAAGGTAAACCATCACATATGCGAAACCCCAACTTTTCAGTTGAGCCAAAAGAAGTTTCCGAAATTTATTTTATCTTGTCATGAAGTGCTATCTATAAAAATATTGGTTATGATCCACCATTTCTATTGCATAAACTCCTATGTTATGAATATTGTTTTCATAATTTTCATCAGTAAGGGGAGGGAGCACTTAAGATGGTTTAACTCTGACGTACAGAAAGGAAGGTCTTTTGTCTTTGTTTTTGTAATTAATGGAAACGTTGTTTTGGTTGTTTTGTTATACACTTAATTGTTGTTTTTCCTGTATGGGTTATTCCCCTATGTATGGGGGGAACGGCGGTCTCTTTATATGCTCCATTGTTGTTGTTTTCATTAATAGAATCATTGCTTTGTTATGGACTTAATTGTTGTTTCCCCTGTATGGGTTATTCCCTATTTATGGGGGGAATGGCTGTCTCCTTATATGCTTTATTTTTGTTGTTGTCATTAATAGAATCATTGTTTTGTTATACACTTAATTGTTGTTTTCCCCTTATGCGTTATTCCTATCCTACATTTATCGTGCAGGTGGCCCACCTTTGGAAAGGGGGGTGGCAGTCTTCATATATGCTTTATTCTTGTTGTTGTCATTAATAGAATCGCTGTTTTGTTATACACTTGATTGTTGTTTCTCCTTTAATGCGTTATTCCTATAGTACATTTATCGTGCAGGTGGCCCACTTGGAATAGGGGGCGGCGGTCTCCTTATATGCTTTATTTTTGTTGTCATTAATCGAATCATTGTTTTTTTATACACATAATTGTATTGTTATACACATAATCGTTTTGTTATACATATAATTGTTTTGTCATACACATGATATACACTTAATTGTTGTTTTCCCTTAATGCGTTATTCCTATCATACATTTATTTGGCAGGTGGTCTACTTAGGAAAGGGGGGCGGCAGTATCCTAATATGCTTTATTCTTGTTGTTGTCGTTAATAGAATCATGGTTTTTTTATACACTTAATTGTTGTTTTCCCTTTATGCGTTATTCCTATCCTACATTTATCGTGCAGGTGGCCCGCTTAGGACAGGGAGGCTGCGGTCTCCTTACATGCTTTATTTTGTTGTTGTCATTAATAGAATCATTGTTATGTTATACACTTAATTGTTTTGTTATACACATAATTGTTTTGTTATACACATGATATACACTTAATTGTTCTTTTCCCTTAATAAGTTGTTCCTATAGTACATTTATCGTGCAAGTGGCCCACTTGGGAAAGGGGGCGGAGGTTTCCTTCAATGCTTACTTTTGTTGTTGTCATTAATAGAATCATTGTTTGTTATAACTTAATTGTTGTTTTCCCTTTATGCGTTATTCCTATCGTACATTTATCGTGCAGGTGGCCCACTTGGGAAAGGGGGGCGGCTGTCTCCTTATATGCTTTATTTTTGTTGTTGTCATTAATAGAATCATTGTTTTGTTATACACATAATTGTTGTTTTCCCTTTAATGCGTTATTCCTATCGTACATTTATCGTCCTGGTGGCCCACTTGGGAAAGGGGAACGGCGGTATCCTTATATGCTTTATTTTTGTTGTTGTCATTAATAGAATCATTGTTTTGTTATAAACTTAATTCTTGTTTTCCCTTTAGTTATTGCTATCGTACATTTATCGTGCAGGTGGCCCACTTGGAACAGGGGGTGGCGATCTAATTATATGCTTTACTCAATATATCCTAGTTTCATACTGATATTTTGGTAAGAACTATTTATTGTTTTTTTTTTTTCTTGATTGTTACTCTTATTGGTGATTTAAGTTATAGTCTATGTTCCTTCCCCAGCTTTTTTTTTATAGTGGCCATTGTTGTACTGGTGCGGGTTTTTTCTTTTGTTTCCACAAGCTGAGAGGTTGCAGCACTTTTAGTTCTCTCCTCACTAAAGTTTTGGTGGAGGATGTTTTTATTTTTTAAATTCTATGTTATTGATGAATTTCAAGGTACAGTATTGACATCTTCTCCTATTTTTAGACAGCCTTAATGCTTTTTTTTGTTTTTTGTTTTACCGTTATGCCTGTGTTGTTTTGTTTATCCTAGGGTGCTCAGAGCTTTCAGGGTTTTGTAGCTGAAGAAGGTCTTTGACCACTGACTGAAACCGGTTTAATTAAACTGACGTTCTCTCACAGGGGAAGAAAGGATTGAGGTTTTTTCATCTTCCCTCCCCTCACCCCTGCATGCACAATTTCGCAGGATTTGCCACCTAATTTACAATAAGTTATATGCTTAATTTTTGTTGTTGTCATTAATAGAATCGTTGTTTTGTTATATACATAATTGTTGTTTTCCCTTTATGCGTTATTCCTATCGGACACTTATCGTGCAGGTGGCCCACTTGGGAAAGGCGTCAAACGTAAACCATCATATATGCGAAAACCCACCAAAACTGCGAAACAGCCAAAACAAGTTTCCGAAATTCATTTTATCTCGTCATAAAAGTGCTATGTATCAAAATAATGGTTATGATCCACCATTTTTATTGCATAATCTGTTCCTCCTACGTAATGAATATTGTTTTCATAATTTTCATGAGTAAGGGGAGGAGGGGGGAGCACTTAAGATGGTTTAACTCTGACGTACAGAAAGGAAGATGCTTTGTCTTTGTTGTTGTCATTAATAGAAACGTTGTTTTGGTTGTTTTGTTATAGACCAAATTGTTGTTTTTCCTGTATGGGTTATTCCCCTATGTATGGGGGGAACGGCGGTCTCTTTATATGCTTTATTTTTGTTGTTTTCATTAATAGAATCATTGTTTTGTTATAGACTTAATTGTTGTTTCCCCTGTATGGGTTATTCCCCCTATGTATGGGGGGAACGGCGGTATCCTTATATGCTTTATTTTTGTTGTTTTCATTAATAGAATCATTGTTTTGTTATAGACTTAATTGTTGTTTTCCCTTCATGCCTTATTGCTATCGTACATTTATCGTGAAGGTGGCCCTTTTTGGGAAAGGGGAACGGCGGTTTCCTTATATGCTTTATTTTTGTTGTCATTAATCAAATCATTGTTTTGTTATACTTAATTGTTGTTATCCCTTTATGCGTTATTCCTATCGTGATTTATCGCGCAGGTGGCCTACTTGGGAAAGAGGGACGACGGTATCCTCATATATGCTTTATTTTTGTTGTTGTCATTAATAGAATCATTGTTTTGTTATACACTTAATTGTTGTTTTCCCTTTAATGCGTTATTCCTATCGTACATTTATCGTCCAGGTGGCCCACTTGGGAAAGGGGAACGGCGGTATCCTTATATGCTTTATTTTTGTTGTTGTCATTAATAGAATCATTGTTTTGTTATACACTTAATTGTTGTTTTCCCTTTATGCGTTATTCCTATCGTACATTTATCGTGCAGGTGGCCCACTTGGGAGGGGCGTCAAACGTAAACCATCATATATGCGAAACCTCAACAGCCAAGAGAAGTTTCCAAAATCCATTTTATCTTGTCATGAAATGCTATGTATCAAAATAATGGTTATGATCCACCATTTTTATTGCATAAACTGTTCCTCCTATGTTATGAATATTGTTTTCATAATTTTCATCAGTAAGGGGAGGGAGCACTTTAGATGGTTCAACTCTGACGTACAGAAAGGAAGGTCTTTTGTCTTTGTTGTTGTCATTAATAGAAACGTTGTTTTGTTATAGACCTAATTGTTGTTTCCCCTGTATGGGTTATTCCCCCTATGTATGGGGGGAACGGCGGTATCCTTATATGCTTTATTTTTGTTGTTTTCATTAATAGAATCATTGTTTTGTTATAGACTTAATTGTTGTTTTCCCTTCATGCCTTATTGCTATCGGACATTTATCGTGAAGGTCGCCCTTTTTGGGAAAAGGGAACGGCGGTTTCCTTTATGCTTTATTTTTGTTGTCATTAATCAAATCATTGTTTTGTTATACTTAATTAATCATTATTTTATAAACAGTTATACTTAATCATTGTTTTGTTATACTTAATTAATCATTATTTTATAAACAGTTATACTTAATCATTGTTTTGTTATACTCAATTGTTGTTTTCCCTTTATACGTTATCTCTATCGCACATTTATAGTGCAGGTGGCCCACCTTTGGAAAGGGCCTGGCGGTCTTCATAAATGCTTTATTTTTGTTGTTGTCATTAATAGAATCATTGTTTTGTTATAGACTTAATTGTTGTTTTCCCTTCAATGCGTTATTCCTATCGTACATTTATCGTGTAGGTGGCCCACTTGGGAAAGGGGGGCGGCGGTTAGGGCGAAAAAGGGACTCACCTGGCGGCGCCGCTGCGGCGACGATCACGGCGGAAAGGCGGGAAGGCCGCCTCGACTCCCCGAGCAGGGAGGACTTCTCCGCCTGAAGGTCTTCGACGTCCATCGCTGGGGTGGCCGAGACGCGAACTGTCCGGCCCGCGGCCCCTTCCCCCGCGTCCACGCCGTCCGTCTATCAATGACAGAAAAAAAAGGAGGTGGCCGCTGCCTCACCTCACCGGCGAGATGAGTGAATGGGCCACAACCTCCATCACATCAGGCTTTCGCTAATAATATTCATAAATTTCTCGTGAGGGGAGCCTAGAGAAAACTCCGCGCCTCGTGTGTGAGGCTACGCCCCCTTACGAGCCTCTAGCACCGCCTGCTGCTTAGCTCAGAACATGGCACATGGTTTAGCCTCAAACCTCAATCATCTGATCAAGATGAGTGGGAAGAAGGCAAGATTATGTTTAAAGCACCACAATTATCTCCTGATGATTGTCTTAGCGAAAGCGTACCGACAACTGTTTATGTTTAGAGCACCATAATGACCTCCTGATCATTGGTCTTACCAAAAGCTTACCAAAACTGTTATAAATGGAATTTTTGACGAGCGAAAACTGTCCAACTGGAACGGTATAATTAAAGTTTCTATGTCAGGCAAGGTGATTGAATGGGCCAACCTCCATCACATCAGGCTTTCGCTAATAATATTCATAAATCTATCCTGAGGGGGAGCCTAGAGAAAACCCCGCGCCTCCTGTGTGAGGCTACGCCCCCTTACGACCCTCTAGCACCGCCGGCTGCTGAGCTCAGAACATGGCACATGGTTTAGCCCCAAACCTTAATCAGCTGATCTATATGAGTGGGAAGAAGGCAAGTTTATGTTTAGAGTACCATTATGATCTCCTGATCATTTGTCTTTTTGAAAGTTTACCGAAAACTATTACATGAATGGGATGTATGACGAGCAAAAACTGTCCAACTGGAACGGTATAATTAAAAAATTTCTAGTAAGGGAAACGAATTTAGAGAAAACCCCGAGCTTCGTGAATGAAGCTTCGCCCCTTTACGACCCTTCAGCAACGCCTGCTGCTTAGCTCAGAACATGGCTCATGGTTTAGCCTCAAACCTCAATCATCTGATCAATATGAGTGGGAAGAAGGCAAGTTTATGTTTAGAGCACCATAATGAACTCCTGATCATTGGTCTTACCAAAAGCTTACCGAAGCTGTTATAAATGGAATTTTTGACGAGCGAAAACTCTCCAACTGGAACGCTATAATTAAGGCAAAGGTATTGAATGGGCCAACCTCCATCACATCAGGCTTTCGCTAATAATATTCATAAATTTATCGTGAGGGGAGCCTAGAGAAAACCCCGCGCCACCTGCGTCTCCTGATCATTTGTCTTTTTGAAAGTTTACCGAAAAGTATTACACGAATGGGATGTATGACGAGCGAAAACTGTCCAACTGGAACGGTATAATTAAGGCTATATCAGAAAAGATGAGTGAATGGGTCATATCAGGCTTTTGCTAATAATATTCATAATTTCTTGTGAGGGGAAACTCCTGCTGCTTAGCTCAGAACATGGCACATGGGTTAGCCTCAAACCTCAATCAGCTGGTCAAGTTAAGTGGGAAGAAGGCAAGTTTATGTTTGGAGCACCATAATGCCCTTCTGATCATTGGTCTTGGCGAAATCTTACCGAAACAAGAATCCGATAAATGGAATGTTTGACGAGCGAAAACTGTCCAACTGGAACGGTATAATTAAGGTTTCTATATCAGAAAAGATGAGTGAATGGGTCATATCAGGCTTTTGCTAATAATATTCATAATTTCTTGTGAGGGGAACCTGGAGAAAACCCAGTTCCTCGTAAATGAAGCTGCGCCCGTTTACGACCCTTTAGCAACTCCTGCTGCTTAGCTCAGAACATGGCACATGGTTTATCCTTAAACCTCAATCAGCTGATCATGTTGAGTGGGAAGAAGGCAATTTTATGTTTAGAGCACCTTCTGATCATTGGTCTTGGCGAAAATTTGCCGAAAACTGTTATGAATGGAATCTTTGACGAGCGGAAACTGTCCAACTGGAACGGTAGAATTAAGGTTTCTATGTCAGGCATGATGAGTGAATGGTCCAAGCTTCCATCACATCAGGCTTTCGCAAATTACATTAAAAAATTTCTCGTAAGGGTACGAATTTATAGAATTTCGACGGTTTGGCCATCATCAGTAACAAACAATAACTAAACACACATTACAAAGAAAGTCACAGGCGAAGGGAGATTGAATCCCATTGGTCGAGAGCAAGGAAAGGGGGCTAGAGGTGCAACCGATTAAGTGCAAGCAAAGTGATGGGGGATTATCGCTAATGAAGGGAAAGGAGGGGAAGAATTACTGGTTTCAACAGTTTGAAGGTATAATTCCAAAGTTTATAGAAAAGGACTTATGAGTGGTGAAATACATTGAGGGATATCCTCATTTAAAAATTTACCAGATCGTCACCTTTGATAATTTCGATTTTTTAAAGTACATTCAACATACCTTCTTTTGGACAAAAATGAAGAAATTCTACAAACTGTCAATCTGTCAAATCGAAATTATAAGCATGATTGGATTCCTTAAGTCTTTTTGCAAATGTAGACTTACCCTCATTTTTGCTAAAATCCTCCTGATGCTGTTCTATTATTTCCCTGAATTTCCTACCAGTTTGACCGCAATATTCGTAGCTGCAAGAACATTTTAGTTTGTAAACTCCACTTTCATCCTGAACAATAATTTTGTCATTAACGGAACCTAGTAATGCTCCAAGACTATAGTAATGCTCTAGTTCTAAAACCAACTCTGTAACCCCTCGATGATAGAATTGCGATCTTAACAGAAATTTTCCCATAATAGTTCACTTATCCCTGTTTTTCTTCTAAAGTTACATCTTCCCTAACCAGATTGGAAGCTCTATCTCAACTCTTTTTCCTCAGAACCTTATCCCACATGGTATCAACGAGATCTTCCCCGTAGCCATTACTAGCTGCTATGCTTTTGATAATGGATTCTTCGTTTGATAAATTTTGGTCATTCGGCTTCATTTGAATAGATAGTGCTCGGTTGATCATACTATGAAAAGCTGCATGCTTATGGACTAAAGGGTGATTTGAAGTACTATGGATTGTTATATCACTATATGTATCTCTTCTATAAATTGAAAAATCATGCTTCTCGTTTACCAAAGAGATGGATATATCAAGAAAATTGAGTTTATTCCCACCGAATTCAAGGGTAAATTTGATAAAGTGATCTAATTTATTAATTATTCGTGAAAATAATTTAGTTGTCTTTCTATACCCTTCCATAAAATGATAATATCAACGACACCAATAGAGAAGATTATTTGTGTTACAAGTTGTAAGTATTTTTTGCTCAAGATAATCCATGTATATATTTGCAAGCAGAGGAGATAACGGAAAACCCATAGCAACCCGTGGCTGTGTATAATATTGCCCCTCAAATAAAAAGTAATTTGGATAAATACAGACATACATCAAATTGAACAATTCATCTTTTTCGAAAATATTAAGTTTATAGGCTTGAATCAGCCATCATACCACATCTTTGCAGCTAGCTATTAGTGAACAGATTAACCACGTCATAAGAGGCGAGTTTAGCATTTGGAGGCATCTGAATGTCCTTAATTTTGGAGACCAAATCATAAGAATTTAGTACAGTATGTTAAGGCCGATTTTGTTGCTAAATAAAATAAGTATTGAGTTTTTTAGCCAATTTGTAAGCGGGTGCTCCGATATAAGACACTACCGGTCTCATCGGCGCTCCTTCCTTATGAATTTAAGGGAAACAAGATAAGCTAGGCGCACGAGGGATCATTTCTACAAAACTTGGAATATACATATTTCTTGATAACTTTGAACGGTCAATTATTAATTAATGAAGATAATCTAAAAGATATTTAAATGGGCTCGGTATTTGATGCTACTCAAATCATTATGTAGTGCTACTCAAATTTCTGGAAACTGTTCCATTTCGAAATATATATATATTTTTTTCCGACTTCCAGGGCCCATTTTCTTGGGTTGTACTACTACAGTAAGTAATTTAAATATAGTATAATATAAATATGTAGCTCCTTTGATCACGAGCCGGAATAATTAGGGCTTCCCCTTCGCTGAAGGTTCCAGCTTGGCGGTTGCGTCTCTCATCCTCTGATTTAGCGAGGAAGGCCGTTTCAAACAAGCCAATAACCGGGATATAATCCGCCCACTTTTGGGCGCATCAGTCATCTGCCAGCGCATTAATTATCCGATTTTTTATTTCATATCAGCACCAATACTTAAAGCCTTATGTGAGCCATCGAAACTGAAAATGGTATTAGCTGGAACTGTTTACATGTACATTATCTAACATGCTTATTATTACACGAAGGCTTATTATTGACATTAATAAGTCTTATTGCTGAGGATTATCCTGAAAATTCTATTACCGTAGTAGTAGTATGACATCTTGGTTACCTGGTGCTGCTCTCCGGCAGACGGACTTGAATGAGTCCAATACTGTATCGCGTTTTTTGTGCATAAAATAAGTAAAGTTGCCATCACGTTTAAAATAAATGTGTTTTTCTTCTTCTTCTATAGGCACCTTCGGAAGGAAAATTAATGCAATTAATTAATACATCTACACTTTAAAAGTCTCCTGATCTAAGTGTTACGACATACTAAACAAGTAGGTATGACAAAGTAAAAACGATATTTAAGTAGGTACCTACCTACCTACCTACTGAAAATTTATGAGATAAAATAAAACACCGACCAACGCTAGTCTTGTCCATTCGGATGGACAATAGTTAGATTGATAGAATTTTGATAGATAGATTTTATTTATTTCAATAAAGACACATACATATGATGATAGTACAAAACTAGACCTAGGCTACTCGCCTTGCTTACTTTTCCAACGGTAGTCTTGGCCCGTGCTGTTGGTTAAGGTCTAGGCGATTTGCCCATAATTTCAAACATAGCAAGTTTATATAACATCGCAAATGCAGACATAATATACACATATCTTAAATATTATAACTACAGTGGCATTTGATGTCCTAGTAGAAAAACTTCCTATAGTAAAATTAGGTAGGTATTGTTTTATAATATCATACAAAAATGCTGTTTAGCACAGTTTCGCTATCCACTGCTCCATTTTTCACAAGCCTCGTTAAAATTTGCTTTTCGTAGTTTGGTCTAGTATAATTTTGAGCTCTTTTCATATGACTATCTAGCGCTCTGTGAATGATTTACATAATAAATTTTGGACTGTGTGTTGACAGCGTTAATCTTTGTCTTGGTGCAATTACTGTGTGTGTGTGGGTGTGTCGTGTCATGTGTCCGCAAATCCTTGTAACAAGCTTATTTTCCACAGTTATCGTCCGATTTGGATGAAATTTTCAGGGAATGTGCGGGTTAGGGGGTAGACGGTCCCCTATCAGTTCCATCATTCTTGACTCAATACCTCACTCTGCTCATGCGCAAACGTAAATTCTACCAAGCATCATTTTCTCACGCCCTTGTCGCCCGGTCTTGCACAAATTTGGATGCTATAGTTGGGGGATGAAAATTTGGTTATCTTATATCAATTTAATAATGCTAATGAGAACGCGCCAATATAAAATCCATGTAAAAAGTTAATTTTCCACAGTTTTCATCCGATCTGGATGAAATTTTCAGCGAATGTGCGGGCTAGGGGGTAGACGATTCCCTATCAGATTCATTTTTGCCAAATCAATACTTCACTCGGCGTATGCGCAAAAGTAAATTCTACCAACCATCATTTTCTCAAGCCCTAGTCGTCCGATCTCGCTCAAATTTACGAGACCTTCTCGAACGATCAAGTTTGTCCCCCATCCCGGCAACTACTTGGAACCGTTCCCTACAAGAAGAACTGTGAGTTCTTCAATTCCATATAGGTCAGAATGAAGTGTATAGTTTGGTGGTCTGGATGCTCGCAAGCTCGCATCTCAAAAATACATAACATCAAGTAGTCAATCCCTTAGTAAAAATGCAGATTAGTTGGATATGTAGATCAGAATGAAGTGTATAGTTTGGTGGTCATAACACGATCACATAATAGTTTAGAAACGTAAATGTGACTTTTCATTTGTGACTCATGAGCTACTCCGCGTTGAACGGAATTGAAGAACTCACAGTTCTTCTTGTAGGGAACGGTTCCAATAGTTCCATTAGTTGCCGGGGTGGGGGACAAACTTGATCGTTCAAGAAGGTCTCGTCTCAAATTTGGATGCTAGTTGAAGATGACGATTTGGTCATCTCATATCAATTTCAACATGATTGTATCGTTAATAGCTACTGCGCATATGCATATGTGAAATCCTTGTAACGACCTTAATTTCCACTGTTTCCATCCGATTTCGGTGGAATTGTCAGAGAATCCGCGGGTTAGATTGTAAATGGTCCCCTATCAGTTTCATTGTTGCCAAATCAATACTTCATTCTGCGCATGCGCAAACGTAAATTCCATTATGCTCCATTTTTTCACACTCTAGTCATTCGATTTTGCTTAAATTTGGATGATAATTGGAAGAAGATGCCTTGATTACCTCATACCAATTTCAACACGATTGTATCATTAATAGCTACTGCGCATGTGCCGATGTGAAATACTTGTAATGACCATAGTTTTCATCCGTTTTTGATGAAATTGTCAGCGAAAGCGCGGTTTAGGTTGTAGATGGTCCCGTTCCTATTTCATTGTTTTCAATTCATCAGTTCATTCTGCGCTAGCACAAACGTAAATTACATTGAGTATCATTTTTCGTTTCTTAATCGACCAATTATGACATTTCACGCTACTTCTTGATTTACTTTTTTCCGCTTTGGAATTTTACAAGATCATTTAGATCTTTTTAATGATCTATACATTCATGATAGGTAAACGAGGAAGCTATGTGCCACACCCATCTTGGTAGACGTTTTACACTAGACACCTAATTTTTAAAAATGCATCGTACCAATTCATATGTTTTCACCAAAAAACGATTCGATCACAACAGACCTGTTGACATTTTTCTTGGATAAAAAATCAAAAGTGATTTGTTTTGTTCAAAACAGAAGTTTTTATTATTCCTAGCAGGCAACCCTGAGAAGAGAACAGCGTAAGACAGTTAGGAATTTTGACTAAGCTGCCTCTGGTAGTACGAGAACCACGCTACGCAGTTGTCTGCATTTCGATTTCTCGTCAGGAACAGTTTTTTCTAATTCCGGCGAATTATTTGTCAACAAATGGACGTTCCCGAAATAAGTCGGTCGAGATTGAAGAAAACGCATAATTCGGGATTCGGGCGTTCAGCCAATATTTCTTCCTCGTGAATTCTCTGGGGGCATACGTACAAGGTTGTCAACGTTTGACCAAAAGCTGCTACATATCATTTCGGGTTGTCGCATGTCAACTGTTTACAGATAGTTGTTTTCAGATTATCTGTTTACAGATTCATTATCTTTAACATTTGTATCCGGCTCTGGTTGTCCAAGTTGAGTGTGGCGGATAGCAGATAACGTGACTGAAATACCATTAAACCGGGCTAATTTAGTTTTATACAGCTTCCTGGGTGAATTTTCGAACTAATTTGGTACCAAATTAAATCAGAAGCACTTATTGTGATATAAAATAGCAAAATATGATAATCAATAAAATAATAAATAATAATAATGAAAAAGTCTGCCAAGTTGGGTGTGGCACATAGCTTCCTCGTTTACCTATCATGAATGTATAGACCATTGAAAACTTTTAAGGGGACCCGGTAGCAAAAAATTTTGGAAATCGATTTTTTTTTCTTTCATAAAACGATGTCATAACATCTAGGGAACAGTTCAATTCAATAACATAGTCAAATTTATGCTTGCAGATGCGTAAATTTTTTGTTTAGCTACAGGCCGGCAGCATAGGCTGGCTAGATAGTTGCTCTGTCGTCTTTATTCTTGAACGGTTGACTGGTCCTTTCTTTTTTTTTTTTTTTTTAATTCTTGTAGAACCACCCATTTTCAATAAATATTTAAAAAAAAAACGTAAAAACGAAATTGGGCCACTAAAAATCACATTTTTTCTGCATTTAAATTCAGTTTTCCTGTTTTCCTATTCATTATTAAAAATCACAAAGAAACCATAAGATGTATGATAAGAGTCGAATGATAAGAGTCTCTTCATCAATTTCTTCAAGCGGTTTTATAAAACGTTGACTTCAACTGCCGCTAGATGTTTCTGAAGTAAAAAAAAAAAAAATATATATATATATATATATATATATGTATGTATATATATATATATATATATATGACATTTATTCCATGATACCTACGAATTCGTGTTTTTGAGATACCTTTAAACCCCTATGTTAATTGAAAATTGAGAATATAAGAAACAAAAAGAAAAAAAAGCACTGAAATTGGTTGCAGGGGGGCTGAGGAAAACGCCTGTAAAAAGAGGTCTATTAAGGGCGGGAGGGGGGTGGGTGCCGGGTCCCCTTAAATGATCTTGAAAAATTCCATAGCGGAAAATAGTAAATCAAGAAGTAGCGTGAAATGTCATAATTGGTCAATTAAGAAACGAAAAACTGATGCTCAATGTAATTTACGTTTGTGCAAGTGCAGAATGAATTGATGAGTTGAAAACAATGAAATAGGTACGGGACCATCTACAACCTAAACCGCGTTCGCTGACAATTTCATCAAAATCGGATGAAAACTGTGGAAATTAAGGTCATTACAAGTATTTCACATTGGCGCATGCGCAGTAGCTATTAATGATATAATCGTGTTGAAATTGATATGAGGTAATCAAGTCATCTTCTTCCAACTTTCATAAAAATTTAAGCGAAATCAAAATACTAGAGTGTGAAAAAATGGAGCTTTATGGAGTTTAGATTTGCGCATGCGCAGAATGAAGTGTTGATTTGGCAAAAATGAAACTGATAGGGTACCATCTACAAACTAACTCGTGCATTCTCTGGAAACTTCATCCAAGGAGTTACAAAGATTTCACATAGGCGCGTGCACAGTAGCTATTAATGTTGAAATTGATATAACATGATCGAATTGTCATCCCCCAACTATCATCCAAATTTGAGCGAGATCAAATGGACTAGGGCGTGAGAAAATAATGGCTGGTAGAATTTACGTTTGCGCATGCGCAGAGTGAGATATTGAGTCAAGAACGATGAAACTGATAGGGGACCGTTTACGCCATCGCCCTAATGGTATAAAACGTAAAATGCGAGTGGAAATTTTATTCACGAATAAATCAGTCTGCATATTCGATTCCAAATTTTTTATGTACCGAACAAATATTGCCCGATTTATCGTTATTACCCCCTCCAATCAACCTCTTCCATCACGAAATTTAAAACTCCTGTTACATATTTCAATACTAGACCAAATTCAAAGTTGAAAAAAAAAAAAAAAAAAAAAAAAAAAAAAAAAAATCATGAAAATTGGACGAGAATAGTTAAAACATCATGATTTATCAGTATTATCCCCTCCATTCACCCCTCCAATCATGAAATTTAAAACTCCTGTTACAATTGCAATAACTAGTCCAAATTCAAAGTTGTGTGAAACAAGTCAAAGTAACAGCAAGTTCAAGTAAAACATCATGATTTATCAATATTACCTCCTCCATTCACTCCCTCCCTTGATGAAATTTGAGAATCCTGACAAACTTTCAAAAACTACATTGAATTCATAATGAAACAAAATAAGAATCATGAGAATCGGTAGAGATTTGTAGCTTGGGCAGCGCTTGATAAAATCGGTACCTAATTATCCCTTTCACCTCCCACCATGACAGCAAATCCGAAATTTCCTAGGCTTATTGCACAACTAGACTTAAATTGGAATCGAACAAAATGAGAATGACGAAAATCGGTTGACAATTGCAACCTACAAAATTTGTCGGAAAAAAACCACGTTTTTTCGACTTTACCCCCTCCATTTTCCCCTCTTCCATCTTGACTAAAATTCGAAATTTCCGAGGTTTGTTGCAAAACTAGGCTAAAATTGGGATCGAACAATGAAAGGTTCTCGAGAATCGGTTGAGAATTGTGGTCTGGGCAGCGTAGACAAAATTTGTACACACACACACTCCTATGGATTTTTTTCACAGATTCCGCGGATATGTATGTGGCTATTTTTTCTCATGCTTGGGTTGTCCCCCACCCCTCTGGATAATTCCAATAGGTCGTCCCTCTTAAATAATCTAGTGAGCTTAAAAAAGTTCTGTCAAGATGCAAAGACAATAAAGCGCCTGACCTTGACAAAATTCCCTACGAATTCTATAAGAACGCTCCCAATGAGTTTCTTGAAAGACTACTCGGTCTGCATAACCCTATGTTTCAGACAGGAAACGCGCCCACTGACTTTGGATTCTCCGTTATCTACCCTTTGTATAAAAAAGGAGAAGTGAACTGTGTAGAAAATTATAAAGGCCTGTCGTTTATGAGTTGTGTTTCAAAGCTGCTGTCTGGCCTGATGGTTGAAAGATAGGAGGATTTCGTAAACACGAACGCCCTATTGAGTGAATGCCAGGCAGGCTTTAGAAAGGGATATGGGACAGTCGATTGTGTATTTACACTAACCAGCCTTGGGCATCTTAAGGTCTACTCGACGAGTAAGAGATTCTATGCCTTTTTTGTAGACTTTAAGGCCGCATTTGATTGTGTGCACCATGATTTGCTGTTTTTGAGACTGGCAGCATTAGGTGTGAGTCAGCAATTCATACATTTGTTGGGTTCTCTGGATGGGCAAGGAAGAGCAGCTGTTTGGAACAGAAAGGGCATCTCTGACACCTTTGCTGTTGAGAAGGGAGTAAGGCAGGGCTGTCTGCTGAGTCCCTTACTTTTTGCGCTTTACATTGACAGCCTGCACAGTGAAATGCCACACGGTGTTGCAGTTGGAGATGCGATTATTAAGATTTTGGTGTATGCAGATGACATTGTCATCACTGCAGAGACTATACCAGATCTCCAGCGAAAAATAGACGCACTTCAAGAACTCTGTAATCAGTGGTCTTTACAGGGTAATCTTGATAAATCCAAGATAATGGTCTTTCAAAGTGAAGGAAGACTAAAAGCTAGTGAAGCATGGACTTATCAGGGAGCTTCTGTGGAAGCGGTTGGATCGTTTAAGTATCTGGGCGTCATACTAACTTCAGGCCTCTCCGTTGCTGATCACCTGATGGATAGAGCAGCAGCGGCTAAGATGAGCATCTCAGTGGGTTATAGCTCTTTTTTCAAACTCTCCAGCATCCCAATCAGTGCAAAATATACTGTGTTCCAGGCAGCTGCCCGCTCAGTTCTGTGTTACAATGGTCTGGGGGTTCCGGGAGTACCGGGTAGTGGAACAAGTTTTCAAATATTTCGTGAAAAGAATTTTCCACCTTCCACGAAACACAACGGGCAATGTGATTTACCTCGAGACTGCAGTACTGCCTTTATTCTTTTTCATCCTTAGTTTACATGTTAAGTATCTGCTCAAAGTCTTAGAGATAGCCGATTTCCTAGGATTGTGGCCAATGAAACCGTTCAAAGTCGGGTATTCTGGTACAGGGAGCTGAAAAGTATCTGTGAGCGACATGGTTGCTCGATCAGTGAGCGTTTCGAGGACAAGTTTGAGTGGAGGGGCCAGCTGGAGGAGCTTCAGGAGAAATTGAAGGCATCATGGCTGGATATCACCAAAATTAGAGCAACTTTCATCGACCAGTCGCTTCTACAGATTACTGGATATTAGTGTCAAATCCATCGATTTAACAGAGAGGGAGCAAAAAGTCTCGTTGTGTATGTAAAGTTCGGGGAGACCTACTGAAGCTCAATAGTCGACCTCATGTTTCGCATGAGCAGGAACACACTGTGATCTGCTCGCTCTGCAACATGGGTGTACCCGAAGACCTAGAGCACTTCTTGGCGATCTGTCCCGTGCTTGCAGAGTTTCGAGTGAGCAACCTTGGTGCGCCTCGACTCTCTAGAGATGAGTTACTTGGGATTTAGAATGGAACTGAGTGGCTGCGACTTGCAAGGTATTCCCAGTCAGCATGGGGTTATAGAGCAGAACTGGTGCAGCACTTTAACTGGGGAAATAATTAATAATATGACTCCAGCTTTAGCTTTATACGTGTACAAGTGTACATTATGGAACATAGGTACGTAATGCTCAATATTGCACTAATACTAACTAAACACCTATAATTATTGTATAATCTGTGGGAGTACACTGACAGACGGGCAAAGCCCATTGTCAATATTTATGTATTTAATTTATAATTTTCTTATGTTCGTTTTTCAATAAATGCATGTGTTCTGTATGACCTAGCTTCTGAGGGACGTCCTAAAAAGTGGGAGGGAGGGGGCGGGGACCCCCTACAAATCTGTTTCATACATCAAAGAACAGAATCCTAGATCATACATTACCTATACATATTAATGTACATGTATTAATATACATAAATTATATATATATTATATAGGGTGTACACCAGACGGTAACTCCCTTAAAGTCCCGCGCAAAAAATTCATTTCAAAGCAAAAAAATCGGCCTTGGCAGAAGACAGGTCGAGTTCGTTGGCTAGCCCGATCACTCCGGAATTTCAGGTTTAAATTTGCAATTTAGTGTCCCAAAAAATGCTGCGTCCCGTCGACTGAGACAACTCCCAGATCTTCAAGATTCATAATAAGTAAGAAAAATCGATTATTTGTGAAAAACGCCCGCAATAGACGAAATTTGGACAGTAGGGCATGCAGGGTGTCACAGTCAAAGTATTTTTTAGCGCCGAGTCGATTGCAACCACTCCCAGATCTCCAAGACTCATAAATGAGTGAGAAAAATCGATTTTTAGGTGAAAAGTTTCCAAGTTTGACAAAATTTTCGAGATCGGCTGTGTGTCTTAAATTTTCTTTGCTATTTAGTCACACGGACGTCAACTCAGTTTTATTCACAACTTTTCTTTGAAAATTCGCTTCATTAGCCATGTTGCATAACTGAGTACTTCTGATGAATGTATCATTTCATTGATAAATTGGGGTGTGCGCTGTGCAATATCAAGGGACCCTGTATATTTTACGTATGATAATATTTTCAATTTAGTTTCTTTGTATTTTGCTATTTTATATTACCAATAAATGTGTTGTTTATACAAACTGACACTCCAATATAAATTTATTTAGTTAAATGTGTTATATTCACATGTTGATTATTATGTTGTATTGTAAACAAATAAAATTACTTCGCCTCTAAAATCTATCAAAGATAGTTGTGCTAATTTCACTTATAAAAATAACTAACTCTGCTAAAATAAAATTCACTAAAAATCACATATTTACAAGAGGTTATGCTCCTAGCAAGCTTCCACTGAAAAGTAGTAAAAAATAAATAGGTACAAATATAAATCAAGTACCAACCATGAGCGTAAAAATTGAAACGCTAAATAAAGACAACTTTGACACTTGGAAAGTCCAAATGGAAGCCCTGCTTGTCAAGAATGATGTACTCGGATATGTCAATGGAAGGAAAAAACGTCCAGTCGTCATTGAAGGAAATCTTGATACCATCAAAGCAGCAGAAGAATGGGATGACACCGACTTGAAGGCACGAGCGGACATAATTTTAGCAATATCACCTTCGGAGATTAAACAAGTAAAAGATTGTATAACATCTAGAGAATTATGGTTGAAATTAGAAAGTATTTACCAATCCAAAGGTCCTGCTAGAAAAGCCACCTTATTAAAACAATTAATTTTATATCGAATGAAAGAGGATGGCAATGTTAGGGATCATCTTGCTAAGTTTTTTGACGCAGTAGATAAATTAAAAATGATGGAAGTTACAATACACCCTGATATGTTATCCGTAATACTTCTTTATAGCCTCCCAGATAGTTATAACAACTTCAGATGCGCCATTGAATCGCGAGATGAACTGCCAGATCCTGAAATATTGAAAATAAAAATAATGGAACAAGGGGATGCTAGAATAGATAATAGTTGGAATTTAGAGGCAATGACAGCGAGGGGTAATAATTATAGACTACATTCTTCTAAAGGTAAAGAAAACTATCAAAATAGATTACATACAGAAAAACTACAAAACCACGAAAAACAAAACTATCAGAATAGGGAATGGACTGCTTATAGGCCGCAAATCGATAACCGAAATTGCCCGTACTGTAGTAGGCGAGGTCATAAACCATCTTCCTGCTATTACAGACCAAAGGCAAGAAAAGTAGAAGAAAGGGACAACAGCTTATTCACTGAAGAATTCGCTTTGAAAACCAACTCCAGAGTATGGTGCTTGGACAGTGGATGCAGCTCCCACATGTGCAACGAGGATGAAGCGTTCACGTCTCGAGAACCCATTTCTGATGGAAAAGTAAACCTCGCAAATAATGAATCGACAAAAATTCAAGGTAAAGGTACAGTTAAAATAGCTATAACTAGAGATGAAAACGTAAAAATTATGACACTAAATAATACACTACATGTACCTGACTTACGTACAAACCTCATGTCAGTGAGTAAAATAACTGATAAAGGGCATGCCGTAGTATTTACGAAAAACGAAGCTGTAGTTCAAAATGATGAAGGCAGAATAATACTGACCGCAAAACGTAAAAATAATTTATATTATGTTGAAGAACGAGGTATAGAGAATTGCCGTGTAATTTCACAAAAAAGAAACATTAATAATATCGAAGAATGGCATCAACGTTTAGGTCACCTGAATGAAGGAAGTATGAGAGAAATCGTAAATCACCGTAGGGCACTAGGAATTGAATTTAGTGGACAACTATCTACCTGCAAAGTATGTGCCATGGGGAAAATGGCACAGAAGCCATTTCCAACAAAATCTTTTAGAACTTCTAAAATTCTGGAAATCATTCATACAGACATTTGTGGACCTATGCGAACATCATCCAAGAAAGGTTCAAATTATTTTTTAACATTTATTGATGACCACACACGTTGGTGTGAAGTAAGATTTGTGAAAAACAAAAGTGACGTTCTAAATGAATTTATAAAATATAAAAATTTAGTTGAAAATCAAAAAGGGGGTCGTATAAAATTTTTACAATCAGATAATGGAAGCGAATATAGAAATAAAGCATTTGATGAATTTTTAGATAAAGCAGGAATAGGCAGAAGATTAACTGTGACACATACTCCAGAACAAAACGGTATAGCAGAACGAAAAAACCGATCACTTGTTGAAACTGCGAGATGTATGCTGATCCAGTCAGGACTGCCACCATCATTCTGGGCAGAAGCCATTTTTACTGCAAATCACGTTCGGAACAGGTGTCCCTCAAGAAGTTTGGATGGAAAAACACCATTTGAAATGTGGACAGGTAAACCCCCTATTCTAACCCATTTTAGAACATTTGGTTGCAAGGGCGTTGCTCTTGATAAATCACCAACCAAAGGAAAATTTCAGCCACGAGGGAAATCGTGTATTTTTCTTGGTTATTCGGAAAGATGTAAAGCGTACAGAATATTTTTGGAAGAAGAAAGAAGAATAACTGAAACAAGAGATGTAAGGTTCCTGGATGAATTTCAAAAAGAAAATCAATATGAAGAATTCGAAACGAAATTGAAGAAAGAAGCAACTGAGAGTAAATCAATTACAATACCACTGAAGAAGACAAATTCAAGAAACGGACAAGAAGGAGATAATCAACAACAAAATTTAGAAGACGCTGATGAATATGACACAGCTGATGAAGAACCTGACCCGATAACTTCCACTACCAACGATGAGCAGCCAGTAGTTTCCAGCCGAGGGAGGGGAAGGCCTCGGATCATTCGGTCTGGAAATCCTGGTAGACCACGGAAACTATATAGGCCAGTTCAACCGCAGAACTGTATTTTGGTGGGTGAGGGAGTAGTTGAAAACTCTTTCACGTTTGAAGAAATAGCTAACATTGCTGACATATCCATGAAAGACGCAATGAACAGCCCAGAAGCACGTGAATGGAAAGAAGCAATAATATCAGAATATAGCTCGATAATAGAAAACGATACATTTGAATTAGTAGAACAAACAAACAACATTAACAAGATTGGGAGCAGATTCATTCTTAAAGAAAAATTGAAAGCGGATGGTTCTCTAGAAAGGCGAAAAGCCCGTTTGGTGGCTAAGGGTTTCAATCAACGGTATGGAGTTGATTTCAGAGAAACTTATGCCCCTGTGGTCAGAATGGGCTCAGTAAGATTGCTCATGGCATTGTCTGTAGAACTTAGATTGGAAGTTCATCAAATGGATGTCGTTACAGCCTTTCTGAATGGAGACCTGGAAGAGACCATTCACATGGAATTACCTGACATGTTTGAAGAAGCATTGACCAAGATAATAAAAAGAGGAGATACAAATCTGAAACAAAAAAGTGAGAAGTTACTGAAAAACTATGAAGAAGGGAAACGATTATGTCGTTTAAAAAAGGCTTTGTACGGACTCAAGCAGGCTCCGAGGCAATGGTACAAAAAGTTGGACCAATGTCTACGAAAATTCTTGGTACCATCAAATTCGGATCCATGTTTTTTCCATGCAAAGCGGGGAGACGACGTTATCTTTGTTGCATTTTATGTTGACGATCTATGGATATCATCAAGTAGCATCAAATGGATAAATGAAGTAAAAAGAGAAACTGAAAAAACCGGATATGATTCCTTCTGAAAAAGAGATGAAGAAACTGCCATATCAGCAACTCATAGGCTCCTTACTTTACCTTTCCGTTTGCACACGACCTGATATAGCATTCGCAGTGAATATGTTGAGTCAATTCAACAATGCATACACTAATGACCATTGGGCAGCGGCAAAAAGAATCCTGCGTTATCTCAAAGGCACGTCCGATTACGCGATTAAATTTCATAAGACTGGCAAAGGACTCATTGGTTACGCTGATGCTGACTGGGGTGCGTGTCCAGATGATCGGCGATCTTACACTGGATTCGCATTTCTCTTGGGAGGAGCAGCAGTCACTTGGGAAAGCAAAAAACAAAAAACCGTAGCATTGTCGACTGTAGAAGCAGAGTACATGGCTCTAGCTGAATCTGCGAAAGAAGCAATTTTCTTAAAAACATTTCTCTCTGAGCTAAACTACGGAAAACTTCAGTCATCTGTCACTATTTACAATGACAATCAAGGAGCTCACTGTCTTGCCAAGAACCCAACTCAGCACTCGAGAACAAAACATATAGACATCCGACATCATTTCCTGAGGCAATGTGTTGAAGAAAATACTATTGACATTCAATACCTACCAACGGAATCTATGATTGCTGATGTGTTGACAAAAGGGTTGCCTGGAGCAAAACATCATGTTTTCACAAGTGAACTTGGAGTTGCCAGTTTGAGGGGACGTGTTGTTTATACAAACTGACACTCCAATATAAATTTATTTAGTTAAATGTGTTATATTCACATGTTGATTATTATGTTGTATTGTAAACAAATAAAATTACTTCGCCTCTAAAATCTATCAAAGATAGTTGTGCTAATTTCACTTATAAAAATAACTAACTCTGCTAAAGTAAAATTCACTAAAAATCACATATTTACAAGAAAATGCCTCCGATTTAATTTGATTAGATAATTAGTATGTAGTTGATTAATACAGACTTGATAACTTATTGTATTATGTAGGTACACATTACAACTGTTCATGCAAATATTTAATACTTTGACACGTACATCATTCACAGGTACAATAGTAATTATCAATTCGTGTAAATTGATGGTTTTGGGATGAGTGAACTCTTATTACGTCAGAGATTTTCATTTTTAAATCCAAATTGTTACCGGGAAAATGTTGTAACACTGTCAAGTAGACGTATATAATTAGGACCTGTTCTGTCAGACTACTCACTGAGTGGTTTATACCTCCAGAAAAAATCCATCCTTGAACGGCTAACCGCTCGTTTGGAATGCCTGCATTATTGGTTCAGTCATTAGTAAAGTGCTCAAGGAAATCGAATCCACCTTCTTATTTATTTACATTTAATCAAATATCTCTAGTGATCTCTCGGTAATGGAGCGATAGGTAATATACAAATACTTGAAGACATTTCAGATGAGCTGTTTTTAGTTGTTGTCTCTAATAAGAGTCTTTAATAAAACGGAAAATACTTTGATAATTTTCAGAAATTGTTAGAACAATCTAAACACCAATTTTCAGCAATGAGTAAATGGGAAAACTGTACAGTTTTGAGCAGGTGTCGCGTGTCTAGTATAGCCGTTATCGAGAAGTTATGTCTTCCTGGTTTTTAACAACGTCCCTCTGGAGCAAGGACATAAAGGCAAGGCTTTTTATATTTGAGGGACGACCTTTTGCAATTGATACTGGGGAGTATGGGACAACCAAAGCATGAGAAAAACGCTGCAAATTATTACAAAATGGTTCATTATTTCTGTGTTAGATAGCCCTTCTACGCAGAACGTTGGTCTAACACTATTAAACCCCGTATGTAATATATAATCGGAACATGGCGCATCGTACCTCCCACAAGGGTTAACACCTTTAAAATTCCAATACCCCACTATTTTACGCTTCACAGTGAATGTTAGCAAAAAGGTCAATAGGTGCGGAAAGAATATAGGTTCAGAGGCCGCTTTACTAATCAGTGCGCTTCCATACCTTGTAATTGTTTCCAGGGAGTCCCAAAGGAGCTCCATCTAAATAACAGCTCCATGAGTCGATTAGGAAATAAATTAGCCTCAGGGGTTTCGAAGCTGATCTGAATCGCGCCATACTTTGTAATTGTATTCCAGATCTCCAAGAAGGAGCTACATTTCTAGTTTCTATATTATAAGCCGATTAAAAACCATTTAGGCCCAGAGGCCCCACAGCTGATCAGTCTGCGCTGGTATTAAATTCTTGATATTACAAAGGAGGTCCGTTTCAAATTGAAGATCCGTAGGTTGACATCAATATTAATTAAAACATAATATTAATTAATTAAAACATCTACATTTTACTAGTCCCCTCTGATCTCAGTATAACTATATTTTATGTAGGTACCTACCAACTGAAAATAACATAGATTTATGGATCACTGAAATGGTTCTAATAATCACGAAAACTCCATAGCAAAATATAGTCAATCAAGATGTAGATAACGTAAAACTTTGAATTCTCTCATTTAGAAAACAAGGAAAATGATGCTTGAAGAATTTACGTTAGCGCATACGCAGAAAGGGGTAATGATTTGACGATTTACAACCTAACCCGCACATTCCCAGAAAATGTAATAGAAATCTGATAAAATCAAGAAAATAATCTTGTTCCTGGGATTTCACTTTCGCGCATGCGCAGGAGCTATTAACGATGCAATAATATTAAAATTAATATGGAAAAATCAAACCATTGTTCCCTAACTACTCACCAAACAAGAGCGAGATTCGACGACTAGGGAAAATTATGCTCGAAGTAATTTACGTATAAAGCTATTCTAGCATTATATTCTAGCATGTATAATGCATTCTAAAGCTAACGGTTTAACGTTCAGCGTTGTTTATGGTGCTAATAGATTAGATGGGATCAAGCAAAAAATCACAACTGTTAGGTACCTTGACAGTTTTCGAGATCTTGATGTTTGAATTTCAGTCCTCAATTATTGCCATTTAGGGTTGACCGAAATTGATGCCGATGTTACTGGCACGTCCCCGGAAGTTGTATGATTTTTGAGCCAAATTTCAAAATTTGGTCCAAAAGTTTCAGAAAAACGCTCTGAAGTGCGTACGGAGAACAGACGGTTTTTTTTTAACACAGAATGTGTTTTAGCCATGGACTAACTAGCCAAAAATGGAACGCGGGATGGGAACGAAATGTGTGACGGATGATTTTCACGTACAACCGAGCCGTTGGTAGGGAAATGGAATTTCCGCCATTTTAATCGCACAGAAATCGTTCACCATTCGTTGGAAAGCTCTTGATTTATCACGAATTTATTTCGTATTTTTTTTCGTAGTTTCATACTATAACTATATAAATTGATGTTATAAATGAATAGTAAACAATGACGCTTGTTTGGTTGTCACTTGGTTGCGCGACAACGCAAACACATTCTGTGTTTCAATAATTTCGTCTGAAGTATGTAAATAGAGATAACCGGGGGTCCAGGGGGCTTGCCCCCTGGCGAGGCGCGGAGCGCCGAGTTTTTTTAAATCCGATTTCTGGATTCTACGCATCTTGAAACTTGAAATTCTGAGGAGGGTTTAAACATTTTTTTTCTTGGCCGTTTTCAAAGGTTTATTATTGAAAATAATAAATCAAAAACTTGAACCTTAATGAACTAAACAAAATTTAAAAAGCATGACCTTTTGAATAACGAAGGCACCAACTATTTTTGACCGGCAGATACTGATTTTTCCACGCCTTGCAGACATATTCATTGATCCTAATTTCAGTCTTCGATGCTTATCATGTCATAAGTAATGCTTGATGATGGGGAATTTAAGGAATTGTAGATAACAATTAAAGCCTTTCCTTGAAAAATATATTTATTTCGAGATTCGGTCCTTTTAACTCCTATATTAACTCTCCAACTTACAGTAATACTGGTTCTTTATATAAACGTACTCTAAATTGAAGATAATGTTATCGATCTATTTATGAGCAAAGATAAAATATCTTCTTAATAACAGAAAAGCCAACGCTAACTTTAGCCATAAATACTAACAGCAAGGTATCAAATAACAATACGAGAAATAAAACTTCTATTCTTCTATAATGCACCTCTTCACTATTCAGTTATATTACAAAGAAGAATTAAAATTAATGTCATTTAATGATTTAAACAACTTGCAGATGTGCCACAATCAAGGTTTCGCAGCTTGTACCTACTGGAAAAGGAAATAAACGAATACTATATTAATTTGTATGTTTCATTTTTGAAATGAAATAACACTATGCATTTGGGTGCTACCTTCCAAGGATGTTTCTAAGCTTGTCAAATTGTGGCCTATTAAATCAGCAAATCTGTGCCAACTATTTTTGTGAATGTTTGAGGTGATGATTGAGTTCTTATAATGTTAGAGGTGAATAAAAGAGATCTTTGATTTTAGTTTTTGTAATATAACGATGTACTTCGTATGAAAATATATTCACGAACTGAGAGATTGGTTTTCGTAGTAAACACAAACTGAAACCTTGATAGTAATTATAAATAAAAGTATCAATGAAATGATACTGGAGTCATGACTGGCATCCCAAAATCCTCTCTCGATCATGACTTCTTGCGGTCTTCCCATAGATACGTCACACTCATACAGAAAGAGTTTTGCAGAAATGATGCTTCTCCCTGGGAACAATCTTCGTCAGTGAGTCTGCAGGCATCATTGATGTAGGATTGTAAGAGAGAAGAAGTAATCCTTTTTCAATCTCTTCACGAACATAATGATAACGGATACCTACTTATATGTTTTGTGCATGAGTGACGGCAGGGATTTTCAGCACATTCTTTGCTCCCTGACTGTCCTTTTTGATTGAGATAGAGGCTTGAGGAACACCGATGCATGAAAACCGCCCCCTCAGATATGCGGCTTCTCTAGCTGCGTCTGATATGGCGACATATTCAGCTTCAACACTACTTCTCACAATGGAATTCTGCTTCCGGGATTCCTACGAAATCACTGCTCCGCCAAACTTGAAAAGATATCCTGTGTATGAATGACGATCACTGATACAATTACCCCAGTCTGCATCACTGAATCCTTGTAGTGACTCACCCGTTTTCTTGAAGTGCAGTCCATCTTCACGGGTGCTACTGAGGTAGCGTAGGATTCATTTGGCTGCCTTCGTGTTCTTGATTATGTTCATGATTGAACTGACTGAGGAAACTAACTGCATGCGCGATATCTAGCCTTGTTGCTATAACCAGATACATTAGTGACCCAACTAGAGATCGGAATGGGAGTTTTTCATCTGGAATTTCAGGCTTGTCCGATTTTAGGCCCACTTCTAGTGGCGTCGACACTGGTTTACAATTTTTGGGTCATAGAAAACTATATTTTGTAGATGCAAGCGGTTGTTACTGGCCCATAACCTCTTACAATGTTAGAGGTGAATAAAAGAGAATATAATCTTTGATTTTAGTTTTTGTAATATAACGATGTATTTCGTATGAAAATATATTCACGAACTGATAGATTGGTGTTCGTAGTAAAAACAAACTGAAACCTTGACAGTAATTATAAATAAACGTATCAATGAAATGATACTGGAGTCATGATTGGCATCCCAACATGACTCGCTGACAAACGTACACAACACAATAGTTCCTACTATATATAAATGTGTAAATGCAATAGTTGTTTCACAATTCGTTTCGGGCGTAGGCAATAATGATAGCAAACATGATTGCATGAAAACAATAGTGATGTTATTGGTGTATGTTAATATTAACTAGGATGCAATTAACAAAGAAGTGAATTTTTTTCGACCACTACATCCATATTTTTTTGTGGCCTACACGAAGCTAGTTCGAGGAGTCATGCATTGTCTATATACACAAACGACTGGAGCTGATGCTCAAATACTGATCAGAAACATTGATATCACATTCGTTGAATAGACACAATCATATTTATATTGTCATTTATATACTAACTTTATAATAATACGTACAGCTATTCAGCATCAGCCAGCAAAGCTGACAGCGGTGGGGTTTCGTATTTATACAATTATACCGCTCATAGTTCTCACTTATCTTAGAATCATGCATATTACAAATTTATTAAATTCATATATAACACATAGATTTGTATTGCACTTTAACCGATTTTAGTGGATACCACTTTGGTTTCATAAAAAGTTAAACATTAATCTAATACAGAAGGCCCGACATTCGGAACAGGATGCTTCATTTTGTTTACTCATATTTTTATTTTTTGTTAAGGTGCCTATTAGCTTGCAGTCTCGTTTTTTGCCTTCTCTTCTATAATTTTAGTAATTTTTCAAAATTAGACAAGTAACAATACATGAACCTATTTATTGTTCTTGAACTCAGAAGTCTACACTGCCGAAAATTGATTAGTACAGAAACTGAAACTTTGGGTTCACAACAAAATGTAAGTAACTCATTTTTATTTTTGAGTTTTTAAAATTAATTTATTTTAAAATTATTTTATTTTTTTACTTCAAACCAAAATACTCTAACCTGGCGGCAAATGCATAATCAATATCTTTTGAACTAGAACGAGTTTTTCACGGAGTTTTATGATTTGAGAACGTAGGAAAGAATGAGATTGAAATAATTGATATTTGGACGCTTCGTCATTACAATAAAAATGTTAGATTAACCTCAACATTTACATTTTTACTCAAAATAACATCCCACAACGCGGATATATACCTATTAAATGTAAAGCTCTTCTTTAAATTATACTGTTTTGCATTCAATTTGCACCGTTGTTTGTTCGAGTCTTTCGAGTTGTTAAGAAGTCTTCTGATTCGCTGGGAAGAATCACCTCTAGGAGCCAAACACAACGTTTGATTATTTTCCTTTGGGAAACTAGACAAAATTGTGATTTGATTGAGTATATGTAAAAATACAAAATATATTAAGCTCATATATTTTTACGGTCAAATGATTTAACGTAACCATTCATGACAAACAACGCAACAAAGACAATACGAAAAATACGTAAGGTGCAAATTGCATCACTACCCTTATATACCAATTCTCTTCGGCCAAGGATCGCTAGCTATAAACCACTCATTCAAAACGGGGTTGTAGTGGGTATTCCACAACACTTTTTAAAAATATTATCAACATCATGGTGAAAGTTTTCTAAAAGGACGCAATATGATGGGTACATGAGTACTGCAATCGTGTGAAATGTCATCGAATCAGATATGTCTTCAGGGCTCACTGATTCCATAACTTCAGACGTAATATTTTCCTTCTGTTTCATGGCAAAATTAGCCAGCATTTGTTTACTGAAATTTGCATACAAAGTTTTCTAAAATGTTGAGTCCGAATATTTTGTTTAAAAAGCAAATTACTGATTGACGGGAAGACAGCATTGGTTACCAAAAATGTTAACCTTATGTGGTTCTAAAATAGTTATGCCAATCAATGATGCATGCTTACTCTACATTTAAACAACTAGACGTAACAAGTAAAATTTGATTAATTCAAAATGAAACTTGCAATAGATTTTGATAGTTACAAACAAAATGTCCTCTACTGATTTCGTTCGAACGGAACCAAATGAATCTCATCAAGGTACTATAAATAAAATGTGTCGTATAACTAATACCCAAGCGTAGCTAAAACATCAAAAGAAAACTACCGTTGCCCAAGTTTGAGCGGAGAGGGAGAGAGACGGAGTGAGAGAGAGCAGGAGCTGTCCATCACAGGTAGATCATTGCAGATCATTTCGAGTAGATCACGACGAACCTCTTAAGAAAGATCACGATTCCATGGGATACTCTTCTACGTATCCGCTGTTAGTTGTGCCATTTGCGTTTACTTCACTGCTTTTCCTATAACATCAATACATAGTTATTTTTCCAGCTCAGCACATTATTCTGAGAAACCCTACCAAGCGCTGAGATAAACACTAAATTAAAACTTATCCTTTATTACGATGATAACATATACAAATATATTCACTTACTTACATGACTAAGCAATTTGAAAAGAGATCCTTCTCAATAGGTACTTGAAAGAACAGATCATGAATTATCACACAATAGTTCATTATTTCTGAATTGGATTCCTTCCTCATGCAAAAATCACTGGCCTATCGCCATCAATTGATTTACCTCGCACAAGCTGAAGGGTGAACTGATAATAGTGCGGCAAACTCGGATGGAGGGGGGAGGGGGAGGGGATTTGGAATCTATTTGTATGATCCGTAGAAAACAGAAAAAAGTCAAATGGGAGGGCAGTATAGTTTCCTCAGTAGTTATCGTGTCCAGCATATGTATATATATATAACTAGCTGTGCGCCCGTGCTCCACTACGGGCAATTTATGGTAATTACATGCCACCTTATGCTATGTAAGGTGGCTTCGTACCTTGCATCATTTTTACCCAGTAGTCCCAAAATGGCCCCAATTCAAATTTCAGCAATCAAGTTTCAACTTGCACCGTCTTTCAGAATATTATACCTAATCAGATCAAATTTAAGATTTAGTGATTACATTTAATTAGAATATAAAAATACGTCTTTCAGGATTTTCCATGTTTGCTCATCCCTATCGTCCTGGCGCTGACGGCGAAGAAACCTTAAGGCTAATATGCACAATTCCTGAACGTTTCATAAAAAAGCGCTGAAATTAGATAGTTTTTCCGTGACAAGATTTGGTTATAGACAAGCAGATCGAAAGGTTAGCAGAATGGTAGATGGACATGGATCCGAAATCGTTCAGAAAGCTGAGAGTGAAAGTGCTGATTTCTGAATAATAATAAAAAAATAAGTTCATTCTTCTGTACAAATACATGGTAGCTTATGTACCATATTAATCACCGTCAGTGAAGAAGCGAAACCAGTTACTAGCTCATTTATAGGAAATTAATGTTGAAATCACTGACTCGTAATGAGAGTCCCGTTTTAATTATATTAGCTGCTTCAATTGCTGAAGGTTGCAATGATGATAACTTTGACCGTATTAAAGAATTTTGTTTGAGAAGATAACATTTGTTTCCCCATTGTATGGTCTATTGTGCGATAAACAATAAATATAATAAAATGGGGATTCACTAACTTCCCGAAGTTCTCTCCGTCTTCGAGCGTCACTGGAAGCGTTGTTCTCACAGTTTCAGGCAGCATCAAACATAGTAGAGCTGACGTTAGACTTGAGACACCGAAAAATGCGGCCGGTACTTGTGGGGAAATTACTTGAGCCTGGAAAACAATATTGCAAATGAATAATCATTAGTATTGTCGTATAATTGAAACGTGGAAGTGCGAAAGGGTCTAAGTGCTTTCTGCCAGATTTTTTAGCAGATCAATTCAAATGTTTAGAAGTGAATATTATCAAAGGGACATGACTGAATGAAAGAAAAGCATTTTTCTCTGCTATTCTATGATAAGATTAACACTTAGACTAAGTTTATAGTGTAATGTTGACTGCACTGCAGCAGTCATAGACATTAAAAATTTTAGAAAGCAGAAACTATGAAATCGTCCACAGGTGTTACTTCAATAGTGTGTGGTGCCATTTACTGTAGGAACTATATAATGGTTCCGGTGGCACTTGAACTTGCTTCATATCACTGTCCTTGGCACATATACATGTAAAACACTTAGATCCTTTTGCACTTCTACGCTTCATTTGTTGCAGCTCCGTCCCTCGACCCCCCGATTTTACACTTTTAAGTAAATCTTACTAAAAGAAATGCTATATGACGAAGGAATCTTTCCACCACTTAGAAAGGTTGCATAGACGGTGAATGGATTTGAAACAGTTTTTTTGTTTGCGCATTCGTACCAGTAATTCGCAGAAGGAAGGTGACAGCATGACATTACACCACATGTAATACATTTAAAGCTTTTCAACGAGTGGTGAACGATTTTTTCAGGTAGAAACAGAGCAAGTTCTTAACCAATTTACGTACCCAACACAATTATGTAATCGTCGGGAGAAAGGATGACTTTATCATCTTATAACGACCTACCAGGTTTGCAAGAACTTGACAGTAAAGACTTCATATCAGAACATCCACGATTTTCTCCCCAAAAAATGTCCCTTCTAGTTGAAACTGGGTTTAAATAAATGAGGACAAATCAAACAACGGACATCATCACGTAATTCAGCGTTAAATAACAAGTCATGATGGCCAAATCATGTCCCAAACTTTAATTTTGCGTATTTTTGCGTTCTACACAAGTGCGCTGCGAGAATGAATTGCATGAGTGTTGTATGTTTCTTGAAATTATACATCAGAATATTTATTAAAAAAGGGTTTTTATCTTCAAATAACACAGTAGGTGTGCAAAACACCCAATTTTGCATTGCGTACGTGCGTTAAAATATCACTGTTGGAATTGATTTAAAAAAAAGTAATGACAAATTGTTTCGGTTTGACTTTTTAAGTAGTAACTTATTCAGAACATATTACAATGGTTGTCCTTGGCTGAGAGAATCTGTATACTACAAAATTTCTAAGCTCACATCTGTTTCATAACAAGTAGGTATTCATACAATTAAGCTTATCTAACTTTTAAAAAGATCATTCTTTGATTTACCAAATATATAAATTAGTACACTGCTATAAGAAAGAAAAAACAACTCGTATCGACAGATAGGCAAAAATGAGTACCTATGTATAAGCCTGAACCAGGTGCTGCTAGCCATTCCAAAAACATCGCAAATACAATACAAAGTGTTCATAGTTCACAGCTACTCCACAATTTTGAAATTCTTCTTCTGTAATCCGCATTAGGTGGAACACAATTTTTAAAACTCACATAATTATTGGTGTGGAACTAACTGTTTCTCGAATTTAAGTTGGCCTTTATCAAGTTTATATGAAATTTATGGTCCTTTAAAGTGGTCATGTAGATTTGAAGGGAGTTCCAATCGATTCAGCGTGACGAAAAGATCTTAAAAGCTACCTGAAACCTAATGAGTTTGGAAAAATTGTAAAAGTTGTGATGGATATGGGTAGTTCCTCCTTCTCGATTCTTGAAAATGCTACCCCTTGGCATATTCCTGAGGTTTATTCAACCTTCAGCAGGCTATCCTCTGGGTGTAGCCGGTTAACCGCCGTCCCCCTTTGGAGGAGGAACCACTACATTTCCATCACCTGCATTGTAATATATTAGCAGAGGTCGGTTTCGAATCACACCTCCCTCCCCCTCAGACCCCTTTATTATTGAATGTCCTGCCCCCCTCCCCCTTCAATAGGCAAAATGGGCAATATGCATTAAAGTTTTACCCTTTCAAAATTGAAATTCACACTAGCCTTACAAACTTGCAGCCCCCCTTTCACTCTTCTTTTTCTCTTCCCCTCCCTGCTTTTTGAAAGCCCCGGGAGTGTGAAGGATAAGGGTAGTTCTTCCTTCTAGATTCTTGAAAATGCAACCATTGGCATATTCCAGAGGTTTATTCAACTTTCCGGATATCCTCTGAGTGTAGCAGGTTAATCGCCTCTTCCCTTTGAAGGAGAAGCTACTACATTTCCATCACCTCCATTGTCATAAAGTTGACCCTTCAATATTGATCATAAGTGTTACATTTCATTTTAAGTTGGCACGCTCAACATTGATACACTCAGAAGGAAAACTTACGAGAGAAGCAATGAAGGGAGATATCATGGAGCCGAAGCGAGCGCACATGGATCCAGAGCCGAGCCCTGTGTTTCTCACGACTGTCGGGAAGAGCTCCGAGGAGTAGAGGTAGAGAGTCGTGAACCCCACTGCCGTCCCCGTCACCCCCACTGTGGCGAAACAAACTCGATACCAGTCCAAGTGGGGCAAACCTGCAATACAAAAAAAAAAAAAAAAGTTTGATAACACAGGGTTAACTATTAGTAAGATGGTACCTACTCTTGTTTTGGCAATGCTCTTCTCTCGCACTGCAGACACTAAGAAAAGCCTTAAACTCTATTGCAGCTTTGCCAGACTAATATGTACCTGAAATCAAGTGATTCTAGCTGTCAGAGACAAGTTTATTTTAATAAATAAACAGGGTGGACCACCTTACCATAAATATGTTCACAAGCAATACACACTAACTCTATTTTTTCGAATGGGAAAACTAATTTTATTGAAGATTTGGGATGTACGTGAGATTTCATGAAATAGTGACCCATCACTCGGATTTTTGAGCAAAAACGAGCGCAATTGTGAGTAAAATATAAAATATTGAGTTTTAGGAAGTATTCGATTGCCACATATTATGTGATACATGGTTTTGGTCTATTTTTCACACAGAAACACGTTGAGACGTTCATTTACTGATATCAGGAACATCAATGTGAAAAAAGGCAGAAACAAAAAAACGTTAGTGGACATTGCGCTGTTGAGAAAACAAATGGGAAAATGTGTTATTCAGACAGTTTTTCGGAGTTTTTCCAATTTGGTTGGTATCAATTGGTAATACATCCCTAAAACAAAAAATGAACATCACTACGTGATTCAGCGTGCAATAACTACCCCAAAATTATGTACTTATCACATGTGGCAATACCTTCTAGTACTCAAAATGTCTCATTTCAAATTTATTGAAAATGGGGGGGGTTACCATTTAACACATCCTCCATCAACAACAGTGGAGGACATAATGGGGATGGGTATTGGCGGCCGTGTAGGTATATACCATTATTTCTACCCACAAACATAGAAGTAATAACTTGTGAAATTATAGTGTTCATAAGAAATGGAGAGGACATGGAGTAAAACGAACGAAATCACTGAAATTGAAATAGTTAAATCACCGTATTCACAATAGATATGTATCAGAACCTGCACTCCTATGCATAACCGAACATGAGCCAAATTTTCCACACGTAATTCCGACAGTTTAACCCATTTTCATGAGCCTCACACAGTAAAAAAGCAATACGAAGTGGTCATACGAGGCATTTGGGCTAAAATTAGGAACCAATGGAACCGAAAAGTATGACTCTCTTCGTTTGAATACTGTGGTTACTAAAATCTGGGTGGGTGAACGCTACGTGAAAATGTAAGGAACTTAGTCTGCATCTGATCAAATTATGTATAGTTAGGTACAAGGTACAAACCTATCTGCATGCGAATTATTTGGAACAATATGAAAGGAAGTTTGATGATAAATTTGGGCGCAAGTCAGCATTTGTTGATCGGGGTTCAACCAGAAAGAAAAAGCAGTAGATGGTTATCACATTCTATCCTACTGTATATACATTCAATTACGTAGATTACCATATATTTTGTGCACTGGAATTTCTACCCTTTGTAATCTTGAACAAATCCATATGCTACTGATACCTATTTCGCTATAATTTCCACCACAATCCACTGCAATTATATAAAAAAAAAAAAAAATACAAATTGCAATCTGTTATACTCCTTCTTAACTATAATGGTTGGATTCCGGTTAGATAGTCCGTGTAAACTGGAGTAAGCACGAATCCTAAAGTCTATGGCTGGAGTGAATTCAAACATTTGCTGTTCTGTCCTAAAACATTCGACCCGGTTTGAAACATTAGATGCCATTGATGCATATGGTTCACCCCAGTATACTGTTGCTTTCTTTTCCCTTAATCAGTCGTGAATTAGGTACCTGAGAGAACAATGTATATTGTTTAAAAACGACACGGAATCCCTTGTCATCAATTTTCATTGGTGACCACTTAAGTCTGTGGTCCCGAAGCTGCTGATCCGTTTATGGAGAAGCGATAACCCTAGAAACATTCAACTCCAAAAGCAGTGATCAATAAATGTCTTTGGAGACAAATTAGGGACTACAACACTTTACGGAGGTTCGTAAATAAAACTCAATCAAAATCCTCCGTGCACCGCTCGAACCAATGTGTAAACCAATATTTCAACCGAAGCGTGGTGGAAGACTCAAGTTTTTATTGTCATGGATATGTCTTTGCTCTGGGGGGTCAACCAAAAATTTTAATAACAATTCTAATAAGTCAGTTACAATATTCTTAACGTAAAGCAATAGCATCATTTACTCCACTCCATAGGAAACATTTTCATCCCTTGACAACAGTCGACTGTTAACAACAACTCATTGTTGTGGCTTCTCTCCACAGTTATTTTAACATTTCTATAGGTAACCGTTGTCCTAAGTAAACCGTTGTTTTGTTGAAATTAGTCGGGATGCGGCCCAGAGATTTGTTTAATTTTAAAGGATTTGTTTACAAATCTCGTGGACAACCGTTATAAAATCCCCAATCAAAGACATATCCATGTAACATGGTATCTGCTTGTAAAGCAGAGAGTGGAACTCGTTTACGAGTTGTTTAGTTAGGTAACTAGGTACTTGATGTAATGTATTTTTTTGTTTCCGGCCTGTGCGCGCCCCTACCGAGCTGAATTGTAACTACGTTCCCCCCATAGTCTTTTTGCACAAATAGGTTCCGTTGAATGAATTGGCGCCTCAGTTTTTATTAATGTATGTCCGCTACTAAAATACAGATTAGTTTAACAAATAGATCAAAATGATTTGTGTAGTTTGGTGGTCTGGATGCTCGCAAGCTCGCATCTCAAAAATGCATAACATCAAGTAGTCAATCCCTTAGTAAAATACAGATTAGTTAGACGAATAGATCAAAATGACGTTTTAAAGTATGATTTAAAACATTTATAATGACGTTTAAAAATATATTTCGGAGGTTGAATTCGAATGCAATAAAATATTGTCCCGAGTTTGGGATCGAACTCGGATCCTTCGTTTTAGAAGTCTGATACGCTTTCCACTACACTATGGAGAATTTTAGCATCTAATGAATAATCATAGAACTTAGCTACCCATAAGGGAGCTTATTTCCATTGCCAGTTGACGCTAGTTCGAATTCAGGTCGGCAGGGGCGCCCACAGCGGGACATGCTGTGTACCTAGTGTCTGGTCCTATTTTGTTTGTTTTAAAGGCTGAAATATTGCTAGCAGGGATTAGAATGAATCCGAATTCAAGTAGATCGGTGAAGAAAACAAATTTACTGAAGTATAATTAAATTCTGACTTTAAAGGAGCGACTACTGATCATGGGGCAGAAGAAATAAAATTACGAAGACACAGATAACCTTTGAGACTGTGTAGACAAACGTAGTAACATAGGTAGGTTGTAAGCTTCGAATAAGCAAAATATGTAAGATATGTTTTAAACCCGTAAAACTATAATAGGGGCAAGGTCACTGTACGTTAATCTTGTTCTGTAATTTGACGCCATGAGTGTGCTGATGGTATTACGAGGAAAGATATTGGAACAACTAATGGATCAACGTTAATGAAAGTTAGGTCAAACATCACATATGGGGCCTAGTTTGTTCCAGAAGCTCGGCATCAATTTCAATCAACCCCAAAGGGTAAAAGTGAAGTGCTGAAATATAGAAAAATCTTGATCTCGAAACTTTCAAAATAAGAGGGTGTCCATTTATAGATACCATACCGAAGAATCGAATGAAACAATCCGTACCGCAGCAAGTTCATCCGTTTGCCCTCCCTAAGGGTTCGATCTTTTGGAACAATGAACATAAACATGGGAGCAAATCATGGTTTGATTACCCGATTAATGGGTTTCCTAATGAGACATTAGTAAGAGAATTTTGAGTGCATTTTTTTATGAATTCACTTTTGTTTTAGAGTTTCCTTCTGAAACATTTAAATTTGTAAAAAACCATCTTTTTCTATCGTTACACTTGATACTTGAACACTTTGAGGGACAGAAGATGTAAGATATGTTTTAAATCCGTAAAACTGTAGTAGAGGCAAGGACACTGTACGTCATCTTGTTCTGTAATTTGACGCCTCTCTTATCATGCATCCATCTGTGTGGTGGGGTACCTGGAAATTATAGTAAAAATATCTTACTTCCGGGAAGCACGAGAATAATTAGGCACGAAACCGCCGCTAAAATTTGACCTCCGAAAAGCGTCATTTTCCGGCCAAATTTATCCATTGTGTAAATTGATGCCAAGACTCCTGGGATGATGAATGCACCTGAAAAGAGAATAAAAACATTAAAACTTGAAGGGTAGCTAATAATTAATATCAAGTCCAAGAATATAAACGTTAACGTACACTTTAGCATTCGTTCGGGAAGGAATACACGTGTGTTTTGATGTTTATTACTTTTGACATCAAAATAGGATTTAGCATCCTAAACAAATCTCCAAAAGCTAATTTTAAAGTCCAAAATCCAAGAAATTTAGCAAGAATGGGGTAAATTTAGAATTGAATACGACATCTGGTTTCCATCTGCCTTTTGCTCGGTCCTCGAGTGGTAGGTACGCGCGTTTGACACAATATACACCAAATGACTTTTTAAGAGGATTTTTAGAATCCTCTCCGTAAGACCATTCAATTGAATTAATCCATCATACGCATGAGAAAAACGTCAATATCCTAAAACATAAATTTCATGCTGCATAATGGGTCAAATTCATACAAATTTGAAGGTCGATGACAAATGGTTTCTAGGTACTGGCTAATGGAATGGGCGGCCATAGGTACTGCACATGTATGAACGTAAATTTCGTTATCTGAGACGATCCACCAAAACTGTTTAGGTAATTTTTGTAAATATTTCAGAGGTTTTACAAATAAGTTCCATAAGTTTCATGGACATTGAGATATGAGAAGTAGGCACTATGAAAGGGTAGATAAGACAGCAATTATTAATGGTGATTAGAGAACTGTAATAATTTCGTCTCCTCAGGTTATCACCAACCATATTTCCTGGAATCAATCGTGCTCTCACAACTTGGCAGATGGTTTTCCAAATATTAAAAGGGCTTTAAGAGCAATATATCGGTCATTCGTTTTTTTAACGATCTGTAGGCATCTTTGAAAAAATCATAGCTCGTACGCAGTTTCCAACAGATTCAATGACAGTTTCAACCATAGTGCGGTTAAAATGCCACGGCTGTGTGAAAGTTTCCTAAACAACGCTAATCATATCAGTGGCTAGCTTCATCAAGTAAACCTCGGAAATATCTCCTCGATTATAAAGCATTATCCCAACCATTGCCAGTGACATTTCTTCTTAATACAAAACTCTTGAAATAACACCGAACGCCACAGTACTCCATCAACTCTAAAACAGATGGCCCGATGCACTATACATATTTACTTATGGCTTAGTACTTGACAATCGAGCGGGTTGTGTTTTTTATGACTTGTCATACGCAAGCGTAAATTCCATCAACCATCATTTTCTCACGCCCCCATTGTCCGATCTCGCTCAAATTTTGAGGATAGGTCGAAGAGGTTAATTTCAGCATTTCCTAGCAATTTCAGCATAATCCTATCATTAGTAACCGGGCGACGCCCGACTGCCTCCCTGCCAGGCGTACCTCATTTTTGGAGAGGACGAGTGCCACCCCGGGAAGTAGGCGGTAAGTTCGTGGGGCACCCAGCTGCCACCCCGCTCGAACGGAGAGGAGGAAAACTGACACCCGCACAAACATGATCGTGTTTCTCGATTATGTATATTAATTCTAAATTTAAGAATTAATAGGTACTATCAATTTTACAGTGAAACGGTTCTTCGTCCCAGAGGGAATCTAAATTATAGAATATACACCACCAAGTGACAACTAGAAAATGCATAAGTTTATTCGTAATAAAACAATTGAATGAGAACATAAAATATTAAAATAATAAATGAAATGTTCCTTAGTGATTAAATGTTAGACTAGTCTGACCATGAGTAGTAGTAGAGTCAAGTAGTAAGTCCGTAGGCCAGTCAAGATTTGCGCATCTACAGGTGAGAGGGGAGGTCCCCAAATATCACATACATAACATTGCGGCGAGCGAGTTGATAAACAGGCGTCCCGAAGTGCTGCGACCCTAAGGCGACTCGATGAAGGTCCATCTTTAATCGCTACCTACCACTCTCTTATCTTCTATGCCTAACTCTCATCGCGACGTTCGACTACCAAGAACAAACAAAAGTGGGTGCAAAAACTTATTGAACGCTACGAAAACGACGAAATTTCTATGCTTGCTTTTGTGAAATTCATATCGGCGAAACTGCGCCCTCACTTGGAAGATGAATGAATAGTTGTTACTGTTGCATAAGATTTTGTTTTATTGTGTTCTTGACGCGTGCAATGAATTCCGGTACCACATTCGTTCAAACTATCCATTTGTTTTGACTACACTAAATTTTAACTATATCATTATTTATAATAAAGTGCATTGAGAAATTTTTGAGTTTATTGACGTTTGGCGTGGTACTTGTCAACTGGTGGGGTGGCACTTGTCAACTGTTTGATTAGGGGCGGGGAGGCAGTTGTCTATAGGCCGTGTACGGCCGGGTGGCACTTGGGAAAAAAACCACGAGTAGGGAGGCAGTTGGGAACCGCCCTAGTAACCATTGCGCTTGCGCGAATACGTATTCCTGTTTAAACGAGCCTAATTTCAACAGTTTTCATCTGATTTTGATGCAATTTTCAGGGAATGTGTGGGTTAGCTGTAAATGGTCCACTATTAATTCCACACTTCTCAAATCATTACTACGTTTTGCGAATGTGCAAACGTTAATTCCTTCAAGCATCATTTTTGAACGCCTTAGCCTTCCAATCCCGCTCAAATTGAGTGCATAGTTGGGGGACAATGGTTTAATGATTGCTTGTTAATTTCTCCCAGGAACAAGGTCTAGTTTTCATCATGATTTAGATTAAATTTACTGGTAATTTGTGGGTTAGGCTGTGGATTGTTCCTTACGAATTTCATTTTTCTCAAATCGCTACTCCATTCTGCGCATGTGCTAACGTTAATTACTTCAAGCATTATTTTCCTGTTTTTTATAAAATACCCTTACTGTGAAACGTAAAATTGCGAGGTCTTGGAACTGTAGAAGTGTGAACCCTTCTCGGAGGCACAATACGCCATGTTCTGATCACATATTACATACGGGGTTTAATAATTATAGACCAATGATCTGCGTAGAAGGGCTATCTAACACAGAAATAATGAACCATTGTGTCATAATTTGAAGCGTTTTAATATTGTATCATGCTTACTTGAAGCAGCTACATTGATGAAAATGTCTCCTCCGGAGTGACTGAGGTACTGTTCCAGCCCGAAAAAACACAAACCGATGTTGGTCCAGTTGGCCCATACGACAAGCGTCTTCATTCTCATGTTAGGAGTCCTGAAGAGGTCAAGGAATCCTGCTTTGTTTTCAGAAGTCTGCTCGACTCCCACTTTCTGAAATGAAACTGCTGGTTTATGATCTATGCAATGATGATGCTTTATGTTTGACATAAAACCGAAAGCTAAACTAATCGATAGTGATAGTCCTTAAAATGAAGAGAGAGAACGAATAAATTCATGTATTTTAAGAAAATACAGCTTAAAACATCACGCAAACATAAAACGGATAACATAGCTTCCTTGTAAGTAATGTCAGTGTTTGAGACCTTGAGATGTGGTGGAACTATTGTGATAAAAAATCTTTTGATGGTTTGCTATCTATCAAAACCATCGAAATCAGCGAAATTTCAATAGAACAGGAATTCTTAATTAATTGATATCTAGTCTTCATTAACTTTTCCTGCATTATCTATTCCCAAACAAATCAGCCTAGTAAATATTATTCTTTTGAAAACAACCAGATTATATTTTCCGAAAATCTCGAATTGTATGCAATATTATAGTTCAGTTGCTTAATGAACCTCGACGTTACAGTCAAGTACAAGAGGGAAACAACGTGTATGTCCCTATCAACAAATCAACCTTGCCAGTCACCGTACCTACCCATCGGGTACAGAACATCGGCACTAACCAGATATTCGTCGAAAAATGTTATTATTTTTAGTACAGCCCTGTAAAGGAATACAAATGAATTTGCCCACATCAGAGATGATATCCTCTAATAGAGATTTTGCACTTTTGGAATAAAATTTAATACTACTTATAATACCTAGGTACACATGTTCGATATTTATTTCATGTCTCACATCTGCTCGCTAACATCTCTTCACTGATTATACTAAAATATTAGGACTGATGTTTCTAAAAACCTACTTACCTACTGGTTATTTATAAATACCATACATAGGTAATATTGAACTATCACTATCCGGTTTGTGAGACATCAACCTGTGCAGACGTTTGGTCGCACACATGCCTTTGCGATCACAAGAAAACCATAGGAAATGAAAGGTAATTTTTTACTAATTCGTACGGACAGTACGGACAGACTGGCTTCGAGACGAATAGCGAGCTCTTTTAGTCCGAAATGAGAAACAAACGAGTTTATAATGCCTACTGGTTCAATGGAACCGCGTAATGGACCTTCTCCGAAAAACTGTGAATGATGAATTATTATAAATATGAGTGCAGTGATTAACAAGTGTGTTATTATGAAGCATGAAAAACTGAAAATTATTACACAACGGTAGTTTTTTGACATTTTGCTGTCTTTTGCGCATGAATTCGAAAATCGTCACGGAGTGGAGCACCACGAGAAAAGCCTTGACCTTACAGACTTAATAAAACTGCATTCCCCCAGAATGTGCTGCTTTTGCACTTATTCCTCTTCAACATCCACAGCTGACCTTAAAAAAAGAAGCACTTTGCCTTCTTCATATTCGAGCATTAAAAATGCGAGAAAAAAAAACTGAAAAAAACTCGGCGCTCCGCGCCTCGCCAGGGGGCAAGCCCCCTGGACCCCCGGTTACCTCTATTTACATACTTCGGACGAAATTATTGAAACACAGAATGTGTTTGCGTTGTCGCGCAACCAAGTGACAACCAAACAAGCGTCATTGTTTACTATTCATTTATAACATCAATTTATATAGTTATAGTATGAAACTACGAAAAAAAATACGAAATAAATTCGTGATAAATCAAGAGCGATTTATCAAGTAAATGTCCTAAAGAGGCTACATACGAAATTACAGCTTCCTAGAGTGTAAAGTATAGAAATTAGCTTTAAAAGCCACTCATCTGATCCGGACCCTGGACATCGTCAAGTAAATGTCCTAAAGAGGCTACATACGAAATTACAGCTTCCTAGAATGTAAAGCATAGAAATTAGCTTTAAGAGCCACACATCTGATCCGGACCCTGAGCATCGTCAAGTAAATGTCCTAAAGAGGCTACGTACGAAATTACAGCTTCCTAGAGTGTAAAGCATAGAAATTAGCTTTAAGAGCCACACATCTGATCCGGACCCTGAGCATCGTCAAGTAAATGTCCTAAAGAGGCTACAAACGAAATTACAGCTTCCTAGAGTGTAAAGTATAGAAATTACCTATTCAAATTATTTAACCTCCGCTTCACAAATCAAACCGTTTTCGTAATACTCAGATCACCTGCTATGAATCAAATCATCGAAACACAAGCTCAATGAAATCATCAGAAATTAACAAGCGGTTGCAATCATGTTCACAATATCAATTATTGAGAATGATCACCTGTGTGTAAACAATAATTATTTATATAACCATGCTCATAACTCAGTTTGTTGGACACGCACTTCGCAGTAGTTAACATAATATTGTTGGATAAATCGAGAGCTTTCGAACGAATGGTCAACGAATTTTGTGGGATGAAAAACGACGAAGTACCATTTCCCTAGCAACGACTCGGTTGTACGTGAAAATCATCCGTCACACATTTTGTTACCATCCCGCGTTCCATTTTCGGCTAGTTAGTCCATGGCTAAAACACATTCTGTGTTAAAAAAAAAAAAATGCAAGAGTGGTATGGCCTTCATGTAATTTTACTGTGTGTGCGTTTTCAAGCAAAAAAGCTTGAGGATAGGCCGGTCTGGACCTTACAATCAACCATATCTCAGTTATTTTCGTGCATTTTTATGCAAAAAAACAGCTCCAGCTTCAGCTCACTTCCGGCTTTTTCTCCATTTGAGCAAATCTACTTCCGTGTGTTTGTAAGTGTACAGGTTCCCCCTACTCTTGAAAGATTTGGAACAGTTTGCTAACTTAGTTGGGCAGAAAAGCTATCAAATATGTGCATAAATAATAAAACTTTATGTAATGGTTTGTAGCGTTTTTATTTAGAGCGGCCCTGACCCCTCGCGCGCTGTCAGGTCTTCATGGCAAATCTTTAATAGGTATACTTAAATAGAAAACGCTTTTCCTCTGAAAAATATTATTTTTATCCTTAATCAATTTGATATGTGCGGAAGGCATCACTTTAGACTCCGAGTACGAAAAATAAAGACTAGAATTAAATTGAAACGTAACCTATCTTATAAAAAGTTAGCGTTATTATATTAAAACTTATTCATTTATACATTCATTCAGATTTCAAATTTTCCCCCACAATTTCAATACCTACATCAACAACTTTCACTCTTGAAGGACTAACGGAGAGAGTGCATAATTATGTTACTATATAGTGAATGTACATAATTAAGGCATTGTAGGCATGCCTAGTCATTATATTTATTGACAGGCTGTTTTATTCAAAGTGTATATATTTTTTATTTTTCAAACTTTTTAAACACATTGGCTAGGCGTTTTTTATGATGCCCAGGTATTTTTTATTATAGCTACTATGATTAGGGCTACGTATGAAATGAACGTATAGAGATGAACACTCTCTTGTTTTCCTTATTGTATTCCCATTCAATTATCCAGAAATTTTTTCCTCATCACCAATAAATTTAAATATTACCAATTTCACCAAATAGGTAGTCGAAGAACCACATAGTAGTAATGTCATGTGAACGAGACTGGCGAAGCCGATGCGAAGGGAAATGGGGGAACGGGCGAATGAGGAAACTGGCTAGAGATGCAATAACATGAGAACTCATGTTCTTGTTGCTAAGAATATCCGAATAAGAACACATTTCATTTACTGGCCAAACCGCTTTACTCAATTTATAAGATGACTATAGTGAATGTATGAAACTCCTCCAATCAGACACAATCACTGGCCGTTTTAGGCATTACATACAACGCCTAATCATTATGTAATGATGCCAAATTTCACACATTAACTATAACACATACACAAGGTTATGAGAAAACAGATTCCGTCACAAATGCCCTCATAAAAGTTAATTAGATAGAAACATCAAGTTAATAGGTACGACCGGTTCAAGCAACGAGAGCGGTATGTTTAGAATCGACGTAAAAACATACAAATTACGTAGGCCAAAACTAGTAAACCAATGAATGAAAACTGCTTTGAAATTCGTCATTATTGCAGGAAGTTATAAAGTTGTAATACTATAAATTATATCGATTGAATTCTTTCAACACATAAAGTGTTCAAATATCTAACAAAAAGTTCTGTAAAAATCTCAACTACGGAAGTCAGCGAATGAGTGAACAATCTCAGTTAACAAAACTTCGATCATAAGAAACCAATATAAGAGATTACTGGGTCATAATTGCTTAACGTTAACGGCATAGTAATGAATATGGACACTAAAATGAAAAGACTCTCCTATTTCGTTATTGAAGAATCATTAATGATTAGAAAAGAATATATCACTTTTAAATTATAGAAAAGGAGATAAATTATTATAGATAATATCCTATTTCGTTATTTTAGAATCGTTAATGGCTGGAGAAGAATATATCACTTTTTGTTTATAGAGAAGGAGATAATTATCCAATATCTGCAGATCAAATTCCCACCATTCAATCAGTAAGATAATCCATTGACTTATCAATAACCATTGTTATTAGAAAACTTGAATTGTTTGCTTTGGAAGGAAAAAGACATTTTGTCTCACTACACCTCACCACATATCACATCAACACCTAATCGGCACAATACAGGATTTAACCCACCTCAGGTATTTTTTCAGGTACTTTTCTTTGGTTGATTTTCGCTATTTTTTGAAGCAGCGCAAGGGCCTCTTTGTCCTTTCCTACAGCCACAAGCCATCTGGGGCTTTCTGGAATCAACCTGGAAAGTTTGCATGAAATCAATTAAACGGGTAGGTAGTATAATGGAAGCTATTGCAATGACTCCAAAAATGTTTAAATCAAAATTTTCGAAATAGAAAATTTCTACGTAGAAATTTCTATGAAAATTTCCACATAGAAATCCGTTTTGAGATATTCTGAAACGAATCTTAGAGCTTAAGGCTATTTCATATATGCGTGTGTGTGTGTGTGTGTCCTTCCAGACGTTAGCTTTCCTTAGGATTGAAATAAAAATTCCGTTCTTGCGCAGAAAAATCAAGCTCTCCGAACGAAAGGACGAGTTCGTTGGCCAGCAATTTTTGAGTCCATTAAATTGGTCAAATTTCAAAAAAGTGCTGACAAAAATCAATAAAAATAGCAAAAAACGGATGAAAATCATTCACTTTATACTTGTTAGCAGAACATTGCTCATATAAAGTTTGTTAACTATTAAATAGAACATTTAAACTTGTATGTACAAAGTTATGCTGAAAAATGTACTTAAATTTCATTAAAATATGCTAACTAATACGATCATGCTGCATGACTAGAACTTTTTTTTAGCTTCAAGTATGTAACATTCAAAGTCAATTCAAACAGTGAAACTGAGCCTAGGAAAGATACTCCTGATGCAAGTATGGCTCGAGTGCCGCCCCCTACATAGGATTGCCAGGCTATGTGATGTACATGGACAAAGTAATAGTACAATTTATTAAGATTGGCATTCAGAGGAAAACCGAAAATCGATCGTAACAGATGCTTATACAGATGAGCTGGATTGTTTAGCTCTATGTATTATTATTTTATTTGTAATAGGCAGGAGCAGGAGACTTTAGGCCATTATTTATTACTCTGTCCGATATACAAGCCGTATCGGACATTTTTTCACGATTTTTGAGATCGAAGAAAAAAGAAGTCCAAAAGTTTATGAACTACCTGAAGAGGGAGGGTATTGAATACTTGAACGATTTTCGTCCATTTTTCGATGAGTGATACCTCATTTTAAAGATTTGTTAGTGCTCAACACGATGGTGAAGCCAGAAGTGCAATATCTCGTTCCAATCTTGGTTAGGAGCTGATAAACCATGAAGAAGCGCAATTGTTTTATTAGTATTATCCATTTCTAATAGCTGTATTGTTTGAAGGAAAGTGGAAGAACGAAGTAATGTAGTAATCTTTTTTTTAAAGTTATTCTTCGTTTTTGGGATCATATTAAAAGTGTGTAAAAAATGCATTAATTCATTTTTGTAATGCCCAAAGGGTCTATACAAATAAATGATTTGATTGACTGATACGCCTGAGCAGCATAATCGATTAGAAAACTTTACGGTATTCTTAATATTACAGAACTCTGAAAATTATTACAGAATGGTTTATTATTTCGGTATTAGGTAGTCGTTCTACGCAGATCATTGGTCTATAATTATGAAACCCCGTATGTAACATATGATCAGAACATCGCGCATCGTGCATCTGAGAAGCTTTCACTTAGTTCCAAAACGAAAGACCCCGCAATTTCACTCTTCACCGACAAGAAGGAGAAATTTGATGAAATGACCAAAAGCTGAGCAAGCAGATGATTCGATCAACAACTAATTTTCCTAATACCAACATAATTTGTAAACAAATATATCCTAATTATAATTATGCCAGTGGTGTCGTTTAATAGAACAGCGATAGTGACTCCCCTGTGAAACTAAACCCGCACAACTTTGATGCTTCGCAGAATTACCTACCTGTTCGATTTAAGGTTTTCCCTCGAGTATTGTTGGGCTCGAAAATTTGCAATGCAAGATGTATTATTTGTCTTATCAAAAATTATTCAGATAATGTAGGTATTTATAACGAACTAATGCATTCAATATAAACTATATTTAAGTAACTCTTTCCGCGCTCTTCTCTCGTTTACTCCACGGCCTTCCTGGAGGGTAATAATGAGAAAGAAAGGAACATTTCTCGCTGCTTTTTTTTTGTCTACCAATCACATGATCGTGAATTAAAAAAAAAAAAAAAAAAAAAAGAACTAAAATCGTTCACATGTACACACACATGCGCGGGCAAACATTCTCAGGAACTGTATACCCGAGGATGGTCCTATTTTAAGTACGTATCGGACTATCATTTAAAATGGATCATGGGAGAGTAAATGCACTTGTGGTTTTAAAGTGTGTATAACAGATAAATAATCACGAAACATAATATTGATGCAGAGGAACATACTTAAATACTGATCTAAACATTTACATTGCACTCGCTACATACCATGTATTAATAAATGACAATTATGTTGATGGTGTTTTCCTATCTGAAATTATCGAAAATACTATTTTGAATTATATCTTAGGTTTTTAGAGGCCCTCAGAGAAATGAAGGGAATAATCGGATATCACTTGTACCTTTCAAAAGATAAATCACGTAAATATACTGTATGAGGCAGAAGTAATGGTATTTTTTCCCTTTTCCATTTGTTTTTTATTTCTCTAATTTCTATTTTTGTTTTTAATGAGCTGATTTTCACAAAATGCTCTTCTCAAGAATATACCTGAAAACTTGTACCAGGAGAATTATAATAAGCATGAGAAACGATTGAAACCCGAGATTCAGAGTAAAATCGGGTCACCTATCTAATATTCGTCTGTCAAAGTTTCAAGTCTTGGAACGGTTGAAAGTTTATATTTGACGCAATAAAGTTCGAAAGAAAACTTAATTTCGTGAAATATTCAGAGAATTATTCATTATTATTAGTGGAACCTCCGCTAACGGACCCTTCTCGATAATGAAACCCTTTTCAAAGCGAACAGGGTTTCTGTAGTCCCGACTGGAGTCTATTTACTTATTTAGCCGTTTAATTAAGGAACCGTTAGATGCCGGTCGAGGACAGAAAAAGGTACTTTTCCGTTATCCCCCCCCCCCCCCCCCAGTCAATTTGTCTTCAACACGCCCGCCCGATGTTTCTAGGCATTACTTCTTACTTAGAATATGTTATGTTATGTGTTTTTGAGATGCGAGCTTGCGAGCATCCAGATTGCCAAAGTATACACATCATTCTGACCTACATGTCCAACTAACCTGTTTTTTTACTGAGGGATTGACTACTTGATGTACCTAATGTAATTTTGAGATGCGAGCTTGCGAGCATCCAGACCACCAACCTATACACAGCATTCTGATCTATTTGTGCGAATTCATGTGCATTCTACTTGTGCGAATTCATGTTGAGGCAATCAAACCACAACCACGCCAATTTGTTTCAACGAATCCTCACCGACATCGGCAACTTCTTATAACACGGTAATTCTTTTTTTCCCTCTTTTTTTTTTAATAATATAATTTCTTCCCACAGCTTGAAATTGTCAACAATTCTATGTAAATATGTAATCTAAGTTAGAACGAATGCCTAGAAACATCGGGCGGGTGTGCTGAAGGCAAATTGACTGGTGGGAGGGGGGGGGGGTAACAACGGAAAAGTACCCAGAAAAATCCGATCTTAGATGTGGTTTTCACCTCTCGGTAGCGGAAGGCGTACCTATCTAATGAACAATGTTCAACGTGAATGTGCAAAAATTAAATAATGCATTTGAACTACCTTTTATTTTATTTTTTATTATTTAGCTAATAGAGAGTTCCTAGAGATCCGTCGGTCTCAATACGACGTGCGGTAACGAGAAACATTTACCGCACCTTAAAGTCACGTCAAGTCCTTAACGGATCTAGTTGTAACGCTAAATCCACGGAGAGAGGAAATTATACCTAGGGGGTTATTTGAGTCCATGGAAGAAGGTTATTTTAAACAATTATGTTCTTCCGGATTGCGATCCGTTAACGTATCTGTGCGGAAGGATGCGTCACTGTAACTCATTGCCTCAGAGTTACGTAGCCGGATTGTCAATACCGCATGACGTATTATGTTTTACAGATCTACTAGGAACTCTCTAATAAGTATTGTGTGAGCGCCGCTTCCTATCAGAAACAGGCAGTCATTGCGGAGAAAAGTTGAAGCGTTAAAGACTTTCTAAAGGCTTTGTAGACATCTGTATTCTGCGATACAAAAATGATTTTCGTATATTTTCTACCTTTTTATTTATTTTTATTAACAATAACTAGTGGTAGAACCTTTAAATAGCATAAGATTTCCGCTACAGAAAGGTTTTTCTGATAGAGAACACTTCTCGGGAGAAAACTTATCTCTGGTCCCGTGAGAGATCAGTATCGGGAGGTTTTACTGTAACAGTAAGGTAATAGTGAGATGTAATAGCAAGATTGTACTTTAAATGGTGCCCGTTACTAGCGCTCCTATAGCTCTACTGCAACGCTCGGGGTCCTTGCCCTTTCGCGTCACCTCGCCAACCTTGAACTTGCCAATTCACACCTTCCTTCTAACCACAATAGAGAGTTCATAAAGCGATCGGGAGGTAGAGAAGAGGCGCCTTATCGTGAAAGGAAAGCGCTACTGCTTATGTGCAGGGAGGTGAGGCACCTACCTATCTCATCTCTTCCTCCTTATCGCAAAGTAACCTTACCCATCAATAACAGTGATATTCATTTCAAAAATAAGTAAAATTTCTTCCGCCAAAATCAAACCGTTAAGGTACAGGTGAAATAAATTTTCAAAATCTGCCACTGCGAAACCTTTCTGTGAATAAGAAAAGAACTAGGAAACTTATCGAACTGCTAGAAACTAAACACACGGGATAGGCGGGAAAATCCCCTTGGTGGTTTAGCGTTACTAGAAGATAAGTAGCGTAACTTTAAGATAAGACACTAATTCCACCATCTTGACTTTATCAGGTTAGCACCCGGTTTTGCTCGCCCCAAATGATAAAACCCCCAAGCACCAAGAACTCTCTACCTGTCCTGAACTAACTATCTGTCATCCCGTTTCATAATAAGTTGGTACTGACGATCGGTCCCAATTCAAATTCGCCTTTCCCCCACTCATACACTTCGATTTCAACATTTCCAGGTATTGAATTTATCTAAAATCTTCTAACTATCTATCCTCTAATCATCTATATCTTTTCTACTCCCACGGGTTAAGTTAAAATTAATTTTCTTTATTTCCTTTTCCCTCTCTCCATCGAGGCTACACAGACCATTCCTCACATTTACCGGGTAATCTGTATTTATATTATTTCCGTACTAAACATCTCATCCAAGTTCTTACATCTAATCAAGGCATCTATTATTGTCCTTTTATTGCAGAGTCGTAAGTAGGAAGGTACTATCTATTTCTAGCAATACCTTTTAAATACAACATCCCTTTCTCCTTAACTTCATATTTTATTTACTCCTCCCTCTTTTCTTGGATTAAAATTTTGGGCTCATTCCTGTGGTTGCAGAGACTGCTTCACTTCACACACACCCCCCTCCCCCCTTCAAAAAAGAAAAATTATGAAATTCCTAGTATAGTTTGAGTTGCCCCTTTGCACAAAACTAGAAGGTATATAATTGGGCAATTAATTAAATACTGCATACGAACTAAATCACTCGCGACAAAGTTGTGGAAACCCATTTCAAAACGGAAGTTAGTGAAAAAACGTTGTCTATTTCCACGAAAAATAAAGAGTTACAATGTTAAAACGATTTCGACAGATAGCCCATCATCAGTAACAAACAATAACTTAATATTTGTAATTGTTCGTTACTGTTATTTACGAGTTTACTGTGTTACTCGTATTATTAGTTATTGTTTGTTACTGATTATGGCTTAACCGTCGAAGTCGATTTAACATTGTAACTCATTACTTTTCGTGGATATAGACAACGTTTTTTCACTAACTTCCGGTTTTTACATACTGTATTACGTAATGTGAAGGAATTGAGGTTTGGATATACTGACCACCAGTAGAATACTATTATTCCGATGGGGAGAGAGACGATGAACTGGAAAAGTCTCCACTCCCGGGTGTAGTAGGCGATGACGGACATGATGATGCTCCCGAAGTTGAAAGGGATGTGAGTGAGCGTGGCCATGATCGTCCTCCAAGATCCGCTCAACACTTCCATACCTGTATTGATTATTTAATACGAGTTAATAAAACATCAATCAATATGAGACCTCACCAAGCACCATACCAAGCACATTAGATTTGATAGGCAAAAGTTATAAAACTTATGAATTTATAAATACTAATATATATGGCATTTTCAAATTGAATTCTTCCTTTTAGAAAATGAATTCGTCCTTCATAAGGAGGGACCGAATCTTGAAGGTATCTTAGTAACGGCGGTGTCTGGGGTTCGGGAAAACGTTGGCGGTCGGAATACAGTCTAGTGCGCGAAAATCAACTTTCCAACCATCTACGCACATCAGACACAAATTACTACAGGCACCAACTTTGTTATGCATATGCTTTCCCTGATGCCTAGAGCAGCGACAGGGCTGCCTCTGCATTGAGGAAAAAATAAAAAAACCCTGCAAATTATTACACAGAGGTTATTATTTCTGTATTGTATAGCTCTTCTACGCAGAACACCTGTCTATATTATTAAACGAATCATTATGAATCATCTAATGTGTGTGCATAGGTGCAGACGCCTACTGAACAGAAATTAATTAAATTAAATAACACAACTAATCTTTCCTTGAATTCCCTGAATGCTTTCAAAATCTAGGTGGGTGAGGACCAAAATACAAATTGCAATATAATAGCTACGGGCAGTATCAGTGCTACTACGGGGTTGCCAAAGAGAGATAAGGCGCTTGAAGATGGTGCTTCACTACCTCTTTTACGAGAATAAGTGCGAAATTGGAAGAAAGAAACCGAAGCAACTAGCAAATCACAGAGTCCTTCACGCATTAAGGGAGAATTTCAATTGTGGTATCTGGAAAATTGATACCTAGGCATTTTCAAAATACCTACATTATTTTAGTTTCGTTTTAATAATTATCAAGTATTGAGTGAATTGACTTTAAATTCGTTTTCTGTGTCTTCTTCCCATTTTAGTTTGCTGGGTTTGGAAAACCCACACGTTGAAAAGAGAAGGGGAAAAACAAATCCGGAACTTTATTCCATCTGTAGTGGAACCCATAATAAATGATGAATGTTTATTTAAACCGCTAAGCTCTTGAAAAAAGGGGTCCCGAGCGAATTGAATGCCCCACCAATACACGTAGTTGATTGGAAAGTCTCATTTTCCCGCAATGAAAGCAATTATTTGCTCGACAAATAAATTAATGAATTGGGATCGGGAATAGAAACTAATCTCCGTCGGTTATTGGCAGACAGGTATGATGGGGGTTATGGAGATGAATTATTGTGGATGGACCATCGGATGAGTGGCGCTTTCTCTTGGCTCTTATAGAAACTAGTCAAATTCCAATAAGAATTTGATAGATAGGGCTACCACGGACCCATTAGATGAAAGCACTCATTTTTGGCAAATTTGTGGGATGGTCCACTCTGGCTATCAACGCCTCAATTGGTATAAACACTATAGTGCCTGAGATCTTAGAATGTGAATGGCCGAAAATTGGATACGCCCATTCTCTAGCCCCCCACTAGACTGTGGCAAAGTGGAGGGATTTAAGTATCGGCATAATTTCCCTGTTCCCTCTCGGGCCGTGAGTCAAGGGCAACCAAGGCCTTAGGAGGATTGAAAAGGAGTTTGTAACTTTGATCTAGCAGAAAATATGACTGAATTTAAAAAAAAAAAAAAAAAAAAAAAAAAAAAAACTGTGGGACAGTCGTGAGACGAAATCCCTGTAAAGAAAATTTTAAAACACGCAGCACAACTGGAAATTTTGAAAATTGGAGCAAAAAATTTTTTTTCATTTCTACAAAATGTTATTCAATTAGGGCATTTTCACATTTTTCGAAGAATCTATTTTTCTCACTTATTTATGGATCTTAGAGACCTGGGATCTGAAAAATATTTCGACTAAGACACTCCAAATTCCCTATTGTCAAAACCGACTTTATTTAGCATTTTTTTGGGCTACTATATTGTAAATTTGAACCTGAAATTCTGGATCGATCGGGCTGACCAACGAGCTCGACCTGTCTTTTGCCAAAACGGATGTTTCTGCGTTAAGAGTCCCTAGTAATTTATCATGATATCTTCATAATTTTTTATTTGTTTTGTTTTGTTTCTTCGTCAACTCTTCATGTAACCACTGAACGAGTTTCAACTCTGTTGAGGAAATCCAATTTTATCTAAAGACAATATAGCAGAACAATTTTTTCATTTTTTCCACGCTTATACATTTTTTTCACCGCTATGTTTCTGTTTGAAGTTTTTCGTTCAAACTTGTTTGGTGAAAATTTAAAAAACACTCGTTGACAAAAGAAAAAAATCAACTCGTCAGCTCTATTAGATACCGAGGAACAATGCATAAAATGTCCAAGTATGCATGATTTTCTCACACCCCAGTCGTAGTCGTCCGGATAGTTGGGAGAATAATATGTAATGCTTGTAAGGAGCTTGATTTCCACAATTTTCAACCAATTTTCATGAAATTTTTAGGGAATGTGCCGGTTAGGATGTAGATGGTCTTCTACCAATCCCACTGTTCTCAAATCATTACCTCATTCTGCGCATGCACATACATATATTACTTCAAGCATGATTTTCTCGTTTCGTAATTGACCGATTTTGACGTTTTACGCTACATCTTGATTTACTATTTTCCGAAATGGAATTCTTTAATATTATTTAAAACATTTCAAAGATCTATACATTCGTGTAACGGATACGAGGAAGCCATGTGCCACACGCAACTTGTTTTACTCTTGAGTGACTCCACCCCAATGATGTAGGTATCATATTTTGAAATCAAATTAAATCAGTCTAAGGGATAATGCCACAGAAACCTTCAATGTCGGTTTCCTGGCAAGTGGATAAAAAAAAATAAAAAAAAATAAATAAAAATGTAAAAATGTATAAAAAAATGATAGTAATAAAATAAAAACGCTGCAAATTATTTCGCAAAGGTTTATTATTTTTTCAATTGAGTATGATCGTAGTTTTAGTTGCGTACGTCATAAGGCCCGTCCAGACTCCTAGGCGTGTCCCATTTCGAGTTGCCACAACCTACACTTCTATAATTATATACGCATGTTTATATTTCTCGATTTGAGCTCCTATCTATTCAAATAGTTATTGCCTCAATAATATCATTATCTAAGTACGTACGAAAAGTCGAGAGGATATGTTATTAAATATGCGTAGGAAAAGCATTGGTATTAACACACAAATATGACCTAGAAAAAAACATATATTCATGCCTCGAAGGAACGCCGCACCCACCTCATGGTGCCGCGGTGTATTATATGGGTATAACACGTAAAAGTAATAAATATCCATTCTCCTACACCCCTCTGCTACGCCCCTGGTCACCCCAGACACCACAAGGTGCCGCGGCGCCTCCTCTCACTCCACCCCCCGCTCACCCCCCTCACCATCCACCGTGACCCCCTGCCAAGCGTGCCAGGCGTGCGTGCGTGCGTAAGTCTAACACTCAAAGCCTTGAAAAAGACACTTTTTCGCCCGTTTTTGGCCCATAGCATCCATGCGAGTAAAGCGATCGGGATGGTTAAACGTTAGGACCAACTAGACCCCAAATGGAGTCTATGTGCGAAAGAACGGGTTTTTTAAGTCAATTCTTAGGCCTTTTATGGCCCGGACGGCGGACGGCGGACGGACATTTCAAATTTGGATTCTACGCACCTTGAAACGTAAAGTGACAAAGTTTGAGGGGGGAGGGGGGGTTCTAAAAATTTTTTGCTGGACGATCACATAGGCTTATTATTGGAAATAATAAACCAAAAGTAATACATGCTTATGTTGGGCGTAAAGGAATAGGTGACCTTTCGGAGGTTAAATCCTGATATCTGCCATAGAATGAATCATAAAGATGATTATATCTGACTAAGTTTAGTGGTTTGGAGTTCAGAACTGAGAGGTCAACCAAAAGTTCATATCAAGACATTCCCGAGTGGAAGTTCTATCCGTTAGATTTTCCTCTGGTCTCATAGCAGTCATTGACCAAGTAACGTATAGTATAATATTCAAGGCGTTTACTACAATCTTCGAGGAAGAGAAGATTCAGAAGCCGATTGTGAGAAAATTTGGTAAATGTACAATGGCATCGCCCCAGCGTTCCTTACGTAAAAGGTTTTCCTTGTTCTTGCTGGTTTTGTTGTGCGAAGTAATTTCCTCTTTAAAGGAAACTGTCGCTCGGAATGGACGGCCACTGGCTTGAAGCAAAACGGGGTCGTTTAGGCCTTTTAAGGATATTCATGTAGGAACGGGATGTGTGAGATTCACACGAAATTCATACAATTGAAGTGGTTGAAGAGAGGCTATTTAAGGGGTATCTACTAAATGGGCAGTAATATTTCTTGATATTAAAAACGATGACTTCAGTACATTTTAGTTCAGTGAATAGATAGTTGATAGATATATCAAGTTCCTGATTAATGCAGTAAGGTTAAAAATTTTGCGGAATTAAATGTTGGAGTAAACATTGTTGCATCGATATGCTTATATCTATTTCGATCAATGTTACCATTGGGGAGCATAACAAAATAAGTTCTCAGTATGCAATCACCTGTACTCTAGTCCAGCCATCCGCTATGGACTGGAGCCCGTGGATTCGCCATACTCATTCGCCTGGTTGCGGGGAGCACAAGAATTTGAACCATGTCCTGAACTGTAAAAAAGTTGGACAGGTAAAGAGAGTCCACGACTTTATAAGGGATGCGTCCGCAAATATGGCAAGTCTTGCGTGGAATGGATTGCGAGCTGAGCCAGTGATGCGAGAAAGAAATGCCGATAACTCACCACATATTGCAGACTTACTTAGCGCCTTTGGGACAATTTCAAGAGATATTTGGATCTTTTTCAGTTTTTGGTTCTCTGAGACTGATTCCTCTTTAATCGACCAACTGAAATGCACTAGGTACCTAGTAATTGTAATTAAGGGTTTCATATGTGCAAGAAACAAACTGAGTTTCAAATCAATTTGCTTTCTACCCAACCGTTCAATAAGACGGGTAAATGAGGTTGTGATAACTCGTAAAATTGTGGGGTCCTGGAACTGTAAAGGGGTAAACCCATTTTCCAGGCGCAAAGCCCGTTACGATAATATACATATACGGGGTTTAATATAGTAGACGAGTGATCTCGTACATTATTTCTAAGTAATACAGAAATAATAAAAAATTTTGTAATCACTTGCAGCGTTTTAAAATAATTAAGTCTGATTTGTTAGAAGCAATACTATTTGGGAGACTTATTTCTAGGCGGCTCGATAATTACGAACTTTCTCCCTTCTCTACTGCAGCAAAGAGGTTTCCAAAGTAAATCGCTGAATATTTATACATAATACATTAATTTATAATTAAAATGTGAATAAATAAATTACAGATTACTAAAGAATTACTAAACGCCAAATATACAATGCATCTACAACCTAATTAAGTTGCTAATTTAGTACTACCTCCTTAGTTGGTCATAGAGACAAAGGGTTAATTTAACAACAATGAGAAATGGAGACTTTTAACAAGAATGATGTGGAACTTAACAACATTGATAGAGTTATAGCAACATCTTATCTTCCCTGATGTGATAGAATGGAGAAAATTGTACAAAGGAGCAAGTCTGACCCAAATCTTTTGGCTAATAAGAGCAAAACGGACCAATCCACCTATCTCTCCCAATATAGACAAAAGTATGTGTGTTGCAAGTATCGCTACAGTTCCCTACCGTTGGTGTATCAATTTCCTTATTAAAATCCTTGCAGACTATGTGCAGTAAACAATAGATTCTTACATATGACGAATGAAATGGTCATGTTGCCTCCCACGCAGAGGGCCTGAACGAACCGCAGCGCTATGAAGCCCCAGTACCAGGGCACGATGGAGGACGCCACTCCTGTTAAGAGCTGTAGAACTCCTGTCAGGATCAAAGGCTTCTTTCTTCCATATCTGAAAAATTAAAATAATGTTCAGACAAATAATAGTGATAACCATCGTTTGAAAATCGGCACGTGATTAAAATATATATGATACTACCGTCCACGGTCAAAACACACATTCAGAACAACAAATCTGTATGTGCTTTTGACAACCTTATGTGAATAATTTTTTTTTTTTTTGGAACTGAGAATCATAAAGAATTACCTGTTGAATGGAATAAAACGAAAATTGAAATTCAACTCTGAAAATTTCATCACATTATGAAATCATTAATCGAATGATAGGTAAGATATTGCTTAAAGCCGTTCGTACAAATGTACTTTTGTTCCTGTCTCAATTAAAAGAACCCTATTGCCCTTTTGAGATCTTGGCAAACTTCTAAGTCTACTGCGAATATGTTCAAAGAAGGGCTGGCAGCAATAATGAACTTAGTCTCCTTAACTGTATTGACTAGCTCTAGTCAACAAAGTGAGAGGGAGATAGGAAACATTTCAAGAGGTAAAAGAAGAATTATTTAGCAACAACAAATCTCTACTAGTCATCCTGAGCAATTTCGGTTCCAAGTCTGGCAGGAAGTCCTTGTAATGAGCAAACCTAAGTTAAAACCCAATTTCTAATGTTCGGGCACTGTGCGGCCTGGAGTGTAAATTAATTCTCCTCTCTACGGATCCTGTTGTTCTTGAATTAGACAGTTTTTTCCTACACCGCAAGGTTATGGGTTTCAGCCATTAGACTTCTGGCAGCCCAATTTATTATCTAATGAAAATTTCGACCAGTTAGTGTTGTCAGTGTTGTTGTGGTCAAATGCCTGTCGTCGATAACAGACATTAAGACCTATGAAGGTGAGCATGACCTTGTAGTCGCTCCGAAAGCGATAAAGAAGTTTTCCTGGGATACGGTTGAGTGCGTAGAGAAGACCGACCCACTGTTTACCTTCTACTAGTCTTTGCCTGTTTCCAGCAGTTCATCGTTGAGTTATCCCTAGATGAGGCTCCTGATGGCAACAAAGCTATCTGGAGCATCCTACAACTGACCGCATTGAAGGTTACCTCTACGCATGCGCAGACGTAATATTTCTTATAACAAGCATTCATGTCTACAATTTTCATTTAAGTTTTGAAATTTTGTTAATTTTTGATGATTTCATTAGGTATTGTCCCCATTATAGTGATTTGTGAAGCCAACAACGCTTAATGTGAGTGGTTATGGTTATGATCATCGAATGCATCGTACATTAACGCTATACTACTTTTAACTAAGTTGCAGATAGGTCAATAGATTATCTTATATAAGATTCAACCAAAGCAAATCGGCGATAATGTCCATGGAAGCGTATGCATATTATCCTTCATAATTGGTTGGATATTTCTGACAGAAAACGTCTTTTTGTACAAATACCTAATAAAAATTCACTTCCCATTCCGTCTTGTCTCATGAACCACTCAGTGTAGCTGCCATGCCGTGATAAATAAGTTACCGGACATTGCACAACGGCCTTCCTATAATAGCGCTGCTGGAGGAAAAAAATTGGGTCCACTAAACAAGAGAATTCGCCTAGTTGTAGAGTGATGGCTGTTATTACTACCTGCTCGCTTCGCTTCCTAACAAGCCCCGATTCTCGCGCATTGTTCAAAAAATAACGGGCAAATTCCGTGTTCGCGTGATAGTACGGACAACTTACCTCGTCAAATAGCTCGATAGTGAATTATTATACCTACTTGAAGTCGTAAATATATTGTCCGATTTTATACAAATGTTATGAAACAATATAAATCTCATCAATATAGACTTTTTCATGAATATTTTTTTGATGAAAACGACAATTCAACGTAGGAGAATGTTATAAGTAATTTATCTTCAATTAATGCTGCTGGGTATGTCTTTGTATTCAATCTATGTTACTTCCGAGTCAAAGATGGTTGCGAAAACCTAAGAAAACCTTTGAAAAGGACGAAATTGACATCTTTCACAATTATTATGGACCCCACATTATGGATTTTTGTATAACTCGGCGCGTCAATTCTAGTTTGAGCCTTCGGCCAAAATTACAAACCATGAATATGCTTTAGCCTAGGACGTCAAGTATCGATCAGTCATCGATCCAGGAACGTAAATTATCGATCGGTGATCTTGAAACATCGATGACTTGTGCAACAGTTTATCGAGCGAGTAATCATGTTCAACGAAGCTACTCCATTTAACTACCTGATGTATGAGGATTTAGGCCCCCATTGCACCTCTGGAAACCTATTGCGCTTATGAGATCTTGGCAAACTTCTAAGTCTACTGCGAATATGTTCAATGAAGGGGTGGCACCTAAATTCCTTATAACCGCAAGGTTATGGGTTTGTAATGAGCAGCGATTAGACTTCTGGCAGCCCAATTTATTATCTAATGAAAATTTCGACCAGTTAGTGTTGTCGGTGTTGTTGTTGTCAAATCCCTGTCGTCGATAACAGACATTAAACCTATGAAGGTGAGCATGACCTTGTTGTAGTCGCTCCGAAAGCGATAAAGAAGTTTTCCTGGGATACGGTTGAGTGCGTAGAGAAGACCGACCCACTGTTTACCTTCTACTAGTCTTTGCCTGTTTCCAGCAGTTCACCGTTGAGAGATCCCTAGATGAGGCACCTGATGGCAACAAAGCTATTTGGAGCATCCTACATGACCGCATTAAAGGATACCTCTACGCATGCGCAGACGTAATATTCTTATAACAAGCATTATGTCTACAGTTTTTATTTCATTTCGATGAAATTTTTAACTATTGTGTAGATTATAGTGACTCAACAAGTACTTTTTCTTAATGTGATGTGGTTATGGTTGCATGATCATCATAGTGCATCGTACATTAACGCTATACTACTTTTAACTAAGTTGCAGATAGGTCAATAGATTATCTTATATAAGATTCAACCAAAGCAAATCGGCGATAATGCCCATGGAAGCGAATGCATGTTATCCTTCATAATTGGTTGGATATTTCTGACAGAAAACGTCTTTTTGTACAAATACCTAATAAAAATTCACTTCCCATTCCGTCTTGTCTCATGAACCACTCAGTGTAGCTGCCATGCCGTGATAAATAAGTTACCGGACATTGCACAACGGCCTTCCTATAATAGCGCTGCTGGAGGAAAAAAATTGGGTCCACTAAACAAGAGAATTCGCCTAGTTGTAGAGTGATGGCTGTTATTACTACCTGCTCGCTTCGCTTCCTAACAAGCCCCGATTCTCGCGCATTGTTCAAAAAATAACGGGCAAATTCCGTGTTCGCGTGATAGTACGGACAACTTACCTCGTCAAATAGCTCGATAGTGAATTATTATACCTACTTGAAGTCGTAAATATATTGTCCGATTTTATACAAATGTTATGAAACAATATAAATCTCATCAATATAGACTTTTTCATGAATATTTTTTTTTTTTTGAAAACGACAATTCAACGTAGGAGAATGTTATAAGTAATTTATCTTCAATTAATGCTGCTGGGTATGTCTTTGTATTCAATCTATATTACTTCCGAGTCAAAGATGGTTGTGAAAACCTAAGAAAACCTTTGAAAAGGACGAAATTGACATCTTTCACAATTATTATGGACCCCACATTATGGGTTTTGTATAACTTGGCGCGTCAGTTCTACTTTGAGCCTTCGGCCAAAATTACAAAACATGAATATGCTTTAGCCTAGGACGTCAAGTATCGATCAGCCATCGATCCAGGAACGTTAATTATCGATCGGTGATGTTGAACCATCGATGAGGAAGGTGCTTGTGCAACAGTTTATCGAGCGAGTAATCATATGCATCAACGAAGCTACTCCATTTTACGAATTTGCCGCTGCAGCTCGCCGATTTAGCATCAATGATATATCAGAGTAAATTAAACGGTTCAAGCAAAAGCTATTTAGTGATATCAAACTAACAAATAATGGGCGCACCATTCCAGGTGTATTCGGAGTTAGAATATTCACCTCCATGCATCATGACCAGAGCCCTTCAAGTGCCATGTTTGGCCAATTTGTGGGTAAAAAGCCATTTTTTGCCAATTTCTGGGAAAATGCCACGTTTTTGCCATTTTTAATAAATTAATAAATAATTAAATAATTAATAAATTTGTGAGAAAAAAAAATTTTCTTTCTGGGGAAATTCGCTAAAAGTTGGGGTTTCAAATATTTTTTCAAAAATTTTTCAAAAAAGGCAAGCTAACAAGGGCTCTTTTATGTGGGCAAGCTCACAAGTCAACGACCGGGAATTCCCTTCCGAGGATTAAGGTCTTTAATGTCCGAGGATTACAGCCATTAGTGCTTGAAAAGGAAAGGGTCATTGCAAGGTCATGGGGGAAAAATTAAAAAAAAAAAAAGAGTTTTACTACAAGACAAATCTGACTTTATAAGTTCCTACATAAATTTCTGTTCTAGAACCAAAAATTTCAACCATGTATCATGTTTTCTCCTCGATTCCAAGCGGTTGCAATCATGTTCACAATATCAATATTGAGAATGATCACCTGTGTGTAAACAATTATTTATATAACCATGCTCATAACTCAGTTTGTTGGACACGCACTTCGCAGTAGTTAACATAATATTGTTGGATAAATCGAGAGCTTTCGAACGAATGGTCAACGAATTTTGTGGGATGAAAAACGACGAAGTACCATTTCCCTAGCAACGACTCGGTTGTAGGCGGAAATCACTGTAATTTTTTTCGTGCGCGGAAAAAAATTGACTCGCAAAATTTGCTAGGACCCCAGGGCTAAAACATGATACATGTTAAAATATAGGATTTTAGGTGACAGTTAAACAATTTTTTACAATCATGATAAATCTTGATCTTTATACAACAATAAAAGTTAAATTTTTAGGTATTTAGTTGATCATAATACAAGAATTTATCATCTTCAGTATTATAACTTAAAGAAGCTAGGTAAACGATGCTTATTTCTGTTCTAGAACCAAAAATTTCAACCATGTATCATGTTTTCTCCTCGATATTCATTCTCAATTATTGAGAATGATCACCTGTGTGTAAACAATTATTTATATAACCATGCTCATAACTCAGTTTGTTGGACACGCACTTCGCAGTAGTTAACATAATATTGTTGGATAAATCGAGAGCTTTCGAACGAATGGTCAACGAATTTTGTGGGATGAAAAACGACGAAGTACCATTTCCCTAGCAACGACTCGGTTGTAGGCGGAAATCACTGTAACACTATATGTTTTGTGCGCGGAAAAAAATTGACTCGCAAATTGACTCGCAAAAATTGCTAGGACCCCAGGGCTAAAACATGATACATGTTAAATTGAACAGGGCCAAACTGATGCTTTTATCTAATATGAATACAGACGTATTTATTGTTCATTATTTCGATTTGAATACTATACTTATTCAATTGAATAAAGTGGGTTGGGCTGATTAGACATGAAAAATGAAATAAAACTTTAAAACTTGGGCAGTTTTGATTAGTATAAATCGGTAATTAAATTCCCTATCAGTTTCATCGTTCTTGACTCTGTACCTCACTCTGCACATGCGCAAACGTAAAAAAGTTTGGATTTTGAAGAATAAATGCCATGTTTGGCCAAAATAAGTGCCATTTTGCCATGTTTTTTAGAGCCACGTTTGGCAAAAATAAATGCCATGTTGTGAAGGGCTCTGATCATGACTCAAAAATTTATATTGACTTGATGGAAGCAGCTAGGGTAGATGAAGTGCAGTATGGAGACTGGCAAAACCTCCTGAAAGGCACTTAATTGCACCATGGTCCAGTTTACCGGATTCAAATTTACCCAGCGTGGTATCACGATGGACATGAATGTGAGATTTATAACTACGTCATCCCCCTCATGGAAGATATCACAAACCTCTTTTAAGAGGAAACCAGCATCTGAAGACGATGTTCCGTCCCCGTTACATCAATTCATAAAGTCACGTCACATCAATTCATAATTTCGTAACTTTCTTCGTTAACTTCCCATTTGCTCTCTTTCGTCCGGCATTATTTATTAAAGTTCATAATATTTGCATTATTGAATTTTCTTGTCTTATTATTATGCGTCTGTATTATACCAGGTTGTTAGCGGACATCACTCCCTAGCAATGGATGTTTATCGGTATCGCGCTACTTTCGTTCCAATCTCATATAACGTTTTTTGGCAGTTAGGTCCCGGCTAAAGCATATTCATGCTAAAATTGGTTGCATGCATCTCCAATGATGTTATCATACCCGCTAATATCTACTAGGCCCATGAACTTCCACAAGTTCATAAGTTGCCTTTGAAATTTGGTTGGGAACGACCAACTAAAATACTCTTTAATCAATTATTGTTTTCAGATCAGCAAATAAATATACACCATAACAAATAAGATAGGGGTCAAACCGGGACTATTGCTAAACTTAAATTTTTCTCTTAATGGGAGGAACAAAATATCATATAGATGTGTCTTTCCTCAATATCTTAATCTTCCGATTATCTATGGGAGAAATTAGTAGGTACCAGCCGATCTTGCCATCGAATAGTTGATAAAATAAATTAGAGTCGGAGGAAAGAGAAAAATGCACCTTTCAATCCCGTGGGCGTCTTCCCGTCGATTGCTGTTTACATGTCAAATTGATTATGTGTTTTATAGAGAATGTATAAGGGGAGGGGGACAGCGTGCTGTATTCAGGTAAAGTGAGTGTTACTTCGTCACAGCCAGAGGTCAAGGCTCTCAAGGTGTGCAGTACCTATTATGGTGCCTACCTTTCAAACTTTATATGGTCTTGACAAGCAAACAATGCACCTACCTCGATACCGTTAATCCGCCACAATGTGGAAGGATTTTTCCCCACTGAATTCTCCTGGGGTTTTCCCCAATATCCTTCCCCTCCTTGAAGCCTCCAAGTCCTATGAGTTATGTTACCCTAAGTTTCATTCGTTCTTACTATTTCATACCGTGAACAACCTACTCCGACTTGATATAGTTTTCCTACGTTTGTTTTAAAACGCGAACCTACATATATTGTATTTGAACTTCGCATGGACACTGACTTTATCTTGATTAACGATTGTGTATTGAATTAACCGATGATTTTCGAGAATTATATTACCGTGAAACACAAGTCAACGTTTCTTCATTAAAACCCTCAATATCCGCCTTTGTACAGCGTACAACTGTACAAAATTGGTCCTTCGAGCCGGATTTGAGGTACGTTTTAGTTGTGATTCAGTGAAAACAGTATCTCTTCAAGATGCCTCCGAAGGCCGTCACAACCGAGGTACTCCAAAACCAAGCAGATGGAATGCTCCGCCAGATGAAATCGTATCTCGACCAGGTAACCAACCCTAGTACTAATCCGAAATCTGTATTAAGGGCCATTAAACGAGATGTGGAAGACATAATTGAAAATCGCGCTCAAAGCCTACTTGACGTTATTTGTTTATCTCCAGATTATGAAACAATAAAAGAAATCCACGACAAAATCACCCAAGAAAGAATTACACTGGCAACAAAGTACTATGATTTTGTTGAACAAGTTGAGCCGTCAAATCCAACAGTCGTGGCTATAGATGAAGAACGCGATTCGGAGATCAAGCACCTTGAACTGTTTCAGTTCTTGCTACCATCAGTCCCTACCTTCACTGGGAACATACTGAAATTCCCAGCCTTTCGCAGTGCCTTCGAACGAACTGTACACAATATGAACATACCCTCTCACGTTAAAATGTCGGCCCTTCGTAAACTCATACCAGGCCCTGCTGGAAGTTTTCTCGATCATTACGGAACTTCGAGTAGCGATTATGCTGATGCCTACGCCGACCTACTGGAACGCTATACAAGTACACGACGAGTAGCAGATGCTGTACTGAAAACCTTTCACAACATACCCCCTTGCTCAAGTAAGGATAACCTCGAAGATATGGAACGATTTCGTAATGAAATTTCACCATCATACAATGCTCTGAAAAACTTAAAAATCCAACATTTGGGAGAATTTCTGCTATTTTCCTCTATCAAGGCCCGCATTCCCTTCAACATGCAAGATAAACTGCATGAAGAACTTGGCGACTCCATAATACCTGACGTAGCTGCTGTAATAACCTACTTAGACGCAGAGCTATCGAAACTCCGAGCAAGAGGGACACATTCAACTGCTAAGAAGACGACGCCCGCTCAAGCCTCACCTTGGATGAAAACTAAGAATGTATCCAGACCCTCCAATTCCTATGTAAGTCAACCATCTGTATCCCATGCATGCATTTTTTGCTTGTCAAATGACCACAAAATTTATTACTGTCCAGAATTTAAGAACATGAAAATCATTCACAGGCGTGACGAAGTCAAGAATCGTAATTTATGTGTCAATTGTCTCACAAACACGCATAGCACTACTGAATGTAAGTCCGGAAGTCACTGCAAATTATGCCCAGGCAGACACAACACTTTGATACATAAATCGAACCCAGCTTATTTGGATTCATTTTTCGATGATCGTAATTCCTCAAATCCACAAAATAATTATTCTAGATCATCGAGCCGCCCGCAGTCCCCCGCGTACAATCAATCAATTAAACACAAACCATCAGCTTCACGTTCTTCCTCGTTTAATGGGACCTTAGCACAGTCCCCTGGCTAGAGATAGAAAATGATCAAACTGATAATGTATGTGAGAACTCCCCAAACAATTACACTGTTATGAACCCTACAAATTCGCCCCCAAGTATGGATAATAGTCAATGAAAACTTGCCTCGCGTTGTAACCCTTCCTCGTTGAAAAAAACTATTTTGACGCGCTCAATTATACCAACCGCTATCGTCCATATCCGATCAGGCTGCGGTCAATGGTTCAACGCGAGGTGCATACTGGATACCGGCAGTGAAGTAAATATAGTCAGTTTGGGTATTATGAATAGAGCTGGTTTACCCTTTTCTAAAACATCTGGCTTGGGTATCGCTGGGATTGGTGGTGAAACTAGCAGCACCATCTTAGGCTTATCAAGTTTATATCTAAGACAAAACCATGGCTTACCAGATATACCTTTAAATTTGCAAGTGATGAATAAGCCCACATTAGATGTACCCTCCAACATATTACCCCGACACAATTGGCCTGAGTATGATAAATTACAATTAGCTGATCCCGAATATCATATACCACAATCAGTAGATCTTATTTTCGGATCCCATGTTTTTGAAACAATTGATAAGAAAATTGCGTTGAACTATCCGTATCATCCTGTAGCTAGACATACTTCCCTAGGGTGGATAATACTAGGATCCGTCACATCTAAACTATCACAGAAAAACGTTCGATTCAATCCACGGCCTATCACTCATTATTTCGACCAAAACCACGCTACATACCTGAACACTTACAAAAGACCCCAAGACACTAATTACGAACCTACAACTTCTCATCGAATTCCATCGAATCAAAATTATAAATCAACCCCGCTCGTTCATGGAAACCATTCATCGGATATTTCAGAATCGAAGAACTTGGATATCACTCATTCAACCAAATCAAGTTTTGACTTAGTACCCCAACCGAAGCGAATCGATGGTCCTGGATTCCGCTATTGTTCGAATTATCCAGTTCCATACAAAATATCACTAATCGACTTGAATACGAATCCTCCGATTTGTACCTTCTCTCGGCCGTTCAAGGTAAAATCTACTCCCAAGAAAGAGAGCAAATCAGACCCTGAACTTAACAAACTAGTAGAGAAACTGTTTCAACTAGAATCAGTGGCAGATTACCCCAAGTTGACCCCAGATGAATTAAAAGCCGAAGAATGGTTTGTAAAAACCACATCACGAAATGAAAACGGACGTTATTCAGTAGCTCTTCCGTTCAGGTATGATAAGGAGCACTTAGGACCGTCAAGAAATACTGCTATTAATCGACTTAAATCGCTCGAAACACGACTGAAAAAACAACCCCATTTGCGTAAGGCCTATAACGAATTTATGAATGATTATTTGAAACAAGGACATATGGAGCCTTGCGATTCTCCGAAACATAACATGACCACGTATTACTTACCACACCATTGCGTGCACAGGCCCGATGACCCCCCCGAAAAGATACGCGTCGTATTCAACGCATCTCAGAAAACAGCTTCAAAAATGTCCCTGAATGACATTTTACTACCAGGACAAAAGTTACAGTTGAATATTTCAGATGTAGTGACAAGATTCCGAACAGATAAGTACGTATTTACAGCGGACATTAGACAGATGTTCCGTCAAATTGAACATCTCCCCGCGGACCGTGATTTACTCCGTATTGTATGGCGATTCTCAGAGTCTGAACCCATTCTAGATTATCGTTTGAAAACAGTTACATACGGAACTGCCTCAGCTCCGTGGTTATCAAACAGGGTGATTAAGGAAATAGCCGACACACATACCATTTCAGAACCTGAGGCTTCAAATACTCTCAGAACTAGAACGTACATCGATGACGTAAATGGAGGGGGAGATTCAATATCTGATGCAGTTCAGCTTAGGGATCAGCTGATAAAGGTACTCGCATCTGCAGGAATGGAGTTACGAAAATGGGCATCTAATCATCCTACCATCTTATCAGGTATTCCAGATGACTACCGACTACCTACCTCCACCGAAATTGAGCTAGATACTGACCCAGAAAAAACCACTTTGAAAATTTTGGGATTATGTTGGAATCCGAATTCCGACTCATTTTACTATTCATTCCGAGATTTATTTGGGGCAAGTACGAAAAGAGAACTCCTGTCCAAAATTGCTCGCATATTTGACCCGTTAGGGTGGTTGACACCAATCATAATAACGTTTCGAATAATATTCCGTGAAGTTTGTCATTCCAAGATAGATTGGGACGAACCGTTACCCCAGACTATAGCAGCCCGTTGGAAAACATGCCAAGACCAGCTACCCCAGATAATGCATATAAGTATACCGAGATATTTGCCTACCAGTAAATCTGACTACTTCCTTGTTGGTTTTGCTGACGCGTCCGAAAAAGCCTATGCCTGTGTATTATACATAGTGCAACCTTCTAATTCAGAAAATACCATTCGCATTGTCGCTTCAAAATCTCGAGTATCGCCATTACAACCAGTTACACTACCTAGGCTTGAATTATGCGCAGCCCATCTGTTAGCCCTTCTTATACAGTCCATTTTACCCTCACTCCCACAAATATCATCTGATCGCATATTGGCGTTCTCGGACTCAACCGTAACTCTAGCATGGTTAACAGCAGAACCCGCTCCAGTATGGAAAACCTTCGTGGGAAATAGAATCTCGGAAACAATAAAAATAATTTCTCCTTCACAGTGGTTTTACGTCCCTTCAGGAGAAAATCCAGCAGATTGCGCATCACGAGGCATTAATCCAATCGATTTGATTAATCACCCATTGTGGTGGAAGGGCCCAAAATGGCTAACATTAAATCAAAATAGTTGGCCTCTCCGTAGAATTTGTTCCTCCTTGCAATCTCCCGATGTAAACACTGAAGCTCGTTCAAGTCAACCAATCGCACTGCCAACACAGAATCGATCGGAACACGATCATTTATCCTCTCACTTAGAAAATAGATTCTCATCTTTCGTGAAGTTACGAAATGTCACTGCATGGTGTTTACGGTTCATTCATAACAAATGTAAACGACTTCCACGCAAATCAGGAGCACTCAAAGCTGACGAATTAAAAAAGGCTACACTAGCCATTATAAGACGCACCCAACTTCAATCTCTTTCAGAACTACGAAACGACGCATCATTAAAGCGGCACATGATGAAAACCTCCAGAATTCTAGCCACTTTCATAGATCCTAATGATAATATACTTAGAGTTGGCGGTCGCCTCGAAAATTCGGACCTACCCTACGAAACACGTCACCCAGCTCTACTTCCTGCCAAACACCCTGTCACCAATATGATGATTCGTCACGCTCACGAGTTCAACTTGCATATCGGGCCAACTGCAACATTAGCTTTCCTCCGTCGTACTGTATGGATTCTAGATGGTAAAAACGTCACTCGTAGAACATTATCTGGATGTAATCGATGTTTCACTCTCAAACCTAAACCAATGGAACCGATCATGGGACAGCTGCCTCAGAATCGAACCAAACCTGTCTCACCCTTTTTGAATGTAGGTGTCGATTATGCAGGACCATTCCACGTGAAATCATCACCTATTAGAAACTCAAAAATCATCACAGCTTACCTGTGTATTTTTGTTTGCTTCTCAACAAAAGCCGTGCACATAGAAGTTGCCTCAAACCTGTCAACACCGGCATTTTTGGCATGCTACAAAAATTTCTGCAGTCGTAGAGGTAATCCCCAAATAATCCATTCGGACAGAGGCACCAATTTCGTTGGTGCTTCCAATGAATTGCGACGAATCCAAGCACTAATCGCTGATCCAGATCACCAATCTACTTTCATCTCTGAAGCTGCTGCTCGTCAAACCGAGTGGGTATTCATACCTCCTAGAGCTCCTCATTTTGGTGGACTATGGGAAGCGGCAGTAAAGGCTATTAAAAAGCCCCTTGCCGCTACCCTTCGAGGTTACACACCCAATATTGAAGAATTTCGATGTCTCACAATTCAAATTGAGGCAATAATGAATTCCAGACCCATAACATCACTTTCATCGTCTCCTGACGACATAGAAGTCTTAACCCCAGGTCATTTTCTGATATTCCGCCCAATTACTGCACCTCCAGACGATCCGGAGCTGACCGAACGAACTGCCATCGGATCTCGGTGGTCACAGGTACAGTTACGCCTCCAATCGTTTTGGAAACGTTGGAAATTAGAATATCTCACCACACTTCAAACAAGATATCGATGGAATACCTCTGATAATCCACCAACACCCGGAACTGTAGTACTCCTGCTTGACGACAATCTACCACCCACACAATGGACCATGGGTAGAATTATCAAGGTACATCCTGGAACGGATGGCACCCCACGCGTTGCTGATGTACGTACCCGGACTCAAGTGCTCCAACGTCATGTCCGAAAACTTTGTCCTTTACCTACACAATAATACACAACGCACACCGTATTCATATAGATTAGAACACCTATCACAACAACACTAGGTACAAATCGTAATTCTCTGTTATCAGTCATATATTCTCTCTTTTTTCTGACCTTCTTCCAATCTTTATAGCCAATTTCGCATACGCTCAAGGTGGGGGAGTATGTTACTTCGTCACAGCCAGAGGTCAAGGCTCAAGGTGTGCAGTAGATATTATTGTACCTACCAACCTTTCAAACTTTATATGGTCTTGACAAGCAAACAATGCACCTCGGTACCGTTAATCCGCCACAATGAGGAAGGATTTTTTCCACCTGAATTCTCCTGGGGTTTTCCCCAATATCCTTCCCCTCCTTGAAGCCTCCAAGTCCTATGAGTTATGTTACCCTAAGTTTCATTCGTTCTTACTATTTCATACCGTGAACAACCTACTCCGGCTTGATATAGTTTTCCTACGTTTGTTTTAAAACGCGAACCTACTTATATTGTATTTGAACTTCGCATGGACACTGACTTTATCTTGATTAACGATTGTGTATTGAATTAACCGATGATTTTCGAGAATTATATTACCGTAAAACACAAGTCAACGTTTCTTCATTAAAACCCTCAATATCCGCCTTTGTACAGCGTACAACTGTACAGTGAGAGCTTTCCAACGAGTGGTGAACGATTCCACTCAATGGCTCGCTTCGCTCGCCTCCACGTTCAGCCGGGGAGCAAGCCCCCCCCCCCGGACCCCCCATTAAGTTGCTCGCTTCGCTCGTAAGGTGTGGCTGTGTACATTCGATGGTATTTTACCCTTCCATTTAGGTGTATTACAATTGAAATATGTAGTGGGGTGTACGGAATTGAAACCCCCTAGTCGTGGACTTTCGTTTGAGCCCACACACAGATTTTCCAGTTTTTCTACCCCCCACCCCTCACAACCACCTCTTACTGAGCAGGGGTTGCGCAATTTTGATGTGGCATATACTTTGCGTCGGAAGTGGCTGGTCATATTAGAAAAAGAATCTCGCAAATCGGTGAATCCGTTCAAAAGTTATGGAGGTACCCACATACCGACACTTCACTTTATTAATATAAAGAAGAATATTAGTTCAACCACACACGCAAGGATTTTTATCCTTCTTTCGGTATTTTCCTATAAAACTGAGTGGATTTGCATCAGGCTTTCTCAAATATAGTGAATGTTTTTGAAGATCATTTGAAAAGAACTCGTGTAAGCTAAACATACAAACTCTATTTCATATTACTTCAGCTACAACATCTTGGCTTGATTCAGATGCACTTGCACATGTCCAGGGTTGTTCAGTTCTATCTGAATAAGAACATTGAAACTGCTGAATGTGAAGATTTGATCAGTCAAAACAAAGCTTCTATCCTAGGATTTTCTATCTCTAAGGTTCCTTATATTTTTTGAAGTTCATAAAAAGTATCAACGAGTAGGTACATTATAAATGAAGTAAGCATATTAAACTAAACCAGAACTAAGATCCAGAATTTTGAACGTTCAAGTCTGCAATCAGTCTATTTTAGCGAATTTTCGTAAAAAATGAAGCTATTGGAATGTCTCCAAAAATTTTAAAACCGAAATTTTCGACAAATTTCTTTATTGAAATCCATTTGAGACATTCTGTTTAACGCTTTTTCATATATATATATATATATATATAGCATATATACTTTGTGTGAGTGTGTGTGTGTCATTTCAGACGATAACTCCTTAGGATTGAGATAAAAATTCCATTCTTGCGCCAAAAAATCAAGCTTTCCTAACGAAAGGATGAGTTCGTTCGCCAAAACTTTTTGAGCACAGTGACTTGGGTAAATTTCGAAAAATATACTTAAAAAATCACTAATGGCTAAAAACGGTTAAAAATCATCAAATTTACATTTTTTAGCAGAATTTCAGCCAAAAAAGTTTATTAACAACGAACTAGAATATTATAAAATTTACGTACAAAATTATGCAGAAAATTGTACTCAAATTTCATTAATGTTTGCTGAAAAATCTGTAAAAATTTTCAAAAAGAGCTAAAATTTCCAAATCTTTTTTGAATTGCAAAATATTATTTTGAACGAGTTTTGCTGCCATAAAATTAGTAGTTAACTATTTCTGCGCACTCAAAATGCTCGAATTTAAAATAACAAAGTTCAAAACAATGTATTCTAAAACAATATGTTTAGTCATATAAAACGATTTTATACGAAAATTCGCTCATACGATCATGCTACATGACTGGAACTTTTTAAATGTAAAACGTAGTGTACATTTTTGATCACAACATGAGCATGATTCCATAGGTAGTTAGGTATGTGCCTTATAATGAACTCACTTATCAGATGCCATACTGAACATTATGGTGCCGAACAAGATGCCCACCATGTACGTCGTTTGAGCAAGATTCGTCAGGTGTTTTCTACCGCAGACTAAATCCCACTGGAATCAAAGAAGCCACGAATAATGAAATCACAGATGTAAGGATATACGAGTAGAATTTAAAAAAGCAATGATAAGAATTAAAAATAGTGAAATAGTGAATGTTGAAGTAGCCACGTGATTGTAGATGATTGAGAAAAAGGCTGTACCTAATTACCTCTGTGGCTATAGTTTCTCGGAAAACTGTTCTGTTATACGTCCAATGATGACATTCATTTCCTGCGCTGTCTACACATTGCTCTGTTGAATCTGAAAATAATTTAGTCGCGGTAATACATAGAATATAATACAATAGATATAAATCATACATAATGCATACAAATCACATAAGTTGATACTGTAGAATGGTACCTAAAGAACAAATAATCATCAATCAAATGTCATGTTATAATACTAACATGTACACTTTTTTCGAGACAATCCGTTAATTCCTAGCAGATATATCAGGTATGTGGTATGCGTACTAACCGTTGTTCATGAGATGTGTTCAGTGCTGCCAATACTACAAAGATTCAGTTACGAAAGTCTCATGCATAAAGTTTATTTATGTAGGAAGATAATTCCATTTGAGCTTGAGATTTATGAGTGAATTGTCATTCATTACATCACACTTTCATTTCATTCATGTACATCAAACACTAAAAATGCAAAGTTGTAGCATTTCTGACTAATACATACATCTAACTTGCTTCGAGGTAAAAAAATGTAGACTATTCTAGGTTTGCAAGAAAAATTTCCTCCTTCAGCTGATGATTTCGGGGTAATTTCCTAAGTAATTTTTCACACTGAATTAAATGGTGGCGATTGTGAACCCCTCCAACTGCGTAATAACCAAGTTGAACACATTAATTCCCCATTTTTGTAGATTTTTGTGTAATACTCGATATTTTTTGCTGTAGCTAACTTTTTTTCGACTAGTGTTGCTGCCGATCCAGGGTAAAATCTTTGTGCGTGTAAAACACAACCTCATCAGCTCTATCACAATCTTTGGGATTTTCGTGATTTAATTCCTTATTTCTCTACAATATAATATTTATATTTATTGAGGGAAAGGGTTATTGAATTAGATACAAAAATTATACACTTGGAAATTTTAATACCAATTTCTTTAAATGGCGCCCCGAGGAAGAGATATAGAGGGAGGATTCTGTGACTAATTCGATGTCGAGATGTATTGGAGCTGACGGACTCAGCGTTCTTTTGGGAACGTTCCGAGCAACAGTTCCTTCGACCCATTCCTGTGTTTGGTCCAGCGCTCTTAGAGCTCATGGAAACAAAAAACAATCCACTTCCCCGAAAAAACACGGTTTTTTAATCCTACAATGCAATGTAAAGGTAAAAATACATTTTACGGCACAGTTGAAATCTGATGGAATTTAATGTTTTCCGTCCAGAAGAACGGTTCTGAATTGAAAATACCAGCATCAAAACGTCACTAACATTTCTAGGAAAAACGCAAACGGATAAAAAGCTAAGTTTGGGCTCCTAAACCATCCAGTAATGATGCAGATTTTAAGAATTAGAGTGATATCATCTGGAAAATACAACTGTACCATCGAATTCCCTAAAATATGGGACAGTGTATTGTTAAATCATACTTCTATTTTATCATTAAGTAATGATTAACAGGACGTTTGTGATTTATTACGTTAAGTATAAACTAATACTGCTAGGTAATCATAATGAAATAATAATGTGTAAAATTAATCATTATTAAATTATATTATGACTGTAGAACCGTAGGTACTCCGTTTTTTATTATTATTATTTTTACAGTATTGTCTCCTGAAAATATTCTGAAACACACTTTCTGTCAATTTTAATGAGCCAAAATTAGCTCCTGTTATTCATAGATCTGTTGTTCTGGGACCCTCAGGGATCTGGGTTAGGAGTACATTACCCATTCTGACATCCGCTTACATTGTATCTGCCTAAATTACAGTACCTACCTGTGCAAGTGAAAGGAACGGGTGCACCCATGAAGATCATCCCCAGAAGCGTCCAGGCAGTCGGGAATTTGAGCAAACTTATGAGCAAGAAGATTTTGACTTGAAACGGGCCCACCTCGCCCATCGAGTCAACGACTAACTTCTCCCTCCCGCTCATCTGCAAAAAATTGTAAAGGTTCAATGTTAAAATAATCATTGACGTGTAATTACATTGAGGCATTAAAATACGAGTATAATATCATGATGTTTTATAGTTAGTTTCCATGAAAGACGATGAACTTGCGAAGAAGAACGCCAAATCTAACATTTAGATTCTGATCATTGACCCTTTTAGCTTCTTTTCTGTCTCTTTGGTGAAGTTTGGTAAATTTCACAAACACCGATCCAGGCTTCCCCTTCAACCGTATAAGTAGTCGCTTGCCATAAAATTTCCCATATTCACCCCAGTTCTGTTAAATACCTTATATATAATAATGTGATTAATGAGTGATCCGATTTGGCTCAAACTTACAGATAGTGGGGAAAGATGACGCTAGTCAGACTCCCCAGTAACAAATCACGGAAAGTACATTTGTTCGTCGAGGTTCCTTGAAGTCCCTCTCAATCTTGGGGCACGAGTATAGTCAAAGTATAGTGATAAGTTGCAGAAAAGATTGATGATCGTCTCAGGTGAAGGTAACTTCCTATTTTAGAGCAAGATCCAAACGAATTAACACCGAAATGTACCCATATTCGCCAACTGTCTTCACATAAATGATCGAGTAATCATAACCGTGTTCAAATTCACAGATAATCTGCAGAAGGGGACCATCGTAGACACAGTTACCTAACAATCAGGAGGATAGGTATGGTGAACATGTGGAAATCGAGAGTTTTATCAATATCCCGACATAATTGAGAGATGTAGGTATGTATCAGAAATTCAGGTTCGCTAAATATCAGAGGCTATAATACAAGACCTAAAGCGATGAAAAGCATAGGAACAATCTAAGATAAAATCGGCACAATCCCTGCAAATTGTATGAAGATCGGGTGAAGACTGAGAACGAAGCGTCTTGCAAGAATTTACAGACGCACAGACAAACCGTGACAAACGTGTAGACGAGACCGACACAGACACAACATGACAAATTGGTTCATGTTACTAACATTTAAAACTCCAGTCGATGTAAACATAAATTACAAATCTTTATGAACCTATCTACAATTTAAAGAAATATCTCCATTGGCGAAGTATCGACTACTTTCTTTCTTCAGATTGCTATAGTAGAAACATGAAAAACTACAAAAATTGATAGAACCAAGAGATAGAAACTGTTTCACTATTCGGTGTTTGGCGTAAAGAAGTGATAATGGGGATTAGTTCAGTCAAGAAGGGATCCGATATTGAGAAGAGATATCTATAGTATATCCAAATCTCTTCTCTGTGCGCTTAAAGTGTCACCGTCCAATGTTTGTTGATGTAGGTTATATCTTTTGCATTCGAGTAATTTCAAGTATTACATCGTCCAAGGAGAAAAACTTCAGCCAAGTTGGATGGGCAGTTTAGCTTCCTCACTTATTGCACCATGAACTTATACGACCAGATTATGACGAAATGTGACTTAAGTTATTTAAAGAAACCTTCTTTAAACGTTCATGACGTACTGCCAGACCTACTTCTTAAAAATACTTCTATTGGACACTCTGGTTAGTTTGATTTTCTGTCCCACACTAGTGAAAGAGTTATCCCTTCTAAATGTATAATGGTTTACATTCTATAGAAGAAAGGGCGGTAAGAGAAATGATAATACAGGTAGTCCAAAGATAAATCCGTTTCCGCAAGCGCTATGGAATTCTGAACAAATATTATATGTAGCCTCATGTTATAATTGAGGAGTTTGTTTCCAAAACCTGACATATCCATTTTTTGAAAAAATGAGAATTTGAGCAGGAAATGTTCTTGAAATGGTTTCCCAAAGCTATGTAAAGCGTTTTCAGTCCAAAACCTGATATATCTCACCGTAAACTAATAACGAAAGTCTCAATTGTTGCCAAAACCTGATATCTCCATTTGAAGTTTTGTGTCAAAACCTGACTTCCAGCTTCGGCCAATCAGAGGCCGATTTTTCTGTCATTTAGCGCTTCTTGTTTTCCCTGGAGCTTTTGCAAATAACCTTCATGAGTCTGGTCAACTGATTTTATTTGTTGTTTACTGTCAGTTAGCTTCTGTTGTTTTAATTTCGAGTTATTTTCTGAATTTCCTGTGAGCTTTTCGTTTAGATTTTAATAATGTCCGACTCTGAAGATGAAGAGTATTGTAAAATATTTTTATGATATGCCTACCTAGCAAATGTAAAAAAGGTGAAAGTCAATAATGATAATGAAAGTGATGATGAGAGTATGAATAACCATCTCAAACAAAGACTAAGTATAGGATTCCTTGTTAAGAGATTTATGACTTTTTTCCATCAGATGTTGCTGTAAACCTTCCTATATTTAGATAAACTTAGTAATAAGCTAATTTATGTTTCTCTATTGTTATATCACAAAGTTTGTAAACGTTTTCAAAACACTGTTTTTTAAAGCAACGTTTTTTATGAAGAAATTATGTCTTTTATGTTCCAAATAAACTAATGTAAAAATGATTTTTTTTAACGTTTAGTGCCAAAACCTGGTATATCCAAAACTTAATTAAATATATCATTTTGAATAGTGTCTCAGGATCTTATTAGACTCGATATTAATGGAAGGAAACAAGGAATGAAGCAGAGAAAAAATGGACCTTCAAATTTTAATATTACAAATACAATCATAAAATTTGTTTTTCTGCAAATTTTTCTAAAGTGGATATGTCAGGTTTTGGAAACAAACTCCTCAATTTTACAGCGTTTTTCCTTGTCGAAAATGTTTTGTATGAACCGAGCGAATGACTCACATAACCTGCTTGAACTTCGTTCATTTCATGCATTAGTTCATTAACCGTGATTGAGCCTTGACTGTGTTAAATTTTAATTGATAAATTAACCGTTTCTGCCCAGGTCATTGGAGCAAATATTGGAGAGCTAGGTATATATTTCTTGAAGGTTCATTTTGTGAAACAGTGGAACAGCATCCATTGAATGACTTCATATACTTTACTGCGCTAAGCGATAAGTCACATAGATGGGTTTTCCCGCTATTTATCACAGTTATCCAAATTGTGTCATCTTCTTGTCGTTAGTCGGTTGAGAAGCAATGGGAACCCAAGGTGACTCTCAGTTTTTCCACCTATAAGCAACATTTTATGGATAATTCGAATTTAATAGTCGACTGTAGCATTTTGAGAATCACGGGTCATGACAATAAATCATAGCAATGTTTTCTGTCATTCTAACTGCTTGGAATATACAACCTTGTAGAGTATCATCAAGCTAAATGAGAAAAAATCAGCTTGGGAACGAAATTGGACTTCCAAGAAATATATTTGGTAAACGAACCAATTAAATTAACTTTACACAAGTTTTTAAATAACGAGTCTGGAGTTAAGGTGCACATTTGTGGGGCTGTACTGCCCATGCCATCGCAAAATCATATAGAACATTTCCAAAATAATGTAGGTAGGTACTTAGTTCATTCATTCCAATTAGTATTAGGCTACTTCCGGCTTACGAAAACGCTACAAGAAAAAGGTTAGCATTCATCGTGCTCGCTCAAACAGCTTGTTTTTGTGTTTACAAGAAATACGAATACGAGAAGTAAAAAATTCTCCATTCACTCCCATTTCGTTCAATAATTCAAGTAGTCAACTTCAAGAAGAGTAGTAATTTAGCTCCAAGATAGCGCGGATGGATTGTATATAAATTTCTATTCCCCCTGATCTGAGTTATGGACTATCGGAAATTCGCTAATTCGATTTCTTTTTTTGGGACAGACTATCTAGTAAGTTTGCCTGAAAAAACAAGTCTTCGACCGATGCATACAGATGAGCTTCCTAGAGTCTTGTGGTATTTGAGATCCGCGAATCTCTCAAGACATTTTCTCAGCTTGACTGACGCGCTCCTTAGCGAAATGTGAAAGAATATTTCATTTTCCCTCAGAACTATTACCTCAAAATATGTTAGTAATTCTGAAGGAACGCGTGGTCAGTACATGACTGGACTGCGAAGGATCCACAAGGATGTTTCATCGAACTGGGTTTGGGAACGCATGGCCCAGGGCCAGAACGCTACTCAGCCTCTTTATTTAGTAGCTTTTAGTTGGCAGGAAAACTGGTGATGTCCCTCATCCACCCACATTGGATTCAGACTTTCTGAGCAACCCAAAGGGACCATGAAATTTAGGTATCTCTCAACCTAACTTTCTGGAGCTCACCTTCTTACACATATTCAGTTCCGAGGTTCCCAACCAATTCGAACACATATTATTACATTATTACTCACATTATCTTTACTAACACTAACGCTAGATGCAGTATAAGAATTGTTAAAACATAAATATACAATTGTTGGTTGGACTCGATATTTGTAATTCACATTACAAAAAACGGATCATGTATCATGCCAACAAAATTCCTGCTTCATAGGTTGAATAGCAAAGAAATTCATTTTAAATTCTACAAATTTATTTGTAAGTATCATTCCAGACTTTTGAACCGCTAGATTCCACTTTGCGCTCACCGCGCCGTCACCTAGATCTCTAGATGCCCCTAATCATCTTTTTCCAATGTCTGGAGTACGAAATAATTCATACACTAGAACACGAGCATACAAATATCAATTAAATGTTAGGCAACTGTTAATACCTATCATTACTTGTCATTAAGGTTCGTTGGCTGTGCACGGCATGGAGTGGTCCCAGTAGTTTCCCTTCCTTATTATCTCCATTTGAAAAAAACCCGTTCGTGTTCTTTCGATGGCCCAGTTTTACTTTCTTCGTATACCCGAATAGGGAGTCATCGGACGATTATGTCCAGTTCTTGAGTGCTCAAATTACAAGTGCATTTCGGTCTCTCAGAGCTTTTAATTTCACCACGAGGTTTCTAATGCAGTGTTTCTTAAACTTTTTTTTCCTCATGGGGATGGGATAAGGTTCTTAGGAAAAAGAGTAGAGATAAAGTTTCCAATCTGGTTAGGGAAGATGTAACTTTAGAAGAAAAACAATGGATAAGCATACCTTATTATGGGAAAATATCTGATAAAATCGGCAAAATTCTATCATCTAGGGGTTACAAAGTAGGTTTTAAAACTAGAAATAGTCGTAGAGCATTACTAGGTTCCGTAAAAGACAAAATCAATGTTGAGGATAAAAGTAGGGTTTATATTGTTAGACGAAATACGACGAAATATGCAATGGAAAATGAACTTGTATTTTTCTAATGAAATGCACGGAATCACAACTTAAACTAGACAACAACATTTTTGTCGGTTTCCGCGTCCCTCTCGACGCGCACACATGTGTTGCCAGCACAACACTTCACCCATCCGGCGGTGAGACTGGAACGCCTGCATAGGGCGTGAGCCGGTCAATATGGACGACCTTCGGCGAGCCTGTCCTGCGCCGCACACGCACCACAACATCGTTGATTCGGCTGACCACTGTGTAGGGACCCTCCCACGGACACATCAACTTCAGGTTCCTACCTCTGGTACGTCGTGGATTATGGAGCCAAACGAGATCCCCTGTCTGGAAGTTTCTGTGGTGGCAGTCCCGGTCGTATGGACGCTTCATCTCTTCCATTTTTCCTTTGAGAGTGTCCCTTGCGATCTGATGTGCCGTGTCCAGGCGCCGTTGCAGCTCAGCGCCGTACTCTCTGACCTCTTGTGCACGTGGTGGTCGTCCGAACAGGAGGGCCAGTGGCAAGGTGAGCTCCCGTCCAAACATGAGGTACGCTGGTGAGTACCCTGTGGCAGCATGTTCTGAGGCTCGGTACGCCAGCAGTGCAAGGGGGAGCTTCTGGTCCCAGTCACGTTGGTGATCAGCAATTAGTTTGGCAAGCCATGCATTGAGGGTCCGGTGGAAACCGTTCAGCTTGCCCGTCACTCTGTGGGCGCAGGGGCGTTGTTCGGGTCTTCCGCACCCCCAGCTGCTCTAGCACATTCTTGAAGAGGGCAGACTCAAAATTTCTTCCTTGGTCTGTGTGCAGTTCCCGTGGGACCCCAAAACGTGACACAACCTGATCAACAAAGGCCTGCGCGATTGTCTCTGCCTGCTGATCTGGGACGGGGATGGCTTCAGGCCACTTGGTGAAGTAATCAACGATGGTCAAGATGTACCGATTCCCACGATCTGTGGTGGGCAGGGGCCCCAACACATCTACTCCAATCCGCTGAAAGGGGCAACCTGCTGCATACCGACACAGTGGCGCTCGTGTTGGACGCCCTCCTCCAGTCCGGCGACCGCATGTGTCACATCCTCGGCACCACTCACGCACGTCCCGGTGGATGCCTACCCAGTATGCTACAAGCCTCAGGTTGGCCAGGGTCCTCTTCTCGCCATGGTGGGCCAGCCCATGCGCAGTCTTCAATGCAGCCTCCCGCTCTGCCTTTGGAATAAGTAGCTGTAGTTGCACAGAACGGCCATTCGCTGATTCCCAACGCCGATGCAGTACGCCTTCTATCATCTGCAAGGAGTTGTACATGGCCCAAAGGGCTTTGACCTCAGTCCCCTCACCAGACACAGCTTCCCACTCAGGTCGCATTCCTGCCTCCATCCAACCAATGACCTGTTTCAACACTGGGTCTTCCAGCTGTCGCATCCGCCACTGCTCAGGATCATAGCTGGCTTCAGGAGTAACCCTGTAGACCTCAACATGTTCTGCTTTTTGAGCTATTTCCTCCCTCCGTAGGCAATATCTACATTGTGCAGCAGCGCATGGGTGGCGGGACAAGCCATCTGCATTTCCATGTTGCTCCCCCTTCCTGTATTGGACGACTAGATGGTATGGGGCGAGGATTTCCAGCCATCGTGCCAACTGTCCATCAGCGATCTTGAAATTCTGCAGCCACCGTAGCGATGCGTGGTCTGTTCTCACTGTCACATCGAGTCCATTATCAAGACCATATGGGGCAAAGTGCACAACTGCCTCCTTTACACTGAGCAGTTCCTTCCTGGTGACACAGTAGTTCCTCTCTGGCCTAGACAGGCAACGACTGAAGTAAGCTATGACGCGTTCATGGCCATCCTGTCTTGGGACAACACAGCCCCAATGGCAACCCCACTGGCGTCAGCGTCAATAATAAAAGGCTTGTCTGCACAGGGGTATGCTAGGATGGGTGGTTGCTGCAGCAATTCCTTGGCCCGAGCAAACGCCTTCCCACACTCTACAGTCCACTCCAGTGGCTCTGGGCTGCTCTGCACTCGGTACAGTGGCTTCATGATTTGGGCAAATTCAGGGACAAACATTCGGTAGTATGAGCAGAACCCAGTAAATGCGCGGACCTCGTGTGCTGTCTTTGGCTGCGGCCAGTCTTTTACTGCTTCCAATTTCTTTGGGTCCGGTTTGATTCCTTCTGGCGTGATGAGGTGGCCCAGATATGTGGCAGTTCTTTGGAGAAACTCACACTTCCGCACATTGAGCTTCAGTCCTGCTTGGCGAAGCAGACCACAAACCTCATTGAGTACTTCCAGGTGCTCCTTGAACGTCTCAGTATGGACCAGCACGTCATCAAGGTATACCTCGACTACCCCTCTCTTCATCAAATCCCTCAAGAGCTGTCTCATTATGCGCTGAAATGTGGCAGGCGCATTTGTGAGGCCAAATGGCATGACTTTGAACTGCCAGAGCCCATCCCGGGTGCAGAATGCTGTCATTGCCCGGGCCTTTGGTGCCATCTGAATCTGCCAATAACCACTCTGAAGGTCCAATGTGGTGAACCAGCAGCTTCCCTTGAGGAGCAGGAGGGTGTCATCAATCCGTGGCAGGGGGTGGGAGTCCTTCCTGGTGATGTCATTCAGTCGCCAATAATCCACACAGAATCTCCAGTCACCAGACTTCTTCTTGACAAGAACCACTGGGCTGGCCCAAGGACAGTTTGACTCTTCAATTGCTCCAGCTGCCAGCATCTTTTGCACCTGCTCATTGATTATCCGTTGCTGCTCAGGGCTGGCTCGCCGTGGTTGCTGCTTGATTGGTGGTCCTGTGACGTTGATGTCATGTTCTCCCAAAGTGCAAACTCCAAGCTCATTGGGATCAGCTGCGAACACGTCCTGGTTGGCTATGAGCATTTGGTCAAAAGTCACCAATTGAGCAGGTGTGACACGGGCTGCAACTGCCTCCCGTAATGGTATCAGCTGAGGGGGCAAAGCTTCAATTGCCTGAACACTCGCAACTTTGTCTTCATGAGCTGGTGGCCCCAACTGGAGAATCCCTGATCCTGCGTCAATTACACACCGATGGGCACTTAAAAAGTCCATCCCGAGGATACAAGGTTCTCCAATCTCTGCTAGCACGCAATCATGTTCTCTCTCGTCAGCACTGTCAAACCTGAGGCGCAGTTTCATCTTCCCTTGAATAGGAATTGTTGCCCCAGACAACATGCGCAGGTGCCCCGTGGTTGGTCGAGCCCCAGTGACTGTGACGCCCGCTAACCGAGGGTTGACAATCGTGATTATTGCGCCCGTGTCAACTACAAGGGGGCAGGTGTGCCCATTGAGGGATCCAGGGATGACAATGGCTGGTTTATTCAACTGGTACACACACTGAAAGCTCTCAGCATCTGACAGGGCAGACAATGGCACCAGCACCTGCCCTGGGGAGCTGGTGCCTACTCGTTTTCCGGGCAACTTCTTCTGATGTGCCCTGCTTTCCCACATTTCCAGCAAATTACTTGACTTCGGTGAGTGTCTCTGGCAGCAAGCTCCTCACGAAGTATGCGGCGCACTAACTCTTCAGCTCCTTCCATAGAGTCCGCAGTGACAGCTCGTGTAGCAACACCGATTCCCAGTCCTGCTTCCAGCGTTAGTGCCCTAGTTGTTGCATCTCGCAGGGTAGCTGGGTCAGCACTGATGACAAGCTCCCTCACCCGAGGGTCCCGAAGCCCATTGATGAACTGCTCTACAGCAATCACTTCCCTGGCATCCTCTCCTATCACTGCTCGTCGGGCCAGTCCTTCCACTTCTCCTGCAAAGGTTGCGACATCCTCTCCCTGGCGTTGAACTCGCTGACGCAGGCGTGCAAGGTACAATCGGGCCTGCCCCTGGGCTCCAAATCGCCGACCCAACGCATCTTCCATAGCGGCCAAGGTCCGCAGGCTTTCAGGTACATTGCACACAGCAGACAGGGCAGGTCCTCGCAAGGCTCCCATTAATCGGGCGGCCGCTACCCCTGGGCTCCACCCATTGGCCCGTGAAATGGTGCGAAACTGGGTTTCATATTCGTCCCATGGTGTTGATCCATCATAAGGGGCGCACCGGATTGCTTCTCCGCGCTCACGGTTGTTGTGGGCAGTCCCTGTCGCTTGCTCCCAACGATGATGGTCTAGCTGCATCCGTCCGACGGCCGATTCCGGTCGACCCTGTTGTCCCCCACACCAAGTCGATTCTCCTCTCCATCCATCCGCGAACACTTCTGACACTAGTGTTAGACGAAATACGACGAAATATGCAATGGAAAATGAACTTGTATTTTTCTAATGAAATGCACGGAATCACAACTTAAACTAGACAACAACATTTTTGTCGGTTTCCGCGTCCCTCTCGACGCGCACACATGTGTTTCCAGCACAACACTATACTAAAATGTTCTTGCGGCTACGAATATTGCGGTCAAACTGGTAGGAAATTCAGGGAAAGAATAGAAGAGCATCAGGAGGATTTCAGGAAAAACAAGGGTAGGCCTACACTTGCAAAACATCTTAAGGAATCCAATCATACTTACAATTTTGATTTGACAGATAGACAGTTTGTAGAATTTCTTCATTTTTGTCCAAAGAGAGGTATGTTGAATGTACTTGAAAAATTAGAAATTATCAAAAGTGACAGATCTGGTAAATGTTTAAATGAGGATATGTCTCAATATATTTCATCTCTGATAAGTCCATTTCTGTAAAGCTTAGAATTATCCCTTCAAAATGTTGAAACCAGTAATTCTTCCTCTCCTTTCACTTCATCTGATTAGCTATTATCCCCTTCACTTTGCTTGCATTTGATTGGTTGTACCTCCAGCCCCCTTTCATTTCTCTTGACCAATGGGATTCAATCTCCCTTCACCTGTGACTATATAAGCCGATTCATCTCTCATGTGTGTTGCTATTGTTTGTTATTGATGATGGCCCAACCGTCGAAATCGATTTAACATTGTAACTCTTTTTTTTTCGTGGAAATAGACAACGTTTTTCACTAACTTCCGTTTTGAAATGGGTTTCCATAACTTCGTGGCGAGCGATTTAGTTCGTGTTTACCTTGTACCCTCCGAGCAGAAACGAGAATGGCCATGTACCCGCAACAGATTTTGATGTACCCATCATCCCTTAATTATTTACACATAACTGGAAAGAAATTTTCTGGCATAACAGGAAACATCTTTATAAGTTCCAGAAAATTATATCCAGAGAATTACGCACATTTTGAATAGAGAAATTTCAGGTTTGAAAATTATTGAAACGAGTGAAATAATTGGTAAGTAGTGAGCATGAACACGAAGACAAGAGGTTAGATAGGTACTACCAACGAATTCGATTGGAATTACCTTGAAACACGTACTTAGATTGAAATTCATTCACCGAATGAGTGGTTGTTTGTTCATTGTTCGTGGGTTGAAAACTTCAACATCTACATCTTAATTCTATTTTTCATTATTAGTATTATTTTTATTATATATATATTTATATATATATCTATATATATATATATATATATATATATATATATATATATATATATATATATATATATATATATATATATATATATATGGCGTGAGCCATATACATTAAGATGTCCGACATATTAGTAGTAGTACATTGACTAGCCCTTTTTGAGAGCGAACCGAAGATGCCGACAACTCCTGATTCCCCGATATCACATATTTCATAATGAGTGGTCTTTATGGTTTTGTTTAGACATTGAAATAAGATGAATAGGGACATCTAGAGATCTAGGTGACGGCGCGGTGGGCGCAAAGTGGAACCTATCGTTTCAAAAGTCTGGAGTGATACAAATAAATTGACAATTGAGCTTTATGACCAAAATAGGTCATCTTAGAGCCCAATAGAGGTTTTTGACTTATTAAAATGAAGCTCCACAAAGGACACCCATGGGGTAAAAACTCGTCGATGGGGAGCTTCGCGTATGCGCCCTAAAAACTGTATAAATTCATCTTCGACAGGCATGGATACCCTACGTAATACAATAGTCCTGAATCGGTTAGGTACTTACTCAATATCAATTTATTTTTCACTATCTAGAAACAGTATTATAAAATATCGTTAACTTATGGACGATATAATTTATTTATTTATCAATTTCTGGGAACATGATTTTATTTATGTAAGTAACTCCTGAACGGTATAAAACAAAATTGTTGAGGTGTGACGCTCGTAATTGTATTTCCAATCTATAAACCCAACCCATTGTTAAGAATAGCATGATCCCTTCATGACAGGGATGATGTGTTCACTTATTTACGGTCAGGATTATTTCTGTTGACAGTTTAGGACTCAGATAGGAATCTGCACTTATCTTGTTCACAATGACAAACGTTGTCGATGAAATATGAGATAAACCTAAAACCAGGGATGATACGAGGAGACTGGAGACGGGAAATCGGAATCCCACGGCTCAACTTCACCCGTCCAACTTGTCGGTTCGATCTCGACAGATCTCTTCTTGTCTCCATTTTCTTTTTATTTCGTCCTGTCGTCCTCGCTCTTTTCGTGATGTTGATTTTGCTTCCGAGTCTTCAAGGCAGCGGAAGCTTTGTTTTCACTTTCGAAATGAAAAATTTTTTTGTGCTTCAAAATCAAAATTTCCACTCGCATTTTGCGTTTCATGGCCTCCTGAACAAATTTGGTTTCGTGTCTGTCCACACGTCCGTCCGTCCGTCTGTCCACATTTCCTTGCAACAGCCATAACTTCCACAATTTCGATTGGATATTAATGAAATTTTCAGGAATAGTGTGTTAAGCTTTAGATGGTTCCCTATTACTCTCATCATGATTGAATCAGCGGTACGTTCTGGGCATGCGTGAACGTGATTTTCTTGTTACACTCATAAGTCCGTCAATTTTTAAGAGATCTTGGTCAGACAAGCTTATTTTCCACAGTTTTCATCCGATTTTGATGAAATTTTCAGGGGATGTGCGGACTAGGGGGTAGACGGTCTCTTATCAGTTTCATCGTTCTTGACTCACTACCTCACTCTGCGCATTCGCAAACGTAAATTCTACCAAGCATCATTTTCTCACGCCCTAATCGTCCGATCTCGCTCAAATTCGGATGATAGTTGGGGGATGATAATTTGATCATCACCTATCAATTTCAACATGTTTGTATCAATTATAGCTACTGCGCATGCGCCTATGTAAAATCCTTGTAACGACCTTAATTCCCACTGTTTTTATCCGATTTCGATGAAATTGTCAAAGAATGCAAGGGTTAGGTTGTAGATGGTCCGCGATTAGTTTCATTTTTGCCAAATAAATACTTCATTCTGCGCATGCGCAAACGTAAATTATATTATCATTTTTTTGTTTCTTAATAGAAGAATTTGCCATTTCACGCTTCTTCTTGATTTACTGTTTTCCGCTATGGAATTTTTCAAGATCATGTAAAACTTTTCAATCTATACAACGTAAACGAGGAAGCTATGTGCCGCACCCAACTTAGCAGACTGGGTTTTTTTATTTTATTTTATTTTTATTCATTAATTTATTTATTGTTTTTTTTTTTTTTTTTTTAAGATCTCATTGTTCACGAGGCGGTTTTCGTTGAGTTTTAACTGTTTCTTACTGTTGTTGAGGGTTGTGCTGTGAGATGTGCGGTGAGTCAATATGTGTGCCTCTTTCTTTTTAGTCTACGGTTCGAGCGCCCTGGTGGTATATCCTGCAAGATAGCAGCAGCAAGTGGGTTAGTGTGATTTTGAAGCCTTTGGTGGAATCCTATATTTTATACGAGTGTGTTGATAAATATTGATGTGTGAGCTGGAATGTTTGTGTCATGTACTTGAATGAAGAATCGTTATAATGTATTTTGTAGAAAGGAGCTGAAACATTAAGGTCATTTATTTCCGCTCTTTTTTCCTCAAATTGTAATAGTCTAACGGCCAACGAATTTGTTTTGGCGAAGAAAATTATAGGTTTAATGTACATGTTGGACACGAGAAAAAATATATTAGCGTGTTAAGCGTTTTCTCCATCAGAACTCACTTTAAATTTGAAATAATTACATACTCGGACAGGGGAAATGAGTGCGTATTAGCTCGATTGATGAATAGGTACCTTCGAACGAGAAGCTGAAAAGCTTGCTCAGCATCATCCATCATAGCATAAACTGTATGCTAAAAGAGTGGGCAAATATTCATTCACACATAAGATCTACTGCCTTCCAATTCCCAACAATTTAATATTAACAACTATTTGTTGGGAGATATCGCAAGTCCTAGTGAATGCCTATACGAAAAACGTTGCGATCGATCCCCCGTACAGTTATTATTATTATTTCTCCGTTTTTGGACGTCCATCTGAGCCGCCTTCAATAGGCAAGGCTCCGCATAGAAATAGAACGCCCTATTACAATTGATTTGAGAAGGGCAGGGGGGGGGGGGGACCTAGTGCATGCATACGATCATGCAGCATGATCGTATGAGCGCATTTTTGTAAAATCTCGTATTATATTTCTGTAAAATTATTTTGATATTTGAGAAATTTATGCACAGATATAATTAATTACCAATCTATACAATATTCTGCTATGAAAAACAAATTCTATGTAATAGGGCATATTAGGACAAATTTTGATTGTAAATTTTCTTCGCCATAAGCACAATGTAGTTTTTTCCAAATTTCATTCGAAGTTTTACGATTTTTAATTATTCGTACATCAGATGCGGACATTGATAAAATGAAATCGGCCTTTACATCTTTTCCGATGGCTTTCCACCATTCAAAATCTGCCGCCAATTCCGTTGGCCTTTCATCACATGGCCCCAGTTTCCGTTATCCCGGAGAAACGTCTCCGCCTGGAATGTCCATATTTTGGAGTTCTGCTTTCCACTGAGGGGCACGATCACTCTGAAATCCAGAACTTCATTTTTTTTTTTTTTCCTTTCTTTCTACATATGCCACTGGTACCTACACTAAGTATTGTTTATACTTTTTCACGCAGTAAGCGATGCTGCGTAACCTATTATAATTTATAATGTGTGGTACACAGGTTTGTGGTTTAATACAGAACTGAAATATATTTTTATAAAGTAAACAAAGTTGTCAACGGGGCAGGCTGAAGAACATATGGGATTATAATTATATGGAGAGGTAGGACTTGAATTCGAACACTAACAGAGTCTTTAGTTTCGCTATTAAAATATCTAATGAATTAAAAGCTCTGTATAGTCATCAATGATCCGAAGCTTTTTCTTTTCAACTAAGTATTCAGTTGACTACATTATCGAATATGAAAATTCAGTTAGGCATTAAAAGGACCTGCTCACACGAGAACTGACTGGAAAATACCGAAGAGAATCAATTCGCCGTTCCCGGCTCTTGGAACTAAACTTGATTGTGCTCACTGGGAGAATATCAATGAGGCCTCGCGGGAGGTCAGAGAACGATAAGGGAAAACGGTTACCATTTTCTTTCTAAGAACCAAAGAGGAAGGATAATAAACAGGTTTCTCCAGGCAAGTCAGGTCCTCCGAGCGGTCCGATGAGATTTAAAACGCAGCGATCATTGATAAGGAAATGAATTAGGAGGACGTTATCAGACAAGAAATTGCATTAGTTTTCAAAGATGTCAATGATAAGGTTGACAAACAAAAAAAAAAGTTGCAGTCATGCAGCATGATTGTATGAGCTAATTTTCGTAAATTATCGTATTGTATAATGTGACATTGTTTTGAAATTTGTGCTTCTTGAGTGCAAAGAAATTGTCAACTATGAATTTTATGGCAAAAAAAGTATTTTAAATAATAATCTACCATTCAAAAAGAGATGTTGAATTTTCAGCTTTTTCACAGTTTTTAATCGATTTATTACAAATTTTAATGAAATTTAAGTACGTTTTTCAGTATAATTTTGTACAGAAATTTTTGAATATTCTATTTTATAGTTAATAAACCTTATTTGATCAATATTCTGCTAGAAATAGCAATTTGACGATTTTTAGCCGTTTTTAGTCATTTTCAGTGATTTTTTCACCACATTTTTTTAAATGTAACCAATTTAATGTGCTTAAAAAGTGCTGGCCAACGAACTAATTATTTCATTTTGAAAGCTTGATTTTTTGGCGCAAGTACGGAATCTTCATCTCAATCCTAAGGAGAGTTATCGTCTGGAGTGACACATACATATATACATATGAAGATTGATGACTGATTTGGAAAGATCTTGGGCTGATGGAAAGGATCTCGACGCTCGCACAAGCCTGGGCTTACGTATGACTAGAGAACGGCACCCCGCAAACCGAGACTTCTGGCAATAACTATTCAAGGAGGCAATGATTTCTCAGGGATTATTGAGCCAAAAATGAACTTGTGTATTCTACTGTTTCCATTTCATTGTTATTAAAATTGTCATGTTGCGCAGTACGTCTATTGAAGAAGCTAAGCTCTCGATTTGTGAAAAGAGAACAGATCAGTAAGTTTAGTCAAGAGATTGTTGATTTTGGTTTGTAACAACGCCTATCATGTTTACATGCGGTGCGTGGTTTTATCATGACCAGAACACCATGTAATTATTGAAAGAATAAATAAATTGATCAATCAATCAATCAAAAAAATCAATAAATGAAAAAATCATATCAGCTGACCGTTCGATTTTAATTTGCTTTGCTCAAGAATTTCCAATGATTACTTTTTCACTGACACGGGATGGGGTTCTAAAATCTGTTCCAGGAATCGTTTTGTGATACCCAACGCTGAGACCTGCATTTACCTTTTCTTCCCACACATTCTAACACGCCACCGTGTTTTCCGATAAAACTGGGAAATTGGTTGGCTAAGATGAAGCGAAATTCCATTTGATGCCTCGTTTAAGCAGGGGTTTTCCTTGAAAAGCCCCCTCTCACCTATTAATTTCCTTTGCTCGTAGCCGACGACGGTATTCCACCCACAGAACCCAATTCCCGCAATTTTCCACATCTATTCCTACGAAGTTTACCTACTTGGTGGATCGCTTGACATTTAGGGAAAGAGTGAGTTTGCAGTCTTGTTATTTGAAATCTTATTTGAAGTTCTAACATCGTTTAATATATATATATATATATATATATATATGTATATATATATATATATATATATATAGATATATATATTATTCTTCTTCTTCTTCTTTTTTCCCTCAACTCTACAGGAGAGACAAAAACTGATTCCTACAAACTTGTATTTCTACACGTATATGCACGACTAACCAATCGCTATCGTCACGCTAGTCTCTTTAGTATTTCAAAGTCAACGATTCACTTGAATTTGACATCGAGTTGAAGAATTTTGAAACTATTTTACACTGCTTCATCAGCTATCTTCACAGGCATCGAATAACTAGGTTCGACCTCAGAAAGAATAATATTGGCCAACGCTTATTTCGTTGAAAAAATCGGTTCTCGTCTGATCACTGAAGTTAAGCAACATCGGGCTTGGTTGGTACTTGGATGGGTGACCGCCCGGGAGCGCCGCAATTTCGGCATATTTTTTATATTTTGTCTCAGCATTCAATTTTTCATCTATCTACATCAAATTTTCTTTATCAGGCCTTGTGGAATAGTTCGTTTAGCGAGCCTTCCCTGCTTAATCGAATCGTCGTTTCCATGATCTGGGAGGGTACCTAGCACAAATTCTACTACCAACCTACTTAATTTGTTATATAACTTACAACAGCTTTTATATAAAATCGTATTATTTAAACACAAAGCAGCTCGTCGTCTGAATATTTTTGTTGGTAGATACAACTTTGTTGTACGAAATGGCTGATAGGATAGGCTGATGCCTACAAAGAACAGGTAAGTACCTACTTTAAAATCGGAAAAGAATCGACAACTGCATTCACTCCCAAGTAGGTGAACAGGATATCTGGCTGTTGGATGATGTAGGTATGCATTGTTCGTGTAATCCACGGAATTTGATTTAATAGTACAATTATATTTATCATGGGTTTAACTTTAAATAGGAAAAGTTATAAGACGGCAGTCAGATGGAGAACCAATACTTTTAAAACTGTGGTCACCTTTGTGTCAGGTTATGATGACTACGCGTAGGACGGGATTCAACGAAAGCATTTTTCTCGCCCACGCCTAGACAGGCCTCTTTCCCGTACACTCGAAGGTCCAAGCGTTGACGCTAAAATTCACGCATGCGCAGTTGGTATTTCAGTATTTTTGCGTACACGGGTTGAAAATTACGGGAAGAACAAAAACTCTCCATTATTTGCAGCTGGGAACAGTAACTATAAATAATCCCTATTAATAAAATGTCTGGGTGATGGCCGCGGGACGCTTCTTTACTGCAGCGATAAAATCTCCTAGCATTTCTAGGCAATGCGTGCAATAAAATTGCAAAGGTCGTAAAATATTTCGAAGTAGATTTTTAAAATACATGGAAATCCCTTTTATTTTTCGCCAATTGAAATACTATTGACGTGGATATTTGACCCTGTCGACGTCGATACGTTGATACAGTCGAGTAGGTACCAACCTATCGTGTATTTTGATTACATATATATCTGTTGAAAACAATCGGTTAAAAGAGCCGAGCTACGATCATCAATATTCGGACATCGATTTGAATGCTGAAATCGTATAAGGAAAGTACGTTTCTCTCTTGTCGTAATTACCAGCCTATTTAAATAATAGCCCACTCATTCGTTAGTCAGCATATTTGCATTAGAGCGGGTTAGTTACTGGTATTTAACAGTCAGTTGAGGGAGAATCAACCAGCACTAATATAACAACAATCCGACAGTTGACTTCGACTTAAACTGTTAATTATCTGGTCTGAAGACAAACCAGATAAAAAGTTTAATTCAGCGATGATTGCTTTCCAAGTCTTTTGAACCTTAAAAGTTACAGACGTTCAGCATGACCTCATGAGCCAATTTTCTTAAACTTTTATTGGTTTTTTAAAATAAGATCTATATTAGTTTATCATTTTCAATAATGAACCTCTGTAATCCACCAAGAAGAAGTTTTTAACACCTCCTCAAGGCATCAATTTGTATCAACCCTTAAGGGTCGACACACATTCTAAAATCGAGATCTCGAAAACATTCAAGTAACAGTAATGATTTTTGCTTGTCAAAGATAAATGTATCTAATCCCATAGAATCGATTAAAACCATTTGCAATGCTGTACGTTGATACGTTAGAAGTTAAATAGTTGATACGTTAGAATTTCGAAAAACACCTTCGGATTTCTAAGCGCTAGAACATAGAGAAATCATGCGCTGCTAGTGAATCTATTGAGTAGCCAATCAACTTCTAATTTCCATCGCTAGAGGGTGGGACTGGAAGACACAAAAGTTGCCTTGTAACTATCAACTGATATAATCCCAATGGAATTATCAGGTGATAAGTTCCAATGGAATTTATTCTAACTTTGCGAAATCTAATTTTTAACTATTGTCCGTGCGGAAATACTACTGAAGCATAGGTAGATGCCTATTTCAATACATAAATACGAGTATTGCTCTCCAGTCTACTTGTAGGTAGGTAGAGAAAATGTTATTCCCCATACCGTTGGTTTCGTTTGACCTCTCAGTCCGACTTCGCTCAAACTATGGGGGTAGTTAGGGAATATAAGGGGGGTAATTTAGTTTGCAGGATAGGTAGTGCCACATGATTTCGATAGGTACCTAGATTTTAAGAGGATTTTGTGTGGTTAACCCCCCATTTTGATGTTTATGTACCTAACATGTTTTAAAATATGTTCACTGATTCTAAGACTGATAGTATAAGACTTCTGAGTTCTGTGCAATTTGAAAAAAGTCGTCTTTAGAGTGAACTCAAAAATGTATGTTATAGGACGAAAAAAGTCACAAAATAGTAGCAGAATCGAACCCTAGCCGGGGGTGCGCCCGAAACTGCGACATCCTGTATATATATATATGGGTGTGTGCCATTACAAACAACACTCTTCAGAGTTAAAATGAAAAATCCATCAAAACATTTTCCAACAAATCAAGCATTCGAAAAGACTTTCAAGTTTTAAGTTTAAGCAACGTTTAAGTTAATAGCATCAGGACTTTTAAGGTACAGCAAATTGCTTACATTTCAATAAAAGAGCTAAAAAAGTCTATAATTGCTAAAACAGCAAAAAACGCTAAATTAATATTTGTTGCTGAATATTACTAGTAAAATTAGACAAAATGTGGACTAGAACATTCAAAATTTTTTTGAAAAACTTAAGCTGGAAAATGTATTTAAATTTCATTAAAATATACTTCAAATTCAAACGCTCGCAAACGCTGGCGAAGTGCAGACGAACTCATTGGGTTTTATGACGGCGCAGCAACCCATTTTCACTGAGATATTTACTGACATATTTACACACACACACACAAACAGTACCAAGTTATTCACATCAAACGCCTCCTTTCCCCAACAACTTCTGAACCACAATCACCAATTCTACATCAGACCACTATCCCGCACTAAAATGTCGAAATAAATGTTTTGATATACCTACTTCAAAATCAAACTGTTGAAAATTTGTAAAAACTCATAAATTTGTTTGTAAAGTTGAATATTATTTAGAAAGAGTTTGATTGTCATTAAAGGTATATAAAACTTTTTAAAGAGAAAATGCTGACATTTCAAAGTAATTTGACATGAATGTGATTAGAAAAACGTCTGCCGATTCGGGTGTGGCAAAATAGCTTCCTAGTGCCAGTAACATGTATAGATAATTGAAATGCTTTGAATAATCATGCAATATTCCGTAGCAGGTTCATATTGTTATGGGAAATAATAAATTAAGATGTATCGTCGAAATTAGTCAATTAGACAACAAGAAAATTATGTTTAATATATGTTAGTTACGTTTGCGCCTGCGCAAAGTGAATTATTGTTTTGTGTAGGTACAATGGAACTGATATCGGAACATACCTACAGGCTAACCCACATATCACCTGAATATTTAATCAAAATCGCATGTGAACTGTAGAAATAAAGCTTGTTACAAGGTTTTGCAGACCCACGATAGGCACACAGATAGACAGATACGGAACGAAAGTAGTTCAGAAATGTCTTAAACGTAAAATGCGACCGAACATTTTGATTTTGGATGAACAAATTACATATCCCGGAAGTGAAAACAATGTTTTCGCACAATGCTATTCGCTCACACGACGAAAATTATTTCAACTTTTACAGTCACATTTCGAAATGATATCTGCGACCGCGATAGTTTTCAATATACGGAGTTACATTTGTGAGAGACATTGAATCTCCTTTCATTTGTATCGCCAGGATGTACAGGATGAAATTTACCATTCCATCCGCAGTATGTCTCCTTTAAATGGTCTCACCTCCCCTGTAATCATGATGGTACTGTTTCTTAAAACACGTGAGTCGTGGCTTCAGGCGATCGTTGCGTTAGTAGCGTAAAAATTGTAATTATGGCCAAAAAATCAACATCACAACCAAGGAGTGAGGTTAATGGAAATCTACCTAATAAGCCTCATCACAATCGCCCGGACTCTTGAATTTTGATCGAAGTGCGACAATATCACCTTTCATGGAAACCCAACGATTTGAAAACAATGAGCAACGCTTATCATATTATCATCCAATTGACCTCCCGTCTGAATAAATTGCCGATTAAGTGACCCTTTTACATGGCAGACTGTCGAGTTTATTACATAACGAGCTGTGTCCAATCCATGCATTAGTGCTCAATGCTCCTGTGCACGTTCATTAGAAAACAAACAAACGAAGCCAATTCTATTATTTCCAAGGTAGACCGCAGTGATCCGTTTTGACTGTTTTCCAGTGATACCTGTTTCAGTGTTACAGAGTGTAACTTCATAGTAATTTCCGCTCGTAGAAGTTGTACAACTGTACTGTGATACATCGATAGTCAATCTCAATGGCACATTCAATCTAGTTAATGAGGATTTATGAAGGCTAATGGCTTGAAGTCATTCAAATAGGTGGTCAATCTCTCTGAACGTTAATCAATGATAACAGGATCCAATTGCCGCTCGGCCGACATTAAGCACAGTAAAGTTGAACCAAAAGGAACAATTCTCAGGGAAAGCACATATAGAGGGTGTCCCGCATAAGGTGGTCAGTACTTCAGGAGGTGATTCTAGAGCTCATTTCTGATCGAAAGTTCCACTAGTTCAAATTTGGTTCATTATTTTCAATATGAAATTTTTTGGTTTACGTTTCAAGTTGAGTAGAATCCAAAAATCGAAAGAAAAAAAATCCGTCCATCCGGCTAAAAACATCAAGAGGGCTAAACATTAAAAACATCAAGATCTCGAAAACTTTCTAAGTCACAGTAGTAATTTTTGGCATAAATTTAATTCCAAAGAATCGATTAAAACCACCCGCAACGCTGTACGTGGAATAGCTCGCTTTCACTAAGTGCGTGAACATCGAGAGAAAACAACCTTCGAAATTCGAATTTCAAAGCGCGAGAAGATAGAGAAAAATCGAGTTTATCAACTATGGTCCGTGGGGTGTAATACTAGTGAAGTGTTGGTACTTACCTAAATCCTAAATTTTATCTGTAAGTCTGCCTATAGGTAGCGGAAGCATTGCTTACACTTTCGAGAGATTGAAAAGTTGTAGCCTCCATTAAAATCAAACAGCTGTTGTTTTTTTTTTTTTTTTTTTTTTTTTTACAGAGGTAAAATTTCCACTCGCAGTTTACCTTTTAGACTATTCTGAACAACGTTCTTTCCGTGTTTTCTTTCCTCTCTTTATCTGTGTGTGTGTATGTCAAATCCTTTTAACAAGCTCAATTTCCATAATATTCAACCGGTTTTTATGACATTTTCATGGTATGTGTGGTTTAGGGTGAAAATGGTCTCCTATGAGTTTCGTTGTTCCCAAATCAATACTTCACTCGGCGCATGCACAAACGTAAATTCCATCAACCATCATTTTCTCACGCCCCCGTTGTACGATCTCGCTCGAATTTGGAGGATAGGTGGAAGAGGTTAATTTGAGCATTCCCAAGCAATTTCAACACAATCCTGTCAATATTAGCTATTGCGCATGCGCGAATTTGTATTCCTTTTTAAACGAGCCTAATTTCAACAGTTTTCATCTGATTTTGATGACATTTTCAGGGAATGTGCAGGTTAGGCTGTGAATGGCTCACTATTAATTCCATACTTCTCAAATCATTACTCCGTTTTGCGCATGTGGAAACGTAATTTCCTTCAAGCATCATTCTTTTACGCTCTAGTCGTCCGATCCGCTCAAATTTGGTGCATAGTTGGGGGACACTGGTTTAATTATTCCATGTTAATTTCAACCTGATTGCATCATTATTATCTCCTACGCATGCGCGAAAGAGTACTCCGAGAACAAGGTCTAGTTTTCATCAGATTTTGATTACGTTTTCTGGCAATTTATGGGTTAGGCTGTAGATTGTTCCCTACCAATTTCATTTTTCTTAAATCATTGCTCCATTCTGCGCATGCGCTAACGTAAATTACTCCAAGCATCATTTTCCCGTTTTTTAAATCATCTTTACTGTGAAGCGTGAAATTGCGGGGTCTTGAAACTGTGAAAGTGTGAACCCTTCATATATCATATATTATTACTGTAATGATAGCATCGGATGGGATGCAGGAAATAATAACTGCAAGAAGTCTTCGATGAGAATGATGTATTTAATGGCCCTTTTTTCTCTTTATGTAGGTGCTGGCCTGGTGAAGGGGTACACCCCTCAGACCAGATAAGAGTGACAAGTTTTCACAGGTCCAGGTGTACATACTACAATAATTATTATACACGGGGTTTAATAATTATAGGCCAATGATCTGCATAGAAGGGCTATCTATCACAGAAATAATAAACCATTGTGTAATAATTTGCAGCGTTTTTGAAATTTTTTTCCCGTTTTCGACTTTGTAACAGCTATCGAAAACTGTTACGGTGATCCGATCAAAGGAACGGCGTGCTAGTTGGTACCCCCAACGCACACGGGCCCGCTTGCTCTTAATCATTGGTCAACACTCAAGAATGGTGAGTCTCACGCTCTCTTTCACTTGCGTTCATAGCAATTAATATTATATAAACTATCCCGCATACCTCTCTCTTCCCAGCGTTATTTCTTTCATCTTTAAAAGAAGTGAATATAAGAAATTAATCAACCGACAGCCGAGATAGAAAACCCCCCTGATTACCTTTCTTCTGGAGCAACATAAAGAAAAGCGTAATAAGTCAATTACCTACCCCTGGGTTGAGATGGTCATTGGTCAGTTTACTGAACTCTGTGTTTGAGTCACCTAACCTTTGGTCCGCGGACCACCAGTAGTTCGCAAGGTACCCAGAAGTAGTCCGTGCGATTTTTTCGAAAACTTGATGCACTACCTAAAAATTGAGTAGGTGAGCGTGGAAAAAGGAGTAAGTTCGTACCCACCTATTCGCGAGTATATCTTGACCGATTCGGAAGCATTAAATTGATAAATAAAACATTCTACTTCATATTTCGAATAATTGACTAGGTAATGGCTATCCGAAAAATGGTAATCGATATAGTATCAAATCAATTTTAGTATTTTCCAGATGATGCAAGAACAACTAATATAGTATCATAACGACAGGAACTGCAAGAATAACCTCACTGTTTCAAAGGCCTGAGAGTTATAGTGCAACAGCGATTTGTCTTAACACAAAGGGACCCAAAACATTGAGATATTGGGCTAAAAATGTACTTTCGGTTCGCTAATACCACCTATCTATCCCAGCAACGATTTTCATCTTCTTGCGCACGGAGCTGGTAAACCTACGAACAACAGATGCAACAACTGTTACTTCCACATCGATTAAGTCGTCAAAAACATGCAAACGTAACCATCAGGTTAAAAAGTTGTTGTCGAAAATTTCAAACATACCTACCTAAAAACCTTCACGAATAACAAATATTGCTAAATCAATAGTTACTTTCAAACCACAACAAGTCCCACAAGTGGTACTTGAAAACGTGGTCCGCCAATGTAAAGAGGTTAAGAACCTCAGTGCTGGATGATATTACGATATAACAACGAGATGAAAGAAGGTGCATCATGCAAACTCCACTTACACGCCTGCTCAATCTCAAACTCCTTCCCCTATGAAATGTCAAGGTCGAACGAGTCCTTTCACCCGTGCACATTATTTCATCTCGCGAACTGGTTCATCTGTTGAATAACGTAAGGTCCTTCAATCTCCGATCGGGTTGTGAGGAACCAGAATGCAACAAAATAAATTGAAGATCTCCTTATTTTGAGGGAAGGCAAACCTTCAGCATCAGTTGCTCGTGGCTCGCGTGAGAGCAGTTTGCGAGGAGCCTGTGGAAAAAATGACGCAACGTTATTGACCAAGTGCGCTTCAACAAGCCTTCACTTCTCAACCATATTTTTTTCACCGTTGCGTCCTTCGGCCACCTAATTGTAGGCGAACTGGAAAGTTGATGGGGAAAAAAATCATTTATGGGCTCCCTGAGGCAAACTTTCCTTTCGTTCCACCAGAATAAATTGACCAACAGTGGATGTTCTTCTTGGACATTCAAATATTAGATGTATGTCACTAAAATGATTAATGTACAGTTTTGTTTTTAAATCTAAGTAAGCGAGATTTGAATTCCACTATGAACGATATACATCGGATATCATTCTTGGAAAAAACCAAAATAAAACAATGGCTCAAATATTTCAAGAAATTAAAAGCCCGAAAAAGTCTTTCGTGAAAATCCACATCGGAACATTCGAAAAGCTTCGACTATTTTTCATATATACGAATATATAAATATAGTTGGTGACAATGCTGATTTTGAGACGGCATAGGTATGAATCTGATATATCATTCCGACTTTCGGATTGAAACTCGAAAAAATCCGTTCCTTCGCTAAACAATTTCAAGCACTATAGAAGAAATAATACCAACAAATGGAGAACGATTTTGGTCCCATAAACACTAAAGAAGTTTTATTTCCCCAGCAACGGCTTGGTTGTACGTGAAAATCATAAGAAAGACAAAGCAGCTTGAAATGCTTGCATACGAGTCTGCAACACATTGGAACATTTTCATGTGTGTTTTCTTATTAACATGTTTAATGTTTTAGGGCTGGGGGTCGTTCTGTGAATTCCGACACGCAAATCTGCAACGTTTTTTTTCTGATGATTTCCGCTTACAACCGAGTCGTTGCTAGGGAAATGGTACTTCGTCGTTTTTCATCCCACAAAATTCGTTGACCATTCGTTCGAAAGCTCTCGATTTATCCAACCATATTATGTTAACTACTGCGAAGTGCGTGGCCAACAAGCTGAGTTATGAGCATGGTTATTTGAATAATTGTGTACACTCAGGTGATCATTCTCAATAATTGATATTGTGAACATGATTGCAACCGCTTGTTAATTTCTGATGATTTCATTGAGTTGGTGTTTCGATGATTTGATTCATAGCAGGTGATCCGAATATTGCGAGAACGGTTTGATTTGCGAGGGAAAAACATTAAACATGATTTAATGTTTTTCCCTCTCAAGGGAGAAATTATTGTATTTATTACTAGGCAGATCTCACCCGTGCATCGCACGGCGGGGCGTACAAATCAATTAAATGGGCCATAAGAGAAACCGCCCACCCGTGGGTACTTAATTGAATTCGCGATCGTGTTGACTCATTGTTCCGACACCCGTGGGTACTTCATTGAATTCGAGCCAGGCTACATCACCTACCCCCCTACAGACTCGTATGCAAGCTCTAAGAGCCACTCAGCTGATCCGGACCCTAGGCATCGTCAACTAAATGTCCTGAAGAGGCTACATACGGAATTACAGCTTTTTAGAGTGTAAAGCATAGAAATTACCTATTAAAATGATTTAACCACCGCTTCACAAATCAAACCGTTCTCGCAATATTTGGATCTCCTGCTATGAATCAAATCATCGAAACACCAGCTCAATGAAATCATCAGAAATTAACAAGCGGTGGCAATCATGTTCACAATATCAATTATTGAGAATGATCACCTGAGTGTACACAATTATTCAAATAACCTTGCTCATAACTCAGCTTGTTGGCCACGCACTTCGCAGTAGTAAACATAATATGGTTGGATAAATCGAGAGCTTTCGAACGAATGGTCAACAAATTTTTTGGGATGAAAAACGACGAAGTACCATTTCCCTAGCAACGACTCGGTTGTAAGCGGAAATCGTCAAAATATTTACGTTACGTTACGTGACAGTTTTTTGTGCAATGTGCCAGGGCAAAGACATGAAAATGTCAAAAAACTTTTGACATGAATATATCTAAGGCCTGGGGGTGAAAATGTAACACGAAAAAATGCAAGTTTCTACTTCGGTCGATTTTTTCACGTCACATCCAACCAACCCGTTGGTCGGGAAATGTAACTTCCTCAATTTTCATCGCACGGAAATCGTTCACCACTCGTTGGAAAGCTCTCATTTGATCACAACATCTCATGAGTCCTAAGCCATTGTAGTGTCAAGGAAAGTTGATTTACCTATTACGCTAAGTTATAAACTAATCTTGATAACTAACCATGATGAACTAATAATGTGAAAAGAAGGCACTAGGTACGTGGTAGGTACACTAATGAGTAGCAGGTAGGTACATACTTGTAAGCGGTTGGTACTAGACGATGCATAGACCTCTGATAAGCTGATGGGCTCCTAAAGCTGATGATTTCTATCGTATTTAATTTTTGAAGCTGAAATTAAGAGACGATTGAAATGATTGGCTCATTCCTAATCAGATGAGCGAGCTAAATTGTCTCCTGTTCATCCTAGGAAGTTGAGATTTGGTAGAGAGACTCTCTGGGACACTAAGACACAATTGAAAGCATTGGCTCTTTCCTCATCAGCCGAGTGAGCTAAATTCTCTCCTATTACCCCTAGAAAGTTGAAATTTAATAGGGATACTCTTTGGGACACTTAGAGACGATTTCAATTATTGGCTCTTTCCTAATCAGCTGAGTGAGCTAAAATCTCTCCTGTTCATCCTAAAAAGTTGAGATTTGAAAGGAATACTCTCTGGGACGTTAGGAGACAATTGAAATGATTGGCTCAATCCTACTCAACTGAGTGAGCTAAATTGTCTCCTGTTCTTCCTAGGAAGTTGATGAGAAAAGTCAACCTAGTGCCTAATATTCTCCTTCTGGCAGAGCTCTAATGGCACGTTCTTTCATGACCACTTTCAAAGGACTCTAGATTTTTATTTTCTTAATTAAATTAAAGAACGGTTATGAAAACTGGATAATCCACATTTTGGCGGCTGATGTTTGGAACTTCTAACACTTGTTTGTCAACTTCCCAACACACATTTCGTTGGAATTTCGACTGCACAAACTAATCTTGCGTTCACACCGTTTCAGGTCATCGCCGGATTACAGCTTGATATAATTTGCATAAAAGTCCTGGTATAATCAAATATACTGAACTAGGAACTAGGTAAATACTGAACCGTAAGATAAGTAGGCATGTACCTAGGTGAGGACGCGCTTTTTCGAATAGTTTACTTTGTAACCATGACAAGGGGAAATAACTTCGAAAATTAGGTTTTTAGCCTTGTCTCGATGTAAGGATCTCGAAGTCTCGAGAATATCACCTATCGGTACCTGTCGCTCTTTTATCCCCTCAGTCAATTTGATTCAATTTAGAACCAGACTTTTTTTTATTAAAGTTTTCTATTTATTATAGGTAAGTGAAATTTGTATTTTGATTGTGGAACCATTTAAGCATGGTGATTTCTATTTTGATATCAAAATACATTTTCAGGTTTAAAATTAAGTGCTTTTTTTTTTTCTCTGTTTATAATGTACAAGCCACAAAAGGAAGATAACTTAATCATTGTTCTCCGGGATATAAAACATAATTATAAGAGAAGATCAGAAGCAATTTATTTCTATGAAAAATGTTGAACCAATAGCTCCAACACTTGTGCTCAAACACCATATTAATGTAATGAGAAAGTAACAACTATTATAGTAAGCCTAGGTCACATACGAATATTGCAGAAATATTTGTTTGAATGAAATCGTGATACTTGAACCCGTCCATTTTGATTAATGATTTGTAGAAAACCCCTGTGTGAGCGATGGATTCCGGAGATCGTTAGGTTTTATCGTGATCACTTGTTGGGGAGGGCCGTTCCATCAATTTCACCTACCAATCTCTCCAGGTTGAGCCGCAATCCTAATCACCTGCACGTGTCTGCTCCCGTAACACCATTCTAAATATCAATACAAGTCCAAACAGATACACCATGGTTGGTTGGGGAAGGCACCATATAAATAGTACTGGGGAAGAACGGGGTAACTCGATTTTTTGCCAAAGTGAGTTGAGAATGGTACCTTATGTATTGGGGGTAGCCGAACACGGTGGTGTGGTCAAAACTCGGAATAAACGAGTCTAAATACTTCAAAACAGCGGGCGAATATTTCGTATACAGCGAAATAACGGGCTTATGGGAGCGGTCCAGGGAAAGAAAGGGCTAACTTCGAGCTTCCATTTCCGCCATCCTTGTTAGTTCATTATCCCGCCTTTGAGTCACAACAGGTTAGCTGTGTTTCATATTTGACATTCTTCCACTTTTCCGTTCTGTTACTGTCTCTATTCAATATTCATCGTTTCTTCCTCTGTTATACATTAATTTCTTGGCCTGACCAAAATCAGATATATTGACTGGGCGGGTTTCCTTGGCACAAAGTACCTACACCTATTCCTAAAGACAAGGCGGCTGAGAGAAGTAAAATTTCTTGTTGATTACCATTGGCTAATTTACAATCGTTTGAGTTTCAATGAAGAATTTACTAGCAAGTTTGTGACGCCAAATCTGCCAAAAAAATAAAAATAAACGAGTTCCACTATCTGCTTTACAAGCAGATACCATGTTACATGGATATGTCTTCGATTGGGGATTTCATAACGGTCGTCCTCGAGAGTTGTAAACAAATCCTTTAACTTTGGACTCTAGGCGACGAAATGTAGTAGAAAGAATTTATTTTATCATTCTTGGAGGCACAAAAAGCATACTATAAATTAAAGTTATCTCTCCAATACAGACGCAATGAGTGTTGTTAACAGTCGACTGTTGTCAGGGGATGAAAATGTTTCCTATGGAGTGGAGTAAATGTTGCTATTGCTTTACGTTAAGAATATTGTAACCGGCTTATTAAAATTGTTTATAGTCCAATTAACTTAGTTTAGGAATGTAGCCAGGTACGTAAGGAGGGGGAAATTGGTAGCTTGAGATGTGAACATTTATCACATAAATCAAGCGCTTTCCAACGAGTGGCGAACGATTTCTGTGCGATGAAAACTGCGGAAGTTCCATTCCCCTAGCAACGGCTGCGTTGTACGTGAAAAACACTGAAATTGTGACATCAATTGTGACCCCCCAGAGCAGAGACATATCCATGTCAAAACTCAGAAGCCACTTCGTCGATCCGAATTTCACTTCCCATCAAGTTCCTACACGAGAAAAATTTCGAACTCTTCCAAAAAATCCAGGGATTTGATTTATTCAAAAATATTCTGTAGTGAGAAAGCCTGGAGGAATTTCAAGAAATCAACCTACAAGTGAGGAATTCACTCTCTGTCAAGGGAGTTATCCCGTTCTTTCGCTGTTTTTTGTGATGTTTGGCTTTTTTCCCGTTATATTTCAATAAAATTAATTTCGTGATGTAATTTGGCATTTTTATTACTTTTACCTGTACGTTGTCATTATAATTTCAAAATTTCAGATTTTTTGATCGCAGGATATACAGTTTATTGAGTTTGTATTAAAATTCGTTGTTTTTTTTTTTTTTTTTTCGAAACTAGGAAAAAAAAACCATGATAGCCTGTTTTTCTCTGTACTCTTCATACAGAGTCGATTCATCTGAAGTAAATCGCGTACTATACAGGATGTTTCACAACAGGACCTACCCTGCTTCAAGAGTAGATTCTACTATTAATTAATTAATGTAGCTCCGTCAGTTTTCATATCAGAGACGCGGTTCTCCATTTAGAAATATTAAATTCATAGAGAAAATAAAAGGAGCTGGGCTGTATGCGAAGTTATTAGAGAGTTCTTATATCGTACTCGATCGTCTATCCGTTGTACGAATGGGAGCCCGAGTCGCCAGCACGAGTGGATAAATAAAAGTGCGCATTCGCGCCCGAGTCGGTCTCGTGGGTCGTCAAGGGAAACGAGGTTTCCGATTCGTTTCCCAACTCAGCTGAATTACCTTTGTTGAGGATAACCTCATTTCACATCAAAACAGTACAGCCTGGCGAGTTTGTTGTTTGTACTTATTTAAGTTCTTGAAAGTGATTAGTAATGTTGTGCTGTAAAAGTTGATTTTTAAAGTGAATTTTGAGGTAGGACAAATCCCTCGAACGCCAACTCTATTTCCCGTGCACTAATTACACCATTCAGATAAAGCTCCTCATATGCCCTAACTTCGTCCATAACGGACGGATCAAAAGGAAAATAAATGAAAATAAAAACAGATATGAAATGAAAATGGCTAAGTTGTACGGAACTGGAATAAAAATAAATTAAACTCCATTAAAAAACACGACGAAATGGTGGGTAAAAGTGTTATAAAAAAAAATATTACTCTGATATCAAGGAGTATGGAGGAAACTCGGCCCTTCGGGCCTCGCAAGGGGCTCCGCCCCTTGACCCCGCCAGGGGGGCTTCGCCCCCTGGACCCCCCCGGATGTTATTACTTTGAGCCTGACTGCTAAAATGTAAAAAACATGGAATCATGTTTTAGCTCCTCGCCCTCACTTTATTATAGAAATGATCTCGACGATTGAGCTCTTGTGAGATGATGATCTCCTGATAGAAACTCGCGAGTAAACATTCACTTTATTATAGAAATGATCACGACAATTGAGCTCTTGTGAGATGATGATCTCCTGATAGAAACTCGCGAGTAAACATTCACTTTATTATAGAAAGAGGCTAAAGAGGCTACATACGAAATTACAGCTTCCTATAGTGAAAAGTATAGAAATTACCAATTAAAATGATTTAACCACCGCTTCACAAATCAAACCGTTCTCACAATATTCGGATCACCAGCTATGAATCACATAATCGAAACACCAGCTCAATGAAATCATCAGAAATTAACAATCGGTTGCAATCATGTTCACAATACCAATAATTGAGAATGATCACCTGTGTGTAAACAATTATTCATATAACCATGCTCATAACTCAGCTTGTTGGCCACGCACTTCGCAGTAGTTAATATAGTATGGTTGGATAAATCGAGAGCTTTCGAACGAATGGTCAACGAATTTTGTGGGATGAAAAACGACGAAGTATCATATCCCTAGCAACGACTCGGTTGTAAGCGGAAATCATCACAATTATTGGCGCTACTTTCATCTCACTTTATAGTCTCACTTTTCGGCGGGGGATCCATCGCTAAAACATGATTCCATATTAAAACGTTGTTCAGAATAGTCTAGAACGTAAAATGCGAGTGGAAATTTTACCTCTGTAAAAAAAAAAAAACAACAGCCGTTTGATTTTAGTGGAGACCACAATTTGAATATCTCGAAAGTTAAAACAATGCTTCCACTACCTACAGGTATACTTGGGAGCAATTTAAGAGATGAAATTTAGAATTTAGGTACCAATACTTCATCAGTAGGTACATCGCACGGACCATAGTTAATAAACTCGATTAAGCGGAAATCATCACAATTATTGGTGCTACTTTCATCTCACTTTATAGTCTCACTTTTCGGAGGGGGATCCATCGCTAAAACATGATTCCATGTTAATATAGCAGAAAGTGAGAGGAAATCAATTCTCACTTTAGCGTGACTTATTGGGTCCGCGAGTCGTCAACGACCCACCACTCGGCAACCAACGAATCGGCAGGTTAGCATTCGTTTGCTCGCCCTATCGCCATCCCGAGTCATAAGAACTCTCTGTTAATGAGCAGTAAACCATACTACGGATAGAATAGCAAAACGGATGCAGCTAGCGAAAAATCTGGTCTCTTCAACTGTGTCTACCCAACTCTTCCCACTTTGTACAAACGTCTTCCAGAAACTATAAAATAGTATTCATCAGTGCAACAAAACTTAGCATGACTGCTTTATCTTCAAATATGAAGGAACATTGTACACCCAAAAACAATGGGTAGATAGGTACAACATATTCAAGATCAATCTGATGGAGGTATTATTACTATCACGTTGTTTGTTTGTTTAGGCCCGTCGATTCGTACGATTTGCAAGTAGAACAAACTTTATTTCATCCTTACTTTTCACAATAATATTTATATAATTTTTTCAAGTTCCAGTCATGCAGCATGAACGTATGAGCGAATTTTTGTAAATGATCGTATTATACAATGTTACATTGTTTTAAAATTTTGGCGCTTTAACTGCAAAGAAATTGTTAACTACCAATTTAGAACAAAAATGTTCTAAATAATATTTAACAATTGAAAAAAGATTTTATTTATTTTATTAGCTGCATTGTTTCCAGTTGTATAGATTTTTAGCAACTCTCAATGAAATGTAAGAACATTTTTACCTTAATTTTGTGTATACATGTTTTCATGTGTTAGTTCATTGTTGTTTCATTTCTTTTTAGTAGAAATGAGCGTCACCCATGGGTGCGAAAAAGGTATACTACCTACTTTTAAATGGAAGAAGATTCCATTCTAAGAAGTTTGGCATCACCCGCACTCTCCTACGATGATTAGTTTTCTTTCTATGATTTTTCAAAGTTTCACACACTGGTGACGTCAAAGCACCCCTCCCACCTGTGTGACGTTACCAGTGCAAACTGCAAAATCATAGAAAGAAAACTACTCATCGTAGGAGAGTGCGGATCAAATTTCCTAGAATCGAATCTATTTTCATTTTAAAGAATAAATTAAGTACCAAAATAAATTTAATAATTTTTAGCCGTTTATACCCATTTTTAGTGATTTGTTAGCATATTTTCTAAAATTTTACCAATTTAATGTGTACTCAAAAAGTTCTGGCCAATGAACTCATCCTTTCAATTTATTAGAGAGCTTGGTATTTTGGCGCAAGAACGAAATTTTTATCTTAAACCCTATGGAGAGTTATCGTTTGTATTGGCATATTTCAAAAAGCGTTAAACTCTAGGATTCATTTCAGAATGCCTAAAAGCGGATATCAATTTTTTTTAAATATCGAAAAATTGTATTAATTTTTTATTTTTTACTCATTGCAAGTAGCTTAATTTTCTACAAAAATGCTTTAAAATAATACATAATTCTTCGTTGGAAAACTCATCCAAATGTTTGTATGAGGTTTTTGGGGGATGTTGAAAGAATGACTTCTTCATGGATAATATTTAATTAATAGAGTCTTATGAGACCTTTTCATACAACTAATTTATCGAATCGGTCCTTACAATAGATGAAGTGTACGACGTGTTCGATTAGTAACGTATCACCGTTTCTAACAACGTAACTTGTTGGCGTTTGCTCTAAAAAATCACGGAAGGATATTTTCAATACGTGGCATCGAATTAGAGGTACGAATTGCTAATTTAAAATCAATTGATATATTCCATATTAAACATTACAAATGAATAACATTCGTTCGGACGTTATCTTTTTCTAGGAATACCTAGTTTTTGTAATGTTTAGATGTATTCATCTGATTACTGTTTTGTGACGGTGAGTAAGATTTTAATTTTCAGGGATGTTTGAGGAAAAAAGATTACGAAGTGTAAAAATTCTAAATAAGAAAAATTATTAAAACCACTGAATGGGGGACAAAATAGAATGAGAAGGTACAGAAATAATTTTACGAAAATGTCAAGGTCGGATACTGCATTCGCTTTATGTATTATCAGCAGTGCGCGGCATAAACTAAAATACTTACGGTCTAGTTAACAATTATAATAACTTTTCAAAGGAAAAGAATGAAGAGAGGTGAGCTTAATGAGCACGGAAAGTAATTATTCCCTTCGAGCGAATGGGGTTGGAATCCACTAAGCAAACTTCACAAACACAAAAGGATACTTGAAATGTACGAATAGCTTCTCTGTAGTAGAGGGAAAACAGAACTAGGTAACAATTAGCCAATGGAAAAACTTTCCCTTTACAATTAGTTATTTCTGGAAAGTGAATAAACAGTTCCGATTGTGCAGCATGACCTTATGAGCGAGTTTTTAAGTAATACAGCCACTACTAACCGACTTCTTTCGTACACTATCGAAAGTAGATACAAATTGTATCCTTTAAGGAGTGCTGATTTTACGTCAGACGCTTATTTACTATTCGTAACTTGTTTTGTTAAGACACAAAATCCATTGAAGAATGGGATGTTGAAATATGTTTTCAAGAAGTGTGTCCAAATACGTCGGAACTACGCAGAGGTCTGTTTATAAATACAATCACTGGTAACTTATACTGTCGTATTAAACCGCATTATAATTCAATGGGTGGATCACGGCTCGATATTTGCTTCCGGTATCGGGCATTCAATTGGCAATCACGACCAAAGAAGACGCTCCGCGTAGAGAGCAAGCTGCAGGAACATGTTGGGCAGACGGAGACCGTGAAGGCGAGGGCAAAGCCTCAAGACGTGTCTGATAGGAAAGCGGGAGTGTGTAGGTCAGGTTTGTAATAGTTACCGTTAACCCCGGGGAGTAGCTCTCCTTGAAAGGACGTCTCCCGCATGACAACTGCGAAGCGCGTATCCGCGTACTTGCTCATAGCTCTCCCAAGCCGGTCAGTGTTGTCGTTGCAGGAGGCTACACACCTACAGGTAGAAATGACAGGTCCACCTGTCGCAGGTAACCTGTCAGGTCAACCTTGGAATGTAGATGAACAATAACTGTCAGTTTTCGTAACTGTCAGGTGGCCTGCCACCCTTTCGAAAATTTGGCAGGTGCTGTCAGTATTCCAAGAGGTGTCGAGAGAGCTCACTTTATTACACTTGCTTCTCCGTGCAGCACACATCGAGGGATCCCCCACTCCTTTTTTCTGACATCGAATACTCTCGATACTATCGATCCAGCCTCCCAACACATCGATGCAGTCAGAATCGAGGGATCCCCCACTCCTTTTTTCTGCCATCGAATACTCTCGAAACTATCAATCCAGCCAAAATTGAAAAAGTTCCAGTCAGGCAGCATGATTGTATGAACGAATTTTCTCAAATTACCTATTGTATTGTGATATGTTAAATTGTATCGGAATTTGAGTACAAAGAGATTGTTAAAACCAGCAACAAACTGAATAAAATTCGGCGATTCAAAAAATATTTTTTGCAGTTTCTATAGATTTTTCAGCAAATATTAATTAAATTTAAGTACGTTTTCAGCATAATTTTGTGCAACCATTTTCTTATGTCCTAGATGATCGTTGGCAATTTCGTTTTGACTAAAACTCTGCTAACATTTTTAGAAAATAAAAGTTGGGCATGTAGATCAGAATGATGTGTATTGTTTGGTGGTCTGGATGCTCGCAAGCTCGCATCTCAAGAAGACATAACATCAAGTAGTCACTCCCTTAGTAAAAATGCAGATTAGTTGGGCATGTAGATCAGAATGACGTTTTAGAAGTACATTTCGGGAGTTTTACGAGCAAAAAAAAATACATCAGTTAGCCAGATTTGAACCCTCAACGTTATACTCACGAGACCGTAATCATATCCATTGAGCTACACTTTAACTATCGTGAATGGAGACAATCACAATACTTCACTATTCAGTAGGAGGGAGATAAAAGTGGGAGACTAGCGCCGCTGCGCGGCGGAGGAGGGAACCGATTCTATCCCCTCCCTTTTCAGAACTTCTGACTGCATCGATGTGTTGGGAGGCTGGATCGATAGTATCGAGAGTATTCGATGGCAGAAAAAAGGAGTGGGGGATCCCTCGATGTGTGCTGCAAGGAGAAGCAAATACTTTATTACGGTGTACACAACTTTTTTTGTTTTTTTTAGTGCTTCTGATATCAATTTTCAATTGCGTTGCTTATTCGTTTTGTGTATTTTTATCATTCGTGGTAGTGCTGTTTTTCAGCAGTGAAATAATGGCAGCCAGGAACAAAGAGAAAATGGAAGATTTCATAGAGATTTATCAATCAGATTTTTCAATCAGATCAGATTTTTTCATGTATGTGGAATGTGAAGGTTACAGACTACAGTCATCAGAACAGAATCAGACTAGGTACATCCTCGGAAAGAAGCTGCTTATGCAAGATTGCTGGAAAAACTGGAAGAATTAGTTTTGAATCCATAACAAATAAGAAACCAACCACAGCAATAGCGTCATCTTCCGACATTTTCAACCAACTGATGAACGGCAGACTGTAGGTAGGTGTGGATCCTCTTGCATTTCATGGTGGAAGGCAGGTGGACCTGTTATTAATTCCTACCTGTAGGTGTGTACCCTCCTTAAGACTAGCTATGTACTAGGGTGCCTGCTATTTTAAGAAAGGTGGAATTTTGATGACCTCCATCCGAAATTTGGTTTAAAATGTCAAAAAATGACCCCTGAATTTTTCAAATTTTTTTCATAACAAAAACCTACGCCGGTAGCACGATTTTGGTTTTTAAAATACGCTTTTTCTTGCCAATATCACACTTTTGAATATAACTTTTACATACTTCTTTGTAAAATTTTGAAACTTGTATACTTGCGTTTTCGGGGTCGCTGAACTTGAATATGCAGTCAAAACAAGTCGACAGCAACAACTATTGAGAGTTCGGAATCTCAAAATCATGTAAAAAAAAAATGCGAATTTTTCAAAATTCTTTGTAAAACTATGAAATAAAATTATTCGTATGCCCATTACTTGTCAAAAAATTGATTTTTTGACAGCAAATTCGAGATCAGCGACTCAAATATATAAAAATACGAATTTTCATAATTTTACAATGACTTTTGGAAAATTGTCATTTTTGACATGATTTTGACGATTTTGAGATTCCAAACTATCAAAAGTTGTTGCTGTCGACTTGTTTTGACTGAATATTCAAGTTCAGCGACCCCAAAACGTAAGTACACGAAGTTTCACAATTTTGCAAAGAAGTTTCTAAAAGTTATTTTCAAAAGTCTGATATTGGCACAAAAAAAGCGTATTTCAAAAACCAAAATCGAGCTACCGGCGTAGGTTTTTGTTATGCAAAAAATCTGAAAAAATTCAGGGGTTATTGTTTTGACATTTTAAACCAAATTTCGGGCGGAGGTCCTCAAAATTCCACCTTTCTCAAAATAGCGGGCACCCTACTTTGTACAGAGTGGAGCCACAATTATGGATGGGTATCAATAAAAAATTTCGGGTCTTTTTAAGAAGAGGGCGGTCACTATTCTGCCCTAAAAAGGATGAACGACTCATCTCAAAAATGTTCGAAAATGGGGTTTTGTCGTACCCCCCCCCCCCCCCCCTTAATTTTCATACGCTCTTTCAAATGGTGAAGTCAAAACCTAAAATTGAAATCAGAAAATGGTGAAATTTTCAATGAAAAAAATCGAATTTGGTGTTCTAAGGTAAGAACCCCTCATCTCATGCAGATCAAAGGATAAACGCCTCTTGTGCGGTTTAAAAACGACTCATCTCATTCAATCATATTTTACGTTATGAGGATGACCTCAACTCTGTGAAAACCGCGATAAAGCGTTTTAACTTGGAGACGCCAGCTTCATTATGGGGTTGAGGCGTTTTCATCATCCGATCGCACCCAGCACACATGAGGCGTTATTCTTCTGTTCTCGCCATTTTCTTGTGAAAGCTGAACCAGTTTCGTCTGTTTTCTGCTGGTTAATATTTTTTATGAGTGACACAATTTACGAATCTTTTCTCTGGAATTGTGTTTTGTGAAGTTGATTACGGATACAATGTTTATTTATTGCCCATTTTGTTATCTATAATCGACATTTACAACACGTGCTACGTGCTGAATGAAGAATGTGTTTACGGGGCGCAAAATTACTCGCACTCGCATTTTGATGTTACTTACCTAGATGTTATTATAACTGAATTTGCATATCTAAAAAGCCTTTATTTTGTGGTAGTGTCAATATTCAAAAGTTCTAACATACGATGTAAAATTCTTTCTAACAAATAGATTTTTAAAAAATGAGTAAATACCTAAATGAAAATCGTGTGGTTGTAATAGTTTGTTATTGAAATAAAGGTTGGGAGGAGGCCGATGTTGTGCTGAAGTTCTACTTTGTTACTTATCTCGAAGCGTTTCATTACTGCATTGGCCGCTGGTCGGTTTTTTGAAGGACCGGCTATGGGATACTAGTGTAGTATAGTGTCTAGCTGGGTGGTATAGTCGTAGAAATCAATTTGCGTAACGAGATAACTTCCGAACACCAAGAGATTAAAAAGTTGGTTCACAAGTAGTGAACATCATGAAACTAGTTGTAAAACTAATAACTTGGTCATGGTGAGGGTGAGAGATTTTATGTACTAGATAAATGAAGCCAAACCCCCAGCGTACTATACAATTTCGTAGCCATAACTATGCATGCGATTGTCCATGTGGATATGAGTTTCTGAAAGTTCAGGCAAACTGCGAGCATCCCAAACTATTCACCGCATGACCCATAAATTGTGACGCTCATTATTAACGTCTTGATTTATAAAGGACGATGTTGTCCAATTTCATTGTTATGTCAAAAATTACCAACATTGATATACAAAAAAAGGACTTTCAAAATTTTTCCTAAGAAAAAAAAAGTCTCTAACGCCTACTCATTAACACGATGCGAGTCAAGTCCAGGACATTATTGACGGTAATTTAAGTAAGCAAATTTATGACATTTTACAGCGTTGGAAAACTTGAAATCCACCAATTCGAATGTTTCAAATTATGCACCGTATCTTCTCACTAGTAGTTTTATGATAGGCTAGAGCTTATGGTAACTTATAAATTCGAACCGCAGTCACAGCCATGCATCTCAGCGAAAAAAAAGAAGCTATTGGCAAATGATTTATAGATTCTTTCGATTTTTTCGATTTTTTTCCCCGATGGAAATCTGTTTTGAGGCCTTTTGATACGACTCGTGGATTTCTAGCACTTTTTATAAAATGTGTCGTTCCAGAAGATAATTCTACTTAAGCGTTCATACTTCAGCATTTTCGGACAGCACTTACGAGCAGAGTCGGACAGCACTTAATTACACCGGTAATTAATTGCAATTACAATTACATGGGTAATTTTGACAAATTTTTTGGTGAGCTAACTACGCATTAATATCCAAAGAGTGACTGAACGAACCTACTTGAACACATTTCACATGTTCTACAACTAAAGAATTTAAAAATCACTGCACTTACCACAACTTGTATTTAGTTATAGCAATTAAGAATTGACAGTAATATGAAATCCTCGTCTTGTGATCTGGAAAAGCAAGACACCAATGTGATGAAAACCTCCTTGTTTCACTAGTATTCCAATATCTCGAAATTCAAATTTTAATCGCATAAAATAAAACAATCTTCCAATTAAATAACTAAATGGCTTAATTAATGAAATTATAATAAGTGTTTGAAGGAACTGTCTTGATTTTTTTGGGATGTTTTCTTCTAGCGAACTTGCGCTGAAAATTCCGCTGACTCGAAAAAATTTAAAACCGAAATGTGTTTTGTTGAAACCGAAATGTGTTTTGTTTAAAATACTTCTAGTGTGACACTCCACATGCCCTAATAGAAACTCGATCGGGCAGGCCGAAGAACTGAAATACACCGTAAAAAAAATCAACTTTAATCGATCTATATTGGATATGTAATCCCATATATATATATTTATTCCGGTAGCACCTTACCTGAACCTCAACAGCCGCCCCAGGAGCCTCCACGGTGCTTTCCACTCTGACTATATCTGTATATATAAGTATATATATATAGATACATATATATATATATATATATTTACTATATATATATCGTTTGCTAACTAATGATTTCAATTTAAAACCCAAAGATAAATCTTCCTCCTTCAAACCCACTCAACAAAGCTCGCCACCAGCACGGGCGACGAACGGTAATCAGCCAGGTGCTGCATCAGCAAACCGGATGATGCCAAGGCCGCATTCCGTGCCGCAGACCCCGACTAATTATCAATTCCAGCCGAGGTTTCCCCAACAATATGCTCCGCGCTTCACGCCAAAATATAATTCAACTCAAAACGTTCAACAGCCTACTCCCTCACAAAATCAGCCCGGTTTGAATAGAAATCCGAATCCAAAATCCCAAAATTCAGCTAAACCTAATTATCCGCAAAATCAAGCGAAAAATCCAAATTTTTCCCAAATCGATCGAGTATGAACAAAAGTGTCGTACCGATGTCCATTTCGACCAAAAACACCAATCTCAACATGATTGAGAATCCTGAGCCACCAGAAAACATTCAAGGACCATTTTTTGATAATCAGAACGCCCAATATTGTGATTCAACTCTCATGAATACGGATGTTCAATATGAACATCAATACAACGATCCAGAGATGGATCAGATGAGTTATGAATTCGGGAATATGCTCTCGGAAAATTCCAATGGAAACACGGGTTACCAAACCGATCCTTTTTTAGAGGAAATGAGCCTCACGAAATTATCGAACTCTTAAACTTTCCAAATCCTCAAGGTAAACTTCCGTATATAATAATGCCAAAAACAAATCTTAAAATATTAATAGATACAGGTGCAACTAGGAGTTTCATTAATCCCGAAATTGCCTATAAATATTTCCCTTCAAAAAGTCAACCAGACTCAGGATTAGTAAGAACGGCGCATGGCATCTCACAGTTCAACCGAAGTGCGCTAGTACCTTGTGGAGAATTATTCAATTCATATGGACTGAACCTTCCGTTCATCATGTTTAAATTTCATGACGAATTTAACATGCTTATCGGAACTGACCTCTTGCTATTCCTGGAAGCCGATGTAAAATGCAGAAAAAGAATACTTAAAACCCCCAACATAACCCTGGAATTGTTTTTCACAAACACTAACGCGAAAAATTCAGATAATATTCCGGAAGTAGGATCCTATCAAATTGACGCAAGGACCATTCAACAAGTAAAAATAAAATTGAAAAACATAGAAAATGGCGAAGCCATCATTCCTAAAACGAAGGTAGGAGACATAGAAATTCCCCAATGCCTAGCTCTAGTGAATAACTCTTATGCCCATGTTCATGTTATGAATCCGACCGAAAAACCTCTAGGTTTTAGGCAAAACGAACCCATCATTGGCGAACCTGTCCTTGATAACCTTTTTCTTGAAAGCCAATCCACTGATCAACCTTCGGCTCCTAATCAGTCAAAAATTAAAACTAAACCTAGGCTAGACCTAACTAAACTACGTCTAGACCATATGAATGAGGAGGAGAAACAAGAAATTCTAAAACTACTAAAAGAATATTCTGACCTGTTCCATTCTGACGATCAACCTTCAACTTTCACTAATCACGTAAAGCACCACATACGAACTTCTGACGAGATACCGATTTACACCAAACCTTACAGATACCCGAACGTGTATAAAGACGAAGTTAAAAGACAGATTAACGACATGTTAAAACAAAAAATAATAAGACCTTCAAATTCCCCTTACAATGCTCCATTATGGGTAGTACCAAAAAAGATGGATGCATCTGGACGAGCTAAATATAGACTTGTCATTGATTATAGAAAACTAAACGAACGGACGATATCAGACAAATTCCCTCTACCAAACATCACGGACTTATTAGACAAACTTGGACGATGCCAATACTTTAGTACTCTTGACTTGGCCTCTGGATTCCATCAAATGGAATTAGATGAATCGTCAATCCCGAAAACTGCTTTCTCAACGGACACAGGACATTACGAATTTCTTAACTCCCATTCGGTTTAAAGAACGCCCCTCCATCCTTCTCTCGCCTAATGAGCGATATTCTGAGAGGACTTCAAAATGAAATCTGTTTGATTTATGTCTACGACATTTTGATTTACAGTACCAGTTTACAAGAACACGTCGAACGCCTTAGGGAAGTCTTCAAAAGGCTACGAAAATCAAACTTGAAAATTCAGCTAGATAAAACGGAATTTTTGCGTAAAGAAACGGGATTTTTAGGACACGTTGTATCCGCTGAAGGAGTTAAACCAAACCCGGATAAGGTAGAGGCAATTGCGAAATTTCCTGTTCCTAAGACAAGAAAAGAAATAAAACAGTTTCTCGGACTTTTAGGCTATTATAGAAAATTCATACCCAACTTTGCTAAAATCACTAAACCTTTCACAGCCTGCTTAAAGAAAAATTCCAAAATCAACTATGATAGTCACGAATATTTGGAATGCTTTGACCACTGTAAAAACCTATTGATGAACTCACCAATTTTACAATATCCCCAATTTGACAAGGAATTTAACGTAACTACAGACGCAAGTGACGTAGCCGTGGGAGCCGTTTTGAGCCAATATAACGATCAAAAAGCGGATTTACCGATTCATTTTGCGAGTCGAACACTATGTGATTCTGAGAGAAAACTGTCAACAATAGAAAAAGAACTTTTAGCCATCGTTTATGCCCTAAAAACATTCCGCCCATATTTATATGGACGTAAATTCACATTGTTCACCGATCACCGTCCCCTTCAATGGCTTTTCAGTTTAAAGGATTGTTCATCCAAACTATTTAGATGGCGATTAAAATTAAGCGACTATGACTTCACTATTAAATATAAACCTGGATCTGCCAATCACGTAGCCGATGCACTATCTAGAATAGAACTGAACAACAGCGATAGTCCCCAACCTAGTACGTCAAATATAGATAACATTCTAAGCGACGAGGAGGCTATGCGCGAAATAATTACAGATTTCGACAATGACTCGAATGTTCGCGAAGTTTAAATGTGGAATTTTCAAAAACCAATTTCAAAAATAATGTAATCGATTTTGTGAAGGAATACGTACGCCCACATATAGAATACTCCTGGTATTTCTATAATGATGATAAGGGAGAAATCTATCAAGAATTCGCATCCGTGATGATGTTGCGAGACTTGTCTGGCTACAAAATACGACCGCGTGCCCATTAAACCAAAATTTAATGTAACTCCAACACCCGCGCGACCTTTCGAGATAGTACACATAGATAAGTTTACCTTAGATGGTGGCAAATTCCTTACCATCCTTGATGCTTTCTCAAAGTATGCTCAAGCATATCACTTAACCAGCAATTCAAGTCTTGACGTTGTAAAAAATCTGTTGACTTACTTTACCCATCACGGTATCCCGAAAATGATAATATCCGATAATGGGGCAGAATTCGATTCGTCTCTAGTAAAAGAACTTTTGAACCTTCACAAAGTAGAAATTCATTTCATTTGTAGCCAAAATCCCAATAGTAACGGAGCAATAGAAAGGTTCCACTCAACCTTAATTGAACATATCCGACTCTTTACCAACATCGAATCAGTTACAAAATTAAACCACTCCATCCTCCGCATCCATGAATGGACAAAAAGATGGAGAATTAGATTGAATGAAGCGAAGTCTGTACATGTTGATTTCACAAATAAAAGGATCAACTACGTGCCAGCCTTCCTTGACAACAAGGCGATTCCTTATGCCAATGAAGCTAAATATCTTGGGATGACACTCGATGCCAAACTGAGGTGGAAATCACATGTTAAAAAGAAAAAGTCTGAACTAGTTATCAAATTCAGGAAAATGTACTGGCTTATGGGAAGACACTCAAAACTGTCTATCCACAATAAGCTCATATTGTACAACCAAGTCCTCAAACCTGTCTGGACATATGGTGCGCAACTGTGGGGGTGCACTGCACAAAGTAACCGCAACATTATTCAGCGCTTTCAGAATAATGTTTTGCGTACCTGCGTTGATGCATACAGATACTTCAGAAACGACAGATTACACTATGAGTTGAAAGTTGAATCTGTCAATGAGGTTATCCGCAAACAAGCCGTCAATCATCTTTTGAGGCTTAGAGATCATGTTAACGAGGATGTCGTTCAGCTCCTTGACACCGAAGATCTACTTAGAAGACTTAAAAGAACTAAACCGCATGAACTAAGTGAAATAAAATGAACGTCAAGACTAGTGAATCAATAATCAGACTCCATGGTCACAAAAGTAAAATACGCCTTAATAGCGTATAACAATTCGATTCATTCGGTAACCGCTCTTACTCCTTTTGAAGTCGTTTATGGTCATATAGAACCAGGTAGCCCCCTCGAAGCAGATTTAGAACGAATAATGCTAAACGATTACACCTCGAAACACAAGGACCGAATAGCCAGGTTGTATTCCGAAATTCATAATCGCAGTTCCCGAACAAAAGAAAAAGCCATCAATAAAGCTAACGAAAATAAAGAGATTATTCCAGATATTCCCGAAACCATATTTGTAAAAAACAAACAATTTATGAGCAAAACAAAAAATAAATACAGTAAGGAAACTTTGGACAAATTGGATGTAGATAAGAAAACGGCAGACATCGTTCCTCGTCATCACAACCCAGGAAGTAGAAACCTCAGAAACCTCAGATGACTCAGACATAGATTCAGATCCAGACTCCCCCCCTCACGGACCTTGGAAATCAAAACAGCATTTTGGTCCTAGGAAATAAACTATAGAAAGTAATTCCGTCTTACGTCATTACAGGTTATTGCTTACAACTGCAGCCCTCTGTGCAGAGGTCAAGAACCTCAATAGAAGTGGAGGAATAATCCCAATCGACCTGGGACCTGCCAAATTAGAGGAGCAGAACACGTACTAACCCACTATTACGAACTAACTGGAATCTATACAGAAGTCGACAATTTAAATTCCAACTATTCCTCTCTCGTACGACTAACCCAAAATTCTCGCAAACGCCATGACAAACTGAAACTGTGTAATTTGATGTAGGGGATTTGTCATTGAAAATTTTGAAGCTACCAAATAACTCGTTATTTCTTTTAAAATTCGCTAAATGGAACATTATCAGTATAATACGATAATTTATGTAAATTTTGCTCATGCTGCATGATTGGAACTTTAGCAATAATAAATTACTAATATAAGGAGGTGCGATGACCATGCCTCATTTTGGAAGGTCAAGTACACGTCCATATTTTCCCTTCATAATCCATGTTTACCTTGAGCTTCGTCAGAGTGAGATCATCTCCGAGACGCCAGAAATCTCTAACAAACGAAACTAAACCACCAGAATAGACAATGAGACCATTTCGAGACCAGATCCTCATCTCGTTGATGAAATGAAACTCTGCTCGACAGCGGACGACTGTAGATTCGCCAATAAAATAACGGAGGAAAATTGGTATTGCCTGTAATCGACGACCACGATATTGTCCGAGGTGGATTAACTGTCAGTGGTAAAATTAATGAAATTGAGCGAAGGAGCCTTGAAAAGATGCCATAAAGTTTGCAATGCATTCCAGCGGAGGTAGAGAGCCACCGTGATTCCCAGAAATGGTTACCGTCGCCAACGGTTTATTACCTTTGTTCAGCGGATTTCTCTCGTAACACTGGTCATTACTCTCTTGTGAAATTACCATTTGCATTCTATGATCGTGTAAATTGACGATCCGTTAATAGCCTACGGTATTATGTCCCCAGTGAGCATCGTTTTATTATCCTATGTCAAATGAACACAATAGAAAACGATTGTTGAAATTGTTGTATCACACGAATGTTCATAATTTTTCTGATTGGATAAAGCGTATGCATAGATCAACGTTCTGCACAGAATATTCAGATCAAAACAGTACATTTTAGGTAGATACCTATTTCATTTACGAACTTGGGATAATTCTTTCCAAAACCTGTTTCCTCATAGTTACATCACAGTCGTGTACACCAGGGTAAAATTAAATTATATTTTTATACCTAACAGGTTGCCAAGGCAAAAATCTTATAAAACCACAAAATCGACATGTTCAAAGTGTGGTATACAAAGAATACAAAAAATAAATGCGTAATTTAACCTGTTTGTCATCTGTTACGCAGCTTTTCAAGAAGGTGCAATATGCAGCGTATTGGATGATTGTAAGTGGCCGAAACGCCCGAGGAAAGAAATCTAAATGATGTTGTTGTGTTTGAGCTAAGTGAGTCTAACGAGAAGTTTGAATTTAATTTGAAATCAAATTGGACGTGCTATGACTATTAAACCTTGGCTAATAAAACTCCTAGTTGAACTTAAGATACCTACTGGAAGGATGTGAAACCTGATATTTCCCCTGGACTGCGTGATCACATTGAGTGAACCAGGGCGATATTGAAAGCGCAATGTACTCCGAAATTCCGTCAAGCACATAGGATGGTCTGACCCGGTACGAGGTCCCGTCGATCAGAGGATAGGAAATTCCCACCGGACTGCGAGATCCCGTTGAGCGAATTCGGAAGGTTATGGACCCGGAGTGCGGAACCTCATTGGACTATAAAAGAAACTGTAAGGTTGTGTGGAGGAATGAACCATGTCAGAAGATGGCTTGAGGATAATGTAGCCAGATCAGCCCTCTGAGAAACGTATAATGAAAGAGCACCCATGACGGGGCACCCCTCCAGTATGGCGTGATCCTTCGTTATTGCCATGTTTCTCGTTTACAGTCTGCTCGCGCAGGCTGGACTGGCTCGTAATTGTTAATTGGTAATTAACATATAATACCTATTATCATATAATCAGGCTAGGACAGATGTCATACAGGACAACCTCACCCACACATCCGTCCCGGGTGGGGTGAGGGGGGGGGGGGGGGTGCCCAAAGTTGTCCACCCATGACTTAAATTTATTATTTCTTTCATCAGTTTGTTTGCCATTTGGAGTTTTGAGCTAAAAATAAGAAGTTTTCATGGGCGCTGAATCTGATTCTCACATGCACAAATCAGAAATTCTAAATCACGAAAGTTTTCCATTATAAATGGAACGCTCCCACAACGAGCAACGCACAAGTGTTGCAGCTCTCTTTACATACCCGGTATTTCTTCAATCATAGGTGGCTCAAAAATCTTAAGCCAGCGAAGAATCTTGATTTTGATTTCCATGTTCTACTTCATAGGATTAAGAGCAGCTATTGTAATTTACTTGGCGATTTTCACGCAAGTTTTATTCTCTAAAATTCATTCGGATTCTGTGGGTAAAAATCTTTCCCTTGGCTACCTTTCATTTCAAAATATTACGGAATCAAATTGAATTTTGATTAATTTTGTCCAGTCAGATTCATATTCAGCCTCACTATGAAGTCCGGGGGACGGGCAATGTTTATCCATTTATTATCATCATTTTTAAATTTATTTTTTAACTCGAATTTTAGAATCTGCGTTGTTTGAAACGTCAACCATGTAACAGTTAACACATTTTTCCCCCAAGGTAGATTTGGATCAAAGTTCATTGTTGGAAACAGGAAGCCAACAGCTTCCTCACATATTCAGCTTGATCGATTTCGATTGGAATTAGAAGGCGTTTCTTGAGACAAAAGAACAACAAATTTGGCCTATAACCTTGATTTGAAAATGATTAAATTCATTTGGTCCGTTAGTTCATCCCAACCTGAGCATTACAGTGGATAATCAACACGTAAGGAAACATTAATTTCACAAAAGATATGAAATTCAAGAAGGGATAGTGCTGTCTAACGGCTGCATTTAAACAAATGTAAGGAAAATTGTTCATGTTCGTATTGCAAGAAATGAACATTTTCAATTCGCATGAGCATGCACAACAACGACAACCAGTCGGTTCCAAGCGTTGATATGTATAGGCCGCCATTAGGTATGCATGCCAATTCATAGCTGAGTCAGATAAAAGTCGACGAGCTGCACTTGTGACAAGTCTGTGTTAGTGTTATCTGTCACAGTATCAAAGCTACCATCCAATCGAAATTGAAATTCATAAGAATGCAATTACGATACTTTACCTTCTGTTAATATGGCAACTCATAGGAATCAGTTTTCTGAGTGAATACGCAAATATGCTATGTGTGAAGAACATAGCCGTTGCTGGAACTAGCTCGTACCGCTTTACGATAACAAAATACCTCATAGATTATTACTTCGAACATTTTATAGGCAAACCGTAAAATAACAAGAAAGTACAACTTAAAATCAAAATTTATTCACAAAATAGTTCGAAAAGGTAACAAGTCATTTCTAGAGTAATAAATTATGAATAATATTGTTCACGACATGCTAGCCCGTACAGTCGAATCCTAATCTGGTCCGAATGACTCAACACTTCATTGTGAAACTTTATGACACAAACTCTTTTCTTGAATAACGTGGAGAAGTTTTTATTTCCAAATCAATCAAACTGAACGGATAAACAAAAGTTTGGTCACCGCAATAGATTCAATGGTAATTTTTAAAGTTCTTGTGATTTCCAAGTCATCACTGAAGAACATTACAGGTTATGGGATCTATTAGTGATGACCTCATCGACGGTTAGTCAAGATAATAAACAAGTTCAGACCTTGTCCGCATTATCCGAATAGCCTTTGAATTCGGTTGACATAAGATACTATCAGGATTTCCAATCTTTTTGTCGTTGCTTACCTGGCAGCTACCAGCGTCTTCTTCAAAATTATGCAACATTTACGAGATACAATTGATGTGCAAGAGATCCCGAATCTTTAAGCGCTGCCTGATAACTTGTAACAATGAAATCGAATGCGTACAGATTTCACTAAAGGATCATCGTTCAATTATAATGAACTTCCAGCATTACTTTCTAACCTCCAACCCGTGATTATAACGGCTGACGGCACGAGCGGTCCCAACATCCGTGCAAGTAATTTTTTCCTATTTTCAAATGATTTGTTCGAACAGAGAGTCCAAGACCAGTCCAATAGTACTATGATCTGAAAAGGGAGGGGATAGAACCGTCCAGGATCGAGTCCTGGACTGAGTCTGTCCGAACGCGCTCGGATGATTCTGATGGGATAACCTGAACCAAACCTGAATTAAAACCTTCCTCATTTCTCATTTTCACAGAAGATCTGAGGAGTTGCTAATCCATCAAAAGGGAACATATCCACTTTTTGTAAAAATTCATTTTATTAACATTTTTATGTCTTTGCTTCTTTGGCATCTAACCGCGAAAAGCGTTACCTACTTTTAGGGAGTGACACTTTTTACGGGTGACGAAATTTTCCGATGATTATCTCTCACAACCGAATACTTGCTATGGAACTTATCTGCTATTTGTCATCGTTCCAAAAACCCATGAGAGCAATTAGTTGGTACATACTTAGTGAACTACATCAGAGTCCAAGGAAAGAGAAAATGCCTCTCAATCCCATTGACGTCTTCTCGTCATGATTTAAAACATATGATTGTTGGTTATGCGTTTTATGCAATAGGGAGGAATGATAGAGGGAATTTGACACCGTGATGTTTTCAGGTAAAATGAGAGCTTTCCAAAGAGTGGTGGTGAACGATTTTCGTTAAAGCTAACTGTTAGGTCCTAGTTTTCCTAACATTAAATTATTCCCTCTACAGGGTACTTATTTTTATTAGTCATAAAATTTTGGTTCTACTGTTTATTCATATATGGCCCCGAGACTTAGTGTCCCATCCAATACATAAACGACAATAGAACAAGAAGGGAGCTTGTATTGATAATTCGCGTAAAGCGAATTATATAGATTTTTATTTACTAAGTTCGTAAAATGGCCCCGGGTTGATACCCATCCAATTTTACGAGTTAGTAGGAGAATCGGGCGCTCAGAATTCTGTGCGTGAGTTTTTAATAACTTATAAAAATGGCCCCGGGTAGGTTTACCCATCCAATTACGTAGATAAAGATGTGTAGAGTGATTTTAGTTTGCTGTTGGACGTGATGAAATGGCCCCGAGCGTTAGCCCATCCAATTTCATCAGTTTGAAAGTTTTGAGTTTTTAAGTAAAACGAAAAGGTTTTAGTTTGCTGTTGGACGTGATGAAATGGCCCCGAGCGTTAGCCCATCCAATTTCATCAGTTTGAAAGTTTTGAGTTTTTAAGTAAAACGAAAAGGTTGTTGAATTGAATACACGGAGGTATAAGGAAGTTTACCAAGAGCGATACCCAGGACGAGTGAGTCTTAGTGTTGTGGGCATAGCCCTTATATAGCCCTCCTTCCCTGTCCCTCGCCCATCGGGGCAGGTAGGAAGGTAGTGCCACCATTAACTTGGGTTTTCCCCGTCCTTTCTATTTCTCTTCCTGGTTTCTTTATTATCTTCATATCTTCACATTCTACTTGTTTACATATGGTGTTGACTTCTGGGAGGTCATAACACATGCCCCCCTAGAATTGGAGATAATAATAGAAAGTGAAAGTACTATAATCCGATATAGGTTAAGGTTGAGAGAATATTTTGGTGTAACAAAGGTTGTGCTAATCTTATACCTGGAGAGTGGAATCGTGTGCCGATGTTGTGACGTGATGCGTCTGAACAATGTTAAATCTGATTTCTGTGACGTGAGGCGTCTGAACAATTTAACTAATTACATCGAGCAACTGTTGTATTTCGACTGAGGCGTCTGACTTTTACAAGCGTTTGTAATTTTGACGTGAGGCGTCTGAACATTTCAAGTTGCGTGAGGCGTCTGATTACATACTAAATGGCGCACCTGATATGATATGTACACGGTTCTTATACAATGGTCTAACTATGTTAAATGTACTAATGCAATGGTCTTTTACAATGGTCTATGTACACTTACTATGTTATATGTAGTAATGCAATGGTTTTATTACAATGGTCTATGTACACTTACTATGTTATATGTACTAATAGTATAACTAAACATGTTTTATCATTATTATTATTATTTTTTTTTTTTTTTAATATAACTAACTATTATACAATTGCTGGCTGAATTGGCCGTTGTCAGAATCTAATTTCGTTGAGGCCAGATTTCTTCATCCTCTGCAACCTTTTTCTATTTGCGTTGTAGTTGGTTTTAATTTTTTTTTTAACATCATATCAAATTCCGCCTTCACAGCCCGAAGTTTATTGGGGGGCAATCTACGAGCTTTAGCGTGGGTTGGTGCGCCATGGGTATCAATGTGATGAACAACACCTGGATCGATGTATGAATCGGGCGGGTTATATTGGTCAACGAGTTGTTGGGGTGTGCATGAATTGTGCACCGCAGCTGTATGTGCTTGGAGGGATGAACCGCATTCTTGTCGTATGAGGCGTTTGTTCCTAAGATCTGGCAACAAGTTGTAGTGGCATAAGAAGTCTGCACCCAGTATGGCGTGTGAAATGTCAGCTACCGTAAATTTCCACGGGAATTTCTCCTTATAAATTATTAATGTAGTTGATACGGTTCCGTAGGAAGTAAGTGGGGTATTATTAGCGGCTACTAGTGATCCTTGTCGTGGTTGTGTTCGTTTGCAAATGGAGTTAGGTATTATTGAAACCTGAGCTCCGCTGTCCACTAAGAAAGTGGTATTTAAATTCGAGCATGAGACGTATAGGCGGATGGAAGGTTTAGAGATAGCTACTCCCGCCGTGGTAGCTACTCTCGTTCGTTTTCCCGCCCAAGAGCAAGGATTCTGACATTTACGGGCTTTCTTTCCCCAATTAGTGTGAAAATAACAAAATCCATTTTTGTTTTTAGGGGTAGGACTGCGATGTCTCGAGGAACGTGTGTTTGGGGATGCAGATCGATTCCGATAATTTGAAGTTTGTCTTCTAGGTGAAGGTGAACGTCCACGAGGTTGATTATCCGTAAGGCGGTTGAGTTGTTGTTGTAAATTGAGAATTTGTCTTGAAATATTTTCCATGGGGTCATCGACTTTGTTGATAGACGGGGATGTTGCTTCAAAAATACGATCGGCAATTGTTGCTAATTTACTTAGCTCAGTTTCTGTGGATGCAGCCAGTAACTCTCGAATACGTTGGGGTAGATTGTTAAACCAGAGAATTTTCAACAAATTGGTAGGAAAGTCGGCCGAGGCCTCGTACCTTAAAGCATTGAGTATCAGTGAGGGTTTCTGGCCTCCTGCGTGTGCTGATGAGAGGAGGTTGTTTAAACGTTTCGTCTCCGTGTCACCGTATGTAGTGATGAGGCGGTCCTGAAGCTTGGTGTAGGCGTCCGAGTCGGAGGCGGCAAGGTCCGAGACGGTCTTCAGTACTTCCAATGGCAACGAGGCGAGCACTTTGTTGAACTTTGTGGAGTTTGCGGTAATTTGATCGGCCGCGAAAGCTGCATTCACTTGTACGAACCATAAGCTTGGGTCACTGTATGAAAACTCAGGAAGTTTTGTATGAGTTGGTGACAAGGAACACGTCGTCTCTGGGGGGGTCGTCATGGTAATTGGAAATTTGTATGCACAATTTTAAGATTACTTTTCGTTATATGAGTTTTTGTTTGGTTGCTAAGTGGGGTCACCAAAAAAGATTTAGTTTTGAATTTTTGTGCGGGAGCTAGTCGCTACGTGCCGTACAATTTCTAACGTCGGGGTTACCAGTTGTTAGGTCCTAGTTTTCCTAACATTAAATTATTCCCTCTATAGGGTACTTATTTTTATTAGTCATAAAATTTTGGTTCTACTGTTTATTCATATATGGCCCCGAGACTTAGTGTCCCATCCAATACATAAACGACAATAGAACAAGAAGGGAGCTTGTATTGATAATTCGCGTAAAGCGAATTATATAGATTTTTATTTACTAAGTTCGTAAAATGGCCCCGGGTTGATACCCATCCAATTTTACGAGTTAGTAGGAGAATCGGGCGCTCAGAATTCTGTGCGTGAGTTTTTAATAACTTATAAAAATGGCCCCGGGTCGAGTGACCTATCCAATTTTTATAAGTTAATGGGAGCTAACCAAATTTTGTATATCACGTAATGGCCCCGGGTAGGTTTACCCATCCAATTACGTAGATAAAGATGTGTAGAGTGATTTTAGTTTGCTGTTGGACGTGATGAAATGGCCCCGAGCGTTAGCCCATCCAATTTCATCAGTTTGAAAGTTTTGAGTTTTTAAGTAAAACGAAAAGGTTTTAGTTTGCTGTTGGACGTGATGAAATGGCCCCGAGCGTTAGCCCATCCAATTTCATCAGTTTGAAAGTTTTGAGTTTTTAAGTAAAACGAAAAGGTTGTTGAATTGAATACACGGAGGTATAAGGAAGTTTACCAAGAGCGATACCCAGGACGAGTGAGTCTTAGTGTTGTGGGCATAGCCCTTATATAGCCCTCCTTCCCTGTCCCTCGCCCATCGGGGCAGGTAGGAAGGTAGTGCCACCATTAACTTGGGTTTTCCCCGTCCTTTCTATTTCTCTTCCTGGTTTCTTTATTATCTTCACATTCCACTTGTTTACATATGGTGTTGACTTCTGGGAGGTCATAACACTAACGGAGTTACGATTCCGTAGCAAAGGAGCAGTTGTACATGATGTAGAAAGCTACTGCGAATGCGAATATGTGAAATCCTTGGAACGACCTTAATTTCCACTGTTATCATCCGATCTTAGGTTGATCTTAGGTTCCATCCGAGGTTAGGTTGTAGATGGTCCCCTATCAGTTTCATTATTGTCAAATCATTACTTCATTCTGCGCATGCGCAAACGTAAATTTTATTATGCTCCATTTTTTTACACTCTAGTTGTTCGATTTTGCTTAAATTTGGATGATATTGTGCTTGATTACCTCATATCAACTTCAACACTATTGCATCATTAATAGTTACTGCGCTTGCGCCAATGTGAAATACTTGTTTTGACTTTAATTTCCACAGTTTTCATCCGATGTTGATGAAATTGTCAGCCAATGCGCGGCTTAGGTTGTAAATGGTCCCGTACCTATTTCATTGTTTTCAACTCATCAGTTCATTCTGCGCATGCACAAACGTAAATTACATTGAGTATCATTTTTCGTTTCTTAATTGACCAATTATGACATTTTACGCTATTTCTTGATTTACTGTTTTCCGCAGTGGAATTTGTCAAGATCCTTTAAAACTTTTCAATGATCTATACATTCATGATAGGTAAACGAGGAAGCTTACCCAACTTGGCAGAATTTCTTTTTCTTCAATTTGGCGAAGGAATGGAATTTTTTTAAAATATGCGGAAAAATATGGGATAATGAGAATGAGTACGGGACCGCTCGTACAACTGGGCCTGCACCCTATGTGAACACTCGTACAAACACCCATTATAACGAATGTTCACAGTTCACAACACCTGGGGCCTATTTCATAAAGCAACAAGTGACAAGTTACAATCAAATTTTATGTGCAAGTTGTAAAAAATGATTGAGCTAGCGCTTCATAAAGGAACAATTGTAGACTTGTAATGCACTGTGAAAATTCACAAGTTTACAGGCAAATTTTGACAAGTTACAATTGTTTCCCCATCATTTTGAACAACTCACTGTTTTACAGTGGTAAAAAATGGCCGAACTGTAAACTTGTTATTTTTCAGCATTGTGAGTTAACATTTTTCGGTATTTAATATGTGGGAATCATCTTCTGCTGAAGAATAAAGACAAGAAAGAAGCATTCAGCGTAGAAGACGCCAAAGATTTTTCGGCCGACGAATAAACGCTCATTTCTTGGGTATTTTTTAGTTTAACGAGAGATTTAGGATGTCTTTCAAGACCCTGAAAGATTCAAATGGTGCGTGACCCTGTGCAATTTTTCCTGATCGGGTATTGAGGATCTCCCCATCATTGAAGAACATGGTGAAGTGTGAAGATCATCTCGAAGTTACAGATGACATTCCTAACCCAGCAGTATTAAGACTTGATGAACTGATTAATCATTTCCGCTGAATGAAGGAGAAAAATCCGACTATGCCAGCCATCATTATAAGTTGAAATACACACTTTCTCCATTTTTCAGTTTATAATTTGTCTATCTTCCAATCTTTACAACTTATCGTTAAACATGAGAAACATCCTATAGTTTACTCAACACCGTTTTTTTATCATGATTCGCTGACAAAACTTCAATTTTGGCATCCCGCTTTAAGTTGTTCATTTTGTTTGTCCCCACACCACATTTTTCTTTCCTGCTACACTTGTAAACTTAGCTTCTACAAGTTAAACTTTTCTACACATGTACTCTTTGATTTGGTGAAACACTTGTTCTAGTTTACCGTGCATTACAAGTACCTGTACTTGTTAACTTGTAAATTATTGTTTTATGAAATAGGCCCCTGTTGGTTTGACAGCCCTCCCCCCCCCCCCCCCCCTCACCTGTTGGTCCTATATGCCGGGAATTCCGAAAGCAGGGGAAAATTAATAAGTACAGAACACTGCAAAAAAAGATCATTGAACAAAGCTGCAAAAGAAGGCGCACAACGAGGAGTCAGAGAATAACTAGAGTATATCGAAGCATCTCATAATACGAGTAAAATATTCCGTGGATCAAGTTACGTAAAAACTCTGAAGGTGGTTAGGTCATTACCGCAAACGAAGTGAACCATCAACCGTGCAGCTTGAGTCAGTTGCGGCTGTCTGTAAATAGCTAACCAAACTACCTACTTCAATTACTACTAAAATCTTCTGAGCATATGTTTTACGCTTGTATTACGGTTAAATTACCTACTACTATAAATATAAGATCTTCACTTGTAAGAATTTTAAAAAGACAGACCCCTTTTTTCTTTCACCTTCAGCCTCAGCTAAGCGTTGAAGAGACGTGGAACATCCCCCTCCTCTTCCTCCCCCCACCATCCAATTATTATGAAAAGTTTAAAATTTGTGTGGTGTTTATGGTATTCGAGTAAAATAGGAAAGTAATGAATTTCCAAGATTTGGATGCACATCTAAACCAAAAGATCGTGATTCATCTGAATTACCCCTTCTATTCACCACCGATAATCACATTGAAAGTCCCGAGGTTTGTTGCAAAACTGGACTGGATTCCTAAATGGAAAAAAAAAAAAAAAATATATATATATATATATATATATATATATATATATATATATATATATATATATTGTCGAAAATTGGTGAGAATTGCAGCTTCGGTAGCATATATAAGGATCAGCTACAACCCCCTCCACCCACGATGGCAAATCCGAAATTTCCATAGTTTGTTGAACTACTAGACACAAAGTGGTAAGTAGACGTAAAGAATGAAACACGACAAATGGTTACGAATAGTAGCTTGGGCAATGCATTAATGGTTCGGGTTTTACCCCCTCCACCTCCCTCCCCGATGGAAAATTCAAATTTTTTAAGGGGTGTTGCACGACTGGACAATATTTAGGACACAGAAAGAATCTTGAAAATCGGTTGAGACTTGTGGCCTGGGGAGCGTTAATAAAAGGTGTCACACTTTTTTTCCCCCCTTAAAGAAAACGCAAAAATAAATAAAAGAAAAGAGGAGAACGGGGTAGGTAGGTAACGGCATCTACATTGCTGCCAGACTGTTCTAAGGTATTTACAATGTAGTCAGACTGTAACATGGCATCTAGCATCTACACTGTTGTCAGACTGATCTGTGGTATCTACATTGTTATCAGACTGTTCTTAGGTTGCTACTATGTTGCCAGACTAATTTAAGATGGCTGATTGAGGAACCTCGTCCATCTGTTTCTGAAAAGCTCCTGAAGAGTGGATATTTCAAGAAGCCAGTCGGTGTTTTTAGGTAGAATTATTAATGTACTGGGTGTGTGCCCACCCTGCCACCCTTGTGTGTGAGACCTGACCAACCTGTAACAGGTCACTTTTCTCGCATGAGAACAGAAGATGTGTGAACTTCTACCCACTCTAGTGGCTGATTGAGGAACCTCGCCCACCTGTTTCTGAAAAGCTCCTGAATAGTGGATATCAAGAAGCCAGTCGGTGTTTTTAGGTAGAAAATGTTGGTTGCGTGCGTTTACCCGACGCCAGCCCTTGGGATCAAGGAAGCTAAAGGAGGAGAAGGTGAGATGAAAGGAAGTGCCTCTATAAAATGACCACTAGTTTAAGTAAGAATCCCTCAGGACGCGGGTGGTGATAACACGGAGCACTCCCACCGGGATGCCCAACTCGAGTAACTCCGTGGCACTTTTCCCGCACCAAAGCCCGCGCCATGACACGGTCGAAGCCATGACCTTGAAGTTATTGGTTGCCACTATTTTAGCTCGCAGATGTCGCTTGCGCAGATCATTCCTATCATATTTAACACACACTCTCCCTCACGCACACATGGGCGCGTGCACACATACACACAAATTCGTTTTTCTCACGAATTCGGTCTTAGAATGGTTGTAAACGGAATCGTATTCAGTTATTTTTTCTCATGCTTTTGTCCCCCCCCACCACAGGATCAATTTCAATAGGCGTCACTCTTATTTATAAAGCCTAGCTTATAAAACAAGCTTCAGAGGAACGTCCTAAAAACCGATTTTGAGATACGAGTAATAAAGAAAAACTATACCTAGATGTTGTTGAAAATTTTGGTATAATTACTTTATAAGATAATTTTGATGAATGGCCTTTGAAATTTATTGTCAACGTTAAGGAGATAGTGTGCAACACATTGGTCTGCTCAATGCGTATGATTATATAATATATAATCATGATATTAATATATAATCATGATATTATCATGCCGAATGCGTATATCGTCTCTATAGGTACAACCCCCAAACTGCGAAGATCCCAGAAAAACCCATAAACTCCCGGAAGTTTTCGACGTAAAGAACCTCATTCAATGTTAATTTATCGTATTCATCAATATTTGATGAAAGTTTAGCAAATGATGACGGAGAGCTACTTGTAGGGAAGATTAATATTGCTTCCGATTCTACCAACAGGTTGCGGAATCATTGTTTTCACTTTCGGGAGAAAAAAAAATGAAATGAAATGATGATGAAATTGTCAGCAAATGCGCGGGTTACGTTTTAGATGGTCCCGTACCTATTTCAATGTTCTCAACTCATCAGTTCATTTTGCGCATGCAGTATCATTTTAGCGAATTTTTGAAGAAAATTAAGCTATTGCTCTCGCCTCAAAATTTGTAGAATGTGAATCTTTGAAAAAATTGTATGCAGAAATCCGTTTCAGGCTATTCTGCATCATATTCTGAAGTTTAACGCATTTTTTAATGTATGTATGTATACATATATGTATGTATGTATGTATGTATGTGTCATTCCAGACGATAACTGTCCGTAGAATTGTGCTAGAAACTTCAAACAAATTTTAAAATGTTAAGGACACAAAACGAAAGTTCAAGTTCGTTGGCCAGCATGATCGGATTACATCTTCGGGTTGAAATTTTCAAAAATGTTGTCAACATTTTCAAAATAGCCTGTTTTTTGCGATTTGTTGTGAGAAATTATTTTTTCAGCATACTAACATGTGGTATGTTCGGAATCAGCGTAAAATTTTCTATAAGAATATTTATCAAGTTTTCAAAAAATTTTAAGTTGAAAAATCAGTAAAAAATCGAAATAATGCCGTTCACTAGTTGTAAAAATCGGTAATATTTGCATGAAACATTGTCCAAATTCAGATTGAACTACTCTTATGGAAGTATCCCTGTATAACCAATCCTAGAACCATGCTGTTTAAAACGTAGGTAGTAGGTACTTGTTAAAAAAAAAAAATGTAATCACAATATTCACAACTGATGAGTTTACTCTGTGAAATATTCCGTCCTCCGATTCTCTCGGTCGCTCTCTTTAATGTTTTACGCTCAACTGTTTTAGGACTTGATGTAGCTTTAATACTGACTGTGGCTTAGAAAATATCAGCCATGAAATTATGAAGAAGTTCTATTTATGTACGTACTAGCACGCAGACCCAATCTCATGTCGAAGATCTCATGTCGAAGATCTGAAATATCGAAGATTTCTTCAAAAATTCGCTCATGGGGTCATGCTGCATGACTGGACTTTTTTCGTTTCTTATTGACCAATTATGACGTTTCACGTTACTTCTTGATTTACTCTTTTCCATACATACATGATACGTAAACGAGGAAGCTATGTGCCACACACAACTTAGCAGACGTTTGTTTTACTGCAGTGATCGGAAATGACGTTACTACAAAACATTCTGTGCGAACCAGCTATAACTTGTAGTGATATTTACAGCTAAACTCTGTGAGAATCGCGACTGAATTATTTTGTTATTCTCGTCAAACGTTTTTATCGTCCACCTCGTTTCTCGCTGGTATGGGTTGAAGTTGTAATTCAACCCTGACTGAACAACCTGCCTCGCTAGAGAGGGAAGCGGGGATTAGCGTTAGCGTAGAATAAAGAAACAGTGATATTCGTGTCCCTTTTTTTCCCCGTTAACTAATCCAATTTTTCAGGTTCGCAGAGAGCGATACGTGACACTCATATTGCGGTCTAATTCCCCGCGGGTTTCCTTTCAAAAAATAAAAACTCCAGAAAAAACCCTGAGGGCTCTATGGTTCTGTAAGCCTTGTGATTCGGGAAATTCGTTCACTTCACTGGAATAATAATAATATCAAATCATTTACGTATTGGTAAGATAAGATTATAAGGTTTTAACATTATTATTTGACCATAACCTTCACACCACAAGGTGAAACTAAGTTTCACTTACCAAAAGGTGGGGTCTCATACCCCAGTAGCCTAGAAAACAGACACGAATAAACACGTCATGAATTATGTATGATATATAATGATGGATCAAAACTATTAAATATCATTATACAACTACTCAAAGAACTTCTTAATTAATGTCCTGCTAAATTATCACGAGGAAACACTATTTTTACTGAATGTTCCTCCGACTTTCATAAACAGTCCCTATAACGTATAACATTCATCATACACGATAATAAATTATTAGGTCACTTTTTGTAATAACCTAAATAGCATAGTGACCAGAAAATGCATATAAAAATAGGTACCTATTTCAAAACTTGAATAACAATAACATATATGAAGACCGCCATATGCAAAACATCCCATGTGTCATTTATAAAATTGTCCAGCAGACCCAACAAACTGTTCATAGCTGAGCAAAAAAAAAAAAAAAAAAAGAAAAAAAAAAGTCTTCTGTAGTTTTCTATGTCTGTTGTACATTTTATTACTGTTAAATTAGTAAATAAATCAACAACTAAAATTAATTATCCTATTTTTAGCAAATTCCAACCAAAACACACTAAGTGCCCATCCCCTTGCATAACTTATTTTGGTAACCAGGAAAGTCAAATTTTAGTTTATTGAATACATTTCAACCTGTGTTCTGATTCTTATATCACAAAATGTTGAAGAAAGGGTTGAACATGAAGTAGGTAGGTAATTAAAACTTTTATTGCACCAACTGTATTTAAAAGAAGTAATTAATATGTAAGGAAAGCATGAGATGTAAAACAGTTTGAAAAAATAAAAACACACAATTTCTCTAATTTTGTATATAATCTATACTATTAGGTACCTATATACAAATTTAATGGTTTTCTATGCTTATGTTACTCAATCACGTAAAAACTACTGGACTCATTGAGCTGAAATCGTACATGGACATTCATAGGGTCCCTGGTTAAAGCAAAGACTACAATATTACAATCCTCTAGACTTACTCCTTCATAACTCCTTCAAAGACTACAATATTACAATCCTCTAGACTTACTCATTCATAACTCGGCTTTCCCGGTAAGAACGTGAACAACTTTATAATTAAGAAAAAAACCGATATGTGTTAAACTTACGTCAAATTATTATGGGGCGGGTTCACGGGTAAAGAACTGAAGATAACGAATTCGACGATACCAAAACGTTTTTAGTGGGTTGAGCCTAGCAGTTTTTATTTGTAAAATACCTGTTCAAAAACTGATATTCAAAACGACTTATTAGAGAGTTTTTGTTCTTCCCGTTAGATTTTCTCCCGTTGACGCGTAAAGCAGCGTCTAGAGCAAGCAGATGGAGATGCTAGCTCTTCACGTGATTTTTACGCGTATTTCTACACGTATTCGCGAAAAACCAAACGCTAACGACTCTATAAGTGTTTCAGAAGCTCTTTCGTATTCTGTTTGTACAACCTATTCTTATTTAAATAATCAATTGCTTTATCATTATTTATAAATACATAAATTATAAATACATTTATTGCTTAGGTACCTTAAATGGCTGAATTTTTTAGCGGAGCACTTCACTATAACCTCTCGACTTGTTGACCAACCAACGTGTTGTTGGCAACCACACTGTGGTTACCTTTGCTGGTAACTGCGTAACTGCGGTTACCTTGGTCACACTGTGGTTACCGGCTACTGTGGTTACCTTTGCGTCAGGCTATGATGACTACCCGTAGGCCGAGATTCCAACGAAAGCATTTTTCCTGCCAACGCGTAGACAGACCTTTTCCCCGTACACGCGTAGTTCTACACGTTGACGTGAAGATTCGCGCATGCGCAGTTGGTATTTCAGTCTTTTCGCGTACACGGGTAGAAAATCACGGGAAGAACAAAAACTCTCTATTAACTGTAGCAATGTTGGTCGGGAATAGTTTTAACGTTACTGAGGTTTTAATGAGTTGGTTATTTGGCTGAAATATGAGTTGAAGCCTCTTGGGTACTGCTGGGTAAAAATTACAAGGTACCTGGTAAAAATGGCCCACAGATGTGGGTCCATGCAATGCACGGGTAACCGGCTGGTATAAATAAAAATCTTGATTTTTTGGGGATAACCATGGAATTATGATTTCAACGCCCTTCATCTTCTCGGCAGTCCATTTTTTTGGATGAAGGGTAGTGGACTGAAGATCTGCTGTCTTTCGCAACGGCCATCCAGTCCTAAAAACTGTTTAACGACAAACATGGTCTAAATTCCCTGCTTTTTATTTCACCCCCCACCGTTATCTGACCATAAGATTGTTTTTGTTTTGGGCATTTAAGATTTGCTGTATAAGTAGTTATGAATACAGGTACCGATTTTGTTACAGCCCCGAATTCCCTCTGTCTCGTCCTAAAAATAGAAGAAGTCTTCACCTCTCTCGTCGATATGAATCCCAAGGTTGATACACGTCAGTTGCCTGCTAGAATACATTTGGGATGTGGGCAAAGTTATCTTAAACCGCATGAGGGGAATCTTATTCTTCACTTGTTTAATTTAGGTTCGTTCCCGTGTAAAAAACATCAATCGGGGGATCATGGAGGAAGCTTAGCAACGCAGGTAACGTTATGCAATAGAATGGGCACTTAGGTTTGTTTGGTTTGAAATTGATAAACGAACCGCTCGGAGCTCCCCTATCGTTTAGAAACTTGAGTCACAAGGTACATAAGTTCCGAATCTGATAAAAAACGTATTTCTCTAAAAATGGCGGTTTGTTTTGAATATGTCGGTGTTCAATTATGTGCATATTTACAGCGTTTCACACCACCAAGGAGCAGACTTGCGTACTCCCGAATTTTTATCTCCGCGAATTTCGAAGCGAATCGGGACAAACGGAATGAACACTGACGAGCTGACAAGTGGTCGACAGTCGACACAATGGGCGGGTCAGGCAGCTGACCTTGGCAAAGCTCAGCGCTAACTGCCGCCGAGCCAACTCTGACCCACTGACACGGAACTCTCAACACCGGTCATCCGAGATGCCCCGTCCATCGATCCCGTCAACCGGCTTTCCGTCGCACGTTCGAACGTCTAATTATGTGCGATCCTTCCGCGGATCCGGAGCAGAAGGTCCGCATCCGGAGACGGGCTTTCTCCGTTTTCACTTTCCGGCCCATCGTCCATATTGCTTATTATTATGGGGTTCATCTCTTGGAAGCTCTTGAGGTGAGGCCCCATGAAGCGGAAAAATAAATTTACTTACGTCATCCTCTAAAAGCTCCGTTCTATGATTGATAAAGCCCTCTGTAGACTTTGTTACAAACATTTTTCATCTGTTCATCCCATTTTAAATTATTGTCAATTTTTATACCCAAATTATTAACTGATTCCTCAAACTTCAATGCAATGGAATCTACAATGACTGGAGAAAGAGTGCCCTTATCTACTTTCTTTAGGAGTTTCTCATTTCCCAGTAAAATTACTACATTTTGATGGATTAATCGTCAAACCATGGTCTTCGCACCACCTCACCAATCTGCGAATGTCATTATTCATCATAGAAACGCCACGCTCTACATCTTTTTGCTCCACTTGCGTAAAGCAGATATTTACATTCCAAAAAATTCACGGATATTCGCGCTATATATAGAATGAAAATCAACGCCGATACTACAGACCCCTGCGGAACTCCTACTCGGATCGAGCACAATCTTGATTCTAACCCTTCACTCACCCTTATTTTCTGTTGCCTGTTGCTTAGAAGTGATCCAAACCAAGCTACAAGATTTTCAGAAATATTAACAGACCTTAAAATAGACAGGATTAACTCATGATTCAACGAATCAAAGGCTCGAGCAAAATCGATAAGGCATAATATCGTAATTCTTCTACTATCCATCCCAGATCTCACTTCGTCAAGTACTCTAATCAACGCCGTTTCAGTGCTGTTCCCAGCCTGAAAGCATACTTGATATGGATCAAGCACCCCAGCCTTATTGATGAAGCTAGATAATTTTTCTTAAACACATAGGTCTAAAATATTTCCAGTTACGCAAAGATTATTTACCGCACGGAAATCGTTGAAATTTTTTGGGCTCTCAACTTTATTCAGCGGCCGAACAATCGACAACTTCCACGCTGACGGATACACACTATTCTGTAAAGAGTACGTGAAAATATGGCTTAATACTGCCGACACCTGATGCATTGCAATCCTTAAAAAATCAATAGGTATCCTGTCATATATTACAGCTCCAGAATTTATTTTCATTAGGGACTTTTCTACAGTAATGTTGTCAATTTCACCTAGTTCAAATATAGGGTTCTCCGAATTTCGTGAGTTATTATAAAATTCTTTGACACTTTCGCTAATAACACTAACTGATCTACTACAAAAATGTTCATTCATTAAATTTAGATTAAAACCCAACGTATTAGATTTAGCGACCTCACTTCCTATTCCTTGATTACGTATAATCTTAGAATACTCCCTCGGCCTTAACTTTTGCGAAAATAGATTCCTAAAATGTTTATTCCTCGCATTACACAACATCTGCTTCGCCTTATTTCTTAATAATAAGAGACAATCCCTCTCTCTCTCTCTCTCTCTCTCTCTCTCTCTCTCTCCCTCTCTCTCTCTCCCTCTCTCTCTCTCTCTCTCTCTCTCTCTCTCTCTCTCTCTCTCTCTCTCTCTCTCTCTCTCTCTCTCTCCTCTCTCCCTCTGAAAAATGTCTAGAATAGAATAGTTTTACCTGTATTGCACCATCCTCGAAAAAAACTCGATTCTTCAGATTTTGGTTTAAAAGGCTTCAAATGTTCATTACTCACTTTTACTGCCTTAGTTCTTATTGTCAGAGTACAGCTAGACCATTTCGATCTTCAAACAAGTTGGTAATTATGCAATTCCAGTTTTGATTAAACTGCAAGTTTTTTACGAAGTTCTTAGTGCATAGATTAGCTCATAGAGATGAAGTTCTAGAAAGTTCTCAGTTAGGTAGAGTCATTTCAGCGCGTAAACTTTTCTCATCGTTCCCCAACACAATACTCTCAGTGGATTTTCTTCAAATTTCTTTTCAAACACTAATTTAATGCAATTTAAATTCTTCTGTTTAGTACTCATAGCAATCATTGAAAAAAACAAAAAACGTCTGCCAAGTTGGGTGTGGCACATAGCGTCCTCCTTTAAATTTCATGAATGAATAGATCATTGAAAAATTTTGAATGATTTCGAGAAATTCCGAATAGAGAAACCAAGAAGTAGCGTAAAACGTCATAATTTGGTCAATTAAGAAACAAAAAAATTAGGTATAAATGTAACTTACGTTCAAACATGCGCAGAATGAACTCCTGAGTAGAAAAATGAAATAGGTAGGGACCATCTACAACCTAACCCGCACATTCCCTGAAAATTTCATCCAATCCGGATGAAAATTGTGGAAAATATGCTTGTTACAAGGATCTCACATTGGCGCATGCGCAGTAGCTATTAATTATACCATCATGTTGAAATTGATATGGGATTATCAAATCGTCATTTCCCAACTATCATCCAAATTTGAGCGAGATCGGACAACTAGGACATGAGAAAATGATGCTTGGTGGAATTTACGTTTGCGCATGCGCAGAGTGAAGTATTTAGTCAAGAACGATGAAACTAATAGGGGACATTTTTCACTCTAGCCCTCATATTCCCTGAGAATTTCATCCAAATAGGATTAAAACTGTGGAAAATAAGCTTGTTACAAGGATTTGCGGACACAGGACAGTCTCACACACACACACACACACAGACACGGAAAGAGAGAGTTTAGAATGGTCTAAAACGTAAAATGCGAGTGGAAATTTCGATTTTGGAGACCAAATTTCCGCTACCAATGCTTTCGCTACGTTTAAATCCATTCGATGTTGTTCCAAAATGCTCCAAATCCACAAAACTAAACCACTGTGCTCCAACTCCAAATTATATTCCCAATTTCCTGATAAACGATTCGGTTTTTTTTGCAAAAGCGTCCACAGCCTACCTATTTACTTCACCCCGGACCAATTAAACTGAAAAACATTGTTATACAACGTCTGTAGGTTGAGCAGCAGTTTTTTATGTTTCCTGAAAATCGAGGTGCTTGGCGGATGGAGCATTTTGCTTTTGCACGACTCAATTAAGGTCTTTACAAGTATTTCACATTGGAGCATGAGCAGTAGCTATTAATGATACAAACGTGTTGGAATTTATATGAGGTAATCAAGTCTTCTTCTTCCACCTACCATCCAAATTTAAGCGAAATCGAACAACTAGAATGTGAAAAATGGACCATAATAGAATTTGCGTTTGCGCATGCGCAGAATGAAGTATTTATTCAAAAATGATGAAACTAATAGGGGACATTTTTCACTCTAGCCCTCATATTCCCTGAGAATTTCATCAAAATCGGATGAAAACTGTGGAAAATTAGCTTGTTACAAGGATTTGCGGAAACACGACAAACACACACACACAGACAGGGAACCAGTTGTTCTGAATGGTCTAAAGCGTAAAATGCGAGTGGAAATTTCGATTTTGGAGACCAAATTTCCGCTACCAATGCTTTCGCTACGTTTAGGTAGACTCGGATGCAAAAGTCAATGTGCCGACCAGATGTGTGCAACTGTTCGAGATATGCTTTTTGTAGATCTTCATTGACTGAACTGATTGTTATGTAGTTAAAAGTGCAGCTTCTAGTCAGCTAAGCAGCAGCCAAAGATATTCGAAGAACTGAAATTCGATTTTTCTCACAGGTTGGTCGTGTGATTCGTTGAACAGTACGATGGGAAAGATATTCCTTTATTTTGTGGATTCTTATTGTTCATGTCATCTTGATGAAAGTGTTAAACAGAAATTCCCACGTCAAATGAATTGAACCTAGATCTGGACCTCTTGCCTTCTCCACTAAATTTCACAAAATAACTTTCACTTGCCAAATTGATGAAGTTGAATTATTTAGGAGATATTCTCCAGTTTAGGGAAAAATGCTCACATTTTCCATTAACTTTAGAGTACTGTTTTGACTCTATAAACTACCAACTAAGTAGGTATATAATTGGTTTATAAAAGCTAGAATGAAAGCGCACCTCGGTTATTCTGTAGCATTTCTTCTTTACTCTCCTTAGTTGTTTAGGTAATGAGCATCATGAGATGATTTTCCTCGTCATTATCGTCACCTCAAGACTCGTCCAGCTGAGCTCTGCTTTTTAAATCGATTAACGATTCCGATAAATGCGTCTGCTTTCTCGCTGGAACGCCCTATTGTTTGAAACTCAGTTCCTTATCCTGATTGCCTTTCAATTACCGCAGCCCATTGTAAAGGAGATTACTGCCCTGTTTGACTCTACCAATACGAATATATCACGCAGGCCACGGAACGACGTCTGCGCATAACCAGCTGATTGCTCCATGTGATAGAATTGACTAAATGAACAATGCAGGCTGCTAAGGGTCTCGAGTGTCACGGAACAGTCTTTTTGCTCCAGCTTGAATTTAAGGTGTTGAACAGGTGGCTATTTAAGATATGCCAAATAAAACTACGGGAGCGATGCCTCAAACTAATTTTCGAAAAGCTTTGGATATAAATTAGGCAGGTGGCAATTATGGTTTCTTTCAATCTAAAATCCTAACTGGGATACGAATTGGTGTAAAATTTTGTAAGTTACCTAAGCTCCGTGGGTGGGATTAGAAACGACGTCCACGGAGTATTCAATATAACTCGAAATCAAAACTCTTTCATTTAATAATCGTTGATAGTGATTACATAGAATTGATGGATGTCATTTATACCCAAACAGTGACACTTCATCTATGGATAGGAAAGAAGGGAAAAGTAGAGAGGAGAGATGGATTATCATTTTAGTGGCTGGTTCCCTAAATTCACCGAATTTTTACAAGATAATCTTGCAGATCTATGCTGTACCAAACTGTGAAGTGTTGTGTGTGTTGCTGAAAGGAGGTCCCTCTGGATAAAGGGGTTGTTGCATTTCCTATACCTATAGCACAAACAATCTAAATTGACTGCGACCACTCAACTTTCTTAAGGTTTGGACAATAATTTTAGAATACTCGTATTATCAGCCAAGACAACCTCCAAACGAGCACTCCTTATCCCAGATATGTAGTATCCAACCTCGATCGTGGCACTACCGAGAAGAGGTTTATCAAAATTTTGGTAGAGCCATGTAGAGTTGAGTCAAAATCACGAGCACAATGATGCGTTCTAGGCCGATATTGCTCAGTTAGAACCACAAGATTTGAAAAAAGAAAACTAAAAAATAACAGAATTAGCATAATGAAAAGCTTGAACTTGTTTATGATGTGCCTCATAAACTATTGTACCGCAATACAATTCTACATTGGAAATAGACAGTCTTGGTTGAGAACTACCTAGAATTTGGTTTATTTGCAAAAGTTTTACATTAGTTTCCACCGATTCCTTAAGTACAAGTAACCAACACCAACATTATTGTAGTTGGTCCGTTACAGTGTTCAAGATCAGCTGGATGCGAAAAACAAAAATATACAAGCACGATCTAAAACGTGTCGTGCGTGTTGAAAACTTTTATTTTGGAAGATTTTTCCCCAACTTTTGACAGAGAGCACAATGTTTCTGTTCAGCCCTCTTCACTGTCAATTCATCTTACTTATTTACTCAAGTCATTGTCATTCATGTTTCTGTATTTAGCTCTACTTCAAGGATAATTTTGTGCCTTCAATTCAATCTGGAGTTGATCCTACTTTGTGCATGAATTGACTCTCCCGACTGCCGTACAGGGTCAACTCATTCCCTGCCACCAATGGTCACTCATATATCCGCACCCCAGCAAGAAAAAAAAGTGAATCAGGTAAGTAATACGATTTCGCACTACGCATTAACCTAGTGGGCCTAAACAATGCAGTGGTTGTGAAACCAACCGTATTGTACCATAATCACCATATGTTCATAGACTGAGCCTGGCTCAAGAGGAGGCATTGTTGTGACCGTGTATTTTGGGAGCTTCATAGAGATGCGTTGTTTGATGTCCGTATCGTAGATACTGACGCATCTTCTTAAGACTCTCGCTCTGTCAGCACATATCTCAGCGGAATCACAAAAAGAAAAATGAAAATACCTCCAGACATGCGAGCAGAGACACAGTTTATTCACCACATTGGTGTATAAGGTGGGTGCTATGATTACAGCACAGATGAGTAGACACATACGAACTAAATCACTCGCGACGAAGTTGTGGAAACCCATTATAAAACGGAAGTTAGTGAAAAACGTTGTCTATTTCCACGAAAAATAAAGAGTTACAATGTTAAATCGATTTCGACGGTTAGGCCATCATCAGTAACAAACAATAACTGAAAACACATTAGAAAGGACACAGCTTATATAGAGACAGGTGAAGGGAGATTGAATCCCATTGGTCGAGAGAAAGGAAAGGGGCAGGAGGTACAACCAATCAAGTGCATACAAAGTGAAAGGGAGATTGAATCCCATTGGTCGAGAGAAAGGAAAGGGGCAGGAGGTACAACCAATTAAGTGCATACAAAGTGAAGGGGGATTATAGCTAATCAGATGAAGCTAAAGGGGGGAAAATAACTAAATAGGGTTTCAACAGTGTGAAGGGATAATTCCAAGGTTTACAGAAATGGACCTATCAGTGGTGAAATATATTGAGGTATATCCTCATTTAAACATTTACCAGACCTGTCACTTTTGATAATTTCGAATTTTTCAAGTACATTCAACATACCTCCCTTTGGGCAAAAATGAAGAAATTCTACAAACTGTCTGTCTGTCAAATCAAAATTGTAACTATGATTAGATTCCTTAAGATGTTTTGAAAATGTAGACTTACCCTTATTTTCCCTGAAATCCTCCATATGCTCGTCTATTCTTTCCCTAAATTTCCTACCAGTCTGACCGCAATATTCGTAGCCACAAGAACATTTTAATTTATAAACTCCACTTTTATCCTGAACACTAATTTTGTCCTTAACGGATCCTAGTAATGCTTTAAGACTATTTTTATTTTTAAAACCTACTTTATAACCTCTCGATGATAGAATTTTGCCAATTTTATCAGAAATTTTCCCATAATAAGGTAAACTTATCCATTGCTTTTCTTCTAAAGTCGATGACATCATCATTCTATGGGAAGGTACAGAAAGACAACTAAATTCTTTTCACGAAAAAATCAATAAATTAGATCCCTTCATCAAATTAACCCTCGAATTCGGCGGGAATAAACTCAATTTTCTTGATCTGTCCATCTCTTTAGTAAATGAGAAGCATGATTTTTCAATCTATAGAAAAGATACACATAGCGATATAACGATCCATAGTAGTTCAAATCACCCTTTAGTACATAAGCATGCAGCTTTCCATAGTATGATCAACCGAGCACTATCTATTCCAATGAGTGAACAAAATTTATCAAAAGAAAAATCCATTATCAAAAGCATAGCGGCTGGTAACGGATATGGAGGAGATCTCGTTGATACCATATGGGATAAGGTTCTTAGGAAAAAGAGTAGGGAAAAAGTTTCCAATCTGGCTCGGGAAGATGTAACTTTAGAAGAAAAGCAATGGATAAGTTTACCTTATTATGGGAAAATTTCTGATAAAATTGGCAAAATTCTATCATCGAGAGGTTATAAAGTAGGTTTTAAAAATAAAAATAGTCTTAAAGCATTACTAGGATCCGTTAAGGACAAAATTAGTGTTCAGGATAAAAGTGGAGTTTATAAATTAAAATGTTCTTGTGGCTACGAATATTGCGGTCAGACTGGTAGGAAATTTAGGGAAAGAATAGACGAGCATATGGAGGATTTCAGGGAAAATAAGGGTAAGTCTACATTTTCAAAACATCTTAAGGAATCTAATCATAGTTACAATTTTGATTTGACAGACAGACAGTTTGTAGAATTTCTTCATTTTTGCCCAAAGGGAGGTATGTTGAATGTACTTGAAAAATTCGAAATTATCAAAAGTGACAGGTCTGGTAAATGTTTAAATGAGGATATACCTCAATATATTTCACCACTGATAGGTCCATTTCTGTAAACCTTGGAATTATCCCTTCACACTGTTGAAACCCTATTTAGTTATTTTCCCCCTTTCACTTCATCTGATTAGCTATAATCCCCCTTCACTTTGTATGCACTTAATTGGTTGTACCTCCTGCCCCTTTCCTTTCTCTCGACCAATGGGATTCAATCTCCCTTTCACTTTGTATGCACTTGATTGGTTGTACCTCCTGCCCCTTTCCTTTCTCTCGACCAATGGGATTCAATCTCCCTTCACCTGTCTCTATATAAGCTGTGTCCTTTCTAATGTGTTTTCAGTTATTGTTTGTTACTGATGATGGCCTAACCGTCGAAATCGATTTAACATTGTAACTCTTTATTTTTCGTGGAAATAGACAACGTTTTTCACTAACTTCCGTTTTTTTGAGTAGACACATTCCTGAGGGTAAGCAGTGAGACTGGCCAAAAAATGAAGAAAGCTACAGGTGGCTTTGCAAGATTAAAAAAATCAGCAATAATAACCTTTATTTAGATAGTAAAATCTCTTGGTGGAAAGAGAGTAATGTTCATATTAAGGTGTTGAAATTTAAGAGGCAGTTACGTCCTTTCGTTAGGAAGTTAAAGATCTAAATGGATATGAGTAGCCGCACCGCCATAAAACCCAACGAGTTTTTCGACATACCGCCATCGCTTGCGGGTTCCATGAATGCACATGCTAGATACGTGCAGAATCCATCTTCGCACCAAACTTTGAGACCTTTCCCACTTACCACTCAGTCGCTCAGCCAGCACCTTCACAAAACTGACCATTTGAGGTGCAAAATTCGTGCTTCGTGCTTCACAAGCTGCTGCATACTTCCTTTTCTGCTTATATGAAAATTGGCAAAAGTTGGCTGAGGATCACCGTGTAATTTTCAACCATCAGAGCTATCTCCACATGCATAAGAGGGAATCGAAAGAAGTGGATGAGCAATGAGGAACTACTGGGTTTTGTGGATGGAACAGCTGTTCTTGTAGGACCCTAAAAGCACATGGAGTTCAGGATGGACATAACCTGAAACAGGGACATTTTCTCCCACCTAGCCCCACCCTCTTATTCCCTAAATACTCGTACAAATATAATTAAATGTAGTGAATAGTGTTTAATCGGGTAGCCACTGGCCATACCCGTTATAATCACAGACACCTGCTTAGCGCAGAAACTCGAGATGTTTTTGGGAAGCATAGGGGTGATCTGTCCATCCGCCTTCCTGGAGGACTGCCCAGACCTTATTAACCTCTTAGTCCAGCAAAGGCCCCCTTAGTGTGTTTTCGTTCTATCTGGACCCGCCAAGGTCCAGCCCCTGTTGTACCGGTGAGCTGCTGGGCTCTACTACGAAGTATGGTATTTGATCTGTGATATATTTGTGTGTATCTTGTCATAGCTTATTTCACTTTGCTGACTATATTACTGTGTACTCAATTTTATAATCCTATTCATCATCTAGTCTTAGTTGTAATATTTTATTTTATTTTGTCTTCTTCTTTCCGCTGTAAGGCCTAAACTGTGGTCATTGCTGAACCCCTCGTTTTTTCTTCTCCGATCTGACCGTGGAGTCCATTATGACACTCCATTTAGTGACGAGGACATCATGGCCCCCCTTCGAATTGTGCCACTTCCACTTTCCCTTTAGATGCCGTGTTCAATGTCACTAATACCTTTCTGGTTGAGGATCGGCTTAAATCATTAAATAAAGAAATATAAATATAGTTGAATGTTTGATTTGAAAAAGTACATACATCATCAACTCTCTTACCGCTAAGCCGTACAATAGAACACAGATTCTTTCTTTTTTCCGAATGATAGATTGCTACTGAAATTGACTAGGAGATGATAGAGCGTCCGACGCTGTCTCGGAACAAGTTTCATCAGTTGCAAATGTGCAACTATAATCTGTCGTTGACCTCACCAGCAGAGGGTAAAACCCAACTAAACTCCGAGCTTGATTTCATACTCAAATGACCCATAGCCTCCTGACTGGCTACCAGTGGCTGGGTAGTAGAATGAAAAAGCTCCCGAGGTATCCAAGCCCAAAAAACCGGGTAGTATACGGCAGTTCGGCATGTTCAAAATTGACAAGTTTCACAACCTTAAATGTCGTTATGTAGGGCAATTCAAACACCATAGAAAAAATCTGTTTTCGTCATTCTAATATGGAATGTAAGTTTACAACATATAAGGGTAGGTATGTACACATGCTGGGAAACGATGAAACTATTGAAGGACCGAATATCTAACCGTGTAAAAATTTCATCAAATTCAGAATTGATTGGAATATTTGCATAAATAGACTTATACCAAACAAAAGTGGTTTGAAATGCTGTCAATCTCAAAACGCAACTGAAAATTATGATTTTGGGGGAGAAGTAATTATTAAACCTCCTATATTACATAAATAAAAAGCTTCGCTAACGTCGATGGTGATCTCACCAGCGACGTTAGGTACGTACTTGGCAAAAATACACCTATGTGTGTGTGTGTTTGTTGTGAGTGTGTGTGTGTGTTGTATGTGTTGTGTGTGTGTGTGTGTTGTTATGTGTTTTTTTTATGTGTGTGTGTGTGTGTGTGTGTGTGTGTGTTAACCAGAAACCATATAAATCTGCCAATTCGGATTACATGCAATATATTTTTGTATGCATGCATGCTACTAATGGTCCAATGATGAGGAAATTTATAAAGAACTGTCACCATCTATAATTGCTTTGACTATACTAGAGTTCAGTGAAATTTATCCCATAAAAAGAATTGCCAAACACGGAAAAAAAAGAACCAAATCTATCCAAAAAAAAAAAAAAACTCAAGGATGCAGTTGTTTGAAGTCCTAACGAACACAAAGTACCCAAGCGATAGGTAGATGCGGAAATAGTTCATCAAACTCCATGATGTATCCACCCTACCTCCAACCTCTATCGTGTCGCTGCGTTTCTGTTTCTTTTGGAAGAGTCCACGATCATAGGCAACGTTCTCAAAACGATTGGCCCCGATTTAAAATAACCACATGATGATTTGAAATGAAGAGCCCATTTCCGCGCAAGGACGCCAGTTCCCAAGGGAAACCGAGAGCGGGCTATCGGCTGCACGGAAAGCCAGACAAACCGGCCTTCCGGTCCCCATTATTTGCTGTTGTGCTCGTAATTTCGTCCACTCAGCTCAAGAGATGGGCTGAAAGGACGCGAGGTTCTATGGCGATCCAAGGTAGAAGGCTAATGTCCGAACGCCCTCAAGATTTTCGCTTAGCAAAAACCGAAGATGAAGTGGCAACGCGATGATCACGACTCGAGCACACAGTGTCCTTTGTGTACAGCGTTAAATACAAGTTTGCAGTGAATGGACTCCGTACATCGTTGTATTTGCACAGGCGATTGAATATGGGGTTTTCAATTCTTCGAAATGCGATTTGAATAAAATGGAAAACCCGGGGTTCGAATCCTTGAGAGCTTGTCCACTTCAGTCTTCTATCGTACCTTGAGTCGACTGCATACAAATCATTGCATTCGACACCGCGATAGAATACTTGAATAACCAATGTAAAATAATTCAGCCTCGTATTTTAAAACCTTAAATTTCATCTTTAATTCCTATCCCTCAGATAGGGCTATCAGTAAATAAATATCTATATATTTTATTCTTATTAGTAATATATCAGATAGGTTGAAGGGCTATCAGTAAATTCATCAACTTCTTTACTTTAAATTCTCATTTAGTATCGAATTAAAACTAACCAAACCATTCCGTAGCCAAACTAAGAGAGTTAGAAATCTAGGGGGACGCTAGTTTCGCATTGCTAAGCCTTCCAAAAACAGACTATCCAAGACTGTAACAAAGACTATCTACCAAGATAAGTAATAAAGTAGAACTTCTGCCCAAGATCGGCTCCCTCCCAATCGCACCCTGTCCGCTGAAGCTTAATTTTCTTTGCATATCCTGGAAGGGGTACCTATGCCCTATGAGTCGCCTGACGCCGCAAATATGTAACGGTAGATCGATTCTACAAAAGCTAATACAAGGTGTCAAAATGCATGTTTTCGGACTTTCTTCTTTTTCTGTTTCGTTTCACCTTGTTTTTTTGCCCACCCACATCTACCAGTTCTCCTCAGCCAATTTTGATGAAATTTGAAACATAGGCTACATTTGACTTGACGAAGTGCGTTCTGGGGTTTCGGAGCCGCTACGACCAAGTCCTGATCAACTGAGTGAATTTAATTCCCTCCCGTTCACCCTAGGAAGTTGAAATTTGATAGCGAGACTAAATTTTCGAACTTTCTTCATTTTTCCTTTCTTTCTCGTCCCACCTAATTATTTAAACCAGCCCGATTCTCAGTCAATTTTGATGAAACTTGAAACGTGTGCAACATTTGACCTGACGAAGTTCCTTTTGGGGTAGGTACTGGAGCCGCCAAGTGGTTGGGGGTTGTAGGTAAGGGAAAAACTTCGTTGTAACAACGAATCCAACAGCTTTTAGGATATAATTTTTCTTCAATCTTTTTTTCAGTGGATTATTGTCATTATAACTGTTACCATCTTCATCCATGACGTTATTTGAGCAACCTAACACCTGGAATAGCCGATATTGCAAAATATTAATCGAAATCGGATGCAAAAGTTATGAGTCTTGCACAGATTTTTGCTTTTGCGAATATGCAGTGGCTACACGATGGAGATGAAACTCATAGGGAATCCTCTAGCATTCATCGCACTTAACTTTCAATGCAGGCGATATATGGCATCAAGCGACTCTGCTCGCTCGCGAACTATGTCATTTGACATCCATCAGGAAACGAAATTTGAAAGAATCAAAGTTTCACTCAGGGGAGTTTACCAGCCGTGGAGGAAAGGGTTTCCCCAAAAATTTCATTTTCATTTCATACAGTTTTTCCGTTAGGTACAAAGATTAGCGGACACACAGACGGACACGAAACTTGTATTGTTCAGGATTGTCCCATACGTAAAACGAGAGTAGTAATTTTAATCTTGAACATCGTTCGTTTTTCGACCTCCAAAAGTAACCACAATGCTTTTGTTACCTACATGCAAACTCGGAAGCTGAACAGCAACGGTGTACAAACTCAGTAAGGTTCATAGAGTATAGAATTTTCATTTAATTTTTTAATTGAAATAAAAAGCACGAAACAATAGCTGAAAATGATTGGTTTCGCTCATACTGGCTCATAAATGCCCAAACGAACTTGAAAACTAGCTGAAATTCCTACAATGTACATCAGACTAATCTCATGTCACCTACGAAGAGGTCTTCTATCTGAACCGTTCGCCTTGTTTTTATTTATCATTGGGCATCACGCACATCAACAGTCCCATTGTTTGTTGACAGTGAGGTGTTACGGACGTCAAACAATGAATGACACAGTTCGCTGTCCTTGAATGTGTTCTCGTTGATGTTGATCCGTCCTTGCGTCAAAGTTTTTTCCTCCCCAAGTTTGTTTTCAAGTTTTTATCAACTTTTTTTATTTAATTTACCAACTACCTTCTAATGTAAAGTACCTATTATTGTGTTTTTATTAGCTCATGAGGCGCCTCAAGATACCTGGACACGGACACCGTGCCTGCAGACACGCGTCAAGAAGACGCGCGGTCGACCTTCTTCGTTCTTCTATTTTGTAATTTTTTATTTCATTTATTTTTTTACATGAATATACGTCTTATTGCTTTGTTTTTATTCTAAAATTCTGTTACCCAAAGAGTGGAGAGTTAGAATTAATCCTCAAAAATCATCATTTATCGCTAATAAATTGAAATGCCGATCAGGAACGGTTGAAACTAAATCAATGCTTGTGTAAATAACATGTCTGCAGCACGGCGAAACATTTTCATGTCCCCATAGAAATTACGTTCAGGAATGAAAATCGTCGCCTCAATAAGGGTAAAACATCGAATCTGGATATTATCTCGGGCAGCTGAAAGCCGAAATCATGATTTAGGTTTGTTCGCTGAGGCGGTTTGCAGTGACTTGCAAACCGATTCAAACTGGTTGGAGACAGGTCAAGTGCGCGTGCGCGACTTCTACCAACTTTCGTGATTTCAAACCTAATGGGGATTGGAGTCCATCTATTTTATGATTGAATGTTTGAGCAAAATACTCAGAGGCGTGAAACAGCGGCAAGAACAGATGCTAAAATTTGAATGATTTCATTGGCTGCTGTGAGTTTGGATTGGAGGAGGCAAACAGTCAGCTGAAAGAAGCTCTGAACGTTTTGACGATCCGCAACCGGTTGGAAACCAGTTCGGAAACCTCTGGGAACAGACCGCGACCGAGGGTGGGGGGGAGCTTTAACGATCAGAAAACTCAGCAAATGGCTCAAGTGGGTTGCAGACTGGTTTGGTGGCTTCAGCGAACAAACCTAATACGTTTCTTCGTGATAATGTTAGTGAACGACTAAACTCTAATCTACTTGAATACTTCGACGGTAATACTTATGGGTGGTTGAAGAAAGCGTATAGCAACAAATCATAAATGTATGAAACTGTAACTGTTACTTGGTAACAGCTGCTTTGTTTATCGTTCGGGTAACGGGTTCTCGAGATGCTCCATTTCGTGAATATTTTCGAGTTGATGTGTCAAAGTAAAGACATGAAAATGACAAAATTAAGTTTAATAAATTGCAGTTACTATGGGTCGTGTTATTTTCAGCGTCATCTGTTGATTGTGAACACGCACTTCGAACCCCTTACGATTTTTATCTAACTGGTTTCGAACAAACAGAACTGCGGGACATGAGGACTAACAACCTTCAACATACCCACATCAGACACAGTTCGGTTTGGATTTTGGAGCAGATGTTTTACAGAAATTTGTAATTGTATTCGAGTATGATAATGACGAGGAACGGCATATGATATGTGAATTCCCTGCGCCAAATCATGAACAGCAGCATGTGGGCAGTGATGAATTCGGTTTCAGCCAGATCAACTTGCACACTTACATTGATCAACAAAATAACATTGATATCTGCTCTGCCCTAATTTTTGATGAATTCATTCTTTCTAGGGCACCCCTCTGAAATTCTGTCACAAAATGATGTACCTACAGAAATTCCCTCACGTTGTTAATCGCAAAGACTTAAGGTCCTGTGTTCAAATCCAAACGCCCTAAGATTTTTGATTTTTCATAACGGAAACATACCATAACACTTTCTTTCCTTGCTGTTGCAAAATGATGATGCTAGGCTCCACACTACGAATAATGGCTTTGTCAATAATTGATGCATACACCATTTTGAGTATTTTGTTTCACCATTATTATATCAACGAAATTCAGTTTTAATACAGCTGAATAACGTTCCGGACCTACAGGTACCTGTCATGTACACCAAACGTGCAATCCTTGATGCTATAAAAATTTAATTTTTTTAACACCTTAAAATGTTACGAATAATAATCTAGGAGACAAAACAACTTGATTTTATCTTACTTCGAAACCTCACAATCCATTCCAACATCGGAGTGCGGTGGTGAGGGTGTCGAATTCAGAAATTAAATAGTTCAACTCTGGGAGCACTTGGGTAGGATTGTTAAGGAGGGAAGAGTTTTGAATAAAGAGGATTAGATTTGGAGATTCATCGCCGGTTATGCTATAAATGAGGATCTCACGATTTATAGATATTTGATAACAGGTAATGTACATTGGGTTGTGCATTTAACCTTATTTTTGTGTATTTGGATTGTGTATGTGGTATGGACCTATTCGAAACCAAGGCACTAGATATATATAACGCAGAGTAGACTTGCTTATACTTTAATACAACAGTATATCTACCTACATATTTGCTCAGTGCTTATGAAGTATTACTCAAACTTTGCTTTGCTAAGCATCTCGAGGTTTTTACAAGGTGTGGTATTTAAGTGTATACTATGTATATCTAGTAAGTATATCTAAGTCCAGGGTGGCGCTGTTTAGATCTACAAACCATACAGATTGTATGTATTTCTATGTCGAAATGATAGTACATGTTCCATAGATGTTGAAGAGTCGCTGTTAAAAGCAGAGTGTGGATTGTATAAAAATGTTTGGATGGATCCTACGTTCGTTTAAACGTGAAAGCATGTACGTATTTTCTGATTCCACTAGAGTAAGTACGCTGGAAAGCTAAAAACATGAAGTATATGGAACAAATAGTTACAAGTTTAAACGAAATATCACTAAGTGTCCGTAGACCCAAATAGTAGAAAACGCTTGCCAAAATAAGAGTAGCACGCATCTACCAGAAAAATAAGGTGCAAGAAATAATGTAATGAAAAGCCGAAGTTGAGGAGGAACTTTGATAAATCTTTCAATTACAGTCATTAAGTCAGTAAATGAAGCAAAACCAGTACCTAGTTGTTCAGTCTGCATCTCAAACATCACGTGTTTTTCCTACACTATCTAGGATGAAATAAAGTCGTACTATAATTCGTCTTTGAAAAGACGAATTCCTTGGTTAATCTTACTACTGCCTGTATTCGAAAAAATTTTCCTCATCTTTTGACAAACGATATACTCGTAGTTTGGTAAGGTACCAACAACCCATAAGCCTTCATGAGGATTTTACAAAACAACTGCTGGAACATGTAATATGAAAATATACCAGTTGGATGAGAAAAAGTTCTACCTTGGAACGTTTCAAAAGACCGAAAGACAAATATTGTTGTGAAGTATCAATTTTCGACGTTGGATAGTGATGCATTATCTGGTCTCAAACCATGTGGATGCTGTTACCTCCAAAACTTTTGATACTTGCGATGGTTCGAAACAACTTTTTTTAAAGGTGGCGAGACAATAATATCCTGAATATAGCTGAGGCATTTCGAATATAAATTGTCGATGATTTCTATTATTATTTATGTGATACCTCGTAAGTCTATATGTCAAAATCTGTTTGATGTTATATTCGTCACTCGTGAACCAATCCGTTTTGTACCTAAAAAATGACCCAAAAATAAACAATTCCTTTTATCCTTTAGAGGTTTTCCTCTACCTTCGTGGCTTTAGTTTCATTACTATTGCCACAGAAGGAGCTAGATTCTGACCAATTTTGAATCAATTCTGTACAAGAACTTCACCATCATGTTGCAAAAACGATCAAAATCCAATTTTTTTTTCAAATTTGATGTTTTTCTGTAAGGCAGTGTCCTACGTGGATCCGCCGCGAGCGTCAAGCCGCGCGGCGGAAAAAAAAGGTGTCCTACGTGGAAACGCAAAAACGCTTCGTAGTTTAGCGAGTTGACCTGCTCTGTTCTCATCACCTGTGTTTTCAAGTTCATTTTTTCAATTTGATTTTGCATTCATGCCGTCGATCAACAAGTTTGAGCTGCTGACCAGCTCAACGGCTCTTTCCTATTATTTAGCTGTAAATAATAAAAAAATACCATCCCGCGTTCCATTTTCGGCTAGTTAGTCCATGGCTAAAACACATTCTGTGTTAAAATGAGACTGACCGAGGAAATACATGAAAGCCAGAGCGAGTTCGGTGAATTTCATCGCTTATACTCCAATAATCTTGGAAGAGTTTCTGAAGATTTTGTGTGATAATCTTAGATAATGAGGTTTTATCATACATATAAAAAAGACCTTCCAATTACCACTAATTTCAGTGATTAATTTAGATCAGTGATAGTTTAAACGTCTTTTTTGTATGCTAAAACCTACTTATAATCCAAATTGTGGGAAAGTGAATAACACTTTCAATCATGTGCAAGAATGACAGTAAAAACCTTCGATTACATCGTGAACAAGTATAAGCAAGAATTTGACCATTTATATTCAACAAGAATTTTAATTCGTTAAGTAGGTACAATGATTTTAAAAAAGGATAACAACAAATATTTGGTAGAATCCAAAAGTTTATTTGTATGGCAGAATAATAGGAACTACAAGAAAGATTTCCAGAAAAATTGCAATAGGTAAAAATATACTCTGAATAATTAATAAAATTTACTCACATGAGCATGACTCAAACCTTTTTATGGTTGTCTTGGAACACTAGACAATATATTGGATGTAATTTTCTTCAAATATAATCGCGTTTGACGCGCGGCGAACGCGATAAAAATCAAACTTGTTTGAAAATCAAACCGAAGCGTTCAACGCCGTCGCGTCGCCGCGCGGGCATGGTCACGTGACAAATTTCGCAAATTTCATTGGTCCGCCATTTAAACGCGTAAACGCCTGAACGCATTGACGCGTGCGGCAAATCCACGTAGGACACTGCGTAAGGATCTCAAATATCACAAAATCGAATCGCGCGTTGCGATCTTGCCCAAACATGCGTCATTGAAATCAACTTCGTTTCTCTAAGGAACCCCCATTGTTATTGCAGATTTGAATTCTACGAGAAATTTCATGGAGGAAAATGACCCATCACTCGCTCACAAAAGGTTCTTATTTATGTATCAAATCCGTGTAAATGAATTATTATTGATACTGAAAGTGTTTGGTGTACATTCGTGGTGTACATGTATTTGATATTTTGGATTTAATTGTCGCCTCCCTCAAGAAGCCCCAGTTCCTGGGGAAAAACGTTGGAAAATAATAAAAAACTAATTGAAGGGTCACGGGAAAGAACGATGAGATTCAATCTTTGGTCCAAAATGAGATAGAGCTTTCTTCATCTTGCCGTCTTGCAGGTCATAGAGAAACGAATCGAAGTATGAACCGCTTCGGGAAAGAATGATAAAGGTTCGCGTCAAAATACAGAGGGAACGATTTTAGGTGTCACAAAAAAACGATCAGAAAAAAAACGGAAGTTAGTGAAAAACGTTGTCTATTTCCACAAAAAATAATTTGAACGAAAAATAATATTAAAATAATATTAACGAAAAATATTATTTTTCGTGGAAATAGACAACTTTTTCACTAACTTCCGTTTTTAAATGGGTTTCCACAACTTCGTCGCGAGTGATTTAGTTCGTACAACGACCAGAGCCCATGCGCTGACGGCTAAAAAGGATCAGAGGCCTAAAAAAAAAAAAAAAAGTCCAGCAGTTTTCTTGGAAAAATCAGTTTTCCCCATTCTTTTCAAATATCGTAAAACATTTTGATTTTGGCTTCTTCATTAAAATGTATTTTTTCAATGAAATGACTATTTGGAGCTGAGAATTATTTACCCTAAACCACCCTATTACACTTGAAAGTTTAAAATTTGAATTTTGCAAATTTGTGAAGAAGTGACTCTGATCGTTGTTTTCCGCGACCCTTCAATTTAAAAAAGGCCTTTTTGTAAAGTCTTCAATTCAATTCAATAAGAGTGTATTTTCATAGATATATTGCCATTTTCATTACATAGGTACATTGCTGATAATCTCAAAGTGCAATGGAAATTACCCATCCACTTTAAGGCACATGCCTTGTGGATGGGGAGTCACTTGCAATCGTATTACCAACAAAAAAACACAACTCACTTCAAAAGTTATAACTATTAAACGTAATAAATTAAACCTTAATAAGCATAAAATAAATTAATCCTCCTAATTAATTAAGTCTTGTCACCTCTAAGCTCTGATAAGCCCCGTGAAAGTACTCGCGGAACGAGACTTCTATTACGATGTTTGTTTTGTGTTTACTTACGGTGTGATGGGTGAAGAGGGTGGTGGACGAGAAGCGCGGAGGTCCTGAAGGAAACTGCAAGAGTTGACCGGCGTCGCGCGACGGCTCCCCCCTAGGCCGCCTGGTAGGTTACCTACCGCCCACCCCTCTCTGGCCCGGCCGGGTCTTAGCAGCTCCAATTCCCACAAATTTGTGCGTGCACCATGTAGGTACTGTGCATGGTAGACAGAATACAGAGAATGTGTACTCGTTGATCCGTGTGAAAGGTTATGCCTTGGGCTTTGCTCTAAATTCCGGTAGATTGAAGCCTCTGGGCCAGTTTCACCGTTTGAGTTAATCAAGTATTAGCGTTAACGTGGCATTATGTTTGAGCTTAATCTGACGTTAGAGCGATTAAATGGTGGTTAAATCGTCCGTTAAAACTTGACGATCTGATTACCAAAGCTGATTAATTAATTTCCCGACCCTCGAAGAATTAAGAGTTCAACGGACCAAGCAATCCAACGCAGCCAAGAAATAATCGCCACCCTGCAACCAAATCAGCAGCGAGTTCTTAAGCGAATTATTGATGCTTCAGCGTCCCAATGGCTGACGGTTCTCCCGAAGGTGGCCGACAGTTTCGACTTGACGGCCACACAATTCCAAGATGCGCTAGCATTGCGGTACGGTCGTACACCAATAGACCCGAGACCTGTGATGGCTGTGGAGAGAAATTTGACGTGACACATGCCTTAAATTGTAAAAGAGGGGGTTTGGTCAAACGGGGTCATGATGCAGTACGTGACGAAACGGCTATGTTAGCAGACCTGGCATGGGGAGGGGCAGTCATAGAACCTGTGCTACGAGAAGCTGAATATCAAGGTTCAGCCTTAATAGCTGACATCAAGGTGGAAGGGGTATGGGAAAGTGGGAGGCCGGCGTTCTTCGACAATCGCATAATCAATGCCGACGCCGTTTCTCACTCTTCCCATACCTGGAAGCAAGTTGCTCGATCAGCAGCAGCAGAGAAGCATAGGAAATATGACCAGGCAGTCGAAGACTGTCGAGGTTCTTTCACCCCCCTAATCTGTTCAGTGGATGAAGCGCTGCATGACGAATTTAACGTGTTTGTGAAAAGATATCTCATACTCTTGCCGGGAAATGGAGCCGACCCTACCCACAAGTCTTGGGGTGGACCAGGGTAAAAATTCAAATGGCCATACTGAAAGCAGTTTCTCAAAGAATACGTGGGACACGGAGGAGGTTGAGGTCCTTAAGGATGGAGCATGGAGCTGCTCTCTCATGGTTGAACGATTAAGTTTTAGTTATCTTGTTATTGTTTGATTGTTCTGTTAATGAATTTTTACCTTTGTAAAAAAAAATGAATAAAAATAAACTATCTCCGGAAAAAAAAGAAAAAAAGAGAGTTCAAAGGATGATTATCATTGAGTTGTGAGTGTACGGAGCCTTCAATTTCCACTTTTTAGTTACCAAAAATATAATAATATATACTGATTTTTAACATTTAAGTTCAACATTGTTTAATAAACGGCCACAAGTCACTCGGGAAAAAGGATGCTCACTCACATAACATCCACTGTCATCCGCCCCCATGAACCTATGAGGGGGAATGTCCCCCTCCTTGGTTCATGTCCGCCCCCATTGACGAGTTGGTAGGTGATGGGATCGTTTGCAATAAAACGCAACATTTCAAATTTTCCGTACACAAGCTCGTTTCGCATTAATATCAAAGAAGTATGAAACGCCAGCAATACGCTAGGTAGTTGAAAAAGTAGACAAGAAATCAGAGATCACTAAACTCTTATGGGCGGCTCCACAACTGGTTTTGATTGCTCATTTTGAATTTTATTCATGTTACAACGACCTCGAGTCATTAGAAAAAAAATTATCACTCTCTAGAGCTAGATGAAAACCAATGTTGCCAAAGTGCTTTGTCTCATCCAGCATAATTAGTTACTTACTACCTCGGTAGGTACCTAACCAAGTTTGATAATCCGATTTATACTTTTCCCATTGATAAGTAGAGATGGTACTTTTCCGTTATCCCCCCCCCCCCAAGTCAGTTTGTCTTCAACACGCCCGCCCGCCCGATGTTTCTAGGCATTCTTTCTTACTTAGATTACATATTTACGTAGAATTGGTGACAATTTCAAGCTGTGGGAAGAAATTATATTATTTTAAAAAAAAAGGAAAAAAGAATTACCGTGTTTTCAGAAGTTGCCGATGTCGGTGAGGATTTGTTGAAACAAATTGGCGTGGTTGTGGTTTGATTGCCTCCACATGAATTCGCACAAGTAGAATGCACATGAATTCGCACAAATAGATCAGAATGCTGTGGATAGGTTGGCGGTCTGGATGCTCGCAAGCTCGCGTCTCAAAAATACATAACAATCTAAGTAAGAGGTAATGCCTAAAAACATCGGGCGGGCGTGTTGAAGACAAACGTAGGTTTTTTGTATGGATATGCCAGCTATGTAATGGAAGTGTACAACGTGGAATCGTCTCAGGGTTACCGTTCCACCGCAATTCCAGTAAATCTACCGGTATTCCACTTTTTCTACCGGGCCACCGGTTTTAGGGCCAGTTTCACCGATCTGAGCTAACGTCCCAACATCATAACCAAACGGTAAAGAGACCGGTGATTAAGAGCTGCGTTAACGAATTTTCTTTCTCCCGCAGCCGGTTATGGTTTGGTTAAGTTGACGATGAAACGTTTCATTTTGTCCATAAATCATGGAACATGTGTCCATATTGGACAGAAAAGTGGTTCCCTGGAGCTTGGAATCATAACCTAAACAACTTCAACAGCGGTTTCCATGAAACCTAGGAGGGGTTCCCCTCCTAGGTTCATGGCGGTTTCTTATCGAATTCTTATCGATATTAGTTGATTTTTTCTAAGTTGAAACACTGAAATTTAAACATTAATTTTGAATATACATTTAAATGAGAGAGAGAGAGAGTAAAAACCACTATAGGTACCTGCGCTCGAAAGTCTTTTTAAATGAGGAACCCGTGAAGTGAAGTGAAATTAAATATATTTATCTTTCTACTCTTTTGGTGGCCTAAACAGTAGATCGTCCGGTAATGGAGGGTATCATACCCGCATTCCAAGAAATTCAAATGTAGGAGAATACTAGTTGATGGAAGGGTTGCAACAGAAAACTATGGAAATCCCGTCAGAAGTATCTCTACTTCTCAATAGGTAAAGTATAAATCGGATTATCAAAGTTGGTTAGGTACCTACGGTCAGCCTGGCTACGGTCAGTACTTGTTCTGGGACAACTTCAGTTTGATTTAAGTGGACATTTTTGGAGTTCAGCAGCCTTTCGGTGATCTCAAAAACCTTACCAGGCCAAATACAATATGCGTGTTGGTTACTTTACTTTCGGATTGTGGAAATCAGAACAATCATCGCGAAAAGACGAGAAGAAGAAAGTTTCGAAACATGTTCATGGATGTCACAGCCGCCTAAAATGATCAAATAATTGGCAACGGCTCGTAGCGTCCTCATTCTGAAAGCGCTAAATGGTGTATATTTGCGTTCTTTCGCCTCTTTACACGTCAGTGATCCCAGCATTTTAAACCACACTCACCGCTCGCACTGACATGTCACTGGGAGCCTAAGATTCACAGAGAAAACTAAGGGCCCGTTTATCAATTACAGGGATAACTTCCAGGCAAACCTCGAGTTTAGCTCAACCTATCGAACTAATTTGATAGGTGTTCATCAATCAACTTTGTCCCCGCAGGTAGCTAACTGAACAGATAACCTCGTCTGCGGGAAATAGGGGTACCACAACAACATTGATTTCCCCACAAAACAGCCAATGGTATTTTTCATTCTTCTTCGAATGTCCAAGGGCAAAAAGTACCTATATAGATACTTTAACCCAACTCAACAACAACAACTCCTGCTCTTTTGGTTTTTGACATGGATATGTCTTTGCTCTGGGGGGTCAACCAAAAATTTCCGTGACGCAAAATTTGTGTCACAATGTCAGTGTTTTTCACGTACAACCCAGCCGTTGCTAGGGGAATGGAACTTCCGCAGTTTTCATCGCACAGAAATCGTTCGCCACTCGTTGGAAAGCGCTTGATTTATGTGATAAATGTTCACATCTCAAGCTACCAATTTCCATCTCCTTACGTACCTGGCCACATTCCTAAACTAAGTTGATTGGACTATAAACAATTTAATAAGCCGGTTACAATATTCTTAACGTAAAGCAATAGCATCATTTACTCCACTCCATAGGAAACATTTTCATCCTCTTGACAACAGTCGACTGTTAACAACAACTCATTGTAGTGGCTTCTCTCCACAGTTATTGACATTTTCATGTCTTTGCCCTGGCACATTGCACAAAAAACTGTCACGTAACGTTACGGTTGGTTTTCTGATGATTTCCGCTTACAACCGAGTCGTTGCTAGGGAAGAGGTACTTCGTCGTTTTTCATCCCACAAAATTCGTTGACCATTCGTTCGAAAGCTCTTGATTTATCCAACCATGTTATGTTAACTACTGCGAAGTGCTTGGCCAACAAGCTGAGTTATGAGCATGGTTATATGAATAATTGTTTACACACAGGTGATCATTCTCAATAATTGATATTGTGAACATGATTGCAACCGCTTGTTAATTTCTGATGATTTCGTTGAGCTGGTGTTTCGATGATTTGATTCATAGCAGGTGATCCAAATATTGCGAGAACGGTTTGATTTGTGAAGCGGTGGTTCACTACTGCGAAGTGCTTGGCCAACAAGCTGAGTTATGAGCATGGTTATATGAATAATTGTTTACACACAGGTGATCATTCTCAATAATTGATATTGTGAACATGATTGCAACCGCTTGTTAATTTCTGATGATTTCGTTGAGCTGGTGTTTCGATGATTTGATTCATAGCAGGTGATCCAAATATTGCGAGAACGGTTTGATTTGTGAAGCGGTGGTTAAATCATTTTAATAGGTAATTTCTATCTTTACACTCTAGGAAGCTGTAATTTCTTATGTAGCCTCTTTAGGACATTTACTTGACGATGCCTGGGTCATCAGATGAGTGGCGGATCAGATGAGTGGCTCTTGAAGCTAATTTCTATGTTTTACACTCTAGGAAGCTGTAATTTCGTATGTAGTTTCTTTAGCACATTTACGTGACGATGCCCAGGGTCCGGATCAGCTGAGTGGCTCTTAGAGCTTGCATACGAGTCTGCAGGGGGGTAGGTGATGTAGCCTGGCTTGAATTCAATAAAGTACCCACGGGTGTCGTGTTTACAATGAGTCAACCTGATCGCAAATTCAATTAAGTACCCACGGGTGGGCGGTTTCTCTTATGTCCCATTTAATTGACTGTACGCCCCGCCGTGCAATGCACGGGTGAGATCTGCCTAGTAATAAATACAATAAGAAAACACACATGAAAATGTCCCAATGTGTTGCAGACTCGTATGCAAGCATTTCTTTAAAACTTAATAGGCTCATAACAAACACTTTAAACTTTCCAGTGATTTCTTCAAATCTGAAGATTACCTGGAATTCCCATTAGAAATTTTCTTATGATTTTCACGTACAACCAAGCCGTTGCTGGGGAGATGAAACTTCTTTTTTCCACGTTTTTACTAAGGGATTGACTACTTGATGTTATGTACTTTTGAGATGCGGCATCCAGACCACCAAACTATACACATCATTCTGATCTACATGTCCAACTTATCTGCAGATGTTGAAAAAAACAGTTATTTTCAACATTTCTATAAGTAAACCGTTGTTTTGTTGGAATTAGTCGGGATGCGGCCCAGGGATTTGTTTAAAGTTAAAGGATTTGTTTACAACTCTCGAGGACAACCGTTATAAAATCCCCAATCAAAGACATATCCATGTAACATGGTATCTGCTTGTAAAGCAAATAGTGGAACTCGTTTACAAGTTGTTTAGTTTGAGTTTCACGGCTTGCTGATCAATTTTGGTTCCGTGACTATCTATGGTAAATGCTTGTCACGCCTAAACTATAGTCCAATTTTGAAGAAATTTCAACTGTGAGGGTTAGCTGCTAGATGAATCCATATGAATATCATCGCCATCGGTTCAACAGTAATGTTGAAGTTTGTGATAAGCAGCTAAACTTCAATTTAATAGGGCAGCATAATTGTAGGGCGTAGAACAGAACAAAACCTATCATCTATTTCCTGTGTGATTATTTTTTCTTTTCTGATTGTACGGAGAACAAAGAGGGTTGGTCGTTGGTGTGAATAAGTAATTATAGAAATGCAACCGTACAAGTGCTCTACGGAATTTGCCTCCGTACGGAAGTTGTAGAGCATGAAAGTCCCCTAGAACTATAGATTATCTTCTAAACTACGGGGGTTTTACGAAAATTTGGAAATTGAGCTAATCTTGCCTACGATTTCTTTCTCCTTGATCTTTTCTGTTCAGTTTCTAGACTAGCATACAGACCGAAAAGAATTTATGACTGAGGAACGACCTAAAAACGAAAGGCTGAAGAATTCTTTGTTGTATAACAAAAACATGGAAAATTATATTATAGTTCCTTCGGAAGAAGGAACTATGAATGTTGTTATGCTGATCGAAGTTTTGATTTGGCCGTATTACATAGGTATATAAAATCTCAGGAGCACCAAAGTGTTTGTTTGCTATTTTTTGATACTTACTTGAAATGTCGTTGGTATGTATGATGTTGTGCTATATATTATTGAATTTTTGTAAACCATTAATTTGTAAATTATAATAAAGTGGTAAAGAATCATCAGAAACGCTTGCATACGAGTCTGCAACACATTGGGACATTTTATGTGTTTAGTTGAAGACAAGTATGTGTTGCAGACTCGTATGCAAGCTCTAAGAGCCGGACCCTGGGCATCGTCACGTAAATGTGCTAAAGAGACTACATACGAAATTACAGCTTCCTAGAGTGTAAATGTAGAAATTACCTATTAAAATGATTTAGCCACCGCTTCACAAATCAAACCGTTCTCGCAATATTTGGATCACCTGCTATGAATCAAATCATTGAAACACCAGCTCAATGAAATCATCAGAAATTAACAAGCGGTGGCAATCATGTTCACAATATCAATTATTGAGAATGATCACCTGAGTGTACACAATTATTCAAATAACCTTGCTCATAACTCAGCTTGTTGGCCACGCACTTCACAGTAGTTAACATAATATGGTTGGATAAATCGAGAGCTTTCGAACGAATGGTCAACGAATTTTGTGGGATGAAAAACGACGAAGTACCATTTCCCTAGCAACGACTCGGTTGTAAGTGGAAATCATCAAAATATTTTCGTGAGCAATTTTCCGTGACGTTTTTTTAGTTTATGTGCCATAGCAAAGACATAAAATGTCAAAAATAAAGCTATTGCGATGGATCCAACATTTTTAAAATACATATTTCTACAATTTTCTTCATGAAACTTCAACTTCGTAAGTACCTGGTGTCTTGAGACAATAATAATCTTATCGCCAGTCAATCCTACCGGAACCCATTTGTTACAATGGAGGACAGTAGTGATGGACCAATTCAAAGCTCCTCAAGCGAATTCAAAGCACCTCTTCCCAAAAGAAAAAATATTCATCAGAACAACATTGCTTACCCAACAAATCGGCCCGGTAGAAACAAAACAACCACTCCTCTTCCCACGTCAAACAGTTTCAACCCGCTTCTTACCTTGACGGACAATGACCAAGAAATTGATAACATGATTACCAACAACGATGACAACACAAACAAAGATACGGGTGGCGAAGTGTCGAAAAAATTAGGCCTCTCTATAACGTTGACCTACAAAGGAACAGATCCGGTATCAACTGTGCTATCGTTCATCAAAAGTATAGACAACGCAGTATTAATTAAAGCTCTAGCCACAAATGAGTTCAAAATTACACCGTCTTCTCAACTAATGTACAGGACATTTATCGACCAACTAAGTTCAAGAAAAGAATAATACAATTTTCATACATATTTGCCTAAAGAGAATAGACCGTATCGTATAGTCTTACGAGGTTTACCATCTAATATGAATACTAATGACATCGCTGCAAGTCTCGAAACTGAACACGGAGTAAAACCGATCCAAGTGGTGAATGCCAAGCATGTAAATGGTGTCCTAAAAGGAGAACTCATGCCTATTTATTACGTTGATTTCGATCCTTCCGTAGATGCAAATAAATTATTCTCCATTAGACACTTGGATCATATTTCGTGTAAATTTGAAGAGTACATTCGGAGAGCTGGGCCAATACATTGCAAAAATTGCCAGCAGTGGAACCACTCTAGGGGGCAGTGCTCCCGTCCAACAAGATGCGGATTATGCGCGGGCTCCCACGCAACATCAGCCTGCGATTCCACCAACACGCGTAAATGTGTAAATTGTGAAAATGATCATGCGTCTTCCTGGAGAGGTTGTCCGAACTATCAAAGGCTGGCTGGTAAAATTACGCCAATGCCTACTAATCGACGGTTTCAAACTCGCAGCCATTTTGAGCTCAACCCACCACTAATTAATGATACTTCTATTTTCCCGAATCTCATCCAACACCATCCAGACCCCCCATTAACAATGTCACAAAACCTAAATACAGCTCTGTACTGAGAGATAGTAGCAAGGAACAAGCAATTAGAGGCCGCAAACATGATAGTGATCATTTTAACATGGGAGAAATAATAAATAGCATAGTTACTACAGTCATACAAAATGTGGTTGAATTGCTTAAAAGTGAAATTGTACGTGCATTCAAGTCTTCCCCGAACTATTTTCATCATGAACTATGGTCCTAGAAAACTATCTGTCATGACATGGAACACTTGTTCCATTAGAAACAAACACCAACTACTTTCACATTACATAAACATCTTCAATTTGGACATAGTTATGCTCACGGAAGTGAAATTACCTCCTGACAAAACTTGGACTATACCTGGATATAAATCTTACCTAGCCCATGACCCAGATGGACGAGGCTGTGCTGGTGCATTACTTTTGGTCCGATCCTTACTGAACCAGTCACCACTATTACCAATAATTGAGAACGACGTACAGATGGCACGTTGTATACTCCACACACAAGGTGAGGATATACAGCTTGGTGCAGTATACATTCCTCCTCAAGATAGAAGAAGACAACGGAACCTTACTATGAGTACACTGTGGTCCTTATCCCACGAGTTGGGTTCGTCATTCCTGATAGGAGGAGACTTCAACTCCAAGCATTCCTCATGGAATGATCGAAGAGTCAATCATTATGGTACACTCATAGACGCATGGAGACATGATTTTAACCTCCAAATCGTTACCCCGGGGGTTCCGACGCGATACGACTCTCGTTCAGGTGTGGCTCCGAGTCATATAGACTTCTTTATTGCTAAAGGCTTACATTCCCGGCTAAACAACTGTAGAGTGGAGTACGACTTAAACTCCGATCACTTACCTGTGCACCTCGACCTACATACATCCCCAGTCAAAATTATGAACAGACCCACCCTGCTCAAACACCCGATGAACTGGAATATTTACAAACAACATATAGCCAACAACTTAATCCACCTACCTGAGATTAAAACTGAGCGGGACATTGACAAAGCTATAACGAACATTACCGCTGTCATTACCTCTGCAGCAATAGCAGCTGCTCCTCAATCACTTCCAAAACCGAAACCGATCATACAGTTTCCACAGTTTGTGCAAGAAATGTGGCTTGCCAAGAAAAGAATGAAGAGAAGATGGCATAGGACTGGCAACAGGAATGATAAAAGATTGCTTAGCTCGCTGAACAACGCACTGAAAGTGGAAATTGACAACATTCGAGAAGAACAGAAAAGGGAAGAACTTCTTTCTCTCGAAGTAAAAGACTGCTCCTTGTTCCGTGCCACAAAAATTTTGACTAAGAAAAACGGAGGGATCCCCCCATTGCAAGATGGTTCAAGATGGGTATCTTCACCACTAGAAAAGGCCAATCTGTTTGCATCGATGTTAGAAGAACGATTTCAACCAAACAATATCACATCTCCCATACAGACAAATATACTTGAAAATCCAAATTTTCCCTCCCCATCAATATACTTCTCTCCGAAAAATGTTAAATCTGCTCTAAGATTATCTCGCACTCGGAAGGCTCCTGGAGTTGACCTCATTGTCCAACCACTTCTTATCTCAGGACCTCGAAAACTGCTGGCTCATGTTGCACACATATTCACGTGGTGTGCTAGGTTAGGTTACTTCCCGGAGCAATGGAAACATGCATCAATATGCATGATCGCCAAACCAGAAAAACCTTCCCACCTTCCAAATTCATATCGACCAATAAGCCTCCTCCCATTATTATCCAAAATTTTTGAACGCCTTATTCTACCTCATCTCAAACTTTATACTCACCATTTAATCCCAAACGAACAGTTTGGCTTCCGCAAATCACATTCTTGTTCACTTCAGTTGCAGAGATACACAAATTTTATTAAAAACGCTTACCATAAACGGCAATATTGTAAGTCAGCGTATTTCGACGTAGAACAAGCGTTTGACCGGACGTGGCACAAAGGCCTACTGTTGAAACTACAACCACACCTCCCAAACAACTTATACTCCATGGTTCAACATTACCTAACGGACCGAACCTTTGTTGTAACTATTCAAAATGAACAATCTACCAAGAGGAAAATTAGAGCTTCGGTCCCTCAAGGCAGTGTGTGGGCTCCGTATCTCTACTCGCTTTACTGTCACGACATCCCTCTTCCAGATGAACAAACATTCTCAGGTATGTATGCGGACGACCTTGTATATGCAGTATGCCACGAAGATTCCGTAGAAGCAACACGAAAGCTTCAAGAACTCCTACATGTACTTGGTCAGTGGTGCACTAAATGGAAAGTGAAAATTAATTCCCTCAAATCCTGCGTCGTCACATACACTTATAAACTGAAATGTGAAGAGCCACCGTTATTCTATGAAGGACAAATAATACCGAAGGCAAACGGACATAAATATCTTGGCGTATTTTTAGACAAGCGTCTGACGTTCAATGATCACGTCACTCAATTAATAAAAAGAATACGGAGCAGAGTAGCTAGCCTGAAACCACTACTGGATAGTCGAAATGTCTCAATCCAAAATAAAATCGTAATTTACAAAATCCTCATTGTACCGCTGTGGACGTACGCTATATCTATATGGGGAACGTGCTCTCGTTCACAATTCAGGAGAGTTGAACAACAACAAAACGGCATCTTACAGAAGAGGATCATTCACACTCCAGAATTCGTTAGGAACGAGACCATTTACAACGATTTTCGGTTGAATACGCCCAGCGAAATACGACATCAATATATGATACGATTCGTTCATCAGAACCAAGAACATTGCAACCCTCGCGTCAATGAAGGATTTACTCGACCGGAAGTGCGGCGTCTGACACGACCGCGTCACATCATGGAAATAACTGATCAACTTGACACCACGACTAACGATATATTGATATAATTGATTTTAAGTGACTCTTATCAACTAATTGTAACTGTAGTATTTCTTCCATGAAAGAAATACTGAAATGTAAACAATGACCGTATTTAGCAACTTATGTCAATGAGATATGTTATTGTAAACGGACTCAAAGAAAACAAATAAACAAAAAAAAAAAAAAAAAAAAAAGTACCTGGTGCATTTTCTACACGTTACACACAACTTACCTCCAGGATAAATCGCTAACTGAGGGAGATGAGTCTCAGGTAAGGATACCAAGCTGATAGCGGTATCTTGCAGGTAAATTTGAGTTGATAAACAGCCAACGAGAAGTTATCCGAGGCCGCTAGTTACCTAGAGTTTGCCTGGGCATTATCTGTGATTGATAAACGGCTCCTAATTAGGATATCCTTATAGCTGTAGGTACGATGATGTTCAGCTGAAGCCAAAATTATTTCTCGACTGTTCTCATATTTTTAGGTTTGCGCAAACGTTACAGTCAGTGGTCAGATGGCGCAGAAGGGGGCGAGGCGCTGTCCATCCATGTTGGTTTTGCTCCTTAGTCTACCAATGTTCCGCTTATTGAGTTCACTTTGATGAGATGAAAAAAGTGTTCACACCAAAATTGAAATTTCCACTCCCATTTTATGTTATAATATATTATACACCCCCACCCACGCCGTTTCAAGTTACTGTTCAGAGCCTGTTTGTAATTTGTTCGTAGATCCTTGTCACTCACGTATCTCTCTAAAGATTCATCCGTTTAGTTGAAATTGAATTTTTATTAATTTGAATTTTAACGAATTTGCAGGAATTACGTGTTTTATGGGCTACACCTCATAGTCCTTTACAAACATCAGTGCCTTCGGATCTTTATAACAGGTTCTATGTCAGCACAAAACTAGAATATTCAAAACCTCAATTTCTCCCGATCTGATGATGATTTTGCGCGCTGGCGTAGGTCAGGATCCAGATAGCCCCTTACGAATTACAAATTTTGTTCCCGTATGAGCCCCGCGCATACGCAAACGTAAGATCTGACAAACGCCTTCGCCTCCTTCATGAAATTTTGATTTACTGAGAGTGGTTCTACCGAGAGACCAAATAGGGTGCAAACGGTTGATCTTAACGTGCTATGAGTGATGTCAAATATCAATCGCATACGCAAGTAAGTTTAATGGTAGGTATGTACATACAAGGGCCAAGTGTTCGAGAGGCGTGCGTGCAGCAAATTTCAAATAGACTGGATCCGCATGCTAATTACTATTTTGTCGATAAGTGAACCGCGAACCATTTGGAGGTTTTGCTCGAACCACAAGGCGTCTCCTTGGTTGAACGGGAGACCTTCTCCTTGGTCCAATAGCGTTTCGTGCCTTGATGTGCGTCCACTTCCTAGTTAATTGATGCTCTAGTTCGTAATATCGATATTGGTACTATCTAGTATGAGGAGTTCTTGGATCGTACGTTTTCTAAAATGCTGGAAAGTTGGATGAACGTCACAGTTTCTCAAATTATCGAAACAGGAAAAAAGTCCAGTCATGCAGCATGACCCCATGAGCGAATTTTTGAAGAAATCTTCGACATGTCAGTCGCTATTGACGGCCGAGCGGAGCGAGGCCTTGGGTCTGCGTGCTAGTACGTACATAAATAGAACTTCTTCATAATTTCATGGCTGATATTTTCTAAGCCACAGTCAGTATTAAAGCTACATCAAGTCCTAAAACAGTTGAGCGTAAAACATTAAAGAGAGCGACCGAGAGAATCGGAGGACGGAATATTTCACAGAGTAAACTCATCAATTGTGATTATTGTGATTACATTTTTTTTTATTTTTTTATTTTTTTTTTTTTTTAACAAGCACCTTCTACCTACAGCATGGTTCTAGGATTGGTTATACAGGGATACTTCCATAAGAGTAGTTCAATCTGAATTTGGACAATGTTTCATGCAAATATTACCGATTTTTACAACTAGCGAACGGCATTATTTCGATTTTTGACTGATTTTTCAACTTTGAAATTTTTGAAAACTTGATACATTTTCCTATAGGAAATTTTACGCTGATTCCGAATATACCACATGTTAGTATGCTGAAAAAATTATTTCGCACAACAAATCGCAAAAAACAGGCTATTTTGAAATCTTTTACTACATTTTTGAAAATTTCAACCCGAAGATGTAATCCGATCATGCTGGCCAACAAACTTGAACTTTCGTTTTGTGTCCTTAACATTTTAAAATTTGTTTGAAGTTTCTAGCGCAATTCTACGGACAGTTATCGTCTGGAATGACACATACATATATACATACATATATACATATACATACATACATACATACATACATACATTATGCGTTAAACTTCAGAATATGATTCAGAATAGCCTGAAACGGATTTCTGCATAAAATTTTTTCAAAAATTCACATTCTACAAATTTTGAGGCGAGAGCAATAGCTTAATTTTCTTCAAAAATTCGCTAAAACAAACCTGTAGGGTTCCTGTAGAAGTAAGTGTATAATTATCATTTGCATATTCTTCGGAGGAGTCCATCGTCATTGGCAAGTCGAGTACAGATCATCATCATCAGGTCGCCGAAACGCCGGCAGTGTAGGACATAATCATATCGTCGAATACGAATACAATTGTAAACGCGATAATTATTCGTTGATTCTGAGTCAACTGCCATTATATTCGTATTCGTGTAATCGTATTCATCTGTCGGCGATTACACGAATACAACCCATAAAAATACGTCACGGTCATCAATTTCAATTGGGTGTCCCTCGTATAATATGCGAAGCCTTACTAATATTACCTAGCTTCAGAGGGACGTCCTTAAAGCGAATTCAATGATTGGAGCCCAGCCTATTTTTCTCAAATCTATTTCAATAGGACGTCCCTCTGAAGCTAGGTATCTAATATTAGCAAGGCTTCGCATATTATAGGAGGGACGCCCTTATGAAATTGATGAGCGTGACGCATTTTTATGGGTGGTATTCGTGTGATCACCGACAGACGAATCCGATTACACGAATACGAATATAACAGCAGTTGACCCAGAATCAACGAATAATTATCGCGATTACAATCGTATTCGTATTCGACGATAAGATTACCCCAACACTGGCCAACCTTACTTCTCCGAAAGCTATGTAAATGACAGAACAAACAACTTTATTCAAGAAACATATTAGTAAGTAATGCATACATTACAGGAACGTCCCTATGAATGGATTTTATATAAATTTGATGAGAATTTAAAAAAAGTATCATAATTTCTCGGCAATCCTCCCTCCCCCCACCACCAGTTAACCCCTTCACCGACAGTAAATTTGAATCGAACAAACAATAAAAACAGTCACGAAAAGTCTGATGAATATAATAAAAATATCACGATTTATCATTATTACCCCTTCCATTCACCCCTTTGGCCATGAAATTTGAAACTTCTGCTTCATTTTCCAAAACTAGCCCAAATACAAAGTTGAAAAAAAAAAAAAAAAAAAATCTGACGAGAATAGTTAAAACGACATGATTTATCAGTATTACCTTCTCCATTCACCCCCTCTCAAGATGAAATTCGAAAATCTTGACACACTTTCCAAAGCTATATCGAATTCATTATGGAACCAAATAAGAATCACGAAAAACGGTAGAGATTTATAGCTCGGGCAGCACTTGAAAAAATCGGTAATTATCACCACCACCCCCAACTTCGACAGCGAATCCGAAATTTCCGAGTTTTGTTGCACAACTGTAGCTCATTTTGTATTGGTTCGTAGAATTCATTGTGTATACGTACTTACATTGGTACACCAACAAACAACAAAACGCCATTGTTCAGGAACATTCCTATAAAACCCGCTAACCGAAATGATTCGATACCTATTTAATTTTTCCAAACTGTATAATCGAGAAGAAAGTACTCAATCTTCGAACGCCACAAAATAAGCATACGTACCAACAAAATAATTTTTAAGGGTTTTGAATAATTTAAATCATTTATTTGATTTATTATTTAGTAAGCCTTGTATTCTCAATGTGTGTCAGCGTGCAATGTTACCAAAAGATACGAAAGTTGGCATAATAAAGTAAATGGTAGCGAATCCCATTGTTATTGAATCAATGGTGTGTTCATTGGTCGAAATTAAAATTTACCAAATAAAACCAGCTGTATTTTCCTCTACCAAATGTATCTTAGGATTCCCAATAGTTTTTTCAAGACTAACGGTTTGTTATTTTCAGTTCAACTGAAATCAATACATAAGTAACGCAGGTTGCGCCTGCGCAAAAGTCAAATCATATCCACACCGATATCTCACTGAACACAACTGACTTTGCATGCAGGTGATTTCGGTGAGGAAGCAATTTTTTCCACTTACTTACCTTACAGATTGGAGAACTAACGATGATGATCCCACCGTGGAAGGAAGACCCTATAATCCCCGATAATAAAACTGGTCACGAAGAGTCACTGTCCTTAGAGGATGAGCTTATTCCATTAGGCCAAGGGCAGCTCGCGAACCCTGTAAGCAAAGGTGAAGGTGCGTGCAAATTTGCAAATAAACAAGGACCTCAGTGCCGCAAGACATAACTCAGCTGCGCCTCCGTTTAGCTCTTTCGGGGGCAAATATGAGGTGCAAATCACCGGTTACCGTGCGCCCGATTAACATCAATAATCGTGGGGGAAATCGTTGATCCGACCTCCTAATTGTGAGCTCAGCATACACTTCAAAATGACCGTTTGCTAAGCTTCTCTTTCTCTACGATCTCATTTCTCATTCAGAGAATTAGATTCTACTACATATTTTACATATACATGGTCACGTAACATATATTATATGTTATATATTATTATATGTGGTCACGACTTAAGGCGAAATATCCCTAGTTTAGTTCTAATAGCTGCAGCCACGTTGCGTTTCAAAATGAGATAAAACCATTTCCAAAACTGTGACAAAACGGCTTGTCCGATTTTCGTTCTGAAAAAATTGTTGTAAGCCATATGTACTCAGAATTAATGCAACATTCGCATTTTTTCGAATTAATTAGAGAGATTTTGTTCTTCCCGTACGATTTTTCCCCGTTAACGCGTAGAGCAGCGTCTAGAGCAAGCAACTGCAGATGCTAGCTCTTCGCGTATTTCTACACGTATTTTTAAACGTATGTACACGAATAACCAAACGCTATTGTCACGCTAAAGTCTCTTTAGTACAGTGAAACTTGGATAATTCGAACCTCAAGGGACCAGTCAAAAACTTCGAATTAACCAAAAATTCGAATTAAAGAAGTTTTTAATAAATTATATTTCAACAAACTACAGTACGAAGTAAAGTACGTACAATAACATTGAATACTGCATTGACCAACAGAATATTGAACAATAAATATAAAGACACCTGGAATGGTACCGCATTTAACTGTAACCATAAAAAACAATCTATTGTTTTTAAAAAAAAGGATGATATTTTGGCCTGTTTCCTTGAATTAAGTCTCTCGGCCATTATAAAAGATTCCAACGCATTCAAAGAGTTGAAGTATGAACCACTTACATTAATTCGGCTTTCAAAAAAATGTCTAAGTTCTTGTACGTGATTCATGGCGTCAGCTGCACTCGGCACCGGTACTTCTTCTGCTGATGATCCAGCGATCTCGTCTTCCAGTTATCAGACTGTACGATGGCACTGACTTGCATGCATTTGGTCTAACGCAAACCTTTTGCCGAATATCGTTACTAAAAGGTATTTCCTGATAAATTGACAATATATTTTGAGTCGCAGCTTAAAATGTATATCTTAATTAGCACGCCGAAAATTCGAATTATCCAAAATAAAATTCGAATTATCCAGCATTGTTTAAATACTAAATGCTAGGGGCCAAGAGAAATATTCGAATTAAAGAAGATTTCGAATTAAAGAAGTTCGAATTATCCAGGTTCCACTATATTTCAATGTCAACGATTGTCTTGAATTCGAGATCGAGTGGAAGAAGATTGAATTCATTTTACATTACAAGCTGCTTTATCAGCTATCTTCATAGGTATTGAATAGCTAGGTTCGAGTACAGACCTACGACCTAAGAAAAAGTTTGAATTCACTAACGCCCTTATGTCGTTGAATACATCGGTTCTCGTCTGATCCACCGAAGTTGAGCAAAGGGCTTGGTTAGTACTTGGATGGGTGACCGTAGGCAGTCAGAGGGAGAACCAATGCCTATTCTTAAAATTGTGGTCATCTTTGGGTCAGGTTCTTATGACTAAGCGTAGGACGGGATTTCAACGAAAGCACTTTTCCTGCCAACGCGTAGATAGGCCTCTTTCCCGTACACGCGTAGTTCTACGCGTTGACGCGAAGATTCGCGCATGCGCAGTTGATGTTTCAGTCTTTTCGCGTATATGGGTAGAAAATTACGGGAAGAACAAAAACTCTCTATTGTGTCGCCACCTTTAGAAGAATTTGTTTTGAACCATCGCAAGTATCAAAAGTTTCCACAGTAACAGCATCCACATGCTTTAAGACTAGATAATGCATCACTATCCACCGTCGAATGATACTTCACAACAATATTTGTCTTTTGGTCTCTTGAAACGTTCCAAAATAGAACTTTTTCTCATCCAACTTATATTATTTTCATATTACATGTTTCCTTAATCCAGCAGTTGTTTTGTATAATACTTATGATGGCGTATGGGTTGTTGGTACCTTACTAAACTACAACTATATCCTTTGTCAAAAGGTAAGGAAATTTTTTTCGAATACAGGCAGTAGTAAGGTTAAACAAGGAATTCGTCTTTTCAAAGACGAATTATAGTACGACTTTATTTCATCCTAGATAGTGTAGGAAAAACACGTGATGTTTGAGATGCAGACTGAACATCATTTATGAAAATTTAATAGTGACATACTGTGAAGGCCACGAGGAAGCTTACGTGCCATGTCCTTGGAGTGCATTTCTTCCTTCAACCGTGTCCGCTGCTGGTTCTTTAAATATTTCTCGTGAATTGCTTTCGTTTTCAGTTCATTTCGTTGATTTTACTTTTGTACCTTTAGCTCGACTTAATACGGGAAAGCGTTTCTTCTTTTTCCCAGATCGTTGCCTCACCAGACCACAAGCCCCAAGTCCGAAAATCCCATTTGGTTTTTCATTTTTTACTATACTCTGTCCACGCTTTCCTGGCAGGTTGCACACCAGACCACAAGCCTCAAGTCCGAAAATCCCATTTGGTTTTTCATTTTTTACTATACTCTCTCCACGCTTTCCTGGCAGGTTGCACATGTCAAAATCCCCCTCGTCTCCAGCCATGGATTGGCAACGCCGGGAGCTCGACCGACCAGCTGAGACTAATGCATTTTTCAACCCCCAAATTACGACTTCCTTCAATAAACGAAATCCTATCAGCTATGTCTATGCTATAATGTCTGTTAATGAATTAAGATTCTTCATGAAATTTGTGTCACAAAGAAACCAAACAACACAAAATTCGGCAGTGTTTAAATATTTTTATCATGCAGCCCCCCCCCCCCCCCCCCCCCTGGAAAAAATCAGAGTGGGAACAAGAAAAGTTCAAAGACACGTCAATGGAGAGGTTCATCGTTAACGTGGATGAAGATGAAGAGAATCGTGGTTGGGATACTTCCGTCAGCGAGGATGAGAATGGGAAATGAACCCTACTGGCCGAATGGTGATTTATTTGATGAGTTAGGAGTTAGGTGATTTATTCGATGAGTTAGGAGTTAGACCATTGGACTACCTACATCAGATCTAATGAATTGTTGAAATTCACTTACTGTTGCTTCCGAGTCTACCTAAAGGTAGCGGAAGCATTGTTTTAACTTTCGGGAGAAAAGAAAATGTTGGTCTCCGAAATCAATATTTCCACTCGCATTTTACGTTTTAGACCATTCTGGACAACTTTGGTTCCGTGTCTGTCTGTCTGTGTGTGTATCTGTCGTGTGTTCGCAAATCCTTGTAACACGCTTATTTTCCACAGTTTTAATCCGATTTGGATGAAATTTTGAGGGGATATGCGGACTAGGTGGTAGACAGTCCCCTATCAGTTTCACGTTCTTGACCCAATACCTTACTCTGTGCATGCGCAAACGTAAATTCTATCAAGCATAATTTTCACCGATCTCGCTCAAATTTGGATGATAGTTGGGGGATGACAATTTGATCATCTTATATCAATTTCAACATGATTGCGTCATTAATAGCTACTGCGCCAGTAAGAAATCCTTGTAATAAGCTTATTTTCCACAGTTTTCATCCGATCTGGATGAAATTCTCAGGGAATGTGCGGGTTACTCTGTCATGTTGTTTTATTTCATTTATCATGAGCGCAACGACTCACCACCAGCTGAATGAAATCATCAGAAATTAACTAGCGGTTGCAATCATGTTCACAATATCAATTATTGAGAATGATCTCCTGTGTGTAATCAAATATTCAAATAAAATTCAAAAACGTCTGCCAAGTTGGGAGTGGCACATAGCTTCCTCGTTTACCTATCATGAATGTATAGATCATTGAAAAGTTTTAAATGATCTTGAAAAATTGCATAGCGGAAAAGAGTAAATGAAGAAGTGGCGTAAAATGTCATTATTGGTTAATTAAGAAACAAAAAAATTATTATTTATTTATTTAATTTTATTTACGGGCAAAATTGCCCAATTTACAGTATATGGTAATAATAATAATTTGTATCTAGATTTAATAACAATGCTACGTTAAATTCAATAACATTAAACTCACAACAAACAAAACAAGCTTTATATGGCAAAAAAATAGAGATCACAAATTCTCAACAATAATAAATAGCACAACAAAACAATTATAAGAATGGGGTTACATAAATAATTTAAGAAATTTTTGACTATAACAATAATTTACAATGTCTCTTGAACGCCAGCTCACTTAAACAAAGAAGGTCGACATCCGACGATAAACCAACCAATCGGTTGAACTCCCTCTGGCATCTAATCAGGGGCCCACCATGCAAATAGCTGGTCGTCACAGTTGGGACGTGACATATAATCAATGTAATTTACGTTTGCGCATGCGCAGAATGAACTGATGAGTTGAGAACAATGAAGTAGGTACAGTAGATACTATCTACTACCTAAACCACGCAATCGCTGACAATTTCATCAAAATCGGATGAAAAATGTTGAAATTAAGGTCATTACAAGTATTTTACATTGAAGCATGCGCAGTAGCTATTAATGATACAATTGTATTGGAACTGATATGAGATAATCAAGTCAACTTCTTCCAACTAGCATCCAAATTTAAGCGAAATCGAACAACTAGATTGTGAAAAATGGAGCATAATGGAATTTACGTTTACGCATGCGCGGAGTGAAGTATTGATTTGGCAACAATGAAACTGATAGGGGACCATCTACAACCTAGCCCGCACATTCCCTGAAAATTTCATCCATATCAGATGAAAACTGTGGAAAATAAGCTTGTTACAAGGATTTTATATTGGCGCATGCGCAGTAGCTATTAATGATACAATCATGTTGAAGTTTATATGAAATGATCAAACTGCCATCCCACAACTATCATCCGAATTTGACCGAGATCAGACGACTAGAGCGTGAGAAAATGATGCTTGGTGGAATTTACGTTTGCGCATGCGCAGAGTGAGATATTGAGTCAAGAACAATGAAACTGATAGGGAACTGTCTACTGCCTTGCTCGCATATCCCCTGAAAATTTCATCCGAATCGGATGAAAACTGTGGAAAATAAGCTGCGGACTCACGACAGCACACACACACAGATAGTCAGACAGACATGGCACCGAAATTGTTCAGAATGGTCTAAAACATAAAATACGAGTGGAAATTTTGATTTTGGAGACCGCCAATTTTTTCCTCCCGAAAGTGAAAACAAAGCTTCCGCTACCTTCAGGTAGACTCGGAAGCAATATGCGGTTGACGGCATTCTGATGAAATTAATATATTATTATGTAGTTTCACCTAAAATGCTTTGACACTCGCTTCTTTACACCCTGTATACATACGGGTGGTTCAAAAAAAAAAAAAAAAAAAAAATCTGGGATTTCTTGTCCCCATTGTTTTTTTGCTTCCTCGGTATGTCAGGATGACCCTCCTAAATTTTTAGCAAAAAATATTAATCCTAACCACTTTACCTGGGTCGATTTTGGCCAGTCATCGACCGCTATCGTAAACCAACCTCTAAATTGGTGCCGAGGTGATGATTTGAAGGACGGATTTCAATTTTTTTGGGTCAATTTATGGGTTTTCGCATACGCTGAACACGATGAACTTATTTATTTTACGCTCCGTCCACTAGTTATCCGGTAAACTGGCAGAGGGCACTGCTTGAAGATAAGTAAAAATCGAAAATTTCACCGAAAATTCTGTCGCCTGGTTAAGAATTGTACTAGAAACATGATATTAAGGTCGGATAATATGCTTTGGCATGTTCTGAACATGATTCTGTATTTTACTATATTTCCGCCGATGATTGCTTCGTTTATCGGCCATAAACCTCAAATTAACTGTAGGGTAATAGACAAATTCACCCTAATTTCACCGGAAATTATGTCGCGTTGATAATTTAAGGTCCCGAAATACCTTGTGTCGATAAAATTTGGTATTTTCCAGGATACTCGGTACAAAGCCGTTGGTAATTTGGCAAGGACTTGAATCGGCATTGTACTTATTTGCCAAATATAGCGGCAAAATGGAAAAAATAGCTAAATTTTCCCATTTTTCTGTAAAATTCCTTAGTTTCTATCGGTTTTCCGGGGTCAATTTCGTAGTTCTGAATTGTCTGAACTGTGATTGGATCGTTTGAGCGTAGGGTTAGCTATTCTCAGCGGTATCGGTAACGTGTAAAAGCTTGTGCAATGGTATCGGGTCGTTAAGCGAATAAGTACAATGCCGATTCAAGTCCTTGCCAAATTACCAACGGCTTTGTACCGAGTATCCTGGAAAATACCAAATTTTATCGACACAAGGTATTTCGGGACCTTAAATTATCAACACGACATAATTTCCGGTGAAATTAGGGTGAATTTGTCTATTACCCTACAGTTAATTTGAGGTTTATGGCCGATAAACGAAGCAATCATCGGCGGAAAAGTATAGTAAAAAACGAGATCATGTTCAGAACATGCCAAAGCATATTATCCGACCATAATAGCATGTTTCTAGTACAATTCTTAACCAGGCGACAGCATTTTCGGTGAAATTTTCGATTTTTACTTATCTTCAAGCAGCGCCCTCTGCCAGTTTACCGGATAACTAGTGGACGGAGCGTAAAATAAATAAGTTCATCGTGTTCAGCGTATGCGAAAACCCATAAATTGACCCAAAAAAAAATTGAAATCCGTCCTTCAAATCATCACCTCGGCACCAATTTAGAGGTTGGTTTACGATAGCGGTCGATGACTGGCCAAAATCGACCCAGGTAAAGTGGTTAGGATTAATATTTTTTGCTAAAAATTTAGGAGGGTCATCCTGACATACCGAGGAAGCAAAAAAACAATGGGGACAAGAAATCCCAGAATTTTTTTTTTTTTTTTTTTTTTTTTTTTTTTTTTTTTTTTTTTTTTTGAACCACCCTACTTACTGTACATAGGTACACATGCAAATGCGTTAAACTCTAGGATTCGTTTCAGAATGCCTCTAACCCGATTTCAATGATGAAAATATTCGTTATCCACGAAAATTCGCTAAAATCAAAACTTTCGAACGGATTGAGATAGCATAATTTTTCATTTGGGGTTCTAAGGTAGTTTATCTGAGAAAAAATATTCAACGCTTACCATCTTTCACCCTGTATTTATATCTATGGTTTCGCCCAGCTGCCGTTCACGAGTTCAGCGATCGATATGCGCAAGGCCTATAATAATTTTCAGTTGTGCGATTTACCTATGAGACTTATTGGTGTTTTATTTAGAAACTTGATGGCGTGAGGTCGATTTGAAAAAAAAAAAAAAAAATCCTAAATTATCAGAAATTTAGAGAAAGTGGCGCCGAAGAACAGCTTTATAAAGCCCTATTCATTGAAAATGAGCTCTAGAATTGACTGTTTAACTGTCGGTTCACACTGTAAGTAACAAAGTAGTTATGGATCAAAGGCCTTAACTTCGTCACAAGCACATACAGGCAACATAATAATTTACTTATTTAATTTTGATTCAATCTCTCTCCAACTTACCCCCGTACTTATCCATAATATAATCATGGTAATTAATTGCAGATCTCAGGATGCCGATCGTCATTCCGAACACACAGACACTCAGTAAACCTTCTTCACGTGGCTCAATCCGTATCCCTAATGAAAAGTTCAGAGAGCAGATCGACGCAAATGAAAATTTATTGGGCATTCATTTAGCACTCACGATGAATCCACAATTTTGACGTTCTCTTTCCTGTGCCTATATTCCTGTAATTAGCACTGAACTCTTGACCTAATGGATGGAAATAAGGTAAGGCGACGGTTTTTTTTTTTTCTCTCTTTGAGAATGAGGTTGTTTTTAGGGGCCGAATTCATTTTAAACACTTTGGGATAAATTTCGAATAATGGGAAAACATTCCAAGGACAAGCTTCAATGATGCCTGGTCAGTTAGTGAAGGATCAGAGGTTTGAGGCGATTGGAATTCGGGTGAGTAGTATGGTTACTGATCTCTTGTCCTGTATGGAACGTAGAGAGAAGGAACTTTTCTCGTTATTTACTGTAAGGTTGTAGTTTAAAGCTGTTTTCATTAATCTTTATAGGTTTGGGTCATGTTCCTTCTGGTTTGCCACAGATTGTCAAGTCATCTAGATAGGTGTTAAATATATAAAATAAGTGTTCAGGCAATTCAATAAATAAAATACCTAACAATATGGAATTCGAAATACGGGAAGGAGATTGAATAAAAACAAAGATAAACCAAGGTTAAGAATCAAATAATGAACAATAATTCTACAAAAGAAATTACAAGTGGGAAGGAGATCCTTGGGCAAAATCGATATTGAAATAAATGTACTCTGATCGAATGTCCTTCGCGTCTAAAATGAAATATAATAAATAAAATAAGGATTGACCCGACCTGAATGTCCACAGTGGGTACTTCTTTGACGGTGCTCCTGGTGGTCTTCCAGTAATCCGCCCCGATCGAAATGGTCGCTTCCAATGCGACGGTTACAGCGTTTTCTGGCGAGCTGAACCGTTCTGAAGTTGAAGAATAATTCCAACACTGGACTAACGTACTTCTCTGAGAAGTTCCTGGTACAGAACAATCTGTGACCAGAGCTGATTCACTATAGCTGATAAGTGAAACAGCAGTCCAGAATCAGGGATAAAGAGCCACTGATTTAGAAAGGCAAATTGTTTAATGTCGACAGGCGAACACAATGATTGCTTAGCGGGCGCCCGGCGAAGACTGAAGGCTTTAAGGCAGAAAGAGAACCAACAAGACGGCGCTGATAAAGAAGTAAATATATATCTGATTTACCTACAAATGAGGAAATCGCTTTGTGCTTTTAATAATATCCGGAAAATTTATCCACGGCATTTACACATTCTCCAAGTTTCGAATAATGACAATAATTATTATCATTGTCTTAATTCAAAACTGATATTGCTGTTTTATTAAAAATGACATTTGTTACCAAATTTTCGTATAACAACTCACATGAAATTGGTCATTTTACAGAAGTGTTACGTGTTACTTATAGGCTACAGGTACTACCTATAGGCTGTAGGTATCAGGTATTATTTATAAGTGATACTACAAGTCTAGTTTTGGAAGGGGTATCAGGAGTTACAAATTCCAAGCTGGAAATTTACAGTCGATGGAGGGGATGTTAGGGGGGGGGGATTTCGAGAAGTCATGATTTTTTTTGTTGGTCTTATTTTAACTATCTCCAAAATTATATACAATCCATTCATAGGGACGTCTCAGTAATGCATGCATTACTTACCATCATGTTTCGGGGTTGGGAAAACTTTTGGTTCAGTTGGGAATTTCGTGACACTTCCCCCCTCACTATGTTTTTCTTACGACGCCCCTGTTCACAGTTCACGTGCTACAACGAATGGAAGAGAAATAATGGCCGCTCACGATCGTCAAATAGATCTCATGAACTGCAGGATAATCAATAAATAACTAGATGATCCTTTTCCCATCAGTCCTACTTTGAAATTAAGACCTGAGACCTCCTCGTCGACACCACCTACAGATTCCGCTCCTCATCCTCTCTGGAACTTTGTGTGCCTTCATTTGGACATATACTCCCGAAGAAACAAACTAAATTTTCTAGAATCCTATCTACATTTGTAATACATATAATACCACTTAACGAGGGTTGGTTGGACACCGAAGAATTGTTCTACACTAAAATTGACGCTTTTCTTAAGAAGTATAGTAATGATGGCGAAGAAACTATCTGAAATATTGAAATATCTAGAGCATTCCACAATGACAAGCGCGTGTTACATTGCCCTACCCCTCATGGTTTCTTTGGAATCTTATAAACGAACACCAGAAGGACTGCCAAAACGCTGACCTAAAACGACCGTTCATTGCCAACGAGTTTGATTCATTCTTTTGTTCTGTAGCTACAATGACTGTGAGTATTTCACCGAAGACGACTGGCGACCATTCGAATTTCGAAATGCATGACGTACTGAATTTCAGTTTCAAATCAGTCTTTCTGGTTGATACAAGTGATATCAAAGCTGGTCTCAAAAACACTCAGATGGCTGTGATTATTTAGATATTTCTTCGACAATAGTGTATCCGCTTACCCAGCTCATCAGCAAGTCCAAAATACGTATCTTTCCCAATGCACTAAAGATTGCGGTGGTTACACCAGTCCGCAAAAAGAGTCATCTCGATGGCAAAATCATAATCATCTTTAAATTTTTTTTTTTTTTTTTTTTTTTTTTTTTTTTTTTTTTTTTTTTTTTTTTTTTTTTTTTTTTTTGTAAAATTATCTTGGTGGGTAATCATTATGGTAAATTCCAAAGCTTCCTATTCTCTCAAAGATTTACAAAAAAGCTTTGAACAAACAACTCCATATTTTCATGCAAGTTCTTAGCATGGTTTCCGTTCTAAGCATTCCATAGAAGGCGCGATTCACCGTCTATCCACCAGTGTACTGTATGCTTTCCAGAATGGAGAACATGCCTCAGCTACTCAGCTACTTGCGTCTTTGTAGGTAAACGTTTTGATTGCATTCTACATAACCCTCTTACTTCGAAACTAGTCAAGTATAATTTTAACAAGGGGTCTGCGAGTTTGGTCAATTCTTTCTTATTGGATAAATATGGTAAAGGCACCAGATTGGCCGGTTAACGACGTTTGGCGTCATAACTTACTTATTCTTCATGAAATTTGCTCCTTTCTTTTGAAGAGCCAAAAATCAAACGTGAAGTTAAGACATCAAGCAAAAACCGTAATTTTATATTAGAGTAAACTCGGAAAAGAGTTCGTTGTCTTATCGATTGGGAAACATAAACATAAGGAAGTTATCTAAGATACTGAAATCTTATAGTCTTATTAATGTCTTGGGTTTGCACATTATTGATGTCGACTTGTAGCTTCAACATCTCCCCCCAAACACAAGACTCCAATGGACTTCCTGTTCATGGTGAATGCTGCTGCTGGAAGGCTTTTCGTCATTATATCTGCTAGTTGGTAGCGACTAGGAACATGTTCCAACTGGATTTCCTTGTTCATGACCCTTTCTCTGCCAAAGTGGAATCGCACTTCAATATGTTTGGTTCTGCAGTGGAATTCTGGATTATTAATATTGGTACTCAGGTTATCAATAAGAAGCGTTGGAAGTTTGGTTAGGCTTGTTATTTCATTCAACAACCTGTTCAACCACACCATCTCTTTGAAACCTTCACTTGCAGCAACATATTCAGCTTCGGTCCTACTTTGGACAACGACGGGTTGTTTACGGCTCATCCAAAAAATAGCTGCAGTACCAAGAGTGGTCACAAAGCCAGTCGTTTATCGGCGAGTTTCTTGATCATTGGCATAGTCACCATCCGTAAAACACTCCAACTCAATTTGTGCACAACCATCATACTAGAGGCCATACCGAGTTGTCCCTTTCAATTATTTGAAAATCCTCTTCACAGCTCTCTAATCCGACTGCTTTGGTCAGCCCAGAACTTCTGAAACAGTACCAATTGCGTATGACATTCAGGCCGAGTAGTCATAGCAAGATATAGTAGGCTTCCTACAGCCTGTCTGTAAGGTATCTTCATCCCCAATTGGAGCTCATCTTTGTCACGCACCCACCTTTCACTTGGAGTCTTTACAGGGTTTGAGTCCATCATATTGAACCTTTTAAAAATATTCTTGGTATAAGCTTTTTTTTAAGTTATAATATATGCAGCCCATGCTTCCATGCAATGATTACAGGCTATTAGTGCTTACAAAAAATTATTAAAATACAGAAATTTGCTTCAAGATAAAGTGAAATGAACAAGTGAACCTTGATAGAATGAAAAGAAAATTAACAACTGAAAACCGTTACTAAATAAAGAATGAAATAAAATAGCTTACAAACTTTCAAAATCAATTGACTGTAAAGATATTATGAGATCAATTTGAAACTGCTGTAACATTTGAATAACGTCCATCGGCCAATTTCCTCCTTGCAAGATGCATCTCCGCTGAAGCCTTGCTCGGGGGGGGGGGGGGGGGGGGGGGGTTAGGTCAATACTTACTAGGACAACGATACATGATCAGTGTCCGACAGTTGAAATCGGCACAGATACGTCATCAACCACCCATGCCCTGACAAGACCATGGTCAAGCTTCTTGTCAGGGTATTCCTTGGTGCACAAAAATGGAACCATATGTCTTGGATTCAATTTGTAATCCAAGAAAAGTATCCAACGTTCCAATGGTGATCTTGGACTCTACCCCCAGCTTCGGCAAGAGGTGTTCAATCTCATCACTGTCCCCCACTTGAATCCCATCATCAACGCAAATAGCGCCGTAAATAGCATTACCATCAGGCACCGGCTATTATCAATTTCTTGATAAATAAGCAAGGGTCAGATGTGCAAACTTCCATATGTTGGGATTCCATAAATTTGACAAATCTTTGGTTCCATCACCGAGGGGATTGCTTTAAACCATAAAGGCTACATTTGAGTTTGCATACTCTACCACTTCCATCCTCAAAACTAGTTGGTTGATCCTCATCCACTTCTTCCTCAAGCAATCCATACAAAAAGCAGCATGGACACCGAACTGTCCCAAATGGTATTTTTCCTCAGATGCCACGTTTACTAAGGCAAACGGGCTACAGAACTGAATGTTTGTTTAAAATCTACGCCTTCTGCGTAGGTGTAGCCCTTGCAATAGGACGGCATTAGGACGTGCAAGAGAAGCAAGTTAGGCGTGGCACGTATCCTCCTCGTATACGTAATATGACTGTATCTATAGATCGTTTTAAAGTGTACCTATTAAATTTCCCGAAAATTCCATCAAAATGTGATAAAAACTTTGAGAATTGAGCTCGGTACAAGGATTACACATTCGCGCATGCGCAGCAGCTACTAATGATAAAATAATGTTGAAATTGATATTGGATGCTCAAATCGTCTTCTCCCAACTATCCTCCAAATTTAGGCGAGATCAAACGACTAGGCCGTGAGAAAATGATGGATGGAATTTACGTTTACGCATGCGCTGAGTGAAATATTTATCGGAAACAACTGATAGGGGACCATTTACACTCTAATTCGTACATTCCCTGAGAGTTTCATCAAAATCGAACGAAAACAAAAATGAAGGTTGTTACAAGGATTTCAAATTTACACATGCGCAGGAGATACTATTGACACGATCGGGTTGAAATTGATGTGAAATAGTCAAATCGTCCTTTCCCAACTATCTATAAAATTTGAGCGAGATCGTACGAACTGGGCGTGAGAAAATGATGCTATATGGAATTTACTTTTACGCATACGCAGAGTGAAGTGTTCATTCGGGATCAATGAATTTGTCTGGGAACCATCTACACTTTATTCCGCACATTCCCTGAATATGTCATCAATATTGGATGAAAACTGTGGAAATTAGGCTTGTTACAAGGGTTTGTGGACACACGACAGACAGACAGACACGGAACGAATGCGCAGGTTAGGCTGTAGATTATTCCCTACCAATTTCATTTTACTTTAATTATTACTCCATTCTGCCCTTGCGCTTACGTAAATTACTTCAAGCATAATTTTACCGTTTCCTATAATTGACTGATTTGGACGTTTTACGTTACCTACATCTTGATTTACTATATTATAGATAGATAGATAGATAGATAGATATATATATGGTTTATTGACAGAATGGCAAAAGAAAAGCAAATGTACATCCCAATGAAAATGTCAACCTACTGTCAGCAGTGGGCAAGCCCGTGGCGCTGACAGGTGTCGTGACTCGACAACATGACAGTAGTTCGCGAACCTAAATTACCTCAAATTAACTAGATCTTAATTTATAATCTTATATTATACTACTAAAATCTCTTAAATCTTAAATAATACTACTAGTGTAAATACACAAAGTTATATAAGATGTATTCTTATATATTACATAGGTAAATATTCATTTTATTGTATTTTATTATATTAGTTTTATTCATCTTTTTATATTATACATAAATGCTGACCAAAATCCTATCCAGACCGGCATACCCTACTGAAATTAGCCAGGTGTAAATGAGCCTTTTGTATGCGTCTCTTCTAAAAAGGGATGGCGACTTCATATCCGCTGGCAAAGATTTATGTAATACGGATAAAATATAGAAAGGACTTTTAGTAAAATGAGTTGAGTTGGGTTGCCTTCCAGCCGAAATCTAGTCGGATATGAATGGGCAGCATCAGAAGGAGCAATTATTCCCGGATGCTTGTAGTAGTATATATATGTGTATAGTTGTATGTATATAGCTTGTAGTAGTATATATATGTGTGTGTATAGTATATATATATATATATATATATATATATATATATATATATATATATATATATATATATATATATATATATATATATATATATATATATGTATATTCCGCTATGGAGTTTTTTTATGATCATTAAAACCATTTCAATGATCCATACATTTATGCTATCTTCAGACGGTAGGTAGGTAACTGCCCACCAAAATATCTTATTGATGACAACCTTCGGATATATATATATATATATACTCGGCCCTTCGGGCCTCGCAAGGGGCTCCGCCCCTTGACCCCGCCAGGGGGCTTCGCCCCCCTGGACCCCCCTAATCTATACTCGGCGCTTCGCGCCTCGCCGGATCTTTTCTCTTTTCTACTGCGTAGAAAACGAGTATAATTTGCTATGCAATTCGTCTCACGAGAAAAAAAAAAAAAAAAAAAAAAAATGTTCAAGCCTGGCTGGATTCGAACCCACAACCTTCGTCTCACGGAAAAAAAAAAAAAAAAAAAAAAAAAAAAAAAAAAAAAAAAAAAAAAAAAAAAAAAAATCAAGCCTGGCTGGGATTTCAACCCACAACCTTCGTCTCACGAAAAAAAAAAAAAAAAAAAAAAAAAAATTTTTTCAAGCTTGGCTGGGATTTGAACCCACAACCTTCGTCTCACGAAAAAAAAAAAAAAAAAAAAAAAAAAAAAAAAAAAAAAAAAAAAATCAAGCCTGGCTGGGATTTGAACCCACAACCTTCGTCTCACGAGAAAAAAGAAAAAAAAAATTTTTTTCAGGCCTGGCTGGGATTCGAACCCACGACCTTCGTCTCACGAGAAAAAAAAAAAAAAAAATTTCAAGCCGGGCCGGGATTCGAACCCACGACCTCTCGCTTCCCATCTCGGGACAAAAAACGTTACACAAAAAAAGTGGACATTTAAAAAAAATTATTGGGGGTCGGCCTAAGAATTGCCTAAGACTTATAATGCTGAAACGTAACTCCTTTTGGACATCTAGAAAACTACTACGACGACTCTGATCAGCTTCGGAATCTCTGAGGCTTGGGACACCTCAAAAACAATTACGAGGTACGGAGGCGCCTGAATAACTGGGGTGCCTCTGAGGCTAATTTCTTTGTTTTTTGACCTGCCGATTTATTAGTTTTTTTGTTTTGACATTTCAACATTTACCTACAATAAACCGTGAGATTGTGGACTCCTGGAACAGTAAAGGTGTGAACCCTTTCGGGAGGTAAGATACGCCAAGCTTTGATCGTTTACGTTTACTTACTAGTTTTAATAATAGTATTGTATTCAATGATCAGTTATAGACTGAAATATTAAACCTTTGTGTATTAATTTGCAGTGTTTTCTTCTCGATTGCAATGTTTCAGAATCACTTACAGGAGTAACTTTACGAAGATCCTTCTCTCCATTTTGTGAGCCAAATCTGAACGCATATTCCGCAAAGTGGGGAAAGAGTTTTTTGACGCAAAAAAACGGGCGGGGACGTTAGACTCAGCCTCATTAGCGTATCAATGGGTCCACGTGAGAGGCCAATTGGAGGTTTCGAATTCGTTAATTTTTGGCACAATGATTCCTCATTATTAAGCGGCAATTACGGGTGTTTTTTTTTTCTCACGAAAATTTCTGAAACTCAATCTTCAATTTCGATTGTAAAAGAATGCAAATCGATTCCGAAGTTATTCCTCATAATATAACCCCATATAAGTACATTGAGCTGAAGGTACTATCGCTCAGTGTGTCAATAATCGCAATAATCTGGTAAGTCAAATGACTCTCTACGTCCTAGGGTTCAGAGATTAAGGATTCCCTTGTTTGGAGTACCTATGTCATTATTTATGGATCTTAATTTTCAATAATAAACCTTTGTAGACGAAGAAAAATTTATCTTTGTCTTCCGGAATTCGTTGGTTTAAGATCGAAAGACCCCAAAAAACGAATACAACAATCTGTCCGTTATTTTCCTTTTGAACTATTGTCGAACTGATATAAAAGTTCCAGTCTTGCAGCATGATCGTATGAGCGAATTTTCGTAAATTATTTCAAGTAGTGTATTATTCAACTCAATTCAATAGCTCTTTAATTCCTTCAATTACAAAATTTATGTCTGTACTATTTTATAAGAATGAAACTCCGTCTGCCTGTTTGGTTGTTTCTCTGTAGCCTCAATGCTCGGCCAAACGGCTGAGTGGGGGGATCTTCTTGGATTTCTCCGAAAGGGGGCATAAGCGATTTTGAAATTTTCTACTTCCACGCGAACCATGGGCTGGGAGGGGGGTGGGAGCCTCTTTTAATGCGTGTTATATCGCCAAGTACTCGATCTTCTATGGGCTGCCACATTAAAATCTGATCGAGAGCCCTTCGTATGTAAGCGACAAAGTCACGTTTTTGGAACAGCAGAACACGATGGTGCCGTCAAAGTTGCCGAAAGATGCTGTCTTCTTGGAGAAATCAGCGAGAATGTGCGGGGAATGACGAAAAAAATTCAACAGCCCTTCTACGTAGATCTCTGGTCCATAATTATTAAACGTCGCTTATAGTATATTTAGTATCGGAACTCGGAGCTTCGGACCTCACAAATGGGTTCAATCCATTACAGCAGCGGAATCTCACAATTTCGTTGATAAACAAAACAATTTATTACCAAGTCATCTTTCCAACACATAAAAGTGTTACCTATACTGTGCTGACAAAATCACTGAAAATGGCTAAGAATTGTTAAATTGATATTTTTTAGCATAAGATTGGTCAAATAAAGTTTATCAACTATGAAATAGAACATTCGAAAATTTATGTACGAAATTATGCTAAAAACTTGAACTTCATTAAATTTTGTTTTAAAAAATCTATAAAATTGCAAAAAATAGCCTAAAATCCAAAATCTCTTTTTGAATAGAAGAGTATAATTTAGAATACTTTTTTTTTTTTTTCATAAAATTAATAGCTAACATTTTCTTTTCACTCATAAATCTCCAATTTCTATACAACTTGAAATATACACACAAAAAAGACACTTTTTCACCTATTTTTGGCTCATAGCACCCATGAGAGTGGAGCGATCGAGCTGGCGAGAAGTTAGGACCAACTAGACCCCAAGTGAAGTCTATGTGCGAAAGTACAAATTTTTTAAGTCAATTCTAAGGCCTTTTATGGCCCGGACGGCGAACGGCGGACGGACATTTCAAATGTGAATTCTACGCACCTTGAAACGTAAAGTGACAAAGTTTGAGGGGGGTTTATAAAAATTTTTTGCTATACGATCCGATGGCTTATTATTGGAAATAATAAACCAAAATTGGGATTCCTCCTTGAACATCCTAGTCATGACCAGTTATATTTGGAATGTAACTAGATTCAATAATGTTAAATCGAGAGAAATGCAATATTTATTTGGAGAGACACACATAGTCTGAAAGTTGAACCTATTGGTCTTGACCAGTTATATTTGGTGATGTTACTAGAGTTATTATGTTAATACCAAGGATAATAAAATATTTATTTGGAGAGACACACATAGTCTGAAAGTTGAACCTCTTGGTCTTGACCTTTTATATTTGGTATTGTTTACTGGCTTATACTGGTGTTTATCAGTTCATACCATGTGCACCTCTCCCCATAAAATTTGAATATTTCTCAATTTAAGAACAAAATTGACCCCAGAGAACAATACCAAACAAAAAAGGTCAAGACCAACGGGTTCAACTTTCAGACTATGTGTGTCTCTCCACATAAATATTGCATTCCCTCGATTTTAACATAATTGACTCTAGTAACATTACCAAATATAACTGGTCATGACTAGGATGTTTAATCAAATAATAAGCTCTGAAGAGGCTGTATATCGACGAAAGCATTCAGAATAATGCATTAAACCACATTATTTATTTATTTATTTACAAAACGGGCGATGCCCAATTACAATATTATTAACACAATAAATTCGTCTCTTGATGGGGAAACAAAATCGGTGTTTCAGAAGAAAAGAAAATAACAATATAGGTATATGTGTGTATATATAAGGTCAAAATCACAAACAAACACTTCTAGTAGCTGAGATGAGTGTAGGCTATGTGGACAGAGATTTCAGGGCGGACGGTGGATGGTGCGTAATATTTTTGAGCGGGAGGTTCAAGATGGCTGATCATGGAAAAAGTCTAAAGTTGGATTTCGTTGGAATATATTGTTGGCTTGACGAGGGATTCTATTGAGAGGCTGTTCAGACAGGTAATTTAGTTGTGGAGAATTGAATATGAAAAATGGGTTGGTTACGGGAGTAAAAAGCTGGAATATGTAGGTTGATTTCGGAGATGAGTTCGGGACAGTCAATCCGATTGTTCAACAAATTGAAAAGGAACAACATGTCAGATACAATGCGACGCTCTTCAAGACTGGTGAGTCCGCAGCGATCGGCTAGGGTTCTGGAGCTATATTATTCTTGTGCTATGCGCAATTTATAACTCGGATATCCCACGAACCTCCGCTAAACTCGATCTACCCGATCCTTGTAAGTTTGATAATATGGTGACCATACGATTGAGCAATACTCCATTATTGGCCTTACGATCATTGAGTACAGTGATACAAGTGCTGGTATGCTGTAAAACTCAGCGGTGTTTCTCTTAAGATAACCTAGAGCGCTCATTGCTCGACAGACCACAGAGTCAATATGTGTGGAAAACGTCAGAGTTGTGTCAAATATGACTCCAAGGTACTTTGCTTGCCCAAATCGATTTAGCTGCTGGCCACTGATGCAATATGGACGGCTAATGAAGTGAACTGAGCGGTGAAAAGATTATCAGAGAAGTCTGTTTCACATGTTTCAGTAGTGATACAACTCAACGGGAGGGTCCGGGGGGCAAGCCCCCCCCCCCCCCCCCTTCCCAGCTGCACAAGGGCGAGCGAAGCGAGCCGGAGCGGCTAGTTATTAGAGAGTTCCTAGTAGATCCGTAAGAAACAATACGTCGTGTGGTATCGACGATCCGGCGCCGTAACTCTGACGCAATGAGTTACGGTGACGCATCCTTCCAGACAGATACGTTAACGGATCGCAATCCCGAAAAAACGTAATCGTCTAAAATAAACCTTCCATGGACCCAAATAACCTCCTAGGGATAATTTCCTCCTTCCGTGGATTTAGCGTTACAATTAGATCCGTTAAGGACTTGACGTGAATTGTTAATCACCAATATTATGGCAAATAAACTGGTTCTAAATAATATTCTGCTATTGAAAACAGATATTGGATTTTTAGCGATTTTTCAGTTCATTATTCGACTTTTTATTAAACATTAATGAAATTCAAATAAATTATTCTGGATATTTTTTAGCATACATTTTATAGTGTTGTAGTTAGTTTTTTGTTGGTTAACTTTTATTGAATAAATATTTGCGATATATTTAACGATTTTTAGCCGTTTTTAGTTGTTTTTAGCCACTTTTAGTGATTTTTTAAGTACATTTTTTGAAATTTGACCAATGTAATGTGCTCAAAAAGTGCTGGCCAACAAACTCATCCTTTCGTTTGGAAAGCTTGATTTTTGGCGCAAGAACGGAACTTTTATCGCAATCCTAAGGAAAGTTTTGGTCTGGAATAACACATACATACATATACCTATATATATATGAAAAAACCGTTGAACTGTAGGATTCGTTTCAAAATACCCCAATAAGGATTTCAATGGAAATTTTTCAAAAATTTTGATTTTCGAATTTTCTGAGCCATCGCGAAAGCTTCAATTTCTACGAAAATTCGCTATAAAACATAAAAATCCAAAATCCTATTAGCATCGCTGAATATTATTTAGAAAGTGTTTTTTGCTTTAAAAAATGGTAGTTAACGATTCCCTTGCACTCAAAGTCGTCAATATTCAAAACAATATAACATAATATACTACTTACAATAATTTACGAAAATTCGCTCATAGTATCATGGTGCATAACTAGTACTGGCGGCGGTGTCATCATCCTCTTTTGAGTATCCCAAGACATCAAACATTATTTTTTTATACATACTCGTATATAATATATATAGTATATATATATATATATATATATATATATATATATATATATATATATATATTAATATATATTTAACATATACTCGTTTTTTTTTTTTTGCGTATTTTTTGCATACTCGTGCGCTACCACACTTACGTCGTGGTCTTAATTTGATCGAATATTCCACAACGTGGGAAAATATCTATTGGCGTCCAAATCTGCTGCATAATTAAACGGTCAGGGAAGTTAAACTCCGCCTTGTCAGCGTTTCTGTGGATCCTCGCGCGGGGTCAATTGCATATTGCAAATAAATCGTTGAATATTGGCACAATGATTCCGCTTTGTTGAACTGTAATTCTGGGTTTTTTTCCCACGAAATTATGAAACGTCAATGTAGATTGTAAAAGAATGCAATGCGATTCCGAAGTTATTCGTCATTATAAAACTCCATGAGTGCGAAGGTGCAATCGCTCAGTGTGCCAAAAATTTCTTCTCAGGTAAGTCAAATGGCTCTATACGTTCAGAGAATATTGATTCCCTCTTTTAGAGTACCTATGTCATTATTTTTGGATCCTAATTTTCAATAATGAACCTTTGTAATAGACGAAGAAAAGTGTATCTGTATCTGTCTAGTATATGTCTTTCGGAATTCGTTGGTTTTAGATGGAAAGAACCCAAAAATCTAATTCAAAATTTGTGAGAAACCATATATAAATGTCTCCCATGAGGGGAAAAACAATAGATCATGGATATGTCAAAGTTGTAGACATTACTTTACACTCTGTTGGGATGTTGGAAAAGTAAATATGGACATTACTTTCCATTCTGTTGTGATGTTGGGAAACTAAAAGTGGGCATTACTTTCCACTCTGCTGGGATGTTGGGAACGTAAAAATGGACATTACTTTCCACTCTGTTGGGATGTTGGGAAAGTAAAAGTGGACATTACTTTGCACTCTGTTGGGATGTTGGGAAAGTAAAAATGGACATTACTTTCCACTCTGTTGGGATGTTGGGAAAGTAAAAATGGACATTACTTTCCATTCTGTTGGGATGTTGGGAAACTAAAAGTGGGCATTACTTACCACTCTGCTGGGATGTTGGGAACGTAAAAATGGACATTACTTTCCACTCTGTTGAGATGTTGGGAAAGTAAAAATGGACATTACTTTGCACTCTGTTGGGATGTTGGGAAAGTAAAAGTGGACATTACATTGCACTCTGTTGGGATGTTGGGAAAGTATAAGTGGACATTACTTTGCACTCTGTTGGGATGTTGGGAAAGTATAAGTGGACATTACTTTCCATTCTGTTGGGATGTTGGGAAAGTAAAAACTCCCGAGCTACTTTCGTTCCATGCTAAAACAGAAGTCCAAGTCGGTTGTTGAGGAAGGCGGAATTAGGTACTTCATTGCAGTAGTACCTCATTGATTTCTACCTAGCCTTCACTTTTCGAATTAATAATAATCTAAAGTGCCGGGTCGTCACAAATTTTGGTGTCGTTACGCAAATTTTAGAATGACCCCCAGCCCAAAAACATATCCATGTTAAAATCTGACCGTTATTAACATGGATATGTTTTTGGACTGGGGGTCATTCTAAAATTTGCGTAACGACACCAAAATTTGTGGCGACCCGGCACTTTAGGTTATTATTAACTCGAAAAGTGAAGGCTAGGTAGAATTTCTATTGATTTTTCACGTACAACCAATGAGTTACTAGGGAAGAGTAACTCCCATAGTTTTCATATTTTTTTCCTTTTCAACTATAGCCGAACTGATGTTCATGAACATATGACGTTTCTTTATTCGAAAAGGATTGGCTTTTTTTTCTGCGAGGTTCAACCGAATATTTAGGACCTAATCTAAGTACCTCTTCAACGTCAGGTGGTAATTCAACAGGAGATAAATTCACTAACCACTTCTTTCGGACTTCCTCGCAAGATGCTTTTGTAATACCATGGTGCCCATATGTCTTTTGCCACGTTGCTGCTTCCCTTGCAATTTCTTTGTTTTGGTGTCTTGATTTAGTTTGACGTAAATCTTTCGCGATAACTTCCACTTTGTAACGTTCAATTTCTGGTCTTATCCGAGGATCTCTGATCATTAGTATCATTTACTCTTTAATTTGTTCTAATGTTAGTTGATATTGTTTGCTTATTGAAGCATCTATTTCTAGGTTTAAAATCGAGCGTCACGTGTTGAGTTTTAGTTTCTCAACCTTGCGGAGGAGTATCAATAAGGAAAGGAGGAAAATCAATAGAAAACAAAGTTTCCTGTGCACTTTTTCGGGCTAAAAAAAAGAGTTACACAATTTTTTCAAATACCGAAGCTAAAAGACATATCCATGCCAAAAAGAAGAAGAAGAACGGAACGGACGGATATGGAACGAACGGAAGGAGTTTGACGCTTAAGGTTTACGTCCAAAAAGTTGGAATCCGCTATCAAGCGGTACTTTTCTTTCAAAAACATTAGATTTAACCTAGATATGACTTGTGAGACCGACTTGACATGACTTTTTTTGTCAAATAAAAAACATTAATATGATTCTTGTAATCGTTTTATCCCTAGAACTGCTAGCAAATTTTCGCGCTTTTGTACAATCCATGTTCCCCAAAAATTAGCGCTTTCGTACACCGTCCTTCAGCGGATTAGCGCTTATGCCATCCAGCCCAACCCTGGATCTATGTATGAGGCCTGCGTTTTGAGATAGTTTAGAAAAGTTGGCCACATAGTTGTAGACATGATTGGGTACAGTATTCTTGCTTCGTTGCATTTTTAGGTAATTTCGGTCTTCTAATTTCCTTCCTAAAGTTTTAGATGTTCACAAATGTTCACAAACTGACTTACCAATTTTTTGCCATTGAATCCATAAACTAGTTGTAACTTGTGGAAGAGGTTTGACGGCTCCAGGCTTCATAACATTTCTTCATTCGGACGGTTCAGATTACAAAAAGCTTTATAAAAAATGCCTTCTGTCCTTAAATTGGTTTTTAAAATTAAACTCCAACCTTTCTCTCCAGGAACTGGGGCTTCTTCAGGGAGATTAATATTCAAAAATGTAAAATATGTACTTACTTATAATTTTCTTTTTGTTGTTGTCAATAATCGAATTTAAAGTTATGAGGTTTTGACATTTTATGTCTTTGCTTTGGCACATTAAAATAAAAAACTGTCACTGTCACAAAAAAGTGTCCTCGAAAAGCCTTACCAACATTTTACGATAATTTTTGATGATTTCCGCTTACAACCGAGTCGTTGCTAGGGAAATGGTACTTCGTCGTTTTTCATCCCATAAAATTCGTTGACCATTCGTTCAAAAGATCTCGATTTATCCAACCATATTATGTTAACTACTGCGAAGTGCGTGGCCAACGAGCTGAGTTATGAGCACGGTTATTTTAATAATTGTGTACACACAGGTGATCATTCTCAATAATTGATATTGTGAACATGATTGCAACCGCTTGTTAATTTCTGATGATTTCGTTGAGCTGGTGTTTCGATGATTTGATTCATAGCAGGTGATCCGAATATTGCGAGATCGGTTTGATTTGTGAAGCGGTGGTTAAATCATTTTAATAGGTAATTTCTATACTTTACACTCTAGGAAGCTGTACGAGTCTGCAACTAAAGACATAAAATGTCCCAATGTGTTGCAGACTCGTATGCAAGCGTTTCTTTAAATAGGTATCTTACGGATAAAAACTGCTCAGCTCAATTGACCTTCGATTACCAGATTTGTTTATTGAAGTAATTTGTCACTTTGAAAATCAAATTCAAAATTGTTTACGTTTATGTTGGTAACGATGTTTTTTCGTATGTTTTACTTAGTTCGCTGGTGACGGTAATTATAAATTTAGAGTCCATCAATCAAATACGAGTAAATTTTTCTCAAGTTTCGAGTGTCTTTACGGAAGTTAATTGAATTTGAATTTTTTATCTTAACCGCTTCTAGAAATACCTTTTTTAGCAAATTTGATTCTCTTCCTACGATTTTGACATTTTTGAAGTCCATAGTATGCCCTAAAGATCTGCAATGGGCAACCAACGCGTTTTTTTTGTATCGTCTTGTCGTAGATCCGATTCATGTTTTGAAAAACGACGCCGAACGGACTGACACGTTTCCCCCACATACATTTTTTCACACCCACGACTACCGCAAGATCTGGTAGACCAAGTCTGATCGTTGTTCATTTGGTGTGAAATCTTTTAGTTTAGAAAATAGTGTTCTGTTTGTATTAAGCGTTCGAAATGCAATTTTGACGTGTTTATAGGGCTCGAAATTCTTTGTCATTTGTTCTGCCACCCCTTTCACGTAAGGCATTGAATAATATTGGATTGGTTGTTGTTGAGTTGAAGGTTTATTGTTCTGAGTGTTTCTTTGAAGGGTGCTATGTAGTTTGGTCTATCATTCTGATGGGGTACCCATTAGCCGTCAGGATAAACAAGACGTTCCAAACCCGACGCGAGCACCTCCCACTCCAACATGTTCCTCCCTACAAAGCAACCGCTCAGCGTTGCCAGCCTTCGTAAATATCCGCAAGTGCAGGGAGTTATTGTCAAATGTACAAACAAAAATAGTGAATCGAACTTGAACACCAGTGTGGTGGACTCACCACCTATTTTTAAAGCTATTTTTCATATCTTTCAGATTGACGTAAGCCATTAGGATCATGATTAGGATCATGAAGTTTCAGTCAAGCAGCATGAACTTCCGAGATAATTCTAATTCATATTCATTTATGAAAGCATACCTTAACTCATGACTTTTTCAGAATGAACCTTATAAGTTCAAATTTAAATACTTTCATGAAACTAATCTGTCTGGTAATGTTCAAATTTCCAGGGTGACAAACTCGTTTTAATAAATATTTTTATCTTAAAATAAAATGAAAATGAATAGTAAAACAATGCGGAATTTGCATGTTATTTTTTATTTGCTTAATAGATAGATCTGAACGAGAGCTTTCCAAAAAGTAACTGTACGGTGGGTATCAGACCAGTAATACGGCTCTTGTAATTCATTTGCACGATGACGTCACGGCCCTCACCTGTTTGAAGGAACCTTCAGCTCTCTTGCATTAGGTATTACTTGCGTGATCTTCTTACCCGTTTATTAGCCAGACTGAACAGTATTTTGAGCTGCAAATTAGTAGTATATAGTTTTCAAGTGAGCTGAATCCGAATCTGGGGTCCAAAGTGTGAAATTCCAACACATGAAAGTTCCCCATAAAATTACCTATAAAAGGAAATTTGTTTAAACGAATTTTTTGCCTTTTCTCGAGTTCATAAATTTTGAAATTAGAGCAACTTTTTACGTTAACATTTTTAACTATAAAATTTATTGCTATCTTCAACTTTTTGATTCATTGTATCTGAACACATATTTCAAATGGAGTAGGGAAAATAGAATTAATGCAAAATGACAAATTAATAGAACAATAACGCTTTAATTTTATCATAAAGGAGGAACAATAAATTACCACCATTCATTTTCCATGTGACTAAGAGACTGACTTAGAAGAGAGAGTGACTTAGAAAAGAGTAAAGTATAATCACAGTAAACGAGTAGGTACCTAATGAAACTCAAGAAATTTTCTTGAACATAAAAAATTCATTGTTTGGCGAGTTAACTCTGTCTGAACCATGCCAAGATTCTATGTACCGGCGAAGATTGAATTTCCTCTTCGTTTGGAATGTGCAATGGTAACAAAATAGCATGTTGAAACGGAGGAACATATAATACAAGTAATTTAAACTACATTATATAACATATAATTTAAAAGTACATATAAACTAAACACGCATGTCAAAGTACTGTAATCTAAGTAGGACCTAAAAAACAATAAGATTAGTGATAAGACGGGTCAGCTGTTCGGTTGTTACCCAGCGGGGAACAAACGGAGGGGAAAAGGCAGTAGGGTGGGAGGTGCTCGCGTCGGGTTTGGAACGTCTCGTTCAGGATAACTTTTAATTTTTTTTTTTTTTTTTTTTTTTTTTCTTTGTGAAATTTGGGGTCAGAAAGCGTGAACCATCGATGTACAATATTTTTCACGACATTTTTCTTGTACCGGATTGGAGCATGCGTCGAGAAATTTAGTAATCGTCCGGAGAATGTTTTTTTGAAGTAGTTGTTTGTGGAGACTTCATCACCTTCTTCGTTTTTTATAATTTCAATGTCCAAAAATGAAATTCTTCCGCAATTTTCTTCCTCCACTGTGAAATGGAGAGTAGGACAGTCTGATATAATAACTGGATCAAGTAGGAATATGCTGTCATCAACATATTTCTTCATTATTTGGATTTTGTCGCCAAATTTACGTTGAATTAAATTCAAAATTTCCTCCATAACGATTTCGATCGTAATGGGGCTGAGCTGATTTCCGATTGCTAATTCCATTGTTTGCTAATACACTTGATCCTTCCAAATGAAGAAAGAATTGACCATGCAATAATGATGCATCTAGGAACGTTTTTTTCTCTATAGGTAATAGTTTATAAGTTGTAAGTTTCTTCTTTGTCATCTCATCTATTGCACCATCTATCCATAAGGCTTTTACTGGTTTATTTGCCCCTCTTTCGGTTTTTTTTGTCTACCAGCAGTTGTTGTGGTGCGATCGAGCAACACCAACTGCTCCAAAACCCAGCTCATCTGCTGAGTTCGCTGCTGCACTGCATGAGTCAGTAGATGGTAAAGAACTCCGACAGTGCTCTGAATCCCCCATTTCTACCCAGTGGGTGGAATGGGCTTCAGAGGGCATTGGGGCCCGCGACTATCGCCATTTTCACGCCGTCCGGGTGGCTACATTAGCCACCTCGGTGAGGTGTTCAAGGAGTAGTCGCGGGACAGTAGACACCCTTTGCCGTGCCTGTCGGAGTAAAAATGAGAATCTTTATCATGTGGTGCAGCAGTGTCCTCGTACTCATGGTGGCCGCATTTTACGTCACGATGCGGTTGCCAAGCAGATAGCAGGTGCTTTGTCATCTAGCGGTTGGGATGTCGAAAGGGAGAGACTATACCACATGCCGAGTGACCGGGGCAAGAAGCCAGATATCGTTGCGATCAAGCCCGATGGGTCTGCTATAATCCTGGATGTCCAGGTTGTCAGTGGCAGCGTGGACATGGAGCAGACCTGGCGGGCTAAGAAAAGTAAATATGATAGAAATGATCTGCGCCAAGCGATATCTGAGCTAAAAGGAGTGGCACCTAATAACATCAAGGTCATTGCCGCGACCGTGTCATGGCGCGGGGTGTGGTGCGGGAAAAGTGCCACGGAGTTACTCGAGTTGGGCATCTCGGCAGGAGTACTCCGTGGTATCACCACCCGCGTCCTGAGGGGTTCTTACTTGAACTGGTGGTCATTTTATAGGGGCACTTCCTTTCATCCCATTCTTCCTCCTCGTCCTGCAACTTCCCTTATCCCTAGAGCCGGCGTCGGGTAAACCTGGGCGTCCTCCCCACTTTTTTATTTTATTTGTTTATTTTTCAATTTAATGGCGTGCCCCCTCCGTCTTTGAGGGGAGTTTTGTAAAAATAAAAAAAAAAAAAAAAAAAAAAAAATATATATATATATATATATATATATATATATATATATATATACATGTATGTGTCATTCCAGACGATAACTGTCCGTAGAATTGTGCTAGAAACTTCAAACAAATTTTAAAATGTTAAGGACACAAAACGAAAGTTCAAGTTCGTTGGCCAGCATGATCGGATTACATCTTCGAGTTGAAATTTTCAAAAATGTAGTCAAAAATGTCAAAATAGCCTGTTTTTGCGATTTGTTGTGCGAAATAATTTTTTCAGCATACTAATATGTGGTATATTCGGAATCAGCCTAAAATTTCCTATAAGAATATGTATCAAGTTTTAAACAATTTCAAAGTTGAAAAATCAGTCAAAAATCGAAATAATGCCGTTCGCTAGTTGTAAAAATCGGTAATATTTGCATGAAACATTGTCCAAATTCAGATTGAACTACTCTTATGGAAGTATCCCTGTATAACCAATCCTAGAACCATGCTGTTTAAAACGTAGGTAGTAGGTGCTTGTTAAAAAAAAAAAAAACAACTGATGAGTTTACTCTGTGAAATATTCCGTCCTCCGATTCTCTCGTTTTCAATAATTTGATTCCATGTTTGTCTATCAAAATCATTAACTAAAATTTCTCTACACGATCAATAGCGACTGAAATGTCGAAGATTTCTTCAAAAATTCGCTCATGGGGTCATGCTACATGACTGGACTTTTTTTTCGGTTGGATCTGAGCCAAGTTTTTTGTAAACTTCTTCATCATCTAGCATTTTTTTGGCCTCAATTTCATAATCATCTTTAGTCATTACTACAGTTACCGCGCCCTTGTCAGCATTAAGCACAAATAAGTTTTTGTTTCTCTTTAAGAAAGAAGTGCAGTTGTTCACTTGAGTTGATGATATGCCATAATGTAGTTCATTCTTTCTTACGTTACCATTTTGTTTCAAATTTGTGAGTTTATTTGTAATAACCGACCACTCAGTCGGTTTTTTTTTTTCAATTTGGCGAACATCAAGCTGGTTAACTATGTATTCAGAATCTTTGAGTATGTCTAGGATTGGCGTTTCTTTTCCGCGAGGTTCAACTGAATATTTAGGAACTAATCTAAGTACCTCTCCAACGTCAGCAAGTAATTCAACTGGAGATACATAGCACACTTTAAAGAAACATTCAGGTCAATATACCTTCAACTCAATAACAACCAGTCCAATATTGGAGAACAAGTGACAAAGATTTTCGAACCCTATAATCACGTCAAAATTGCATTTCGAACACTTAATACAGACAGACCGCTATTTTCAAAACTAAAAGATTCCACACCAAAAGAACAACGTTCAGACTTGGTCTACCAGATCCCTTGTGGTAGTGGAGGGTGTGAAAAAGTGTATGTGGGGGGAAACGTGTCAGTCCGTTCGGCGTCATTTTTCAACACATAGATCGGAGCTATAACAAGAAGATCCAAAAAACGCGTTGGTTGCCCATTGCAGATCTTTAGGACATACTATGGACTTCAAAAATGTCAAAATCGTAGGAAGAGAATAAAATTTGCTAAAAATGATATTTCTAGAAATGTTTAAGATAAAAAATTCAAATTCAATTAACTCCCGTAAAGACACTAAAAACTTGAGAAAACTTTTCTCGTATTCGATTGATGGACTCTAAACTAAACTAAGTTAACATACTAAGTAACTAAGTAAAACATACGAAAAAACTAAGTAAAACATGCGAAAAAAACATCGTGACCAACATAAACGTAAACAATTTTAAATTTGATTTTCAAAAAACTCATAACTTTAAATTCGATTATTAACAACAACAGAAAGAAAACTACAAGTAAGTAGAAATTTTACATTTTTGAATGTTAATCTCCCTGAAGAATCCCCAGTTCCTGGGGAGAAATGTTGGAGTTTTATTAAAAACCCAATTAAAGGACAAAAGGCCTTTTTTATAAAGCTTGTCATGATCATATGAACTAGAACAGGGTACATTCATGAATTCTCGTAATAAATTTACTTTTTCTCCTCACCTACGTGAAGAAACATAAAAGTACCTACCAGTCACGCAGCTTGGTGGTATGAGCGAATTTTCGTATATTATTGTAAGTAATTTATTATGTTATATTGTTTTGAAAATTAACGACTTTGAGTGTAAGGGAATTACTAACTACCAATTTTTTGGCAAAAAACTCTTTCTAAATAATATTCACTGATTTCGGATTTTTTATCTTTTTTAGCGAATTTTCGTAAAAATTGAAGCTATTGCAATGGCTCAGAAAATTCTAAAATCAAAATTTTTTTAAAACGTCTTCACTGAAATCCTAATTGGGGCATTCTGAAACGAATCCTACAGTTTAACGTTTTTCATATGTATATGATATATATATATACGAGTATATAGGTATATGTATGTGTCATTCCTCACGAAAATTGTCCTTAGGATTGAGATAAAAATTCCGTTCTTGCGCCAAAAATCAAGCTTTCCAAACGAAAGAATGAGTTTGTTGGCCAACACTTTTTGAGCACATTAAATTGGTCAAATTTTAAAAAAATTTACTAAAAAAATCACTAAAATTGCTTACAACGACTAAAACCAAAATTTATATTTTGTAGCAACTATTTAGTCAATAAAAGTTAACCAACAAAGAACTACAACACTATAACATTTATGCTAAAAATATTCAGAGAAATGTAATTGAATTTCATTACTGTTTGCTGAAAAATCGAATAATAAACTGAAAAATTGCTAAAAATCCAATATCTGTTTTCAATAGTAGAATATTATTTAGAACTAGTTTATTTGCCATAAAATTTGTGATTAACAATTCTTTGCAATTTCTTGTGCTGATTGCTAGTGCAATTGCAATGAGTCTTGTGCTGAGGGCTAATTTTTTATATTAGCAGCATTGAACAAGGTGTCTAAAGGGACACTGGAAGTGTCACGATTCTAAGGGGAGCCATGTTGCCATCCTTGACTAAAAAGGAGCGCCATCATGGACTCCTCTGGCAACTCTGAGGGGGAAAAATGAGGGGTACAGTGATGACCACTGTTATCCCCCAAAGTGGATGAGAAAAAAACCCAAAAATAAAATAATACAACAAAGACTAGATGTAAAATAGACTAATAACTATATACATGCTACTATATACAATCAGCAAAGTGAAATAAAACTACGACTAGATGTATATAAATATATCACAGATCAGATATCACAGTTCGTAGTAGATGTTCAGCGGCTCTCAGGAAGAACAACAGGATTCACTACTCTATCTTTTCTTGTGTCATGCTGAAAGTAAAATAAAATATCTGAATTCAATTATAGAAATTTTTCTAAATCATGCTTAATGTGATCCAGGTCTAACATACATCTGTTCACAACCATCGATAGGACCTCGTACGAGCAGTTCCATATCAACGCCCAAGACCAGTCTGCCACGAACTGATACCTATTATATACTGAATTCAATTACTCATAGTAAGTATACTCAACAGCCAGCATGTGAGTTATTTTAAAATGGTTCGTCAATTACTCATAGTAAGTATACTCAACAGCCATCATGTGAGTTATTTTAAATGGTTTGTCACAACATAGTTCCTCAATTTTTTCTCAATAACTTGTATTCCAGATCAGATCAGATCAACGTAGTTTTCAAAGCGATTTTCACTATGTTCCACCAGTTTATGATTTGGTCCAATGTTGATTTCTTTTCCTGTCAATGTTCTAGCACTTGGGGAGAGTGAACGGGATGGGGTAGTTATTTGAAAGTGAACTTAGGCCCATTAGGGAAGGTTGTTCGACTTGTGGAGTCAGCTACACAAACATGTTTGGTAAGTAATGGATGCATTACAGGGAAGTCCTTAAAAATGGATTGTGTATAATGTTGGTAAGATTTAAAATAAGAGAAAAAACGAAAAATATCATGACATCTTGAAATAACCCCTTCCCCTCCCATTGCCACTCCTCCTACAGTAAATTTCCATCTTAAAACTTCCAGCACAAAATTCGAAACTCCTGATATATTTTCCAGAACCATACCAAATCCATATTGAACGAAATTCATTTCCGACGAAAATTCGCTAAAAATTATTACCAAAATCTGGCAACAATAGTTGGAACATCATTATTCATTACTAAAACCCCCTTCATTCACCCCCTTCCATAATGGAATTTGAAACTCCAGATATACGTTCCAAAACTAGACCGAATTCATAATTGAACAAAAAAGAATCACGAAAATCTGATGAGATTAGTTAAAACATCATGATTTATTACTATTACCCTCTCGATTCACCCTCTTTCGTAATGAACTTTAAACTCCTGATAGGTATACTATCCAAAAATAGTTCAAATTCATAGCTCAAAACAAAAAAAAACACGCATTTCGGACTAGAATGGTTGAAACATTATGATTCATTTCTATTACCCCCTCCATTCTCCCCTCCTATGATTAAATTTGAAACTTCTGGCATACGTTCCAAAACTAAATCAAATACGCAATGGAACAAAATGAGAACCACGGAAATCGGATGAGATTAGTTAAAACATCATGATTTATTACTATTACCCTCTCAATTCACCCTCTTTCGTAATGAACTTTAAACTCCTGATAGGTATACTATCCAAAAATAGTTCAAATTTCAAAATTCAAAACAAAAAAAAACACGCATTTCGGACTAGAATGGTTGAAACATCATGATTCATTTCTATTACCCCCTCCATTCTCCCCTCCTATGATTAAATTTGAAACTTCTGGCGAACGTTCCAAAACTAAATCAAATACGCAATGGAACAAAATGAGAACCACGAAATTCGGTTGAGAATTGCAGCTTGGGCAACGCTTGAAAGAATCGGTAATTATTCCCCCACCACCACCACGACCGCAAATCCGAAATCCCCAAGGTTTGTTGCTCAACTAAACTAAAATTGGAATCAAACCAAATAAGAATCACGAAAATCAGCTGAGAATTGTAGCCCGTGTGGTGTCGATGAAATTTGTCGAAAAAACCTCTTTTTTCGGCAGTTTTCCTTTTCCGTTACGGAATTCAAACGTTCCGGAGTTTTTCGCTCAACTAGACTGAAATCGGGATAGAACGGTCGTATCATTAGTAGCTGCTGCACAGTAGCGAATGTGAGATCCTTGCACAAGCAGAACTTGTGGAACTTGTAAGTTTCGATTCGATTTCAACGTGATTTTCTGAGAATGAGCAGAATAGACTGATTTATTATAAATTTTCACTGCGCACGCGCAAACGTAAAATATGTAGAATGTCATTAGGGCGAATTTATGGGCATTCATTTCTCCTAACAACTGGTTGTACGTGAACTGTAATAGAAAACAATGACTTTTCAAGATGATTATTTGTAATGGTTAATTTGGAGCAGTATATTTATTACACACGAAAATGTTTTTCAGATGAATCCTGCGCTCATGAAAAACGTAATAGACCACGAACCTCAAAAACCAAACCCTGAATATGAAGTCAAGATATTATGGCTCAATGCCATATTTTTCGCCATTACCAATTGTATCTTTGTTAGATACGTTTGGTTCTGGTTAATTGAAACAAGCTGGACGATTCATTTTTATGGTCAGCCCCTATTCAATTTAGCTAAAGTTTGTCAATTACAATGCAGTAAGTTTGTTAAAGTTTTTGAATAACATTGTTTACTGTTCGAAGAATTTTCATAATGATTCCAGTGTGGTTGATGATTCCACTGTACGCCTCCGGTGTCACTTGTGGAGCTCATAGGCTCTGGGCTCACAGAGCGTATAAAGGCAACACACCATACCGATTCCTTATGATGATTTTACAGACGATGGGATCCCAAGGCCATATATACGGTTGGGTGAGAAATCACAGGTAGGTAGGTGTCAATACTTGCATGCAACAGTCAGTTTATATTTGTACAGTTTTGTAGTAGGTTATGATTTTGGATCATCATTCATTGCTGATCACGCTTATTTGAGACCAGTTAGGTACTTTCTCTGCGCGCACAAGTTGTATGATATCGAGTCTTTGGAGATATTTAATTGCCACATGATTTTGGGATTTTTTGGTTTATCATTTTCAATAACGAACCTTCGTAATCGAGAAACACAAATTTAACCCCCCACCAACCCCGCCAAATTCATTGGTTTACGTTTCACGATACGTAAATTCTAAAAATAGAACAAATAAATGAAACGCTCCAAATTATTATATAGTTACACAAAACTGCAGAAAAAAAACTAAAAATCCAAAATAATTTTGGAATTATAGTTTTTTTTTTTGCAGTTTTTATCTATTTTTAAACATGATAATGGAGTTTACAATTTTTTATCAATAATAATGGAATTTAGGTACATTTTTCAACATGATTTTGTGAACAAATTTTTTCATGTTGTAGGTCATTGTTGATAAACGTTGATATTATTGTTCACATACCTTTCGGAGTAGTCCGTCGTTACTGGCAAGTAGTATTACTAGCGGAAATAACCCTTTAGATTTAATACCATCGAAATTCAAAATTTTCAAATAGTATATTATTATTCAGAACGAGTTTTTTGCCATAAAATGTATAGTTCGCGAATCCTTTGCTCTACATGTGCTCCATTTTCAAAACAATGTTACGTACGATAGCTTACGGAAATTCGCTCATACGATCATGCTGCAAGACTGGAACTTTTTTTTAAAATGTAATCTTACATTTTATTATCCTTCTAACCTACAATATGTTGGCTACAGGCTCCACCACAAGTATACTGATACCGATGCTGATCCCCACAACTCGACAAGAGGATTTTTCTTTTGCCATATGGGCTGGCTGATGGTGGCAAAGCACCCGGAAGTCCTAAGAAAAGGCAAATCTATAGATATGTCTGACTTGGAAAGGGATTGGATTGTCATGTGGCAGAAAAAGTGAGTTAACATAACATAAACCACTTAATGTTATTTCCATGTTGAGTGCATCCTCAATTTCTTTTGCTATCGATGTAAAAAACGCTGCATCTCAAATTATTACACAAAGTTTTATAATTGGGTTATTTTCACAAAAGAACATTAGCTGCCCCAGAGATTTGCAAATTCATAACTCCCAAAATCTTCTACTTAGAGGTGCTAACTGGTTTTTGTAGTTGAGTTGTAAATTCCGTCTCATCGGATTACTCAAACATGGTTCTAGAAGGATTTCAATTTTAAAGTCTTAAAATATCCTGTTAGTAAATGTCCCAAGGCCATTTCACCTTTTTTAAATTGTGAAAAATTGGTTAAAAGTTGATTCTAAGGGCACTTGATATCCCTTGAAAAATAGGGACATTGGTGAACCAATATCTCAGCACTCGTTCGTCTGATTTTGATGATTGCATTTTAATGACAGATTTTGCAAGGATCTAAATATCCGCGGAAAAAGATTTCAAAACGAATAATTTCTCGTTCTGTACCAATCGTACAAAGTTCAGATATTCAGGTGAAACATTCGTGCCGCTATGGTATAGCCCATCCAGAAGTTATAGCATGATATATTAAAAAGTTCCATTCGTGCAGCATGATCGTATGAGCGAATTTTCGTATTCTATTATACCTATCATGTTACTTATTTTGTTTTGAAATCCGAGCACTTCGAGGACTAAGAAATTGTTAACCACTAAATTGATGACTAATAAACCCGATATTCTTCGATTCAAAACAGATTTCGGATGTTTACTTAGCTATTTTTCAGTTTTTTGAATCGATTTTTCAGCAAATATTAATGAAACTTAAGAACATTTTTCACCACGATTTTTTGAATAAATTTTTTAATGTTTTTGTTCATCGTTGATAAACTTCTTTTGACTAAAATTCTGATAAAAATATAAATTTAACGATTATTAAACGTTTTCAGTCATTTTTAGTGATTTTTTCTGCACTTTTTTAAAATGGTGACCAATTTTATGTGCTCAAAAAGTGTTGGCTAACGGACTCATCCGAAAATAGGTAGGAATTCGAGGAGAAGGTTTGATATTGGATTTTGAAAATGTAGTCCGTTCTGAGTGAGAATTGATAAATTTTTCAAGCATTTTAATTTCTCCCTTGATGGGAAAAACAATAGGTGCTGCTTACCAGTAGGTACCTACTACTCAATTGTATACCAACCACGCAGTGCCTTCTTTTCACAAGATTATTCCATTATGGTTACAAAACAATATTAGTTTATAACTTAGAGTAATAAATCAGCATTCCTTGACACTACAATGGTTTAGAGGTCATGAGATGTTGTGATAAAATGAGAGCATTCCAAAAAGTGGCGAACGATTTTCCTACTATGGAAACTATGGGAGTTACTCTTCCCTAGTAACTCATTGGTTGTACGTGAAGAATCAATAGAAATTCTACCTAGCCTTCACTTTTTGAGTTAATGATAATCTTAAGTGCCGGAGCGTTGCATTTTGTGTGGAGAAAAACAAGTATCCCGAAAAATTCCTTGACCCCCGCCAAAAGACATATCCATGTCAAAATTTCTGTCTGCCATCCCAAAATTGGTGGAACACAAAATGGAAACCTCATTAAAATGCATAAATTCCCCCATTTAAAGCTTTTCTCTAATAATTCCTAAACCGTACATCCTAAAGGAATTTTTATACGTAGTAAAGTTGTAGAGCATTAAAAAAAACCCAAAACTCTGAATTATCTCTTGAAATAAGCAAATTGCAAAGAATTTAATATCGGGCTGATTTTAGGCCAGTCCACTCCTCCCCCCGTTCAGACTTTTGCCGTTCAAAACCACCTAGTGGCGTTAATATTGGTCTGATTTCAGTCTGCCAAAGCTCATTCTACTCAAGATTGAATACTTTACAAAGTTTGTATCGAGCCTATTTTAGCTGAGACCTTTCCTCGTTTACTTACAGCCGAACTTACGAATTTTATGTTATTATACGCATAAAGTTTGTAAAAATGCCTTTTACTTTGTACTTTGATTGAAAGCGGTGTGAGCAAAAACTTGCTCGACTCGAACTTTAGAAGGTATTTAACCCTGAATTGACTGTGGTTTGGTTGACCTGAATCAGACCAATATTGAGGTAGCTAGGGTTTTTTGAAGGGCAAAAGTCAAGGCGTCTTAGGGCCGGTTTATCAATCACATTTATCCAATGGATAAGGGGGATTTTTCTGAGGGATAGCGTTACCCTCCAAATAACACAATAGGGGGTGTTCATCCATCCCTAGTTAAACCTATCTGGCGTTTTAATTTATCTGGTCCCTGGAAGGCTGGATAACAATTATAACTGGAGGTTAATGATATATCTAGCGCTTTCTAACCTCAAACAAGTTCATCTATTTACCAAAATCTTATATGAATCTCGTTTGATTGTTTTTATTTTTGTACCTTCCAATGGAAAGGATATTTGGGGATTTGCCTTCAAATAGCAGCAACGGCGAAGATTCTATTGTAGCATAATTCGTCGAATGGAAAAGAAGACCGTATATACCAAGTAAGATTAGTAGGTGTAGATCACCTACTAATAAGGGACGAGTGCGTATTGTTATTAAGGTTTCGATTGGGCAAAGATACCGTTCTTTACATTCTACTTAACACAGATCAAAGATGAAATTAAGTCCACAACTTATTGATCACAATAATTCATTCATAATAGTTCAGGTTGCAATATCGCAATTCGGGTATGTATTTACCTCTCTAGAAATGAAGCAAATAGCAAATGGCAGAATGTGGTGGTTTCTTATTTGCTCAGCTTGATAGCATGATGGACTGTTGTTTTGTGAACGTAAGAGCCGGTTTTTTTAATAGTCGATCCATGAAGAAAATGTAGCTCCATATCTACTCTGTGCTAGATCCATATGTTAATCGACCTTATTCTGTCGCCTACAGACACCAATGAGGTTGCTAATGGCGCTATCTACCAGACAGAATTTATCTGAGGGATAATTCTATCCGCTAGGTATTTTGGCATTGATAAACGACTCACATTCTTTATCTGGAGTGTAGCGCTTTACTCGGTATAGATATCCTGCAGTTAATGTAGATATAATTGATAAACCGGCCCCTAGACAGATAACCTCAGGCCCTTCAAAACCCCTAGCAACCTCAATATTGGTCTGATTCCGGTCTTCCGAACCTCATTCAGGTCTGATTCAGGGTTGAATACTTTACAAAGTTCATATCGAGCAAGTTTTTGCTCCGACTGTTTTTGCGAACTTTATCTGTAAAATTACATTAAATTCATAACTTTTTTTTTTTTTTTTTTTTTTCGTGAGACGCATTGCATAGCAAATTATTCTCGTTTTCTACACAGTAGAAAAGAGAAAAGATCCGGCGAGGCGCGAAGCGCCGAGTATATATATATATACATATATATATATATATACATATATGTATATATATATATAAGTAGTATGAATATACCGATCCTGGCTCACCTCAAAATTACGGTTGAATTTAACCACAGATATTTTTTCGTATTTATGGTGGAGTTGAACCATAGATATTTTTTCGTATTTATGGTGGATTTGAACCATAGATATTTTTTGATTATGTGGCGGAGTTGAACCATAGATTTTTTATTTTTTTAGTCAGTGGCTAGCGTATTTTGTGGTGGAGTTGAACCATAGATTTTTTTTAATTTTATGGCGGGGTTGAACCACACATTTTTTATTTTTTTATTCAGGACAATTTTGTATTTTGTGGTGGAGTTGAACCATAGAATTATTTTGATTATGTGGCGGAGTTGAACCATAGATTTTTTTATTTTATTTTATTTTTTTTTTATTCAGTTATTTTTTTTTATTTTACATTCAACCATTTTTCATTCTAGCTTGCCTTACATTTTAGCCGCCCAGTTGTCTCTAAACACAATGTTGCCACACCTATTCTACCCTATTCTTACTTTAGTACTTATTCTAACCTATTCTTACTTTAGTACTTATTCTAAACTATTCTTACTTTAGTACTTATTCTAACCTATTCTTACTTTACTTATCCACATGCTCTTTTCGTTTTACATTTTATTTTGGCTCTTGACCATAATCCTACCTACCTAGTTCTTTTGTTTTATATTTCCTTTTGGTTTTTCATCATATCCTTCAGATGATCCACAAAGTTTTCTTTTTCAACTCCTATTTTATGATGCCCCCAAGCTAGGGTATCTACTCCATTGCCTAGAATATGCCTTTTATCATCGTAAGCACTAAGCGCTTTCTTGTTCTGTTCAACGGTATAGATATCATGTTTGATTGATCTAAACAACATTTGTTTCCTACCTAGTTCTTTTGTTTTATATTTCCTTTTGGCTTTTCATCATATCCTTCAGATGACCTACAAAGTTTTCTTTTTTAACTCCAATTTTATGATGCCCCCAAGCTAGGGTATCTACTCCATTGCCTAGAATATGCCTTTTATCATCGTAAGCACTAAGCGCTTTCTTGTTCTGTTCAACGGTATAGATATCATGTTTGATTGATCTAAACAACATTTGTTTCCTACCTAGTTCTTTTGTTTTATATTTCCTTTTGGCTTTTCATCATATCCTTCAGATGACCTACAAAGTTTTCTTTTTTAACTCCAATTTTATGATGCCCCCAAGCTAGGGTATCTACTCCATTGCCTAGAATATGCCTTTTATCATCGTAAGCACTAAGCGCTTTCTTGTTCTGTTCAACGGTATAGATATCATGTTTGATTGATCTAAACAACATTTGTTTCCTGTAGATCGGTTTCTTGGTTAAGAGACATTCCTTGAAGTCCTCGAACCTAAGGTCCTTTTCAACAACGTTTTTCTTTATTCCTTTTGCTTTCTTTGTTTCTTTTTGGTCCTCGAACGTTTTATATGCGTACAGTTTCGATCTCAGCCCGACAAATTCCTCCATGATCTTTCCATTAAGTTCATCTTTGAATTTTCCAAGTACTTTCTTGTTCACTTGAGGCATACCATAGTCATTATCTTTCGGATAATCAGATGTGTCAAACTGATCAATCATGTTGTTTTTAATGTCATAATAAAAGTCCTCAGTCTTGATGTCCATAATCAGGCTATCTGTATCACAATACATGAGCTTGGCATTTTCTCCGTACTGCTTCTTTATTGTGTTATAGTAGAAGTCGTACATGAGGGTTTTTGAAATGTCTAGGATACACATACCTACATAGATGGGTTTGTTAAACAGAATCTTGGTTGTTTTCATGTGAACGGCTACCAGATTCTCCGTGAATATCGTTCTATGATCGAACGTTGGTTTTGCTATCAATGTCTCCAGTTTCTTTACATTCGAACACACCTTTATGTCAACTCTGTTCCTGATATTTTCCATCGTTTTCCCAAATACGCTGTTGTTCATCAGTTTGAAAAAGTCCTTCTCAAAATCGTTCTTGGCCTTGGTTCTCAGTGCCGTATTGAAATCAATGTAGATTTTCAACCAGTCAGATTGATCAAATTCCAATACCCTGTGAACCTTCTCTAGCTTCAACCCCATTTCCAAACATTGTTTGAGAGCCGTGTGGTGCAAAACGTATTTCTCTTTATCATACAGGGTTGTCAGCAGTTTAGGTAGCCTAGTATTACCAATCTTGTTTTCTGGAGCCAAAGGTAGATCAGAATGCGAATCGTGTAGTTCCTTAGGGTACTTCAGGCCCACTTCCAAGATGTAACCTTTGGGGGACTCGTCGTCAATTTTGTCAATGTCCAAGTTCTCTACCCATTTAAAACCTCCATACGGTAAGTATTTGGACATTGACCATCCATAAAGGTTGTTGGCATCTACATAGGGTATATAATTTGAAGGTTTAGTATTACCATATTGGTCACCCATGTACTTGTTGTTTGCCTTGGCGTATCTATTGCTACACTGAGATATCCCACCACGAATTCCATTTTCAATCATTAGAATCTGATCATAATCGGTCAAAAGTTCCAACTTAACTTTAGTCATTTTCAACATACAGTCCCACGAGAATCCAGGTGTGGTGTAGTACCAAGCAGGATCTAGTTTGTACGTTTTCAGGGAAATATCTCTGAAATTCTCCATCACATCTGCAAGCAGTAAGATGTCACTTTTGTTGTAAAGCATGGTGAATTCTCTCATGTTTTTGATTCCAAATCTTTCCCAAATCTCCTGCGCATTTCTGTACTCGGACTCTTTTACTCCTTGTTTGTTCAAGCTGCTGTAAAATTTTTCTATAGGTGGTAAACAGGTTTCATCGTACTTTTCCGGACTATCCATGTACTCATATGGGTAAGCTAGTTTCCTTGTCATCAGCTCCAAAAACTCTGGTCCAAAATGTTTCGCGAGTTCCTTAAATTGGTCAATTGTGAGGTTGCTCGTTAGCTTGTCCAGAGAACTTGATAGGAATTTGAAAGAGTCAATGAACCTTATTTCTATTTTATTCATTATTCGTTTTCCTTTTTCATCATCTTCTCCAGAGTCATACCTGAGGATCTTTGAGAATGAGATATACTTTTCCTCGGTGTTAGGTATCATTTTTATGTCTGAATCATCTTCTCCAAATTCTTTTATAAACAAATGGGCGTCATAACCAGCGAGATTGTGGAAAAATACGGGTACGAATCTAGGGTTTTGATAATCTAGGTTGCACGAAGAATGGGCAGCCCCTCTGAAGTCACCTGATAAATGGTCGTGGTCAGCCACGCGTCTATTCATCCTTTCCATATTCTGCCTCATTCTCTTCAATTCTACTTGTCTCTCCGCCGCTTTACTTTCATCTCCTTGTTCTAGTAAATATTCTATAGCCTTTTCCTCTTCCATGATTTTCCTTTCAGACACTGGGGCTAGTTGGTCCAAAGCTCTCTCACAAATATGGCATGTTGTAGCATTTTTATATTCCTTCTCCTGTTCGTTCGTCAAGGGTTTCATTGGTACAATTTTATCGTAATATTCTTTAGCAATATGTAAAACATCCTCTTTCAATTTCTGGTAGAAAACCTTTGGAGAATCATTGCCCGAATATTCGACAGGGGGTTTGTGATACCTGTTGGAATACTTTATGTAATAAGCAAAGTTGTTGGGCTCGTGTTTCTGTGTCTTATTAGTGAACGCCCCTGTTTCATCAGGTTGACAAGTCTGGACTTTCCTCAGCATACATTCAAAGTCCGCATATATAACGAATGGTACTTTTAAGGAGTGATTATATTTTTCAAACTGTAACACGTTTTTGTAAGGTTTTGGTAGTTCTACCTTAACAGTTTTATGAGTCCCACAGTACACATGGTGTTCCTTTAATTTTTCTTGAGTCCCAAAACTATTCAAACACATTTTACATAAAAATCGTTTGTGCCCATCCTTCGACATTTGACTATGTCCAACTAGTTTCCACAGGTCCTTGACCCAGCAGTAATGTTCAGATTTCGCATTTTTCAAATACAACAAGTCAATGTGTCTGTCTTTCTCCTGTTCGGTTATTTCCAGAGGGACGATGGTATTTTCATCTAGGCAATAAACATTGATAGAGATCCCGGTTCTTTTCTCAAACTTTTTCACATCCATAAGTTTCACGGGGAAACTTATATCTTTCAATACCTCGTCAAACTCATGTTGCCATTTGATGTACTTTCCTATTCTACCCGCATTTTTTTCAGCTGGATGCAAGGCTGAAAGAATAGACCAAAGGAAACATTTATTATCATTATTTTTCACATTGATTATTGCTTTTTTGCTCTGTAGATGTTCAGGTAGTGGAATGTAGGATGATCCTTTTAATGGTGTGTATTTGTTAATATTTAGTTCCAAATGCATGATTTTATGAAGCTGCCATTGAGATCCTTTAATTTCGAAAGATTCCATTTCATTTAGAATTTTTTGTTTCATTTCTTCGTAGCAGTCGTTTACTTCTGTAGACTTTGTCATTATTACGTTTTTAGTTTTGAAATTGATTACCTGGTACTCCATATTACTTTCGTTAGTTCCTTTCTTGAACTCAGCGAGTAATAATACATTTACTTTGAGGTTCTTTCTCATTAGTTCTTTATTGATTAACCCAATAACGATACCTTGAATATTATTTAGGAACTTTGATGCGTCTTTGAATCCTTTCGTGTTTTCAATCTCGTAAGTTGCCAATCGAGATTTGAAAGCTGTCTCTTTCGTACTTACTTTTGTCCTTGGGTCTTTGGATTTTTCAAACAGTTTTTCACCAAAATTGAAAACTCTGTGTAATTTTCTCGGGCTTTCAAATACAGGTTTTATTTTTCTAGGTTTTAGGGTCAATGTCCGGTCCGGGTCGTTTTTAGTGTGGCGCTTTGACTTCAAGTGTCTAGCCCAGTTTTTATAGGTGATGTGAACATCACACTTTTCGCAAAGTTTCTTTGCATTATTCATAGTATTTATCATCTTTATTTACTGGAAGATTTTAATTTTTTTTTTTTTTTTTTATTCAAATTTTTATTTCCAACTGCAGAAATAAAAATTATTACTTGGTATTCACGAGCCCATCATTAGCTTGCACATTTTAAGGTTACCAAAATGTTGAACGACCTCAATATTGTCTAAAAATCTATTATGGTTATTGCCTGTTTTTATAATTAGATCATTAGCAACTTTACACAATTCTAACCACGAAGGAGAATCTAGAACAGGAGATAGGTATGGTTTTCCGTTTCCCCAACAAGTGTCCCCTTCTTCAAGGATGAAAATCATCCCATGTATTGGAACTTTATTCAAATTGTCTTTAATATTATTAGTGTAGTCCGCGTAAGCACAATATTCAACAATCTTTTCAAAAGGCTTACAAACTTTGATTATTTTATTATTCATTTTCTTAAGAACTTTATTGTTCTTTTCTTGTTGTTGTTTAGTATCCATCTTTATATTATACCTAATTTAAAAAAAATTCAAGGATTTGTTTTTCTTATAGGATACACTAACGCTACTAAGTAGGTAGGTACCCAATAATTGACCAACTCAGAATATAGTTTTTTGTAACTCTTCGTTATAAAATGATCCTTCAATATCTTCACCCACCAAATCTTTGATTTTATATAAGTTATTGGTCGAGTACTTAAAATTTCTTTCACAACAAATATTTCTGTCGTCCTATTAGACCCATACTTATTAGCAAATGTTTTTTTGGATCTTGTTATTCTGACTCTATCGCCAACAGAAAACTTAACTTTCTGTGAGACTTTTTGGTTTCCAAATACTTTAATCAAAACTTTATTTTCGTTAGTCTTATTAACTTCAGACGGTTTCATTCCTATTGTTCTGTGAACATCATTAAAATTATATTCATCTAATAGATCCTGCAAAATATCAATCCATTTCTTGTTATTTTCAACTTCAAAATGGATTTTCATCTTTCCATTCAATGTTCTGTTGAATCGCTCAATTATACCAGATTTCTCTTCGTTTTGTGTATGGTACATTTTTGTATTATAATTTTTCAACAAATCTTTAAATATCTTGTTTTCGAATTCTAAACCTTTGTCAGTATGAAGTAAATTGGGAGACTGATGGTTTTGCGATTTTGCTTTTTTGATTATTTTCTCAAAAGCTTTAGACACGTTTTTTCCATCCTTCTTCTTCAAAGGTAACGCCCAAGCAAATTTTGAAAATGTATCGATAACGTTGAGTAGATAGCCATATCCATTGTTTTCTTTTTCATAATTTTTCATGATTATCAAATCAGCAGCCCAAAGATCGTCTATTCCATTGGTGAATATCATTCGTTTTTTAAACTTCTTTCTTATTGGTTTATGCAATTCTTTAGCCAGAGATAATTTTTCATTGTCATTCAGATTTTCAATTTTGGGACCTTCTTGAATATCGTTGTTTTCAGGAGCCGCGATAAATTTACTCTTATTAGTTTTGCATTTTGAACATTTGGCTGCAACTCTCCATCTCCCATTGACAGCTTGAACTCTTTCCGCATCAATATTGTTAGTTTTTTTCTTACATTTATGACAGTAAATAGGTTCAGTTAAATCTTTATCCATTTATTACTTGTAAAAAGTTTTTATAAGAAATATTTCTCATAAAAAATAATCCGTGAGTTCTTACTCTTCAATAAGGTGTAGGTAAACCATAACATTCTCCAAGTTCATCTCATCTCCATTTTCATTCCTGGGTGATAGTTTAATTTCTCGAATGTCTCTCAACCCTTCTCTTAGGGGGTTGTAAAGAACTTTTTTATTTGTTTCCATATAAGTGGTATTTGGAAGAATTGTGTTCTCTATGAAAGACACGTGAAGCAATTCATGCTCACTATGAAGGTGAGAATGTTCATCATGATTAGCGAAGCTATAATCAATAATATTACAGTGCCATTCAATTAGTGAAAGAGGTTTGATTAACCTTGGATTGTCTTCAGAATAGTACTCTTTATTAGCGTCAAAATAGTCCCCAGCTGTTAAGCACTGCTTAAACTCGAACAGTTCGCAGAAATTTCCAAAATTTAGAAATGTAAGCATAAACGGAGATTTAAGATAAAATCTATTACAATTTGGAGTGTAGTCAACTTTAAAAATTAAGCTTTCAGGTTTTATTCTCTTTAATGTATCAATGTGCGATTTAAATTTTGTTTTCTCCTTCTCCTTCTCAAAACCCTTCAGGATATCAGATTGAAAACTTTTCATTTTTAAATATAGATCCCTTCTAAATGTTTCAATAGTAAATGTCTCATTAATCGCGTACTCTAGATGGTACCAACCATCTTGTAAAAAAATTCTAATTGATATAAGTAGACCTCTTACTTGAAATGAAGGAGAAGGTGGCGAAGTAAATAATAGTTTTACTAGTCCAAGTTTATATTTTTTGTCAGGATTTAAAGTGATTTTCCGGGCAAATGTTATTTTCAAGTCTTTGTGCTTGTCAGAAATTTTTATCAACGTCATGTTTTATTTAGGGCAAAAAAATAAATTTTTTCTAATAATAAAGATGAACAAATATAGAATTGATCCAATCCCATTTGACAAAACTAAAAGTAAAAATGGTATTTTACCTTTACCTTTGAGAGCTTTGATAGTTGGTACTTCAGGTTGCGGAAAAACAACGTTACTGTATAATTTGATTGTAAAATCGTGGGGTATTCCTTTCCACAATCTATACATTTTTTCAAAGTCATTAGATCAGCGTGTTTATCAGGTATTGAAAGAAACGTATGAGAAAATTACAGAGAAAGAAGGTGTGGAAATAGCGCAGTTTTTCAGTAGTTGTGATGAACTTATTACCCTTGATGAATGCAATGAAAATAGTTTGATTATTTTGACGACTGCGTAAACATTCAGCATCAACGAGAAATCAAAGATTATTTTGTGAGAGGAAGGCACAAGAACATATCGTGCGTATATCTAACCCAATCTTGGTCTAAAGTCGATAAGCAACTTATAAGAAATAATATAAACTTTCTTTGTGTATTTCGCCAAGGCCCGAAGTATATGAAAGATATTTTTGATGAATACGTTGGAACTGATTTCTCATATGAACGATTCAGAGAACTCTGTTATTCGTGCTGGGATGAGGACTTTGGCTTTCTAACTATTGACACAACCAAAAAGATTAAAAATGGACGTTACCGGAAAAAATTTATGGATACCATAATGGATTAAATAAAACGCCCGCTAAATCGCCAAAAAACGCTTCCACACAACACCCCAAAAATCCGCTAAAACGCCCGCTAAATCGCCAAAAAACGCTTCCACACAACGCCCCAAAAATCCGCTAAAACGCCCACTAAATCGCCAAAAAACGCTTCCACACAACGCCCCAAAAATCCGCTAAAACGCCCGCTAAATCGCCAAAAAACGCTTCCACACAACGCCCGCTAAATTGGTGTATTAGTGTTTTATATACCTATATATTTTTTTATTTAATAAAGATGTCATTAGAGAAAAAATTAGAAACAGCGCTTCGTCTAAAATTCAAGCAAGCGCAAGCGGCGGTGGAGAAAGATAAAAGCTCAAAACAAAAGGCTTTGCAAGAGGTTGACGATGGAGATGATGAAGATGACCCAATAGTTTTTCCGGGACAAAGACAAATATCAGTTATCGAGGCAAATAAAAGCATCCAACTCAGGAAAAATCTACAGCATATGTATAAGCAAGCAAGACTTGATAAAACAACTGAAAAGGATATTAGAGAAAAAGCCTTTGAACCAATCACACAAAGATTAGATAAAGTCGAAAAAGCAGTCAAACAAACAGATGATGACCTGAGTAAAAAATTGGAATTGATACCCATTAACAGGATTGAACCAATAACTTCAAGTTCTCCAACAAAAAAAGAGATCTATTTTCCGGAACCGCTTCCTTTGACAGAAACCTCAAATTCTGATGAAAACGAAGATGTCTTTAATCAAAGTATGAAGAGTAACATTTCGGATCAAAATGAAAGTTCAACATCTGATGTTGATCCAAAAATGCTAACAATAGTTGAGAAAAGTGATAAACGAACTCTTCCAACAAATTCGTCAGTTAGTTCGAAGGGTATTGGTGCCATTGCAAGATTATATATTCTGCATCCTGATAAACAGTTTGGAATATACCCAGAACAGGATAATATCTACATCGGAAACAAGAAAATTGTTGTAGATAATAACAATATCTTGATAGATAATGAAATTTATAAAGGTACGCATGGTTTATGGAAACTTCTAACAACGCCTAATAATGCCTCAGCTCCGAAAATTCCAACTGTAGATGAATATACAAAGGCTGATCTTGAAGCTTACAAAAGAATACTTATACAGACAAGCAGTATGCATCAAAGTAACAATCCAGAAAAGGGCCCGAAATCAAGTAGCAACATAAAATGGAAGGACATTGTTGGCCCGATCTGGCACCAACTGAAGTCTTCAAAAACAGGCTCGGGCTTGATAAAATACTCTGAAAATCCAGTAGAATATAAGTATATCGATGATTTGAATCAACTACAACAGAGATTATATTACTTATATGCGCAAGAACAAGCAGGTAATAATAATTTTCATAATGAGAAATTGGGTATCGTAAATTTTATTACCGATCAGCTGGAGAAGAATGTAGACACCCCAAAAGGAATAGAATATTTGATACGAATTGTAAGCAACTTACCCAAAAGTATAATAAAAAATGGTTCAGGAGTTTTCAATGCTTTACTCAACAAACTTAGTCCTGTAGTGCCCGAAATCTTCCAGGTTACAAATTTTGTGGGCCGTTTACAAAATTAGATGAAAGGCTTGAAAGGGGGGACAAAGGCATTAATAAATTGGACGAAGAAGGTTGTAAAGAACATGATATTTTTTATAGAGATCACAGTAAGACTAGTGACAGGCATATTGCAGATAAAAAATTGGAACAAGTAGCTGATGAAGTCATTCACTCTTCAGATTCAACTTTGAAAGAAAAATCGGATGCTGTTATAGTTAAGGCAGCTATGAAAAGTAAAAGGTTTTTTGGAATGGGCGTTGATTACTGAGTACTCGCGTGATTTTTCATTTAAATTTTCCTATAAATAAAGTAATACACAAAATAAAAGTATGATCGAATATAATTTGAACTTTTCGGACAGCCAAATTAAAAAAATACGTTCAGCTTATAGAAAGAACGACACCATTAAAGTTCGTCTATCTTTCAACGATATAAGTGGAAATGGTGCACACAAAGTCCTTCTAACAGAAACTCAGAAAAAGAAAATCGATAAAGCTACTAAAAACAAGAAAGGGACCGAATTAACTTTTGAAGGTAACCAACTAAAAATAAACCACACTGGAGGGTTTTTACCTCTCATTTTTGCGGGAATCGGCGCATTAGGAGCTTTATTAGGAGGGGGTGCAGCAGTCGCATCAAGCGTGATTGATTCCAAACATAAAACGGCTGAAGAACTTGAAATCAAACGCCACAACTTAGAAATGGAAAGGTTGGCACAAAACGCTAAAAGTTTGAGTATTGGTTCAGGTCTTGGAAAAAAAATCAAAAGTTCTTTAAAAAAAAAGATAAAAAAATAAGAGCGTTGAGTAACTATGATATTTTAGAACGAGCCAAAGGTGACAAAATACTAAACTTCAGAGGTGTTTTTATGAAAGATGAGTTACCAGATGAAATTAATCATACAGAATGTGGTATTATTAATTTGGAAAATTCTGATGATAACGGAAGCCATTGGACTGCGTACTACAAAAATAATGATACTAAATATTATTTTGATTCGTATGGTAGTGCGCCTCCTCCAAAAGAACTTGTGAAATATTTGGGGCCTGAAAATGTGTACTATAATGAACAGAGAGTACAAAATAATAATGATCCACCAATATGTGGACATTTATGTTTGGTCGTTTTGAAAAATTTATCGGAAGGTAAGATGTACGAAGATGTCTTGAAAGCTCTAAAAAATAAAACTACACGTTGGATAGAAACTCTATAAGACTGTGTTGGTAGATTTTTGTTTTAATTGAACAATTCAATTAAAGTAATATTGTTGGGATTCTAAATAGAAGTCCGTATTTTTATATTTCCTAGGAAAAACGAAAATAATTTCTCCTATAATAAATAATAATGTACTCGAACGAAAATCCATCAGCTCCCGCTGGTGATACAAATGTGCAATTTACGCCATTTCATCACAATTTATATCCGAAAATCATGCTTCCAGAGTTCAATGTGAATAACTTCCGTATAAATCGCATCATTAACCAATATAAATTTCTGGAAGATGAGAGGAATATGAGAGCTAACCTCCGCAAAAAATACACGAAATTATCTAGTGCTCTTTTAGGAACTGAATTTGTCATAACTCTCTCTGAAATTGGAATGGCTGGTACTTCTATAGCTTTACCGGTAATTATTCCATTCAGTGTGCCACTTTCTGTTGGTTTAACCAGTATATCGACAATATTGAGATCTTCAAGCGGATTCATAATTCGAAAATACATAAACATTCTGAAATTGAACTTCTGGCTAAAGCTAAACTGAATTCTATTGAGGAAAAATTCACAAGAGCTATCAAAGATGGAAAAATTTCGGATGAAGAGTTCAATGATATTGAACAAGAAATAAAAAATTACGACAACATGAAAAAAAGTATTCTAACTGAATATAACAGTAATAAGAAGGAATCAAAGAACCTAAACGAAAATGTAAAACTGGAACTTTTGGAAAAAGGAAAGTATATTGGTAGGAATGAGGTTTGGGAATCTTTCAAACATAAAATGTAAATGGGTGCGTATTTTTAAAATTTTTATAGAAATTAAATTCTATAAAAACTTACCAAACTAAAATCTTTGGCCAACTAAATAAAATTAAAATAATAATTCTGTATATAATAAACGAAATGAATCAAATCAAACAAATTTTCTCTAAATATGACGATGAAGTAACTAGGCTTCAGTACCGAAACTTCAACCCTACTTCAACGTTGGAACTGAACTCGGAAAATAAAAGAACTGTTTTTAAATTGGACTTGGAAGATGAGTTTGTTAGTAAAAACATTCAGTACTATATAGAAGGACAATGTAAACCTAAAGATCCGACAAAATCGTATGGCGCGAACGATGGAATACGTATGGTTGATAATTATGTTGCGCACTTATTTTCTAAAATTGAAGTTAAAAAGCACAATACAATTATTGACGAGATTGAAGATCCGGGAATAGCCAGTACAGTACTTGGGTTTGTTACTCATTCGGGGCCTCAAAATTACAATGGTCAAGTTATTAATTCGGGTTTTAATTCAAAGGTTAATGGAGGGAACTTCAGTGCTATAGGTTATTTGGGTGATTTAGGTCTTGGATTTTTCAGGGATATCTCATCTCCAATCTACAGAGGAGGGTTTGAAATAACATTCATCAGAAACTCAGACGATGATGTTATATTCAGATATAAAAAAGATAATTCTTCACCTGAAGGTGTTGAGGGAAAGGTGGAAATCAAACAATTTTATTTGAGAGTCCCCACTATAGATTATACCAGCGAATCAAAACTCAAGTTGATAAGTGAGTTGAGTTCAAATCCTTACATATTCCAGTTCAAAAAACTTCAATGTATTGAACAAAAAGTTACAGGAAAAACACTGAATTTCGATGTTACAACAATCTACAGAAGTGTCGAAAACCCTATATGGGCGTTTGCAGTTTTCCAAACAAACAGGAAAAACGATCAGAAAAAAGATAACTCAAAATTTGATCACGTTGATGTTAGAAATATTTATTTTGAAGTATCAGGAAAGAGATATCCTGAAGAAAGTTTAAATCTTGATTGGAGTAATGGTAATTATTCTATTGCGTATAATATGTATCTAGACTATAAAAAGGTATTTTGTAAGGAATCATCCATTCCTTATGTAGAGCCGCAGTTTTTTAAGGAAAGTTATCCGATCTATAGTATTGATCTAACTAACCAGCCACAATCCATTTCTGGAATGAAAAATAATATAATTTTTCACGCTGATTTTGATAAGAATGTAACAGCAGACACGTTCGTTTATGTTGTTTTAGTTTCAAAAACGTTGCTTAGTTATGAGCCTCTGAAGAATATGATTAAACAAGAATTTTGATAATTATTTTTTCCAATAAATAAATATGAATACGAAAATGCATTACGTGGTATTGAGTTTAATGTTTCCACTTTTATTGGCACAAACCTCAATTTTCTCCCCCGTTTACAGAGTCGAGAGATACTCTTCAGGCAGGCCAGAAGATAGAAAGTTATTTGTGAGTGACAATGTAGGTTAGGATCGTAGTTTTTTATAGGAGAGCTCTTATAAAAAACTGAAATGTTTTCGTAATTTAATCGCTTTTCTCTCCAGTATTGTATTCGATTATTGCGAAAAATAAATCAATGAAAAATTCAGCAAAATATCCCAACTTACCCCTACTCCTCTTGGCGCAACCTAGGAGCTACTCAACATCCATCCAATCCTGAGTCGAATGGAACCCCGACACGACTCCCAGTTTTGTTGAGAGTCATTCCAACTTCCCTTTTCAGTTCCGTTGGAATTTTTCGGTTTTTGTTGTTTTAGTAGCCGTAGGTGCTTGGGAAGGTAAGAAAGGAGATTTTGACGATATTTGGTCGACACTCACCTCTGGATTGAATTTATAGATTCATGAATAGCATATAGGGCCCATCATCTATTGAATCCACCACGAATTCTACACCAGAAGTGTATCCTCACTATATAGAAAAAAAAATTCTCGGTGTTGCTGTGAGCATCGTTCCCACAACCTCTAGCACGACAGTCCAATATCATAACCGCTAGACCAAACCGCCTTGTGAAAGAGAATAGTCAATTCTCAATCTTAGGAACTAGATTTCAAGGTCGTACGCGTGCGTCGAGTCGCCTTATCATTACATAATTATAATCGCATCGGGCGGCTATCTGGTTGCCCAGTCGCTCTCCCGGCCTCAGACAATGCAGTTCGCTACGTCAGTCTGTGAATACTCAACTCTCACACACGTTTTATTAAAAATATCAATAATTTCTTTAACTGTTTGCTAAAAAGTCACTGAATAAAATAAGAAAAAAAAAGTGTTGTTCAACTCCGCCACAAAATACGAAATTGTCCTGAATAAAAAAAGAAAAAAAAAGTGTGGTTCAACTCCGCCACATAATCAAAATAATTCTATGGTTCAACTCCACCACATAATACGAAATTGTCTTAAACTAATTAGGAAAATAAAAATAAAAATCTATGGCTCAATTTAGTCACTGAATCAAGAAAATTCTATGGTTCAACTCCACCTAATGAGAAAATCAAAAAGTCACATAATCAAAATAATTCTATGGTTCAACTCCACCTAATGAGAAAATCAAAAAGCCACATAATCAAAATAATTCTATGGTTCAACTCCGCCATAAAATTAAATAAATATCTATGGTTCAACTCCACCACAAAATACGCTAGCCATTGACTAAAAAATAAAAAATCCATGGTTCAACTCCACCACATAATCAAAAAATATCTATGGTTCGACTCCACCATAAATACGAAAAAATATCTATGGTTAAATTCAACCATAATTTTGAGGTGAGCCAGGATCGGTATATTCATACTACTTATATATATATATATATATATATATATATATATATATATATATATATATATATATATATATATATATATATATATATATATATATATATATACACTATATATATATATATATATACACTCCTGCTCAAAATTAGTGCACCACCATCCATTTCTTCGTTTGTCCCCTTGTGTCTTCCCTTATCAACTATCAACCAAAATTTTATATACAAATTTTTTCAGGCTAAGAATTGCATAGCAAATTATCCTCGTTTTCTACGCAGTAGAAAAGAGAACAGATCCGGCGAGGCGCGAAGCGCCGAGTATATATATATATATATATATATATATATATATATATATATATATATATATATATATATATATATATAATTCCAGACGATAACGCTCCTTAGGATTGAGATAAAAATGCCATTCTTGCGCCGAAAAGTCAAGCTTTCCAAACGAAAGGATGAATTCGTTGGCCAACAATAATTTTTGAGCACTTTAAATTGGTAAAATTTCAAAAAGTAACTAAAATTAGCTAAAAACGGCTAAAACTCGTTAAATTTATATTTTTTAGCAAAGTTTTAGTCAAAAATAGTTTATCAATGGCAAACTAGAATATTATTAAATTTATGCAAAAAATTATGCAGAAAAATTTACTTAAATTTCATCATTATTTGCTGAAAAATCGATGAAAAGGCTCCCTAAAAAAGGCTAGTTTCCAAATCTTTCTTGAGTCGCAGAGTATTACTTAGAACGAATTTTGTTGCCATAAAATTGGTTATTAACTAATTTCAAAGTGCTCAAATTTCAAAACAATGTAACATAATATAAGAAGATAAATTATAAAATTTCGCTCATAGAACATGCTGCGTGACTGCAACTTCTTTGGCATTTACTATAAAGCGTAAATTGTGAGGTACTGGAGCTGTAAAGGTGTGAACCCTCGAGGGTCGCACGATGCGCCATGTTTTAATCATATTATTATACATGGGGTTATATAATAACTATAGACCGATGATCTGCGTAGAAGCGCTATCTATTACAGAAAAAATAAACCTTTGCATAATAATTTACTGTTTTTAGTAGGTAATTGCAACAGCTTCATGAAATGTTGAACGAAAATTCTCTAAAGGAGCCCGCTATATAAATGATCTCTAGAAAATATAACGAATTAATTCTTCCCACACCCATTCTGCCTAACCTCAACATAAAATAATTAAAACATAGAGATTTATTGGAAAACTTATGTGCATTTTAGTCAGTAGGCATATTCTTATGTAATGTGATACCTATTTTGTAGTAGAAATAATAGTAATTGAAACTAACATTTCGCAGGTACGTTTCAATTTTGACGCCCTTGTTCGCATTGTTCATCCCCACACTCATCCCCATGTACTTGGGAAATTTAAGTCTGATGGACGCATTCGGCCTTTGCATCGCTCTATGGCAAGCAGTTCTGCATGGTACTTGGTCCGTCAACAGCGCTGCTCACATGTGGGGTAACAAACCTTACGATAGGTGAGATTTAAAAAACTAGTTACCTACCATTAATATTTTGCCTAATCGAGACTGTAACATAACCTTCCCACACTCATGGTTTGACATTCACGCTTATAACAGTAAATAGACTTCAACCCAGTTTCAAGACGTTTCAACTCAGGTGCAATGGTTTGTAACCTTTGTTAGATTCAGTTACTATCTATATGTCTATTTTTAATCTAACCCGTTTGTCATTATTCGCATTATTTGTACCTATTCTGTTGCTTCCTCACTACAGAAGGCAAGGAAGCTTTGTGTACGTGAAAGGAGTCGGAAAAACGTTAATTTCCAAAATCAAAATGTCCACTTGCTTTTTGCGTTTCAGAGCTTTCTGATCAATTTCGTGTCTGTCTATTTGCCTGATAACGTTTCTTTATTAGGACAGTTAGAATTATACCTTTACAATAAAAGGCCTTTCTGTCCTTTATAAGGAATTTAGGTGCCCCCCCCCCCCCAACCCCCCAGAGGTGCAATGGGGGCCTAAATCCTCATAAAAAGGTAGAGGAGAGTAACAGGCATCCCGTCAGAGAGATACCATTCCCCTACTAATAGCTTTTAATGAGCCATTTTCGGGGAAGGTTAGTTTCCCAGTCGCCTGGGATCCCATCCAACGCCAAACTCAGCTGTCAATAAGATCGAAACAGACCGCGGCGCCCATTGATTCATCAACGGAACGCCGACGGCGCTATCTCTGGTGCTCTGACGGGAGCTCGATGGACCTCACAGGAGGTAACTCTGTTACACTTCTCCCCTTAAAGACATCCTTGATTGAAGATCAAGGATGTTAACTGGGTGGAATAGTTGATAGCTGAGAACTGATGCTCATTCATTCATAAATAGCTGCATTGGCGATTGTGGATGGGGGAATAGAAATTAAAACAGGATTGTCAATGAATCTTCATAAGAAGTATATTCATTGAACAATCGGGACAAAACGGATGCTCAACTATGGAGACTTATACCTTAGGAAATCAAAATATATATAGAAATTAATTTGCCCAACATTGGGGACTTTAAATTAAATTGCCCAACTATGGGGACTTAAATGGTGCACTAACCTGGTAATTGACATATAGCAATACTCAGGCGGCATGAAATTTAAATAATATAAAATGAATTTGCCCAACTATGGGGACTTAAATTGTGCACTAACCTGGTAATTGACATAATAGCAATACTGAGGTGGCATAAAATTGAAAAAAATATGGTATATAAAATATAAAAGGGGAATAAAAGAGAAATTATAAGTCAAAGACCAATGAAATTATTTATATACCAAAGGGTGATAATGGGAGTTCCTTCTGGAATCCCGGGCCATGTTTCTTCTGAAACATTAACGCCCCAAAAAAATAGTGGAATGGACTACTAGGCGTCAGCCGTGCATAATCCAAACCACGCTCTGCTACCACATAAGGAATTTAGGTGCCCCCCCCCCCCCCCCGAGGTGCAATGGGGGCCTAAATCCTCATTAAAAGGTAGAGGAGAGTAACAGGCATCCCGTCAGAGAGATACCACCCCTACTAATAGCTTTTAATGAGCCATGTTCGGGGAAGGTTAGTTTCCCAGTCGCCTGGGATCCCTTCCAACGCCAAACTCAGCTGTCAATAAGATCGAAACAGACCGCGGCGCCCATTGATTCATCAACGGAACGCCGACGGCGCTATCTCTGGTGCTCTGACGGGAGCTCGATGGACCTCACAGGAGGTAACCCTGTTACACCTTAATTTGGTTTTTTCATGATCTCTAGCGTTTCACCCCAGGAACTAGGGCTTCTTAAGGGAGACAAAATTCTAATTACAAAATTCAAAATTTGTAAATTAAATACTTATCTTTTTTTTGTGGTAAAAACTCGATTTTGTCTCCCTGAAGAAGCCCCAGTTCCTGGTGAGAGACGTTGGAGATATTTAAAAAACTAATTTAAGGACGGAAAGGCCTTTTATTGTAAAGTTATCTGCCGGATGTCTGTCTGTCTGTCGTAAATCCTTGTCACACCCAAAATTATACCCAAGTTGTCGTCCGATTTCGATTAAATTTGCTGGGAATGTGCGGATTAGCTCCTAACGATCCCTTATAATTTTCGGTGCCTTCGGGTCAACAGAATCCTAGATACGCTTGCGCAAACGTGAATTTCTCGTGTTTTTTTGGTCCGATTTCATTCATACTCGGTAGATAGTTGTATTAAAATTTGCTGCGTTTAGAAATTATATTGAAACTATAACCAAGATTAACTTCTCAACCAAGTGACAACAAAACAAGCGGCATTGTTTACTATGTCCATTTATAACATAAATAAATATAAAACTACGACATAAATAGAAGAACAGGTACAAAAGAAATGCGTGATAAATCGAGAGCTTTCCAACGAATAGAGAACGTTTTTTGTGCCATAAACACTAAAGAAGTTTTATTTCCCCAGCAATGGCTTGGTTGTACGTGAAAATCAAAAGAAAGAAGAATTCAGAAACGCTTGCATACGAGTCTGCAACACATTGGGACATTTTATGTCTTTAGTTGAAGACAAGTATGTGTTGCAGACTCGTATGCAAGCTCTAAGAGCCACTCAGCTGATCCGGACCCTGGGCATCGTCACGTAAATGTACTAAAGAGACTACATACGAAATTACAGCTTCCTAGAGTGTAAAACATGGAAATTAGCTTTAAGAGCCACTCATCTGATCCGGACCCTGGGCATGGTCAAGTAAATGTCCTAAAGAGGCTACATACGAAATTACAGCTTCCTATAGTGTAAAGTATAGAAATTACCAATTAAAATTATTTTACCACCGCTTCACAAATCAAACCGTTCTCGCAATATTCGGATCACCTGCTATGAATCACATCATCGAAACACCAGCTCAATGAAATCATCAGAAATTAACAAGCGGTTGCAATCATGTTCACAATATCAATAATTGAGAATGATCACCTGTGTGTAAAAAATTATTCATATAACCATGCTCATAACTCAGCTTGTTGGGCACACACTTCGCAGTAGTTAACATAATATGGTTGGATAAAACGAGAGCTTTCGAACGAATGGTCAACGAATTTTGTGGGATGAAAAACGACGAAGTACCATTTCCCTAGCAACGACTCGGTTGTAAGCGGAAATCATCAGAATATTTGGTAACAAATTTGGTAACGGTTTTCGAGTTATGTGCCAGAGCAAAGACATAAAATGTCAAAAAGAACATTTAGGTTCATTAGCCAAGAGCAGAATAATATATTTCATCCATCACATAATTATGATTGAAGAAACATGTTATGGATAAATGGATAAATATAACTGGATAAATATCAACAAGTGGAGTCACAACTTGCCAATCTTGATACGCCCCTTCAAGTTGATGATCCTCTTTTCAATCCCAATGCATCCCCATGCACCATTCATGTTTATTTCTCGGCACCGATTTTGTGAGAAAATCAGCTGGCATTTCTTCGGTTTGCAAGTGTTTAAGCTCCAGTAGGTCCTTCTGTATTGCTTCACGGATTTTCGATCAGCTTTTGTGCTCCTTGATCGTCATTATAGACTGTAAGCGGTCTCCTGAGCTCAAATCCAAGTTCTGTTAGGAAACGTCTGATGTAGATTCCTTCTTTGAATCCTTCGGCGATTGATAAATATTCGGCCTCAGTACTTGAGAGAGCGACTGTCCTTTGATTTGTCACCTCCCAACTGATGACACCCCCCCCTCACAGAAAATTCACAAGTAAATAGCGCCCATAACTATGTGGTTATAATCAAATATCACGACACTAATGTGTCTTGAAACGTCAACAAACAAATTTTGAAGGGGGTTTAATTTGTTCTTCTTGGTCGATTATATTGAATATAATAAACCAAAACCTATTTCTCTGCCGACCGCCATACGCCGCAATGTTGGTTCGCCGTACCTATTATTATTTTCTGAACTGATGAACGGGAATAGGAACCTGAAACTCGAACAAACAGGATACCAAAACCAACAGAGGAGTCAAGATCTATTGAAATTCTTAAATGGATCTTAAATTATTCTATCAATACATCTATCAGACCAACTTTTTTTCTTCAGTGTGCATCCATCTTGCATGGATTTGGTTTTATGCTGAGTAATTTTCATCACACTTCCCCACTAACTAAATAAATAGTTGCGCGCATGCGCGATGGTTATTACTCCTCCATCAAGGTATAATTTATAGGGCATTTTTCTAGAACATACATATCCAACTTATCAAGATTAGCAAGTTGTGACTCCACTTGTTTATATTTATCCATACCTAGATGTTTCTTTAATCATATGTAATGGATGAAATATATTATTCTGTTCTTGGTTAATGAAACTAAATGTTCTTTTTTCAAAATAATTTCTAAACACAGTCAATTTTAATAGGTTATGGGCCCAGACTCACTTGATATCTGTTTGGTTCTGCCAGGTACAATCTAAGTGAACTTTTGTTGTTGTGAATTTGTTTTTGTGAAACGAGTAGGCAACATTTTGTTCGAGATGTCAACGTCATCATCGATTCTCATTGACTAACTCGGCACATGGGCAGGTCACGTAGAGTCATTGATGATCCGGAACGACGTATGGGATTACGTTAATGGGATGCTGACAAAAGCAACGGATGATGCTGAAAATGCAGAGTGGACATAGAGAAACTAAAAAGCGAAATCTGAACTAATTTTAACTATAAGAGCTTCAGATTTAAAACTTATTAAAGGTTGCGAAACTTCGCATGAAGTGTGGACTAAACTAAAATCAGATTTCCAATCCAAAGGTCCTGCACGGAAAGAAACTTTATTAAAACGCCTAATGCTCCACAAAATGCAGACTGGAGATGACATTAGGGACCATGTTGCTGGATTCATTGATACCGTGGATAAATTGAAGACTTGTTAACTATAATGTTACTTTACAGTTTACCTGAGGAGTACGAAAACTTTCGTGTAGCTATCGAATCTAGGGACGATCTACCTATACCTGATGCATTAAGAACAAAAATAATTGAAGAACATGATGCACGAAAAAACAAATGCTTGGGAGACGATTCAAAAATAAGCAAACATCGAAAATTAAACCAAAACCAAAGCTTATCAAATGTTACTGCTGTAAACGATTTGGACAAAAAGCTCCAGATTGTCCCAACAAGAAAAATGCTAATGTAAACAGCATAACAGAACCTGATGATGTATCTTATCATGTTGCTCTGATGGCTAATAATCAAAATTCAAGCACAGGATCAATATGGAACATCCGCTATCAATATAATTAACCAAGAAGAACAAATTATACCCCTTCAAAATTTGTTTGTTGACGTTTCAAGACACATAGGTAAGTGCCGGGATATTTGATTATAACCACATAGTTATAGGCGCTATTTACTTGTGAAACTCTAGTAACGACAGTGTTGCTGCTCGGTTATTGACATTTTATGTCTTTACTTTGGCACATAAACGAAAAAAGCGTTCAAAAAATGCGTTAAAAAAACTCGGTTGTAAGCGGAAATCATCACAATTATTGGCGCTACTTTCATCTCACTTTATAGTCTCACTTTTCGGCGGGGGATCCATCGCTAAAACATGATTCCATGTTAAAATCGTTGAAAAAAGCGTTAAAAAACTCGGCCCTTCGGGCCTCGCGAAGCCCCCCAGGCGGGGAGCTTCGCCCCCCTGGACCTCCCTTTTTGTTTTTATTTAGAGCCTGCTGCTACAAGTATAGAAACGTAGAATACGCTTTAGCCTCGATTGGACGCTGAACTGCTGAACGTTCAACGGTGATTATCAAACGTGTAACATGACGACGCCGTATTTGCATAAACGGAAGTCTCGGAGAAATCAGACGGAGAAACATTAATATTATAAACATTATAATTTTATAAACATTTATTGGACTTCGGACGAAATTGTAGAAACACAGAATGTGTTTGCGTTGTCGCGCAACCAAGTGACAACCAAACAAGCGTCATTGTTTACTATTCATTTATAACATCAATTTATATAGTTATAGTATGAAACTACGAAAAAAAAAAAACGAAATAAATTCGTGATAAATCAAGAGCTTTCCAACGAATGGTGAACGATTTCTGTGCGATTAAAATGGCGGAAATTCCATTTCCCTACCAACGGCTCGGTTGTACGTGAAAATCATCCGTCACACATTTCGTTCCCATCCCGCGTTCCATTTTCGGCTAGTTAGTCCATGGCTAAAGCGTATTCTACGCTAAAAGCGTTGCGGTTGGTTTTGACATTTTCATGTCTTTGCCCTGGCACATTGCACAAAAAACTGTCACGTAACGTAACGTAAATATTTTGACGATTTCCGCTTACAACCGAGTCGTTGCTAGGGAAATGGTACTTCGTCGTTTTTCATCCCAAAAAATTCGTTGACCATTCGTTCGAAAGCTCTCGATTTATCCAACCATATTATGTTTACTACTGCGAAGTGCGTGGCCAACAAGCTGAGTTATGAGCAAGGTTATTTGAATAATTATTGTGTACACTCAGGTGATCATTCTCAATAATTGATATTGTGAACATAATTTATTGCCACCGCTTGTTAATTTCTGATGATTTCATTGAGCTGGTGTTTCGATGATTTGATTCATAGCAGGTGATCCAAATATTGCGAGAACGGTTTGATTTGTGAACCGGTGGTTAAATCATTTTAATAGGTAATTTCTATGCTTTACACTCTAGGAAGCTGTAATTTCTTATGTAGCCTCTTTAGGACATTGACTTGACGATGCCCAGGGTCCGGATCAGATGAGTGGCTTTTGAAGCTAATTTCTATGTTTTACACTCTAGGAAGCTGTAATTTCGTATGTAGTCTCTTTAGCACATTTACGTGACGATGCCCAGGGTCCGGATCAGCTGAGTGGCTCTTAGAGCTTGCATACGAGTCTGCAGGGGGGTAGGTGATGTAGCCTGGCTCGAATTCAATGAAGTACCCACGGGTGTCGGAACAATGAGTCAACACGATCGCGAATTCAATTAAGTACCCACGGGTGGGCGGTTTCTCTTATGGCCCATTTAATTGATTTGTACGCCCCGCCGTGCGATGCACGGGTGAGATCTGCCTAGTAATAAATACAATAAGAAAACACACATGAAAATGTCCCAATGTGTTGCAGACTCGTATGCAAGCATTTCAAGCTGCTCTGTCTTTCTTATGATTTTTACGTACAACCAAGCCGTTGCTGGGGAAATAAAACTTCTTTAGTGTTTCCACTAATTTCCGTTTCGAAATGGGTTTCCACAACTTCGTCACGAGTGATTTAGTCCATCTCTAGGCCTCGTAGAGTAGAATTACAACGTGAGGAACCACTCTTACGCTGAATTTTTGTTTTGAACCGTAGAATATTATTTAGTAGTGTTTTTGGGGAAGATTTAAAATCATTTAACCCTAGTTTATGAGGTGGGCTTTTTTAAGGCTTTTTCAACAAGAAAAGTATTGAGCAAACCGTCTAGGCATAGAAAGCTTTGACAGAATAGAGCAAATTTTGAGTCTAGGGAACATATATATATATATATATATATATATATATATATATATATATATATATATATAACATTGCACCAATATGGTTTATGTTATTTTTCTGTAAATTTTATCCAAATCATTTCATTCGTCAGTGAGATAATCGGTTATTGTGACACTTACCGTGCTAATATGAGTAGTACTCAAAATTGTCAAAATATGTAGCACAATAGGTGAGATGGTAAACTTAATTTATCATCCCATTTCGATACCCCCTGCTGGCACCCACTCAAGTGTGCCGTTAACACCCATCAAATTTGCTAGCGATCGGCGTTACCCTGGAGACACTAAGAAGAGGTAGCTCACGTTATCCCCAATATCTTTAGCAAACAGCAACCCCGTCAAAATCAACAAAAGTAAAAACTAACCTAATACCGGTGGTGAAGTAAACAGTAACAACTAACATCATAGGTGTTATGACCCTCCAGTATAACTGTCAAATAACTCTAAACATTATAATCCGAGTAAATAAAGAAACCAGGAACGGTGCAAAGGACGGGGAATTCCCAAGAGGATAATGAGGGCTTAAGCCGCGCCACTTCCCTACCTACCCAATGGGCAAGGGACGGGGAAGGGACGCAATATAAGGGCTGTGTTCACAGCCCGTGCAGCAGTCTCGTCCTGGGCACTTTTCTTGGCGCTAGTCTCTGAAACTCAGTGTACTTCATTTACAACACCCCTTTCTTACTTCAAAACTATATGAATTCTTGAATTTAATGGTCTAGATGGGCATTACGACCCGGAGCTATTCCGTTAAATCCGAACCTATATAAAACCTTCTTTTTCTACGACCTTATATTTGAAGCGTGTATTTGCGTATATAGATGGGCATTGCGACCCGGAGCTATCTACGTAAATAAAGTCGGAATAGAATATATTGTCGTAAATTAGTTAGCTCCCTCTAAAATTTGTGAACTAGATGGGCATTGCGACCCGGAGCTCGAACACAAATTTTAGCCTTAAAATTCGCTAATCAAATTGATCCCAATTTTTACTAACGTCTAAACTAGATGGGCAATACGACCCGGGGCTAGTTTTGAGTTAGTATTAAACCCTATATAAATTCCAACACGAGTTACAAAACTCCTCACTTATCAAAGCTTCTAACCTGGATGGGCACTGCGACCCGGGGCCATGTTATAAGCTTGTAAGCAACAATAATTAGCCAGATTTTAAAGCACTTAGATAAATACCTCGCAAGAGGGAAAAGTAATAGTTAGGAACAACTAGGTTCTAACAACTGGTAGACCCCGACGTTGGTTTTACACGCAAATTCACAAACTTCTGGTGACCCCACTACTAAGTGTTCACATAAAATTTGGCTTTCATAAAAACAAAAACACAAAATATATATATTTTTTTTTTGCAAAAATTTTTTCTCTCAAGAAAAGTAAGTTAATTTTCGAAGTAGAAAAATTTTGACAAACGCCATGACTACCCCAGAGACAACTACTTCTGTGTCAACCGCGCACACCAAGTTACCGGAATTCTCATACGGTGATCCGCGGCTATGGTTCGTTCAAGTGGATGCAGCTTTCGCGGCCGATCGTATTACAGCACAGTCAACAAAGTTCAACAAGGTGATCGCCGCCTTACCTGTGGAAGTGCTAAAGGCAGTATCTGACATCACCGCCTCCGATGCCAGCGCCTACTCTACGCTGCAGACGCGCCTCATTGACACCTACGGAGACACAGAGAACAAACGACTCAGCAATCTCCTCTCATCATCATTCGCAGGGATACAGAAACCGTCTCTTCTCCTCACTTCCATCAGGTACGAGGCCTCGGCCGACTTTCCTACGAGCTTACTAAAGATGATTTGGTTCAATAATTTACCGCAGCGAACGCGGGAACTATTATCAGCATCCACGGAAACCGATCTCGATAAACTAGCAACCATAGCCGACCGCATTCACGATACCGCCACCACATCAATCACCAAAATTGATGACCCTATGGAGGCGATGAACCGACAACTCCAACAGCTGCAACAACAGCTCAACAATCTCACGGACCATAGATCTTGGAGCCGTTCTACTTCGCCTAGATCCCGACCTTCAACCTCACGGAACCGCCCAGCATCACCTTGCGCATGTTCCGCTAGAAAGCGCAGCCCTACCCCCAAGAAGTTTGATGAATTTTGTTATTTTCACAAGAAATGGGGAAAGGCAGCACGGAAATGCCAAGCTCCCTGCAAATGGCCGGGAAAACGGAAGACAGTAGCTACCACGGCGGGGGTAGCTACTTCCCAACCTTCTAACCGCCTCTACATCAAGTGCTCTGCTCTTAGAACTTCGTTTTTGGTCGACAGCGGGGCACAAGTCTCCATTATCCCAAATTCTCTCTGCAAACGGCGTCAACCAAGAATCGGATCACTAGTGGCAGCCAACAATACACCTCTATTATCGTATGGAACTATATCAGCCACTATCATCATTGGGGAAGAGAAATTCCCATGGACCTTTACAGTGGCAGATATTTCGCAAGCCATACTTGGGGCGGACTTCCTGAGCTATTACAACCTACTGCCAGATCTACGGAACAAACGTCTCATCCGACAGGAGTATGGCGCAAGCCTTCCAGCGTATACAGCAGCAGTGCACAAACAACCTACTCCTCAACAACTCATAGATCAGTACAACCCCACCCCAAGAATATTCAGATCCAGGTGTGTACCACCACATTGAAACTTTGGGACCACCTACACACGCGAAAGCACGCCGCCTGCATCCAAACAAACTCCGAGCAGTAAAAGCAGAATTTGACAGAATGCTGAAAGCTGGCATAATCAGACCTTCGAAATCACTGTGGGCCAGTCCCCTACATGTTGTCGAAAAACCAGACGGATCCATTCGGCCATGCGGAGACTATAGACAGCTTAATACGAAAACGATACCAGACAAATATGCAGTTCCGAACATAAGGGATTCCAACACACTCCTGCACGGTGCTACGGTATTTACGACTCTTGATATACAGAAAGCATTCCATCATATCCCTATTTATGAGTCTGACATCCCTAAAACTGCCATTATTACGCCTTTTGGTCTCTTTGAATTTCTACGAATGGGCTTTGGATTACGAAACGCAGATCAGTCCTGGCAACGTTTCATGGACCAAATTCTGAGGGGCCTCAACTTCGTATTTGCATATTTGGATGACGTATTGATTTTTTCTAAAGATGAACAGCAGCATGCCCTACACTTAAAAGAAGTCCTTGACCGATTCGCGAAGTACGGGCTACATCTCAACAAAGAAAAATGCCTCATCGCACGCCGTCAGATAAAATTTCTGGGACATAGCATATCTGCTCAAGGCATTTTACCATTAGCGGAGAAGGTCAACGTCATCCAACAGATACCACTACCAGCCACGTTCGAACAATTGCGACGTTTTTTGGGGATGGTTAATTTCTACCGCCGCTGCTTACCCCACGCCGCACAGACGCAACAGCCGCTGCATACCTTACTCCACAATACCAAAAAGAAAGACAAACGCCCCATACCATGGAGCGATGCCGCCAGGTATGCGTTCGATCTAACTAAGAAACAACTTGCAAATGCGACCTTACTGTTTCATCCTTCGCCATACGATCCTCTAGTCCTCCACACAGACGCCAGCGATACTGGAATCGGCGCAGTACTACAACAACGATCCGAAAACGGAACCCTACAACCTTTAGGGTTCTTCTCAAAATCACTATCTCCAACTCAGAGAAAATACGCAACATTCGATCGCGAGCTCCTCGGAGTTTACGAAGCTATCAAACACTTCAGGGATCAAATAGAAGGACGTAGCCTCCGCATTGTTACAGATCACAAACCTCTGATCCACGCAATGACGCAAAATCCGAAGACCGCATCCCCAAGACGAATCAGACACCTCACATTCATCAGCCAGTTCACCACAGACATCATCTACACCAAAGGTGATGACAACGAAGCAGCCGATGCTCTCTCGCGCATTTCAACGGTTGACTTCAAGGACATCGCTCGACTAATTGCTGATGAACAAGCAACAGACCCCTCGCTGACACAATTCCGAAGCCGATATCCAGACCGACTGACTCAACGGATGATAAATGGACACAACATATGGTGCACTGCCGACTCAGAGGGAATAGCATACTTACCACATTCGCTGCGGTTTGTAACGTTCAAACGGCTACATGAACTTTCTCATCCAGGCATCAGGGCCACTAGAAACTTAGTCAAATCGCGCTATTTCTGGCCAAGCATTAATAAGGAAGTCACCAACTGGACCAGGGCCTGTACTGCGTGTCAGGAAGTCAAAATCACTAGACATACCAAAACGCCACTTCAACAATTTCCTGCGGTTAAGGCCCTGGAGCATTTACATGTTGATATCGTCGGTCCCCTGCCACCCTCTAATGGTATGACATACTGCATAACCATGATAGACAGAACAACTTCATGGATGGAGTGCATACCAACCTCATCAATTTCTGCTGACAACGTCTCCTCGGTGATCCTTCACCACTGGATATCACGCTACGGAGTACCAGCTACCATAACGTCAGACCAAGGCAGGCAATTCGAGTCAGCACTCTTCCAAGACCTGATGAAACGCCTGGGAACCAATCACATCAGGACCACAGCATATCACCCGCAGGCAAATGGGAAAATAGAGAGATGACACAGATGCCTAAAAGCAGCACTCTCATCATACCCGCAGCCTACGAAATGGGCTCACAACTTGCCATTAGTCCTGATGGGTCTTAGAGCAACCCCCAACCTTGAAGACGGACTCTCCCCGGCACAAAGACTTTTTCACACAGATATCAGGCTTCCTACAGACCTCATAAATCCTAGCCCTGTGGAGAACTCTACTCCTGCAGCACACCTTAAAAATAATATAAAAAATAGTGCTAAAGTATTTTTGCCAAAACATTTCACAGACGCCACACACGTTTATCTTCTCAAACCTGTGAAACCTCCCGCACTGGCACCGCATTATACGGGACCACACGAGGTGATAAAACGCACAGATAAAACATTAACAGTGAAGATAGACAACGAAAAACATGTAGTGTCTGCCGATCGCTGCAAGCCTGCATACGAGCTGATAATCGACAACAACGGAGAGAGCACTAATCTCCGTTGCAAACCTTCGTCCAAATTAGCTGTCAATCACAATAATCCCCCAAATCCGAAAGAGAAAGTTTCGCACGAAACACGGCTACCTGCTCCTATACTATCCAAAGGGTCAAACTTACCCCCTCCACGGAGGTCACCCAGACTACATAAGAGGGTGACCTTCGCGATACCAACTCAATCTGTATCAATAATCCAAACATGTCAGAACTCCCGATCGACCTCTGTACCGTCCAGCTGGACTACAAATACTTGTGCTCGACAACCCGGTGGTACCCTTCACCGACGAAATCCCCGAACTCAGTGAAGAAGAAGAGAACGCACTCCTCGAGGATACCACGCGAACGGGACCCATGGGTAATCAAGATACGCCGACTCAGCGACCATAACACAAGAAACCGGCCCCAACTATTCGCCAAACCACTATTGCATTGTTAAGACGCCTCACGTCAGTCAACACCAACGTTCCATATACCTACCTGTAAGACAAAACTATTCTGTAAAGTTCCAAAGACATGCAAAACCAGTCGATAGATGGTAATATTTCTAAATATGTGACATATTGTTCAAATTGTGTACGACTGGTGAATAACCTTGTTCACTTTATTCACTCGAATTCTAGGGGGGCCTGTGTTATGACCCTCCAGTATAACTGTCAAATAACTCTAAACATTATAATCCGAGTAAATAAAGAAACCAGGAACGGTGCAAAGGACGGGGAATTCCCAAGAGGATAATGAGGGCTTAAGCCGCGCCACTTCCCTACCTACCCAATGGACAAGGGACGGGGAAGGGACGCAATATAAGGGCTGTGTTCACAGCCCGTGCAGCAGTCTCGTCCTGGGCACTTTTCTTGGCGCTAGTCTCTGAAACTCAGTGTACTTCATTTACAACACCCCTTTCTTACTTCAAAACTATATGAATTCTTGAATTTAATGGTCTAGATGGGCATTACGACCCGGAGCTATTCCGTTAAATCCGAACCTATATAAAACCTTCTTTTTCTACGACCTTATATTTGAAGCGTGTATTTGCGTATATAGATGGGCATTGCGACCCGGAGCTATCTACGTAAATAAAGTCGGAATAGAATATATTGTCGTAAATTAGTTAGCTCCCTCTAAAATTTGTGAACTAGATGGGCATTGCGACCCGGAGCTCGAACACAAATTTTAGCCTTAAAATTCGCTAATCAAATTGATCCCAATTTTTACTAACGTCTAAACTAGATGGGCAATACGACCCGGGGCTAGTTTTGAGTTAGTATTAAATCCTATATAAATTCCAACACGAGTTACAAAACTCCTCACTTATCAAAGCTTCTAACCTGGATGGGCACTGCGACCCGGGGCCATGTTATAAGCTTGTAAGCAACAATAATTAGCCAGATTTTAAAGCACTTAGATAAATACCTCGCAAGAGGGAAAAGTAATAGTTAGGAACAACTAGGTTCTAACAATAGGCATATATAAACAAAACATAACATAGGCTTTTTGATGATTTCCGCTTACAACCGAGTCGTTGCTAAGGAAATGGTACTTCGTCGTTTTTCGTCCCACAAAATTCGTTGACCATTCGTTCGAAAGCTCTCAATTTATCCAACCATGTTATGTTAACTACTGCGAAGTGCGTGGCCAACAAGCTGAGTTATGAGCATGATTATATGAATAATTGTTTACACACAGGTGATCATTCTCAATTATTGATATTGTGAACATGATTGCAACCGCTTGTTAATTTCTGATGATTTCATTGAGCTAGTGTTTCGATGATTTGATTCATAGCAGGTGATCCGAATATTGCGAGAACGGTAGTTAAATCATTTTGATAGGTAATTCCTATAGGTACTTTACACACTAGGAAGCTGTAATTACGTATGTAGCCTCTTTAGGAAATTTCCTTGACGATGCCCACGGTACGGATCAGATGAGTGGCTCTTGGAACTAATTTATATGCTTTACACTCAAGGAAGCTTTAATTTCGTATGTAGCCTCTTTAGGACATTTACTTGATGATGCCCAGGGTCCGGATCAGCTGAGTGGCTCTTAGAGCTTGCATACGAGTCTGCAACACATACGAGTCTGCAACTAAAGACATAAAATGTCCCAATGTGTTGCAGACTCGTATGCAAGCGTTTCTGATTTCACTAGACGTTTTTTCTGAATAATGATTATCCTCAGTTCAATATTCTGGATGTCAGCCTGTTAGTCCTAGAATTCTTACACTACAACCATAATAAACCAACAACCGCCCGCGTGGTTACTTTTTTTCAATGTGTGCGTGGTTGTTAATTCACGGGGGCGTTTTAACGAGACGTTTAACTCTACACCCTGACTTGCTCCTTAGTTCGACTACCCACCGGGTGGCATTCCCAGCACTCCAGTCGCCATGGGATGTTATACAGATCAGTTTTTTGCTTAGATAAGTGGTATGGATGCTCGCTACGCTCGCATCTCAAAAAAACATGACATCAAGTAGTCAATCCCATTGTGAAAATTCAGATTACTTAGTCAGGGTCTATAGTCTCATGATTTGATTGTTCGAGAACGTCTCGAATACTACTTTCGTGATAGTAAATCTGTTTTTAAGAGACGTCTATATGTAAATCATGCATCGAGTTCTTCAAACCTCAACTGTTTTCTTTCTTTTTCTGTTCAAGTTCCGTAAGTGCTTCTGAGAACGTCTTCGTGTCTCTCTTCGCGCACGGAGAGGGCTGGCACAACTACCACCACGCTTTTCCCCAGGACTACAAGGCAGCTGAGATCCCGTACTTCGTAAACTTGTCAACCGCCGTCATCGATTTTTTCAGCATTTTCGGTTGGACGTACGATCTCACAACCACAAAATCGGAGTTGATAGCCAAGAGGGCCTTGAGAACTGGGGACGGCACCCACTCTCCTGCCAATGTCCGGCAGTTGGAAAATGATAAGATTTACCCTAAATATGATAGCCACCTTATCAGAATTTGGGGCTGGAATGACCCTGACTTGCCCGAAGAACATCGGAAACATGCTGAGATACTCTATCCTGAAAAACTTCAAGAACATAAAGCCACATCGAATAAAAGGTACTAAAAGCATTCCGATTGGGAAACCATGGGACGAACGATAAGTCTCTAATATATTCTACATTTTGCTAGGCTACCATTATGAACAGAATTCAAATTGAATCTTTTAGTGATAAGAATCAAACCTTTTGTTTCTGTCAATTGGTATTAGCCACCGAGTATTTTATTAATATACTTTATTAAACATTCTGTACCCGAATCTGCTTATGAACTTCCAATGAAATGAGGATTACAATTGTATCACTATTATTTGTATACTAACAATTCTTATTTAAACGTTTAAAAAGTCATTAATTATTAATTAATTAAAAGATTAAAATTAACTTATTTATAGAACATAATTAGAGTAGAGCCTCGATTATCCGCGGGCGGATCATCCGCGGTGCGGTTTAACCACGAGTGTCACGAAAAAAAATTATTAATTAGGAACCTCGATCTTGACCGTGTCTTTTGTTCACCGTTCATGATTTTAGTGATTTACATGTAGAGAAGTGGCTTCTGTTGTACTGTACATTTTTCAAAAGTGTTACATTTTCATGTTTTTTGTACAATAAAGCATAGTTTTTATGCTGAAATTTTTTTTTTGTTTTTTTTTTTTACCTTATTTTTAGGTTTTTTTATTATTATTATCCGCAATTTTCGCTATCCACAGTGCCCTTGCCACCCAATTCCGCAGTTAATTGGGGTTCTCCTGTATTATTCTACCTTGCATCCTTGTATAATGCAATGATGTAATTTATGTATCCAACGGTGCTGGCCGCCCCCATTGATAGTTTCCAAGGCAATGAATCATTCATTTATGTATGAAGTGTGGTAATCAGCTGATTAGCCTTAAGATGTTAGCACTGTTCAGCAGCAGATTTGCTTAATTTCTCAGAAATTAAATTAATTTTTCTTAGGTGTGTAAATGTTTCGTACGTAATGTTCAATTCATTATTATTTATTTATGTCAATAAGCATTCCATTCATCTATCTATCTAAATGATTATTTTTTTCCTAATATGACACGTTTGAGGTAAGCTGCATTCGCAGAAAATCCCTTATTAGTTATTTGAATCCACCTAGAGTAAAGTTGGTGTCTACCTATAACTACTTAAGTACCTATCTGTGTATATGTTTTACGGACACTGTGTTCAATTTTCGATATCTAATTATTATCTACCTATTACGAAGGAATTTCTTCTGAGGAAGATTTATTGAAAATGGAATTCCATTGTAATCGTACCAGCTGGTTCATCGTCGTAGGTTATTAGAGGATCTTCACACTCAAAATGTAAAATAGGTAATTTTGGAAAAATCGGTAGTTAAGAGCGGACGAGTTGGGGAAAAGTTAGAGGAGGATAAATTTAGAGATTGCCTCGAAATTTGTGGGATGACGAAGTGAGGAGTGCGGAGAAGTCGAAATTTAGCCCTGCAACTCTAAGGTAAATGAGGTAACTCAAGCTATATTTATAAGAATATCAGAACGTGCAGAAACAGAGGGACATAATATGTTCATTTGACATGGATATGTCTTTTGGCTGGGGGTCAAGGAATTTTTCGCGACACTTTTTTTTCCCGACCGACCATCGTTCACACTTTTTTTTCCCGACCGACACTTTTTTTCCCGACCGGCACATTTTGTATTGATATTCACGTACAACCAAGGCGTTACTAGGGAAGAGTAACTCCCATAGTTTTCATAGTAGGAAAATCGTTCGCCACTTTTTGGAATGCTCTAATTTTATCGTAACATCTCATGATTCCTAAGCCATTGTTGGGTCAAGGAAAGCTGATTTATTACGCTAAGTTATAAACTAATATCAATAAGTAACCATAATGAACTAGTAATGCCAAAAGAAGGCACTATATGGTAGGTACTATTGAGTAGTAGGTACTTGTAAGCAGTAGGTACTAGACATGAATGAAAAAGCGTCAAGCGGGGGAGCGTCACGCGGAGAGCGTTACGCGGAGATTCCCTAATGATCCCACGATTCTGAGATTTGGTATGTAGCCCCTTGAGGACTTCTGAACACAACTGACCGATCCCAGATCAGCTGAGTGGCTCTAGAATCCAGTTTTTTCCCTAATGATCCCACGATTCTGAAATTTGGTATGTGGGCCTTTGAGGGACTTCTGAACACAACTGACCGATCCCAGATCACCTAAGTGGCTCTAGAATCCAGTTTTTTCCATAATGATCCCACGATTCTGAGATTTGGTTGTAGCCCCTTGAGGGACTTCTGAACACAACTGACCGATCCCAGATCAGCTGAGTGGCTCTAGAATCCAGTTTTTTCCCTAATGATCCCACGATTCTGAGATTTGGTTAAAAACTAATATTGTTTTGTAACCATAATGGAAAATCTTGTGAAATGAAGGCACTACATGGTTGGTATGCAATTGAGTAGTAGGTACCAACTGGTAAGCAGTAGGTACTAGACATATCCATGATCTTTTGTTTTTCCCATCAAGGGAGAAATTAAACTACTTCTACTTTTGACACGGATATGTCTTTTTTGTAAACACAGGTTTAAATAATAATACCCTCATTTTAGCGAATTTTCTTAGAAAATGAAGCTATTGCAATGGCTCCAAAAATTCTAAAATAAAAATTTTCAAAAATTTTCTTCATCGAAATCTGTTTTGAGGCATTCTGAAATGATTCCTGGATTTTAACGCTTTTTTATATGTATATATATATATATATATGTATATATATATATATATATATATATATATATGTATATATATATATATATATATGTATGTGTCATTCCAGACGATAACTCTCGATAGAATTGAGATAAAAACTTCGTTCTTTCGCCAAAAAATCAAGCATTTCAAAAGAAAGGATGAGTTCGTTGGACAACACTTTTTGAGCACATTAAATTGGTCAAATTTCAAAAAATGTACTCAAAAAATCTCTAAAAATAGCTAAAAACGAGTAAAAATCGTTCAATTTATATTTTTTGGTAGAATATTGCTCAAATAAAGTTTATTAACTATAAAATAGAACATCCAAAAATGTATGTACACAATTATGCTGAAAAATGTACTTAAAATTCATCAAAATTTGCTAAAAAATCGACAAAACCTGCTAAAAAAGCTAAAAATTCAGAACCTCTATTTGAATAGCAGGTTATTATTTAGAATACGTTTTTTGCCATAAAATTAATGGTTAACGATTTCCTTGCACTCAAAAAGCTCAAATTTCAAAACAATTCAACATTATACAGTACGATAATTTACGAAAATTCGCTCATACGATCATGCTGCATGAATGGAACTTTTCAATTTACTTTAGAAACAAAAACGTTTAATAAACACTCACGATAAAATTAAATGAACAAAGTACATTTTTGATTAAAGATGAGTATAAAAATAAAATATTACCTTGTTAAACATTTTTGTCTATTACTGGTAAATGTGAAACAGTGAATAATTCACTTCAATCGAAAAACACTGGTTGCTATCAGTTAAGAAAACACGATTCGTTTCTTTCTTCGGCGAAACAGTAGGTAGGTTGATGTATTATATTTGATGTACAAGGTTATGTATTATTACCGTCACCGAAAGCTGTAAACGAGAGACAAATACTGTGGGTACCTACCGTAACTTAAATAAACTGATGAATACAAACGTATCCCTATTAATAAAAATTGTACTCCTTACCTCCAGCCTTATGTTTTTTAGAGAAGAAAGATGTTATCTTCCATGCTCGTTTTTTTGACGGAGCTAAACTCAAACACTAAAAACACTTTACTTCGCATTTAAGTTTGGTTTCTACTGCTCCTCTACTCACGAAAGGGCAACGATGGACGACAGCAAGACGCGGACTCAACACCACCGTTGCCAATCTGCTTTGATGATTTTTCTTTGATGATATGTCTTTGCTCTGGGGGGTCAAACAAAAATTTCCGTCACGCAAAATTGATTTTTCCCGACCGATACTTTTTTTCCCGACCGGCACATTTTCTATTGATTTTCACGTACAACCAAGGCGTTACTAGGGAAGAGAAACTCCCATAGTTTTCATAGTAGGAAAATCGTTCGCCACTTTTTGGAATGCTCTCATTTTACCACGACATTTCATGACCTCTATGCCATTGTAGTGTCAAGGAATGCTGATTTTTACTCTAAGTTAAAAACTAATATTGTTTTGTAACCATAATGGAATAATCTTGTGAAAAGAAGGCACTACATGGTTGGTATACAATTGAGTAGTAGGTACCAACTGGTAAGCAGTAGATACTAGACATATCCATGATCTTTTGTTTTTCCCATCAAGGGAGAAATTAAAATGCTTGATTTCGAAAACACTGTCTCCTACAGAACAGCGACACTCCTCAGTTGAAAAAGAGGCACTCGCAATAGTTGAAGCACTCACAAAGTGGAGGCAGCGTTGATTTTGACATGGATATGTCTTTTGGCTGGGGGTCAAGGAATTTTTGACATGGATTTGGCTGGGGTTCAAGGTTTTTTATTTGAAACATGAGATTGACTTGAGATGATACCTACTTAGTTTTTCACGAGACACGTGTCGTTGATTTTTAATTAAATTCCGAAGTTTTGATGACGTCACCAGTGCACATAGCTGGATACACGAAGTGTAAGATACATGAGTCCGCTGAGACAACTAAGCAAGTGACCTTGATGATAATGGTGAGAAACGCTCCGCCACAAGGTGCGCCTTCAGGAGCAGGAGAGTTGACTGTACAAAGGAATATTTCTGCTCTATAAGCGACCATTCTGTTTACATGACTGCAAGCAACCGCGTTCTATTTATTTTCTATACAATTCCGTTCTTTTTCTTACTAAAATGAGTCAAGTTGAAAGCAGTTTCTTTTAGTACACGAGTGCAACTCAAATTCTATCGGCTTCTAATCTATCAACAACTTCAGTCACCCATAGTGAATGGTACCTCAGCAGGAACAAACCAAAGTTTTCTTCTCCGAGGATCACGTGGAACACAAAAGAAATATTTCCTCCCGTTTTTTTCTAGCATCATAACATTCCCGCATAAAGCACTGCTGTCTACTCATAATTGATTGGAGAGAAAACAGAACTAATTATAATAAGCTGGACTCTCCCGTAGGGGGGGACCCTTCAGGTCCTACAGGGTTGGCGTCCTTGCGGCCCCGAGATAGCGTTGGTTCACCCTAGTAGCTTCTCCGTGGAGCTGGGGATATAGGGATCCTCAAAAGACCTCCCTCAAAAGCATTTCCTACTGAGTGGTGAAGTACTGTGATTGTTAACAGAATGTATAGTAGTGGCGTGGTCCATTGTTTAGGATTACGGTCTCCTAAGCCGAAGGTCGTGGGTTCTCGAGACCTGCTGAATATTAATTTTTTTTTTTTTTTTTTTTTTTTTTTGCTCGTACAACTCCCGAAATATACTTCTAAAACGTCATTCTGACCTCCATGTCCACTAATCTGCATTTTTACTAAGGGATTGACTACTTGATGTTATGTATTTTTGAGATGCGAGCTTGCGAGCATCCAGACCACCAAACTATACACATCATTCTGATCTACATGTCCAACTAATCTGCATTTTTACTAAGGGATTGACTGGAACTTTTTCAATTTTGGCGCTCAGAAGGTCAGTTGATTTCAAAATGAGCTAATCGATGTGTTGGGAGGCTGAATCGATACTATCGAGAGTGGCTATTCGATGGCAGTAAATAAGAGTGGGGGATCCCTATATGTCAGCTCCACGGAGACGCAAGTGGTTCACCCTAGGTGATAGGCCTAGACGTTGATCCAACGTGCCCTCCATGTTTGTTCGTCTGATCTTCTGGCATCAGGAAACAAGCGTGTTGGGTCTAGTACTCTTCCCTCCCTCTCTTTTCCTTTTTCCTGATCTCCCTTCAGCATTCCCAACACGGTCCTCACACAAACAAATGTCACAACACAAAACACTCACACTACACACAGGGGCGAGGCTTGTGCTACAACCTCTGGTGGCCCCCGTAATGTGGAGGATGGAGCAGGTTTCCACTCCAAGAGGAGCTGGGCGAGGGAGCAACCTCGCCACCGTCTGTGGGCTGACGCAAGTAACGCCCGTAAAAATCCCCTATGTCCTGTAGTATCGGTTGACGGCCGGGTTGGGATGTTGCAGGGCATGTGGGGGCCCCCTTTCGACCAACAACGGACCAGCGAAGAGGCCACAATCAATATGCCGGTGGAGGTAGCATTGGTCCCGATGTATGTATATATATATATATATATATATATAACATATGGAATTCTTCATGGATTCTGGAATTGAGTTTGAAATAAAAACCGCGAGATTTCGATCCACAAGAATACTTCATCTAAACGCGAATTTGATTCGTCTTCATTGGAAATTACGGGAGTCAGACTCCTAAAAAGCAGTAGTTAGGATTCGACGGATTTTATAACTGTAGCTACTCCAGTATCTGAGATTCCAACGTTATTTCGCCTCAAAAAGCGTAGGAAACAGGTTATACCGATAATAAATTGTCTCGTAATGTGTTATTAGTACGGGAAAATTGGGATTTTTTGCCAACAAAATGCGTCCATCGATGAAACTTTGGTTATAACTTTATTTTAGCAGTAGAATTTGATATCTGAAGAGTCTTCAAAAATTAAAGTGGTGGAATCTGATTTTACAGATGCGGAGTGGGGGAAAATGTTAGAAATCATAAATTCACGTAAAAAGTCGCGTGAAGGGTCTTTTCCTTAGTATTTTTTAACGCTGAATCACATAAAACCATTTTCCACACGATTAAAGTTCGTATAATAGGTAAATATGAGAAGGATTTTTTAAGAAAAAAAAGTATAATTCACACCATTTACTTTTTTTTTTTTTTTTTTTTTTTTTTTTTTTATGTAGCACTACTCTACTTTTTTTTTAATAGACATCTCTTTTACGGAAGGTTTTAAATAAATTGTGCCACGTTTTTCACACGGAAACTATTAACAATCAACACCAGTGGTTTTTGCGTACAACCGCTCCGTTCCTAGGGGAGTGTTGTAACCCCGTTGGTTTTGATCTTAAGAAATACCGTTCACCTCTCGTTGCGAAGCTCACAATTTACCTCAAAACATCACGGCCCCTAACACCCTATTCCATAAATCATGTAATACATTTGGCATTTAAACGACACTTTTTTGGCATGTAAACGACTGTTTTAAAATATGACGAGGAGACTTCAACGGGATTAGGTAAGAAGCGTGTTTCAATTTCCTCTTTCTGATTCATTAGACGGCAAGATGATACAGGTCAGGTGATGTTTTTATACACCTACCAATTAATTTATTTTTGACATGGTTATTGCGATTCATCCTGATCTGCTTAGTCAGATGAATTCTCTACTCTTCACTCTTGAAACAGTGAAATTTTAAAGGAAAGACTCTGTGGAGACACTAAGAGACGATTGAAATGACGGGCTCCATCCTGATCATCTGATTTCCCTAACTTCTTTTCGTCACAAGTGTGAAATTGGTCAGGGAACCTCTTTTGGTCATTAAGAGATTGATGCAATAATGGACGCCATTCTGATCTGCTTAGTGAGCTAAATTCTCTCTTGTTCTCTGTAGGAATTTGAAATGTGATGGAGAGCGTCTGTGGGACACAAGGGACGAATAAAACGATGGGCTATTTTCAGATTAGCTGGATGAACTGAATTTTCTCCGGCTCACCCTTGGAAATTTAAATTTGACAGGGAGCCTCTCTAAGACAACCGGATGAGTGGGGTAACTTGTCCCCTTTTCTCCCCAGGGTGTTGAAATTTGGTAGGGAGCCTCTTTGAGACATTAAGAGACGAATGAGAATGAAATAACGAGATCCATCCTGATCAGCAGGGTTAGCTAAAATCTCTTCTTTTCTCCCTCGGAATGTGAAATTCGATTGGGAGGCCTTTCTAGGACATAGTAAGGCAAATGAAATGATGGGCTCCATCCTGATCGGCTCAAGCCCTATAATTTCCTGTCCATCCTATGACTTTGAAATTTGGTAGAGAGCCTCTCCTGGACAAGATAGAAAAATTAAATGACAGCAACCTGTTTTCAGTTCCACTGTACATCAGCCTATTTGATGGTTTTGAAAGGTCTGGTTAGTCATTTTAATTTCTTTGAAAATGAGAAGGTCAACAAGTAGTATCGGATTCTATCACTACCTATTGGATCTTTCATCAGATATTAGGAAAGACATATCCACGATCTTTCGGTACTCCCATTAACCGAAAAATTATGCATTACTTATCTAAATTTATCTACATAGGCGTTTTGCCTATCTCTTCCACTTTTAGTAATCATCAGAATTTTTTTTAATTTAGCTCTTACATTTTTTAAATACAGATTCCTCTTCCCTACAAATGATTTCATCAGAATCAAGCTCATAAATTATTGCTGAATCATCTAGATAATCACTCGTATGTATTTGGCATTTGTGTCTCGCAGCTTTTACAAAGAGGACCCTACACACCACTTTTGAAACAACTGCACTGTTGAGTTTCTCAGTTTTCTTCGCACAAGCGGTAGTAAATTAATTCATCAGGACTTCATCAGGTGCCAAAACTAGCAGCCAATATTGAATTCGGTAATACACTTTGTAGGAATGCTGAGCTGCACTTGATGAAGCAGGTGAGAAAGATTCAGCCGTTAGTTTCTGTATTAACTTCTGGAACGCATTGAAACGGAGCTGATGAAGGCTGAGATTTTCATCCTTTGCTCCATACAGGGAGAGAAACAGACGTTTCCCTGCAGCTTCAACCTCATCCTAGGTTGCAGTCGGCTTGGAAAATATTCTGACGCAGTCCATTCAAATCGGTTCAGTTTTGAACAATTTAAAAATAGTTTCCCTTGTTTTTTCTTTTTCTCTCTTTTCGTTTCCCTTTTCTGTGGTTCGCACGGTCTTCCCCCATTTTCATTTTGTAATGTAAAAAACGTTGGTTGATTGTTCACAAACATCAACAACCAATTCATTACACTACAATCGCAAACATTTCAACCATAATTTCAGTAAGGATCTCCCTTCAAAGAATAGATTCTCATTTTTTGTAGCTACCTACACAATTTTGTATTTCCTTCCCTGAAAATCCATCATAATATATCATACCAAAGTACTATAATCAGGTTAAAACTAGTTTTTTTCCGATCCAGCTTTAAAAAATACGAAGGAAAAGACCCCTCACTCGACTTTTTACGTGAACTTATGCTTTCTGACATTTTTCCCCCACTCCCCCTCTCTAAAATCATTTTCCACCACTTTGATTTTTGGAGACTCGTCAGAAATCAAATTCTACTGCTAAAAAGATGTTATATCCAAAGCTTCATTAATGGACGATTTTTTTGCCAAAACACAATTTTTTGCCTTATTTGACTAGACTATATGGTCAAGGTGCATAACTAGTATTTTTGTATCTCCCATCACTTCAATGACAAGAGCCTAGACACATTGTGTCATTTCAAATTGTAAGTAATGAGCCGTTGGCTATTTTATAACAATATTCTGCAACTGTATTTGTACATTCTGTGTATGTACCTACATCCTTACCCGTGACTTGTGTATTCGATGCTATCATTAATTTGTTCAAGGACTGACAAAACAGTACATTTTGAAAGTCGGTAGGTACCTACCTCCTCGGAAATTCGATTTCATTAGTCAAATCCGTCCTCAAAAACCATTGCTCTAACCAATCCGCTTTGGCTCATTTTCGTGCACGCAGGAAAGCGTAGGGAATAGCTAGGAAAATGTAGCAAAACAGGATTTCGGTCATGTAAACAAAGATGGCGAAAATAACTACCTACCTAGTAAATCGTTGATTTGAACGCTAACCACCCGATTTTTGCTGGTTGGTTTTTATTGCTGATTTGGCGCATTTGATCATTGATTCATCTGAATCGGAGTTGGTGAAACCGAATATCGTTATTTAACAGCTGAGATCTTCGGTTTAATGAGTAAACGTTGTTTAAAACTTTGGTGAAACCAACTCTAAGAGGGTTTACTTAATTTATATGTTTCGAACGTACCTATAGTTTAGTTATAGTTATTTTGATTTCTGTTAATCAATAAAAAAAAAGATAATATAATTCATATTCTTATATATCTAATTGATTATTTCCTGTTATGATCCAGTATAGCATATTGTTGAAAGCTTCACCAAGTCAAGGTTGTAACATGTGGTCCTATTGTGAGTTATCTATGTTTTGGCTCTGCCTTCTATATATTACGTTGATTAGCGGAGAAGCTAAGTCCCCTTAATGCTTCAAAATCTCGCGGTTTACAGGAAGTGCACGAAATATTTCTTGCTATTGTATCTCCGGAATTGTTTACTCTTCATTAATGAGCGCGTAGCTCAGGCTTCTTCATTTTCGGAACGGTTTAGGCAACGTGAGACTTAAACATAAATTGAGATCTTTCGAAGGTGTGGTGAACCACTTCAATTGGGTGAAAACTGACAAAGTTACATTTCCCTAGGAACGGCTCCGTTGTGAGCGTAAATCATTGGAAAAGCAACATGTCGAAATAATGTGATGCAAAAAAAGTGTGACAGCCTTGAAAACAGGTCCAGTCATAAAACATATTCATGTTAAATTATTGCAATTACATAAAACATCTACACTTTACTAGTCTCTCCTGATCTTGGAGGAGAATGCACGTGACAACTGTAGTGTTAAAATCGTTTCCGTGGGTTTATTTTATCTATTTATTTATTTTTTTATATTATTTTGTTATTATTATTTTTTTTAATCGTGACATATAACAATAAGATTGAGCACACGCGGATCTCAGGCCACGATGACGTCCGGTCTTCTCCCTGGTAACTTGAATTGTTTTGTAGATGGTTTCAAAAATCAAAGGAGGGAGCAAATCAGTTCCTTTCGAGATTTGACAGACATTGTGCTCAAATTAATGGCGATAGTTTTACCGTCGAATGGAAATCTGCAACAGATGAAAGTCATAACCTGACGACCCTGGCGTTGTCAACATCAACCCACACTTCAAAATGAACACTTGGGCGACTCTTGTGAATGCTAAACCGCAACTCCGTCAAGTATTGAGGTCCGTAGCCTACATAACGTTTCAACGGTTATTAAAATTAATCATTCGCAAACCACACATCGTTCAGCTTGTGGGGCCGAAATTGCAGACTTCCTGATATCATTGGTAATTTAAATACTATTTCTAACGATATACGCTATATTGGATCACAACAGGAAATAATCAATTGGATAGATAGAAAGATGAATTACATTATATTTTTTATTGATTAACAGAAATAAAAATTAATTGAACTATACGTTCGAAACAAATAAATTAAGTAAACCCTCTTAAGGCCGGTTTCGCGAAAGTTTTTAAACAACGTTTACTCATTAAACCGAAGATTTCAGCTGTTGAACAACTATATTCGGTTTCACCAACTCCGGTTCAGATAAATCAATGATCATATGTAGCGATTCACCTAGTACCACCGAGGCGATTTGGGATTCATATTCTGATGACCCTCTAATACAAAGCCTACGTGTCTCGCTACACCAAGCTTCAACATCGGCCTCAACCATAACTTTCACGTGGGTGCCAAGCCATGTGGGTATTCATGGAAAGAGTGCGCTGATGCCCTTGCGAGGAGAGTCATTGGTGATACTACATCGATAAGCTGCCTATACGCATTGAGGATCAAATCTCCTACATGCAACATAAAGCCAATTCTATCTGGCATGAGCAATGGCAGGGTGTGAGGTCACTGGTCTGCGTGGTGTCCTTCAGGACTTGTGCCCGGTGGGCCTATTCGTAACTTCCAAGGACGGAACGAATAGTTGTCAACCGGGTTACCACTGGCCATACCCGTCTTACTCACAGACACCTCTTTAGCGCAGGAGCTCGAGATGTGTGTGGAAGGTGTGGGGGTGATCTGTCCATCCGCCACTTCCTAGAGGACTGCGCAGCCCTTATGGGCCTCCGAGTCCAGCATCGGCCCCCTCAGTAGGTTGACGTTTTATCTGGACCAGACAAGGTCCAGTCTCTGTTGTCGTACCTGAAAGCCGCTGAGCTCTACTACGAACTGTGATATCTGAGTTGTGATGTATTTTTGTACAATCTAGTCATAGTTTTATTTCACTTTGGCGTTTATATATAGTAACAAATATTTAGTTATTAGCATATTCTAGATCTAGTCGTAGTTGTATTATTTTATTTTTGAGGTTTTTTAACACAGAATGTGTTTTTACGGAGGGTTATTTGGTTTGAAGGCGTCCGTCCCGTAAGATCCCCCCCGAACCCCACCCCTCTCCCGTAAGAGCTGCTACCCCCACCGCGCGTCCGCTCCACCACCTACTTCCTTCGCCTTCCTTCACTCCCATTCCCTTGCAGTAAGAGTAGGAAACTTTTAGGCCGTTGGGAGGGATATGTTGATAATAAGACCGGTACGTACTGCTCCCATTTCATTGACAGTTAGTAATCAGACGATAGTTGGATTGCTTGTAATCTTTATGATTATTTGACTAATTCATCAGGAAGTGGGTGTTTTAATTAAAGACACAATTGAACGGAATTTGTAAGTATAATTGCAAAACACAAAAACACAACTAACCATCCCTACCCTTCCTTGGAGGGGACGAGCAGTCGGTCACGTAGGCCCAAAGTAATGGCTTACATGGAAAATCATCGAAGGAAGAAGGGAGATTTCGTTACTGAGAAGTATAATGCGTTGCAATATGTGGACATTGAGTTGTGAAACATAGGTCCATGCCTAACGACTTCTTTAACATACTGCTCCTATTTTATTGAAAATTAGTAAACAGACGATAGTTGGATTGTTTAACGACTTACCTGAGCCTCCATGCTTCTATTCGTCTTTGGAACTCATAAGTACACACCACAGTAAATTGGTCACAGGGTTGCCACCTTATAAAACGTTAATATCCCCGGGAAGGGTCTACGTCACGTAGGTCTACAATCCAAGGAACTGGATTCCAAGAACGCGGAATGAACTTCGGCCGAACTTACCAGAATGCCACCAGCCCTCCGGGGAATCCCCGAAATACACATTCTGTGTTTCATTGGTTTGATCCTTGATCCTAACATTAACAATCCGGGGGTCTGGGGGTGTCCCCCAGATTTCATTTTACAATAAATGTACCATCATGAACACAAACCACTGGCGGCTAGACACCCCCAACGGCAACGTTTTTTTATCCGCTCTAGGGGCTAAACAGTCGTCATCACTTTACCCCTCATTTTATCCCCCTCCGATTTGCCAGTGGAGTCCGTGGTGGCACTCCGTTTGGTGGTGGAGGGTAGTATGACCCCCTTTGGAAATGTGTCACTTGCAGTGTCCCTTTGGTGAAATCGATTTTCCGTAGAGGTACCTACCGACTTTCAAAAAGTACTGTTTGGCAGTCCTTGAAAGTCACGGGTAAGGATATAGGTACATACATAGAATGTACAAATACAGTTGTAAAATAGTGTTATAAAATAGCCATCGGCTCATTACTTACAATTTGAAATGACACAATGTGTCTAGGCTCTTGTCATTGAAGTGATGGGAGATACAAAGATAAAAATACCTAGTCATGCAACTTTACTATAATAGACCAGTCAAATAAGGCAAAAAATTGTGTTTTGGCCAAAGAAATCGTTCATGAATGAATTTTAGGATATAACCTCTTTTTAGAAGTAGAATTTGATTTCTGACGAGTCTCCAAAAATTAAAGTGGTAGAAAATAGTTTTAGAGAGGAGGGAGTGGGGGGGAAAATGTCAGAAATCATAAGTTCACGTGAAAAGTCGAGTGAGGGGTCTTTTCCTTTGTATTTTTTAATGCTGAATCGGAAAAAATGGTTTTAACCTGATTCAGTGGGCAAATGCCTCCTTGGTATCGTCTAAATCAACGTTTAAACTTTAAATCTACGTTTCTCGGAAACGCTGTGAATTTATTTTCACTGATTTGAGAGTGAAAATTGATTACGTTGGTAAAATCAACATCCAAAGCTCTGGTTCCGTAAAACAATGATCTACTTCAACCAATGGTTAGGGATTGTTGGTGAAACAACAATCAACCAACAACGTTATTTACCAAGTTAAATTCTACCACGAATTCTTAAGGTTTTTCACAGAATTGACATATCAATATTAATTGGATTGACTTCTGGTAAGAATAACAGTAATTGCCTTTTTTTTCAGTAGCACAGTTAGTAGTTTATTAATACAAGGAAAGGCGCAGGTTCTTCCTTCTCCGATTTCGTTCAAAATTTTACTAGTAAATTCCAGGACAAAATTAACCCTCCGGTACACCGGTGTGGGTAGGATCCGACCCGGGTGGGCCTATTTTTGACCCTCTTACTCCTCAACTTTTTGGAAACGCTTGGGGACTCTGGTACCCTTTTAGGCAGTCTTGTGGAAGGTGACAACGTAGCCCAATCTCCACGTTAAACCTTATCTAGCCGACCCTAATTGTCAACCACCTCCAAAATTGAAATTTTGCGCGTAAAGAAGGTTGTCCTCTATAACACTGCACAGCTCTCGAACCATTTTGGAAGGTCAATGACTCTCGAGTCGACGTACCAACACTTTTATTTCCCCTGTCGTCCTAGGAAGGCACTTCGACGCGGCCATTTTTGTTCGAATTCCAGGGCTTATAATCCAGGCGTCTCTGTTTCTGTACTTTTGGGTATTCTTATAAATATGTAGCTTGCGTTACCTTATTTAGTTGCAGGGCTAAATTGCGACTTTCCCGTCCTACTCGCTCCGTCCTCCCACGAATTTTGATGCAATCTCTAAATTTATCCTCCTCTAACATTTCCCCCAATCGTCCGCTCTTAACTACCAATTTTTCCAAAATTGCCTATTTTACAATTTGAGTGTGAAAACCCTCTAATAACCTACGACGATGAACCAGCTGATACGATTTCAATGGAATTCCACTTTCATTAAATCTTTTCGCAAAAGACCTCGAAAATTCCTTCGTAATAGGTAGATAATAATTAGATATCAAAAAATAAACAACAGTGTCCGTAAAACATATACACAGGTAGGTACCTAGTTGTAGGTAGATACCTACTTTACTCTCTGTGGATTCAAATAACTAATAAGGGGTTTTCTTCTAATGCAACCTACCTCAAACGGGTCATTATAGGAAAAACATAATCATTTAGATAGATAGATGAATGGAATGCTTATTGACATAAATAAATAATAATGAATTGAACATCCCGTACGATACATTTACGTACCTTAGAAAATTAATTAAATTTGAACAGTGATAACTTCTTAAGGCTAATCAGCTTATTACCACAAATATTAATTTATTACATAAATGAATGGTTTATTACCTTGGAAACTATCAATGGGGGCAGCCAGCGCCGTTGGATACAAAAATCACATCATTTCATTATACAAGGGTGCAATTTAGAATAATAGGTACAGTAGACCCCCAATTATCTACCAAATCGGATGGCAAGGGCACTGTGGATAGCGAAAATCTAAGATGGTTTTAAAAAATCACTAATAATGAGGTTAAAACAAGAAAAAAATAGTTCAGCATAAAAACTATGCTTTATTGCACAAAAAACATGAAAATGTAACACTTTTGAAAAATTTGCAGTACAGCAGAAACCTCTTCTCTACATCAGAATCACTAAAATCATGAACGGTAAACAAAATACACGGTCAAGATCAAGGTTCGTAATTAATAATTTGTTTGTGGCACTCGTGGTTAATCCCCACTTCGGATCATCCGCTCGCGGATAATTGAGGCTCTACTGTAATTATGTTCAGTAAAAAAGTTAATTTTAGTACGTTTTATAATCTTATAAATTCAATGATTTTTTAAACGTTTAAATAAGCATTGTTAGTATAAAAATAATAGTGATACAATTGTGATCCTCATTTCACTGGAAGTGCATAAGTAGACTCGGGTACAGAATGTTTAATAAAGAATATTAATAAAATACTCGGTGGCTAACAGCAATTCGCAGAAACAAAAGGTTTGATTCTTATCACCAGAAGATTCAATTCGAATTCTGTTGATAACGGTAGCCTCGCAAAATGTAGAATATATTAGAGACTTATTGTTATTCCCATGGTTTCCCAATCGGAATGCTTTTGATACCTTCTATTCGATGTGGCTTTATGTTCTTGAAGTTTCTCGGAATGGAGTGTCTCAGCATGTTTCCGATGTTCTTCGGGCAAGTCAGGGTCATTCCAGCCCCAAATTCTGATGAAGTGGCTATCATATTTATGGTGAATCTTATTATTTTCCAACTGCGGGACATTGGCAGGCAAGGGGGTGCCAATGTCCAGGGCCTTGAGAACTAGGGAGTGGGTGCCGTCCCCAGTTCTCAAGGCCCTCTTGGCTATCAACTCCGGTTTGGTGGTTGTGAGATCGTACGTCCAACCGAAAATGCTGAAAAAGTCGATAACCGCTGTTGACACGTTTACGAAGTACGGGATCTCAGCTGCCTTGTAGTCCTGGGGAAAAGCGTGGTGGTAGTTGTGCCAGCCCTCTCCGTGTGCGACGAGAGAGACGAAAACGTTCTGAACAGCACTTGCGGAACTTGAACAGAAAAAGAAAGAAAACAGTTGAAGTTTGAAGAACTTGATGCATGATTTACATATAGACGCCTCTTACAAACAGATTTACTTTCACGAAAGCAGTACCTATACGAGACGTTCTCGAACAATCAAATCGAGTCATGAGACTCAAGACCGTGACCAACTAGTCTGAACTTTTAGGCTACCATTATACTAGGATGCTAGCATCCGGGATGCTTGCGTCCGGGATTCTAGCATCCCACTTCGAGTCGAATTTGTGTTGGGATGCTAGCCTCCCGGACTGCTATTTTACTTTAATTTTTGGTCAGTCGTCAATATGGCCCCAACGAATGAAGAGATGTTGTTGCTGATGTTACTAATTAAGTAAAGAAGGCGTCGTGCAAAAAGAAAGTTTAGTGTGGACCCCTTTTTAGCTGTCCGTTCTATTAAAAGCCTGTATTTTACATTGTTTGATGAACTGTGCAATAGTGAAACAAGATTTTTTAATTACTTTAGAATGTCACTTCCTTCTTTCAAAGAGCCATGCATTCAGTTTTTCAATCTTGTTGGCGTAGCTTTCTAAGCTACTATCCCAAATACAAGGATGTTTTTCCACTTCACATATTAAATTTTCTATGTCCAATTTGTTATCAACATATTTTTCAATACGTTTCAACTCTTCTTCTTTCTTCTTTTGTTGTTCTTTTTTTAGTTCCTTTGTTTTGGTTTTAGGCCTACTTTTGTTTTCCGTATTGACCTCAGGTCCTGGTTCTTCCAGAAACAAGTCTTCCGAAGGAGTATTTCGCATGTCATCCAAAACACTTTCACTCATGTCATCAAACATTTCACTTTCCATCACAAAACACACTAAACTGTACTAGAAACTAATCACCCAACTCGAGACGACACGCGCAGCAGGGAGATATACAGTTGACAGCTGACAGACAACTGACTCAGGCCCTCACGTGATCAAACTGCGTGCGCACGCATATCTGAAAAGAGAAGGCTGCTAGCATCCTCGGATGCTAGCAGCCTAGTATAATGCGCCGCATTTGAACCAATGCCCCACAACCGATTTTGTGCATCCCGTTCGAACTAAGGAGCAAGTCAGGGTCTAAATGTCTCGTTAAAATGCCCCCTTTGAGTATTAATAAGATGGAGGGCTATTAGTGATGTCGTTAGGCTTTTCAATTGACCAGGGGCAAAATGGCCGAACACTGATCAGATGATGTAAGATGCGATGTTGAGTTTGGTGACTGAATGGGGATTGTATACCTAGGACATATTTCTTATTCAAGATTTATATCCTAATTGTGCACCGTACATGTGCACCGCTATTTAACACCATTAATATTTCATATTTTTTACACTGTGGGAATGAGTGTTGAAATCACGCCAGTACACTCTAGTGGATGTTTGATGAAGGTAGATCAGCTGTTCTTTACAATAAACTGCTTTGTAATTTGAATTTGAAAAAAGCGTGGCGGGAACGGGTCAATTGCAAAGCCAACGCGACATGCCTTGACGGGGGAACAGCGTTAAATTCAGAGCAATGGCCCTCCATCTTATTAATACTCAAAGATTAACAACCACGCACACATTGAAAAATAGCCGAACAACAACAGCGTCGTTACTAGAGTTTCACATGTAAATAGCACCCATAACAAAGTGGTTATAATAAAATATCACGACACCTATGTGTCTTGAAGCATCAACAAACAAATTTTGAGGTGGCAAAATGTTGTCTTCTTGATCGATTTCAAAGCTTCATTATTGAATATAATAAGCCGAAATCCATTTCTCTGCCGACCGCCATACGCCGCAATGATTGTTGTTCCATACCTATTATCATTTTCTGTACTGATGAACGGGAATAGGAACCTGAAACTCGAACAAACAGGATACCGAAACCAACAGAGGAGTCAAGATCTATTTAAATTCTCAAATGAATCTTCAATTTTTCTATTAATAGACCTATCAGACCAACTTTTTTTCTTCGGTTTTTTCCATCTTGTGCGGATTCGGTTTAAGGGAGTTCTGATTTCCGTGTTGTTCTTTTGTTTGTGGGTTGGGCGTTGACATCATCCCATTCAGATCAAAAGCTATCAACCTCCCTGAGATGAAAGCTAAACCTTTTCATGAGTGAAACTAAGGCTTTATTCAGTAAAACCTTCACACGGTAAAATACATTATGGAATAATGATTTTAGAACAACGGGATATTTTGGTTGGCAAGCATAAATAGTTGAAGAGTTAATTTATGCTGAGTATTTTTCATCACACTTCTCCACAACTAAATAAATAGTTTCGCGCATGCGCGATGGTTATCACTCCTCCATCACGAAATAATTTATAGGGCATTTTTCTAGAACATATACAGGGTGTCCCATCTAAACGGGCCCATCGGGAAATTACAGCCTTACGGTGCGAGCTATCGAAAAATTGAACTGGTCCTTTTTTATGGTATTTCAACTCAGCTTCACGATGCGGAAGTCCGATTTTTATTTTTCCATGTTTTAGGGTCTCAAATCATTGATTGAAACTTATGGTTTCCTCTGGACCCTCCTTTTTTACTGCTTTTTTCGATTTCAGGTTGAATTTGGAACAGAAAATGCCTCATTGAAATTTTCTTTTTGGGGCTTCGTTTCTGAGTAATTCCACTTTTTGCGAAATAAAGAAAATCGCCGATTCCTTTGAGAAATTACCAACACTTTCTTACTATTTTTATCTTCAATTTTTGAGATGTTCACCACACTTTTGAAATCAGCATTAAACTATCTATCATCAGACCCAAGCGTCCATAATCAACAATCACCATCAGGGGGATGACATTACACTTGAACCGCTTACGATTTAAAAAAGTTTTCCAAATCGTCGTTTGAAAAAAAAAAAAAAAAAACCCTCAAACTGTTCAGTACTATTACTCATTTATTAGAAGAACGTATGAGACGCCGTCTTCTGGACTAATGTAAGGTTCTTTAAATAATAAAGATCATACAATAAGTATCAAGAAGCTGTTGTTTTCTTGACCCTTGAATACAGTTTGCAGGAGAAGGAGCAGGTGGCATTTTCGATTTATCACAACACAACTGACTGGAAGCCTCCTCGTGGTACATTTTTTAAACTGTATTCTGAACAGTGATTCTGTGTGTACTGAACAGTTTGAGGGTTTTTTTTTTTTTTTTTTTTTTTTCAAACGACAATTTGGAAAACTTTTTTTTTTAAATCGTAAGCGGTTCAAGTGTAATGTCATCCCCCTGATGGTGATTGTTGATTATGGACACTGGGGTCTGATGATAGATAGTTTAATGCTGATTTCAAAAGTGTGGTGAACATCTCAAAAATTGAAGATAAAAATAGTAAGAAAGTGTTGGTAATTTCTCAAAGGAATCGGCGATTTTCTGTATTTCGCAAAAAGTGGAATAACTCAGAAACGAAGCCCCAAAAAGAAAATTTCAACGAGGCATTTTCTGTTCCAAATTCAACCTAGAATCGAAAAAAGAAATAAAAAAGGGGGGTCAAGAGGAATTCGTAAGTTTCAATCAATGATTTGAGACCCTAAAACATGGAAAAATAAAAATCGAACTTCCGCAAAAAGTGGAATTACTCAGAAAAGAAGCCCCAAAAAGAAAATTTCAATGAGGCATTTTCTGTTCCAAATTCAACCTTAAATCGAAAAAATCACTGAAAAAGGGGGGTCAAGAGGAAACCGTCAGTTTCAATCAATGATTTGAGACCCTAAAACATGGAAAAATAAAAATCGGACTTTCGCATCGTGAAGCTAAGTTAAGATACTATAAATAATGACCAGTTTAATTTTTCGATAGCTCGCACCGTAAGGCTGTAATTTCCCGATGGGCCCGTTTAGATGGGACACCCTGTATATCCGACTATCCACCGAGTTTGAACGAAATCGGTCCAAAAAACATGAGAAATTCACGTTTGCGCGAGCGTATCTAGGCTTCTGTTGACCCGAAGGCGTCGAAAATTATACGACATCGTCAAAGAGCTAATTCGCACATTCCCAGCAAATTTAATCGAAATCGGACGACAACTTTGTATACTTTTGGGCGTGACAAGGATTTATGACAGACAGGCAGACATCACACAGATACATTTACAATAAAAATCCTTTCTGTCCTTAAATTGGTTCTTTTATTATCTCCAACGTCTCTCCCCAGGAACTGAGGCTTCTTCAGGGAGACAAAATCTAGTTTTTTCCACAAAAAAGAAAACGATAAGTATTTATTTTACAAATTTTAAATTATATATTTAGAATTTTGTCTCCCTGAAGGCACCCTAGTTCCTTGGGAGAAACGTTGGAGATAATGCGAAAATTAAATTTAGGACAGAAAGGCCTTTTATCGTAAATTCATAACTTGAACTGTCCTAATAAAGAAACGTTATGAGGCAAATAGACACGGAACCAAAATTGATTAGAAATCTTTGAAACGCAAAAAGCAAGTTGACGTTTTGATTTTGGAAGTCAACGTTTTTTCGACTCTTTCACGTACACAAAGCTTCCTTACCTTCAGTAGTGAGGAAGTAATAAAATAGGTACAAATAATGCGAATAACGACAAACGAGTTGGATTAAAAATAGACATATTGATAGTAACTGAATCTAACAAAGGTTGCAAACCATTGCACCTGAGATGTTGGTAGTTTGGTCGGCCGTAATTTGGTCGGCCGTAAGGAATGTTTTGTTATAATTGGTCGGGATAAGGCCTTGGGAAAATAAATGAAATTATTCAATTTATTCTTTTATTAAATGACCTCTTGTCCCCTTGCTGTGGACATCTTCAGAATGGTGGTAAAAAAGTACAAACATCCGAATGCAACGGATTAGTCAAATAAAACAACAACCAGTGGTTTATTTAAGAAAAGAATAGATGAAATAATTTCATTTACTTTCCCTGGTCTGCATCCCGACCAATTATAACAAAAAAATTGACGTGACGTTCTCGAACAATCAATTCGAGTCACGAGACTCTAAACCATGACTTGTTATTTAGTTCGACTACCCAATGCGTGGCATTCCCAGCGCTCCAGTCGCCATAAGATTTTACACAGATCAGTTTTTTGCTTAGATTAGTGTTCTGGATGCTCGTATCTCAAAAATACAGAACATCAAGTAGTCGATCCCTCAGTAAATATATAGATTAATTGGTCAGGTTCTAGAGTCTCGTGACTCAACTTGATTGTTCGCAAACGTCTCGTAAAAAATTGTACCTGAGTTGAAAAGTCTGGAATCTGGATTGAAGCCAATTTACTGTTGTATCAGTGAATGTCAAACCTTGAGTGTGGGAAGCTTATGTTACAGTCTCGATTAGGCAAAATATTAATGGTAGGTAACTAGTTTTTTAAATCTCACCTATCGTAAGGTTTGTTACCCCACATGTGAGCAGCGCTGTTGACGGACCAAGTAGCATGTAGAACTGTTTGCCATAAACCGATGCATATGCCGAATGCGTCCTTCAGACTTAAATTTCCCAAGTACATGGGGATGAGTGTGGGGATAAAAAATGCGATCAAGGGCATCAAAATTGAAGCGTACCTGCGAAATGTTGGATTCAATTGCTAGTATTCCCACTATCAAATAAGTATCACATTACATAATACTATGATATACCTACTTAAAATGCACATAAGTTATCAAATAAATCTCTGTTTTAATTATTTTATGTTGAGGTTAGGCAGAATGGGTGTGGGAAGAATTTATTCGTTATTTTTTTCTACAGTTCATTTATAAATTGAGCTCCTTTTAGATAATTTTCGTTCAACATTTCATAAAGCTATTGTAATTGCTAAAAACTCTGCAAATTATTGGGCAAAGATTTATTTGTTCTGCATTAGATAGCCCTTCTACGTAGATTATTATTAAACCCCACGTATAATACCTAATTGATTAAAACATGTATGATTGAAAGATGGCGCATCATGCGACCCACGAGGATTCACACCTTTACAGCTCCAGGACCTCACAATTTACGCTTTATAGTAAATGTCAAAAAGTTCCAGTCATGCAGCATGATCGTATGAGCGAATTTTCGTAAATTATCTTATTATATTATGTTACATTGTTTTGAAATTTGAGCACTTTGAAATAGTTAATAACCAATTTTATGGCAACAAAATTCGTTCTAAATAATACTCGGCGACTCAAAAAAGATTTGGAAATTTTAGCTTTTTTAGGGAGCATTTTCATCGATTTTTCAGCAAATAATAATGATATTTAAGTAAATTTTTCTTCATAATTTTTTGCATAAACTATTTTTTACTAAAATTTTGCTAAAAAATATATATTTAACGAGTTAGACGTTTTTAGTCATTTTTAGTGAGCTTTTTGAAATTTGGCAAATTTAAATTGCTCAAAAATTGTTGGCCAACGAACTCATCCTTTCTTTTGGAAAGCTTGATTTTTTGGGCGAAAGAGCGGAATTTTATCTGAATCCTAATGAGAGTTAACGTCTGGAAAATTTTTGGTTTACGTTTCAAGATGCGTAGAATCCAAAAATCGAATTTAAAATGCTGTACGCCTTACGCCGCCCAGGGCTTTTCTCCAAAACAACAGCACGAATCTTTATGAAACTTGGCTCACAAATCATACATCGTCCGGGGATGTACCAGTAACAAGGACATCAATTTTTATCAACCCTAAAGGGTAGTATTAAGGGACTAAATTCAAAAATTGAGATCTCGAAATGTATCAGTAATGATTTTATGTTTGTCAATGATAAATACAATCCCAAAGGACCGATTAAAACTATTCGCAATGCTGTAGATTGAACGGTTCTCTCTCCCTAAGTTTGAAAAAACACCTTTGGATCTCTACATCATTTCATCATGCGCTGAAAGCGAATCTATTGATCAGCCAATCAAGCTCTAAATTCTATTAATGATCGTTGAACAGTAGAGCCAGTAAACTTAGGAATTGCCTTGTAAATATCAGCTGTTATAATTCAAATAAAGGAATTATCAGGTGATATAGTTGCAATGGTATTTATTCTAACTTTACGAAATCAAGTTTATCAACTATTTTCCGTGCGAATGTACTTACTTACTAGAAAGACATTGATACCTAGATGCTAAATTTCATCTCATAAATTGCTCCCAAGTCAACCAACAGGTAGCGGAAGCATTGTTTTGACTTTCATCAAGCATTATTTTCTCATTCCACCGTGGTCCGAACTCGCTCACATTTGGACGATAAGTGGGAGAGATTAATTCGAGCATTCCCTAGTAATTTCAACATAATTCTATCATCAGTACTCGTAGCTACTGCGCATGCTCGAGTGTGTATTCCTTTTAATGAGCCTTATTAATTTTTATTCAGAGCACAATTAGTTTTCTTTCGATTTTGATACAGTTTTCAGGGAATGTGTGGGTTAGGCTGGAAATGGTCCCCTATTAATTGTACACTTCTCAAATCATTCCTACATCCTACAAACGTTAATTACTTCAAGCATACTTTTTTCGCGCCTATTCGTCTAATCTCCCTCAAGTTTGGTACATAGTTGGTACATATTAATTTCAGCATGATTGCATCATTAGTAGCTCCTGCGTTTGCGTGAAAGTATATCCCCAGGAACAAGGTTGCATTCTGGTTTTCATTAGGTGCCTACATCTGCGTAGACATATTGATGTCTACCTACGGATCTGCAATTTGAAACGGACCTTCTTTGTAATATCAAGAATTCAATATCAGTGGACACTGATGAACTGAGGGGCCACTGTACCTATGTATATTCCTTACCTATAGACCTCTTTTGACATGGATATGTCTTTGCTCTGGGGGGTCAACCAAAAATTTCCGTGACAAAAAATTTTTCACGTACAACCCAGCCGTTGCTAGGGGAATGGAACTTCCGCAGTTTTCATCGCACAAAAATCGTTCGCCACTCGTTGGAAAGCGCTTGGTTTATGTGATAAATGTTCACATCTCATGCTACCAATTTCCCCCTCCTTACGTACCTGGCTACATTCCAAAACTAAGTTGATTGGTCTATAAACAATTTTAATAAGCCGGTTACAATATTCTTAAAACGTAAAGCAATAGCATCATTTACTCCACTCCATAGGAAACATTTTCATCCTCTTGACAACAGTCGAGGACAACTCGAGGAGTTTTTATGATTTTCAATGTCAAAATCGTAAACAATAACATTTTGTTTACGATTTTGACATTGAAAATGTCTTAGTCGACGGGTCAACCGGAAATTTTGTTACACAAACAAAAAAACGTTACGCAACCTATAAACAAGTTAGGTGTTGTTATGATTTTGTGTATACTAGCAATGAAATCATATGATGTTCGGTTGGAGAAATCAGTTCGAGTTGTCACTACCAAGTTTCATGTGAAGCACTGTTCGGGCAAAATGATAGAAAACTACGAAAAATGAATGCTGACGAAGCACATAAAAATCGCATTTATGAGACATTTTCAATGCTCATAACTATTTTCTCATAAGAGAGAAAGTACGAGCGGCCTGCCGCGTTTTTTGACATGGATATGTCTTTGCTCTGGGGGGTCAACCAAAAATTTCCATGACGCAAAATTTGTGTCACAATTTCAGTGTTTTTCACGTACTAGGGGAATGGAACTTCCGCAGTTTTCATCGCACAGAAAACGTTCGCCACTCGTTGGAAAGCGCTTGATTTATGTGACAAATGCTCACATATCAAGCTACCAATTTCCCCCTCCTTACGTACCTGGCTGCATTCCTAATCTAAGTTGATTGGACTATAAACAATTTTAATTAGCCGGTTACAATATTCTTAACGTAAAGCAATAGCATCATTTACTCCACTCCATAGGAAGCATTTTTATCCTCTTGACAACAGTCGACTGTTCACAACAATTCATTGTAGTGGGTAGTGGCTTCTCTCCACAGTTATTTTCAACATTTCTATAAGTAAACCGTTGTTTTGTTGGAATTAGTCGGGATGCGGCCCAGGGATTTGTTTAAAGTTAAAGGATTTGTTCACAACTCTCAAGGACAACCGTTATGAAAACCCCAATCAAAGACATATCCATGTAACATGCTACCTGCTTGTAAAGCAGATAGTGGATTTAAGTATTTTTACTGTGAAGCGTGAAATTGCGGGGTCTTGGAACTGTAAAGGTGCTAACCCTTTTTGGAGTCATGATGCACCATGTTATGATCATAAATATTACATACGGAGTTTATTAATTATAGACCAATGATCTGCGTAGAAGGGATATCTAGCGCAGAAATAATAAACCTTTGTGTGATAATTTGCAGAGTTAATTTTTAGCGAATTTTTGAAGAAAATTAAACTATTGCTCTCGCCTCAAAATTTGTAGAATGTGAATTTTTGAAAAAATTTTATGCGGAAATCCGTTTCAGGCTATTCTGAATCATATTCTGAAGTTTAACGCATTTTTTAATGTATGTATATATATATATATATATATATATATATATATATATATATATATATATATATAATATATACACTGTATTGGTTATTGTTCTACTGAACTATGTATTATATAAATTAAATTTAATAGAAATTTCACAAATAGAAAGAGAAAAGAAAGTTCTGATATTTCGATTTAAATCTTTTTCAAAGTTAGAAGAATAAGTAATGGTTTTTTTGAATTTAGGGACCTGGGATAGTATCATGGAAGCAAGTAACCATGTAAATATGTATGGCTTCGATACTAATAGTCTTGTACGAGTCAATCATTTAGGTTGAGGCCAGGAGGCTGCATGGATCCCAATACCCATCTATGAGCCCGTTCAGATTGTTGTAATAATCTGTCGTTGGTAGGCTGTGGCATCTTCTTCAATACCTTCACCCCGAAGCATTCGTTGAATGTGACTGTGGGATCATGTGATCTCGCGTGCAGCTTTAACGGCAGGGGCCGAACTTGGTTCAATGAAGCTCTATGATTATTGATCCGCAAATTTAATTGTGTTGCTTTTCCAACATAGAAGCCTCTGTTGTGATCATCTGAACACCGCTTACAGATCAGCTGGTACACACACATTCGTGACTGACACTCCGCTGATCCTTGACAATTGTAGGAGTGTGAAGTATTTGGAGAGGTGAAATGAGGGTCTTCGATAACAATTTCACATACTTTGCACCTTGGACGTTCATCCGTTAAATTGCCGAGCATGTTTGGCAATTGGGAGGTCACCTCCCATTGGGGGTTCACCTCCCATTGGAGGTCACCTCCCATTGGGGGTTCACCTCCCAATTGCCAAACATGCTCGGACCCATGACACCAACTTTGATGAGTGCTACAAGGTTCAAGTTGTCCGAGCCCTGCCCAACAATACATCGACATGTGACAGACTGGCCTGGGAGTCCTCCTACATAGCAGTAATGGGAGGATTACGAGAGCCGGGACTCAATAGGAAGAAGTGAACTCACCACCTGATTGTTGGGGGGAGCCCATCACAGCCCATTTGTGATTTGGCTGTGGTTTCCTCAACAATTTAGGTACTCAAAACTCTCAAACCTCTTCATACATCACACTTCTTCCACTTTACACTCACCCTCTTTAAATTTTTCACCCCCTCAAGTATACCAAACACGAACACACACTCACACACACACACACACACACACCCACACAAAATCATTCCAGACCATCATTTGTACCTACTCCTTCCTGCCATGCTTCCTCCACTCCTCATTCTACGACCCAAGAACCACCACACGGACAAGCAATACAGGAAACAAGAAGAATTTTCTACTACTTCTTCACTAGAGCTGACGACGCTGACACAGCGAAATATTCTCTCAATTTTGTAAGTTTATTTAAGTGTTTCCTATCTTTTTCCAACCTTCTGTAACTCCTCAAAATAATATATATATATATATATATATATATATATATATATATATATATATATATATATATATATATGTATATATATATATATGTACGTATGTGTCATTCCAGACAATAACTGTCCGTAGAATTGTACTAGAAACTTCAAACAAATTTTAAAATGTTAAGGACACAAAACGAAAGTTCAAGTTCGTTGGCCAGCATGATCGGATTACATCTTCGGGTTGAAATTGGAAAACAAATTCAAAATAGCCTGTTATTTGCAATTTGTTGTGCGAAATAATTTTTTCAGCATACTAACATGTGGTATATTCGGATTCAGCGTAAACTTTTCTATAAGAATACGTATCAAGTTTTCAAAAATTTTAAAGTTGAAAAATCAGTCAAAAATCAACCAAATTCAGATTGAACTACTCATATGGAAGTATCCCTGTATAACCAATTATTGAACCATGCTGTTTAAAACGTAGGTAGTTGGTGCTTGTTAAAGATTTCTTCAAAAATTCGCTCATGGGGTCATGCTGCATGACTGGACTTTTTTCATTGAAAATATATCAGTCACTTATATTTTCAATATTAAAATCTGCATCCGATTTCCTCATAAAACAATAACCTGCATTTTTTAAAACCAATTTTTCACAATGTAAAAAAGGTGAAATGGCCCTGGGGCAATTACTAACAGGATGTTTTGAAACTTTAAAGTTGAAATCCTTCTAGAACCATGTTTGAGTAATCCGATGAGACCGAATTTACAACTCAACTGTAAAAAAAAAGTTAGCGCCTCTAAGTAGAAGATTTTGGGAGTTATGAATTTGCAAATCTCTGTGACAGCTAATGTACTTTTGTGAAAATGACCCAATTATAAAACTTTGCGTAATAATTTGAGGTGCAGCGTTTTTTACATCGATAGCAAATGAAATTGAGGATGCACTCAACATGGAAATAACATTAAGTGGTTTATGTTATGTTAACTCACTTTTTCTGCCACATGACAATCCAATCCCTTTCCAAGTCAGACATATCTATAGATTTGCCTTTTCTTAGGACTTCCGGGTGCTTTGCCACCATCAGCCAACCCATATGGCAAAAGAAAAATCCTCTCGTCGAGTTGTGGGGATCAGCATCGGTATCAGTATACTTGTGGTGGAGCCTGTAGCCAACATATTGCAGGTTAGAAGAATAGCAAAATGTAAAATTACAAAATTAAAAAAAAAAAATAAAAGTTCCAGTCTTGCAGCATGATTGTATGAGCGAATTTCCGTAAGTTATCGTATGTTACATTGCTTTGAAAATGGAGCACTTTTAGTGCAAAGGATTTGCTAACTACAAATTTTATGGCAATAAACTCGTTCTGAATAATATTATACTATTTAAAAAAATTTGGATTTTTGTGGTATTAAATGTAAAGGGTTATTTCCGCTAGAGTACTACTTGCTAGTAACGACGGACTACTCCGAGAGGTATGTGAACAATAATATCAACGTTTATCAACAATTATTTAGAAAAATTAAAAAATTAATGAAAATTATTTACAAAAAATTTAGAATCAACTACAAATTATTTAGAAAAATGTACCAAAATCCCATTATTATTGATAAAAAAATTGTGAATTCCATTATTATTTTTTAAATTGATAAAAACGAAGCGAAAAAAACTATAATTCCAAAATTATTTTGGATTTTTAGTTTTTGATTTTTTTTTTTTTCAGTTTTGTGCAACTATATAATAATTTGCAGCGTTTCATTCATTTTTTCTATTTTTGGAATTCACGTATCATGAAACGTAAACTAATGAATTTGGCGGGGTTGGGGGGGGGGGGGGGGTTAAATTTGTAGAAGTAGGGATTGGGGGTAGAATTTGTGTTTCTCGATTACGAAGGTTCGTAATTGAATATCTCAATTACGAAGGTTGAAAGGCAATTGAATATCTCCCAAAAACTCGATATTATACAACTTGTAAAAAGCGCGCAAAGAAAGTACCTACCTAACTGGTCTCAAATAAGCGTAATCAGCAATCAATGATGATTTAAAACCATAACCTACTACAAAACAGTACAAATAAACACTCACTATTGCATGCAAGTATTGACACCTACCTACCTGTGATTTCTCACCCAACCGTATATATGGCCTTGGGATCCCATCGTCTGTAAAATCATCATAAGGAATCGGTATGGTGTGTTGCCTTTATACGCTCTGTGAGCCCAGAGCCTGTGAGCTCCACAAGTGACACCGGCGGCGTACAGTGGAAGCATCAACCATACTGGAAACGTTTGTAAATTCTTCGAACAGTAAACAATGTTATTCAAAAACTTCAACAAACTTACTGCATTGTATTTGACAAACTTTAGCTAAATTGAATAGGGGCTGACCATAAAAATGAATCGTCCAGCTTGTTTCAATTAACCAGAACCAAACGTATCTGATCAAGATGCAATTGGTAATGGCGAAAAATATGGCATTGCGCCATAATATCTTGACTTCAAATTCAGGGTTTAGTTTTTGAGGTTCGTGGTCTATTGCGTTTTTCATGAGTGCAGGGTTCATCTGAAAAACATTTTCGTGAGTAACATACTTCTGTGAGGAATATACTGCTCCAAATTACTCATTACAAATAATCATTTGGAAAATGTCATTGTTTTCTATAACAGTTCACGTACAACCAGTTGCTAGGGGAAATGAATCCCCCTAAATGCTCCCTAATAACATTCTACATATTTCACGTTAGCGCACGCACAGTGAAAATTTATAATAAATCAGCCTATTTTGCTCATTTCTAGAAAATTACGTTGAAATCGAATGAAAGACATATCATTAAGAAACAATTGAGGGATTATGTTGTGAGGAACTATTTAAAATGAATCACATGCTGGCTGTTGAGTATACTTACTATGAGTAATTGAATTCAGTATATAATAGGTATCAGTTCGTGGCAGACTGGTCTTGGGCGTTGATATGGAACTGCTCGTACGAGGACAAAGGATGGTTGTGAACAGATGTATATTAGACCTGGATCACATCAAGCATGATTTAGGAAAATTTCGTACATACATTTTTGAATGTTCTATTTCAAAGTTGATAAACTTTATTTGTCCAATCTTAAGCTAATAAATATCAATTTAACAATTCTTAGCCATTTTCAGTGATTTTGTCAGCACATTTTTTGAAATTTGACCAATTAGATGATATCAATATACAGTATAGGTAACACTTTTATGTGTTGGAAAGATGACTTGGTAATAAATTGTTTTGTTTATCAACTATATTAAAAAGCGTAAAATTGTGAGATTCCGCTGCTGTAATGGATTGAACCCATTTGTGAGGTCCGAAGCTCCGAGTTCCGATACTAAATATACTATAAGCGGCGTTTAATAATTATGGACCAGAGATCTACGTAGAAGGGCTGTCTAATACATGAATAATAAACCTTAGTGTAATAATTTGCAGCGTTTTTTCTTAAAAACGAGGTGTTAAGGTTCTTGAGGGTTGGTCAATACAATTGACCAACCCTCAAGAACCTTAACACCTTGTTTATATATATATAAGGGATGAGTCGATTCCCGATACCGATTCTCGATACCACCGATTCTTAGGCATTGGTATCGGTATCGAGAATCGATCGCCTAAAGCCGATACCGATACCGCCCGGTGATGGGCGTTTTATTACACTACGGTACTATTGCAACCATCTAACAACGAAGATGGTTGTACCGTGCAACCGTTGTGTGAAGTTAGCAGTTGCGAAACATGAATTGTCCAAAACACAACTTACAATTATAACTTTGTTTACAAGTAGCCTCCAGTGGTGGGTAGTCACGAAGAGCTGTCGCAGTATTTGGGAGAGCGGCTATTGGATCCAAAACAAGCTGAAAAGTTAGGGTCGTACTGGTTTTCTAGTCCCCACTCAAGACTGAGAAAATTAGCTGTAAAATATCTGTGTGTGCCTCCTTCTACTGTTTTTAGCGAGAGACTTTTTAGTACGGCAGGAAACATCTGCGACCAGAAGAAAAATCGTCTGGACCGAGACAGAATTAAAATGTTGGTCTTTTTAAACAAAAACCTCAAGTAGAACAGATGGAGAATAAAGGTTTTTTTTATACATGTTTTGTTTTTATTTAAAAATTACCTCATTTGCAAATTTATTGGGATCAATTTTTTGTAAGTGTATAAGTTATATGTTGTACAAAAAAATTTGAATATATTACTAGTTCAAGAGGAATTTTTGTTTTTTACCTACAGGTACATAAGTTTGGTATTATGCGCCGATGGTATCGGTATCGAGAATCGGGAATCGACTTTTTAGGTATCGGTATCGGGAATCGATCAATTTTGAATTTTGGTAACGACTCATCTCTAATATATATATATATATATATATATATATATATATATATATATATATATATATATATATATATATATATATATATATATATATATATCCTCCCTTAGGATTGAATTAAAAATTCCGTTTTTGCGTCAAAAAATCAAATTTTACAAACAAAAGGGCGAGTTCGTTGGCCAGCATTTTTTTTAGTACCTTCATTAAATTGGTCAAATTTCAATTAATGTCCTAAAAAATATATAAAAATTGCTTAAAACCTTAAAACGGTTAAAAATAGTTAAATCAATATTTCTTAGAATTTGGTTCAAAAGAAGTTTATTAACGACTAGCCGCTCTGGCTCGCTTCTCTCGCCTCCACGTCCAGCTGGACGTCGCTTCGCTCGCAAGGTGTGGCTGCTTACATCAGAATTTTCGAGAAAACGGGTCCGTACTCTCGCATTTTTTTTTTTTTTTTCGCGATCCGATCGCACCGTCGTCTTCCTAGTAGAAAAACCTACAAAACCGGTATTTTTCCGGAATTTTCGACGGCCGTTTAGAGGGCTACAGGAAGCGGGGAAGTGGAAAAAGTGCACTTTAACCCGACGTTCGACCCCCCTCCCGCCCTACGGCCCATGGTTCGGGTGGGATTAGAACATTTTAAATTCGCTTATACACCCTATCGGAAAATCCCAAGAAGACTCGTAGACTCCCCCCACTCAGCCGTTTGGCCGTGCATAGACACGACAAACTAACAAACACACAGACGAAGTTTCATTCTTATAAATAGTATAGATAGAGATAGAGATAATAGAGATAATGATAATAGAGATTGAGATGAACTAGAAATTTAAGAAATTTGTGCACAAATTTATGATGAAAAATCTACTTTGATGTCATTAATATTTGCGGAGAAATTGATAAGAACTGCAAAAAGTTCCAGTCATGCAGCATGATCGTATGAGCGAATTTTTATAGATTACAGTATTATATTATGTTGCATTGTTTTTTTTTTTTTTTTTTTTTTTTTTTTTTTTTTTTTTTTTTAATTTGAGCGCTTAACTGGGCAGAGAACTGTTAATCACCAACTTTATGGCAAATAAACTAGTTCTAAATAATATTCTACGATTCAAAACAGATATTGGATTTTTAGCAATTTTTCCAGTTTATTATTCGATTTTTCAGCAAATATTAATGAAATTCAAGTACATTATTCTGCATATTTTAAAGCGTAAATTTTATAGTGTTGTAGTTCTTTGTTGATTAATTGTTATTGACTAAATATCTGCTACAAAATATAAATTTAACGGTTTTTAGCCGTTATTAGTGGTTTTATGCCATTTTTAGTGATTTTTTTAGTACATTTTTTGAAATTTGACCAATTTAATGTGATCAAAAAGTGTTGGCCAACAAACTAATCCTTTCGTTTAGAAAGCTTGATTTTTGGCGCAAGAACGGAAATATTATCTCAATCCTAAGGAAAGTTTTCGTCTGGGATGACACGTACCTATATATAGATTGGTCAATTCAAGAAAACCCTCGCATATATATATATATATATATATATATATATATATATATATATATATATATGAAAAACGTTAAACTGTAGGATTCGTTTCAGAATGCCCCAATAAGGATTTCAATGAAGATGTTTTTCAAAAATTTTGATTTTAGAATTTTCTGAGCCATTGCAATAGCTTCAATTTCTACGAAAATGTGCTAAAAAAGATAAAAAATCCAAAATCGTATTTGTATCGCTAAATATGATTTAGAAAGAGTTTTTTGCCAAATTTTCAAAACAATATAACGTAATATATTACTTACACTAATTTACGAAAATTTGCTCATACTATCATGCTGCATGACTGGTACTTTTATATTTCTTCACATTGGTGGCGGGAAAGAGTAATTTATTACGAGAATTCATGAATGTACGCTGTTCTTTTTCAAATGTTCATGAACATCAGTTCGGCAATATTTGAAAACAAAAATAACTTTAAGATTTTTGAATTAGATTTTTCGGTTCTTTCCATCTAAAACCAACGAATTCCGGAAGACACATACACATACTTTAACATACACTTTTCTTCGTCTATTACAAAGGTTTATTATTGAAAATTAGGATCCAAAAATAATGACATAGGTGCTCTAAAAGAGGAAATCAATAATCTCTGAACGTATAAAGCCATTTGACTTACCTGAGAAGTGATTTTTGGCACACTGAGCGATTGTACCTTCGCCATTATGGAGTTTTATTATGACGGATAACTTCGGAATCGCTTTGCATTCTTTTACAATAGACATTGATATTAATTTTAAAACGATTCGTGGGAAAAAAACCCCTGGCCTGCAGTTCAACAATGCGGAATCATTGTGCCAATATTCAACGATTGCGGCAGAGTTGGACGCCAAAAGATATTTTCCCACGTTGTGGAATATTCGATCGAATTTAGACCAGAACGTGGGCGCACGAGTATGCTAAAAATTTAGAACGCGGTTTCCCTTTTGAATCGTTTTTATGATGTCCTGGAATACTCAAAAGAGGATGCCACTTCCGCCAGTACCGGTCATGCAGCATGATATTATGAGCAAATTTTCGTAAATTCTAAGTAGTACATATATTATGTTGTATTGTTTTGAAAATTGACGACTTTGAGTGTGTTTTATTCTTCCAGATTCATATTGAAACAAGAACACAGCGAGTAGGAAACACAAAATTAGACTCACTTTTATTTCATACTGTCTCTAATGCTTTAATGCGTAACTAAGTCACAGTGGTCATAATTATAGAAGTAAGTGATTATCAAACATCCCCTCGTTTAAAGGTCTTCCCTATATCTAACAGGTTTCACAATTTCTCGACCAGACCGCGTGAGAGGAACCGGTTCCACCCTCTTGGCCGTATCAGCACCCTGTCTGGCTGGCAAGGGTACTAATGGTTGCGGGGGCTGAGAATCTTGAGTTTCTTCATTAGTCAGGAGTATTGAATTGGGTTGAATTTAATAGTTAGGAGTATAGAATTGGGGAAGTTGTTTCGTCATTGGGCATCAAACGGATTGCTGGGTCGTTCATTCTATTAGGAATTCTTGTGAGAGACTGGAGGTAAGGCGCCAGAATAAGATGGTATCGATTTCGTCGTACTACCGTTCCTTTCTCAGTTTCTGCTAAGTAAGACCTGGGCTCCGGAAGAATTTCCAACACCAAAGCCATGGCGTTTGAGGTCTGTAATCCACACAAAGTCTCCATCTCTTTTGCTGTATGTCTACGATTGTAGTTTTCTTTGTACCCTTCACGATACTTCTGTTCCTTCTCCATCAAACCATCCAAGTTTAATCGAGCTTTCAGGGACTCTGTTGTCGACGGCAGTACATCTCTTAGTTTCCGTGCAAAGAGCATCTCAGCTGGAATGAAGCCTGTTTCGAGAGAAGTGTTCCTGTGTGATAGCAAAGCTAAATCAAATCCATTAGGGTTTTTTCTCATGAGGGTCTTGGCTATTTTCACAGCTGCCTCAGCGGCTCCATTTGCCTGGTGATGATGAGGACTGCTTCTTTTGATGATGAAACCCCATTGTCTGGCAAACACTTTGAACTCGGAGGACTCTAGAACCTGGAACTGCGTCCCGCAATTTGTATGTACAGACTTCGGTATTCCATAACGATCAAACACTCTTTTACAAGTATTTATGACGTCAGCTGACCTCAACCGAGGCAGCTCATCGACCTCAAAGTATCGGGAATACTGATCAAGTGTTACTTGGTACCATTTTCCTTCATATTTAAATAAATCAATGCTTGTCTTTCCCAGGGGTAGTTCGGAAAATCTAAAAACAGCAATGGTTCGTGGTGGTTGGAAGAGGTTTGTAAGCAGACTGAGCAAGTTTTCACAAGCTCCTCAATTTCCTTCAAAATTCCTGGCCACCACACAGTTTGCTGAGCCCTTCTCCTGGATTTGGTTATTCCCAAGTGACCTTCATGCAGTTTGTTCAGCATAATTCTTCTCAAAGAATGTGGAATGACCATCCTACCCTTACGAAGTAAAATGTTCTCCACAATGTTAAGCTCATCTTTTACTGAAAAATAAGCTTGGAGTTCCAGAGGAAGTGAATGCTTTTCAGGCCATTCCTCTTCAAGAACCAATTTCTTCAACTGTCGGAATAGCGGATAATTTTCTTTGGCTCGTATGACTTGAGTTACATTCATGTCCGGTGTATCAGTCGTTGAGAGAGTAACTTGATGGATAAATGCATCAACTTCATCTTCCAGCTCTCCAGACTCCACCAAGTTTCTGATTGGCTTTCTCGACAGAACGTCTGCTATAAACATATTCTTTCCTGGAGTGTATATGATGTGATAATCATACCTTATCAGCCGGAGCCGGAATCGTTGTAGTCGTGGTGTCAAAACATCAAAAGGTTCAGTAATGAACATTTTAACCAATGGCATGCGATCAGTCTCTATAGTGAATTCTCTTCCAATCAACAAATTTTCAAACCTTTCACAAGCCCACGTTACTGCTAATCCTTCTCGCTCGATGTTTGCATAATTTCTCTCTGAAGGCTGTAAGCAGCGAGAGATATATGCAACTGGATTTCTTCCTTGTAACAAGACTGCACCCAGTCCGAGCTTGGAAGAATCACACGAAATTTTCACTGCTTTCGATGAGTCGTATAGTTGAAGACAAGGAGCTGAAATTAGCTTGTCTTTAATTTCTCTAAAAGAGTTTTCTTGATCAGGTCCCCAGATGAACTCATGTTTGGGACTAGTTAGGCTCGAAATAGGCTCTGAAATTGCTGACTTGTTGGGCATGAACTTGGCCAAAACATTTATCATACCCATCAACTTTTGCACTTCTGTTGTGTTCTGGGGTGGTTCCATTTTCAAAATCGCCTCAAATTTATTCCTATCAGGTTCTATACCATTAGACGCTATAACGTGCCCAAGAAATGTAATTGTTATTTTCGAAAACTCAGATTTATCGCAGTTCAAAGTCATTCCTGCAGCTTGGAGCTTCTCAAGGATCTCTTTAAGGCAGCTGTCACGCTCCTTCTGATCCTTACCCCAAATCAAAACGTCATCCATATAAACTTTAAAATTCCGTGAGTTTTCCAAAATTTGAGACATTTTTCTTTGGAAAAATTCTGGGGCGCTCGTGATGCCAAAAGGCATTTTCAAAAACTTGAATCTTCCTTTTGGTGTTATAAAAGTAGTCAAATCTTGTGATGCTTCGGCCAAATTCAATTGCCAAAACCCACTTTTTTGTTTAGCATGGTGAGATTTACACAAATTCTTACAGTCCCATTCTTTTTGGGCACCACGACCATAGGCCATACCAATCTGTGGCATGTGAAACTCGTGCAATCACTCCTTTTTTTACCATTTCTTTCAATTCTGCTGTGACTTTATCCTTCAATGGAAGTGAGAAAATACCTATTTCCCGAGGAGCTGACACTGCATAAGGCTGAGCATTATCTTTGAGCTCGATTTTATATTCTCCCACGTTACCTAATCCACCAAATAGTTTTGGATACTTTTCTATCCATTTAGCTTTCTTATTTTCTTGGATCTCAAAAACTCTTTGAACTAAATTGAGCTTTTGAAATGCTGACCTACTCAACAAGGCTACATCAATGTCTTTAGAAACATACACAGTTTCGAGTACCTCAGTACCTTAGTTTACACCCCAAGCTTCAATTTTCCCACAATAGGTATTTTCTCACCTCTTTTAGCACTAAATATGTTGGTTTTGCATCCACTGAGGAATTTTCTTTTCAACTAGCCTTGAAGGGATCAGCTTCACATCAGCAGCTGTGTCTAGCTTGAATCTGAATGCTCCTAACAGCTTACCATCGAAAGTCACATCGAGAACTTCAGTCCACACGTCATCTGCATGTTCACCCTCAATGGACCCAAAATATAAACTTGTTTTCTTTTTCAATTCGTGTCTAGCCTGAACTGCATTTACGGTCCTTTCCTCACCGTTATCATCACAAAAGTCCTCAGACGTGGATTCTTGATTTTTACAACACGAACACTCTTGAACAAAATTGGGGGTAGTGTCCCAGTTACGACATTTTTTACACTTGTTGGTCAGAGAAAGGCAATCAGATCGAGTTTTGTGCCCTTTTTTCCCACATCTACTGCACTTCCTGTCACTATTCGATTTTTCTTGTTTTCTATCTTGATTCTTACTAAACGTTTTGGCAGTGCGCTGATAATGTTTCGGAGTGCACAATGCTGACACATTTAGCTCTTGCAGATCTTCTTTTTGTCTAATTAACTCTTCATGTTGACGCAAAGTATCAGTTGCCATCTTAAGTGTCAAATTCGGTTCTAATTGTAACCGGTCACTTATTGAAGAATCTCTCATTCCTACAATAATTAGAACAAGCAGTACCATTTCATCATTAAGGTTGCCCGTCTCGCACGTCTTCGCTAAACTATGCAAATCGGTGATGAATTTTTCTGCCGTATCATTCCCTTGTTTACTCTTTAGGAATTTGGCCCGTTCGTAAATTATATTCCGACGTGGAACGAAATGACCCTCAAATGCATCTATGGTATTTTTAAATGTGACAGGCTCAGGGGAAAAGGAAGTAAAAACATTTTCAGCATCACCTCCCATGCGGTAAACTAGAATATCGATTTGTTTTGATTCCGATGCGTCGTCCAAGCCTGTACCCGTTCGGTACCTTCAAAACCTTTGTTTCCATTGTGGCCACTCATTCGGGTTGAAACTAAAAGGTTCCGGGTTCGCCAATGAAATACGAACATTCATTTTTTGTTCTTTGATCTCACGACCTGGCGTGCGTGGTGGGATAGGAGGTGGATCTTTTGGTATAGCACCGCTTTTAGTAGTCATAATTCTCAAGCAATATCGGAAAGTTACATACCATTCGCTGCCACCATGTTTTATTCTTCCAGATTCATATTGAAACAAGAACACAGCAAGTAGGAAACACAAAATTCCTCACGTTTATTTTATACTGTCTCTAAAGCATTAATAATTGAAGTAAGTAATTATCAAACAGAGTGCAAGGGAATTGTTAACTACCGATTTTTCGCAAAAAAAAAATCTTTCTAAATAATATTCAGCGATACAAAAAAGATTTTGGATTTTTAATATTTGTTAGCGAATTTTCGTAGAAATTGAAGCTATTGCAATGGCTCCAAAAATTCTAAAAATCAAAATTTTTGAAAAACGTCTTCATTGAAATCCTTATTGGGCATTCTGAAAAGAATCCTACAGTTTAACGTTTTTTCATCTATATATAGGTATATGTATGTGTCATTCCAGACGAAAACTTTCCTTAGGATTGAGATAAAAATTCCATTCTTGCACCAAAAATCAAGCTTTCCAAACGAAAGAATGAGTTTGTTGGCCAACAATTTTTTGGGCACATTAAATTGGTAAAATTTCAAAAAATGTACTAAAAAAATCACTAAAAATGGCTTAAAACAACTAAAAGTGGCTAAAAATCGTTAAATTTATATTTTGTAGCAAATATTTAGTCAATAAAAGTTAATCAACATAGAATTACATTTCTGAAAAATCTATTAATAAACTGAAAAATTGCTAAAAATCCAATATTTGTTTATTTGCCATAAATTTGGTGATTAACAATTCTTTTGAATGGTATATATATATATATATATATATATATATATATATATACTCGGCCCTTCGGGCCTCGCAAGGGGCCCCGCCCCCCAAGGACCCCCCTAATCTATACTCGGCGCTTCGCGCCTCGCCGGATCTTTTCTCTTTCCTACTGTGTAGAAAACGAGGATAATTTGCTATGCAATTCGTCTCACGAGAAAAAAAAAAAAAAAATGTTCAGGCCTGGCCGGGATTCGAACCCACAACCTTCGTCTCACGAGAAAAAAAAAAAAAAAATTTTTTCAGGCCTGGCCGGGATTTGAACCCACGACCTCTCGCTTCCCATCTCGGGACAAAAAACGTTACACAAAAAAAGTGGACATTTTAAAAAAATTATTGGGGGTCGGCCTAAGAATTGCATAGCAATTAATATATATATATATATAAATTGCTATGCAATTCTTAGGCCGCCTCCCAATAATTTTTTTTGTAACGTCCCAATTTTTTTTGTAACGTCCGTGAGGCGAAGCGCGAGTTCGTGGGTTCGAATCCCAGCCAGGCTTGAAAATTTTTTTATATCCAAATTTTTTTATATCCATTTTTTTCGCATCGTGGGTTCGAATCCCAGCCAGGCTTGAACATTTTTTTATATCCAAATTTTTTCAGGCTAAGAATTGCATAGCAAATTATCCTCGTTTTCTACGCAGTAGAAAAGAGAATAGATCCGGCGAGACGCGAAGCGCCAAATATAGATTAGGGGGGTCCAGGGGGGCGAAGCCCCCCGGCGAGGCGCGAAGCGCCGAGTATATATATATATATATATATATATATATATATATATATATATATATATCGGAATACTCCGCGCGGATGACAAATAACAGAAACTCGGTTAAAAAATCTTGATAATTTGTACTTGAAGTTGACTGGGAAAAAAACGAACAGTGCAGTTGAGGATAGATTCAATACGCTGACGAAAATTTATCGGTATATTTATAAGCTTTTCCCTAGTCTCTTGCACTTCAAATGATTTGCATTTACATTGTTTGTGGGCATTTTTACAAAAACATATTTGGTTGAGTGTTTCGATCGTCAACGCTGCTGTGTCCTTGGATCCTGCCTTCTTTGAGTAGATAAGAAAGGATTGCGTGGTATGGTTTCTTGCTCTTATCGGAAAAGTGACGTTTCATGCATTGTTCTGCGTGAGTGCTCCGAAAAATGTTTCAATTCTAAAATGTTACTGGCAATGGTTAAATAACATTTTAATGTTACAAAAATTATGTAAGTATGTAACTATGCAGTGCCTACTTGAATATTTTCTATAAATATTTTCTTTACTGTTATACTTAGCTCTTTCTATTTCTTCAATTAAGTATATGTTTACACATACCTACCTATGCATATGGTTGAACTTACCTATAAGATCTATAAATACATTTGAAGTCAAGATCTTATGAATGTTTGAGTTGAGATTTAATTTCTCAGGTTTCTGATAGACAAGTTGTGTTGATTTCCGTTACTATTTTTCGCGAGAAAAGGGAATTTCAAATTAGTGTGATAAGTGGAGATGAAAACTATAAATAACTAATTATATAGGAATAATATAATAAGAAAACCGAAAATGCCTCATTAGCTATCTCCAGTTAATAGAGAAGAAGAAAAAAAGAATTTTTTTTTCAACTTTGAACGTATTTTAAATTAAACCTGATAATTTTACACCTATTATGCTGATAACCAAAAGTGTAGCTTGTTTGGAAACGAACGATTTGAGCCTAGAAACTATTGTTTGTGATGGGTCATTCCTAAACTATTAGGGTCAAAAGGAAGCGCGGTCCCATGAGCTTATACCATCTCAGCTTATACACTGAGCTTATAGCTCTTATACCCCCCCCCCCTTCCATGACCACTTGCGGAGCCGGCGGTGGCATCATCCACTTTTGACTATCCCAAGACATCATAAACACGATTCAAAAGAGAAACAGCGTTCAACATTTTTTTGCATACTCGTGAGTCACTGACGTCCTGCTCTACTCAGGAAAGGCGTAAAGGACTTTATCAAAACACGCTAGAAGAAGTTGAATAGCGTTTCCCGATAATTCTAGCCACGAAAATGTACAGCCCATTTTTCGCTAGGAACAGAAGACAAATAATTCTCGTACCGTTACTTCTGTGAGTGATGTGTGAAATTTCGATATTTACATCGTTAGGAAATACCCCACGTGAGAAATTGCGAAAAGTCGGTAAACTCGGATGTGTTCGATGATATTGCTATTTGTTGGCAAAATAGACAGGAACTTAGTCATAGCTCAAGTTAGTGATACAAAGAATTAAGTATACCACATACCTAATCCATTTCTAGCATACAATGTACCACAAATGTCTCTGGCATTTTGGTTTATCATTTTCAATACCTATTGAACCATTGAGATCAAGAAGAAAACGGTGCAAATTATTACGTATTAGATAGCCCTTCTACGCTGATCATTGCTCTATTATAATATTATTATTAAAACTAGTACCTAAATGATCAAAGCTTGGCGTATCGTACCTCCCAAAAGGGTTCACACCTTTACTGCTCTAGGAGTCCACAATTTTAAGGTTTATAGTAGGTAAATATTGACAAAAATTTTAAAATGTTGAAACAAAAACCTAAAAAATCGGCAGGTCAAAGAGGAAAGAAGTTAGCCTCAGAGGCCTCTCAGCTATTCAGTGCGCCTCCGAGCTCGTAATTGTTAATGATGTGCCCCGAGCCTCAGAGGTTCCAAAGCTGATCAGAGTCTTCGTAATTGTAATCTGGATGTACAAAAGGAGTTACATTTCAGCGTTATAAGTCGATTAAGGAACAAATTACGCTCTTAGCTGATCAGTGTGCACATATATTGAATTCTAGATACACAATGGAGATCCATTTCGAATTGCAGATCTGTAGGTCATTTCAAATTGCAGACCAATTGAAGATAATACTAATGTATAGAACAGTAAAATGGTTTCAATGATCATTAAAAAAACTGCATAGCGGAATATAGTAAATCAAGATGTACTCGTAGATTACGTAAAACGTCCAAATCTGTCAATTAGGAAACGGTAAAATTATGCTTGAAGTAATTTGCATTACTTAGTGCAAGCCCAGAATGGAGTAATGATTTCAGATAAATGAAATAAGTAGGAGACGATCTACAGCCCAACCCGAACATTCTCAGAAAATTTCATCAAAATCGGATTTAAGTTGAAATTAATTTCGTGAAATGGAATACACATTCGTGTATCCACAGGAGCTACTAATGACACAACCATGTGGAAATTTATATGGGTTTATCAAATCGTCTTCTCTCAACTATATAACGAGGGCTAGAAATTACGCTTATTCCTGGAATCACACTTTCGCGTATGTGCAGGAGCTACTAATAATGCAATCATATTGAAATTGATATGGAATGATCAAATTCTCGTCCCCCAACTATCGACAGAACGTGAGCGATGTGGGACGACTAGGGCGTGAAAAAATAATGCATGAAGTAATTTACGTTTCCTCATTCGCAGAAAGAAATAATGATTTGAGGAAGATGAAATCGGTAGGGGGCCATCTACCACTTAACCCGCTCACTCCCAGAATATTTCATCAGAATTGGGTGAAAACTGTTGAAATTAGGCTCGTTAAAAGGAATACATATGTGCTTATCGAATACAATATACAGTCATCTAGAAATTTATGAGGGTTTATTAAATTGTCTTCTCTTAACAGCTATCCTTCGAATTTTGCGAGATCGACGACTAGGGCTTAAGAAAATTATGGTCGATTGAATTTACGTTCGTGCATGCGCAAGGTGAAGTATTGGTTTGAGAACAATTAAACTGATCGGGGGCCATCTGCTGCTCAACTTGTAGATTCCTTGAAAATTTCATCAAAATTAGATGAAACCAATGGAAATTAAGGTTGTTCAAATGATTTTCACATTTTCGCATGGGCAGGAGCTACTAATGATAAGATTATGTTGACATTACCAGGGAATCCTAAAATAGATTTCTCCCCGCTATCCTCCAGATTTGCGCAGGATCAGACGACGGGGGAGTGAGAAAATTATGCTTGGTGGAATTTATGTTTGCGCACGCGCAGTGAAGTATTGATTTGGTGAAGATTGATCTACACCCTAACCCGTACGATCCATGAACATTTCATAAAAATCAGTTGAACATTGATTGACACACTCTGACAGACACGGAACAAAAGTTGTAAAAAATGGTCAAAAACGTAAAAAAAGAGATGAAATTTTGATTTCGAAGACAAACATTTTTCATCTCTCTAGAGTGAAAACGGTTGCGCTTCACTTTTTTTCCGTGTCTGTCTGTCCACAAATCCTTGTATCAAGCCGAATTTCCACAGTTGTCATCCGATTTTGGTGAAATTTTCAGGGATTGGCGGGCTAGGGGGTTAAAGATCCCCTATCAGTTTCATCGTTCTTGACTCAGTACCTCACTCTGCGCAGACGAAAACGTAAATTCTATTAAGCATCATTTTCTCACGTCCTATTGTCCGATGTCACTAAAATTTGGATGATAGTTGGGGGATGACGATTTGATCATCTTATATCTATTTCAACATGATTGTTGAAATATATCATTGTATATTGAAATATCTTATATCATTAATAGCTACTGCGCATGTGCCAATATGAAATCCTTGTAACAAGCTTATTTTCCACAGTTTTCATCCGATCTGGATGAAATTTTCAGGGAATGTGCGGGCTAGGGGGTAGATGTTCACCTGTGGGTTTCATTGTTGCCAAATCAATACTCCATTCTGCGCATGCGCAAACGCAAATTTCAATATGCTTAATTTTTCCACGCCCTAGTTGTACGATCTCGCTCAAATTTGGATGATTGTTAGGGGATGACGATTTGTTTATCCCATATCAATTTCAACACGATTGTATCATTAATAGCTACTGCGCATGCGCCAATGTGAAATACTTGTAATGACCCTAATTTCCACAGTTTTCATCCGATTTTGATGAAATTGTCAGCGAATTCGCGGTTTAAGTTGTAGATGGTCCCGTACCTATTTCATTGTTTTCAAATCATCATTTCATTCTGTGCTTGTACAAACGTAACTTACATTGAGTATCACTTTTTCGTTTCTGATTGACCAATTATGACATTTCACCTTATTTCTTGATCAACTCTTTTCCGCTATGAATTTTTCAAGATCATAACTTCAACTTTTCAATGATCTACACATTCATGATAGGTAAACGAGGAAGCTATGTGCCACACCAAGTTGGCAGACGTTCTCCTATCTGGGAAGTTGGGATTATCGTTACAGAAGGAAGTCGAACTGAGGTCAGGTCTAAGTTCTTGAGTTTTATTTCCAAGTCGGGATATTTCGAGAGCGTTAATTGTAGGTCAATTTTGTTCATTAAAAGGGGACGGTCTATCAATTTTTTGTGTGGGGCAAATAGGGTTTGGTTGTGATAGATTATTTGGGTTGCCCCAGGTTTTGCTCGGTGAATCCCACGTAGGGTTCGTATTTCTGTTTGCTCGTGGTCTTTGATTTGAATTATTTTAATTATTTGTGGAGGGATGAGGTGTAGTATTACATTATATATATATATATATATATATATATATATATATATATATATATAAAGGTTTTATGTAAGAAGGGGCGAAGACTATCACAGAAAACAATCACGCATCTCGTGAAAAGAGAACGATGTGATGATGTGAGAGCGATTTTCCTCTCCTTTTGAGTGGTTCATCAATAATATTGATAAATAATGGACTGAATTACAACTGAATGATGAAATGCCCTAATTGAGGCTACCAAAGAATTTAAAGCAGACATTTGAGTAGGTACTTATTTCAAGTCGTATTAAGATATTTGAACTGTCTGTGTACTTTTCCACTTCCATGCGTCTTACGTCCACTTAGTTCGCTACTCTATCTTTTCTAGTATCATGCTGAAAGTAAAATAAAATATCTCAATTTAATTATAGCAATTTTTCTAAATCATGCTTAATGTGATCCAGGTCTAACATACATCTGTTCACAACCATCCATTTGACCTCGTACGAGCAGTTCCATATCAACGCCCAAGACCAGTCTGCCACGAACTGATACCTATTATATACGGAATTCAATTACTCATAGTAAGTATACTCAACAGCCAGCATGTGAGTTATTTTAAATGGTTTGTCACAACATAATCCCTCAATTGTTTCTTAATAACATGTCTTTCATTCGATTTCAACGTAATTTTCTGGAAATGAGCGATATAGGCTAATTTATTATAAATTTTCACTGCGCATCCGCTAACGTGAAATATGTGGAATGTTATTAGGGTTCATTTAGGGGGATTCATTTCCCCTAGTATCTGGTTGTACGTGAACTGTTATAGAAAACAATGACATTTTCCAAATGATTATTTGTAATGAGTAATTAGAATTTAGCTAAAGTTTGTCAAATACAATGCAGTAAGTTTGTTAAAATTTTTTGAATAACATTGTTTACTGTTCGAAGAATTTACATACGTTTCCAGTATGGTTGATGCTTCCACTGTACGCCGCCGGTGTCACTTATGGAGCTCACAGGCTCTGGGCTCACAGAGCGTATAAAGGCAACACACCATACCGATTCCTTATGATGATTTCACAGACGATGGGATCCCAAGGCCATATATACGGTACAAGGCCATATAATTTTCAGGCAATGTGCGGAATAAAGTGTATATGGTCCCCTGTCAGTTTCATCAATCCCAAATAAATTCTAATCTGCGCATGCGCTAAACCAAATTCCATAAAGCATAATTTTCTCTCGCCTCCGTCGTCCTATTTCGCTCAAATTTGGAGGATAGGTCTATTTGACCATTCCATATCAATTCCAACCCGATCGCATCAATAGTAGCTCCTGCGCATGTGCAAATGTGAAATCCTTGTTATGACACTAATTTTCACAGTTTTCGTTAAATTTTTATGAAATTCTCAGGGAACCTGCGAATTAGAGTTCCCCGCTATCAGTTCTTTCCAATAAATATTCCACTCAGCGCATCCGCAAACGAAAATTCTATCCATAATTTTTTCACGGCCTAGTCGTCTGATTTCTCTCAAATTTATAGTGGATAGTTGGGTGAAGGTGATTTGAGTCCTCCATATTAATTTCAATATGATGAATCATTAGTTGAAAGTGTAATCCTTGTTACACTTTCCACAGTTACTTCCTTGTTACTAATTTTCCACAGTTTTCATCCGATTTTGATAGAATTTTAGGGAATTTAAAACAATTTAAAAAATTTCAATGCTTTATATATTCATGTTACGGATACGAGGAGGCTATGTGCCACGCCCAACTTCCTTCTCTTTCACGTCTTATTGCGTAGGTACATAGGTTGCAGTATAAAAAGTCAATACAACTGTGTATCACAAATTAAGTTTATTACATGTATACCTCTAATTAAGCATTTTCATAGAACAATAAAAAAACATATTTACCTACATAATTTGCAGTTTTGAAAATTTGTGCACATTCACTCTCAGACATTACGAAGACAAAGTAACATTACTGTCACCTTGAGTTTTTCAAATCACGATTTTTCAATACTTTAGCTCTTTATCACTTAATTAAGATCCTTTAGAGTTGATTAAAATTGATGCCTATGCCACTGGAAGATTTCCGACCGATGAATGATTTTAGAGCCAAATTTCATAAAGTTGGGTCCATTAGTTTCGGGGAAAAGCTGCGGACGGCGGACAACTAAGCGTACAGCGGACCGACGGATTTTTTTCTTTTCAATTTTTGGATTTTACGCATTATGAAACGTAAACCATCAAATTGTGAGGGAAGGGGGAGGGGGTTAAAAAAGGGTGGTCGATTACAAGGGTTCATTATTGGAAATAATGAACCAAAAGAAAGGACCAAATTTCAAGCAGAATAAGTAAGATATGACGCCAAACGTCCTTAACTAGCCAATTACTGGTGCATTTACCCTATCTATCCAATAGGATAGAATTCAACACACACAGACTCATGACTCTTGACACACAGACACAGATTATACATGACTAGTTTCAAAGTAAGAGGGTGATGTGGAATGCAATCAAAACATTCAGCAACATAGACGCAAGTAGCTGAGGCTTGCTCTCCATTCTGGAAAGCGTACATTACACTGGTGGATAGACGGAGAATCGCGTCTTCTGTGGAATGTTTCACCGAGAGAAAAACGCTGCAAATTATTACATAACGGTTTATTATTTCTGAATCAGATAGCCAGCTATAGTAACCAGCATGCTCTGGGGCTTTCGCCAGTCTCTTTTTCAGTATCCACCTCTGTTCTCGCGTTACAGGCTGCGCTCCCAATGGGGAGCAAATGGATGATCGTATTAATTTCTATAGGAATCAAACTAAAACCGTAGGTACACTGGATTCCAAAAGCATCTGGGACCTATCCCAGTCGATTCTGCGTCCGAAATTACTTGGGTGATGATACCCCACTTACCTACGGCAGAAATATAAGTGAACAGCTATTCATCCAGAGGGTTCAGACTCCAACCTGCCCATGTAATGCAAATTTAATTTAAAAACGATTTGCTTCGAACTATCTGGGAAGATTTGGGGAAGAAGAAGAACAAAGGATTTTAGATGGGCTGGATCAACTATTTTTGTAACATACTATAGTATGATATAATATACTAAATATACTAGTGTGTTCAAGGTAGGTTAAATGTTATATGGGGTAAAAGTAATAAAATATAATATAAAATAGATATTATATCCGTTCTGATACGCCCCTGACACCTTTCTGCTACTCCCCAGGTTCCGTTCCACTATGCCCCTAATGCCGTACCCTCTTCAGGTTAGCGCGGCGTATTATATGGGTATAACACGTAAAAGTAATAAATATCCATTCTCCTACATCTACTAAGCCCCTGGTCACCCCAGCCCCCACAAGGTGCGGCGGCGCCTCCTCTCACTCCACCCCCCGCTCAACCCCCTCACCACCCACCGTGACCCCCTGCCAGGCGTGCGTGCGTGCGTAAGTCTAACACTCAAAGCCTCGAAAAAGACACTTTTTCGCCCGTTTTTGGCCGATAGCATCTATCCGAGTAAAGCGATCGGGATGGTTAAACGTTAGGACCAACTAGACCCCAAATGGAGTCTATGTGGGAAAGAACGGGTTTTTAAGTCAATTCTTTGGCCTTTTATGGTCTGGACGGCGAACGGCGGATGGCGGACGGACATTTCAAATTTGGATTCTACGCACCTTGAAACGTAAAGTTACAAAGTTTGAGGGGGGTTATAAAAATTTTTTGCTATACAATCACATAGGCTTATCATTGGAAATAATAAACCAAAATCGGGCTAAAACTCCCGCTTGATGGGCTCAATAGGCAGCCCATGAAAAAAAAAAAAGGCGGACTTAGAAAAAAACCCGATAGCAGGCACGTAGCCAGGGGGGGAGGTGTCCATGGGGTCCGGACCCCCCCCGAAATTTGTTGATGAATGTAGATGAAATTATTCATGGTTAGGGTAGTATCTATCATTTCACTAGCACGAACTACCAACAGAGAATATTCGTCTGATGTGAAATTCTTCAGAAATTATTTTTATAATACTCATAGGTTCTGCCAATAGCTCCAATACGTAGAGGTAAGATTCCTGAGATAAGAAGTTAGATATTTCGGTACACGGACATGGGTCATGTACCCTGTACCCTGTACGACCTTGCCTTAGGATTTAGATGGCTGAAAATGGTACATGACTAATATAATGACTTCTTGAAATCGCCTTTCTCTTTTCGTCTAGCTCTCGGCTAAAATTCTCTGGCTACAGCAAAAAACCACTCAAGTCCAAAAAACCACTTTTTTCGTTTTTAACGGTAGGTATTTGGAAGGCCTGGTCATAGCGCACGATTTGATACCACCCCCACATCCGAACCTCCCCTTAAAAAGCGCCAGGGCGCAGTGGTCTCAATGGCATAAGTCATTTGGACAAAAAAATTATCGCGAAGAAGTACATAAGTCGACTTATGTTGTTGTTACCAGATGAGAAACAGCGTTTTATAAGAGACAGTAGTAGTTATGGACTTTCAATCTAACTATTCACGACAACGCAACAAAAGAAGTTGATTGTTTTATGTGGCACGAAGCTATTTCCGGGAGAGTTGGAAACCAAATAGCTTCATGCATCTTCAAACAGTTGAAATCCTTACCAGACCATGTAACGCACGTAATTTATTACTCGGATACATGTGCCGTACAAAACAGGAATTCACACGTCGCAGCCATGTTCACCTAGGCCATGCGGCAGCTCCCTCACTTGCAAATAGCCGAGCAAAAGTTCATGGTTCCCGGCCATACCCATTCGGAGGCTGACCAAGATCACTCTGTCATTGTTTGAGGGACCCAATTGGCATTCTTCGGGGTGTTACTAGGCGGCTACCCTATTCTCTTTTCCTCTCTCCGGTTAATGAGAATGACGTTATAGCAATAATAAGCGATTTTAAGAACTCAGCAGCTCAAGATATTTATGGACTGTCAGCGAATTTCCTCAAGGAGGTCAAGACCGAAATCGCACCACTTCTTTGTAACATAGTAAACGATGTGTTTACTCATGGAAAGTTCCCAGATAGCCTGAAACTCAGTAAGATAATTCCAGTTCCTAAAGTGAAGAACGCTGCCCTGGTGAATGAATTCCGTCCAATAGCCCAAGTACCGTTGATTGGTAAGGTTATTTAGTCGGCATTGGCTAAACGGATTCAGGACTTCTTTTTTAAACATCAGCTCTTTTTAGAGGCGCAGCATGGATTTTTGCCCGGCAGGTCTACCGTAACCTTGATGTGTGACTTTCTGCAGCTGATCACAGATGCACTAGAAAATGGTCAATCAATAAAAGTTTGTGCATGTGACCTCAGCAAGGCCTTTGATTTGGTTTTACACCCTATACTGCTTCAGAAACTAGAACATTATGGTATGCGTGGAGTTTCTCTGGAACTGGTGGACTCGTAGTTGTCTGGGCGGAGGCAGTGTGTTTATGCTAATGGTGTTCAATCGTCCCTCAGCGAAGTGGCCTTTGGAGTTCCACAGGGCTCAATTCTGGGCCCTCTCTTATTCGTGGTATTCATGAATGACTTGAGTTGTTAGGTGGGTGATGGCTCATTTATCTATGCGGACGATTCCACCTTTACGTCTTGCAGTAATGATATTATGTCTGAGCTTCAATCTAACTCTGCTCATCAAGTGGCTCGAGCTGAAGAATGGTTTACTGCTAACAAACTTAAAGTCGACCCGAGTAAGTTGCAAAGTATTATTATTAGCAACTATCCGCACACGCTTGAGCAATCAATAATAGTACTCGGTTTTCACATTGACTCCAGGGTCAGATGGGTGCTATCAAATTGCTTATTCCTCCTAAAGCGCTTAGCAAGGTCCGTTTCATCTGAGGTGCTGCTGACGGCCTATCATGGTTTGTACATCTTGGTGATGACATATGGACTGATTGTATGGGGTGCCTCTGCTGGGGTGAATCGAATCTTTCGCCTACAGAAACGGGCAGTAAGAATAATAGCAGGTGTTCACCACCAAACGCACGCCAAACCCTTGTTCAAAGCCTATGGACTACTTACGATATATTCTTGTTATATACTAATGACCTTAAAACAAACTCATGGGGAAAAGAGCTGTCTTCCGAGAAGGGGTGATGTTCACAACTACGGTACGCTGACTTGGACATCCCGCGCCTAAGATTGGCGGCATCGCAGAGGGGACACAAATACCTAGGCATCAAATTTATCAATCATGTCCCCAAAAACTTTCGAAACCTGCATCCTCGGGCCTTCTCTACAGCCGTGAAGAAGCAGCTCCTTGCATGCCCTCTTTAAGACCTTCACGAATTTTTCGAACTCAACTTTGCCACAACTTAGATTATATAAATATACCTATGTGCTTGCCTTTTCATCTCCTTCTTAATTATAGTTTAGTAATTTATTGTTCTAGCTATCTTATTTTAAATGTGTATATTTTGTTTATTACGTTGACTATTTGCTATGTACAATAACACTGTATGACGGCAATAAAATCTGATTAGATTTGATTCATCGAAAGGCAGAAAAATGAATCTGACCTCCCGATTTATCACCCCCACGATTGGTTCCAACTTGTAAGATCTTGCGGACCGATATTCAACTTGATAGAAATGTCTGGGGATGATTTTTACGACTTCGAAGGACTGTTGAAAACAGCCCTGGTCCATAGGAAAGTCAATAAGAAAAAAGAAAAGGTTATGTGGCTCAAGATATCATGGTTAAAATACACCTCAAAGATAGTTATTTTGTATAAGAGCAACAATGGAAAAAAAATTTTATATTTAGGAAATAAGACGAGTTTTCAATATTACCCCCTCCATTACCCCCACTTGTCGTTATGGTTGCTGGTTCTTCGACAAGTGGACGAATATTGTACTCGAGTTGCATTTGAAGGACTAAAAAAAGGGCTGTGAAGTGTGAATCACGAATTTGTCAAATTATAGATAAGGCTCACAACCACTTAAGTCAGTGATCAAAATAACATAAGTCAATTTTCTCATATGATTGCGAAATATATCATTGCTTCTATTCGTGTAACCATAGCAAACCTTTTTAGGATTCCACTCCATTATTAACTTTCACTATATCACCTGGTTACCTCGTTCTAAACAAAAAAATGCTCTCCCGTAAAGTTGATGAATCGAGGCCGTATCACACTAGCATTTTTCCGCATTTTTTCTGCGTTTTTTCGGCGTTTTTAATGCCTAAACGTGAAGAAGAAGAAGTGCTTTTTTCCAAGGTCAGCTTTTTCGACCATTGCGCATCCTGGCGGAGCGTTTTTAAACTCACTTGGGAAAATCAGAACACATTCTAATTTTTACCTCGACGCAAGAAAAATGCTAAACATAACCCTTGGGGAGGTTACAATTCAATGAAAAACCCCGAGGAGCCCTAACCTGACAGATTTAATAAAAATGCGTCCCGCCAGAATGCGCTGTTTTTGCACTTATTCCTCCTCAACATCCACAGCTGACCTTGAAAAATAGCACTTTGCCTTCTTCACGTTTCAGCGTTTAAAATGCGAAAAATATGCGGAAAAAATGCAAGTGTGATACGGCCTTAAGTGTATTATCCGAACGGTCAGCACAGCAGAATCCCTGTCTTCATTCCTTTTATATAGGAGTTCAGGACCGCCAATCCGTTTCAATCTCTCTATCGAGTTCGTGTCAGTCAGAAGTCTTGATTTAGTGAAGTGGAGTGATTTTGTGTTCTAGAGGAAATTACTATTTGCTGGTCCTCCTGATCGTTCAAGAAAGAATTATTGACGATTTACATATGTGCGAGTAGAGGTACACATACTTTTTTTTATCAGTATTTTTTAGCAGTATTTTAAATATGAAACGGACAAAACAAGGTACTCTTACCAGTTTTTTAAAGTGTCCAAAACCACCCAGTGATGTAGATGAAAATCAAAAAACCAGATTGGAAATATCCGAAATAAAAAATTGCCCAGACACTGACTTGAAGCGCCGGAAGTTAGCTGAAAGGGATACAGTGGTGGAAGCAAATGATTTTGCTGCTACAAATGATTTGCTGATGAAAACGAAATCATGTAATTTTAATGTCACTCGTGTTTGTGTCGATATTGGGTCCGTATCTGATGGGCTTTTTCAAACACCGCCGTTTATGAAAAATACTCCAGAACTAAGAATAAATGCTCTTAAAAACACCATAGAGCCCGATGAAAAATGTGTTTTTCAATCATCAGTTATTGGGAAGAAGAATCTGAGATTCCAGCAGAATTGGCTGAAAAGGAGGCTTGCCTACTCACCCCAAAAAAATGGTGCTTACTGTAAATACTGTATGCTTTTCGCGACAGAATTTGTGGGAAAAGGTATTCACCAGAAAATCGGAACGTTGGTAGCCTCACCATTCACCAAATGGAAAGACGCCGTTGCGAAATTTTACAACCATGCCTCCATGGATTATCACAATTTTTCCACAATACGCGCGGAAAACTTCATAAAAGTCCAGAACTGTAACTCTAAAGTAGAAGATGTGGCTACGCTGATGGACAACAAAAGGAAAGAAGAACGTCAGAAGCTGCATTAAAACCCATAATACAGACCATAATGCTGTGTGGAGAAAATGAATTACCGTTAAGAGGGGATAGGGACCATGGTCCTTTAACGTTGGAAAAGCCTGAGAAAAAAGATGGGAATTTCCGGGCTCTGCTGCGATTACGTGCTGAAACTGACAATGATCTAAAGCAACACATCCTCAGTTGTCCCTGAAATGCAACTTATGTCAGTCCTGAAATCCAAAACGAAATAATAAATATTTGTGGACAAATAATTGAGAAAAAAATCGTGAAAAACATCAATGCTGCTGAATTTTTTTCTATTCTTGGGGATGAAACTCTCGATGTATCCGGTAAAGAACAGTTTTCATTGTGTTTTCGTTATTTGAGCAACTATACTAAGTCCATTCTGCGTGAGGACTTCATGTGTTTCAAAAAAATGGATGGTTCGTCAGCAGAACGCATATCGGCTGTCATTTTGGAAACTTGTGAGTCCTTGGGAATCTGAACAAATTGGTTGGACAAGGCTATGATGGTGTTTCTACATTTAGTGGTCACATTAGGCAAGGATAAAAAATATTTATCCAAAGGCTTTGTACGTTCATTGTGCCTCCCACAGGTTGAACTTGGTTCTCAGTGACTCTCTTTCAGGGCCTCTAATTAGAAGCTGTTTGGGAACTGTGGTGTGGGTGAAGTGTCTAATCTTTTTCGTAATAATTCACAAGCGGGTAGAGCACTGAAAGAAAATGTCGACAAACTGATTCCTCAATCTAAAAAACAGCGACTGCTACGTCTATGTGAAACTCGATTCATTGAACGGCAAGAATCAGTCACTTCATTCATTGAATTGTTCCCCACCATAGTCGCGACTCTCCAGGAAATTTCCTGCTGGCAATAAATCATTTTGACAAGTGCATCAAATTTCTTGTCATCAATTGAAAAAGGTAGCTTCGTGGTGGCATTGTTCGTTTGTGAGGACATTTTCAGTTTTACATTAAGTCTGTCAAAATATCTTCAAGACCCCGAACATGACTTATCGTCGGCTTTGAAATATGCAGACGATGTGATGCAAATGTTTCAGAGAATACGTGAGCCTGGCCATTTTGAAAAGCATTTCTCCCAACTCTATCAAAAGGCATTATTGACAGTGAATGAAGTACTATTTTCTACAATCGAGGTTCCACGTCAGTGCTCCAGACAAATCCACAGAGAAAACCTTCCCCACAACTCAGCTGAAGAATACTATCGAAAATGCATTTTCGTACCTTGCTTAGTTTGGCTCATAAGCGCGTTGGATGAGCGTTTTGGTCAGAATAGGAGTATTCTCTCTGCATTCGAAATATTGCTGCCAAAAAATATGGCGTCAACCGATGATGTTGGCATAGGACGTCTTAATAATTTGAAAGAGTATACTGATGGCGATACCTCAGAATCTGCTTTAAGAGCAGAATACACCCTGTTGAATCGGAAGTGGGAGACGTCAACAAATAGGCCAACGAAAATGCTTGATATTATCGATCAATGTGATAAAAATTTTCATCCGAACATCAGAATACTCCTCTGCAGTTTGGTGACTCTACCCGTCTCTACCGCTGAGGTAGAAAGATCGTTTTCTTCAATGAAGAGGATAAAAAATTACCTTAGAAATAAGATGGGTAGCGATCGCCTTTCTCATTTGACCACGATGTCAATTCATTATCCACTGTCGTTCGCGGCTGATGACGTGCTGGATTTGATGTCTTTAAAAGCAAACAGAAAAGTCTTACTATAAACATTTTATGATCAACTAAATACCTAAAAATTGATCTTTTGTTGTTGTATAAAGATCAATATTTATCATGATTGTGAAAAATTGTTTTAACTGTGACCTAAATTCCTTAATATGTACCTACCTAATAACGTGCCTGCCCGATAGGAAGGGGTAAACCCCGATAGGATTAAATCCTATCGGGTATTCAAAAAGGGCTTACGCCTATCGAGTTTCTGTGGTGACCCAACAGATAGATGAACTAGGAAAACACTTGTATTAACACGAATAGAATTATAATTAATATATGAAATTGAACAGCGATACATAAATTGTAGATTGAAAAGAAGAAAACTATAAATTGTTGTTGTCATGTGTCTTGGATAACAATGATTTGTCGTATCTTGGATAACAATGGTCACGATAGTCCTCCCGCGCTAATTTCATCCGACCACATAGTCTTTGAGATAAGCTTTTGGTCGAGTTGGTCGTCCTGAACGTCGAGGAGGATGAACGTATACCAGAGGATGAGTTCCTGGTTCACTTGGGATTCTGGTAGTTCCTTGGTCCTGTTCACCTGGGCTTCCGGGAGCTTCTTGAACTGGTTCTGGCTGGATCGATTCTGTAGGACTCTGAACCACCAAGTCTTGGAGATTCAATTCCTCTGCTCTAACGAGCGGCCTCTCCTTGCGCAGTAACGTTTGTTGGGCGCAACTGGTCGATGTGTCTCTTGAACACGTAGCCATTGTCCAATTCCACCTGGTAGTGAAGCCGTCCGAATTTGTTGAGGATCACACCAGCTCGGCACTGTAGCTTGTTATTGGAGTAGTAGCGCGCTTGACCTCGTACTCCAGTGTTCAGCTGTGTTGCTGGTCCTTTCAGTATGGAAGGTTTCCCAACGAGGGAAGGCTTCAGGGCATCTAGGTGAATTCGAATTTGACGATTTAAAAATAGTTTGCTCGGATTCTCTCCATTGATCAGAGGAGTTGCTCTGTATCCTAACAGAATTTCCAGAATTTTCTTCTTCGTGGGTAAAGGCTCGTTTTCCATATCACCAAGTCGATGCTTCAATGTTTGAACGTTTCTTTCGGCCAGGCCATTAGTTGCCGGATGACCTGGGGCGATGAATTTTTGAGCAATGCCAGCAGTTGCGCAGAAAGATTCAAATTCCTCACTGGTAAAGATGATAGCGTTGTCACTAACCATGACATCAGGGAATTCATTGCGAGCAAATACTTCTTGCATTAGGTCGATCGTTGATGCTGACGTTGGTGTAGCTATGCAAGGCAGAATTTCAGCCCCCCTGGATTTGGCGTCGACCATAATTAGGTAGTGATGGTTTTGGTATAGCCCAGCATAGTCAACATGAATACGTTGCCAATTTCGTTCTGGCTCCATTCAGGGGTGTATAGGTGCTTTTGGAAGGCTGCTTTGATTTTTGGCACAATCAGAGCATTCACGAGCAAAACGCTCGATGTCCTTGTCGATTGATTTCCAGTAGACGTAGCGACAGGCCAACTGCTGAAAGGATGAGTTTGTTGGCCATCATTTTTGCAGCAAATTAAATTGGTCAAATTTAAAAAAAAGTGATGAAAAAATCACTAAAAATAGCACACAACGGCTAACAATCATTAAATTTTTATTTGTTAGCGGAATATTGCTCAAATAAAGTTAATTAACTATAAAATAGAGCATTAAAAAATGTATTTACAAAATTATGCTGAAAAATATTTTTAAATTTCATTAATATGTGCAAAAAAATCGATGAAAACTGCAAAAAAAGTTTAAAATTCCAAATCTTTTTCTGAATCGCAGAATATTATTTAGAACGAGTTTTTTTGCCATAAAATTGGTAGTTAACAATTTCTTCCCCTTAAAGTCCTTAGTTTTCAAAACAATGTAACAAAATTCGTTCATACGATCATGCCGCATGACTGGAGCTTTTTTGTTATTATTCGGACCATCATTAACTGTATGTACATTCTTATCAAAATTAATTTATTAACACATGTACAGTTTATCACACGGCGGTGAATTTACAATTATTTACATAGCGAGTATTAGAAATTGTTTTTATGAAAATGAAATATTCTGGTAACAATTTTTTTCTAATTATTTGTACCGAATTCTCTCTTTTAGGGATAGTAGCCAAATTTTGTAAATAATGTATTTATCCAATTTCTTATTGTTCCTTCAACTCTTCTTGGTCAGGCGTCGGCATGCACGCGACAAGCTTCTCAAGCGTTTGTCTAGTTCCCTAAAAAAGAAGACAGTAAGCTCATGATTACAAGTATGGTTTATGTTATTCAGTCTTATCAAATAGTTTAATTTTTCGTACATCTACGTAATGCACTTTGATTATGGATTCAAATTGTTTACGTCCAGAATCTGAGAGCGGAAACAAATTATGGAAAATCAAGAGGAAAAGGTGGGTCAGATGAATCCATTGTAAAACGGTAGGTGGTAGACTTTCTACTGCAAATGCTCGACGAATATGGCAGTTACAGGATCTTCAGCTAGAAATGGTTGACATCGCATTTCGCTCATATGGCCGAATCCATGTTTAATTTATACCGACAAACTAGACTCCGCGTTTCACGGGCATCCGCCAATTGATTTCATTGGTGGGATCCATTTAATCAACAACCCTGATATCCAGTATAGCGGTTGTTATTGCCTGGGTAACTCTGAATGTTTTGCTATTCTGAAAGAACGAGAGAAGAAAGGATTTGACTGGAAATTTCAAGCTATAGATATTTTAAGCTTTAAGTTTTCAATTGGAGCCAGAGCGAGTAGTAAACCTAAATATACTCATGAGTCATGAGTGAAGTAAAAATAAATATACTAGCCTTTCCACACTAAAACTATGGTGGTTAAATATTGAATGATTACACTGCCCAACAAAAAAATCTAAGTTGTGCCCTCATGGAACTGGTGCAGGTCCTGTTGGTTTTCGAGGGTGCTGAGTCCGAACCCGAAGCCTGTTTTTCACGTTGACGTTCAATTTTTGAAGTACGGCACCTGCATTTTTGAAAAAATCTCTCAAATTCCAGGATAATTTATGTTCAATTAAAAGGTACTATTCTTGTTGAAAATTCAACTCTGATTTTGTCTATACCACATATGATGGGTCTAAAATGCCTCCATAACGTGTCTTTTGTCTAAAAACTGCCAAAAAACGTGGTTTTCGCCGATTTTTGACTATTTTTCTATTTTTTTGAAAAATTTTGTACAAATTAAACCACTTGGCAACCTGGAAAAATTGAGCTTTTGGACTATTTCTGCGTCGAATGAGACCATCAGCAGCTTTGGAGGTGTGATAACTGATTTTTTGCGATTTTTCAACTAACAAAAAACGTGTTTTATGAGAAAAAATAAGTTGTCAAAAAACTGACAAGAAACACGTTTTTTGGTATAGTTGAAAAATCGTAAAAAATCAGTTATCACACCTCTAGATCTGTTATTCGACGCAGAAATAATTCACGTAATAGCTCAATTTTTTTCAGGTCCCCAAGTTGTGTAATTTGTTCACAAATTTTCAGAATACTGTACAAAAATCGTCACAAATTGATGAAAACCATGATTTTTGGCAGTTTTTAGGCAGAAGACACGTTAAAGGAGCATTTCAGATCCATCATATGTGTATAAACGTGATCAGCGTTAAAATTATAACATCATCCTTTAATGGAACATAAACGACCAATCGCAGTTTTGTGAGGGCACAACTTTTTTTTTTTGCAGTGTGTGGGACCATTGATTCATACATGTACGCATTGGAATAGCTTGTCAACATTCTCTCAAATATTTTAGCGCATATCTGCGGCAAGCATATAGTTCATCTTGATAACTTATTTATATCACATAGATAAGCCATCTCAGGTAAACATGTACGCAGAAATCCAACATTTTATTATCAACAGTGGGGCTCACAACGTTTGGTCATAACGTTTAAATCACCAAATTAAATTATTGCGTAGGTATGTACATAATTTGACATTGGGTCGAAGATGCAAAATGTATGCATAATTAGATGCACCCTAATCCATAGACGCTCACGTTTATTTGACAATCATCAAGAATCACATTAGAGAGTTGGCTTCTCAATCTGTGATCTATTTGTTCTTATATATTTGCACATGAAAGTTATTCCACACCTATAAAATACCATTCGAAATTTCCGCATCACATCAAACGCAGGATTCAGATTGATTCTGTCACATTTTCGAAGAATTCATTCATCACTCTCCGGCTTCAGCGTTTCTGCAGTTTCTGCAGTTGATACATGATGTTACCAACTTCTTTGTTGCTGCTCCAAGCAGATTACCATCTGCTGGGCCGAGTTTTATGGCCTCAATAACAGGTTCTTTTGAACTGCCAGATACTTGACCTTGCACCGATCCCAATTCATCCAAAGGGAGTGGTAGGGAGCATTCACACTTGGACTGAAAGCAGTATCATTCAGGAAGCATCTATTTCCTGGTTAAAATGGTGAAACAGGTATGGGATGCTGATAGGGTCCAATTTGTCAACATGGAAAAAATTTTAAATTGCACATGAGAGCGCTGTGCCTATAGTGCTTAGATTGATGGTATGCTCACCCAGCTGGGGTAGCAACTGACAGGAGAGTTTGCTCACACTTCCCTCAATTTTCTTTCTAGACGCCATTGTTTACATTTTCAAACACCCTGAAACTATAGGTCTTCCAGTCTGCACTGAAAAATTTGTTGTCCTCTAAAGTTTTGTATGCAGTGAGTGGCCAATCCGTATGAAGGCATAATTGTCAATATCAATGGTTTTGAAGATTTGGTTCGTCACTGTTGAAGATACGATTCCCTTGATTCATATATGGAAATTAATGTACCAAGGAAAAATACAGGATTTGAATAACTTACATAGGTATGGAAAAACTTGATCAAAAAGAATTCTAATTATTACCAATTTGCTTTTCGAGGAGTAAGCTTGATTGTAAAAATTGCTGAAGAGAACGAAGAATACGACTGCGAGCCCTACGATTATCCAGGCAAATACCATTGGGACCGGGCAATCAATGAAAAACAGCTGGAAAGAATGAAGAAATACTATGACGAACTGCGCCTGTAATGATCGAAACAAAAATTATTAATGATTTAAAGTATACTTAACAAAACCATGATTAAGTTTAAATACAGAATTGACTATACTATAGCTATACTAGTAACTATAACATACAATAATCGAGTTATATTGAAGCACCTAGTTCACCCTTATAAACAGATGATATCAAACGGATCAATCTCTAAATCTCTCTATACGTTACACCGTGTACGAATCAATAATAGAGAAAAATGTACTAACTTTCAATAAACAAATGCTAACAAATCGACAAAACTTAAAAATATAAAATAACCCAAATATTTATCTGAAAGCCTAATATTATTCAGACAATGTTTTTTTTTTTGCCATAAGATGTATAATTATTCAATTCCTTTGAACAGGAAGTGCTCAAATTTCCAAACTATTCAATATAAATATGATACGAAAAATAAATTACAAAAATTTGCTCATAAGATCATGCTGCATGACTGAAACTTTTTCCTATCAAATCGGCTCAAAAAGTGTTGTATCATTTGGGTTTGAAGATTGATTCAGATACGTTCCGCGCTTGGCAAGAGTCATTACCACCTGATGACTCTCTCCCATCAATTAAGGATTTTACGGATTTCCTAAATAGAAGATATGGCATGTTGGAGTCATTGCCCAATACTACTTCGTCACGCCAAACCACAGGAGCAAACAGTTCTTCAAGTCTCAAAAATCTTAGTACTCAGACCAATTCAAAGCAAGAAAAACAATCTAGATCAGATAATACATGGGATAATTCATGTTTGTTGGCACAGCAAATACATATTTGTCATATTTGCAAAAGATCACATGCTATATTTCGGTGCCCCATTTTCCTAAACCTCACAGTTGAGAACCGGATCAGAAAAGTAAATGAACTAGGTATGTGTACTCATTTTTTAAAAAAGCCTGATCATGAACTAATTGACTGCACTTCCATAAAGTTTACTATTCCTTCTTGTGGTATGCAGCACAACAGCTTGCTCCACATTGACACATCACCTGGAACTAGTCGGAGCACTGAGTCTCCGATAATCATGGCTACTGCTGGGAGGTCATCAAATGTCTTATTGTCAACTGCAATAGTTGATATCATTAATGCAAATGGTAACCCAGTGGCATGTAGAATTCTGCTAAATAATGAGTCGCAGTCTAATTTCATCACAGACTCAATGAGCCAATTTCTTGGTCTTACATGCGAAAAAACTTACATCCCAATTCTTGTTATCAATGGCACGTCTACTCATATTGCAGCAAAAATGAGTGCAACTGTTTCCTCTAGGGTTTCTGAGTTCTCAGCTGAGATTGATTTCCTTGTAGTCCTTGTAGTTCCATGTGTCACAGGTATAATTCCATCAAAGAGAATTCCATTCAGTGACCACGATATTCCTGATGAGGTTAGGTTTGCAGATTTAACTTGGAACTCACCTGGTCGAGTTGATGGTTTGTTGGGAGCACAGCTGTTCTAGGATTTGTTACTTGATGGCAAATTCACATTACCAAGTAGCAGTATTGGATTCTATGAAACAAAACTTGGATGGATTGCTTGTGGCGGTTGCCCTGTTCAGCCTCCTTTCTCAGAGGTCTGTCATTTGGCTTCAGTTGAGGATCTTGATAATCACCTCCAGGCCTTCTGGAAGACAGAGGAGATACCGTCTTCCACTAGAGTGCACACTGGTGAAGACCTGGCCTGTGAAGTTCATTTCTCCAAATCTGTGAAACGGAATCCAGATGGGCGTTACATTGTTCAACTTCCATTGAAACAGGATCTATCAATATTGGGCGATTCCAAGGAAATGTCTTTGTCCAGGTTCTGCCGATTGGACGCTAGGCTGATTTAAAAAAAAACCTTTTATATGATAAGTATAGAACATTTATAGAAGAGCATGAATCATTGGGACACATAAAGGAATCTTCTACTTGTGATAATTCCTCAAATTACCATAGTCCCCACCATCCTGTATGTAAGGAGTCATCCAGTACAACAAAGGTGCGTGTTGTTTTTGATGCATCGGCAAAAACAACTTCTGATGCTTCGTTGAATGAAATACTCATGGTGGGTCACTTTATTCAAAATAGCCTGTTTTCAATCTTAATAAGATATGTCGAAAAGATGTACCGCCAGGTTTTAATAGAAGTATCTCAACAATCACTACAGAAAATTCTATGGCGTAAAGATCCCAGTAGTTCGATTAAATCATATGATTTATTAACTGTCACTTATGGGACAGCAAGTGCTCCATATTTAGCCACAAGATCTCTACACCAACTGCTTTTGGATGAAGGATCTCACTTTCCTCAGGCCTTGAGGGTTGAAAGAGATTTTTATGTGGATGATTATATCTCGGGATGCAACACTATTCAGGAAGGTTTGGAGATTCAACAACAACTTTTGGCTCTACTAAAAAAAGGGCAATTCCACCTTCGTAAATGATGTTCAAATTGTGAAGATTTACTAAAAAGCATACCAGCTCAAGACAAGGAAATTGTTAGTGAATATGAATTTGATGGTCACACTTCATTAACCATCATAACGTTGGGTCTCACTTACAGTCCTGATGTGGATCACTTCATGTTCAATGTGAAGGAACATATTACCTCTACTGTTACAAAGCGGATTGTGATTTCTGAGCTGGCTCAAATTTTCTATCCCCTTGGGCTCGAAACAATTCTATTACCTAAGGTGTATATGCAGAATTTGTGGCGAAGTGGATTTGGATGGGATGAGTTAGTCCCTATTGAGCTCCAGGAACTATGGGACAGGATTCGCCACTCACTCGTGAAATTATAGACTTTTTGTCAAAAATTGAATTTGTCATCATCGTTCCCAACATAAGATACCGTCCTGAATTGGACATATTGTATAATTATAAGCACATAACTTTTGGAAGTCATGTTTTCATTCAAAGGACCCCAAAACGGATTTCCATAGAAGCAGTTTTAATTATGAGTATCTAGCTTCCTAAAATAATTTACCCGTTGCTTCAATTCATACAAGAATTCGGTTGGAATCATAAAGTTAAGGAATCATAAAATAATTTTTCAAAATTCGATTACTTTTTTATTGTGAAAAGTGAGTGAAATTACTCCCCCCTCCCTGCTGGAATTATGCAATGTAATAGCTGGAAGTATTAAAACCAGTCAGGCTAATAGTCTCCGACTACGACTGGAACTGACGTGGTTAGCGGTATATTCAAAACGGAAGTTAGTGAAAAACGTTGCCCATTTCCACTAGAAAATAAATAGTTACAATGTTAAATCGATTTCGACGGTTAGGCCATCATCAGTAACAAACAATAAATAATATATATTTAGTTATTGTTTGTTACTGGTGATGGCCTAACCGTCGAAATCGATTCAACATTGTAACTACAGTGGAACCTGGATAACTTGATCTTCTTTAATTCGAATATTTCTCTTGTTCCCTAGCATTTTGTATTTAAACGATGCTAAAAAATCGTGGATAATTCGAATTTTATTTTGGATAGTTCGAATTTTCGGCGTGCTAATTAAGGTATAAATTTTAAGCTGCGACTCAAAATAATTGTAAATTTATCGGGAAATACGTTTTAGTAACGATATTCGGCAAAAGGTTTGCGTTAGACCAAATGCATGCAAGTCAGTGCCATCGTGCCATTGGCCGAGAGACTTGATTCAAGGAAACAGGCCAAAATATCATCCTTTTTTTGAAAAACAATAGATTGTTTTTTTTTTATGGTTGCAGTTAAATACAGTACCGTTCCAGGTGTCTTTATACTTATTGTTCAATATTCTGTTGGTCAATACAGTATTCAATGTTACTGTATGTACTTTACTTCGTACTGTAGTTGGTTAAAATATAATTTATTAAAATTTCTTTAACTCGAATTTTTGGTTAATTCAAAGTTTTTGACTGGTCCCTTCAGGTTCGAATTATCCAAGTATCACTGTATTTATTTTTTCGTGGAAATTGACAAGGTTTTTCTCTAACTTCCGTTTTGAAATGGGTTTCCACAATTTCGTCGCGAGTGATTTAGTTCGTAGCGGTATATTGTCAGTCCCGTTCTGACCCCCTCACCCACCAAAGCGTCATTTACTTATGACCCTTGCTCTGGAATCCCAGAAAACCTGATTACGATGGCCATGATCGATGTAACGACATTCTGAAAACGAATTTGTATTTTGTTGAGTAGGACAAAGGTGCGTATTTGGCCACTTTTTGAAAATGTTCAAAATTTGAACAAATTTTTTTGGAATACCGAGCAAAAAATGTTCGCAAGTTTTTTAAACCAATGTCCAGTAATTCTACGTTTATATAGATGAGAAATCCGTTTAAAGAATCAAAAATATTCCATTCCGTTCTCAAATGAGAAGTAAACTAAATTTGGCCCCGATAGTGCTGCCATCTCTTTTCACAGAATTTCACCAATACCTCATTACATTTAGCCTTAATCGAGATCGTGCCAATGTTACTAGTATATCACCAGCCGACTTGTAATTTTTGAGCCATATTTCATTACTTTTAGTTGAGTAGTTTCGGAGGAAAGCTTTGGAGAGTGTACGTGTGCCTACTGATGAGAACAGCAGACGATGGACGGACGGATTTTTTTTTTTTTTTTTTTTTAATCTACGTATCTTGAAACGTAAACCAACAAATTTTGAGGAGGGGGAGAGGGGATAAAAACATTTCGGTCTATTACAAATGTTCATTGTTGAAAATAATGAGCCAAAATTAAATTAATTGGAAATAAACCGCTTGAAAAAACTCTTGAACGAACTTCTGACAGAAAATGAGCTGTAGAATCGACCTTAGAAGTTTGTTTCAACAGATTTGAGACACCGAGTAGAGGTTCTGTCAGAGAATTTGAGGTGGAAAATAATATAAGCATATAACGACCTACTATTTAGAGGTGGAAACTGATGTAAGCATACCACGTACTAATTAGAGGTTGAAACTAATATAAGCATATAACGACCTACTATTTAGAGGTGGAGACTGATGTAAGCATACCACGTACTAATTAGAGGTTGAAACTAATATAAGCATATAACGACCTGCTATTAAGAGGTGGAAACCGATGTAAGCATACCACGGACTAATTAGATGTGGAAACTAATATAAGCACATCACGTACTAATTGTATCGTCGTGAGGTATTTCTTCCACCAAAGGTACTTCCGGACTTCAGGACCCATAGCCGAGAGGAGGTAGTAGGTGTACATGAGAAAGTGGACTAAAGCGTTGCAGGTTCCAAGAAAAGTTACGTGGCCACCTGAATCGTAAATAAATACATTTAGACAGGCACGTATTGTACGTAGTACTGACTAACAAGTACTACCTATTTTCATCCCAATATAGGTATATCAATTATTAAAGAGAAAATTAGTTTTTGTCGACTCTTAATGTCCAAAAGGTTGCACTGATTTCCATTCACGAATTGAAGAACAAGTACCAGGAATGGTTTTAAGCTAAATGTCAATCCTCTAGACTACTTCTTCTTCGAGAACTCGGTTTTCCCTAACGACGTCGCCCAGGTAAAAAACTTAGTAAATAAGGAAAACCCAGACATACGTCGAGCTTGTCACGTCAAAGGATACCTAAACGATTTTGGTGGGTTGAGCCAAGCAGTTTTTATTCGTAAAGATAGATCTTCAAAAATAGATATTCAAAACGCCATATTATTATCAGCGCCATTATCTGCAGCAACCTTGGTCGGGATTAGTCTTAACGTAACTAAGGTTATATTGAGTTGGGACGCTTGGTTAAAAATTGAATCAGGTTCAAGATAAACCCTGATTGCTGACATTTGAATCGGAGCCTTTTTGGGACTGCTGGGTAAAAATTCAAAGGTACGAAGCCACCCTTCTTTCTTGATTTACAGCGGTTTTTTTGACATGGATATGTCTTTGCTCTGGGGGGTTAACCAAAAATTTTCGTCACGCAAAAGTTGATGTCACAATTTCTAATGATGTTCACGTACAACCCATCCGTTGCTAGGGGAATGGAACTCCCGCAGTTTTCATCGCACAGAAATCGTTCGCCACTCGTTGGAAAGCGCTTGATTTATGTGATAAATGTTCACATCTCAAGCTACCAATTTCCCCCTCCTTACGTACCTGGCTACATTCCTAAACTAAGTTGATTGGACTATAAACAATATCCGTTTGGCGGAAACTAGGTAAATAGCGTCTGTATTTGTGTGTATTGGATAAATAACTTTAATAGTATGCTTTATAGTATGCTTTTTGTGCCTCCAAGAATAATAAAATAAATTTGTTATCCTACATTTCGTCGCCTACCGTCCAAAGTTAAAAGATTCGTTTACAACTCTCGAGGACAACCGTAATGAAATCCCCAATCGAAGACATATCCATGTAACATGGTATCTGCTTGTAAAGCAGATAGTGGAACTCCTTTACGAGTTTAGGAATGTACTTTTATTGTGCATCCCATCTGCTACCATTAGCTCTGTAGCTAATTTTGTTCCTATGGCCCATATTATTCTCGTAACGTCACTCCTGGAGTAGGTTCGCGTTTCAGCCGAAGTCGGCCATGACTGCCAATGAATCGCTACTCAACCAACCTACTTCTCACAAGAAGTTTGCCGTCTCACGTCAACATAATTCGTGGTTATAAGGCCATTTTTCAACAGTTTTGTTTTGAAAAAGTACCTATAATATGGTAGTAGCAATACAAAGTTTCAATTCGACTAAATGTTATAATAATCGTGCCTGCCAGCGCAATAATAGATTGTAGATCAATAGGTCAATGATACTAATCTAACGTGAGCGAGTTTTTATTTGGACTAGGAGCCTACTAACTTTTGTAGTCAATCAGTGTCAGAAAACTAAAGAACTTCATTCGTTTAGGCTTTGAGGATAATTAACCTGAAAAATAGTTAAGAAAAAATTATTGAAAATTCTTCAGGTGTCTGTACTGCCATGTGGGTACCTAGCAATTGCTTGGGTAGCTTCATCACGTTGTGTTATAAGTTCGTAGTACTATGCTTAACCGAGGAAGCTTTAATTGTTATATTAAATGAATAAAAGGAGAGCTTTGATAGTTTGTCAAAGTAAACAAGGCTGGTTGAAGACGGCATTGGCAGTGCAGTTATTGCGCGAGTTTTGCAGTTACGCAAATTTTAGGGACAAACAAGATAATTAGGTACCTACTTTCTTTTTTATCAATGAAGTACATAACAAGTAATTACAAGTAATATTATACGGAAAGTATGTAGGCATACCTTCCCTCTAGGTACTTACCTTTCCACAAATGATATACTTACTATTCCTGCCTAACAGAGTTCTCATAACACATCCTTTCACAAGACCACTTCCACAGTACTCTAAAGATTTTTAGTTTCAATTGATTCAAAGAACAGTTCTAAAACTAGATAGGTAATCCGCAACATCTTCGCGGCTGATGTCTGGAACACTTAGAACACTTCTATGTCAACTCCCCAACACATTTCATATGGATCTCTACCCCACAGATTAAATCTTGCGTTCGTAGCGTTTGAGGTCATCACCTGATATAATAACTCGATGTAGGTAATTTGCATACAATTTATCACCTTGCATATCACAAATAATGAAAATATTGACTAGGAACTAGGTAAGACTATGTTATGCAGTTGTCCAGCTGTGGCTACAAATGGCGCTTTCTCATAGTTTACTCGTCACCATGACAACAAGGTGAAATACCTTCGACTTCACCTTGCCTCGATGTAAGGATGCGCTAGTGTCCAAGTCTCGAGAATATCACCCATACAACTTAGGATGCAGAACTTAGGAATGGGATCTTTCTGGGTGCGGTAGAGTATCATTGCAACTTGAGAACTCATTCATTCTAACCAGCAGAGTGAACTCTGTATCTAATGTTGTTCCAATTCAACTTGAGACGATGAAATTTGGAACAGGGCTTTCCTGGGTGTGGTAGAGTGTAGAGTATAATGATAATTATTAGGTACTTTTTGGTTATCTCCCCCCCCCCCCCCCCCCAGTCAATTTGTCTTCAACACGCCCGCCCGATGTTTCTAGGCATTACTTCTTACTTAGATTATGTTATGTTATGTATTCTTGAGATGCGAGCTTGCGAGCATCCAGACCGCCAAAGTATACACATCATTCTGACCTACATGTCCAACTAATCTGTATTTTTACTAAGGGATTGACTACTTGATGTTATGTAATGTTGAGATGCGAGCTTGCGAGCATCCAGACCACCAATCTATACACAGCATTCTGATCTATTTGTGCGAATTCATGTGCATTCTACTTGTGCGAATTCATGTGGAGGCAATCAAACCACAACCACGCCAATTTGTTTCAACAAATCCTCACCGACATCGGCAACTTCTGAAAACACGGTTATTCTTTTTTTCCTTCTTTTTTTTTAAATAATATAATTTCTTCCCACAGCTTGAAATCGTCACCAATTCTACGTAAATATGTAATCTAAGTAAGAAGGAATGCCTAGAAACATCGGGCGGGCGTGTTGAAGACAAATTGACTGGTGGGGAGGGGGGATAACGGAAAAGTACCAATTATTATACATATTATATATTGTTATACATATTATACATTATACATTATACATATTACATATTATACATTCGAATTTGGGGAACCTCTCTAATTAGCTAATAGTGTTCCTATTCAACTTAAGGTGCCGAAATTTGGAACAGATCCTCTCTGGGTATGGTAGGTATAACGGTAGATACTATTTCCCTGGCAGTACTGACACAATTGATTACAAATTTATGTGATGATTCACAGTGATCTACATTCATATCTCGGACGAGCGAGCGAAGCGAGCGGGCACAGCCACTATGTTATAAAAGAGAAACGTTGAGTTTTTTTTTGGTGGCTCTAAATGTCCAAACAGTTACGCAAATTCCAGGGATGGTTTTAGGCTATTCTGCAATAAACTAGACTTACTCCTTCTTCGAGAACTCTGTTTTCCCTATGATCGTTAGCCACTTTTTGGAATGCTCTCATTTTATCACAACGTCTCATGATCTCTAAGCCTCTGTAGTGTCAAGGAAAGCTGATTTATTACGCTCAGTTATAAACTAATATTGCTAAGTAACCATAATGAACTAATAATGTGTAAAATTAATCATTTTTAAATGATCTGACTGTAGAACCGTAGGTCTGCCGTCCGTTTTTGAAGTGTAAACTTCTATAGGCGCACCGCGTCGAAAAATTTAGCGGGGTGTGAAGTGAATACGACTTTACCGTCACGTCACGCTGTTTTTTTCTTTTGATTTTCACGTACAACCAAGCCGTTGCTGGGGAAATTACAGAAAATTACCTACTTAGGTACTCTGTTCTAATTTCGATTTTTAAAACATTTAAGTATGTCGTAGTTTTAAATTTATTTACATTTACGAATTAGCGGGAAGAAAGCATGTTCCATGTTTTAGCATTTTAGCCGAAGGCTCAAGGAGGAAAGTTACCGAGGGTCCAGGGGCGGAGCCTGTCCACTTTTACTTTCCCAACATCCCAACAGAGTGGAAAGTAAAGTCCAATTTTACTTTCCCAACATCCCAACAGAGTGGAAAGTAATGTCCAATTTTACTTTTTATATTTAGCAGAAAATCGTCATAGACGTTTACACTTCTCCCGTGTGGTCTTTAGCACACCTGGTTTTTTATTTGTAAAGATAGATCTTCAAAAATAGATTTTCAAAACGCCTTATTATCTGCAGTAACCAAGTAGTAGTTTTAACGTAACTAAGGTTATATTGAGTGTGATATATTAGAGAGTTCCTAGTAGATCCGTAAAACACATACGTCGTGCGGTATCGACAATCCGGCGCCGTAACTCTGACGCAATGAGTTAAGGTGACGCATCCTTCCGTACAGATACGCTAACGGATCGCAATCCGGAAAAAAACGTAAAACGTAATTATTAAAATAACCTCCTAGGGATAATTTCCTCCATCCATGGATTTAGCGTTACAACTAGATCTTAGGACTTGACGTGTCTTTAAGGTTGAAAAAAAGATAGTACAAGATAAACCTTGATTGCAGACATTTAAATTGGAGCCTTTTTTGGACTGCTAGGTAAAAATGATAAGGTACAAAGCCACCATAAATAGCATAAGGTGGTAATTACTGAAAATTGTCCGTAGCGGAGCACGGGTACACAGCTAGTTAATTACAAAGTATCAAGATACATCCATAAAAAGAAAAATCAAAAGTGGGTTACCTGGATAGAATTTGGCTCCTACCCAACTAGCTATTGGCATTATTGAGTGGTGAACAAGGTGCAATGTGCTAATTTGATTGTCTTTTTTCCTCAGCACGAAAATTATCTGTAAGAAATAAATAATTGTCAAGATACTAAAAATAATGGAAAAGGCAGATGTGAGCGATGTTGTGGAAAACTACTCAATATAGTAAGTCGATAGTAGAAGTTTAGTGTAGATAAGTAGTAGATAGTATAGAATGGAATATAATGGCATTTATTTACATAATATAAGAAAAATAGGTACAGATAATTACAAAAAATTGAGGTGAGTACAATACAGAGATATAATTTTACACTGATTGCAGGTCTATAATTGCCCAAGAATATAGCTTGGCCCGAGTCGCGAAGCAATTGCCATGGTACCGTGTTTTACATTTTAAAATTTCGAGAGGCATTTTATGAAATATAATTGTCAATGCTACTCCTTCTTCTGAGACGCATAAATACCTGCTGTCCAAGAATTTATATTACCTAACGTAAACACGCTTTTTCGGGGACCTAAAAGTGAAGTCACAAAATTTTTGTCACAAAAAAAAAAAGAGTACAGGAGCGGCGGATCTAATTTCATTGCAATTTAACATACCTATAAAGTTGAAATATTAAATGGAGAACCCTTGTAACGTTGGGAAACGAATTATGAAGTCTGTAGCCTCGCGGATCATCTGAGTTAGATCCGAAACTAAGTTCTTTGCTATTCTTTCAATTGGAATGAATTTGCTGAAATTCGGAATGGAGGCCCTTCGGGCACCGACAAACGAATCATGAAGTCTATAGATCCCCCTCTAGATCAGATGAGTTAGAACCGGAACTAAGTTCTTTGCTATTCAACCAATTAAGATTAAATTGCTGAAATTTGGAATGGAGGCCCTTCGGGCATCGAGAAACGAATCATGAAGTCTACGGACCCCCCCCCCCCCCCCCCAGAACATAGTGAGATCCGCAACTAATTTCTTTGCTTTCAGCCCATTAAGCTGAAGTTTGAATTGGAGAACCCTTGGGACGTCTTGAAACGAATCATGAAGTCTACGGAGCCCCCCCCTCAGATCATATGATTGAGATCTGTGACAGAGTTTCCGTCATAGAGGTCCCGTCGGGGTCTCAAAGAATGCGCTGTCGTCGCCCCGTTGGTGAACAACGGGCGTCGCCGCCGATACCCTTGTTTTCGAGAAGCTGAGTTTGGCGTTGGATGGGCGATCCAGGTGACTGGAAACCAATCTACTCCGAACATAGCTCATTAATGCTATTAGTAGGAGTGGTATCTCTCTGACGGGATACTGTCAACCTCCTCTACCTTTTTATCGAGGATTTAGGCCCCCATTGCACCTAAAGCCCTGATAGATCCGGAGCTAATTTCTTTGCTTTCAACCCTTTTTAGCTGAAGTTTGAAATGAAAAACCTTTGGAACGTCTTGAAATGAACCATGAAGTCTGGAGCCCCACATTAGCTGAGTTAGATCCGGAGCTAAGTTCTTTACTATACAACCGATTGGAGGGAAATTGCTGAAACTCAGAATGGAGGCCCCTTGGGACGTCTACAAAACGAATCATCTATAGATCCCCCCCAGACCAGATAAGCAAGATTTTTCCATGAAGTTAAAACAATTAGTTTAATTTAATTCCAAGCTAGAATGCATATTAAGGAAACCAACGATATTTATTTCAGTGTTATTTATTTATTCGTAAATTTTCAATTTTTTAAAAGCAGAAACTGAAAAAAATTACCTAGAGCCACATCAGTTTCACCTGGAGCTAAGTGGCTAAACTTGAAGATAGTAGAACACTCATTCACCCCTGGTGTTGATAGAAGAGTCCCTCTACCAAATCTAAGTATCGTAAGGTGAAAAGGAGATAATTTAGCTCACTCAGCTGATCAGGATGGACTCCACCATTTCAGTCGACTTTTGTTGTCACAAAGAGATCATCGCCCAGAGAGTCGCCCAATCAAATTTCGACTTCCATGGAAGCAGAGAATTTAGCTCACTCAGCTGATTAGGGTTGAATCTATCATCTCAATTGTCTCTTTATGTCTCGCCCTGCCAGATTTTAAATTCTTGGGGTGAACAGGAAAGAATTTAGCCTACTCAGCTAATCAGGAAAGAGCCCATCATTTCAATCCTTACTTATTCTCCCGGAGAGTCGCCATATCAAATTTCAACGCCGACGGGTAAACAGGAGATAATTTAACTCATTCAGCTGACCAGCAATGAGTAGGTACATCATTTTGATTGTCTATTATCGCCCCAGAGAGTCACCCTATCAAATTTCGACTTCCTTGGATGGAAAGAATTTAGCTCACTCAGCTGATCAGCAAAGAGCACATCATTTTAACTGTCTTTCCGTGGGTGAACAGGTGAGAATTTAGCTCACTCACCTTATTAAGCTGGAGACTGTCATTTCATTCACCTCTTGATATCCCAGAGAGTCTCCCAATTAAATTTCAACTTTCTGAGGGACAGGAGAGAATTTGGTTTAGTCAGCTGTTCAGGATGGAGCCCATCATTTCAATTCCTCTCTAATGTCCCAGACCATCACCCTCTCAAATTTCAACCTCCTCGAGTGAACAGTTATCAAGGATCTAGGTAGCCCCCCAGAGGTGCAATGGGGTCGTAAATCCTCGAGAAAGAGGTAGGGAAGGATGACAGTATCCCGTCAGAGAGATACCCATTCCTACTAATAGCATTAATGAGCAATGTTCGGAGTAGATTGGTTTTCCAGGTCTTGGATCACCCATCCATCGCCAAACTCAGCCTTTCAAGAACACGAGAAGAGTCGTGCGACGCCCGTTGTTTTCAAATGGAGCGACGGCAGCGCTTTCTCTGAGATTCTGACGGGAACTCTGTCACACAGTAGAGAATTCAACTCACTCACCTGATCAGGAATGAGCCCATCTTTTCAATCGTCTGTTAATGTTCCAGAGCCTTATAAAATGTCATCTTCCTAGTTGGACCATACGAGAACTTGGCTCACTCAGCTGATCAAGAAGCCCCACTTCTATCGTCTCTTAATGTCTCTGAGAGCCTCGCTATCAAATTCCCACTTCCTGCATATAGTATTTATTGCAGCTACTATTTACTAGTACCTACTACTTAATAGTACCCTACCATGCAGTGCCTTCTTTATGTAGGATAACTAATTTCGTTGGATGAGAATTAACGAAGTTAATATGTTTTTGCAACAGTTCCTTATTGCTTCTTTATTTTTGTCTAATTGTTTCTTTATTTTTTGATCTTAAAAAACTGTGACGGAAATTTTCATCACCTCACCCCCAACCCCAAAACTATCCGTGTTAATACATATAGTATAAGATAGGTATATGTATTATAGCGTGACCATTTTACGGCGAACACCATCGTGTTATTACCGTGTCAATGAATTCGACGAACTTGGAGAGGTAATACATATAAACAAGCTTTGCCATCTGTAACAAGAGAAAAACATGATGTAACTTAGGTGGATATCGCTGCCATTCAATTCATTGCTCATAAGAATACCTGAGTAGATCAACATGCAGTAATGAACAGTAAATTTTTTGCGGACATGAAAATCACACTGCAAAAGTTCTACAAGGCTGGTGATCTAAACTTGGAATAAAAAATCATTGTGTAATAACTCGTAGTTTTGCATTTTCAATTGTCAGTAGGGGTGAAGAAAAGTTATGTAAACAGCCTTAAGAGAATCTTTTTCAACCCCCTTAGAATGTGAGTTTTGGCACTAACATATTTTTAAGAATCAGATAATTTTTCTTCTTAATCGTACGATGGTAAACTACTTCACTGTCATATTCACCCTAACTACTGCTTTACTTTATCGATAAGAAGAAGTCGTTTTTGAACGGCAGATTCTTTTCGACAAAGTAAAACATTTAAAAAATTTATACTAGTGATTAACAATCAATTCAATACATTCAATCAAACTAATCAAGGGAAACTTTTGTATTAGCATATTCTGAAGTGGTCGACTTTTAAAACGCTGCAACTTATTACACAATGGTTTATTATTTCTGTGTTAGATAGCCCTTCTACGCAGATCATTGGTCTATAATTGTCAAACCCCGTACGTAATAATATACAGGGTGATTCAGGACAAAAGCGAAAGAAATAATTGGGTGAAATTAGAACCGAAATGGGGTAGGCTGCCACCAACCGCACTTTGGTTTACTATTTCCAATAATAAGCCTATGTGATCGTGTAGCAAAAAATTTTTATAACACCCCCTCATACTTTGTCACTTTACATTTCAAGGTGAGTAGAATCCAAATTTGAAATGTCCGTCCGCCGTTCACCATCCGCCGTTCGCCGTCCGCCTTCGCGTCCGTTTCGCCGTCCGCCGTCCGGGCCATAAAAGGCCTAAGAATTGACTTAAAAAACCCGTTCTTTCGCACATGGACTCCATTTGGGGTCTAGTTGGTCCTAACGTTTAACCATCCCGATCGCTTTACTCGCATAGATGCTATGGGCCAAAAACGGGCAAAAAAGTGTTTTTTTCTACGCGCGCACGCCTGGCAGGCTTGGCAGGGGGTCACGGTGGGCGGTGAGGGGGGTCACGGTGGGCGGTGAGGGGGCGAGCGGGGGGGTGGAGTGAGAGGAGGCGCCGGCGCCGCGGCACCTTGTGGTGGGTACGGCGCCGGCGTTCCTTCGAGGCATGAATATGTTTTTTTCAAGGTCATATTTGTGTGTTAATACCAAAGCTTTTCCTACGCATATTTAATAACATATCCTCTCGACTTTTCGTACGTACTTAGATAATGATATTATTAAGGCAATAACTATTTGAATAGATAGGAGCTCAAATCGAGAAATATAAACATGCGTATATAATTATAGAAGTATAGGTTGTGGCAACTCGAAATAGGACACGCCGAGGAGTCTGGACGGGCCTTATGACGTACGCTAGCCAACTAAAACTATGATCATACTCAATTGAAAAAATAATAAACCTTTGTGAAATAATTTGCAGCGTTTTTTTATCTCAACCCGTTGCCGAGCTATAATTTTTGGTTTATTATTTCCAATAATAAGCCTATGTGATCGTGTAGCAAAAAAATTTTATAACCCCCCCTCAAACTTTGTCACTTTACGTTTCAAGGTGCGTAGAATCCAAATTTGAAATGTCCGTCCGCCGTTCGCCGTCCGCCGTTCGCCGTCCGCCGTCCGGGCCATAAAAGGCCTAAGAATTTACTTAAAAAAACCCGTTCTTTCGCACATAGACTCCATTTGGGGTCTAGTTGGTCCTAACGTTTAATCATCCCGATCGCTTTACTCGCATAGATGCTATGGGCCAAAAACGGGCAAAAAAGTGTATTTTTCGACGCGCGAACGCCTGGCACGCTTGGCAGGGGGTCACGGTGGGTGGAGAGGGGGGTGAGCGGGGGGATGGAGTGAGAGGAGGCGCCGGCGCCGCGGCACCTTGTGGTGGGTACGGCGCCGGCGTTCCTTCGAGGCATGAATATGTTTTTTTCATGGTCATTTTTGTGTGTTAATACCAAAGCTTTTCCTACGCATATTTAATAACATAGCCTCTCGACTATTCGTACGTACTTAGATAATGATATTATTAAGGCAATAACTATTTGAATAGATAGGAGCTCAAATCGAGAAATATAAACATGCATATATAATTATAGAAGTATAGGTTGTGGCAACTCGAAGTAGGACACGCCGAGGAGTCTGGACGGGCCTTATGACGTACGCTAGCCAACTAAAACTACGATCATACTCAATTGAAAAAATAATAAACCTTTGTGAAATAATTTGCAGCGTTTTTAAAGTTTTTTTGACAAAAACACGTTTTTGACCATAAAACCTCATTTTCTCTACTATCGATAAACTTTTTTCAACTTTTGACCACATCACTGAAATTAGCGTTAAATTTCCTATAAGAATATGGTTCTCTGGATCTTCAGAAGTCCAATCCTAAAACCATAATCCTTATTCGAACGTGAGAAAACTATAAAAACTAAGTTTCCCGAAAATCTTCGAAGTAGCTGTACTGTCTCCCAATAAATAATCTAAGGAGTATTCAAACCTCACAGATTAATTCTTCATTTAAAGAGCTTTCAAACGATGAAGTCGCTTTTGAAATTTCCTTTCAAATCGGTGCAGTTATTTAACCTGGAAGATGAAAAAACGTGTTACCTTTTGGTTGTTTTTTTCTTGGTGGACGGGCTGGGATGAGGAAACAAATAAAAACACGCCTATGGGTTTTAATGTATGGGGTTTCATCAAGCACCAAGTGAACGAAAATGAAGTTCCCAACGAAGAAGATTTGCGAAGAAGAGTCTTCCAGGCTTTTGACGCACTTCGCGATGGATTTAGTATGCGAGTGACGGTGGGGTCGGTCCGAAAAAGCAGTCGAGGGAGCCACTTCGAAAACACAAAATTGTGAGTTGCATTTGAAGCAATATGTAACTGTAAAAGTAAATTTGTTTTCTCTTTATCCAAGAGTAATTTTCATTTGAAATTGCGTTTTTTCCGTTGCCATGTTTTTATTTGTTGTATTTCAGAGATGTGGTTAAAAGTTGAAAAAAAAGTATCGATAGGTAGTGGAGAAAATCAGGTTTTTATAGTTTAAAACGTGTTTTTGTCTACAAAAAAAAACTTTAAAAAAACATAGCTCGGCAACGGGTTGAGATAAAAATGTGGGTTGGTGGCATTCTACCCCATTTTGGGCTTAATTTCTCCCAATTTTTTCTTTCGCTTTTGGGTCATTCTCATTTCATTTGCCGCCTTCATGTCCCCAACGACTAATTCTCACAATTCTTTACCAAAAGTAGCGAATTTGGGGAAAAAAGGGTAGTGTAAGTTGGGAGATCAACGAAGTAATCATTTGACTGCCCAAAATCCCCTTTAACCAATACACAGTGATGACGAATGAAACCTGAAATCCTGGAAACTCATGAGTGTTACTGTCCCCTCCTACCTAACACCTTAGTAGAAGTTAGGTAGTTAAGAAACAATCACAATCTAGAACTGGCCAGGGTTACTAGCCGCAGTGAGTTGGTTCCTCTTTATTTAGAGTAAGGATTTACATTTTTAAGATTTTTCCCAACCCGTGAAAAACTAGTTTTTCAGTCAGTCCCCCATATCTCTTCTCAATGGGACCTCAGGAGTGTTATCATTTTTGCGATCAAGAAAGCCGATGGAAAATGGCGGGAAACAGTCAGATGTGAAGGTTATATTGTCCAGTTGAAGATGTGAGACTGTAGTGGAGTGCTTGGAGTTGCAGCAGTTTTTACAGCGAAAGAAGCCTAAAAACATGTTGAGTATTTTTATTTTCAATCATGAGTGTTACACTAATTACGAGTGTTGTTAGTGCTTAAACAAAATAATCCGATATCAACAACCATACTGCTTGGTGACAGGTTTCAAACAGTAGCCATCCCCGAGTTTTGTCACTTCATCATCCTGTGTGACGCCATTTTTACTGGAAATTCTCATGAGTGTTACCTCTCAGGAGTGTGACCAAGGATGGGTAACACTCCTGATATTACGGTACAATAATAGGGTAACACTCCTGAGATTGAAGCTCAATTACACTGCCTTCAACATGAATTCCGTAAAATCTGAATATTACGTTTGAACGTGATTCTTTTGTACTTACTTGAGCAACGACAACAATTTTGCCTAAGTCATCCATTTTACAGAAATCAATTTTTGAAATCCGGTAACACTCATGAGTTGGATATCATGTTTTTTATTACACAAAACTATATAAAACTGTTCATCTATGGAACACAAATCTGCAATGTACAATGAGTAGTATTAATTTGCCGATGTAACCTCATTTTCGAGCACTTTCAAATTTCACATCACTGAGGTTCTCAAACGACCCAAAGCGGCAAATGAAATGAGAATGACCCTTTTGTCCTGAATCACCCTGTATATGATCAGAACATGGCTCATCGTTCACACGGCGAAGGGTTCAAACTTCTACAGTTCCAAGACCCCGCAATTTTACGCTTCACAGTAAAAATTTTTAAAGAAAGGTCGATAGTTAAGGAAAGAACATAGATTCAGAGGGCCTTCAGCTGAGCAGTGCGCCTCCATAGGTCGTCCCAGAGTGTTTCCGAGGAGTCCCAGAGGAGCTCCATCTAGATAACAACACCGTCAATCGAATAGGAAAGTTAGCCTTGGAGGTTCCGAAGCTGATCTTAGTCCCTCCATACTCTGTAATTGTATTCCAGATCTCCAAAAAGGAACTACGTTTCAGGTTTTAGCATCATAATTCAATTAAAAAACAAATGAGGCTTAGAGGCCCCACAGCTGATTAGGGTACAGTGATATTGAATTCTTGGACGCCCATTTCAAATTGCGGATCCGAAGGTTGTTTTTTGCGTCATTTACCTGCGTCATATAGGCACCTGCTGAGGGAAAATTAATGCAATTAATTAAAACGTCTACATTTTACTAGTCCCTCTGATCTCAGTATAACGATATTTAAGTTAGTAGGTACCTACCAACTGAAAAAACATAAAATTTATGTTAATATATACATCATTGAAATGGTTTTAATAATCATTAAAAACTCCATAGCAGAATATAGTCAATCTAGATGTACGTAACGTACAACTTAGAAATTGGTAATTTAGGAAACGGGAAAATGATGCTTCGAGTAATATTTACGTTAGCGCATGCGCAGAATGGAGTAATGATATGGGAAAAATTAAATTGGTTGGGAACAATCTATAGCCTAACGCACAAAGTCCCAGAAAATGTAATCAAAATCAGATGAAAACTATAAATTAACCTTGTTCCTGGGAGCTCAATTTCGCGCATGTGCAGGAGTTAATAATTGTGCAACCATGTTGAAATTAACATGAAATGATTATTAAACCATCGCCCTCAACTATGCACCAAATTTGAGCGGGATTAGACCACTAGGGCGCGAAAAAAATGATGCTTGGAAGCATATACGTTTGCCCATGCAATAAACGAGGTTTTAGAAGTATGAAATTAATAGTGGACCATTTACAGTCTAACCCGTAAAGTCCCTGAAAACATCAAAATCGGATGAAAACTATTAAAATTAGGCTCGTTCAAAGAGGCATACACATTCGCGCATGCGCAGTAGCTACTAATTATAGGATTATGTTGAAATTGCTAGGGAATGCTCAAATTAACCTCTTTCACCTACCCTTCAAATTTGAGCAAGATCGGCCAACAGGGGCGTGAGAAAATGATGCTTGATGGAATTTACGTTTGCGCTTGCGCTAAGTATTGATTTGGGAACAATGAAACCCATAGGGGACCACCTTCACCCTAACTCGCACTACCCATGAACATTTCATAAAAATCGGTTGAATATTGTGACAATTAAGCTTGTTACAAGGATTTGCGGACCTACACACACAGAAAGACATGGAACGAAAGTTGTTCAGAATAGTGCAAAACGTAAAATGCGAGTGGAAATTTTACATCTTTAAAAAAACAAAATCGTGTGATTTTAGTGGAGACTAGAACTTTTCCATCTCTCAAAAATGAAAACAATGCTTCCGCTACCTTTAGGTAGACTTGGGATTTCGCAACGTTGGAATAAATTCCTTTGGAAGTATATCACCTGATGATTCCAATATTGGCATCATGTCAGCTGATATTTACAAGGCTTATGTATTCCAGTACCACTACCTTTTTTTTTTTTTTTTTAATTTTTAAACTTTATTGTACACAGTACATTACAGTTTTGCTGGAGTGTATATTCAGCATTTCAATAGCGTTCAAATACTTACCACATTGCCGACAACATGAAAATAAAAATAGGCCATACTCACTTTTACTGCATCTGGGTTTGAGCTGAAATCGCATGGTTGACATCTCAAGCTATAGCCATTCAGCCAACCCACTTTACAGGTCTGTAATTTATATAGGCAATACTCAGTTTATGTGAAATTAGAATGCAGTACAATTAATTTAAAGGGACAAAACTATCAATCAATTAAATTAAATTAATAATGCAACGTACATAATGAGTAATGGCTAGGAGCCATTATCCGAATGTACCCTATCCAACATACACTGGAGCTGTTATCCCGATGTACACTAATTAAGCAATACGGAATGCTCATGGTTATGAGATCTAACGCTTTCCAAAAGGGTGTTATATTATGGGTACCTGACCAGTAAAAGGTGTCTTCAAAGTCATTTGCACGATGACGTAACGGCCCCTTTAAGGGGATCCCTCTGCTCCCTTGCTATTCTACGTCACGCGCAGAGCCGGTCCTAGGCGCATGCGAACCATGCGGCCGCTTAGGGCGCCGGACAGAAGGGGGTGCTGGACAGAAGAATAAATTTATTGGTTTATTTTTATCATATAATAACGATTAACAGGACGTTTCCATTTGTTTTGCTCACGTCACGGTGGGGTTTTCTATTGATTTTCACGTACAACCAATGCGTTACTAGGGAACTGTAACTCCCATAGTTTTCATAGCAGGAAAATCGTTAGCCACTTTTTGGAATGCTCTCATTTTATCACAGCATCTCATAATCCCTAAGCCTCTGTAGTGTCAAGGAAAACTGATTTATTACGCTCAGTTATAAAATAAAATTGCTGAGTAACCATAATGAACTAATAATGTGTAAAATTAATCATTATTAAATGATCTGACTATAGAACCGTAGGTCTACCGTCCGTTTTTCGTGTTAATTATTGAATGGATTGAATTTATTTACATATCCATATGTTTTCTGGTATTTTTCAGTAGGTACCTATACTTTGAAAAAAAAAAAAAAAAAAAAAAAAAAACAGCAAGCTCATTTCACTTGACCACACGTGAATCACATCGTGTTATTCACTATCTGCTCAACTCATGTGAAACTTGTGATATGTGATCCCAAGGTCATTCAACAATTTAAATACTGGAAATTTCCATATGTAATGATTAGCTTTTATTTTTAAATTTGCCCTCTTTTGGCTTCCAATCCAATATTGGGGGGGGGGGGGGGGGGGGGGGCGCAGCCATTCCGCATGGGTAACAAAAATGGCTCGGGCCGGCTCTGGTCACGCGTGACCTTCCTACCTGTTTATTGGCCGAACTATACAGCCATTTGAGCTACCATAGTAGTTAGTTTAGTTAGTGTAGTTAAGTAGAATTCGAATCTGGTCAATATGTGAAAATCCAACTAAAGAAAGTTCTTCATTAAACCACTGCATAGAATAGAGCTCTAAACTCAATGTACCAGCATCATTTATCCCACTAAACCCTGGATCCATTATCCTAATATAGACTGAAGCTATTACCCCAATATACTCTGAAGCTATAATCTCAATATTGTACCTACACAATTTTTTCGATATCCGATTTCGGATTCAGATTCGGCGGAATCAAAACTGTATTTCGCTCGCAAACACCGCCCCGAAAAACATATTTTTATAGGGTCAATTTTAATGAGAAAAAACGAAGTTTTTCGTCGGAATTTTCGAGAAAACGGGTCCGTACTCTTTTATTTTTTTGAAACCTTTCCCGATACTTTTTTCGCGATCCGATTGCTCCGTCGTCTTCCTCGTTCAAAAACCTATAAAACCGGTATTTTTCTGGAATTTTCGACGGCCGTTTAGAGGGGTAGGGGAAGCGGGAAAGTCGAAAAGAACGGGAAAAAGCGGCCGAAAAACGTCAAAATTTAGGTAAAAACGGGATTTTAAGATCGAAAGAGTGGGGGAAGACGAATAAAACATAGCCTATATTCTGACCGGGAGATTTCCGGTCACGATTAAAAACAACCCTTTCGAATTCCTTCGTCCGTTCGGCCGTGAAAGCAACACTCATAGACAGACAGACTCACTGACAGAGTTTTATTTTTATAAAATAGTATAGATTTTCGGTCTTGGCTCTTGGACTATCAGCACAAGAAGGTAACCTATCTACTACCTATGTTGGAAACATAAAACAAAAGAGTTTTTGAATCGTGTCTTTTTTGGTTTGGAAAATTCTCAAACTGTTTCGGAAAATTCTCAATTTGGATTGAAAAGTTCTCAATTTGATTTGGAAAATTCTCAAATCGGTTTAGAAAATTCTCAATTTGAGTTGGAAATGCTATAAGATACCCACCAATATAAAACCCAAGAGGCTAATCATAGCGAGCGCTGCGTTGTAAACAATCATTGTGTTCTTCAAATCATACGGCTTCCGGTTCTTCATGATTCTGGGTCCGAGATGCTTCACAACGTAGAAGTAACCCAAGCTGAGTGCGATCGTGGGGAAGGGTCCGCCCATGAGAAACCAGTCCTTCACCCTTGGGTCTGCATTCATACAAATTAGATTAATAATATTGTACCACAACTTAGAATATAGGTATTAGAATATATATATGTGTATATATATTTTGTTTTTTCAACTTTTTCAACCTTTCAAACGAACCCCTTCAGGAAAACATTAGAACCCCGGATGGGGTCAACACCCAAGTCGTTAGGGATACTGGAGGATCTTTCACCCAAGAATGAAGCTATTGCGATGTGTCCAAAAATTTTAGAATCCAATTTTCTTCATTGAAATCCGTTTTGAAATATTCTGAGTCGTATCCTAGAGTTTAATGCTTTTTCAAATATATATTAATTGCTATGCAATTCTTAGGCCGACCCCCAACAATTTTGTGTGTGTGTGTGTGTGTGTGTGTGTGTGTGTGCGTGCGTGCGTGCGTGCGTGCGTGCGTGCGTGCGTGTGTGTGTGTGTGTGTGTGTGTGTGTGTGTGTGTGTGTGTGTGTGTGTGTGTGCGTGCGTGCGTGCGTGTGTGTGTGTGTGTGTGTGTGTGTGTGTGTGTGTGTGTGTGTGTGTGTGTGTGTGTGTACGTGCGTGCGTGCGTGCGTGCGTGCGTGCGTGCGTGTGTGTGTGTGTGTGAGTACTTTTCCGTTATCCCCCCCCCAATCTGTTTCACGACTTTCTTGACTGTTTCACGCCCGCCCGATTTTTATTGAATTTTAGCAAATATCTATAAAATTTAAATACAATTTTGTGCATAAACTTTTGTATGTTGTATTCTATTTTATTGTTGACAACCTTCATTCTACTAAAACTCTGCTAAATCATAAAACTGTAACGAATTTCATCTGTTTTTGAACACTTTCAGTGATTTAGCGGATTTTCGAAAGAAATCAGGTTATTGCAATGGCTCTGAAAAATTTGAAATCAAAATTTTATGAAATTTTTTTCCCGAGTTAAAGTAATTTAACTCTGAGAGTCGATTCTAGAGCTCATCTCAGATCGAAAATACCTCAAAAAGAGTTTTTTTTAAACGCTTTGTTTTCGAGTTATTCAATTGTTAAGATTTCTTTCGGGTTTCGTACCTCATGACATTAAAACGGCCATAACTCTCGTTATAATCACTGTAAACTCAAAACTAAGAACACCGGTGGAAAGAGCATTAAATTTCTTACTTATTAAATTTTTACTTATTGGGAATAATAAACCAAAAAATTTCGATTTTTTAGTTTTTTTTTTTGCAGTTTTCAATCGGTTTTTGGCAAATATAATTAAAATTTAAGTACAGTTTTCAGCATAATTTTGTGCATAAAAATCCCAATGTTCTAGTTCATCGTTGATAAACTTATTTTGACTAAAATTCAGCTTCAAAACATAAATTTAACGATTTAACGATTTTTACTTAGCCGTTTTTTTTAGCAATTCTGGTAGTTTTTAGAGCAAATTTTTTTAAATGAAGCTTCCCAAATGATACAATGAGTTCGTTGGCCAGCTCTTTTTGAGTACATTAAATTTGTCTCATTTCAAAAAATGTGCACAAAAAAAGTTCCAGTCATGCAGCATGATCGCATGAGCGGAATTTCGTAAAATTTATTGTCCTACTATATTATGTTACATTGTTTTGATAGTTGAGGACTTTGGATGAAAAGAAATAAAAATGTCAACTACGAATTTTATGGCAAAAACCTCGCTCAAATAACATCTTGCAATTCACAAAAGCTTTTAGATTTTTTTTTAGATTTTTTGCAGTTTTTAATCTATTTTTTGGGAAAATATAAAAATTTAAGAACAGTTTTCAGCATAATTTTGTGCATAAAAATCTCAATGTACTAGTTCATCGTTGATAAATTTATTTTGACTAAAAGTCAGCTACAAAACATTAATTTAACGATTTTTTAACGGTTTTTTTAGCCATTCTGGTAGATTTTGAATGAAATGAACTTCTCATTAAACAGACTCGCCTTGCCATGGAAATTAATTGGTTGTAGCTCCAGCCCCCTTTCTTCTTTCTCTCGACCAATGGGAATCCAGAATCCAGATCTCCCTTCACCTGTGACTATATAAGCTGTGTCCTTTCTAATGTGTGGTCAGTTATTGTTTGTTACTGATGATGGCCTAACCGAAATAGACAACGTTTTTTCACTAATTTCCGTTTTGAAATGGGTTTCCACAACTTCGTTGCGAGTGATTCAGTTCGTTGCCATGGAGCTGGAATTTCAGCACAATCAATGATTCTGATTCGTTTCATCATTTATTTTGATTTACTTATTACTCTTCTCTTATTTATCAATTTCATCCTTTTACATCAATGGCATCTGTGTTCCTTAACGGGTAGAGGCGAGGCTAATGTTAATAATGAAGGTATAAAGAAGTTAGCAAAAGTAGTTAGAAAAATGTATTTATATTTTTAAAATGCATATAGGCAGGTTAAGAATGACAAGATTCAGAGCCCTCCTTATCAATTGAGTAAACTCACAAGCTAACTTCTATCTGAATAATACCCAGCAATTTGAAATGGAGCTTCTTTGGGACTGCTGGGTTACAATGACCCAGCTCTGAGCCCAATACCTTCCTTATTCTACCTTAGGAGATGAAAATTTAAACAGCATTTTCTATTAGGGAGTCCTAATTCTATGGCCCGTTGTATTTTAAACAACGGGCTCTCCTGCTAGTTTCTCTATAATTTAATTTTGATTTGCAACCTCGTTGACTTACCTCCATACGTATCCATAAAGTAATCATGATAATCAATCGCGGATTTGAAGATACCGAACGCCATTCCGAACAACTAACAGTCTGTGCACATCCCCACGTCGCTCAATTTGTACCACAAATGAAAAGATTTCTGACTACCAAGTTTCCTACTGCATGTGAACACCATTGTTCATTCGATAAATCCGTTTTACAGGCTTTCCCGGTTTTAGCAATGAACTCTTGACCTTCTGGATGAAAAGTAGGTCAGGTAACAGGAAAACTGAACGCGATCTAACGTTAATCGTTCGGAACTAACTGATCATTGAACATCAATGCTGAGCGCCAGTACCGTCAACTCATACAACTTTGTGCACCCCATTCAACATTGTGCCAATCTCGTTTTTGGAACTTTATGCTCTCTAGCAGTAACAAACTTGAAGTTATTAGTTCGAAAAAATTCCCACGAGCAGCGGGATGGTAGAAGAGGATGCAGATGCTTCCAAAAGTCTTCCCTGTGGATTTCAGTGGCGGTTAGGTAGCTCTATCACTAGTCTACTAAATGGAATTGTTCAGTTTGTGCTAGGAGTCACCTTTGGATGAGTATGCTGAGGTTTTCTGAATAGTCTGGTAAGTTCATATTTTCATCCCTATACTGTCAGCTACGAATTACAGTATTTGCTGTTATCAAAAGTTTGTTTGTTTCTATGATATGACCAGATATGTTAGAAACGGGAACCATTTTTGGCACAAAGTTGTACCTACTCCATAGTTTGAAACGAAATTACAACTTTGTGCCACATGTGTTTTTATTATTCCTGCAATAAAATTTAGGTCTTTCTCGTTGTATTTTTGCAGAAAATGGGCACTCAGAAGCGAAGAAAGGTGGTTGGACGGCCATACCGAAATTATACGGAGGAGACCATGAAGACAGCGATACAATCATTGTATCCAGAATAAAGAGATTTCTGCTCGTGAAGCTATGATCCAATCGACTTCGTGCTTTCAAAAACTTACTCAAATAATCAGTAAGAATTGCTTAAAATGACTAAAAACGGCTAAAAATCTATAAATTTACATTTTTCAGCAAAAATTTAGTCAATAAATGTTAATAAACAACGAACTAGAACACTATGAAATTTGTGCTAAAAAATATGTAGAATAATTTTTTTAAAGAGTTGAAGATTTGTTTGGATATTTTTGTATGAATTGTTAAGATTTTATATTAAAAATGAACTTAGTATTTGCTGAACAATCGATTGAAAAATTGCTGAAAGTTGGAGATTAAAAATTGTAAGTATGTTGGGTAAACACAAAGTGGCACTCAAATTGTACGTAGAACAATGTAACATAATATAATAAAATCAATACGATTGTAATTATTCTTTGATTCTGAGCCAACTACGATTATATTCGTCTGTCGGCGATTACACGAATACAACCCATAAAAATGCTTCACGGTCATCAATTTCAATCGGTCGTCTCTCCTATAATATGCGAAGCCATGCTAACATTCCTAGCTTCATAGGGACGGCCTATTGAAATAGATTTGAGACAAATAGGATGGGCTCCAATCATTGAATTCGCTTTAAGAAAAATTCGTGTAATCGCCGATGTAGTCAATAAATTTTAATATTCACACATATCCGTGAACATCCGTGACGTGTTTTTCAACTAGAACACTATGAAATTTTTGCTAAAAAATATGTAGAATAATGTACTTATATTCCATTAGTATTTGCTGAACAATCGATTGAAAAATTTTTGAAAGTTGGAGATTAAAAATTCTTTGTCCACAAAGTGCTCAAATTGCAGAACAATGTAACATAATATAATAAAATCAATATTTTTGTATGAATTGTTAAGATTTTATAGTAAAAATGAACAGGAAGTTGCTTTATATAAGTACATAACTTTCTTTGTTTTGATTCTCATTTCTCATCCATACAATCACAATGAGCCACAGCGAAGCGTGGCAGGGTTCAGCTAGTTTACAATAAACTTTTGATTGATTGATTTTGATTATAGTGGGCATACCAAAAACAAACGTAGGTAGTTAATTGTAAACTAAAAATTTAGGCTAGTGTTCTCCAAAACGAACTTAATTACTCTTATTTGGAATACCATTAACAGTACATACCCAAATTTCGTAATTTCTTATCCAAATTAATTTATTGACACATATACAAGTTATAAACTTTTTTCTGAAGTCACTAGTAGCAGGGGATGCCGGGTTCGATTCCCGGGCAGATAAAGAAATTTACCAGGTCTGGGGTATTATAAGCAATTATTGCGAGATTTAGTTTGGAAGCTAAATTGAAAAATTGAGATACCCTGATGGGTTAACTCAAAGAAGCCGAAATTTAATTTTAATTTAACACAGCGATAAATTTACATTTATTTACAAAACGAGCATTAAACATCATTTTGATCGACCATTTCACACTTATACAACAGCTCTTTCCATTGTTTGACCTTTTCTTAGTTCAATGTAGGCCTTAGGCAGGTTTTTGAATCCTTCTGTCACCATCTCTCGATATTTAAGTTTACCCTGAAACCAAATGACAGATTAAAATGATTAAACTCTTTTGAAAAGGAAATATCGTTTGTGAAAGTTGACATCATCTTTCAAAAACGTATAGGTAATCTTTTGAGAAAAGCTTATCGCTAATATTTACTGATTAAGTGCAGCATTGCAGCTTCCTTACATTTTCTGCATGATCAAATAAAAACATTGGATCGTGGTATTAATTCAAAATGCAGAAGCATTAATAACACTATCCTTAACCCATCAAGCATTCCAAACGAAAGGATGATTTCGTTGGTCTAAAATTTTTGAGCACGTTAAATTGGTCAAATTTCGAAAAATTTACTTAAAAAATCACCAAAATTGGCTAAGAACGGCCAAAATTCGTTCATAATTTTTTAACAGAATTTTGTCAACTAAATTGTCCACGATTAGTTAGGACATTTAAAAAAATTTGCTCAAAATTATGCTGAAAAACGTATTTAAATGTCATCAATATTTGATAAAAAATCTATAAAAACTGCAAAAAATCTAAAAATCCAAAATCTCTTTTGAATAGCCGAATTCTATTTAGTATGGGGTTTTTTATTTTTTCCATGAAATTGGTTTTTAACCATTTCTTTCTATTGAAATTGCACAAATTTCAATACAATTCAACATACCTGTCTTTATATATAATCCCGAACGGTCTTTGAATTGTGAAGAACATCGCGGTCCGATTTTAGTGTTAGACTGCTCATTGCAATCAGCACGGCCCCAAGTTTGTTGCAAAAGTGTCGCCGTTTGTCTCTATACCCACCTTGATCGTGTTCTAGGCGATCCTTATCAACGAGAGTTGTTTATTAGGCTGTGGCGGTAACAACAGTTGCCATCAATTCACTGTAAGTGAGAAACATAGTGTAGTTACTAACATCTAGGAGAGTTATTTCTGAACGAAGGAATTGAAACTGAAGAACACATAACGCAGCAAATAGGTAGGACTTATATCGTTACTATAATGTGCTGAGTTCCTTTATATATAATACAAAAGATCATTTAAAAAAATTCGCTCATACGATCATGCTGCATGACTGGAACTTTTTGTTCCCGCTTTCACCCATAGCACCCATGGGTGTGGAGTGGTCGACTTAAGACCCACCGAAAACGACACCCCACGTACGTCTACGTATCAAAAAACACGGAAAACCCATTTGTTACACCCATTTTTCACCCATAGGTGTAGAGTAATCGAGTTGGCGAGATGTTTGGACCAACTGGGGACCAAACCGAACCTTTGTGACAAATTTCATATTTTTTCAACGCTTCCGGGCCATTTTAGGAAGTTTGTGCCGTTTTTCAGGTATTCTGGACCTTAGTGCGTCGCAAACCCCTCAGGCCAGCCCTGGTCGCTGCCAAAGTAAGCACTCTCATTCAAACGCGTAGTTTGATTTTTTCGGACGAATCTGTACGAACAAAATTTCGTCAAGAAATGCATCCATAATAACCTTATCCTAAAATCAAAGCCTTGAAGCTAAACCGAAATCCCCCCCACCAATCATTTGCTCAAATGCAACGCTTTCCGAACCTTTGGTAATGTGGTCTCGTTGTGATTCTAATTTCCATCGATTATTTACTCTTCTTAACAGCGAGATAATACAATGCATCGTATTCTGTTTCGGTATTGAGACGTTCAAATGAATTAACAAACAGTCGGGGAGATATCCGCTTCCCACTGGCATTCATGGTTTCGATTCGTTTCGTCAAAATTGTGGAAATAGCTTCATACAAACAGGAAACAATTTCTTGCGTAGAATGAGTTGACCGAAATAAAGCGTTACGTTTGGTTAAGGCTTTTTTCATACGCAAGTTTGCACCTCATAATTAGGGGATTCTAATTTTCCGTGAGAATAGCTGCGAAGTCTATGGCTAACGGAGATCCATCAAATGATGAGTAGATGGTCGTTGAACTGAGATGTGAACTGAATTATCGGCTGCCTTTCTTCCTCACTTTATTCCATCTTTTATAACAGTGGAATCAATTACTCGTGGTAAATTAGTAATAAATTATATCCTTGACTAGAATCGCAATTTAAAATGCTGAAATTCGGCTTACCAACGAACTGCGATATTATGAACAAAATCCACAGTGTTTGAGACCATGGGTTTGATCCCAGGGTTTGAAACCAAAGCTTGAAAACATTTAAAGGATCGACCAAAGGCGATAAGGTTGTATTCGATAATCATCAGAAACGCTTGCATACGAGTCTGCAACACATTGGGACATTTTATGTCTTTAGTTGCAGACTCGTATGTGTTGCAGACTCGTATGCAAGCTCTAAGAGCCACAGCTGATCCGGACCCTGGGCATCGTCAAGTAAATGTTCTAAAGAGGCTACATACTAAATTACAGCTTCCTAGAGCGTAAAGTATAGAAATTACTTCTTATTAACATGAATTACCAACCGCGCCACAAATCAAATCGTTCTCGCAATATTCAGATCACCTGCTATGAATCAAATCATCGAAACACCAGCTCGGTAAATGAAATCATCAGAAATTAACAAGCGGTTGCAATCATGTTCACAGTATCAATTATTGAAAATGATCACCAGTGTGTAAACAATTATTCATATAACCATGGTCATAACTCAGCTTGCTGGCCACGCACTTCGCAGTAGTTAACATAATATGGTTGGATAAATCGAGAGCTTTCGAACGAATGGTCAACGGATTTTGTGGTATGAAAAACGACGAAGTACCATTTCCCTAGCAACGACTCGGTTGTAAGCGGAAATCATCAGAAAGTTTTCATAACGCTTTCTTCGTCACACTTTTTGAGTTATGTGCCATAGTAAAGACATGAAATGTCAAAAAACAACTATTGAATTTCAAGTGTGTACCAACAGGTTGGAAAATATAACACATGTCACAACAATAATAATAATCACTACCGGTGATCAATTTCGTTCCAATACTCCCCCTCAAGCTGGATGTTGGCTCCTAACTCCCAAGCTTGAAATCTCATGCCTTGGATCCGGCAGAGATTTCGTCATTATATCTGCCTACCATTTCTTCTGTGGGCTTATAGTTTAGGGCAATTTTTCCATTTATTACTGCCTCCCGAACGAAATGGTGCATGATGTCAATATGTTTAGTTCGAGGGTGATGTACTGGATTATGCGCTAGTTCTCGAGCCCCACGATTATCAATATAAAGTATTACTTGTTCTGCAACTATCTTTGGGTTCAATTCTATCAGTAATAGTTTCAGGCTTATTGATTCTTTTGCGGCTTCAGTCGCTGCCATGTATTCCGCTTCTGTAATAGAAAGTAGAAACCAAGTAGAAACGTGCAGCCAGTGTGAGGATTAGATCTGCCTTTGCTTCCTGGTCTTCTATATCCCACTGCTCAGCAGCAGCGGTGGTCAAAGGATCTTCAGTGACAGAGGGTCTTCTGCTGTCCCCGTTCACAAATATCCATGTTCTATTTTTGAACAAACCAGGCCCCTGATACCAATTAAAAATTTTGTAAGCAGGTTTAATGGAAGGAAATCCGGCTTAAAGTTGAAATTTGACAAATCTTAAGAAATCTGTAAAAATTTGGAGCGCTATAGCTCGAAAGCTTCTATTGGATTTTACCCCAAAGACAGGAAAAACTGCGCCAAAATCTCGGCGCCCTTTCCAACTGTGTAGTCAATTTTACTTTTACTTTGCTAATCAGAGGAGAAAACTATGTTTTAATTGGTGTTCGGGACCATCTATATCTATACGTTGCGAATACAAGGAAGTTATACTGCGACCTCAATTCGGTCAACGTTTTGTACATTTAGTTACCTGCTCATTATTTTTTATTATCACAAACTTGAAACCTTTGTAACCGTCCAAAAATCGAATTTAAAACAAACTCGGCCCTTCAGGCCTCGCAAGGGGCTCCGCCCCTTGACCCCGCCAGGGGGGCTTCGCCCCCCTGGACCCCCCGGATGTTATTACTTTGAGCCTGACTGCTAAAATGTAAAAAACATGGAATCATGTTTTAGCTCCTCGCTCTCACTTTATTATAGAAATGCTCACGACGATTGAGCTCTTGTGAGATGATGATCTCCTAATAGAAACTCGCGAGTAAACATATTATAGAAAGAGGCTAAAGAGGCTACATACGAAATTACAGCTTCCTTTAGTGTAAAATATAGAAATAACCTATTAAAATTATTCAACCACCACTTCACAAATCAAACCGTTCTCGCAATATTCGGATCACCTGCTATGAATCACATAATCGAAACACCAGCTCAATGAAATCATCAGAAATTAACAAGCGGTTGCAATCATGTTCACAATATCAATAATTGAGAATGATCACCTGTGTGTAAACAATTATTCATATAACCATGCTCATAACTCAGCTTGTTGGCCACGCAATTCGCAGTAGATAATATAGTATGGTTGGATAAATCGAGAGCTTTCGAACGAATGGTCAACGAATTTTGTGGGATGAAAAACGACGAAGTATCATATCCCTAGCAGCGACTCCGTTGTAAGCGGAAATCATCACAATTATTGGCGCTACTTTCATCTCACTTTATAGTCTCACTTTTCGGCGGGGGATCCATCGCTAAAACATGATTCCATGTTAAAATTCAGCCGTCCAGAGATTTTCTCCGAAACTACAGGATCAAAATTGATGTAACTTCTGGAACAAATCAAATTTGGGGTCTAGTTGACCCTAGAAGATCGGTATCAATTTTAAAGATAAAAGAGTTGCATCCCTTAACTGAAATAGGTATTCAAAAATCTAAAACTAAAAACCTTTCAAGGTAACAGTTATGATTTTTTAATTGTCATTGATGAATATTATCCCTAAGAATCGAATAAAACTATCCGGAACGCTGTAGGTTCCATTCGCTCTCCCTAAGGATTATAGAACGTCGAAAAAAGCCCTTGAATTGTTAGGCGCTGGAACTAAGAGAAATCGTGCGCTATCGAATCTTTGAATTATGCCATCCATAAATAAAAAAAGTTGGCAGAGACGGGTAATTTGAGCTGAGCGATATAACGTCGTAGAGAAGTTTTATACAACCAATAAAGTACTCACGTACTGTACATAATAGTATTCATAATACTAACTATAAGTTACATTATATATTCTGGACATTTTATCTACCTACTCCAATAGTCGTTAATAAAATGGATATTTCCGGAAGTCATGAACCAAACTATTTATGAGCGGCAGTAATACAGTGGTGTTAAAGGTGAAAAAGTTCAACGAACAATGGTAATATCATATTAAACCGAAATTTTTAGGAGGGATGTATAATTAGGTGCGGGAAGATCCCAGAAATTAATGCAGTGTGAAAGTGAAAACGCTGCAAATTATTACACAAGGTTTATTATTTCTATATTAGTCCTTTTTCGCAGATCACGGATCAATAATTATTTGACCCAGTTTGTAGTAAAATAGATTGGCCACTGAGGTCCCTCAGCTGATCAGTTCGCCTCCACACATTGTAATTGTATCCTAAGCATTCCAAATCAAATGAAATCAAAATCTTTACAAATTTAGTCTTTGTGGGGGTTGTATGACACAATCGAATGAAATCAAAATCTTTAAAAATTTAGTCTTTGTGGGGGATGCATGACACAACCGTAACGACTTCTACTCTCTACGTCTTGGTCAATTTCTATTCGAAGAATTGCTCCCGAAGGAAGGATTGGATTAGATAGTAGGGTCGTTGACAGTGTTGCCGCCAGCCCAACACTGTATTTCGGTAGATCTGGTCAACAAAATCGGTAGATCCCGGTAACACAATTTCGGAAATTCGGTAGATTTCCCGGTAGTTTTTTGAACGAACTATAACTCAATTGGATACAATATTACTCTACCGTTGCACTCTGAGCTAAAACTCTCATACGGTCGACTGTGAAATCTTCTGGGTCGAATCCACTGTGTTATTTTTCCTTTTAGAATGGATCAAATCAGTGTACTCATCATTTTTTACTACTACATAATTAAATTCATCAGCCATAAAAGAGTGGTAGTAGGTAGGCACTTCAGTATCAAATGGATGAAATGATAGGGTTAAGATATTGGGTTTACGAAACACACAGTAACAACCAAACTCAGTAGGTATAATTTATAGGTAACATTTGAATTTATGTGTCCACAAGTATAGGTTCTTTTCAACGTTTTCACTACCTTGGAAGGATCGGAAGCTATAAGAGTTATATACCTAAATAGGTAACAAGATGCTGCTACCAGCAGATATGCAAATAAATGTAGGTAGTATATTTCATTTGAGGAAGAGAAACTAGGTTACCTGTACCGTTGAACTGATATTGAAGATCGGAAATTGAGACCACGCTGATCCTTATGCAAGAGAATAAAACACTAGACGAATAAGCACAGTAAGTAACCACAATAAACTACGAGGCAAAAGCGAACAAAGATGTGAGCACTTAGCAAGTAAAATTCATGTACCCTGGTAATACTAATTAATAAATTATATAAACCTAAAATGCATCATATTGAAGTAATAACAAAAGTCTAAATTGACCACAGAATAGACATGGACGAAACTGGTTCGTAGGTACCTATACATCATGGAAGAAGGGAAGTCCTTTTCCATGTAGGTACTGTGCATGGTAGAAAGAATACAGAGAATGTGTACTCGTTGATCCATGTGAAACCTTTTGCCTTGGATTTTGCTCAGAACTCTAAATTTCGGTAGATTCAAGCCTCAAACCGGTAGCCCGGTAGAAAAAGTGAAATACCGGTAGATCTACCGGAATTGCGGTGGAACAGCAACCCTGGGTACTTTTCCGTTATACCCCCCCCCCCCCCCCCCCCACCAAGTCAATTTGTCTTCAACACGCCCGCCCGACGTTTCTAGGCATTACTTCTTACTTAGATTATGTTATGTTATGTATTTTTGAGATGCGAGCTTGCGAGCATCCAGACCGCCAAAGTATACACATCATTCTGACCTACATGTCCAACTAATCTGTATTTTTACTAAGGGATTGACTACTTGATGTTATATAATTTTGAGATGCGAGCTTGTGAGCATCCAGACTACCAATCTATACACATCATTCTGATCTATTTGTGCGAATTCATGTGCATTCTACATGTGCAAATTCATGTGGAGGCAATCAAACCACAACCACGCCAATTTGTTTTAACAAATCCTCACCGACATCGGCAACTTCTAAAAACACGGTAATTCTTTGTTTTTTCTTTCTTTTTTCTTAAATAATATAATTTCTTCTCACAGCTTGAAAATGTCACCAATTCTACGTAAATATGTAATCTAAGTAAGAAGGAATGCCTTGAAACATCGGGAAGGCGTGTTGAAAACCAATTTACTGGGGGGTATAACGGAAAAGTACCGAACCCTGCATCTAAGGGCCATGTCATACGAGCGCTATTGCCGTCGCGCTGATGCCGTCGCGTTAAAAACGCTCCAACCCGGCAATGGGGTTCTTATGGAGCATGTCATACGGACGCTAATGCCGTCGGCGAGTCCGCGTTAGCCGGACGCTGAGCCGTAAGGCCGTATCACACTACCATTTTTTTCGCATTTTTTCTGCGTTTTTAACGCAAAAACGTGAAGAAGAAGAACTGCGTTTTTCCAAGTTCAGCTTTTTCGACCATTGCGCATCCTGGCGGAGCGTTTTTAAACTCACTTGGGAAAATTAGAACATGTTCTAATTTTTACCTTGACGCAAGAAAAATGCTAAACATAACCCTTGGGGAGGTTACAATTCAATGAAAAACCCCTAGGAGCCCTAACCTGACAGATGTACTAAAAACGCATTCCGCCAGAATGCGCTGTTTTTGCAGTTATTCCTCTTCAACATTCACTACTGAACTTGAAAAAACGCAGTTTGCCTTCTTCACGTTTCAGCGTTTAAAACGCAGAAAAAATGCGAAAAAAAAGCAAGTGTGATACGGCCTTTAGCGACGCGGCGCACGTGACGCCGGGACCCTGTCAATGCAAATGCGCCCGGAAGACGCTACGTATGACAGGCACCTGGCGTTGGCGGGACGGCATCAACGCGACGCATTTGCCGTCATGTATGACATGCACTTTTTCCGGCGCTATCTCGACGGCATCTGCGCGACGGCAATAGCGCTCGTATGACATGGCCCTAAGGAATAGTCATTAGGTTATACGCACTGATAACAAAGCGTAAACTTTAGAATCTTCATCAGAAACCGGTAGAGTTGAAACTATTCCTACTCCGTGGTCAATTGTTTACAAGTGATTTTCACTCGCTCCCTCAACCATCTCTAGACGTCCCTAATCATCTTTTTCCAATGTCTAAACCAATCCAAAAAGACTTTACTACTCATTATGAAAAATGTTATATCGGATTATTATATATATAATATTTTTATATTATTTATTTATTTTTTATTACAAAGGTTTATTATTGATAATAAACCAATTGTAGGTGCCTAACAGATGAAGCGTTAGATTTTTGATTAATACTTACTTATTTTTTGAAGATCAGAACCGTTCAAGGTCACCCCAGATAACGGTCTCTAGCTGACCAACTTACCAACATGGTGCACAGATGTACAGTTTACATTTTGAAGTGACTGCCGAATTGACGAATAACTTACCAACGATCTTCAACGCCAATAAAGAGAGAGTCAACCAATATTTCTGAAACGATAAGTTGAAAAACTGAAGTGAGCATGAACAATAGGTATACTGTGTGAGATTGAAAATGAACCATAGTGGGACCTTTTTTATTAAACACCTAGTATACTATTGTAATAACTAATGGTAATAGTTATTTTTATAAGTTATCGTGACGTCAGGAGACTTACCTCCTTCACCAACCTAGTTGAAGTTCTTCTTCAACTAGTTTTAAATTCGACAGCGTCGGTTCCCCATCGATCTCCTTGGCCAACACGATAACTGACGATTTCATCATCTCTGAATGTTCAGCTTTTTTGGAAATTTTACACCATACAGTAAACCTGACAATAACAGCAGGTAGGGGAGAGTGGGGTAATATCGCCAAGTCGGGGAATACTACCACCACCCCACATAATTAATTAACCACCTGAGTGACAAATCTTGTAGCCAAATATCGTCATCTTTAGATCAGCAGTAATGTTGGGAAAGTTGGTTTGGGGTCATTAATTTGTTTTCATCAAAGATAAGCGAGTTCACAGTTTTTGAAGCTTGGAGTTCTATTGTTTTACAGTAGGTAGTCGAATTTGCGTGGTAAGTAACAGTTTTTCATAAGTTTATCTAAATTGTTGAGCATAACGACGTAGAAAAATCATTTAGCTTTAATTTCCACTCATTACTTGATGTTGATGATTAATGATGTTGGCGGGTGTGTATCACCCGATTTATAAAAGTCCAGTCATGCAGCATGACCCCATGAGCGAATTTTTTAAGAAATCTTCGACATTTCAGTCGCTATTGATCGTATAGAGAAATTTTAGTTTATGATTTTGATAGACAAACATGGAATCAAATTATTAAAAATAATTAGGAGGTACTCATACTTTTTTCTAAGCCACAGTCAGTATTAAAGCTACATCAAGTCCTAAAACAGTTGGGCATAAAACATTAAAGAGAGCGACCGATAGAATCGGAGGACGGAATATTTCACAGAGTAAACTCATCAGTTGTGATTACATTTTTTTTTTTTTTTTTTTTTTTTTTTTTTTTAACAAGCACCTACTACCTACGTTTTCAACAGCATGGTTCTAGGATTGATTATCACAAGGATACTTCCATAAGAGTAGTTCAATCTGAATTTGGACAATGTTTCATGCAAATATTACCGATTTTTACAACTAGCGAACGGCATTATTTCGATTTTTGACTGATTTTTCAACTTTGTCAAAAATTCGCTAAAAAGTGGATCATTGGCTGAGTCACGCGAACGATGAACTATCCACTGAGATTGCATCGTTGTTGATGAAACGCAGATCAAGCATGATAAAATTGAATTGCGCTCCTTGGAGAGAAGAATGAGCGCAGCAGTGTTCTCTTTGTAATTTAGGAGAAAAAGTAGATATTTATCATTTCTTGTGTAGATGTCCCATATTAACTCCGTACAGACTATGTTATTTGGAATCGAATATGCTAAGTGAAGATTGTATCTTGGAATACCTCAATGGTAAGAATTGGGTTAAGTTTTTCTTTTTGTTCAGGCAATCATACAATTACAGAAAACACCTGATGGATCAATTTAATTTTTAACCATGTTTAATTATTATCAATATATAGTACGCTGTACGACACGGACCAACTCTAGGCAGACGGTTGTGCCATGCCTTTTATTTGTGTATAAAACTCATTTATGTACTTATTGATTTAATTTTAAAATGTACCCATTAAATCTTCTATTTATTTTATTGATTTTATCAACATGTGAACATATTCAAATACAAATTAGCATCGTGAAAAATTAGATAACATTAGGCCGGTTCGACTGGGTAACAAGGTTCCTTATTAAATAAGGCGATTGAACCAGTTGATATGGAATATCTTCGTAGAAAAAAGAGTTTATTATCGCTTTTATTACCTGCAGACGGACTAGTAAAGCGTATGTAGGTGTTATCAATAATTTTATTATAGGAGCCTGAGTAACTACTTGTTGAATTTGATTACCTATATAATATGTAGAGCGAGACTGAGCGAAAAGTGAAATCATCGCTACACCGATCTCTCGCTAAACCACCACCATATACCATTGGTAGCAATTTGCAGAGATTCTGGTTGTTTCTATTCCTGCTATGTGCAATGATTTGCTAACTCGTGTTGAACAAAGAAATGAACTGAACGGGATCAGCGAATATATTAAGGAGGTTCATGAGTCACAGTCGGAAAAAAAATCAAGTTTTAGTTTTCTATAAAATTTTGCATGTTTTTCCAAACAATTTGGTATATAACATTGTTAAACTTGAGCAGTGGAAACCAGAGATATGATTTTTCAAAGATTGAGGGATCGGACAGTTTCCAAAAAATAGCGGTTTCCCGCAACTGGTTATTTGCTGCTCAAGGTACATAACTTGCCAAAACTACTTTGTTCTTTCGATTCTTCAGTACTAGTTCTGATAGACACCTACTACAAAATCCCTACATCATTACCAGTTTCTAATAGCAGCTCAAAAGCGTAACCTAGCCTAAGAAATCAAAATAAATCATAAGAAACCAAACAGAAAGCTAGGTATGTGAAAATTCGAAATAGGTACTTTTGTGGGTTTAGTTCCATACGTGGCGTGTCTCCACTTTCAAACCAATGTAAATCTGTCATTATCCTATCAAAAAGAATTTGACGGCACCTCAGAATCGGGTCATTCCATGTCAAATCAACACACTTTAAATTTAAATTTTACCTCACCATTTTAGATTTTGCTCAAATTTGGTATACTCATAGTAGGTGTTGAGACTAAGAAAAATACCAAATTTTAAATTTTTATCTCAAACCGTTTCTTAAATATGGCTATGTAAAACTTAGAAAATCTCGCCAAAAAACCATGAACGGATTTTATACTATTCGCTCTACGAACTGTCCTAATTGAGCTAGAGAGCTGGGGAGGTCTCATTTTGCAGATTTTTTTATGCTCTTTCCAGTGATATACAACAGGACATAGGTTCTAATAACAAAAATTTTGTCAAAATACAACTTAAAATTTTGATTCAATTTTTTTCCAAAAAGTACATAATTCAAAATTTTCAAAATATTCCTATAAATACTTAGTACGGTTGTAAACAATGTGAAAAAATATAAATATGGGGTGATGATGGGTTCATTGTTAAAAAAAAAATATTCCTGACACTAGTTTTCCACTAATAGCCCGGTTTTGACTAAATAATAAACATATTACGTACTTTTACCAAAGAGGTGAGCTATTTAATTAAATATATAAAGGAATACTATGTATAAAGGTAAAAAATATCAGAAATATTAATTCAAAATAATATCTTGTTAAAACAAAACCAATAACCATAGATATACTCCAATAAAAATTAAGTTATTTAGGTTGTTTACTTTAATTTTATACAATTTAAACCAAGTTAAACAAAGCCTATTAATTAGTAAAACAATAATCTTGAACATTTCTATAACAATAAATTTGAAAAAGGTATGAAAATAGTCTACTTAAATAGTTATGTAATAATTCTGGTACAAACAAATTAATCAAAATGTACATAATATTGTACATATTTATGATGATGAAGTAGGTATACGAGTTGGTAACTAAATGTATCTAAGAGTAAAAAAAGTAGAAAAAAAAGTAAATCTAGCTGAAAGCGATCTTAGCGAAAACCCAAAATACTTTTACAAAATGTAATTCCGTAAACTGAGATAATGTTTAGGGAAACTGCTGTCAACTCAAAACTTAATTTTTCCTCAGGTTAGTGTTAATCTAGATAGTTGTTTAAACATTATCGTTAGTACTGCACCAATTGTGTTACATTTACTCGTATACCTACTTCATCATCATAAATATGTACAATATTATGTAAATTTTGATTAATCTGTTTGTACCAGAATTATTACATAACTACGAGTATTTAGGTAGACTATTTTCATACCTTTTTCAAATTCATTGTTATAGAAGTGTTCAAGATTATTGTTTTACTAATTAATAGGCTTTGTTTAACATGGTTTAAATTGTATAAAATTAAAGCAAACAACCTAAATAACTTAATTTTTATTGGAGTATATCTATGGTTATTGGTTTTGTTTTAACAAGATAGTATTTTGAATTAATATTTCTGATATTTTTTACCTTTATACATACTATTCCTTTATATATTTAATTAAATAGCTCACCTCTTTGGTAAAAGTACGTAATATGTTTATTATTTAGTCAAAACCGGGCTATTAGTGGAAAACTAGTGTCAGGAATATTTTTTTTTAACAATGAACCCATCATCACCCCATATTTATATTTTGTCACATTGTTTACAACAGTACTGAGTATTTATAGGAATATTTTGAAAATTTTAAATTATGTACTTTTTGGAAAAAAATTAAATCAAAATTTTAAGTTGTATTTTGACAAAATTTTTGTTATTAGAACCTATGTCCTGTTGTATATCACTGGAAAGAGCATAAAAAAAGCTGCAAAATGAGACCTCCCCCAGCTCTCTAGCTCAATTAGGACAGTTCGTAGAGCGAATAGTATAAAATCCGTTCATGGTTTTTTGGCAAGATTTTGTAAGTTTTACATAGCCATATTTAAGAAACGGTTTGAGATAGAAATTTAACCTACCTATAGAAATTGACCTACTATGAGTATACCAAATTTGAGCAAAATCTAATATGGTGAGGTAAATTGGGTGTGTTGAATTGACATGGAATGACCCAATCTCTTCTTTCCCATGTTTTCATGATATATTAACTTTCTCTTTTGCGTACGTGAGAAATAGGGAATTGAGAAAGTGGGGGAACATACAGAACTATTTGCCTAGTGAAAAAGTTCTGTATATGTAACCACGCTGTATTCAAATCTATCTAGCCTGTAAATACATTAAAAGGATGTATATAGTTTAGTGGTCTGGAGCCAGACTCTCCGTCAGTGGTCCCTAGTCTGTTGGTAGGTATTTAAGATGCATGTTTATTCAAGAGTCTGTACCTATCATCCTACACAATATAAACATCAACATTGTTTATTCATAGATCAACAACAAATGGGTTTTAGGGTTCATTGCTCAACTTACTGACTCAAAAATAGCGTGGGGACACATGCGGAACTTTTGACTTGTCAAATTGTTCCGTATGTGTCCCCACTTTTTTGAATTCCCTATTTCTCACGTACGTGAGGGAGAAAGTTAAATTATCATGGTAGATTTACATAAGTTAGATTTACATTGGTTAGAAAGTGTGGACACATACAGAACTACACCCGCTTTTGTTAGAACAAACAAACGAAACCAGAAGAACGGGAAACGCAGGTCTTCTTGATTGCGTGAAATCAAGCATACCTGGATAAACGATGTGAATATTTCTTTATCAGAAAGTGATACTACATAACCTGTACTAAGGATCATAGATAAGGAATGATCAGACCTCATTTCTAGTTTCTTCAAAATGAAGTAACTACCATTTTAGGATCGAGTACCTCGAAAAACGGATCTCTAAGCTGCTGTTTTTCTCCAAACTGAAAAAACGATTTTTCAATCTGTTATGTATCTGTTTCTCAGCATTCAATAGAGCTAGCAACCTGACTGTTTTTGTTATATTTTGTTAAGGGGATTCTTTTACATTTACTGAACGAGTTTGAACGAGAAACTTGAAATAGAAACATGGCTACGATGAGATACATATTAAAATTTTAAAAGTTGTTTTACTATGTTGTCTGTAGGTAAAAACATATTTGCGCAACAAAGTTGAAACTCGTTCAGTCATTATAGTAGGAGTAGATGAAGAAATTTAAAAAAATTGTGTAGACATCAAGAAGGGATCTAGAGGAACAAGTACCTACATGAAAAAGTGTTAAATTACTAGGGACACATAGACACCTTTAAAGGTTAACCCGTCTGACGGTTATTACAATGTAATTTTGTATGAATTGATAAAAATGTGTGAGCTTTACTTCGAAAAAATGTCACCTCTGTTTTATTTTAATCATTATCATCTGGGTCAATTTTTTTTACAACGGAACCCTTCGCGGTGATATCTATCTCTACAGGTTCAACGACACCCGGGGGATACGGAAAGACTCCCCCAGGATAAACTGGAACGATTTTCGGCACAACTGGAACAATTGTAGGAACACCTCCAGGGACGAAAATGCGGTTCAACTTCCTCCTTTTGAATGCGGCTATTAGTTTAGTGGCTTTCGCTATTTGTCGCTTATGTTCCCTCGACCTTGTAAGAGGGCTCTTCCTTTTTAATCGTTCTGAAAAAAAAATAAGTTTCACCATTAAAACGAGTGCCAAGTAGGGTAGACAGTGAGGGATACAGGCAGGGGCGTCGCTAGACAAAACTAGTTTTTTTTTTTTTTTTTTTTTTTTTTTTTGACATTTTATGTCTTTGCTATGGCACATAAACTAAAAAAAACGTCACGGAAAATTGCTCACGAAAATATTTTGATGATTTCCGCTTACAACCGAGTCGTTGCTAGGGAAATGGTACTTCGTCGTTTTTCATCCCACAAAATTCGTTGACCGTTCGTTCGAAAGCTCTCGATTTATCCAACCATATTATGTTAACTACTGCGAAGTGCGTGGCCAACAAGCTGAGTTATGAGCAAGGTTATTTGAATAATTGTGTACACTCAGGTGATCATTCTCAATATTTGATATTGTGAACATGATTGCCACCGCTTGCTAATTTTTGATGATTTCATTGAGCTGGTGTTTCCATGATTTGATTCATAGCAGGTGATCCAAATATTGCGAGAACGGTTTGATTTGTGACGCAGTGGTTGAATCATTTTAATTGGTAATTTCTATGCTTTACACTCTAGGAAGCTGTAATTTCGTATGTAGCCTCTTTAGGACATTTACTTGACGATGCCCAGGGTCCGGATCAGATGAGTGGCTCTTAGAGCTTGCATACGAGTCTACAACACATACTTGTCTTCAACTAAAGACATAAAATATCCCAATGTGTTGCAGACTCGTATGCAAGCTTTTTTTTTTTTTTTTTTTTTTTTTTTTTTTTTTTTTTTTTTTTTTTTTTTTTTTTTTTTTAATTAAAGTTGTGCACGATAGATAGCATTATAGTTGGCGAAACTCCTAATTAACGAGGTGTACACAAAACGTATTTATAAACATAGATAAGAAGATATCTCTATCTCTATCTCTACGTTAATAAGAAAGAAACTCCTTCTGTCTGTCCATGCTATGCATGGCCAAACGGCTGAGTCTACGAGTGGTGGGATCTTCTTGGGATTTTCCGAAAGGGTGTATAAGCGATTTAAAAATTTTCTAATCCCACCCGAACCATGGACCGTAGGGCAGGAGGGGGGTGAGACCCCGTTTTAATGCGCGCTTTTTCCCGTTCTTTTCGACTTCCCCGCCTCTCCTACCCCTTTAAACGGCAGTCGTAAATGCCGGAAAAATACCGGTTTCGAAGGTTTTTGTACGAGGAAGATGACGGTGCGATCGGATTGCGAAAAAAGTATCGGGGAATGCGTCAAAAAAATGAAAGATTTCGGACCCGTTTTCTCGAAAACTCTAACGAAAAACTTCGTTTTTTTTTCTCATTAAAATTGACCCCATAAAGACTAAATACAGTCTTGATTCCGCCAAATCTGAATCCGAAATCGGATATCGCAAAAAGTGATGGGAAGTTGGACAAAATGCGAGGGGAAGAGAGGCGAAGCGGTTAAAATGAGAAGTATAATGACCCGACGTCTCAGGAATGTGCAACGCAGGCCCTTTTTACCTGAAGGAGTTCCGATGAACCTTGTATTCAGAACTTCTTGAAGGAAGGATAAAATAATGCAGATAAAATAATGGCCTATCTTTATTACCTAAATCTAATCACCTTGTCGTGGTTCCACGTAGTTTTATAAGATTTAATCTGTTTATAAGATTTTTCAACAGAAAAAAAAGCCCGCCAAGTTAGGTGGGCAGTATAACTTCTTCCCGTGAGCGATACGAGCAACATCCCCTACACATTAAACCAACCCTTAGTGACCTACCGTTTCCAATCATTCTTCAAGTCCCATCGACAGTAAAAGACTATGGCATCTAAACAGCCACACCGAGCGAGCGAAGCGAGCAACATCCCTTAACATATTTCAATTTTAATACACTCCAATGGGGGGGTCCGGGGGACTTGTCCCCCGGCTGGACGCGGAGGCGAGCGAAGCGAGCCAGAGGGGCTAGTATAATATAAGAAGACATATATAAAAATAATGCATTTGATACATATATGATAAATTATATGTAACAATAATTATTCAAGTAGCTAATCAAAACACACTGGACTGATGGACTGATAACATAAAAGCAATTGGAAAATTGAAGTATAGAAAATGACAATGATGAGAAGATCAATCAGGAGGACGTTTTCGCTTATGCCTTCGAATAATTGGCGGATAGGACAGACGTTCAAGCATCTCCGTCATCAATCTATTGGGGTGATTTTCCATTGATCGGTGGAGATGAACATAGTTTTGTTGTAATACCTCTTGTACATATGGTTTGTCAAGATTGCTGTGATGTTTGCTGTTTCTTACAAACCACGGAGTATTAGTGATAAAGCGAAGGACTCGATTCTGCGTTGTTTGAATCCACTTAATGTGACGATCCGAAGCGTCAGAAACATCAAGCGTTTCGTGTACAACGACAATGGAGAGGATTTGTGATCCAATGAGAAGCTAAGTTGCCTGTTGCGTTGTCGAACTTTGCAGACAAGACGACTTTGGTGACATGACTCCCACGTAAGCCTTTTATCCATCTGCAAACCAAGGTACCTGACAGTGTAATAATAGGCAGATTTCTCCTAATCTGATTCGTGAAGGCAACCAGTACCGACTTCTAAGATTTCGTGCTTACCCTCCATCTACGACACCACAAATGCGCACTGTCATCATACTGCTGAAGACTATTCAAATCATCTACGCAGTTTTTAGCAGAGCTCAAGACAGCTACATCATCAGCACATTGGGAAACGGTAGCAGAAGTGGAAGTAGGGAAATAACCAAAAATAGTGAAGGGGGGAAGTATCATGCGATTCCCAACTGAACCAAAAAAGTAGAGGGAAAAGGTGCGTTCTGGCGCAGGAGCCAGAACGGCGCAGAGTACACATGATACTAACCCGCATAACACATGATGGCTTACCCGCACAACGCATAAATTGAAATTTTCTGTACATTGTGCTTCCGTTTATCGTAAGATCAAAAAATAATAATGCGTTGACCGGAAATCGAGCAGGCGACCTCCTAGTCACCAGACAAGTGTTTTAGCCAATTGAGCCATGACGCCAGATGATCAGCAATGAATATAAGTGTTTCATACGATCCCCATCCCTAATGTAATATAGTAGAACGGTCAAATAAAAGTAGGTAGGTATGTGCTGTTTATACTCAAATTGGATTATTAAGAACTGAAAATGCGTATATATAAATCATACATCATACATACATATAATTTGACAAACTCCACCAATAGTTGGCCCATGACTAATTAATTGGGTGTCCGAATGGAAGGAGAGAGATTACTGTGAGCTAGTGAACAATTTTATGAAGAATAGACGATAAACAAAGAAATTCACTTAGGGTCAATGTAGGAACTGGATAGATCAGGTTCTTCGAGAGGTTTAAAATGGAATAATAAAACCGAGAGAGTGCTGACATTTGTGATTTATATATACGCATTTTCAGATCTTAATAATCCAATTTGAGTATAAACAACACATACCTTTATTTGACCGTTCTACTATATTACATTAGGGATGGGTGATCAAAAAGCTGCATGCATCGTATGAAACACTTATATTCATTGCTGATCATCTGGCGTCATGGCTCAATTGGCTAAAACACTTGCCTGGTGACTAGGAGGTCGCCTGCTCGATTTCCGGTCAACGCATTATTATTTTTTGATCTTACGATAAACGGAAACACAATGTACAGAAAATTTCAATTTATACGTTGTGCGGGTAAGCCACCATGTGTTATGCGGGTTAGTATCATGTGGCGTGCGGGTTAGTATTCTGCGCCGTGTTGGCCCCTGCGCCAGAATTCCCTTTTTTCCTCTACTCAAAAATATTTCCCAATTGAACCAAAAGTATTTCCTAACTCAAAAAAAGGGAAATAGAGTTCAGTCATGCAGCATGATTGTATGAGCGAATTTTCGTAAATTATTGTATTGTATAATGTTAAATTATTTGAAATTTGTGCTTTTTGGGTGTAAGGAAATTCGTAACTAATAATTGTATGGCAAAAAACGTATACTCAATAATAATCTGCTTGTCAAAAATATGTTTTAGATTTTTATTTTTTTGCTATTTTTATCGATTTTTAGCAAATTTTAATGAATTTAGAGTACATTTTTCAGCATAATTTTGTACAGAAATTTTTGAATGTTCTATTTTATAGTTAATAAACTTTATTTGAGCTTTATTCTGCAAAAATATAAATTTTACGACTTTTACCCGTTTTTAGCCATTTTTAGCCATTTTTAGTGTTTTGAGTAGGTACATGAGCCAACAAACATCCTTGCGTTTGGAAAGCTTGATTTTTTGTCGCAAGAACGAAATTTTTATCTCAATCCTAAAATGAGTTGTCGTCAGGAATGACACACACACACACACACACACACACACACACACACACACACACACACACACACACATATACATATATATATACTCGGCGCTTCGCGCCTCGCCGGATCTTTTCTCTTTTCTACTGCGTAGAAAACGAGGATAATTTGCTATGCAATTCTTAGCCTGAATCTACTTAGTTTTGGAATGTAGCCAGGTACGTAAGGAGAGGGAAATTGGTAGCTTGAAATGTGAACATTTATCACATAAATCAAGCGCTTTCCAACGAGTGAACGATTTTTGTGCGATGAAAACTGCGGAAGTTTCATTCCCCTAACAACGGCTGGGTTGTACGTGAAAAACACTGAAATTGTGACACAAACTATAGAAACTACTCAACTACTCGGTTGTACGTGAAAATCATCTTAAATTTCGTCCCGGACGTTACACAAAAAATAGTTGGGGGTCGGCCTAAGAATTGCATAGCAATTAATATATATAATAGAGTGCTGGTTATGTCTAGGTAGTGAATATAATTGGAGGTTGTAACAGAGTTACCTCCTGAGAGGTCCATCAAGCTCCCGTCAGAGCACCAGAGATAGCGTTGGCGGCGTCCCGTTGAGGAATCAATGGGAACCACGCGCTGTTCTCGATAATTTCAGACAGCTGGTTTGGCGTCGGATGATTTCCTGGTGACAGGAATATTAACCTTCCCCGAACATGGCTCATTAAAAGCTATGACTAGGGGTGGTATCTCTCTGACGGGATGCCTCTTTACCTCCTCTACCTTTTTATGAGGATTTAGGCCCCCATTGCACCTCTGGGGGGGGGGGGGGGGGCACCTAAATTCCTTATAAGGTTGAGTTTGACCAAACTAGACTTGAGTGGTTTTAGCGAATTTTTGAAGAAAATTAAGCTATTGCTCTCGCCTCAAAATTTGTAGAATGTGAATTTTTGAAAAAATTTTATGCAGAAATCCGTTTCAGGCTACTCTGAATCATATTCTGAAGTTTAACGCATTTTTTTATGTATGTATGTGTCATTCCAGACGATAACTGTCCGTAGAATTGTGCTAGAAACTTCAAAAGAAATTTTAAAATGTTAAGGACACAAAACGAAAGTTCAAGTTCGTTGGCCAGCATGATCGGATTACATCTTCGGGTTGAAATTTTCAAAAATGTAAGTCAAAAATTTAAAAATAGCCAGTTTTTTGCGATTTGTTGTGCGAAATAATTTTTTCAGCATACTAACATGTGGTATATTCGGAATCAGCGTAAAATTTCCTATAAGAATATGTATCAAGTTTTCAAAAATTTCAAAGTTGAAAAAATCAGTCAAAAATCGAAATAATGCCGTTTGTTAGTTGTAAAAATTGGTTATAGGTATTTGCATGAAACACTGTCCAAATTCAGATTGAACTACTCTTATGGAAGTATCCCTGTATAACCATTCCTAGAACCATGCTGTTTAAAACGTAGGTAGTAGGTGCTTGTTAAAAAAAAAAAAAAAAAAAAAAAAAAAAAAAAAAATGTAATCACAACTGATGAGTTTACTCTGTGAAATGTTCCGTCCTCCGATTCTCTCGTAAACTTAAATTTCTCTACACGATCAATAGCGACTGAAATGTCGGTTTTTTTTTTTTTTTTTTTAATGTTTTAATCATATTTGCTTTGATTTGGTGAGGTGTGTGTGTGTGTGTGTGTGTGTGTGTGTGTGTGTGGGGTGCAATGTTCATTGACCCATACATTGTACACCACGCTTTTTTTCGTTTTTCGGTAGTTCCTAATTGATAAAACTTTATCAAAATTCGTATCTATACATATTTCATATACTTTCTCGGAAGACGTTTAATTGTTTCGGGAAAAGGTTTAATTATTTTGGAAATAAGTTTAATTGTGTTGGGAAAAGGTTTTATTATTTTGGGAAAAGGGTGAATTGTTCTGGAAAAAGGTTTAACTCATTTGGCAAAAGGTTTGATTCGTTTGGTAAAAGGTTTAATTAAATCGACAAATGCTATATATATATACATATATATATATATATATATATATATATATATATATATATATATATATATATATATATATATATATATATATATATATATATATATAGTGACAGCTAGGATGCAGGAATAAGAACTCTCTGGAAATGGGCCCCCTCGCCGAGTATTTATACAGTCCTGCCCGGAGGGGGGGGGGGGGGTAGCTCCCAGCTGGGCAAGGGTTACATGATAAGCTCCACGGGTCTGGTGTGTATACTACCTACACCTCCCCCACCTGGAATTTTTTTTTTTTTTTTTTTTTTTTCTAAAAATGAAATTGTATTGTCTTGATTTGTGTTCTATGAGGTTTCTCGGGCGTGAGGGGCCGTTTGAAGACCGGGCTTCTCGTTGTTTCTCGTTACCGCACGCCTTATTGAGACCGACGGATCTATTAGGAACTCTCTAATTTGTAGGGGATACGTTGTTGCTGTTACGTCGGTGAATTTAACGACGAGAAACATTTACCGCACCTTAAAGTCACGTCAAGACCTTAATGGATCTCGTTGTAACGCTAAATCCATTGAAGGAGGAAATTATCCCTAGGAGGTTATTTGAGCAGAGTTACGGCGCCGGATTGTCGATACCGCACGACGTATTGTGCTTTACGGATCTACTAGGAACTCTCTAATAACTATTGTCCGAGCGGATGCACCTACTAGTGAAGTGCTAAATGCTAAATGACATCTCCTAAATTCCTCCCAAGTTTAGTGGATGCATTGTTTTCACTTTTGAGAGATGGAAAAGATGTAGTCTCCACTAAAATCAAACGGTTTTTATTTTTATACAGTGGTAAAATTTCTATTCGCATTTTACGTTCTAGACCATTCTGAACAACTTTTGTTCCGTGTCTTTGTGTGTATGTGACTGTGTGTCTGTCGTGTATCCGCAAATCCTTGTAACAAGCTTAAATTCCACAATATTCAACGGATTTTTATGAAATGTTCATGGAATGTGCGGGTTAGGGTGAAGATGGTCCCCTATGAATTTCGTCGTTCCCACATCAATACTTCACTCAGCGCATGCGCAAACGTAAAATACATCAAGCCTGATTTTCTCACGCCTCCGTCGTCCTATCTCTCTCAAATTCGGAGGAAATGTGGCAGAGGTTAATTTGAGCATTCCCTAGCGATTTCAACATAATCCTATCATTAGTAGCTACTGCGCATGCTCGAATGTGTATTCCTTTTTAATTTCAACTGTTTTCATCCGATTTTGATGAAATTTTCAGGGAATGTGCTGGTTAGGCTGTAAATGGTCTAGTATCATTCAACGTAAATTCTTTCAAGCATCATATTTTTACGCCCTAGTCGTTTAATCCTGCTCAAATTTGGTGCATAGTTGGAGGGACAATGGTTTAATTATTCCATGTTAATTACAACATTATTGCGTTATTATTAGCTCCTGCGCATGCGCGAAAGTGTACTCCCAGGAACAAGGCCTAGTTTTTATCAGATATTAAATACATTTTCTGGGAATTTTTGGGTTAGGCTGTAGATTTTTCCCTACCTATTTTACTTTTCTCAAATCATTACTCCATTCTGCGCATGCGCTAACATAAATTACTTCGAGCATAATTTTCTCGTTTTCAAAATGACCGATTTCGAAGTTTTACGTTACCTACCTACCTACATCTTGATTGACTATATTCCGCGATGGAGTTTTTAACGATTATTAAAACCATTTCATTTATCTATACATGTATGTAATTTTCAATATCGTTTTACTAAGATCAGGGGGGACCAGTAAATTGTAGATGTTTTAATTGCATTCTTTTTTCCTCTGCAAGTGCCCATATCTACGCAGGCATATTGATGTCAACCAACGGATCTGCGATTTGAAATGGACCTTCTTTGTAATATCAAGAATAAATTCAATATCAGTGCACACTGCTGCATGACTGGAACTTTTCTAGCACCAAGTGTCGACACTTACCAAGAAAAGTAGTTAGGTCGTAGTATATCCGAGATCTGTAGATCTTGTTCCTTTCTTCGGTGATCCAATACGATTCTCTTTGCTTGACCATCGTGTCATAGTCATTCAGTACTTTCAAACACTTATCCAGAAAACGGCGACCCTTTTGATGTGCACGCGTGTGATGATGCCGAGCCCAGATCGTAACAACACATATCGCGAGAAAGAGAATCGCTTTCATTGCGAACCAACTATGAGAGTGGTTATACATCCGACCGTATCATTATTTTTATAGAAAGTGGCTATAAAAAACTTATACTGTTTGTCACACTTCATAAATCTAGAACGAGAATTTACCTACTTGTAACGTTGTGCTCTACATAGCGTAAAGAACGATAAATAAGTTTGACCATATTCCAACTATGCTTTATGCTTGTTCTTACCCTATACGCAACCCAGGTGAAAAGCAAGGCTGAATCTTGAGACGAAACTATTCGAGGTCGACATTACCTAGGTATTCTTTGACCTTCGATCCAAATGATTCCTTCTGCAAACAGTCATGGATGATGGTTACCCATTGATTTATCAATGGCATCATACGAACTAAATCACTCGCGACGAATTTTAGGAAGCCCGTTTCAATAAAACATATTGTTAGTAATGCATGCATGACAGAGACGTCCCTGTGAATGGGTTTTCCATAATTTTGGTGAAAGTTAAAATAAGAGAAAAAACAAAAACATCTAGACTTCTTGGACCCCCCCCCCCCCCCCCCCCCGCCCATTAACCCTCCACCGACAGCGAATTCTTATCATTAGTATGAAATTTGAAACTCTTGATATACCTTCCAAAAGTAGACCGAATTCCTAGTTGAACTAAAAAAGAATCATGAAAATCTAACGATATTAGTTAAAACGTCATGATTTATTACTATTACCCCCTCCATTCACCTACTTTCATAATTAAGTTTGAAATTCCTGATATGCGATCAATAACTAGACCGGATTCATTGTTGAACAAAAAAAAAGAATCCCGAAAATCTTACTAGAATTGTTAAAACACCACGACTTATCAGTTTTACTACCTCCATTCACCCCTCCTACGATGAAATTCAAAACTCCTGACATACGTTCCAATACTATTATTGAATTCTTAATGGAACAAAATAATCGAAAAAAACACGTTTTCCTGACTTTACCCCCTCCATTCCCCCTCTTCCGTCACGGATCTGAGGTTCGTTGCACAACTAGACTAAAATTGTGATCAAACCAAGAATCTCGAAAATCGGTTGACAATAAATTATTGTGACCTGGGCAGCGTCGACAAAATTTTTCACTCACACACACACTCCCCTCAAAGGCGGAGGGGGCACACCATTAACTTGTGAAAATAAATAAAAGAAGTGGAGAGGACACCCAGGTTTCCAGGTTTACCTTACGCCAGCTCTAGGGATAAGGGAAGTTGCAGAAGGGTGAGGAGGAAGAGTGGGATGAAAGGAAGTGCTCCTATAAAATGACCTCCAGTTCAAATAAGACATAGTCACAGGCCCCAATGCCCTCTGAAGCAATGCAGCAGCAAACTCAGTAGATGAGCTGGGTTTTGGAGCAGTTGGTGTTACTTGGTCGCACCACAACTGCTGCCTGACAAAGTCCAGGTCAGCAGCAGTGCGGACGACCTCCCAGCTCGAGCCCCAAGGGGCAAGCAGGCGCTGGCGGCGTAAGTATGGGATGCTGGCCGAAAGAGAGACAATACCGAGCCCACCGGCCTTGACCGGTGCATGGATGTAGGCACTTGGGACACCAGGTGGGAAGCCTCGCCAAGAGCGCACAGCAGAGCGAACTTCACGGTCTAACTCAAGCAGCCTCCCCACATTAATCCTGCCAAATACTAACCTGTAGGTTAACTTTGGCGGTAAGTACGTTCGAAGGAGGCGCAGCTTCTACTGTGACTTCACATGGAGCCTTGGTGACACGAGCTAATGCTCCACCAAGGTCCACACGGCTTGCGGCTATAGTGGCCACCACCATGAAGTCGACCCCAAGGTACCGCCAGACCTCCAACACGGATCAGGTGGGGATGGGTATCTGCCCTACGACAAAGCACTCCTCACCCACCTCCTTCGCCTTATGCTGGCGCTTGGCCCGACGGAACCAAGAAAACCGGCCCACACTTAGATCGATTAACCACCAAACCACACCTGGCTAGCTGCTCATCAAAGGCGTTGAGGGCGACCTGCAAGCCCTTACGGGTTTCTGCGAGTAGGATGACGACATCGGCAAAAGCCAATGCACCTACTCGCACCCCAGGGGCGAGATCGAACCCTATTTCAGCTGGCAGCTTACCCAAGGCTGAATGTATCCACAACCAGGTTGAAGAGGAGTGGTAATAGAGGATCCCCCGGCGTACCCCACGCCCAATGACAATATCCCCTGACATCTCACCTCCTGCCTTGACGACCGTCACACCTTCGTGGTACAGACAAGCAGCATACTCAATTAATCGAGCTAGTGCCCCGACACCACGAAGGCAATCGGTCAAGGCCAGTCAGGTACAGGTCAGGTACAGTATTAGAAGATTCCCTTTAATTGCACGCCTTTTTAATGTGTCTAATACTTGCAAATAAGTTTTAAAAAAAGCCAGTCCCTTCCTGAATAGAGTGTGTTGAAAGGGGAGACCGGGTTCATTGGAGCCTACTAACTTTGGGACCCCGGTGAGAGGTATGTAATCGACGAAACATATGATTTTTTGAATTGGAGAAATAATTCAAATTTTAAATACACCATTTTTAGCGCATTTTCGGACCTTTCCTGTTATCCGACCGCCAGCACCTCTAGTGCTGCCTCCAGAGGCCTATTTCATAAAGCAACAAGTGACAAGTTACAAGCCGATTTTATGTACAAGTTGTAAAAAAAATGAGTGTGCAAGAGTTTCATAAGGGTACAAGTGTAGACTAGTAATACACAGTGAAAATTAACAAGCGTACAGGCGGATTCGGACAAGTTACAAGTGTTTCCCCATCATTTTTCACAGTTGTGGGAAATGGCCGATTTTTAACCTACGTCTATTCACTTGTACACTTGTTATTTTCCAGCATTGCGAGTAGACCATTTTTCGGTGTTTAATAAGTGGGAATAATCTTCTGCTGAAGAATACAGACAAGAAAGAAGCATTCAGCGTAGATGACGCCACGAATAAACGCTCATTTCTTGGGTATTTTTTAGTTTAACGAGAGATTTAGGGTGTCTTCCGAGACCCTTGAAAGATTCAAATGCTGCGTGACCCTGTGTAATTTTTCCTGATCGGGTATGAGGATCTTCCCATCATTGAAGAACAAAGTGAAGTGTGAAGATCATCTTGAAGTTACAGATGACATTCCTAACCCAGCAGTATTAAGACTTGATGAACTGATAAATCGGTCATGAATAAACGCTCTTTTCGAGGGTATTTTCGAGTTTAACGAGAGATTTAGGATTTCTTCCAAGACCCTTAATGATTCAAATGCTGCGTGACCCTGTTCAATTTTTCCTGAGCGGGCAGGTATTGAAGAACAAAGTGAAGATAATTTCGAAGTTACACATGACATTAATAACCCAGCAGCATTAAGACTTGATGAATTGCTTAATCATTTCCGCTAAATGAAGAGAAAAAATCAGATTATGCCAGCCATCAGAATAAGTTGAAATCAAATTCACACTTTTTCCACTTTTCAGTTTATAATTTGTATTTCTTCCAATCATTACACTTAGTCATGTACGATAAACATCCTATCTTGTACTTAGAACAGTTTTTACATTATGATTCGTTGACAAAACTTCAATTTTGGCATCCCGCTTGACGTTGTTCATTTCGTTTGTCCCCACACGCCATTTTTCTTTTCTGCTTCACTTGTAAACATAGCTTCTACAAATGTAACTTTTCTACACTTGTACTTATTGTTTTGGTGAAACACTTGTTCTAGTTTACCGTGCATTACAAGTACCTGTACTTGTTAACTTGTACACTTTTAACTTTTTGTTTTATGAAATGGGCCCCTGGTAGTATGCCACAAAACTACACTCATCACTCTGATCTACTCGTATATGTCCGACTAATCTGAATTTTTACTAAGAGATTTACTACTTGATGTTATATATTTTTGAGATGCGAGCATCCAGACCACAAAGCTATACACATCATTCTGATTACGTTGGCGGTCGTATACTATCTGGGAAATGACCACCACTTATGGGCATTATCTGTACAATTTGTTCCGGGAAGTGAAGGTTCCTCTTCACATGGAAGGTCACATTTAATTTATGTTTGTTATTTTGGAGGAATAAAGTTATTTTCATTTCGTTTCAAAGTCAGCTGCTATTGTTAATAGAGTGGGAAGCGGAAGCGGGAACCAGAGCACCAGGTCCGTCGCTTGTTCAGTTTATTTTAGAACCGCAACGTAAACATGCACTTGATATTGGAACCCAAACAAAGTTTATGTTCGGGAACTGTGTGCAGAGTGGGGGTGGTGGAAGTGAAACTAACACGAAGTTTAGGAGGAGGGGGTTAGTAGGTCAGGCTTCCTAGTTTCCTGGCGGATCGATCTGCTCCCGTCAACTCTATCTCCCCTGGGACCCCCCAAAACTCCCTTCGCCTTCTTTTAAAAGCCCTCGCGGGCGGTTCCGATGACGGGGTAACGCAGTTATACCTTGTCTGCCTTCTTTCTAAGGGACTTGCAGAAAGGACCTCTTCCGACCCGCTTGAGCTCCCGTCATTTCTATCACGGGAAAGATGGCTTGGGGTTGAAAAAATACTTGTCAACCCTAAATAAGCGAAAAATCACGACTTGAGAGAAAAATTCGAATTCGTCACCACGAACACTGAATACTCTTGAATGAATACAACTGAATATTCGTTCTCCAAATAAGAAGCATTTAGCGAATTTGCGTAGCAAATGAAGCTATTTTAATAGCTAAAAAATTTTCGAACAATTTTTTCATTGAATATATATATTAATTGCTATGCAATTCTTCGGCCAACCCCCAATAATTTTTTATGTAACGTCCCAAACTTTTTTTGTAACGTCCGTGACGCGAAGCGCAAGTTCGTGGGTTCGAATCCCAGCCAGGCTTGAAAATGTTTTTATATCCAAATTTTTTTATATCAATTTTTTTCGTATCGTGGGTTCGAATCCCGGCCAGGCTTGAACATTTTTTTATACACACATTTTTCAGGCTAAGAATTGCATAGCAAATTATCCTCGTTTTCTACGAGTAGAAAAGAGAAAAGATCCGGCGAGGCGCGAAGCGCCGAGTATATATATATACATATATATATATAAAGCTTTCCAAACGAAAAGACAAGTTCGTTGGCCAGCATATTTTGAGCACATTAAATTGGTCAAATTTCTAAAAATAGGCTCAAAAAATCACTACAAATAGCTAAAAAGGCAAATTAAATCGATATTTTTTAGGAGAATATTGCTCGAATAAAGTTTATCAACTCTAAAATAGAACATTAAATAATTTGTGTCCATAACTATGATGAAAAATGTTGAGCACATTTTTGAAAATTTGTGCACATTCAAAATGTGTTGCCCAACGATCCTTTCATTTGAAATGCTTGATTTTTTGGAAAGAACGGATTTCTTTTCTTTTTTTCAAACAGCATGACATAGAAAAGTATTTATACCTACATATAAAAAGCTTTAAAGTCTGGCGTTCGTTTCAAAATGCCTCAAAACGGGTTTAAATTAATTAAATATTCGAAAATTTGGGGTGATCAAATTTTTAGACCTATTGGAATAGCTTCATTTTCTACAAAAATTCGATAATCATAAATAAAATGAAGTATTTAAACAAATCGTTGTATGCTATTTATTGTTTGTTTATTATTGCGGTGTTAAATAGCTCTTCTGCTCAGGTCTCTGAGTGTACACTCGTATAGTCAGGCATCGCAAGTTCATTTTAAATTGGAGGACATAACCGAATAAGATAGAGCTGAATCAGCAGAAGTTCAGACCGCTACCCCTTAGCTTAGTCGCTTTGTGTTTCACAGTCGTGTTGACGCCCCCCCCCCCCCCTTCCAACACCCTTCTGGAGCACAAACGGTTGATTGAACAATGCTGCCATTGTACAAATTGAACATTGTACCTACTGATTTCAACATATATCATACAACTATTTTATCCCTCTAAATATATCCATTAGGGTTGCTAAAAAAGATGCCAAGGATCTAGGACCAACTCGGGTCCGTATGTGATTTTTTTGGCCCTAATTTCATAAAATACTATCCGAAAAAATTGACCATAAAAAATGGATTAAATTTGTATTAGTTAATGTGCAAAACTCGCTTGAATTGCGGAGTTAGAGAGCTCTGCAAGTGTTACCAATCGATTCTGCCGAGAGACTGTCCCAAACTCATAGTTTAAATAATTTGTTTTTTTTTTTTGGTTTCTAGGCATTCCTTCTTACTTAGATTACATAGGTATGTACGTAGAAAGTGGTGGCAATTTCAAGCTGTGGGAAGAAATTATATTGTTTAGAAAAAAAATAGGAAAAAAGTTCAGTCATGCAGCATGACCCCATGAGCGAATTTTTGAAGAAATCTTCGACATTTCAGTCGCTATTGATCGTGTAGAGAAATTTTAGTTTATGATTTTGATAGACAAACATGGAATCAAATTATTAAAAATAATTAGGAGGTACTCATACTTTTTTCTAAGCCACAGTCAGTATTAAAGCTACATCAAGTCCTGAAACAGTTGAGCGTGCTTAAAACATTAAAGAGAGCGACCGAGAGAATCGAAGGACGGAATATTTCACAGAGTAAACTCATCTGTTGTGATTACTTTTTTTTTTTTTTTTTTTTTTTTAACAAGCACCTACTTCCTGCCAGCATGGTTCTAGGATTGGTTATACAGGGATACTTCCATAAGACAATGTTTCATGCAAATATTACCGATTTTTACAACTCGCGAACGGCATTATTTCGATTTTTGACTGATTTTTCAACTTTGAAATTTTTGAAAACTTGATACGCTGATTCCGAATATACCACATGTTAGTATGCTGAAAAAATTATTTCGCACAACAAATCGCAAAAAACAGGCTATTTTGAAATTTTTGACTACATTTTTTAAAATTTCAACCCGAAGGTGTAATCCGATCATTCTGGCCAACGAACTTGAACTTTCGTTTATGTCCTTAACATTTTAAAATTTGTTTGAAGTTTCTAGGACAATTCTACGGACAGTTATCGTCTGGAATGACACATACATACATATATACATGCATACATATATATACATACATATATATATATATATATATATATATATATATATATATATATATATACATACATACATACATGTACATACATACATACATACATATACATACATATATACATACATATATACATACATACATACATATATATACATACATACATACATACATACATCAAAAAATGCGTTAAACTTCTGAATATGATTCAGAATAGCCTGAAACGGATTTCTGCATAAAATTTTTTCAAAAATTCACATTCTACAAATTTTGAGGCAAGAGCAATAGCTTAATTTTCTTCAAAAATTCGCTAAAAGAATTACCGTGTTTTCAGAAGTTGCCGATGTCTGTGAGGATTTGTTGAAACAAATTGGCGAGGTTGTGGTTTGATTGCCTCCACATGAATTCGCACAAGAAGAATGCACATGAATTCGCACAAATAGATCAGAATGCTGTCTATAGGTTGGTGGTCTGGATGCTCGCAAGCTCGCATCTCAAAATTACATAACATCAAGTAGTCAATCCCTTAGTAAAAATACAGATTGGTTGGGCATGTAGGTCAGAATGATGTGTATACTTCGGCGGTCTGGATGCTCGCAAGCTCGCGTCTCAAAATACATAACAAACATAATCTAAGTAAGAAGGAATGCGTAGAAACATCGGGCGGGTGTGTTGACGGAAAAGTACCAATAATCCATACCAAATCTATAGCGACAACGTTTTCAAAGAAAGATAAACGCTACAGAATAGCGGTGCAAGCGGTGAAGATGAAAAACCAACTCAGTGAACAAATAAATCCAGATTCGCTCACGTCATATACAGTAACGAATTTAGGTTTTGTAAGATCTACTACAAATTTAATGATCGAATTGAAGTTTAAAAAAGGAGGTATGACAATGGCGTGAATAAAACTAGTGCGGCAAAAAAAACCAGGAGGTCTGTCGTGCTTTCAAACCAAACAAAAGGATTCGCCCTCGCCTGCCCTCTAACTGCTTTGAGAAATTCCGACTTCAATAATGGTAACTATAAAACAACAGGTACAATAGATTGCATGGACTTTTTCGGCGTGCAAGTAAGTTTTCATTACCAGCATTTTCACGGTCGATAGCTTCTCCCTAACTATCAGTGAAGGTTCGTGTCATTAACTCGTCACCATTGTACCATCTTTTCTAATTTTTTATCAAGCCAGAGGGCTAAAGGAAAGATATGCTATCGGTCTGAAATGTTTGTTTGACGAAATGTCTCTCAAAACTGTCTCTGGTTTTGAAACTGAAAACAAAGATAAAACATAACTACGAAGCGAAAAGATGTATTTGTGTCGATCTATCTGACACTCTGTCTGTTGGCGGAGAAAAACATTCCAACCCCCAGGAAATGATTTTTAAAAAAGGATAAAAGAGTACCTATTGAATGAAATCTGTATCATATTGTAAGCCGGAAGGTTCAAGGGTTACCTTGGGAAAAGACGAAAAGCAACGGGACTCTAAATAAAAACGGAGGAAAGTTACTTTACATGACGGGAAAGGTAGTTTATAAAGAGAATCCCAATACCGTTGAAAAGGGATGCCGAGGACACGGAAACCAGAGGCGTCAATATCGTTGCTTGAGGGGCACATCTCGTTGGGGTGTTGGAAACCCCGCTGAATAGCTTATGTGGGACGTAATAACGGGTGTGTAAGAATTGGATTGCCGGGAAAATGGGCCATCTCCAACTCAACGTTACTACTGTGCTATTGGAGAGGAAACACTTGCATAAATCATGTGCTTGCTGTGGTGTCCAATAAGCTAAAAAGGTTAGCTATGAAGGGGGTAGTTTGATAAAATGAAGTTAGACGGGAAATGTTGATTTTGAGGTTTCCCGTGTAGCAAAAGGAGATTCTAGGGAGGGACTTGTTGGCAAGAAAAAGGGAAAGAAACGTATTTATGGATACACAGACAGAAATTGGCAATGGTAACAGGAACACCTTGGTCGAGACTGGAAGCCTCATCTGGTCTATCTGCGTTGCGAAGTTCGATGATGCTTTTAAGCAGAAATGTTGGTATAGCAAGGCGTCACCCCAAATGAACCGTGAGTTGAAGACTCTTACGTTCCTTTCTGCAAACACTGAAGGTGGAATGCTCTAACTAGTTCAATTAGAAAGTGAATCAGTATTTCCTTCACAACATGCAAAGGTGTTTCCAGCAAGTAGGTCTTCATTACTTTGTAAGAGGGAGCCAGGTAGCTGCCAAAAGAAAGTCTTACTATTTCGAACAGATATACAGGGTGCGGCAGAGAGGACGGACGGTTTTTAAAAACTCATAAAATAGTTAATTTTTACTCAAAAACAAATTCATTGATGCAATCAGGTTCGCAAGGAAATAGCATTTGAGACATTCGAGTGTGAAAAATCACATCAGGTATGTGGTGGCCGAAATTTTTGGTGCAGTGCTGGAGGCGTTCTTGGAAGTACGCTGTTACCGTGAACTCAGAGCTCTACGTCGAAATGTTCTCCAACTTCATTTTCCCCGAATTATGACGGCGACGTGTTCCAACCTGACGTGTGTGGTTCCAGCAGGATGGGGCGACCGCCCACACAGCCACAGCATCAATGGACGTTATTCACCCTCTATTCCCTGTTCGCCTTATTTCCAGGTTTGGTGATGTTCATCGGCCTCCTTGGTCCCCAAATTTATCCATATGCGATTTTGCTTCCGAGACTGCAAGGCAGCGGAAGCTTTGTTTTCACTTTCGAAATGAAAAAAAAGTTTTTGCTCCAAAATCAAAATTTCCACTCGCATTTTGCGTTTCAGAGCCTCCTGAACAAATTTGGTTCCGTGTCTGTCTGTCTGTCTGTCTGTCGGTCTGTCTGTCTGTCTGTCTGTCCGTCCACATTTCCTTGTAACAGCCATAACTTCCACAATTTTGATCCGATTTTAACCGAATTTTCAGGGATCGTGCGGGTTAAGCTCTAGATGGTCCCGTATCAACTTCATCATGATCGAATGATCGGTAGCTTCTGCGCAGGCGCTAACGTGAATTCCTTGTGACGGTCATAAGTCGGTAAATGTTGAACGGATTTCGGTCAGATTTTCAGGGATTACGCGGGCAAGGTCTCTTGAGGTCCCGTATCACATTCTTCGCGATCATTATCAGCGGTACGCTAGGCGCATGCGCGAAAGTGATGTTTTTGTTACGGTCACAGCTTAGTTATGAGGAACATGCGGACTACATCCTGGATGGTCCCATATTAAAATCAAAATTTTCCTTATTAATTTCAGTTTATATATGTACCATTCAGCTTCCAATTTCCCACCTTATTAATTCCCTGATGCCAGAACCGGTCGTTTCTAGTTTTCTGGAATTTAATGGTGACGTACTGTGAAGGTCACGAGGAAGCTCATGTGCCATTTCCTTGGCAGTGTATTTTTTTATGGGGACACCTCAAGGCTAGGGTATACGAGAACAAGCCCCGAACTCTGGACGAATTGAAGGACGCAATTCACGTGGAAGTCGCCCAAGTTGAGAGAGCTGTGTTGGAGAGAGTCTACGCAAACTTCCAAGAACGCCTCCAGCACTGCATCAACGATTTCGGCCACCACATGCCTGATGTGATTTTTCACACTTGACTGTCTCAAATGCTATTTCCTTGCGAACCTGATTGCATCAATAAATTTGTTTTTGAGTAAAAATTAACTATTTTATGATTTTTTTTTAAACCGTCCGTCCTCTTTGCCGCACCCTGATAATCACTGCTCAACTGGATCAAACAAGACAATACAATTAAAATGGCATATAAAGATAAGTGTTGCTTAGTATGTAAAACGTTGCTATACATATACTGAAATCCAGTTGAGTGACTGGGTGAGTTCGTTACTAGAATGGTTACTGCAATAATAGTTTGACTTAAGAAAAATTCGTTGCTTTACAAATAAATCGTTTCTTTGAAACGTTGCTTTTCAATATCACTTGCTGTAACAGATAATAGGTGATATAGGCTACTATAAAATGATTTACCTTTACATTAGAGTGAGGAAGTTACTTTAAACTTGGGTATAAATGTTGCTTTTTTTGAAAAGGTTGCTTTTGGTAAGTTCACAAGATTGCTTATAGTTAGACAGATATTGCTCTGATAGGGAATATAACGTTACTAAATGAGGTGATATATGCTTGCTCTCTAAACACAATATGCTTTCTTTTGAAAAAACATTGCTACTTAAAGATTTCTTTACCATAAGGTACTCTATGCATTTGTTACAACTTTGCGTTACTTTCAACAAAACTGAGACAAAAAGATTGCTAAACAAAAATTACTTTCCACGTGGTGGAACAAGAGAAAGATTTTTGAAAGAAAAGTTTCTCGGTATAAGGTTGTTAGAGAAAAGGTTGCCGACCTACCCTACTTGCTCTTGAGCATCGATACGCTTAGAAAAGAAAGCTTTCTTTGAACCAAGCATGAAATTTTGTTGCTTTTGAAGAAAGCAAGATGACATGAAGGTTTATGGCAACCATCCTACTTCTCCCAAGAATCGTTTCTTTGAACGAGAGAGGAAAGAGAGTTAACAACGAGCATTACTTTATTATAGTGCCTAGTTGCCCGTGTGCTACGATGAAGACTGTGTAGTTTGTTTCTATGAGAAACACAAGAAAGAAATGAAAGTTACTTTGAACAATGTACAAGAAGGTTGCCCTGCCTAATGCATTGGCCAATGAAGGAAAAGCTTACCTTACCTACTAACTACTCACAGTGTTGCTTTTGCAGAGGCGGAACCGGAGACAAGTTGATGCCACGTGATATACGCTCTGGGGGGGATCACAAGTTTCTCAGTCTATTGCTATTCACTTGGACGGGAGTATCAGACCGGACTGGGGAAATGTGATGCCGTAAATACGAGGGTGAAAACAAAACGGTATAAAGGCTGGCTATTAATTGTGCCAAGGAGCTGATCCTGAGATATGAGGTGGCAGTTCCCCCACTACTCTCCTGGATGACGGTTAGTATTGTTGGTTGGGTGGGGTCTCGTGAAGGCGGGAGTCCTTGGAATCAGCTGGGTGAGCATGCATGGCACCAGGTGTAAGGATCTGGTTCATGGGGTTGGTTTAGCTCTCTCTTGAAACGGGGGACAGCCCTGCTCCTGTAGGCGAGCATGTAGGTGAATGCCTACAATATGTACATTTACACTAATCACTGATTCGCCTTCCTTTAGTAGTAGATAGGTACTAACCGTTTGATGGCAATAGGAATTATAGGGACCTTTAGGAGCTCACCTATTCACTATCTGCAAATGTCATCAACATTTACCGAATGGCATTTTACCACTCACTATGAATTTCACGTTTGTTCATGCTTAGTGTTCATCAATGATAAGCTTAACCAATCATCAGCTGCTTCTTCAAAGTCAAAGCGCATGTACGCACACTCCATGTTGCTCAATGATGATGAAACTGAAAGGGGTCGTTTGAGCTAACGCGAACTGTGCCCCCCAACTAATGTGAGCTAACGTGGTGATATAACGATCAGGAAAATAGTTTCGGCGTACTTTCACCCCTCTTGTGTGTTTGATCCTCAAATGGCATCCTTTATCAAAGCTCTTGCCGAACGACTTGCTGAAAAATGGGGTAAAGCACAAGGGATGTTGCGTGGATGGATTAGGTCCATCTCGGCTTTGCCATCAAACGGTCCACCTCTATGTGTATCCGTGGAGTCCATAAAATGTGGATTTCGGACGAAGACATACAGGGATTCCAGGATGGAGCTGCCCTTCCTTTGGGGTTGCAGTAGCTAAATAAGAGCATCTCGAACTTGGATAATTGAGACTCCTTGGGACTTCTTCAAGTCATAATTGAAGCATGGAAGTGCAAAATTTGGCGCCATATGCCAAATTTTTCAGCAGGCCAATTCAAATGTTTATATGTGAATAGTATTAAAGGAACATGACTGAATTAGAGGAAAATCTTTTCTCTGGTAACCTATGATTAGATGAACACTTAGACCAAGTTTATAGTGTAATGTAGTTTGCACTGCAGCAGTCACAGACATTTCAAATTTTGGAAAGCAGAAACTATGCAAGTTTCTTAACGAATTGTTGTAGGAACTGTATAATGGTTCCGATGGCACTTGTATCTGCCACATATCACTGGCTTTGGCATATAGACCTGTAAAATGCGAAAACACGAGTTTCCTATTTTTTGGTTCTTAGGCCCTTCTGCACTTCCCCGCTTCAATTAATTTCTTGTTCAGTGCAATCTTTATGCGTAATAAAATATTATGTTGTATGTTTCAGCATACTGACTCTGGCAACAGATTTGCAGTACTCTCCACTTAATTCTTACGACAGCGCTGACTGGTTTATTCAGTTTTATTCAGCCAAATTTAATTTTTTCCACAGCTTTTCTTGGAAGATTCGCTCTATTAGCCTTGCTGCTTGGCAGAGTACTTCACTTTCTGAGACTCTCCTCGATATCAATCTCAATAGTGTACTCTTGTACTAAACATCGCTACCCAACTGGAGCTGAGCTGATTGAACGAATGGTACCGCCACGCCCTCCTCTTTGTTTACCCAAATGCGAATTGGATGTGTCGGGTCGCAATACTGCGCGGCGATCGGTTTCGGGTGGGGTCAAGGTGGAAATGTCAAGGGTAACTCAACGTTGACCCGCCTGAAGTTCAAGGCCGTGTGTGCCGCAGGTGATAAAAGCTTTTTTCACGGGCGCGTCGTAACTTCACGAGGGTGTTGGCCACAATTGAATCCCCCTTCAAACAAATTGGCAGCATAGCTTCCTCGGTTATTGTAATGTAGACGTATAGAATTAGTTAAAAGAATCAACTACGACCAAATCGACGATATCAGAAATTCAAAGTTGCGCATGTGCATGCTCACACGCTACTATCGATCCGATGGCAATAAAATGTATAGAAGATCTAGGAGCTAACCAACACAATTTTCGAAAGTTTCAACAAAATAGGTCTACTAGCCTCTGCCGACGTGTGTCAACCAACTATAGTTTTACGCTTAAGCAAGAATTATTACACAACCGATCGCGATAAAATTCATAGAGTAAATTCCTGAAACCTCGACCCAACTAACCTCCGAACTTGAACAGAATCTAACCCATAGATTGTTAGAAATCGACGTTATAAGAAATGCGTTCTTGCGCGTGCGCACAGGCTATGAAGTTGATAGGAGACCATCTAGGTACTAACCCTCACATTCCCAGCAAATGTCATCAAATTGGTCCAATAGCCTCGGAGTTTGACGTGTGTCAACAAACTTTACTTTTGCGCCAATCACAATGAATGGGCACCTTCCTGACACATACCTACAACCAACTATAAAACCAGCTGGCGCACACTCCATTATTATTCGATGGCAGTGAAATATATAGAGGACTATTTGAGAGCTACCCCTCAAATTTTCATCAAAATAGGACTAAAACTTAGTAAAGTTTTGGGCGTGACAAAGAATTGGCACAGACCATTCGGATCCAAAATTGTTCAGCTAGCTCTGAAAAGCATAAAATCAATCAGCAATTTTGATTTTGGAGGACAACAATTTTTTCGACAACACGAACACAAAGCTTCCCTACCTTCGGTTGAGAGAGAGCAAAAATTAACTAGACACAAGTACATAAGTGATCATTGTTTTTGAAACTGCAGGCTTGACAGTGTTCTTAATAGGTGCCTACAAAAAAAGAAGTGGACGCACCTGTTAAAAGCTCAGTTAGATAAGAGTACTTGAATGAATGCCCTCAATTAGGTAAGTACATACCGACCTCGTTTGCTTATGCATCTTACATTCCTCCATGACTTCCTTGCGAAATGCTCTGTATTAAGGGATGGCATATGTGGGAAAATAGCATGCGAGACATTCACAACCACGAATCTAGATTGAGAAGTCTTAGCTGACGAATAAGTTAATTAGTTAACTAGTTCCAATGGAAGAAGTAGTAAGTAGTACTCCAATGGAAGAAGATTCCATCTTAATATCCCAGCAAAGTGCCAAGGTGCATTCTGTATGTTATGAATGCATACGTTATAAAGCTTTCTGGAATCATGTTAAAAAAAGTTTCAAGTATGCAACATGACAATATGGGTGAGCTTTTTTAAGCGTTTTATATGTATATCAAATTGTTTTGAAAATTTTGCACTTTGTATGTGCGGACATCATTAACTGATTGTAAATCAAAAACAAAACTGATTTCTAAATAATATCCTACTGTAAAAACAAATACATGGATATTTTCATCATTTTTTTACAGTTTTTTAATCTTTTAGAATATTTTAATTAATTTTAAGTAGGTATCTACCTACACACTTGAGCAGAATTCTGTGCACAAATTTCTTAATAGTTCATAGGTATTAAAAGTTGTCGAACTTAGTGATATTCTGCTTATATATATATAACTATCTGTGATCTTTTTTGCTATTTTTGGTTACTTTAGTTACTTGCAATTTCAAAGCTTTGAAAACAATGAAAAAGAATTGAAATCTAGGAGTTATTTTGGAATGCTTCAAAACGGATTTCCATGAAGAAAAATATAAAACATATTACTTTTAACGTTTTTGGAACCAATGCAACAGTTCTATTTTGTTCGAAAATTCGCTAAAAGTTCGGTAGTTGGCTACAATTGGTAGAATTTTCCCCTTCCATCTGGGCAATCTCACTCGCGAGACGGCAGACTGCCTCTCTGTTGTTCAGTGACCCAGCACAAGCTATTAAGAAACAGGCAATTATTTTCCATTATGTTACAGAATGACATGAGCACCAAGAAAGGATTTTAAAAAGACTGGAATCTTCGCTCGGATATCCCTCACAGTGCGTAATTTCTAGATACTTAAGAATCGCCTCTAACGATATGAACATCGGGCGAGACTGGCCAGACAAGGAACAGACGCTTTTCTTAACGATGATAAATGCGATCTCATGAAATTAATTAAAAACTGTTTGTTGGGGGCTCCAGCAAGATTGTGATTAAGGGTCAATTAAGCCTCTCAACGATTTTACGTATAAAATATCAACTATTGCACCCAAACATTTTGGAAACAACTTTTTGTGTTACATAATTATATAAGGTACATCTTCATCAAAATCCGTTTTGAAAATTTCACACATTTTGAAATTTTATGTCTTTACTTTGGCACATAAACGAAAAAAATGTTGACAAAAAGCATTAAAAAAGTTTTCTGATGATTTCCGCTTACAACCGAGTCGTTGCTAGGGAAATGGTACTTAGTCGCTTTTCATCCCACAAAATTCGTTGACCATTCGTTCGAAAGCTCTCGATTTATCCAACCATATTATGTTAACTACTGTGAAGTGCGTGGCCAACAAGCTGAGTTATGAGCATGGTTATTTAAATAATTGTGTACACTCAGGTGATCATTCTCAATAATTGATATTGTGAACATGATTGTAACCGCTTGTTAATTTCTGTTGATTTCATTGTACTGGTGTTTCGATGATTTGATTCATAGTAGGTGATCCGAATATTGCGTGAACGGTTTGATTTGTGAAGCGGTGGTTAAATCATTTTAATAGGTAATTTCTATACTTTACACTCTAGGAAGCTGTAATTTCGTATGTAGCCTCTTTAGGACATTTACTTGACGATGCCCTGGGTCCGGATCAGATGAGTGGCTCTTAAAGCTAATTTCTATGCTTTACACTCTAGGAAGCTGTAATTTCGTATGTAGCCTCTTTAAGACATTTACTTTACGATGCCCAGGGTCCGGATCAGCTGAGTGGACTCAGGGTCCGAATAATTTGGTTTTCGGAAGACTATTCCCATTCCAAGCAGTCTCATTTCATTATCATAGGAACCAATTTCAGATACCAATTAATAATACAACCCCATTGGCAGTTTAATTGGAACGAAATTGGCTACAGATCTTACTTAGTCCTACTGAAACAGCATTTGAAATTCCAATATTGTGGTTAAGCAGTAAGGAAATTAACCTCGGCTGATGCGAATGGCTTATAGGTGGTGCGATGGGTCTGCAGAGCAAGTAGTCAGAACCTTTGAACAACGTTACGCTTCATCAAAAAATAGCTGTAATAATAATATTGTTATTGGCACGGTAGTTGCGAACCAGATGCATTGTTAAAACCTGACGGATACTAGTCGAATTGATGAAAAGCAGGTTAAGCAAAAGCACCAGCATGGTCGGATTCCACACAAGGAAATCGAAATGTACCTACCTATGTTGCGCACGTAAAAAGTAGGTAGGGTGAAGTGGGGTAAGTGCGTTTCTTAGGCAAGTGCGTTTTCCTTGAATAACGTCAGTTTGGATCCCTCTACAACACTATTATTGACCATACGTTAATTGTACAGATGTCTTCAATCAGCTACAAAAAACTTCTGTCTGATAACATCTTTTGGAAATTCACCAGACGCAATCATTTTTGCTGTGTTCGTTTCTCGATCTCGTGAAAGTCGAGTTGACAGGTAAGCACATCCAATTGAAATGTGAACGGTAAATTTGACAAATTTCTTCTTCTTTCTTAATAAATTAGTTTCTTTACATTGTCTAGCTTAAAATTCTGCACTTATTTCGGCGCCAAGTTCCAATTTCCTCGTGCAATTAACAAAACGCACTTCCCCCGCCGGTTTGGAGGAGTCGGGGAAAATGCGATTACTCACATGGGGTAAGTGCGAGTGGGATTTTCCGCCTAGTCCTTTCTACCACATTCTAGCCACATTCACCAACTTCTGGATCTGTCTTTTTTTAAACCACTGAAATCTAAATGGGATACTCTCTTTCATGGCAGAGACAAAATATTGACCGCAACCTTCCCAAATCAATCTTTGCCAATATGGTTGGTTGTTTGGGAAGACCTGAATCCTGCTCTGATTAAATCAGGCTTCCGCAAGGGTGGTATCTATCCTTTCAATTGCAATATGATCAAAGAGTCAGCCTATGACCCAGCAGCTTTGTAAACACGACTCCAGCTACAGGAGAACACGAGAAAGAAACCGTTGCCACCCAAAGCTCCCTGAAAAGCGGCTAAAATCCTCCCAGTAGAGGCTCCCAAGCAAAAGAAGATTAAAATATTGATTCTGAAAATTGCCTCATCCTCTTCGTCGTTCATCCACTGCCGGCCGACTAACTTTTAAGACAATCGGGAAGAGAGCAACACAGATTCGTCGGACAATTTCATAAACATTTTAAACATAGCACGAGTGTAAGTGAAAATTTGATTCCACTGTTTTTTCCAGTTCTATTTCATTTCCATTCCATCCAATTGATTTTTGAATTTTCAAAAATGTTGTCGAAATTTTCAAAATAGCCTGTTTTTTGCGATTTGTTGTGCGAAATAATCTTTTCAGCATACTAACATGTGGTATATTCGGAATCAGCGTAAAATTTCCTATAAGAATATGTATCAAGTTTTCAAAAATTTCATGGTTGAAAAATCAGTCAAAAATCGAAATAATGCCGTTCGTTAGTTGTAAAAATAGGTAATATTTGCATGAAACATTGTCCAAATTCAGATTGAACTACTTTCATTGAAGTATCCCTGTATAACCAATCCTAGAACCATGCTGTTTAAAACAAGTAGTAGGTGCTTGTTAAAAAAAAAAAAAAAAAAAGTAATCACAAATTATGAGTTTACTCTGTGAATTATTCCGTCCTCCGATTCTCTCAGTCGCTCTCTTTAATGTTTTACGTTCAACTGTTTTAGGACTTGATGTAGCTTTAATACTGACTGTGGCTTAGAAAATATCAGCCATGAAATTATGAAGAAGTTCTATTTATTTAAGTACTAGCACGCAGACCCAAGGCCTCGCTCCGCTCGGCCGTCAGTAACGTTAATCTCAAGGCCTCCCTCCACTCGGCCGTCAGTAACGTTAAGCCTAAGATCAATAGCGACTGAAATGTCGGATTTCTTCAAAAATTCGCTAATGGGGTCATGCTGCATGACTGGACTTTTTTCTATACTTTCCCTTTTAATTTTTGTTTTAAATTTAAGTATGTTCCCATTCCTTTGAAAACTAATGGTTAATTTTATTTTAATGTTAACTAGCATTATTAAATCTTTGAAAATTGATTGAACGCACTTACTTACCCCATAGGGTGGGGGGGGGGGGATACGCACTTACCCCGTGGAGAATACGCACTAACCCCAAATCCCTGGGTAAGTGCGTTTTTAAAATGCTTCTAGGAAAAGTTGCTTTTCACCCTATACGCAGTTTGATTTAAAATAATAATTTAAATTGCATCGGATTCAGCATATTGATTCGAATGGTATTTGTTGGAGTGGAATAAATCAAAAGGTTTAGAATTGATGCTCTGGCACCAATCCACCCTAGGTACGCATTTTCTGACGCTCTGTTTCTGGGGTTTCCATGTCCAGGTTCGGTATAAAGTTCCGTTTGTCTCGAACGGCGGCACGAGTGTTGCCTCGTAAAAGCTTGTTTCGGAGGAATTCATCCAAACAAACATAACATTGTAAGAAAAACGCCAAAAATCATGGTTAGACCATAGATGTCCATGCTCTCATGATGTCTGCTTTACAGGAATCTCAATAAGCGTGAATAATCAGCATTCTAACTATCCCAACTACCCGGAAGACGAAGGAAAAGTTACTCCCCTAATACAAGGGTTCGGAGCCCCCCTGAATTGGTAGGGACAAATAATCTTCACAAATCAGAAAAAGCTGGAAAATCTTGTAATGTACTATAGTACATTACGCATAGAAAGAATTTGTACGCACTCAGCCAAACGTCTATCTAAAACACGAGACCAATACAGTAATTCTAAGCGCTTATAAATGTTAACTATGTATAAACGCATTATAAATATACCCATGGGATTGTGGCGCCCAAGACGACCACCTCAGTCGCCCCACCCACGCGGCGGCCCTGAATATGACTTCACTATTTAATCACAGTTTCGCACTTGAGCTTTTCGCGGAGGGAACGGCTAATTTTCTCCGTCCATTATGGTTAATCGCAACAGCTAAATTGATATAAATTGTCATTTCCATTGAATAGGAGCTATAGATGAAGAATAAGGATCACTCCCACGTTCTAACGACTGACAACGATTCTGAGAATGGCCCACACTCCGGAATCCGCCCACCTCGACCCAAATACTGGTTCAGTGACCACGTGCAGGGCATTAACAACGAATGACCATTTATTACATAAAAGTTTATTTTCCAAGTAGATTAACTTTCCTCATAGATTCTTCCTTGTTTATTTCTTCCTATCGAACGAATAGGTAAGTCCCTATACCACCTATACTTATTCGGGACTTGGATCACTAATGAGCTTGAGCTACTTTCATTCATAGCCGTGTTTCTTTCCACTCTGTAATTTCTTACATCTTCAACGTCGGACAAGGAAATTCCAAACCAAACGCAAAGTTCCGCCGTATTTTTAACATTCTTTGCGATTTCCGACCCCTCACGTACCTAGCAGAAAGTTTGATTATAATAATTCAACAGAAGGGAATAAGACATCGGGAATTTTAGTTGTATTTTTTCACCAATGCCTGTGTATGTATATGAATCATCAGTTCAACTTAAATTATAGGGTGTTGGAAGTTTTTAAAATTTGAGCCAGAGGGGGTGTTTTAGGGAAGGGGGAGGGGGTGAATGGGGTACCTTGGACACCATTGAACGAACTGGGGGTCTGATTGAGCGAATATGTTTGGATTATTCTAACTTAAATCACAGGCTACTTGAAATTTTTCTAATCTGCCCCATAGGGGGTGTTTTAGGAGAGAAGGGGGTATCTTTGTCATCACTGAACAAACTGGGGATTTGATTGCCGAATATGTTTGGATTACTCTAATTCAAGTCAAAGACTACTTTTTTCAAAAATCTGACCCAGAATGGGCATGGAGGGGGTGGGGGAGTAGAACCGTTTCGAACGTCACTGAACCAACTGGGGATCTGAGTTGTCGATTATGTTTGGAGTATTCTAACCTCAATCACAGGCTATTAAAAATTTTTCTAGCCTCAACCATAGGGAGGTGTTTGTGGTAAGGAAAAAAAGGGAGGGGGTGATTAAATGGAATAATTTGGTCATCACCGAACGACCTGGTGATCTGATGTTCGGACGAATGAAATTGGATTAGCCTGAACGTTCTTTTGGGTTACCTATCAAGAATATATTTAATCTGAAATATGGGGTGTATTTTTGGAGAGAGAGTGGGGGTTGATCTGAGTAGTTTTAGTTCTAATAGGTACGTTATAAGTAAGTACTTTTAAGTAAGGACTTTTATGAATCAGATTCATAGGGGTGTCCCAAAATGTGATGAGTGAGGTGGAGGGGGGGGGGGGGTGCGTATTCAAATCAACCTGTGCAACGCACGGGTGAACCAGCTAGTAATTTATTAGTATTCCAAAACATGTACCCAATTACCTACCGAGTTTGAACGAACTCAAACCAGCAGATGATGAGGAATCGACGTTATGAGAATTCACGTTTGCGCATGCGTACAGGCTATTGTTGATTCGGCGGCATTGAAAATTATAGGAGACCGTCTAGGAGCTAACCCGCACAATCCCTGAAAATTTCATCGGAATCGGACTTAAACTTGGTAGGTATAGTTTTGGGCGTGACAAGGATTTACCACAGACTCATTAGTATAAGTAGGTATAAGTATAGTATAAGTATTCTATGCATTGATTAGCAAGCTCTGAAACGCAAAAAGCAAGCTGATATTTTGTTTGGAGGACAAACATTTTTTCGACTTCAGTCACGAACGGACGAACACAAAGCTTCCTTACTTTCGCTAGGAAGGAAGCAAAAATTATGAAAAACAAATTACTTATATCAAAATGTTTCGAGCCATCTTTGTGTAATGAATAGAGACGAGATTTTACATATTTTGCATATTCAGTTTTTAGGCTCTGAATGTTCATAGGAATCCCTTTTGGGAAGTTTTAAGCGGTTTGCAACCATTTAAACGCAATTAAACTTCACATTTTTTGCATATTTGGTACCAAATAGCGTATTTTTAGGTTTTCGAATATTTCGATAGTTTCAACGGAAAAAAATCGCCCGGAAATTATTTTTGTGAAACTGCTGGATGCTTCCTGTGAAACAAGAATAGCTGCATCGCATACCTCCCTAATTTACATGAATATCTATCAGACCCCTCGTACCATCTAAATCTCGCCTGCCTCAACCATTGTGTGAAAGGTGGCAAGTAGGAATGTCCTGTAAATCCTCTAACAATGCCTAGGCCAAGGCCAAAAATTAATTAGGGACACTGACCTGGGAAAAACTTGCCCTCAAATTCCTGCCTATTGTATCATGTGAAGTGGAAAGATCTTTCTCCATGCTGAAGAACGTTTTAACCGACAAAAGACGGAACTTAACATTGGAAAACCTGGAAAAAATGTTGGTAATTGTATGCAGTGGGACGTAAAAATGTATTATTCTCACGAAGTCGATTGTCTTTCTTCATGTATGTATTAAAACGAATTACATATTTCACGCCGTATTTCATGCCATGTATTATTTTCATTGTATAATGAAACTCAAATAAGAAATGAAACAGTGTCTTGCCTTGACTTATTTATCCATAGAAACACATTATAAAAACACGTTTTCCGGCGCCGAGACAATAAAATCGTAAACTTTTATTGTCATTACGTTAAAAAAGAGAATATTTTCACCCTTGAAAAAGAATATATTGAAGAATATATTGGCCTTAAAAAACGCATAAATGAATGCATAAACGGGCACGAATTTTAGCATATCGATCTCGTCTCTAGTAATGAATAATTTTATGAGTTTCGCAGGTTGATTATCAAGTGAATGGAGTAAGATAATGCACGAGTAAAGACACACTAAAACCTTGCTTAAAATACGAAATTGAAGTTTAAGAAAATTTACGCTAATAAGGTGCCTAATAAGATTTTTTTAATGGGGAATTAATCAGGTCCGATGTTCCTTCCTGGTGTTCAGGAAATTGAAATTGAAATAAGGGTGAGTTTTCCCTCAGACGGATTAGTGCTTTCCCTCCACCCCCTTCCGTGACGCCGTAGAACGCGATGACGGAGGCTAAAAGGTCGAGGACCCCCAGAGACCTGCGTGATCCCACGTCTTCGCCTCTTTTCCAGGCCTACCGCTAGGCCGCACCACCTACGCCTAAAGGCCTAACCTTCCTTCATTGTAAACCTCCGCAACCCCTAGTGATAAACCCTATCAATAAAACGCCTTTGTTTTGATCGCGATCAGCGTTTCTCAACGAGAAAACCGACGGATTTACTCCTCACGGTAAGTTATCCCGCATTTCTTCCTGTTTCCGTGCTTTTTCTGCGTGATTCTCGCATATTGCTCCGAATACATGAATTACGAGGGTTTGACCTATTTAGCAGGGATTGGCTGGCCCTGAAGGGGCGGACAACGTTCTGTACCCCACTAGCCTGGTTTCCCTATTGATTTTCAAGGGTGGGTACCTTCTCTCCATCCTCCGACCTATTTCCTTGGAAATTTTCCCGCTTGCGCTGACCCCCCACCTATATAAGGCGGAGTATCGTCATTTTCTAGGTCACTCAGACTTAGGTCATCGACGGTGAGTAGGTTTCCTTAAACCTACCTATTTATAAAAGGGAAGTACCTAATAAAATTGCAAAGTGGTGGGTAGGTAACTGTTTGGACGCTTTTTTTGTCTCAGTTCGTTGACGTATTTACAGTGCTGGGAAGATGGAACTGGAAGGGCACGAAGAGGACATGATGCCTTACAAGATTGTTGACGTGACGAGGGAGAAGAGATTTGGAATCGTCGCCAACTCCTTGGAATCCCTCACCAGCAGGGGTGAGTTATATATACAAATGCCATTCAAGTACAGACATTTGCAATGTCCATTGTCCAACCACAGACCAATGAATAGGTATGCAAATATTTTTAGAAAAATCAATTGTTTAAACTTGTTCAAAACTTAGGGTTTCAACTTGAAGATTTGTTGGGACTTGATCCAATGTTCTACCTGAATAAATACCAGAGTAGATATTTAGGTGCATACTTACTTTTTGATGAAAAGTACTGTGCTATTCCATTGCAACACCCCCTCCACCTTCTCATAGAGCTCATTACCCACTAATTATTAGCCAATCTTTAGTTCATTCATGTACATAATCGAAAGATTTGTGGAATTTTTTAGTATGGATCTTTTATAAACTCACATCTTGATACTAAAATACATCCCCCATCAATCCTCTTAGAAACATGATGTACTTAGGTACATATACAAAATATCCTGAGGACGTTGACAGTTAGCTTGTATTCTTATTAAAAAGTTGTTACCGATGATTTCTTCTTTTCGCATTTGTAAACTTACAAATACTAAAGCATTACTACATAGCCTCTGTTGATTTGAATTATCATGATTTATTCATGCGTAACCCTCATGAATCACCCATAACATGTTTCTCGCTTTGAGTTTATGTTGAATAGGTAGGTACTTCACTTATTTTACTCATTCATTTTTCACCATCCTTCTCTTCGTTTTCACCGATGGTCAGATGAATTGAATCCTAAATGTCCATTTCATTAACTCACTTTTGTTTTTCAACTCAATAGCCCCATCATCATCCATATCCTTACTGTCACCACCCTCTATATCTTCCATGTCTTTGTCTGCCAACAAAACCTCAAGCTCATCCCTTTCTTCGACTTCTTCCTTATGCTTCTTCTCATCACCTGCTCCTTCTCCTTGCGTCTGCCAAAAGGCGATCCGATGCTTGATTTCGCCTCCAGACTTTTTGATTTCAGGTCGTTTTAACTTTAGCAATTGATGAAAAGATAGTGTAGTGGGCGCTCCTCCAGCAATTTCACACGCAGGAGTTCTCAGCTTCTCTAATTTGACTGAAATTCGTTCTCTTAGCAAGCTAAAAGTCAAGTCATATTCAGCACACTTGTCCAGCTCGTCTTCTAATGCCTTTTCATAATCCTCACCTTCTGAAATTATATTTGTAGAAACTCTCTCATCAGCGCTCTGGAGTTAGGAAAAGCCTTGTCAAAAAAGTGGTAGAGGAAAAAATGTGCATCGATTGAGCCCACCGCAAGCTCTTTAACTCGGTTCTTTGATTTTTGGCGAAAGTTTTGTGATCTACCACTCACTTGTTGAGATTTCTGCTATTGATGCGAAAATTCCGAGGTCATGACATATTTTATTATATTTGAAAATATAAACTGATCTTCCTCATAGGTATTGACGATTAATTTGTTGAACATTCCAAGAACAAAGCACCCACATAGTTGAAACAAGCAACTAATTTCGACTTATTTTATTATTATTATTATTTTTTAATAAAGCCTTTATAAGAAGGAAACATTATTGTATGTACACTGTACACATTACATTTAACATCAGAGTATTTAAAATACTCTACTCATAAAATTATAAGTGTGTTGATATCAAAATAAGAAATTTCCAATTTCTGTTTGTAATCACCCCATAATTTAGATAAATTGCCCGGGCATCAAGAGTTGTTTAACAATCTTGGTGTAAATCCAATAAATGTTCATATGATTTTCTACATGAAAATTGAGTAATTATAACATAACAAAACATAAAAACAAACATAACAATAATGAGCATAAAATAACACAAAATAAATAAATTTAATTTACCTTTTATTTATCAACAAATCATCATTGTGGAGAATTGGAGGCTAGTAGGTGAATTGGAATCAAAATTCAACAGTTATGTTGAGTCGAATCCAGATTGTTATTGATTTCTATTGGCAACTACGTTCCCTGAATTCTTCCCTAAATGAATTGTTTGTTTACTTGTAGTTTTAGAAAAACAATTGTACAGGTTCTTGGTAAACTTGCCCCCCAGCCAAAAGACATATCCATGTCAAACCGTTCATGGTTTTTTGGCGAGATTTTGCAAGTTTTACATAGCCATATTTAAGAAACGGTTTGAGATTAGATTACGAGGTTCAGCACGAAGAAGTACCTATCGAAATCTATTTGTAAAGTGTAAATCAAGCATTTTAATTTCTCCCTTGATGGGAAAAACAAAAGATCATGGATATGTCTAGTACCTACTGCTTACCAGTTGGTACCTACTACTCAATTGTATACCAACCATGTAGTGCCTTCTTTTCACAAGATTATTCCATTATGGTTACAAAACAATATTAGTTTTTAACTTAGAGTAATAAATCAGCATTCCTTGACACTGCAATGGCTTAGAGGTCATGAAATGTCGTGGTAAAATGAGAGCATTCCAAAAAGTGGCGAACGATTTTCCTACTATGAAAACTATGGGAGTTACTCTTCCCTAGTAACGCCTTGGTTGTACGTGAAAATCAATAGAAAATGTGCCGGTCGGGAAGAAAAGTGTCGCGAAAAATTCTTGACCCCCAGCCAAAAGACATATCCATGTCAATGTCCAGTCAGGCTCTGAGCTCTGCCTCTGTCGCAACTCCTTTCAAGAGTTCTTTGATCTGATTCGCTTCTTTAGTAAATACGGTGCGATAAACCGCTCTTGTTTTCGAACCATGCTGAAATATAGCTCTGATAGCACGACTCCTAAATGTCGCGTCCGAAAGAATTTCCGTTCTGTCACGGTCGCCACAAAATGTATGAATCAAATTATAAACGGATGGCACGGGATCTTAAACAATAGATTTCACAAAACTTCGAACTCGACACTGAAACTATATTTTTTCTAAAACTACAAGTAAACAAACAATTCATTTAGGGAAGAATTCAGGGAACGTAGTTGCCAATAGAAATCAATAACAATCTGGATTTGACTCAACATATAACTGTTCAATTTTGATTCCAATTCTCCACAATGATGATTTGTTGATAAATAAACGGTAAATTAAATTTCTTTATTTTGTGTTATTTTATGCTCGTTATTGTTATGTTTGTTTTCATGTTTTGTTATGTTATTAAATTATGTTATAATTACTCAATTTTCATGTAGAAAAACCATCATACGAACATTTATTGGATTTTCACCAAGATTGTTAAACAACTCTTGATGCCCGGGCAATTTATCTAAATTATGGTTTGATTACAAATAGAAATTGGAAATTTCTTATTTTGATATCATCACACTTTTAATTTTTTGAGTAGAGTATTTTAAATACTCTGATGTTAAATGTAATGTGTACAGTGTACATACAATAATGTTTCCTTCTTATAAAGGCTTTATTAAAAAATAATAATAATAATAAAATTAATCGAAATCAGTTGCTTGTTTCAACAATGTGGGTGCTTTGTTCTTGGAATGTTCAACAAATTAATCGTCAATACCTATGAGGAAGATCGGTTTATATTTTCAAATTGAAATATGTCATGACCTCGGAATTTTTACATCAATCGCAGAAATCTCAACAAGTGAGTGGTAGATCAAAAAAACTTTGAAAAATCGCCAAAAATCAAATAACCGAGTTAGAGAGCTTGCGGTGGGCTCAATCGATGCACATTTTTTTTCCTCTACCTCTTTTCTTTAGCAAAAATCAAAATTAGGTCAGTTCTAATGGTCAAAAAGTGAGGAAAATTGTCAAAAATCGATTTCTTGGGTCGAAGAAGCTATTTTAGGGATAGGGACATGGGGTATATTCTGAATCAGCGCAAAATTTTCTAATAGAATAGCTCATAAAATAATTTTGTCCACCTAGAATCGATTTCTGGCCCACTGTGCGGCGGACGGGCGGATTTTTGAATTCTACGCATCTTGAAAAGAGAAGTTGAACACGTTTTTTCTTGGTCGAATACAAAGGTTCATTGTTGAAAATAATAAACCAAAAATCGGGGATTTCATTTTGATCACGAATTTTTGTGAAGAAGAGTGATGAAGGTGAAAATGAAATCTACTATTCTCGCTATTCTCAACCGATTTAGAGAGATCTTTTTTCGAATACTTTGCTATTTTGCTCGAAGTATTTACACTTTACACTCGTGGGGGTGGGAATACCGTTATATTCTGATATTTTCACCGATTTGTAAAAGCAGGCCATAACTCTATTATGGTTGTGAGTGTGGAAAGGTACTTCTTCGCAGCACATTCATGTTAGGTTATAAAAAAAGATTCTCTACTCTCACCAAATTCCGAAACAACCCATACGTAGGGATGTCCCTGTAATATGTTTTACCTTATAACGTTAAAATGGCTATCTCTCTTAAATTTCAAGGTAAAATTAAAAATAATAACACCGCTGGAAAGATTTGAATTTGCTACCAGAATAAGGCTCTAACATCAATTTTTAAGAACACGAGCAGGCAAAAAATCGGATTAAAAATAAAACATTCTAAAAACTTGAACATTGAACGGCAACAACTCCCATTGCAGTTATGTGACCTTAGGTTCACCCGTGATACTCTATAAGTGTAAATTGCGTAATTTTAAACATTCCTTGTATCACCTGTCTTGTTTCTTATCAAAGAAATTTAAATTTAAAACCAATCAGGTATAAATGAAAAAATTTAAAATAATAAAATTACTACCTAATTATTTTTATTTTATTAAGTACCTACCTACCAAAAAGTTCCAGTTATGCAGGATAATCATATGAGCGAATTTACGTAATTTATTGTACATTATAACGTTAAATTGTTTTGATATTTAGGCACTTTGAGTGTAAAGAAATTTTTAACTACCAATTTTTTGGCAGTTTTTATCGTTTCTCAGCAAATATTAATGAAATTTATGTAGATATTTCTTTCAGAATAATTTAGCATACTTCAGCATAATTTAGTTTTGCATACATTTTTAAATGTACTTCTACATTTTTTTTTTTTTTTTTAATTTTGGTAATTCAGTCTCTCGCGAACGTTCAAGGCGAAAACATCGAACGAGCTCAGTGATTTGTAAACATTCCCGTGCCGCGAGGTTTGTACTCGTCGGCGCGATGAACTCGGACAGTGGCGGTTGTTTAACGGTCGGCGACATTATTTCCAAAACAAAGGCTCAGATTTCGCAACACCAGGAATTCTCAGCCCGAATTCTTGACCCGACTATCAAGACGTCCATAGGTGAGCTGTATTCAATTATTGAAATACTATGTGGCTACTTGGCCGACATTGATACATCCATTTGTGAGTCCAAGACCAATATCACTAAACTTGAATTGGAGAACTCTGCACTGAGGGAAGCAATTCAATCAAAATCAAAAACTAGTTTAGCTAATACAGAGTTTGAAACCGACGAGGAGGAGTTAGAAAGAGAAACGAATTGGATTCTCAAAAAAATAGGAAATCCACTAAAAAACGTAAGGCTGGTTCCTCCCCTGAGGTAGACGTGCCGCAGACAACTAAATCTGGCAAGAAGGTGGACAACACCAAGACTGTGCTGCATGATGGAATTAAAAGTAAAACTGTTCAGCCCCCGCCTCCGATCACAGTCACTGGTGTAGCAGAGTATGGCACGATCCATAATCTCGTCAAAACAGTGGCCTCACAACGATGTACTGTCAAGGCCTTATCCAACAACGTTTGGAAAATTTTTGCACCAGATAGTGATACGTACCGATCCTTAACTTCTGGACTTAAAGAGAAGGATTTCCAGTGGTATACGTATCAGGATAAAAACACGCGACCCATCAGAGTGGTTGCAAGAGGATTGCACCATACGTGTGATGCTGCTGAGATAGTTAGTGACCTTAAGAGGAAAAACTACAAAATAACTGAAGCAGTGAATCTTCTAAAAAAAACCAGAGAAATTAATGATAAGGGGGAATCGGTGCTGGTGAAGAGAGGCCTTCCTCTTTTCATTCTAAATTTCGAGAACACAGAGGTTATAGAACGAATCTATGACATTAAAGAGATTATGAACATTAGGGTCAAAATTGAACCTCTACGGAAAACGACGAATCTCATTCCCCAATGTAAAAATTGTCAAGGCTTTAATCACACAAAAAGCTATTGTATGCGTGAAACTAGATGTGTCAAGTGTTCTGGTAAGCACGATACCACCACTTGCCCTCTAAAAGAGAACCCTCGGTGCGTTAATTGTGGAGATGCCCACCCAGCAAACTATCGGGGGTGCGAAGTAAGTAGTGTCAACCTGTACACAAACTTTTTCGCTCCATGTGACGTCAGCCCTATAGCATAGGTGCCTTTTGCTCACAAACTTTTTCACCCCTATTTGACGTCAGCCTGTGACGTCGCCCTATAGATAAATACGCTGTACAGAAACTATTTCGCTCCATGTGACGTCAGCTTCTGGTGGTTTTTGTGGAAAAAACGCGCGGGGGCTTAGCTAAGTGCGAATTTCTTTGCTCTTAAAATACGAACGTCAAAATCCTACGTCACGAACCCCTAGGAGGTGCGCAAAGAAAAGGCATACTTTTACACCCAAACGTGACGTCTGCCTTGGTGTTTTTTGCTGAAAAAATGTGCGGGAGTTTTAGCTAAGTGTATCCAATATGAACATCACGTCACACGAACGTCACAAGGCCCAGGAATTCAGCAATTATGAAAAGTGCGCATTTTGCTCAGTCGCCAGCCAGTGTATAAAAAATCCTCTTTTGGCCATGAGCCCTTTTTTATACTTTTGTTTGTTATTTCCCATTATAATCTACTGTAAATTATCAACTTACCTCACAATTCAGAAAAGGTGCTCCACTATGATGCAGCTCGATCGACTATAGTAAGTATTTTAATCATATATTATTCTAGTTTGTATTATATATAAGGTTGTAGTATGGTAGTTTTGAAATGATAAATGCAGAAATTTTTTTTTCAAGTTTTTATTGCTCAATCAAGTTTTTATTGCTCAATCATGTCAAAGCCATGTACATTCAGGTTTGGATTTTTTAGCAGCATTAACAAAAGCCGATCCTTTGACATTCAGGACATGGGGACATTCTTCATAATGGCGTGCATGCTCAATCCAGGGGTCCAAGACGGGAAGAATTCGCCTTGAGATTACGTAACTGCTCTTGGACCATGAAGAGGTGAGGCACCGCAATTAATTGACCTTTAAGCTTACTAGCATAACACGATAAGCGTTGTGGATGGTCAGTTCTGAAGTCCCCGTTTGATTATGTAACTCTGCCTCACCTTGGTCGTCGTGGGAATCAGCTGCAAGTAAATGTCAAGCTGTGCTGTGCTCGTTGTGGGAAGCCACACCTTAAAACTGTACAAGGAAAAACTTTTCTAATAATTTTATTTTAAAATCTGCTACGTTGCACCTGCTCAAACTCAAAAAGTTCGCCCCACCATCTTCAGCAAGCTGGGGTGGTAGATTTGTATATAAGCCCTGGATTTTAGTAGCAAAGTATCGAGAAACAGAATAAGCAGTCATGGAATCCAGCCAGAATCCCTCAACCAACATCGTGAGTGTAATTCTATCTATATAGAATCTAGCTCTATAAATAATCTGCATACCAATAGCTAAATTCACCAATCTAAATTAATTGCAACTGTTTGAATTTTCCTGAAGCCAGTAGGTACCTAGTCATAATAGACAATCTTCCTCTTTGATAAAATCTTGGCAAATCATGTAATCTTCCATTTGAAATACAGTTTAGTTCAAACAAAAAGCAAGAGAGATGCTAGTTACATGATCTATTTAAATGTATGGTAAATAATAAAATACATTTTTACAGCAAAATTAAATGTTAAGGGGGATACTCCATTTGAACCTACCTGGGCATTATATTATAGTCAGACAATATATACGAGAAAAACGAGCTGAAATGTTTAAGGCACTTGATAAATAAGTTACCAATTGCTATATTTAAAAAATATTTCCAAAAGTTGTCCAATCCTTTCTGCTTTTTGATCTAGCATCTAAACTTTATCTATCTTAGCATCTTAAATTATCAATCTATTGTAATTCTTGATCAGTGTCGATTGTTATCAAACCATTTCATCTTTGCTTATTAACTATATAAATAAATTTTATTCAATAATTGTTTTCCTACTAGTTTTCAAATCATTCATTCATTAAAATTTGAATTCTTTGCTTTCAACAAATGTTGGGCTAAACTCATTTTCTTCAAAGTGCATGATATCTACAAAGGAACCATTCATTGTCATATTTCCAATGTAGAACCTATATTCATAATTCCTGATTAATGCTGATTGTTATCAAATCATTTCATGTTTAGTTATTAAATATATTTCTAATGTAGAAGCGATATTCGTAATTCTTAACCTAGCTTTAATGCCTAATCTTGAATTATTTACATCCAACAAATATCCAAATTTTTCAAATTTTCAAATTTTCAAATTTCAAATGCTATTGCTATTTTAAATAAGGAATACCAGGGATTTGAGGGGTGGAAAGAAAGAAAAATCACTACAATATGCTGGCATTACATTTATTTAAATAGAAACCAAATTATTTAATTTAATTATTTAATTATTAATTAACAAACTATTCTCATCATGGGAAAACTTCAAATAGCTTGTCCTAGGAGTCCGTTTCCATACACAGAAATATAGCGGGGTTGTCATAGGCGAGAATCCCTCAAAGTCCTGTTCTTTCAGCTCATTTGCATATCGTTTGGGCAGGAAAACCTTAAACATCTCAGAATTCCATTGGTCTTCCACTGTGAGTAAAATTGATGTGCCATACTGTTCGTGGCATATAAACTTAACCTCCAGCACTTTAAATGCAACCCGCAGCGCCAGTTGAGCCATTGGTCTTCTCTCAATTCCATTTGCCAGTTTATTAGTGTTAAGTGTAGAAAGGCTGAAAGAAAAGAAAATCTGTTTATTTCAGTTCTGTTTGTATTTATGTTACAGATTATTGAGCCCACCAATGATGGTGGCGTCCAAGTCACCATAGAGGGTGGCTCCGACCAGCAGCAGCGATTAAGAGAAGTAATGACATGGCCCATAGTGCGAATTGCTCAAACATTTATATAGTTAAATTCAATGTTATTCTAGTTAAATTCAATATTATTGCCCATGTTGTCTAAACATCTAGCTTTTATCCTTCCAGCCTCAATTTAAAATTATCAGTGAATCACAGGTCCATGTTCAGACACTTTAAATATAGTTAAATTCAATATTATTGACAATGTTGTCTAAACATCTGGCTTTTATCCTTCCAGCCCCAATTTAAAATTATCATTGAATCACAGGTTCAATCACAATATATAAATAAGTTTTTTAATTTGTTTCAGGAGTTGCAGGTCCTAAAAACTCAGATCGAGCTGCTCGAGTCGGAGCTGGAGATATTATATACAATATTTAGATGCTTAGCCGATTAAAATATTAATTTTGTATTATGCATTTTTATTTTAAAATTACCCAAATTTCCAAAAGGTCTAGTACTTACAGGTTAGAAGACATGGTTCTAGATGGTTCTAGGTAAAGCAGGTGCTGGCTGTAGTAGATGTTCTTGGGATATGATGAGTACAGTATGAAACTGGGGGGTTTATATACCCCCTTTTGGACCCATTCCTGCTTATGGAGGGGTAAAAGCATTGCCCAGTATTTCTATATATAAGCGTACCCACAGAAGGTCTAACTCACTTTCGATCTGCACTTCAGAAGACGTTCTCCATATGGATTCAGCACTGGGATCGAGCAGGAAGAAGCAATCTTCTCAGCCCTTCTTCAAGTATCAATGTTCTAATTGTCACACCATTTCTAAACATAAGGACTATATATTGCGACACATAAATTCAGGTCTATGTGTTCAGAAAAACTGCACAACATGCTTGAGGTCATTTCAAAACACTCAAGAATTTTACAAACACTTAAAAAACTGTGGACCTCAAGCTAGGCCATCCGTAATTTGCGATGGAAGACAATATCCTAAGCTTATTAAAATGGTTGGTCATAAAGATGATTTTAACAATTCGAAATATGAATGTCTGGTATGTGGAAAGTCTTATAAAAACCAACGATACCTCAATTTACATAGTGCCAGGCAAATGTGTAAAATTTATTCATGCACAGTTTGCCAAAAGCCTGCCATGTCGAAATTTTTTCGGGAAATTCATGAGAAAAAGTGTATAGCTAAAGCTAGCAAAGATGCTCAAATAGCTAATGAAAAATTTGATGCTAAAATTAATAACTTAAATCAAGTGGATGAAGACTTCATTTTAATCGAATCACATTTCAACAGCAACCTTAAAACCTATTTTTTACCAAACCATATCCAGACAATCACTCTCTCTGAATTTTTGGAAAAAAATATTGAAAATTTGTATTTGAAAGTTAAAATCCATCAAAAAATGTGGAATTCGGTTAAGGTTCATATTTCAGTTAACTGCCTGTACTATCATCCTAAGACAGGGGAAGAATCGGAACGAAATTTCTCACACAAAAGTGTGCCTATTTATTCTGAATCCAATATTTTGTCATTGCTCGAAACTATCATAGAGTCAATTTTAAATCAGGCGGATGAACATCAGAAAAGGGGGTCTGGTTGGTCCTTTGTTTCAGTGAGCGGATTGACAATAAATTTGGCAAAATATAGTCCACTAACTGTGGGACATGAATTTAAGGCAATCCCTGATTGGTTAAAGAGAACTGGGGCAGTCGATTGTAGAGATATTTCGAGGGACCAAAAATGTTTTTATCACGCTATAATGCTAGATTCAGCGTCAAACTATTCATTTGATGGCATAAAATTTCCCACTCCACTATCCCAAATTACACTTTTCGAAAAACAAAACCCCCAGGTGTCAATCAACATATATGCTATAGGCCAGGGTTCAAAAATTTTCCCATTACGAGTTTCCCATCAGGAAAAAAGCCATCACAAGGATTTGTTAATTTTAAATGAGGCCAGTGAAACTCCACATGTAATACGTATTACAAATTTTGAAAAACTAATTAAAAAACAGCTAACTACAAATAGGAATTCTATCTTGATATGTAAAAAATGTTTTACATTTTATCAGGATTATAGTGATGAGCAATCAAGTACGAAAGAGGAAAGAATGGTAAAACACAAGGCATTTTGTAATTCTAGTGATACAATATCGAGAACAGTAATGCCTAAAAGTGAAAAGTCTGTACTCAAATTCAAACACTATCAATATAGGATTAAATTGCCAGTGGTTATCTATGCAGATGTAGAATCAATTCTTACACGCATGCCAGAACATCAGTCTGAATGGCAAACAAATAGATTACACGCCTACCAAAAACATCAAATGTACAGTTATGGAATTTATGTTGCAACAGATTTGTACAGAGAACATCCAAATTTCAATAGGGTCATTACATATACTGGTAGGGATGCAGATCAGCATATGATTAAAACTCTGGCCCGAATCGCCAACCAGCTTATGGACTGCTTTTTTGCAAACAAAAAGCCAATGAGTGAGATGAGCGAATTACAGAAATTAAGCCATGAACTTGCGACCACTTGTCATCTGTGTAATGAAACTTTAGAGCCATGTGACAAGGTACGGGACCACGATCATTTTTCATCAGAATATAGGGGGGCAGCGCATAGCAAATGCAATTTAATAGCTAAAACTCCAAACTATGTACCTGTTGTATTTCATTCGGGGAGTTCGTATGATTTTAAATTTATAGTTCAAAATCTATCTAAAATTGCCGGGAAAGTTGATGTTTTACCTCACAATGAGGAGACTTTTATATCAATCACAAAGCAAATTTATCACGATAAAGGTACTTGCAAGATAAAGTTGAGATTTATAGACTCGTTCCGCTTCATGTCCAATAGTCTGGATGTCTTAACACAAACATTAGAAGCCGAACAATTATCAATAATTCCCAAACATTATCCCAACCCTAAGCATGTGGAGTTACTGGCTAAAAAATCCACATTTTGCTATGATTATTTAGATGATATTGTAAAGTTGCAACAAACAACACTCCCTTCGAAAGAGGAATTTTTTTCAGAGCTGTATGAAGAGGATGTTGCTCAGGAAAAGTATGATAGGGTCAAATTAATATGGGAAACATTTGGAGTGAAAAACTTGGGACAATTGGCCGACCTTTATTTAATATCAGATGTTTTGCTACTTGCAGAATTTTTTGAAAACTTCCGCATGGAAATGTTAAGATCCGAATATAGGCTAGACCCGTTTCATCTCTATTCACTACCAGGTATTGCTCAGCAGGCGATGCTCAGTTTTACATCCGCAGAAATCCAATTAATAACCGATGATACGATTTACAACCTTTTTGAACAGTCAATTCGTGGGGGATATTGTACAGCATCACTCAGACATGCTAGCTCGGACGAATTGTATCAAATTTGCTATATTGACGCCAACGGTCTCTATGCGCATTGCATGAAAAATTATTTACCCATTTCAGATTTTGAGTATGTATTACCAACATCTGTTGATCTTTTTAGCATAAGTGATGAGTCTCCATATGGGTATTTAGCAAATGTTAGCCTAGTAACCCCACCACACCTCCATGAAACATTCAATGACTTTCCGCCAGTGATTAACCACAAGCTAATGCCGGGCTCAAAGTGTAAAAAATTGGTAGGGACGCTTGAAAAACAGACAAATTTTGTTGTCCATTATAGGTATTTACAACTGTTGGCCAGCTTAGGGGTTGAAATTACTAAAATACATGATGTAGTACGTTTTAAACAGAGCCCATGGATTCGACCGTATATTGAATTTAATTATAAAAAAAGGGCGCAGGCCAAATATCGCTCCCAATCTCAGATGCTAAAATATTTATGTAATGCAAACTACGGAAAATTGATACAAAATGTTAGAGCACATATGAACATGAAAATAGTAACAAACTGGGATAATGCAAAAAAGCTAATAAATTCCCCTCATTACATAAGACATTCCTCATTTGGCCAGGATGTAATTGGTATTCAGCTAGTTAAAGAGGAAGTGGTTCTCAACAGTCCAATTTCAGCAGGGGCTGCAATCCTAGACCTTTCAAAAGCCCACATGCTCTCCTTCCATTATAAAGTTATGAAAGCCCATTATGGTAGTCCAAGACTTGAACTATGCTACACTGATACGGATTCTTTAGTTTACAGAATAAAAACGTACGGAAAAGATTGGAGGTGGGAAGTTTTTCAAAATCCCAAATTACGCGAGCATTTCGATTTTTCGGAATTACCCGTAAGCAGCGCGTATTATAGCCCTCAGTATCACTGTCAGACAGGTTTTTTCAAGGATGAGATGCAAGGAAGGAATATTTTAGAGGGGGTTTTTTTACGTTCAAAAGCGTATTCGATACGAGTGAAGGATGAGGACAGTGGTACTAATGGAGAACAGAGGGAAACTGTGATAAAAAAGAGCAAGGGAACTCCCAAGCATGTGGTTCGGAACAAGCTAACTTTTGACCATTTTAAAAATATTCTGTTTTCAAATGCTCAAACTATTGCGGGAGAACGTGACAAGGGGATCCATATATCTGAGGATGGTGCACATTTGTACGCGAAATTTAACGCAATCCGCTCACGCAAGCACCAATTGTACACTGTACAGCAGCAAAAACTTTGCCTTTCAAATGAGGATGACAAAAGAATCCAATTAAGTGATGGAGTACACACATTAGCGTTGGGGCATGTTCTTGCAGCAGTTGCCGGCAATGACGACTCTGAAGGGGGTGAATTATCTGAATAGGGTGGTAAAAAATCTCGCCATATTGTGTGTGCGTGTGTGTGTGGGGGGAGGGATCTTTTATGTTACTATATAAGCCGTACATGGTCTAGACTATGTCAGTATGGCTAAAACAGCCAAACGTAAAGGAGGACGTGGTCTATTCAATCGCCTTATAGATAAATTGCCCTTTGAATTACATTTAACGAAAAATTATCAATTTTGCGGGCCTGGCACTGATTTTGAAAAACGTAAAGCGTTAGGACAAAGAGGTTTTAATTCGTTGGACAGTTTATGCTTTGACCACGACCAGACTTATCATTCAAGTAAAGACGACCAGAAGAGATACGAGGCCGATAAGCAATTGCAATCTGGAGCTTGGGATATAGCTAAAGACAAGAAATTCCCACTAACAGAACGTTTTGCTGCCTGGCTGGTAGTTAACGCTATGAAATTGAAGAATTTAACGCACAAAGGCTCAGGCATGGGCAGACAGCATCGGCGAAGACAGGATCATTACACAAGAAGAAAGCGGGACCAGCAGCACATGAGAAAAAGGCGTGCAGTGACTACAAGGAGAAGAAGGATGAGGGGAAGTGGAAAGCAGCAGCAGCATAGAGAAGAGCTGAAAGCCCTTCGCCGCAATATAAAACAGGGAGGTTTTCTCCCACTACTTGCAGCCGCTATACCAATTATAACGGCTCTTGGTAGTTTAGTGGGAGGGGGCGCCGCGGTGGCAAAAACCGTGATCGATGCGAAACGTTCTGCGGAAGATTTGAACGAGACACGTAGACATAATCAGCAGATGGAGGCGCAACGCTCGCAGCAGCAAGCTAGTGGAAAGGGTCTTTACATTCGACCGTACAAAAGAGGTGCTGGTGTTACGCGAGCACATAGCTCCAGGAGTGGTGGTGGTGGTGGTGCCACCAGCCGGCAAGGTCGGGGGCTGTACATTCGGCCATACAGGGGTGGACGTGCCGCCTTGGCAGGCATGCAGTCAAAAAACTAGAAGTTGTCCTTCCAAATAAAGCTTTGACTAACGTGGATTTGGAAGGACTTTGCAGACGAGCTAAAATTGTCAATTTCATAGGGGTGAGGATGCACGATGAAATCCCCACCACCACCACCACTGATGGATCGACACCGAGTGATGTGGAATCTGCAATTTTAAACTTGGACAATAGCACCGGCCCTGGCACACACTGGACGGCATACTTTGTGTTAAAATCGAACGTATATTACTTCGATGCCTACGGATTGCTACAACCACCCCCTGAATGGGTAAAGTATTTTGGAAAGTTTCGAAACATTTACTACAATACCACGAGTTTGCAGCCCTACAACAGCATTATTTGCGGACATTTGGCATTTTTGTTTCTGTGGACCATGTCTGAAGAATATAAAAAAGCACGAGCCGCCACCGTGTAAAGGCATTAACATTTGGGATGTCGTCCTTTACAGTCACACTGACCGATCGATCTAGCGTCCTAGAAACAACCTTTTTCCCACCCATTGAGCTAAAAAATGGTGCTTGGGAGGCGGGACTTACATCATTCGACTCGTACTTTTCCATTCCTAACCTGATTGAGGGTGAAAATTCGACCCTATACGCGTTAGATGAAAAACCTCACCCCATACACGACACCAGTGGCAAATTTCTAGGCATAGAAGAAATTGGGAGCACACTGGAAGCTGCGACAGGAGATGCTGTAACTGTGCTTGGTTTGAAGGGCAACCGTCTCGTCATCGCAACAACTACGACGTTATTTAATGAAGCTGACGACTCTGTATTGATTCCATTGGGATTTAACAAGGGGCGTGTACTCGCAGCCTCGCAAACGGCCAAGTACATGGCCGACCATTCACTTAACGTTTCCTGGTCTGTGAGCGAAAAACGCAATGTTTTAGGTGCTGACCTGCCCGCTGGTACTCAACATTTACTTTATACTGGGCTAACGTACATTGTGCCCACTGGAACGTACGAATTGGATGATTTAAATAATATGCTAACCTCGGAACTAAAGAAACTCGGCGTTGATTTTCAAATGCAGACCAATTTGAACACGCTTCATTGCGGTATAAAATGCTCTAAACAAATCGATTTCAACAAACCTGACTCGTTTGCAACCCTTTTAGGGTTTAAGCCTGATGCCATTATGCACCCTCACAAGTGGAATTGGTCAACCGACATTGTACACGTATTTAGTGTAACAAACATAGCTGTTTCACTATCGTGCTGCGAGGGTGATTTCAGGAATGGCAAGCCATCGCACGTAATATACCAATTTACACCGAATACAGAGCCTGGGTATCGCCTGTCTGAAAGACCGGAAGCTGTGACCTACCATCCAGTGATTGTTGACAAATTGGACGAAATAACGGCGCAAATTATCGATCAGGCTGGCCGTTTAATATCCTTTAGATCCGAGGAAATTTCGATTCGCATCCACTTTACGAGGGCAGTATAAGAGGAGGGTGCCAGTCACCAGCATTCGGCATTTACTACCGACATGTTGGTGTTTGAACATCAGGGAGCACAGCAGCTAGGAGGAGCATATAAAAAGGACTCGACAACGGCAGATCGATTCAGTTGGAGCGGCAAGACCTTCGACAAAGGTGATCAGAAGAGAAAGAAACTGTCTGCCATCAATTATCATTTTCTTCAAAGTTTGGGATATCGTGTAAGTAAGCAGTATGTTGGACATTGATCGTAAGCCGGAATTTGACGAGCGCCTCTTCAAATTTGAATATCACGCGCATGAAAGTTACGCAAGCTCGAGATTTTTACCCAGCGACGAGGTTCGTTTTCCCTTTTCTCAGCCAGGCGAATATGTACTAGTATCTAAAAGTTACTTGTACGTGGAGGGAAGTTTGATCAATCATGATAAATATACACTGGCCCCAAATGCGATTGCACACGCATTTGATGAGGTAAAACTCTCTATAAATGGAGAGATTGTGGACCGGACGAGCTATCCCGGAATTTCTTCTAATCTAAAGGCGTATGTCAGCTACAACAAATCCACTATTAAAGGACTCGAGCACGCAGGCTGGATGATTCCTACCTCGAAAGCAGCATTGAATCCGTGTGTGGATGCAAATACTGGCACGTTTTCAGCGTGCGTACCTCTAGACACGCTATTGGGTTTTGCTGAGGATTATCGCCAAGTTTTGGTTAATGTTCGCATGGAACTCATCGTTAATCGCTCCGCCTCCAATGCCAACATGATAATACCACGTATTCCAGTGGCAACTGGTACCAGCTCTACAGGAACACCCGATGTGACAATTTCAAAAATGATATGGTATTTACCATACGCAACCCCTTCAGATAGTGAAAAGGTGAATTTGCTCTCCCTGCTTGGCAAAGACGAGCCTATTACAATGGCATTTAGAAGTTGGAATTTGTCAATCTTCCCCTCGTTACCCACTGCCAACAAGGAGTTTTCATGGACACTACGAAACACCACGGATTTGGAAAAACCTCGCTACGTTCTTTTTGCCATGCAAACTGACCGGCAAAGGAAGGTTGACAAAAATGCTGGATTCTTCGATCATTGCAAACTGACAAATTTGCGACTACATATCGGATCCCAGGTGTTCCCCTACAGCCGCCTCAACCTTGATTTCGACAAGAAACGCGCGACTCTACTTTATCAGATGTATATGGAATTCCAGAAATGCTATTACACCAAGGAGTGGGCGGAGCCGCTGTGGACATTTGAAGAATTTTTGGAGAATGCCCCGATAGCGGTCATTGATTGCAGCCATCAAATCGAGTCAAGCACTGGTAACAACGTTGTAGATGTTCGAATCGAGTTTGAAACAAAGGACGCAGTACCGGCCAATACCACAGCTTATTGCCTATTGTTACAAGATTCTGTTGTCACTTACACCCCCCTGTCTGGTATTGTACGCAAGGGTGGTGGAATGTAATTTTAGTTTAATAAAGTTTTCTTTTACCTAAATGCGTGTTTTGTCTTTTGTTTCATATCCTATATAACTACGTACTTGTACATAGAGTGGCTTAGTTGTCATTATGCGTTTTGTACGGCAGCACGTTCAGTTGGAGGTTAGTGATGATGCCGAATTGGAGAAACAAGAGTCTTTAGGTGCAGTGGGGGATGTTGCATATTTGCCCCATGGGCCATTGTTTGGTAAAAATCCCATAAGGGCTCTTGTCTGTGGACCTTCCGGTAGTGGGAAGACGTGTAGTATTTTGTCTCTACTACTACACCCAAACGGGCTTAGATATGAAAATGTCTACCTATTTTGTAGAACTTTGAACCAGGAAAAGTACGAATTTTTAAGACGAGTATTGGAGCCATTAGCACCTAAAATTGGCTATTACGCGTATGGACCATCTCCAGTTGATGGTCAGGTTACCCTGCTGAGACCAGATGAAATAAAGCCACGTTCTGTGGTCATTTTTGACGATATTATAACGGAGGACTACAAGGTTTTGAGAGAATATTTTGCAATGTCACGTCACTTTGCTCTAGACATATTTTTCTGCACACACAGTTACGTTTTAGTTCCCAAAAATTTGATTCGAATCAATCTAACTATGCTGATCCTATTTAAAATGGACACATTGAACATTAGACACATTTTTGACGATCACGTTCAAGGGGATATGGATTTTACGTCATTTAAGGAAATTTGCAATCGATGTTGGAGTCAAAACTCTTTTTTGCTTGTAAATAAGGAGCACGAGTTGGAGCGGGGCCGCTACAGGATGGGGTTTGACGTCTTTATATTACCGAACGTGTAAGCCCTACTCGGCTCAGTCACTATGCAGCAGCAGCTACAGAAGGATAAACATACCACATCGAGGCTTGTTAAGGCTCAAAAGGCTGTTAAACAAAAATATCGACTTTTGCAACGGGGTCAATTTCAAAGCAAACTCGACGCATCAACATTGTTTGAACCCCTAAAGGATATTTTTAAGCAATCATCCCCCACCACCAGCAGCACCAGGCCACATCCCGGACCGAGTCTACCCGCTTCAAAAATTGTTAAAGTCGTTGGCTGGAGGGGTGCTAAGAGGAGAAGGAGGAGACGTCCCAAGGGTGGTAGGAGGGGAGGGGAGGAGGAGTCAGAACCTGAAGATGTAAAGGAAGAAGAACATGATCCGTTTCAAGGTCTTGGTGAAGGTGACTTTATAAAAACAGAGCCTGATGGCTCTCAGGTCTTTGTTTCAAATCCTCCCTCTTTTTCTATGAATGAGGATTCTCTAATGGATGCAGCGGCGGCAGCAGGAGGAAAAACTAGCACACCAACTACCAAACGTAAAAGTGATGTATCTAGCAATGATTTGAAAGGGATCGTTCATACGCCTGAAGGGAAGAATGAGATGGAGAAACATCTGCGACAGTTCAATATTTACGCCAGACCATTTATACGATCCCTATTAACTGGTGATAGTGGTGAGCTAGAACTTGACAAAGTGTACGGACCGGTAGTTGGGGCGAGTGGTAAACTGACTTTAGGTAAAAAATCGCTTTCTATGGATAGAGAGTACGTATATTTGGGTGAAAAAACCAAATTTCCAGCTACAGAAGGTCTGCTAAACTTGCTGTTTTTGAAAGATCCGAAAGTCTATTCTGCAGAGGACCGAGCAAATTATAGAGACTTAATTACTGAAAGTCTAGTCGCTCATCAGGGTTTTTCAAAATTCCGACCTCTGATGACGAGTGGGCACAAATACAAAACACTACTCAAAACATTACTCCCATCGCAACGGCCATCACCGCGGTCAGCAGTGGGACGTGGGGGGTTTGTACAGCTCCCGAAATCAGGTAACTACAACCCTTCATACGTTTATTTCGACGATCCTAACGAAATAGTTGACCGTTTGCGCTTACTATTTGCCTCGAAACATGCTGGCCACACAGCTCACGATCCGGAGATTTATTCCATTTTACAAGAGTTAAAAGAGCTCGGTATCATTGACTAGTTCATCATTGTCATGGCAGCGGTAAGCAGGTTCGGTTCTAAAGGTGGGAGCTCCCCACGCTCTATTATACGACAATCTAATCAAGCCGATGCGGATGTTACATCGTCGTCAGACAAGGTGAAGTCACAAGTGTCTCAACTAGTTACCGATTTGGTTGGAATTGAGTTGAGTGGGCTAGATAAAAAAATTGACGATTATATCGAGTCAAAAATTTTGAAAACAGCAGGTGCGGATGTAGCATTGTCGGACAAAGTGAAATTGCAAGTGTCTCAACTAGTTGCTGAATTAGTTGGAAGTGAGCTAGATAAAAAAATTGACGATTATATCAAGTCAAAGAAAGTGCTCGTTGCAAGACCTAATGTGATAAATTTCGATAACAAACGTCTAATTAATGTAAGGGCACCACTCGAGCCAAATGATGCAGTCACAGTATCCTCACTCCCATTTGTTAAGTCGGATAAATTTTGGACCATTCATTTTGGGTCATATCGCCTACAATCCACAGGGACACCTAGTTCGCCCCAGGACTTTGTCACAGTAGCATACGCAGACAGTCATTATGAGCCTAAAAAGAAAACTAGCGGAGGAACTACACAGACCGAAAAGGAAACGGTTCAAGACGGCAAGGGTGCTGATTAAAGGCGTTCTGGACGATTTGTGGCAGGGAGATCTCGTTGATTTAAGTATGTACCCCGACAAGGGCTACAAATATCTCCTTACAGTTATTGATGCGGGATCAAAGAGAGGATGGGCCGAACCTTTACGCAATAAAACTGGTTTAGAAGTGTCACAGGCCCTTAAACGTATCCTCGACGACGACTCTTCAGGCGGTTACACTCCTCGCTATTTTCAAACAGACAAAGGAACTGAATTTTACAACACCCACACCAAGGCACTTTTGAAAAGTCGTGGCATAACTTTGTATTCGACCCAGGGGAAAGCTTGGCTGGTGGAGCGCTGGAATCGCACGCTCAAGGATATGATGTTTCTAGAGTTTAGTGTGCAGGGCAACTATAAATGGGTTGAATTACTTCCAGCGCTTTTGAATCGCTACAATAATAGATACCATCGCAGTATTGGCATGAAACCGGCGGATGTGACAAAACGTGATGAACGGAAAATCCTTCGAAGGCTGTTCCCCACTCCAGTGATCAAGCGGCGTCCTCGTTTCAAAGTAGGGGACCGTGTACGAATCAGCAAGTTGAAACATGTTTTCGCTAAATCGTACCTTCCTAACTGGACCAACGAGCAATTTATTATAACCAGAGTGCGTGGTGGGGAAGTCCCGACATATTACCTAAAAGATGTCTATGACAAACCGGTTATAGGCAGATTTTACGAGGAGGAGTTGAAGGCTACATCTTTCCCAGACCAATATCTAGTGGAGAAAATTGTTGCGAGAAGAGGGGGCAAGGTGCGGGTTCGTTGGCTCGGATTTGGCCCTGAACATGATACGTGGGAAGAGGAGAGTAATGTCGAGTGGTGACAGGGGGGAAGGGATAGTGACTATATAGTGTGCCTCGAAATTCACCACTTGAGTCAGTCGTAGTTTTTCATCGCTAGCACCATGGAGACCTCCCTAATGCTGACAAGTACGTTTGTTCTGGATAGAGTCAGGAAGTTGCAGTTGGTGGTTGGACTCTCGGATATAACTTCGCCAGTTGTGATGATTTCCACAAAACGGCCGGCATCTCACCAACCCTTTTACATTAGCACGGGTGACTGGGAGTTGCTGAGCTACAAGTTACCTCTGGCCAACCGCAAGGCGGACACTACATTTTTCCATGGATCCTATATGACTGCCTCGACTACACCTCAACAACAGCTGATTCTGAGCTACTACCCAAGCTGGTTGGATCGTCTTTTGCACAGGGAGCCCCACAGCATCACATTGAATGCCAAGGCGACTTCAAATTTGGTGAGTTTAATGGCTACAGTTGATGCTGTCCTGGATAAAATGAAGGATTTAACGTCATGTGGAGGGGGTAGCTGTCTGGTCATCCCTCCCCCTGCGGCATTTTCCCCAAGCTCATCCCCACCACCAGCACAAACCTCAGCGGCAGTGGAGGCAGGCCTTTATGAGGAGCTGAAAAACTGAAGGGAACACCAGTTGACTGTCGACACAGCACATGGATTGTGGTACACACCCGCTAGAGAATCTTGTAGAAGGGTTTAGCCAGCTAACTACAGGCATACCATTGGATGTGAAACAGCGGTTGTGTGAGATTTGCAAGCACCTTTCCCCGCTTAACTCAAACTGCACCACCAGTAGCAGCAAGATCACCACCAAGGTCTACAACGCCACAAAACCTTTGCTTACAGTGAAAAACGTGTGTTCGTCGATTGAGGACTTTTTGCTCTACACATTTCTGACACTTATCATAGTGCTGCTCGTTTTACACCTTGCTCTCGTAATACGCCACTACCTCCACCGTCATCATCGCCAGCTCTACAAAAATGGGAGATCTGTCAGACAACGAGGACCCCCACCACCACCAGCACCACCGGCAACACCAGATGAAGTGGATGGTGGATTCAGGCACTATGACTACTCGTGCTCCTGTATGGAATAGTCAACCTACCGGACTTGTCAAGCTTGCCTCTCTACCAGCCTACCACACCTACTTGAGGTACATACCATACATGGACTTTTGTAGGATGATGACACAGTTGGAGGATTTATTGCAAAAGATCCACAATTTGGAGTCGATGCATGTTGGAGCTTACTTTGTGGACACACCAAATGGCAGCCATTTCAACAATTGTTCTTGGGCATCAGCAGCCAATCAAGATGAAGGAGGAGAAGGAGAAGGAGCCGATGTTGTTGATACGTGTGTGTGCCAGTTAATCGAATATTATACATTTAGATGTACTGAACTATTGAATTCAATTGGGTTCAATAAAATTCCTATTTCTTAACGCCTGTTTTTTCTTTCACTTCTTACCCCCACCCCGTCCATGCTCTTGTAGAGTATATAAGGAGGTTTTATAGGTACACAGCCTCAGTGCTTGTAGAATCACCATCAGCGATGGACTTCCATATAGAGTCAGTCAGGTTGGAAAGTTTTCAGGACTGGCCCTTGGACAAGCCACAGGGTATGGAGTTGGCTAGGGCGGGCTTTTTTTACATACGATTCAGCGATAGGGTGCAATGCAATTTCTGTGGAATTGTTCTCGGAAAATGGAGAGATTTTGACGTCCCAATGGAGGTGCACAAGCGCTGGAGCCCGGACTGTCTATTTGTTGAGAGCCCCGAATTAACCAATAATGTATCGAATTTTGCGGAGGAAATGAACAGGGCAATGGAGGTACCTTCTACCCAGAGGGCGGCGGCGGCTGCTACTAAGAAACTTGAAACCTTTGATGGGAGGTATGCAACTTTTAGAAGATGGCCCAAAGTACTTCACCATCTAGTTGACGATCTCTGCAGTGCTGGATTTCATTATAACGAACAGCAGGGCGACCTTGTCTACTGCTACGCCTGTGAGGGAGCTATTCAAGATTGGGAAATGAGCGACGACCCCTGGATTGAGCATGCACGCCATTATGAAGAATGTCCCCATGTCCTGAATGTCAAAGGATCGGGTTTTGTTAATGCTGCTAAAAAATCCAAACCTGAATGTACATGGCTTTGACTTGATTGAGCAATAAAAACTTGAAAAAAAAATTTCCGCATTTATCATTTCAAAACTACCATACTCCAACCTTATATATAATACAAACTAGAATAATATATGATTAAAATACTTACTATAGTCGATCGAGCTGCATCATACTGGAGCACCTTTTCTGAATTGTGAGGTAAGTTGATAATTTACAGTAGATTATAATGGGAAATAACAAACAAAAGTATAAAAAAGGGCTCATGGCCAAAAGAGGATTTTTTATACACTGGCTGGCGACTGAGCAAAATGCGCACTTTTCATAATTGCTGAATTCCTGGGCCTTGTGACGTTCGTGTGACGTGATGTTCATATTGGATACACTTAGCTAAAACTCCCGCACATTTTTTCAGCAAAAAACACCAAGGCAGACGTCACGTTTGGGTGTAAAAGTATGCCTTTTCTTTGCGCACCTCCTAGGGGTTCGTGACGTAGGATTTTGACGTTCGTATTTTAAGAGCAAAGAAATTCGCACTTAGCTAAGCCCCCGCGCGTTTTTTCCACAAAAACCACCAGAAGCTGACGTCACATGGAGCGAAATAGTTTCTGTACAGCGTATTTATCTATAGGGCGACGTCACAGGCTGACGTCAAATAGGGGTGAAAAAGTTTGTGAGCAAAAGGCACCTATGCTATAGGGCTGACGTCACATGGAGCGAAAAAGTTTGTGTACAGGTTGACACTACTGAAGTAGCTAGGGAGTTACAAAAAATCAAAGACCAAACAAAAAAACTCCATTCTGGGAAATCTGCCGAAAAAACTACTTCGAAAACTGCATTGAAGCCTCAAAGTCAAGTCAGTTCTGCCTGTGCAAATAATAAAAATACTCGTATGTTGTCGTACGCTAGTGTTGTGCGCAGCAATACTCCGAACTCCTCTGTTGACAAAATGCTCACTCTGATGTTCGAAATGTTAAATGAACAAAAGCACACCAACAGACTGTTGATTGAAAGAGTTTCCACGCTAGAAAGGAGTATTAAACCCAAATTGTTGTTGAAATCATGAAAATTCAAAACACATTTAGAATAGCTGCCTGGAATGCGAATGGACTAGCAAAATATGCCTCAGAACTGGAGTTGTTCCTGAGCCAAGAAAAAATAGATATATGCCTGGTTTCTGAAACTCATTTTGTTCAGTCATCCTACATTGGAATCAATGGTTATAAATGCTACCGAGCGGACCATCCAGCAGGAAGACCTCGAGGGGGTTCAGCTGTCCTTATCAGGAGTGCTATTAAGCACTACGTACACCATAAAATTCAAGAAGAATTTATGCAAGTCTCCTCAATAACTGTACAGGTAAATAGCAAAAAATGCAACATAGCAGCGATCTACTGCCCACCACGATATAATCTCAAAGAAGTAGACTACTTGTCCTTACTCAAAAGCTTGGGACCCAATTTTGTCATTGGGGGTGACTTCAATGCAAAAAATACTTACTGGGGCTCACGCCTAACCACAACGAAAGGCCGAGAGCTATTCTCTGCTGGTAAAAAAGTGCACAGTGATTTCTATTCTTCTGGTAAACCGACGTACTGGCCCACGGATAGAACAAAAGCTCCAGACCTTATTGACTTTTTCGTGATCAAAGGAATATCGAGTAATTTTATCTACGTCGAAGACAGCGGAAGCCTCATGTCTGATCATTCCGCAATAGTCCTCACAATTAGCGACACAATAATAATTAAAGATAAACCTCCACGATTAGTTACTCGTTATACTGATTGGGATGTTTTTAGGGAATACATAGCTGTTAATATTGATCTATCTGTTCCCCTTAAATATACAGAACAGCTTGAAGATGAAGCGGAAAATTTCATGAAATGTATCCAGCGAGCAGCTTGGGCTAGTACCCCACAAGGGACTGAGCATTCTGATGCTAATGTATCATACCCTCGTGAAGTTAGGGACCTGATCAGGGAAAAAAGGAAAGCTAGAAGAACGTGGCATCTTACTAGAGCCCCAAGTGATAAAACTAAATTAAATAGGCTGAAGAATCAATTGGATAATCTATGCTCAGAAATGAAGCAAGAAACCCACCTTAGGCTAATACATAGTCTAAACCCTGAAAAAGATACGGATTATTCACTCTGGAAGGTTACCAAGTCACTCAAGCAGACGAAGGAATACGTACCTCCCATTAAAAAGGAAGACGGGGAATGGGCAAAGAGCCCAATTGAAAAGGCAGAAGTCTTTGCTGATCACCTTGAAAAAACATTTGTCCCGAACTCTAGCCATGTGAATGATGGAGAACTACCGACTATCACCCCCTCTACGGATTTAGAAGATATACAACCAGTTACAATAAGTGAACTTAAAGATGGGATTCGTGTCCTTAAAACGAACAAAGCACCTGGGTATGATCTCATTACTGGTAATGTAATTAAAAAACTTCCAGAGGAAGGCATACGAATGCTTCTGTATCTTATCAACGCAGCACTGAGGCTGAAATATGTACCACGTTGCTGGAAAGTGGCGGAAGTTATCATGATTCTGAAACCGGGGAAAGACCCTAAGGACAAAACTTCTTATAGAATGATATCTCTGCTACCAGTAATCTCGAAACTGTTTGAGAGATTACTTATACGAAGACTGAAAGCTACTGTCGAAGAGAGAGAACTAATCCCCGATCACCAGTTTGGTTTCAGGGAAAAACACTCTACCATAGATCAAGTGCATCGTATCACTGATATAATTGAAAATTGCTTAGAAAGGAAAAAAGTTTGCGTAGGCACCTTCCTGGATGTTTCCCAAGCTTTTGATAAAGTCTGGCACCAAGGCCTTGAATACAAACTTGAGAGAGATCTACCAAAGCAATTCTGCTTAATTCTGAAATCTTATCTCTCTGAGAGACACTTTAGAGTAAAACACGAAGGAGAGTATTCCAGTCTCAAGAAAATAAAGGCAGGCGTTCCGCAAGGTAGCGTGCTCGGGCCCTTGCTCTATCTTCTGTTTACACGTGATGTACCCAGCGATGACGACACAACAATTGCAACTTTTGCTGATGATACTGCCCTGTTAGCGGTTGGTGATACGGTAGAGGAAGCAACTAGGAAATTACAAGTTATTGTTAACAATGTCAGTACATGGACAAAAAAATGGCGGCTCAAACTCAATGAACAGAAATCTACACATATTAACTTTACAAACAAAAACGTAACAAAAATACCAGTCATGCTGAATGGGCGTGAGATCCCTTACGCCAATACAGCAAAGTATTTAGGAATGACTCTTGATGCAAAACTAAGATGGAAGGAGCATGTCATTAAAAAAAGAGATCAATTAAATATCAAGTTCAAAAAAATGTACTGGCTGCTCGGCAGGTACTCCGATCTATCCCTTCACAACAAATTGCTTATATACAAGCAAATTCTAAGGCCAGCCTGGACGTATGGCATCCAGCTCTGGGGCTGCACGAAAAAGTCAAACATAAAGATCATACAAACTTTTCAGAACAAGGTACTAAGGAGTATTGTTAACGCTCCCTGGTACATACGAAATGATGACCTCCACCGGGATCTCAAGATGGAAACAGTTAGCGAAGTGGTTAAGGACTTTGCTATTAAACACGAACAGCGGCTTCATGAACACATGAACCCAGAAGTTCTTCGTCTATTAGACAACAGTAACGTCATCCGGCGTCTCGACAGAACGAAACCTCTCGACCTTGTAACGTGATGTGACAAGACTTGTGAGAAAGTGATCCTATAGAGTAGTTGCCATTGGGCTATGAACTCTACACAATGTCGAATATTGTATTAAAGTAAATTAACTTGATGGGCCAAGCTCAGTTGTTATGTTATGTTTCTAATAAAGAAATTTTGAAAAAAAAAAAAAAAAAAAAAAAAAAAAATTTTTGGTACTTCTATCTTTATAAACTTCTTTTGCCTAATATTTTCTTTAAAAATATATACATTTTTCAAATGTGACCAATTTAATGTACTCAAAAAGTGCTGGCCAACGGACTCATCCTTTCATATGAAAAGCTTGATTTTTGTTTCTTTGCGCAAGAACGGAATTTTTATCTCAATCCTAAGGATCCTATCGTCTGGAATGACACACTTACATATGAAAAAGCGCAAACATCAGGGATAGTGTCAGAACGCCTTAAACGGGTTTAATTGGAAAAAAAAAATGTCTTTTTAAATTTTTTTTAGCCATTGCATTAGATTCATTTTCTACGAAAATTCGGCCAAGTCACCCCCAGAATCTCACCTTTTTAACGGTAGTTATAGTCAATATTACTTTTATTCTGATGATTAGGGAAGAAAATGATGTTTTAATCATAAAAACGATGCAAATTATTACACAAAGGTTCATCATTTCTGTATCAGATAGCCCTGACCTAGATATGCTGATCACTGACCTATAATTATTACACGTAGATAGGTAGTACTATTGTTTATTGTAATTTATTATTATGATATATTATTAAACGTAATTATTAGACATAGACATCTAACTTGAAGAAATTAATGAAATCAAATCTAACATTCACAGTTTACTTTTTCCTCTATACGTAACAAGAGCTGATATCTAGGGTACAATAGTACATTGGAATCCAAGTATATCAACAGGGACACAGGTACCCACCAACTGAAAATTAATTAGATATAATAGAACACCTACCTGTGAGTCACTAGTCCATCTACCCCCTCCCCCCACTTTTGAATAAAAATTAGAAAAATATCCAAAAGTTTTGGACTACCCAGGGAGTGGGAGGTGGGAGGGGTATTGTAAAGATGTGCTTTTAGGAGAAATCGCGCTTCTTCGTGGTCTATCAGCTCCGATCCGAGAACGGAATAAGGTTTCGCGATTCTGGCTTCACCATCGTGAATGATGCTTGAAGTAATTCATGTTTGCTCATATGCAAAATGAAGTAATGATTTGAGTACGATGAAATCGGGACGGGACCATCTACAGCATAACCCGCGTATTCCCTGATAATTTCATCAAAATCGGATGAAAACTGTGGAAATTAGGTTCGTTACAAGGATTACACTTTGGCGCATGCAGAGCAGCTATTGATACGATCATGTTGAAATCGATGTGGGATGACCAAAATCGTCTTGTCCCAACTATCATCCAAATTTGAGCGAGATCAAACGACTAGGGTGTGAGAAAATGATGCTTATCTTAGTGGAATTTACGTTTGCGCATGCACATAGTTAAGTATTGATTTGATAACAGCGAAACTGATAGGGGATTATTTACAGTTTGAATTGCACATTCCTTGGAAATTTCATCAAATTCAGATGAAAACGGTGAAAATTGAGCGTGTTACAAAGATTTCCCGTTCACGCATGCGCAGCAGTGTTACGATTGTCTTGAAATTGATGAGCAATGCTCAAATCGTCTTCTCCCGACTACGCAGAGTGAAGTATTGAGGTGGTAACGATAAAAATGATGAGGTACCATCTGCACTATAGCCCGCACATTCCCCACAAATTTCATCAAAATCGGATGAAAACTGTGGAAATTGAGCTTGTTTCCTAGGATTTGCGGACACCCACAGACACGGAACGAAAGTTGTTTAGAATGATCTAAAACGTAAAATACGAGTGGACATTTTGATTTTGACGACAAAAAACTTCATCTCCCAAAAGTGAAAACAATGCTTCCATTATACCATAGACTCGGAAGAAAAAACGACAAAACCCTAAAATTAGACTCGAAAATTAAGGGTAAAATAATACTCTAAAATTGCAAGATGGAACTTTTGTTGAAAATGACTTGAAAAACCTAAATGTGAAGTATATAAATCCCAAGGGGAAAATCCTGTATATAATGTGTCTATCAGTATAGATATGTATCTATAGATGTAATTTATGTAAATCTATGGGCGTCCCTAAAATCGGGTAGGCGAGAGAGTTCGTTGACACCGGAGGCGTGGCGGCCGAGTCCCAGATCCCGGATCTAGGAGGCTGTGCTGTACTTTCGGCTTTGTGGTAGTGGGAGGCGGAGGTGCGAGAATTTGTTGGGCAGCTGCCTGAGTCCAGCCGCCCCCGCCCCTGCCCCCATGCCCACCACCCCCGTCAATATGACGCGTAAACTCCAAGTAGCCATAAAAAACTCCAAGTAGCCTACAATGCCTGCCTACGTTATGTTTTTAATGTTAAGGCACGACATTCCGTTTCTGGGCTACAGATACTTTGCTTACCCTTGAGTAAATATTTTATTTTTCGCCACCTGAAAACGCTATATTTAATCTTGAGCGGTTCTTTGCCTAACTACTTGGACAACCTGACCACGAGAGCTGCCTCTTCGAGGTCTAATATCCTGATGATCTCCCGCCATTTTAGTCGAACCATGGCCAGGTCCTTTGTGGTGGCTGGGGCTAGGGTTTGGAACGCCCTCCCATTGTCTGTTCGTGCGTCCCCTTCCATTGGTCGGTTTTTAAGCTATCTTAAGCAGCACCTGAATACCGACAATTTAATAACCTAATATTATGTGCACCCCCCCCCCCCCCCCTTTTTTCTTCCCCTTACGATGGATGCTTAATTTTCTTCCTCTCAAATTCTTCTCCTTTTTTTTTTGTCTTATACAGTTTATTGTACCTTCACCATACGTGGTTCATGTGACCCGCTATGGACAATATTTACATGTCTTTGGGTTAATAAATGTTTTATTATTATTATTATTATTATTAAACGCTTGAGAAATTCGATCGCAGTACTGAGGAAGGAGTGATACGTATATATATATACTCGGCCCTTCGGGCCTCCCAAGGGGCTCCGCCCATCGACCCCGCCAGGGGAGCTTCGCCCCCTTGGACCCTCCTGATCTATACTCGGCGCTTCGCGCCTCGCCGGATCTTTTCTCTTTTCTACTGTGTACAAAACGAGGATAATTTGCTATGCAATTCGTCTCACGAGAAAAAATAAAATTTTTCAGGCCTGGCCGGGATTCAAACCCACGACCTCTCGTTTCCCATCTCGGGACAAAAAACGTTACACAAAAATTGGACATTAAAAAAATTATTGGGGGTCGGCCTAAGAATTGCATAGCAATTAATACTCGGCGCTTCGCGCCTCGCCGGGGGGCTTCGCCCCCCTGGACCCCCTAATCTATACTCGGCGCTTCGCGCCTCGCCGGATCTTTTCTCTTTTCTACTGCGTAGAAAACGAGGATAATTTGCTATGCAATTCGTCTCACGAGAAAAAAAAATTTTTTCAGGCCTGGCCGGGATTTGAACCCACGACCTCTCGCTTCCCATCTCGGGACAAAAAACGTTACACAAAAAGTGGACATTTAAAAAATTATTGGGGGTCGGCCTAAGAATTGCATAGCAATTAATACTCGGCGCTTCGCGCCTCGCCGGGGGGCTTCGCCCCCCTGGACCCCCTAATCTATACTCGGCGCTTCGCGCCTCGCCGGATCTTTTCTCTTTTCTACTGCGTAGAAAACGAGGATAATTTGCTATGCAATTCTTAGCCTGAATCAACTTAGTTTTGGAATGTAGCCAGGTACGTAAGGAGAGGGAAATTGGTAGCTTGAAATGTGAACATTTATCACATAAATCAAGCGCTTTCCAACGAGTGGCGAACGATTTTGATGCGATGAAAACTGCGGAAGTTTCATTCCCCTAACTACGGCTGGGTTGTACCTACGTGAAAAACACTGAAATTGTGACACAATCTATAGCAACTACTCAACTACTCGGTTGTACGTGAAAATCATCTTCAATTTCGTCACGGACGTTACAAAAAAAATTGTTGGGGGTCGGCCTAAGAATTGCATAGCAATTAATATGTACACGTGTCTGTCCATACCGTCCGACATTCCTCAACGTATTATACAAAGTTATGGTACCTGCACAGCAATAACTTCCTTGTATTCTCTATTAACGAATTTCCTAAATGAAGTTACTAAAATGGCTCTGAAAATATTGTAAGTAGGTAATTTCTATTATCCTGTTTCCTCTTGGTTTCTATATTTTTTTCTTCGTTTTGAGGCATTCTGAAAATAATGTTAAATTTCAATGTTTTTAACGAATTTTTGTAAAAATTTATATTTTTTAGCAAAATATTAGGGATGTATTCGAAAGATGTTTTTCGACCATAAACTACAACATTAAAACTATGAACATAATTACGATGAAGCATATACTTGATATATAATATGTGCTTAAAAAATCGATAATACCTGCGAACAATGCTTAAAATCCACAATCTTTGTCTCCACAGCAGATATTATTTAGAACAAGTTTCCAAAAAATTTATAGTTAAAACTATTTCTTTGCGCTATATGTGCTCAAATTTCAAAACAATTTTACTTAAATATTGAAGATACCTAACCTATGAAAATTCGCTCATACGATAACCTTGGGATCGGGATAAACTAGAGCAGTGGTTCTCAATTCAACATTCAACAGCGACCCACTAGTTGAGAGCAGAGAGAATAGTCTAGAATAATCATTCTATACTCACTGGTTGAGAGTTTTGAAAGTGTTTGAAAATGTTTGTAGGTTGTCCTTGACGACAATACGACGTCGCGTCGTCGCCACAGACGTCAATCTTTGTCAAATCAGTAACAATCGAGTTTGGTATCGTTTTAAATAGTTTTCGCCACACAGAATGTGCTGAAACCACTATAAAAGGTTCAAAAGTTGTCCTTGACGGCAATACGACGTCGACCGTTGTCAAATCTCTAAATATCGAGTTTGGTATCGTTTTCAGTACCTAATTTTCGCCACATAGTATCGACTGAAATCACCACGAAACCTTAAAAAGTTTTCTTTGACGACGATCGTCGCGTCGTCGGCAACGACGATGGTCGTCAAATCAGCCGAAAAAATCGAGTTCGGTATCGCTTTCAATAGTTTTCGCCACACTGAATCTACTGAAACCAGTATAAAAGCTTTAAAGTTTTTCCTTGGCGACAATACGACGTCGTTGCCACAGACTTCAATCTTTGTCAAATCACTAAAAATCGAGTTTGGTATCGTTTTCAATAGTTTTTGTCACATACAATCTACTGAATCCGCTATAAAAGTTTTCTTTGACGATGATCGTCGAGTCGTCGGCAGCGACGATGGTCGTCAAATCGGCCGAGAAAATCGAGTTCAGTATCGTTTTCAGTAGGTACCTAGTTTCCGTACAATAGAATCGTGAATAAGAAGCGAAGTCTTTCAAACTTTGTGAGGAATCTGGTGATATAGTCGTATACTTATAGCTGTACAAACTTAACAACATTCCCACTGTCTTTCACTCCCTATCAAGTATTCACGTTCTTTTGCTCATATCATCCATAGCTAAATTGGGAAGTATAATGCATTCCAAAAGAAAGGATGAGTTCGTTGGACTGAATTTTTTGAGAATCGTTCTGGGAAAGAAAGATTGGTCATTAATTTTCCGAGTAGGGTCATTCAATTCATTGAACTTAATTCTATTTAAAAATCAACTAAAAATTCGCCCTTTTATTTCGAAAGTTTTCCTAATAATTCAATTTTACGGTTTAGGGTTGATCGCGAATGATGCTGAGAATCCAGGCCCAACTAGGCCCTCAAAGCTCCATAAACTTTGATGTAGTCCACGTCCATCCCTTTTCTCAACTGAGACCAGCTTAAATTTCTGTATCAAACCGAAACGAACGCTAAGTTAAGCATACCTACCGCTGGCAAGCTCCTTACTGAGGAGGTTCTTGTGAGATTTGACTTCTTAAATTTATTTGAATATGTATAGGTAGACATGCCGTTATTTTATTGTATACGATTGGTACCCAATCGTTCGCAGAATGTTGGAACCTCCTTGTACACCAAGAGACCAGCGCAGGCTGAAACGAAAATGGCATAGCGATCTCCTCATTACTGCACCACCCTGACCCTCAACCTAAATGTTCAACTTCTTATTTTCAAAACTGGTTAATTCATACCACCGATCTACTTTGTTAAACTTACTGTTGAACTGTTTGAACTTTGCTTATACTAATTTATTTATTGTCAACTCTAAATCATTGTGAAAGAAAAATTACCTATTTATTGTGCATTAGCCCTCCAGAGGGGGTGCTAATGCTACGTGTGCCATATTCTAATTTATACTTATACCGCATTTATAAGCACACTCAATAGTGGCCAACCACAATAAAGTTTCTTGTTAAATAAAAAATACTATTGGCCACTAGCTGACAGTCCCTAATTGTCTGTGAGAGTATTGTATAAATTAACTAGCAGACCCGTCGGACTTTGTCCCGCCTCGCATATTATTTGTACAGTCATGGTTACAAATAACAATAATTTTCAACAATGCGCTAAAACATTCACCCACTTTTTACTCTAGTACCTACTATTGTTCGCCCTCACTTTGGTTGAGATTGGTTCGGGTTCGCTTCACCTCCAAGTTGTTGTCATATCAACGCGTTGTCAATGTTGTTAGTTGTTGTCATATTATCCGCTGCGAAAGGCGGCCAGTTTGACGATAAAGAGTAGGTTTGGGAAAGATTCCGATAGCCTATCATCGTCCCGGTAGTGCCAGGAATCAATTGGAAAATGTTCATCCCCATCCTACGAACGGAGGGATAAAGTACACACAAACATAATTTCATTTTTATAGTTATAAGATGGTAGATACTCTTTTACTGTATAGCTCCTCTAGAAATGTCTGTGTTAATGCATTAATTTATTCTACTTGTATTATTATTGTAGCCATTGGCAAACTGGGAATCATCGGCTCCGTGAAAGTGGTATTGGAGCAGGACGGTACAGAGGTAGACGAAGAGGACTATTTCAACACGTTGGAGAAGAACACGAGTCTCATGATCCTCAGCTCCGACGAGAACTGGGCCCCACCTGGAAAAAGGTACACACTATTAGCACGTACTTACAGCACTTATATGTAGCACTCGGTACACAATCTTAAACTTGTTAAAGCAGTAGTAATGTTAAGAGTCGTAGTAAACATCAAGAATCAACAGTTTCATCAAAATTTTCCCGTTTCGTTTTATGTGAACACAACGCGTCTGATGACATAATCTCGTCCATGTCTGGTGTTGAAGAGTTTTGGCTTTTGAAGATAAAACTTTGTGTCAAGCGCGTTAAATTAGTTCATGAGTTTCTAAACTAATTGGCTACGACTAGCCTCTCTTCTACGTTCAGAAACAGTAACTCATTCTAGATGAGTGTGGATAATTTCTTAAATTCGATTCAGAAAGCTTCTGAACTTTGGGTCATGAAAAGATGGTGAGGGAATTTCGTTTCTGAAGGCAGGCCGCTTGGAACTGAGTTTTCGCGTGCAGCAGGTGCTAGGCCAAATGCATTCAATAACTGACCTCGCTTGAAACAGTGTCTTGTAATCTAATGAAGTTTTAGGATGTTTTGGAAGGCATCAATCCAACCTATATCTCACTCGCAGCAGGTTAATTGGCCCTAGATGTTGCGGCATGATAGTCGGTCCTCTTACAGGCATTTAGTATAAAACATGTTTTTGTATTGTATAACTTGCCAGCCCGGATACGCGATGAACGTAGCGCTGGAGCCAATTTCTTTCGCATTCTGCCGATTATAATGTATTTTTTCTCAAAATAGTCAGCGAGCTTCGGAGAAGGTAGTGGCTGTCCCTTTTTTGATTATAACATTATCCCCATCTGCTGAGTAATCCCTCATCCTGATTTAGTTCTTTTTCAATCTTTGATTATGAAATTTAAAAATAATCTCCTCTGGAAAAACTGGAACACAAATTTTACTGTGTTCGGACTTCGGAGATGCCCTCATCAGCTGCTTAAGGTTAGAGGTTAATTTATCTCCTATACTACCTACGGTGTAAATTCTGAAATAAATACTGGTTTTGCCTCTTCGAGAATGCCATTGTACAGGGTGCGGCAGAGAGGACGGATGGTTTTAAAAAAATCATAAAATAGTTAATTTTTACTCAAAAACAAATTTATTGATGCAATCAGGTTCGCAAGGAAATAGCATTTGAGACAGTCAAGTGTGAAAAATTACATCAGGCATATGGTGGCCGAAATTGTTGATGCAGTGCTGGAGGTGTTCTTGGGCGTTATCTCCAACATACTCTCTCAACTTAGGCGACTTCCACGCGAATTGCGTCCTTCAATTCGTCCATAGTTCGGGGCTTGTTCTCGTATACTCTAAGCCTGGAGGTGTTCCCATAAGAAAAAATCGCATATGGATAAATCTCGGGACCGAGGCGGCCAATGAACATCGCTAAACCTGGAAATAAGGCGACCAGGGAAGAGAGGGCAAATAACGTCCATTGATGCTCTGGCTGTGTGGGCGGTCGCCCCATCCTGCTGTAACCACACACGTCGGGTTGGAACACGTCGCCGTCGTAATTCAGGGAAAAAGAAGTTGGTGATCATTTCGACGTAGGGTTATGTTGGAGAGAGTCTATGCGAACTTCCAAGAACGCCTCTAGCACTGCATCAACGGTTTCGGCCACCACATGCCTGATGTGATTTTTCACACTTGACTGTCTCAAATGCTATTTCCTTGTGAACCTGAGTGCACCAATAAATTTGTTTTTGAGTACAAATTAACTATTTTATGCTTTTTTCAAAACCAGCCGTCCTCGTTGCCGCACCCTGTATATGGCCTGATTTTCTCATTGAGCACTAAGGATTTCCTATTGCTTCGCTATTGCCGTTAACGTTTCTTTGAATACCCTTTCTGACGAATTTATAATTGAGCTTTGCTGCTTTGTACTTCTGGGTAACTGGTGACAACTGACAAGGTTACCGCCCTACTCAGCTGGGGACGCTGTCCCCACTTGCTGAACTGCTGAACACGAATGACTGAACTTTGATCAGTTCTGTGAGTTCTGAACCTACCCCCCTCCCCACCCCATCCCTTGTGTTGTTCGGATAGTAACAATAACGAGATACTAATATCGAGCAACAGTCCATTTTGATCACAGATAACATAAACACAAAAGTTCAGTAATATTCAGCCATGCAATGTTAACTACATTATTCAACATTTGGCTTTTGACACTTTCGTTGTACCTAAATAATCGCAACTTCCCAAGTTACATTACCATTCGGAAGGGATTTCATTAGTCCGCCGTTTGCATTGAAGTGAAGGCCCCCTTGGTAATAGGTAGATACTCTTCTTCACATAGATAAATATGCTAATCACATCTAACTGCGGGTGGCTGTGTAAAAAAGAAAATTTAGTTTTCTTTTAGAAAGATTAGGTAGGTATCTACTTCTTTATTTAGGAATCTTTGAAAACCCTTGTACGGCAGTTGCCGGTTCATTGTCACTAATGAGTTTTCTTAATTTTGATTAGTAACATCATTAAAACAAATTCCGGACGGTAAAAAGTTCTAATTGTTTAAATTTGACTGATAAAGTAACTACCTTTGCACTGGATTGTTTAGCGTTATCCTGATAGCATCCTCCACTCATTCCATCACTATGTAATTCCTTTTAAAGAAATATCATAGGTATGAAATACGCTAAATTATTCAGCTGGTGCCAGAATTTCTTACAACGTCTGCAAATCGAGTTCGTTGAAGACACCAGGTGGTTCTACCTGCCTACCTTAAATAAAACATCTTGACTTTGACGCTGACAAATTCTTGAGAGACACGTGGGTTGCAAGTTGGCAGCTCCTCCTACTCATTTTGAACATTTTCCTGATTCAAGGTAGCACCGCTACAACTCACAGTAACAATTAGGAAACATATAACTTAGAAAAAATGTATAGTGTCGGCAAAAATAATAATTAATGAAATCAAGAATTGTAATTTGCAAATTCACTCTCTTCTAGTCAAGTTGTAACGGTTACAGAGAAATTTGTATCAGTATCGTAGTAGATGTCCCTGAATTCATTTGGTGTAGAAGGACGGGTTTTGCGTCGACCTATTGATATTGTTCAGCAAAAACTAGAGGCTCAACATTCGCAGTTATTCACTGCTCGGAAGATATATGGAGTTCCTCGTGCCCTTTTTCCTGTCTCACTGGAACTTGTGAAAAAATGTGAAAGCAGGGTTTAGTAAGATATATGTAGGTTGTTTCTCTTTTGTACTTCATATTCACATGTAAGCAAGTACCTGCATATCGTAGTTTTAGCAAAAACTTTTCCTCCACGCCTTGTTGGAAACATGTGAAAAATGTTGGTTTGCTTTATTAAATTCGTACTTGATCATTGATTATTTAATTCCTGCCTTCCTCGATATGTTTTATAAATACATGGGTACAACGGAGGTAGGTATTGCGGTTATGATATAGTTAGTTGAAAGGTATGTTGAAACTCGATCGGGTGATTTCACAACTCTGCCCACCGATCCATTTTTGGTTTATAGATGATTTGAGATTACTAGTACGATACTCTTTCTTCAAGAAACTACTAGTTGGAACTGTTCTGTTAAATAATGATTATTTATCTACCCAAATGCTGTAAAACTTACTCAGGGTTTCAGGGAGTTTCTGAGTGCTACACTAAGTTTCACTTTATAGTCATACAAGAAGCCCCATTGGCAATAGATTCAGGAATAATGCAGCCTATAGCTTTGTTCCAAGCGCAATAACTGAATTCTTTAATTCCTGAACTTGTTTAAACATACTAAGCTTTATTATTGTTGAGTAATGCATGCATTGGACATGCGGCATAAATTGGGCCTTCACCTGTAGATAGTGTATATTATTTTTTCATCTTGTATCATTCTTCAGGATAAATCTTCCCCTTAACCAGCCAATACCTGAATAAAATGTCCGATTGAACAAACAAACAAAAACATATGTTGAGAATCGACGTTTCTTCTGATTAACCAAAGGTGTAAATAAAACGCAGATTCCTCAGCATTAACCCCTCCTGCATTCTCTAGTGAAAATACCATAAAAACTTGAGATGACAATTGAAGCCTGGGCAGCAATAGTATTAACCATACACCAGTACATGTTGAATTTTGATATCAAGCGATGTAGAGCACAACTCGAAAGATGTCCTGGTCAAACGAAAATTAAAAATACCTTTCATCAGCATCGAATCCTCTGTCTCTAACATTAATCCAAATTTGAAATTCTGGCAGTACTGATGCCTTAATCAAGAATAAATGGCATGGAATGTTGCGAGTCGCGTTAACAAGGCAGTGCCTTGTATAAGTGCCACACTCAAGTGACTTCGTGGAACTTTTCCCGCATCTCACTCCAAGGTGACACGTTCGTAACCATGTCCTTGATGTTATCTGTCACCACTGCAGCTCAATATACCGCTTGCGTCAGCACATTCCTACAATATTTGTTTATCTTAGCCCACTAAGCCTACTCCATGGCCAAGTTTATATTAACCACCTGGACATACAGGATTATGGACATATACAAACTGGCAATTGTCACTGGGCATGTGACCCAGCCCCCTCCCCTCCGCTGCTTGATGACTAGCATCCTTATATCAGCTTAGCAACTACATTATAGCGTAAAATTCGGCTAGCTTGAGTTCACGGTTTCGTGTATGGCATGGCTCCATTTCTCCCTAAATTTGCAGCAGTTGTCCTCTTCTAACCTAACTTGAAAACCTTAGGACATCACGTGCTTCTAAGGAACGTCCTAAGAAAGTTATGAAGAGTTATTGAACTTTTCAATTTCAGAAATTCATTAGATACTTGGAATTATTTTGCAGCAAGCGTAGTACTCATAAAGCATTTTTATTCTTCATTTTCATTATTTCGGGTCGATTCAAGTTCAACATTCTCATTCCTGCCTTCAACTCCGTGCAAAAAGTTTCTGAACAAGTGGCGAAGGGAAATGAGTTATTGAACTGACATTGTTTTAAACTGAGATCCCATTTGCAAGGGTTCAATGCCAACAACTTTACAAAGCTCCCTGCGCTTGGAACAAAGCTAATAATGACCATTCAATCCTTTCACTTCTGTATAAAGGGTTTAAATAGAAGTAAACCTTAGTGCAATGTTTGATCTATGCAATGGGGAATTTTCATGGTTATTTTTCATTTGTTCAATAAAAATAACCGAGTGGAAGCTTTCCAAAAAGGTGCTGTATGATGGGTATCTGATCATTAAACTTTGAAATTAATTTGCACGATGACTTCACGGTTGGGGGGAACCTTCTGCTCTCTTACACAACTACCTCACGCCTGAACTTCCTTCTCATTTATTGGACAAACTAAACGATCTTTTGAGCTGAAAATCGGTTCTGTTGGGTTTCCAAGACTAGAATAGAATATCATTTTACTGACAGAAAGAAAATACAATGTGAAATGTATACAAGCCGACGGAATAAAAATGAAAAAATAAGTAAATTTTCTCCTGTCTACCAACCAAATAAGTTCATAAGAATTTGTGGCGGCTGGTGGAGCTGGTCTCAACCAATAACAATAATGTGATCTACACAGTTATTAGCTACTTGCGCAACGCTCAAACTACTTCAAAGAAAACACTACAGGTCAAATTCCTTTATCCTGCTCAAAACTCTTGTCCGAAAATGCACAAAACTACTGAAGTTGTCAGGATTAAATCTACAAGCATAAAGGAACAATAAAACTTTGTAGTATGCATTCTTTTTTGCACGTTCAGTATTAAATTTAGGCAACTGAATGTTAGATGATACTGCAGTACGTGTATGCGTGACACTGCATTTATGCTCAGGTTGAATACCAGTTTTATATACAATTAAGCACGATTGAAATAAAAATAATTGCCTCACATTGAGTACATCTAACTCTCGATGACGTAGGATAATGTGTACTCTTCCGAAGGGTTATTTCAAGTATAATATTCTGTGCAACCTGCAAGGATCCTAATACTGATTTACCAGCACTTCCCCATACGAAAATACCATATTTTAACAAAGAAAAAAATAATTAAGTAAATGGTTCTCAATTGCACAACAGATAGAAAATTTCGAGCTTCCTTAAAAACATAAAATAATTTTCTCAGTTTTGAAACCAAAACCTCAATATGGAAATTGAATTTCAAGTTATTATCAAATATAACTCCTAGGTATTTACATTTTTCAGCCAAAGGTAAGAAATCACAATGACAAGATTCTGTATTGTGAAAACACGAAAAGTGATGAAAAGCTACCCCAGAGAGGCCAGAGCAATTGCGATTAGAAAAGGAAAATCTAATTAACGAGGTCTTATCTATGTTGAGATTCAAGCAATTAATATCCATCCAGGTCTTGACAAGAAACGAATTATAATTAATTGTGCTAAGTAACCCTGGAAGATCTTTTCCTTAAAAAATAGCGCTAAATCCGAATCTGATGTCAAAAATGTGAAATTCCAACAGATGAAAGTTCCCCATTGTACTTCATCCAAAACTTGTATTCACATCACATTCCATAACGGACGCTCTCTACTCATTCTGTCCATTCTTTTGACTTGCCATTATCAGATTAGGTAGGTGGTAGGTACCTATAAGTACTAAGTTCTTACCTTTTTTCGAATTGATATATCATTTACTCTAGGGGCTGATGTGGTGAGGGTTACTACTTTATTGGATCATGAAGACATATGTCAATTATTCTCCTACGTAGGGCGCTGACCCAGGAATGATGCGGGATTCAAATCGTAATTACTTAGTCGATTACCCAAGGTTAAAAAAAAGGTTTAAGTAGGTATTAAGTTTTCCTTTCTACTCGACATTTTCTTTGATAACGTGTCCAAGAATATAAGTTTGTGTGTGCCCCAAGGGTCGTGCCATGTATCTCATTTGAATTCTCTTCACTGCGCTCAGCTGTTCTATACCACACACCGCCTCATCACTGCCTATATCCCCGTAAGTACTTTTTAGGAATGCCTCCTTCTCTTCAGACTTTTTATTTTTTGTGCACATGCTTCTCTTTGCCCGCATTCAAAACAGAGAGAGAATTGAATGGTTTTGGCGATTTACTGTGGATAAAATTGTGATATTTTTTGGAATGAACATGAAAGTATATGCGCACATATGTTCGTATTAGGCAGATGTTTAAATTATGACAGATGAACTACCGCTGATCTAACTCAAGGAAATTGGAATATGCTCGTGACAATGATGCTAAATTCTTCTTAACGTTGGCCTAGGAAATCCATTTTTTTCTTAAACAGCTGAAAATTTCGAACACAATGTAAACTACCCTCATTTTTGCAGAATATCAATTCAAACAATTGAATTGGGTAAATTTCTACATCAGACATTTAAATGTGCCTAAAAGGTGTTCAAATGATGAATTTTCTCTTTCAAGTTTGCTTTTAAAAAAGGATAATGGTTTTTAAGGTGCGACTATTTGTATATTTCTATCTGCATGCTTAGTGAACTTTTAAACACAAAACACCAACTCTGATAAAATATTTTTAACTTTTATCTGTGGGATTTTAATACTAAAAGGAATATTCCTACTAATAGTAGGAATATTAATAATAGGGTGAGGCATAGTGGACGGTCGGTTTACAAAAGATCATAAAATCGATGATTTTTACTTGGAAACAAATTTATTGACAGATTCGAATTCGTAAATGAAAAACATTTTCGAAAGTTGTGGGTGGAAAATTGCACCAGTTAAGTGTTGTCTGATTTTGATGATGCAGTGCAGGAAGCGTTCTTGGAAGTTCGAAAATCTTTCCAACATCGCACAGTGTTATCTTAGGGATTTTGGTGGAAAAAATTCCAAAACCACGAAAATCGATAGTAATGCATATTGCGGTTCCCCCCTAACCCCCCCCCCCCCCACCCTATCTAATAGTGTAAACTAATAGAAATAAGATATATAAAGAGAAAAAAAATTGTTTGAGGCCATTTCATTGATGAAGTTAGATAAAAATAATAAGGCAAGTAATTTTGGTCAAATAGATGGTAATTTTTCAAAAATGTTATTAAAACCCACGGATTATTCCATTTCAAATTATATTTAGAAACTAGGAAGGTATAAATGGCCGAATTTGACTCGGCTTTTATGTTTCAAGGTCATTTTTAAATAAAAACTCACCGTTTCAAATTATGCAAATTTCTTTAGAAAATTGAAGAAAATGAATATTTGCAGAGGTTTGCGGAATGAACGGGTTAAAAATTCAAATTCAGCATAAAATTCTGTATCGAATGCTTCTAGTTTTGAGACTTGAGAAACCGGTACTCATACTTTTTTAAACTGACAACTTCATAGGACTGGTTTTCAATATCCATTTTCTGATAAGAAGAAATGGAAATAAAGAATTAATATCAAAACTTGAGAATATTATTCGGTAAAACCTTTGGGGGAAACATCTCATTCTATGCCAAGATGATCAGAAGAAGGAGAAAAATTAATTAGATTTCAGAGGAATAATGTCCTTAGGGGTTCCGCACAGTAGTTTTCTATTTGGTGCGTTCAAGTATCTGCATAGTGTTACCCAGCGAGGGTTATTCCAAGTAATTATCATCGATTCGAAACCTCTACATACCACCCTGGATGGTGAAGACGTTTTTTTCGAAAACTTTTATTATGACTTTTTTCCACCTGAAACACATTAGTCGAAACACTGCATCGCTCTGTCAACTTAGGCGACTTCCACGCGAATAGCTCCCTTCATATCGTCCAGGGCTTGTGCTAGAATGCACGTGCCTTGAGGTGACCCGCATGAAAAAATCGCAGATTGTTAAATCTGGGAACCGAGGAGGCCAATGAACACCATCAAACCTGGAAATAAGGCGACCAGGGAAGAGGGGGCGAATAGGTAAAGGCCCATTTCCACTGAGCGCCCACCGTTCGCAAACATGGTTTGAGAACGTTCTTGAACATGGTGCGCGTGCTGTGGAAACACTCGGCCGTGCCGAGCAATTTTTGTGAGCAGCGTTATAAGGAATTTAGGTGCCCCCCCCCCCCTCCAGAGGTGCAAAGGGGGCTTAAAACCTCATTAAAAGGTAGAGGAGAGTAAAGAGCATCCCGTCAGAGAGATACCACTCCTACTAATAGCTTTTAATGAGCCATGTTCGGAGTAGATTGGTTTCCAGTCACCTGGAAAGCCCATCCAACGCCAAACCCAGCTGCTAAAACAATCGAGAACAGGCCGCGACGCCCGTTGTTTCATCACCGGGACGCCGACAGCGCTATCTCTGAAGCCCTGACGGGACCTCGATGGAGGTAACTCTGTTACAGCGTTCGTTCGTGCACGGGCTTGCTCCATCGATTTTGGATTTTCTGGGAATGCTCGTGTTCTTCGCGCGTTCTGTTGAAACAGCTTCTTGGCGCGAGCCTTTTCAGTTCCAGTCTGCAGTCTCCTTTTCCCATTTGCTCAGACTTGCGTGTTTCTCTGTGCCTTTATTTTTATTTATTTTATTTATAATTCATTGTAGTCTTGCGTTTCTTTAGTGTTTTTAATAATGGAGTGGGACTACGAAAAGTGTCTAGCTCTCATAGCTCTCTATGAGCAAAAGCCGGAATAATGGCAAGCCGACCATAAATTCAAAGAGGCCAGTTTCATCGTTTTTTCAAATCGGCGAGAAGTTGTGTGTAGTTTCTTTCCCCTCAGAAACGAAGATTCCCAAATTCTGTGTCGTCCTCTGCGCTTCACTTGAAGTTCCGATAAAAGAATTACCGATGCAGCACATACCGCTACCTTGGATAAAGCGGGTGCCATGATCAGGGAACACGTGGAAGGAACTTTCGGACCGAGACAAATGCGCGAGAACAACTGCTCGGTTGGTTCGGCGCATGCTGTGGAAACGCAACCGCCTTTTTGGCGTTTGCAAACGTTCTGCGCGGCGCGGCGCAGACCTGTTTGCAAACGATTGAGAACGGTGCGCACGCTCAGTGGAAATAGGCCTTAACGTTCATCGTTGCTCTGGCTAAGTGGGCGGTCGCCCCATTCTGTTGGAACTGCACAGTGTGTGGCACACACCTTGGGTTGGAACACGCCTTTGTTGTGATTCAGATGAAAAGAAGTTGTTGATCATTTTGACATACCGCTCGGTGTAGACGGTAACATCATTGCCATTACCGTATTCGGTAAGTAAGGGCCATCTGCGATGTTTTCCTGTGGGGTCACATCAAGGCATGTTCATACCAGCACAATCCCTGAACACTGGACGATATGAAGGAAGCATTCGCCTGGAAGTTGACAGAGTGATGTTGGAAAGAGTTTATGCGAACTTTCAACTACGCCTCCAGCACTGCATCACGAAATCGAATCTGTAAATAAATTAGTTTTCAAGTAAAAATTACAGATTTTATGATTTTTTCAAAAACCGTCCGACCTTTATGCCACACCCTGTATATCCTCCGTATATTTGAAAATAAAAACTCATGAATACTGGCTACGATCATTGAAATATATGAGATTCGTAGAGAGAACTTGATAGTTCGAAGGACTTCCTGTTTTATTATTTTGAAAAATTACGAAATGGCGGTGCGTTTTTGCTTCAACTCTATGTAAGAGTGAAATTTAATCCATTTTTATATTAGCACCCTCGAAAGCAGGAGTTTCGTCTTGATTGGCTAGAAGGGGAATACATCCACCTATGATGATCCACCAGTGACTTTCCCCTTGATTCGTTTAAACTTTCTCCCTGCTTCAAACCTTAACACTGATAGCTCCTTGACGTGGAGCTAACTATAAAGCTTATTATAGCTTGGATCACTCCTTGTGGAAATATCAGGAAGGAATCTATCACATTGTTCATCCTGTAATCCACGCAGAGCATAACTGAGATAGAGCACCGAATTAAATCAATTAAGTATGATGAAATTTTGAATATCTTACTCTAATCTGCAGTAGGCACTTGTTTTCTCCGAATCCACGGCTATGTTAATTTGGTGATCTGTATTTCTAATAAAATTCGTTGCGTTAGGACATCACTCAGTAGTGTTTTTGATCAGGGTGAAATAAGGACCTAAAACTAAATCCGTGAAATAATAGGTGTGTATGACAAAATGTTGGTCAGGCTGCTCAATCTTCAATTTTCAACCAAATGGCTTGGTTATTTTTTGTATTTTTGCAAAAATAACTGTCGAGTTTTGCTTTACGTCTCCAGGATTATGGGTTTTGCATTTTAAGAGTCTGAAAGCGAGTGTCAAATGCAAAATATTACTCTAGTAAATATGTTACTCTAGTTTTTTTCATCAGACTGCTCTGGCTTTTCAATGACATGGTTCGGTTCTTGTTCGACTGTTGAAATTGTCTGTGGTGCGCGTCCAAAATTTTGAATTTCGTGTTTGTGGGGCAAAAGCAGAAGGTCAAAGCCTCAAAAAGTGTGTTTTTTGACTCATTTTTGTTCAGGTTGTCCAGATTTCAATATTGAACTTATTTGCTTGGTTCTTTTTGGTTTAAAACAGAAAAACTGTCTAGTTGTGCACTAAGTTGCTGGATTTTTGAATTTAGTAAATTATGTATTGTAAAGGCCAAACACTCTCTCACAAAAAGGGAGGGAAGGGGTCGAACCCCAAAAAAGTGTGCTAGCTGTCCCGGCCTTAATTTTCAACTGGTAGGCGTGATAGCTGGTAGGCTTTTTGTTCGACGCGGAAAGCTTTTTAGTTGTGCACTCCGTCACCATATTTCGCTTCAGTGTGGCGTTAAGACCAAGCAACGTCAGTTTTTGCCATTGATTTTCCCCGTCGACCCTAATATTGTCCTCATAAGAGCCTGCTGATGGTGTTTCCCCTGAAATGAAGATTTTTCTTGCTTTTTGTTCCTCCTATTGCAAATAGGTGACATTTTGGCTCATCTATCATTATACCTTCTCAATCTTGAATGGTACCTACGTTAGGGGACTTTGAAAATACTCACAGGCACACTTACAGTGCATAGGTATGAGTGATTGTATCGAGAAGAAAAAGATTAATTGATTTTTATGTTAAAATGAAACATATTAGAAGATACTCCTATTTCAAATAACATGAATGAACCAACCGCTTCCTATACAAATACTAATCCTCAGAAAATCTTTTATTCTAAATATTCACACACTGTTTATCCACAGTACATCAGTTACCTTCTTTTTCAATCTGTATTGTTTATCCAGTTCATGTACTTTTCTATGGCGTTGACGATCCGGTCACTAAATGTGTGGCACATTAGATAGGTTGGCCCTCCTCCTCTTGAGTCGGGAGTTATTTCCACTACTCACATCATTGATTGAAACTGAACAAACCTCCCATTTTCATATTTCTCAATCGGATCCTTTATTTGTTGAACGTGTTTTCTAGTTGGTATAATCCCGTTACTTCTCCCTGCTCCATCAACTTCTACCCTTTTTTTTATTGTGACCTTTGTAATCAAAAATTCCTACTGAGAAATACTAAATTGAATGCAAACTCTCTTGGGACAAAGTACAAAGCTTTCCTACACTCGCTATTGAGGAAGCATGTATAGAAAAACCCCTGGAGTTCAAACTTGCTCGTCCTAGAGGGACTTCTGAGAGCCTGTCACTCTTCCATTAGACTTGTAAGTTCGATCAACGAAACCGTATCAATGGCAAAGACTACTTCTCCAAAATCAAACGTCAGCTCTCCCTAGCTGACAGCTGGCAGTGAGGCAATAATGGGTTGAATCGTTGAGCTAAAAGGCATCGTGTGAGTAAATAAAAGGATATTGCAGAGAATGTGACGGGTCGGGGTTGAGTTGTATAGGGTCTGTCTGTGCTGTATCGTCATGTGACAAACAGTATGGTATACAACTCGACCTTCTGGAAAGAAATCCTAGAAACGTGAGCTTTTTCCTCTCAAGAACTGGGGCTGGTTGGATAGGTAAAACTTCACAAATCTAGGAAGTTTGTCTGGTAAGTTAACTACCATATTTTAATAACTACCATATTAAGTGTTAGGTAGTCGGGAAGAGACACGTATGAATTATACATTCATGAGTAAAACAAAAATAGGTACGAAAGTACCTTAGCACTTACACGAACGAAAACATTTCGAATGTACGAATACACTGAAATAATTAATTAATAATTGTATGCACGATTGAGAAATCACGAGTAACAATAGGTATTAGTCCAAATCACTTGAAATTTGAGGAAATGTTCGTAAGATCAAATCAAGTACGAGGGTAAGGAGTGACGCGAATGCGTTACTGATTATTAACTTTCGGAAAATTCGAAAATCCACTTTTTAGTGCTGTAAATCGAAGTTGAAAACCATATTTGCCAGCTCCATCAGAATCTGCATATAATACCTACCTATATACTGGACAATGGACTCAAAAGTAAATTGTAAATATTCATAAATATCCACATCAATCCTGTATTGATTAATACGGAATCATACGATCCCGCCAACGTAAGCAGAAGACTACTTCAGATAGCATCAAGAGAACACTCAATATGGCTCATTGGACTAAATTCACAAGAATTTTGATTTTCAAGTACAGGTCTACAAGTTTGGTTTACTGAAATTAAAATTAGTTGGTTCAATTCAAATGAATCTTAAACATGAAGTGCCGAATTTGGTTTTAAGAAACCGCTACAGTGTCAAGTATCCATACACATTCGGGTTAGGTATTCATGGTATCGACAGGAGTATTGACATGGAATCATCGAATCGTCGAACTCAAGTTCCGAAAGGGTTCCAATACGCATGCGCGTTGTCTTTTACGACGATTTAATTTTCCATGGGCTGAAGCTTCCGAAAGTCAAGTTTCCACTTTGAGCCATCAAAAAGTAGCCACGATCCTACCGGCTGCTTTTTAAAACATGCTTGTCAATAAGACACTGATGATGAGTGATTGGAACATTGACATTACATGTAGATTTACCTATTTATTTGCAAATGTTCATGATTTTTTAGAGTCTTTTGAAAATTTGGAATAAGAATTACGGCAAATAATGAATTACATAAGTAGATGGTAAATGGTCGGAGATTAGCTGCGACTTCAACTAACTCTTCCCAGAAATCGGTTTTGTCATTCCTCTGGGTCATTCAGTTCAAATAGTTATATTCCTCAAGTTAATTTATTGTTTACAAAAAAGTAATTTATTTCTAAAATTCTCGTGTGTAGAGAAATATAATGACACGATCTTTAGGAACACGAAGAAACTTCTCAACACTTTTTAATTGATTCCTCTTATTATCCAAAACTAATTAAATCCCAATACTCGTTGTCGTCTCATTCGCCTGAGCCTGGTCCATACCCAACCTGATAAATTAATTAGGTGTCTTTGTGTTCAAATATTCAATTAGCTGTCGAATCATTGAGTTGGCATATTCAATTTATGAGGAACCATCGTACCGTTTGCCAATCCTCCATTTTAATGTCGTTTGTGTTCTGACTAATTGCTCTTCGATCTACTGCTCGTCATTGTTTTCCCCTGTTTTTCCAACCGAATGTTATTTTTACTCTCTAATTCACACCATCCGTTCATGTCCATGACCATTGACCCAGTGTCTTTTGTCTGACCTTTTCGGCATTGTTGTTCCCAGTCTTAAGAATAGTTTCCAGACGTCCTGTTGACATTTTCTCGTGCACTTATGTTTATTGCCTCAATATGAGAAAGCACATTATCATTCATAGCACGTAGGTAAACATATGTTTCGTATTCAAAGTAAGTAAAAATTCTCATGGAATTGACCACAACATGTACATACCAAATTACTGAACTTGATATACAGTATTATGTCCAATGGTAGATTTTCTCAGTTAGGGATTTTTTCCTTTTTCCCTAGAAAGTTTGTGAATGTTTGGATATGTACAAACATATCGTAGAATTTTGAATTTAAAGAAAGATGGGTATTGAAAATTCAATTCAACTTCGGTATAGTTTGAGCTGTGTCAATGGGTGTTAGAGATCATTTGATATAAATATACTCGTACCTACGATAATTCGATTTATGTATATCCACAGGGATAGTCATCTACTGTAGTAAAATATCAGGCCATGAATTGCTTTAAAGTGCTAAATACCTAATAGGCATTTGTCCGCTGAAATAAAGATATAATTGTTCCATTTGGCTTCCCCTTCTGTTTTAGCTTCTTTTTTAGTGTAGGTATAGGTTATTAAAATTAAATTATGTTTAACCATTAGGTTAGATCTTAAAAACATCTTTTGAACAACTGATGCCTACTGATCCTATGACTTGAATTCCCGTGGCGAAGGTGGTTAAGGCGTTTATGTTCAAAAAGGAGGTCACGGGATGAAGTTAGCTTCAATCCTTCACAAGATAGATACCCAACAGGGCAAAAATATATCCATAAACATGTCATAGTTTGCTTAGAACTGCTATGTTTTCCACAACCCTGAAAGTGGTGGGGATTCTACTCTGGTTGATTAGAATACAAATATCACTCAGAAGAACTTGGAACCCGACAGACTCAACTCCACTGGAGTACACGGAACCACCTAACTTAACAGGATAGGAGCTTTCGTTTTCCAGGCGGGAGATATTTTAATGTGATTGATAACTCACAATCTTAAATTGGTGTAGTTAGAGACGTTACACTGTATATTTCTTTGTGATTCTTCGTTTTGGTTGCCGCCCCATCATTAATTTTCTTTAATACCAACATTGTTGATGAAAGATGATGGAAATAGTACACAATCACAATAGTCACAATATTGAAGGACATGTTACCAGTCCGATCAAAATAGGTTTATCATTAATTTGGAAATTACGAAGATTGTGGGTTTACAATTAATTTGGGAATTTATATTTTCTCAGCAATATTTATGCAAACATATATTCATATTTGGGTTGCTTGTGTCACTAACTGAATTCATTTTGCCTCACGCTATTTCTGAAGACATTTAACCCAAACCCGTCTTATCTTGGAAGTTAGGCAGTATTGAGCGTGCGTGGTAGGTACTTGGATGGGTAAACGCACAGGAAAGGGTCTTACTTACTAGTAGCTTCCTTTTGTTTCGTAAGGGTACTTGCAGACTGGAAGAGCAACGACCGAAGCGTCGAAATTAAACACTGTTCTAAGAAGGCAGGTAGACAGAGTGAAGCATGGCCACAATGCGTCGAAGAAACAGCAAAGTGACGAGACAGCTTCATTGGGGACCACCTACTGTCGAATCTCTGAAAATTTCGCCGGAATCGGATGGAAACTGTAGATGCCATGTTCGTTACAAGGATTCGACGTTCGCGCACACGCTGCAGGTTACTAATTATACGATCGTTATGAAACTTAAGTGAGATAATCAAATCATCATTTCCCAACTTCCTTCAAAATTTGAGCGAGATCGGAAGAATAGATATGAGAAAAATGCGCTTGATGAATTTTACGTTCGAGTATGCACAGTGGAAACTATCAATTTCTGAGTAATGAAATTGGTACCTAGGGAATCATCATTAGACCAACCCGCTCATTCCCAGAAAATTTCATTTAAATCGCATAAAAACTATAGAAGTTCTTGCTAGGATTTCACATTCGCGCATGCCGAGCAGCTACCATTAATACGATCGTGATGAATTTCATATAAAACTTATAGATGTCCATCTACAGCCTAACCCGCATATTCCCTGGAATTTTCATCAAAATCGGGTAAAAACTAACAAAAAGTTATGCGTGTTGCTAGGATATGCGGACACACTGAAACACACACGGAGAGAGCGAGAGGGGGGGGGGGGGGGCAAAGTGGTACAAAGTTCTCTAAAATTTAAAATGCCAGTGGAAATTTTGAAGGAAAAAATGTTTCCACTATCTATAGACTCGGAAGCAAAATATACACACAAAAAAATTCACAGCGCATTCCTTTTCTTAAATTCTTTTGATGGCATCAGGTGATGATGATTTAGTTTATCTTTTATTCATTATGTACGTCCTGTACATGGTCATTGGTACCACGTTATATGGTTTGTTGGAATTAGGCATACCTACTGTAGATGTTTCAAATCGTTCCAATAATTTGATTCTACAGGTTGATTTTTTTTAAATTATTATTATTATGGGACTACAGGAGTTGAAGTTTTTTTTTTTTTTTTTTCAATATTCTTTATTGCACCAAGTATTACTTATTAACAATATTATTTTGAAAATATGGACTTTAATTCAAAACTAAGATACATCACTGAGTTTTGTTGATTATGGTGGATGTTTCACTTCACTGCTTTACAAGTAAGCAAGGTCGAGTGGTTTGGTACGCTTCAATCTTCTGATGATATCCCTTGTATCAAGGAGTTGGACAGCTTCCTCGTTGATGTGACATCTTAACCGCTGTAGGTGTCTCACAGCTTGTCGCTTTATAGCATCGTTTATTGTTTCGATCCGAAGCTCATGATGGAGACGTTCGTTTCGAAAGTACCATGGTGCATTGACCACCGTTCTTAGCACATTGTTCTGGAATTTTTGGATGATGTCTCGATTTGACTGAGCCGTACAGCCCCAAAGCTGAGCTCCATAAGTCCAGACTGGTTTAAGGACTTGGTTATACAATGTTAGCTTGTTCTGGATTGACAACTTCGACCGTCTCCCCATTAGCCAATGCATTTTTCTGAATTTTAGAAGGAGTTCTTCCTTCTTTTTCTTGACATGGGCTTTCCATCTAAGTTTGGCGTCCAGTGTCATGCCTAGGTATTTGGCTTCATTAGCATTCGGAATAACTTTTCCCATGAAATGTACCGGAATATACTCGATTCTCTTGTTGGTGAAATCGACATGTACCGACTTAGTTTCATTTATCTTGATTCTCCATTTTGCTGTCCACTTTTGTATGCTGGATATTGATTGATTTAACTTGTTGGTGGATTCAGTGTTACATTCTCCGACTGCCAAAATCGCTGTATCATCTGCGAAGGTGGCTGTGGTGTTCATTCCAATTTCTGGGAGATCACTGGTATAAAGGACATACAAGAGCGGTCCAAGAACACTCCCTTGTGGGACTCCTGCCTTGATTAGCTTTGGCTCTGAGTAGGCGTCTTCTTGCTTTATTCTGAAATAGCGATTGGTGAGATAAGACTGAAGCAGCTCAGCATACTTTATTGGTAGATTTTTGCGCAGCTTGTAGTTGAGTCCCTCATGCCAAACTTTGTCAAACGCCTGAGCGACGTCTAGGAAGACGGCTGAGCAGACTTTCTTTTCCTCAAGGGCTTGTTCAATTATATGTGTTATTCTATGGACTTGATCGATAGTGGAATGTTTCTGTCGAAAGCCAAACTGGTGCCTTGGGAACAGCTTACGTTCTTCGATTATGGGTACTAGTCGCTTGTGGATTAGTTTTTCAAATAATTTTGATAATACTGGTAGAAGTGAGATTGGTCTGTACGAACTTGGCTCCGTGGGAGGCTTTCCAGGTTTAGGAATCATTATGACCTCGGCAATCTTCCACAACTGAGGAATGCAACGGTGTTTTATAATTGCATTAATAATCATGGTTATTTTTGCAATGGCTTTACGCGGGAGATGCTTAAGGATCTGACCAGTGATAAGGTCGTAGCCAGGAGCCTTTTTTGGACTGATTTCCTTATCGATTATGAGCTTAATCTCTTTGATAGTAACGGGTGGAATGTCGACATCTTGATCAATACCATTTGCGACCTCTAGAGTCAGTTCATCTGTCATAGCAATGTTTGGAGTGAATATGTTTGCTAGGTAATCAGCAAAAATCGCTGCTTTGTCTTGATTACTCTTAGCCCAACTCCCATCGGAATTTTTTATGGGTGAAGCTTGTATTATTGGTCTTTTAAGATATTTGGTAGCCTTCCAGAGTGAGTAATCAGTATCACGATGACTTGTGAGTCCCATGATATAGTGCTCTTGGGTTTCTTCATTGATCTCCTGTGTCAAAGACCTCAGTTCACTTTCTGCCTTGTACCATTCTGATTTATGGCTGGGTACTCTAGTTACTTGCCATCGTTTTCTGGCCTTGCGTTTTTCTTTTATTGCAGTGACTATTTCCCGAGGGTAATTGATCCCTCGGAGTCGCCTTGTAAGTGTTGGTGTATTTTCCCAAGCAACAGTTTGTATACTGCAAACAAGATGCTCGAGCTCGTGTTCAATTTCTTCTGGTGATTGTAAGGACTTACTCAAGTCGATATGTCTGCATATTTCTTGCAACCTTGCAAGTTCTTGGAAACAACTGACATTCGTTTTTTGTTTCGCTCTCTGATGTTACCTCTTCGGCAGTTCGAACAAGACTACAGGAGTTGAAGTGAACCCTTATTTTGTGTGGATTAGGTGAGCTGGTTTGGAAGCATGTTGAATGTACGCCCGACTGCTACTTTTGGCGTCACAGGCATCATTAGCTCTCTTACAAAAGGAAAGTCAGAAGTATTTGATGATTTCACTCTAGGCTACTCATTGCCTCGCCCCCTAGAGTAGAGGGGTTTGCCATACGAGAGACCCTTACCTGTGCAGTCACCCATTCGAGTACCATCATGCTCGACGTTGTCTTACATCTGGGGTTTGATGGGATCAAGTTCATTTCCACGCCTACCCCTTATTGCTGATGTGATAAGAGTAGTGAATAAGCTTCAGTGGTCCTCAGAACTAATTTGTACTTTCTGTGGTTTGCCCTTGCTGCTTCTCCAGCTATTGCTAACCGTTGCAACGTGGATTATAAAGTGGTTATCAAAAGGAAGCTGCACTCCCCCTATCACACACTTCGTGCTCTGTAATGTAAGCAATCAGCCCTGGTTGTTCATCTTCTGCTTCATAATAGACCATCACTTTCCTCCAGGCTAATCATACTACTTCATATCATGTTTGATCACGCTCGTGAAAGTGAGTTCTGCTCATTTGCAATTCAGATTGAGGTTTGGGGTTATTTCATCTTTACACCAATCGCATTTCCTGGGAAACCGAGAGGATATTTTCCACATCTTACCACAAAACTGTCTTTAAACTGAAGTGAGAGCTTACCAAAAAGTTTCTATAATGGTGGGTCGATAGCTTTGTGGGAAACCTTTGATTAGCAGATTCCTTTTTCGCTTATTTCTTTTCTGAAATTGAAGACGGTTGTGATATATCTCTGTGATTATGAGATTACACTTTAACTAGCAAGCTAGTAGAGTTGTTATGATCAACCTACCCAAACAATGCGATTTATTTCGAAGAGTATGCTCTCAGGTGCCTCAAAAGTTACAAATAATTTAATGAGATCATTAGATATCACCATTTGTAAGATTTCACGTTTAGGGCCCACGCAGAAACCAACATGATGTGATCCTATAAAAATCGTATTTTGGACATTCTCTAGATACCTACCAAATAGAAACCTAAAATTTAAGAAAAATCTTTTGAATTACCAAATTTTGTTGACAAGGGTGTGTGACAACAGTACTCAACAAATGGACTGGCATACTAGGCACGATTTCTACAAAAAGTGGAAAGTGGAAAATAAATAGGTACCAAAATCATCATGCAATTGTTGAATCCCAACTGTCCAAAAGTAATCACAATTTTCCCATTTTGCTTCCGAGACTGCAAAGCAGCTTTGTTTTCACTTTCAAAATGAAAAAAAATTTTTTGCTCCAAAATCAAAATTTCCACTCGCATTTTGCGTTTCAGAGCCTCCTGAACAAATTTGGTTCCGTGTCTGTCTGTCTGTCCGTCCACATTTCTTTGTAACAGCCATAACTTCCACAATTTTGATCCGATTTTAACCAAATTTTCAGGGATCGTGCGGGTTAAGCTCTAGATGGTCCCCTATCAACTTCATCATGATCGAATCAACGGTAGCTTCTGCGCAGGCGCTAACGTGAATTCCTTGTGACGGTCATAACTCGGTCAATGTTGAACGGATTTCGGTCAGATTTTCAGGGATGATGTGGGTAATGTCCCTTGAGGTCCCATATGACAATCATCATAATTGCATTAGCGGTACGCTCTGCGCATGCGTGAACGAAATATTCTTGTTACGGTCCTTGCAACAGCCGTAATTTCCACAATTTTGATGCGATTTTCTTCAAATTTTTAGGGATCGTGCGGGTATAGCTCTGCATGGTCCCCTATCAGTTCCGTCATGATCGAATCAACGATAGCCTCTGCGCAGGCGCAAACAAAATTTTCTTGTTTCGGTCATAACTCAGGCAATTGTGAACGGATTTCGGTCAGATTTTCAGGGATGATGCGGGCAATTTCATTTATTATACGTACCATTCAGCTTCCAATTTCCCACCTTATTAATTCCCTGATGCCAGAACCGGTCGTTTCTAGTTTTCTGGAATTTAATGGTGACGTACTGTGAAGGTCACGAGGAAGCTCATGTGCCATTTCCTTGGCAGTGCATTTTAATTAACTTTAATGAGTAAATGACACCATAGAATATAAAATTGAATCTGTACACATTTTGGAAGTAAGTACCAAGTATTAGTAAAATACTTCTGATTATGGCCCATTTTGGGGTTACGGATTTATAGCCTGGCCGTAGCATGTGCTTCTCAGCATACCAGCCGAAAGAGCTTCATTGTGAGTTCGTGTAGCCTTATTAGAAAAGTGGTTCTCAATATGCCATTTCGGCAGGATTTTTCTATTGAGTTGATGTTTGGTAGGATAGTGTGAGAATGATCGTTCCATGTGCATGGGATTTGTTAGAATCATGTGATGTGCATACTTTTATTATTCATTTCTGAATTCCATAAGTAACCTAAAATTTTGTATTTGCTACACTGGTGAGGAGTTTTGATAGATAGGTTCCTGTTTTTACACCTAGATTCTACAAAAACTTACTTTACTTGTCTAACTGTGAATATTTGTCGAATTTAAACTAATCAAATAAAGGTATAGTTATGTTGCTGCTTAGCTTAGGTGGAGGGATTATTGGAGTTCGTACTAGTTGCAGTAGTTTTTAGGACATCCAGCAGTGAAGAAAGTCCAATTGTTTTGGTTTATTATTTTCAATAATTAACCATTGTAATCGATCAGCTGGAGCTCTGGGTGAAGCCCGTAGTTTCATTCGTCCCTTGATGTCCTTGAGAGGCTACCCATCAAATTCCGTTGTAATCAGACAGAGAACATAACTTTTAGCACAATCAGCTTATCAGAATGGAGCCTGTAAGGTCATTCGTCTCTTGTTATCTCAGAGAGGCACCCTATCAATTTTCAACGTCCCATGGATTTATTCTAATTTTGCGAAATCGAGTTTATTAACAATTGTCCGTGCGGAAATACCTATTAGTGAATCACTGGTCCTTAGATGCTTAATTTCATCTCTTAAATTGCTCCCAAGTCTACCTATAGGTAGCGGAAGCATTGTCGATTTTGAGAGATGGAAAAGTTTTAGTCTCCAAAAAATCAAACGGCTTTTTTTCTTTTCTTTTTTTTTACAGCGGTATAATTTCCTCTCGCATAATACCTTTTAGTCCATTCTGAAATCTTTCGTTCCGTGTCTTTCAGTATGTGTGTGTGTCTATGTGTGTATGTATATCTGTCATGTATCCTCAAATCCTAGTAACCAGCTTAATTTCCATATTATTCAACCGATTTTTATGAAATGTTCGTGGAATGTGCGGATTAGGGTGTAGATGATCCTCTATCAGTTTCGTTGATCCCAAATCAATATACTTGACTCAGCACATGAGCAAACGTAAATTCCATCAAGCATCATTTTCTCACGCCTCCGTCATCCGATCTCGCTCATATTTGGAGGATAGGTGGGAGAGATTAATTTAAGCATCTTCTAGCAATTTCAACATAATCCTATCATCAATAGCTACTGCGCATGCGCAAATGTGTATTCCTTTTAACGAGATTAATTTCAACAGTTTTTTCCGATTTCGATGAAATTTTCAGGCAATGTGCGAGATAAGCTGTAAATGGTCCTGTTTTCATACTTTTCAAATTATTGCTTCATTCTGCGCGTGCGCAAACGTAAATTACATCAAGCATCATTTTTTCACGACCTAGTCGTCCAATCTCGCTCGAGTTTGGTGCATAGTTGGGGAACAATGGTTTGATTATTCCATATTAATTTCAACATTATTGCATCATTAGTAGCTCCTGCGCATGCGCGAAAGTGAAATCCCAGGAACAAGAATATTTTCTTGTTTTTATCAGATTTCTATAACATTTTCTGGGAATGTGCGGGCTAGGCTGTAGATTATCCTCTACCGATTTCATTTTTCTCAAATCATTACTCCTTTCTGCGTATGCGCTAACGTGAATTACTTCAAGCATCATTTTCCCTGTTTCCTAAATGACAGGTTTCGAAGTTTTACGTTGTCTATATCTTGATAAACTAAGTATATTCTGCTATGGAGTCCCTAAACTGGGACAGGTTAGTCCCTAGAACTCAAAGAACTCGTCTGTCATGCTTCACGGACGGCTCCAGAGTCGTATCTGAAAACATGACCAGAACAGGTGCTGGAGTATACATACCTAATCTGGATATAGCTGAGTGCTTCACTCTGGATGCACACACCACTATGTTCCTGAGTGAGCTATATGCCATTATTAGGTGTGCTGACAGCTTAATAGAAAACAATACGAGAAGTAAACAAATAGTCATACTCGTACATACAGATAGCCAGGCTTGCATCAAAGCGCTGATGAGCCCGGTCACCACCTCAACAATGATCAAAGAGGCTGAAGATAAACTGACCAAGCTAGGCACCCAGTTGAATAACAAAGTGTATGTAAATTGGGTGCCAGATCACGAAGGTCATACAGAGAATGAAGAGGCGGATCGCCTGGCCAGGCAGGGGTCAGCTAGAAACTATTACGGACCGACCCTAGCCTTAGGCATAACGCGCAGCGCGTGTAAAGCCAAGGCAAATACCTGGACCAACAAAGATCTAAATGAGCTATGGAGAAAAGAGGACAATAGAAATAGACAATCTAGGTTGTGTATATCTGGCTACGAAAAGAGTAGTTCAGACTGGATTATAACACTGCCTAGAAAACAAATGAGGAAACGATAGGGGTCGTCACAGGGCATTTCAGCTTTAAGAGGACCCTTTTCATCATGTCCAAGGTATCTTCACCACTCTGCGAGTGTGGAAGAGGAGAGGACACAGCTGAACACTTTCTTTGCGACTGTGACAGATTCTGGAGATCTAGGCAAGAAGCCCTAGGACACAATACAATCGAAAGGGCTTCACTCAGAGACCTCGATTGAAAACAGATTAAGAAGTTTGTTGAACTGAGCAACAAGTTTAGGGACATAGCGCAGCCGTAGAATCCCCAATTTCTAAAGGGGCCCTTTTGGGGAAATATAAGCCATTAGGCCTGAGATTTCTTTCTACGGAAGCCCTATGCAGTCAGTCAGTCAGTCTGCTATGGAGTTTTCGTGATCATTAAAACCATTTCAATGATCTATACATTTATGTTATTTTCAGTTGGTAGGTACCTACTTACATAAATATCGTTATACTGAGAACAGGGGGACTATTAGAGTACAATTAGATTCACTAGAACTCAGCTTGCACAAAACACAATCGAAAAACTATGTTAGTCAAATCCTTCATCTTCAATTCCACCTCAACATTTTTGTCACAATCATCCCAAATTATCTAACCTGATCCTACATATTTCGATTGTTCCTACAGATTCGTGTGTAACATACCTACACTTTGAAAGTGTGCTTACGCCCTATTCTATGAAAAATTCGATGTTATGAACTTTTAAATAAATACTTCATTTTTCTCAAAACTGTGAAAAGACATGTGCAAAAACAACCAGGATAAACGCCCTGTTATTAAGTAATGCATTCTTGTGTAGTTATTTAATAAAACTCACATCATATCCATATTAACGAGCAAAATGGTTAAATTTTGAGGCACTTAATATATTATGACGAATGCATTATAATGTTGGTGAAGTGACCACTTTGTTTCGTTTGACACCCATTTTTCTGGATGGTGTTCGAGAAGCATTCTGAATCGTGTGAATAATTTATATTCTGGGGCTACTAAAACAATTCAACAGCATGGAACCAGTGTTACGTTCAGCAAAAACTTCTGCAGTCAGAGGTTCGATTAAATTGACCTCCGTTGCTGAGTGGATAAAGACGCCGATGTGTGAGCTTCTCGTATAATTTGTGGGTCATTACGTTGAGCACAGGACAGTAACACCCAAACTTTAATACGTAATCCCTCTCGAGCCAGATTATACGCATCACATTCCCTGACGTAGCATCTTATTTAGATTTAGCAATAGAAAAATTGGTCCCCACCACCGTGCCCCTACTGGCGCCCAGGTGTTTTTGGACCTCTGAACCTCTTCGTACTGCATCTGTGCACAATCTGTCCAAAATTCAAGGTGGCACCGCACTTGGTTTCGGAAATATAGCCATTTGTAATTTCCCCTAGTAAACGGTTCGCCCGGTGGGACTTGTGAAAATTTTGAAGAAAAAAAATAGAAAAAAAAAATTGTCCTCAAAAATTCATTGGAGCGTTCGTATATCTATGAAACGGATGAAAATGCAGAAGTAACTTGAGAGTTCACTTAGCAACTCATTTTTAGGTCTATTTTCAACTATTTCCATTTTTGGATTTAATCATTTTTTTCAACTTTCTGGACCTCTGCACCTGCATCATAACACTTAACTTTGAAGAAAATCGAAGAAAAAAATTATTGCTAAAAAGTATTGCTAACGTCTCTTGGCAATATTTTCTATTGCTGGAATCTATTGCTAACTTCACTCCTGTTCACTTCTGCACTCACTGATTCAAAACAGACGTGATACATTCTTTCATTTGCTGAGCCTGCACCCAACAGTTTCACCCCCTCATTCGTCCAATCTCAATTCAGCCAAGACGGCTGATATTTGACTCCGGGGCGGAAAATCAGGGAAAACACCCATAGTTGAAGTGGTTTCATCAAATTGGCCTCGATAGCCGAGTGGATAAAGGCGAGGTCTTTCTCTGTGCTTCTCTCATGGCTTCAAGGCATGAATCCGAAATTTGTTGAGGCGTGTATATGTTTTGGGTCATAACAACAGAAGGAGTAAGCACGTACCCTAGGAAGAAGTAGAACTTCTTTTACTATAGTTTTCGTTTTCTGGCTTAGTGTTCTAGCCAGTGTTTACTCTATTCATAGATCGTCTGACGTTAATACTTGTGAATACTCATTCCTTCTATAATATTACCCTTTTTTCTCTTGAAGATGGTAAGAATGATATCAGTTCTTCTTCCTTTGGCGCTAAATCAGTCTTTCTATGTTGACCCTGGCCTCTTGTACGGCTATCCTCCATGCAGCTCTATCCTTTTGCAGCTTCCTTCGGATCCCTGATACGGAGCTTTCTCATGTCCTCATGCACACATATCTCTTACTTTCTCTAAAATCCACCTCCTGAATAATAAGAATGATATCCGCTGCTGTTAATGTTTCCTAGTAAAAATAAGACAACTTGTGGGTGAAAGGAGATTGGGGTTCCCAGACCCCTAGTCTCGTCTCAAAAAATTACTGTGAGACTCCTTAAAATTCAGTCCCCTTGAAAAAGTGAATTTTTGTAGTGAACCAGTTACCGCTACAAAATATCCGTCAACTACTCTTTTTATTTTCTTAACTCCCCAAAGGGCTATGGGAAAATTATGTAATTGATCGAATTGACCGTTTTTCTCGTCCTTCCTCAAAATATTCTCCTTGTCCCAAACTAAAAACATATCTTGGCAGTTCAGATAAATCTTTTATGAGTTTTAGTCTTTAATAAAGCATTCTACCTCCATAAACGTCATAGGTACACCAATTTAAGTTATGAGTATTGTATTAGAGTTAAGTATATTCATAATTGAGAGGTGAACAAAATATTTTTTAGTTTTATTCTGTCTTTTTCTCCAGTCGACTGATGAATTTGATTTGTCATCATGTATATGAGCACACGAAAAGTACCTTCCATGCGCATCGTTGAATTTTGAAGGACTCAGAAACTGGTAACCCAAGGAATAGATCATCAGGTGAATACCCTATTCAAAATTACAATATCAGAACCTCCAGAATGAAGTTTTGATTGTTTATGTTTCAGAAAAGTGCACCAAGAAGGCTGTGGCGACGAGACTGACGGAGGCCGCGGTATACAGGGTCTGCTCCAGAGGCTCCAATCTGACATCGGCCAGGTATCACTACTGGGAGGCTGTGAGCTCGAACTTCTCTCGGACATGGACCCTGACAGTCTCACGGACATCGTCCAAGACAGGTGTGTGCATTACTTGTCCTCAGTTAAAGTACTTTCAAGGCAAATGAACAGAAGTCGTACAAATTGTAAATTCTGTGGTTCCAGCAGGAGTCCAATAAAGTTAATACTAGTTTTTATTTTAACCTGCATGTTTCACTTGCTTTACCAAATAATAGTCATTTCGTGGGAATTGTTGAAACGCTCAATTTCCACATGTCTAAAAAATCAAAATAGCTTTATCTTTTCTATAAGGGTGTTAATTATTTGGAAATTACTTCAAAATTCATGTACGAAATTATCTACCGTTCAAACGAATCATTGACTTTAAGTTGAAAATGAAAGTTTTAAGGGATCCGCTCATTAGTGTTACATCGAGGCCGTATCATACGCTCGCAGAAATTTTGCAAATTCTCTCAATTACTGATGAGAAATAAGCAAAAAAGGTCAAAAATGTACACTATTCATCGTGACACCAGAATTAATAATTACAAAATCGAATGTAAACATGGTCCTAGCCTCATTAAATTATATTTAAAAAATAATAAACATATATTCTGTATAAATAATTCTGTTAACATTCCTTCTTGATGACATGAAGTGGGTTTGTTTGGTTTTCACTCTAATTCTACGTGCTGCTGTCTCACTCAATAAGTACCTATTTATTTCGATGGCATAAAACAAGAGCCTCCACAATGTAAAATTACAAATTGCAACTTAGGAAAAACGGGGTCGTGGCTAAGCCAAGGTAGAAGACAACCCACTTTTCCTTGTGTTATACGTAATCCTTTTCCTTAATAATTAATAATCCCTTTCTTTATAATTCTAATTTTAATTGAGATACCCTAATGTTTAAGGAATTAAGACAACTCTTTTTAATATGTTGTTTCGCTGTTGATTATCAGTATTTTCAGAAAATTGAAGTTTGTGGTAATTTCCCAACAAGAAGCTGACAGTCATCAAGTATCGATCACACAAAATTATATATAAACAGTTTACTTAAGCTGAAGTTTAGGAAAGTACGTACACTGAATATTTTTTAAGAAAGATTCAAAGTTACCATTCCAAAAGTAAGCGTGTCTCTAATTTGTCGCTCAATAATTGATGCAAGGTCTACTGGTTTGCTTCAACTATGAATCAGTTATTTATTTATCAATTTCTCATTCAGCTTAAGTTGATTTCAGTTCGCCGAACCAAAAATTGAAACTGTAGGTACGTTATAGCTTTGTATAGCAGCAGGAAAATACACGGGATTTATTTCAGGACTGGTCTTATGCAGATGTGGGTCAACGTTTTAAAATGGAAACATTGCGCTGCTACTCTTATGAATCATTCTGTTCTCATTCTCTGGAAATTCAAATTTCTTATATGGGGAAAAGACCTGGATCAGAAATTATAATTCCGAATTTTGCCGGTGAGAGGATTTTATTTTCTGCTATCATACTTGTTCTACTATCCAATATAATATAACTAGTCGACCGATCTACAATCCAAAAATCCCTAATATGCAGTACTGTGAACTTATCTGCTGATGTAAATATGCCAGTTAGAATCCAAATTTTTATTTTTTTCGTAATCCAGGTCCTCTCCTATCTTGGAGTGTAGACCAACCAGTCCCAGCCAATCAGTCCCAGGCTCAATCCGTTGGAGTGCTGTTTCTAAAGAGAATTTATCCTAAATGAAATTATGGACATGAGTACGAACTCTGTCGAGGTATCAAATATTTTTGGGTCGTTGCAGCTTCACCAGGAAGATGCATAATATAATGTCTCAAATGTGTAGGAGAAATCGCTTGCTCGCAAGCTCAGAAGACACAGTCCAATCGCCTGTCCACTCAAATATAAAACAGAGCAAGAGCAATATATAAAACAGTTGGAATATACTGGGTATATTTTTGAAACTATTTTTACGTGCAGGACAACTCCTGCAGTTTAATTTGTCGACCTCCGTAGCCATGTGGTCTAGAAGGCGACCTTTCTACAGAGCTAGGACAGAAGAATCCAGTTTTTCTTCCAATTAATTGAAGTCGTGTTTGGGAGTCCTGAGGCAATGTGCCTCAGCACCCTCGATGTCCTTCATAATCACCAAGTACCCTCTTAACGCACGGGTCGAGGCATGCGTTCTAGCTCGCATTACCAACTATGCAGGTTGGTGCCTGAGTTTTTGGATATCCATAAAACTCTAAATGCCTAGGTACGTGGAAAGGGACCCAACCTCTCGTCATATCCCACAGACCTCTACATCACTTCTGCAGAATGGACTGCTTGTTAGGGGTGCTGAAACCACTGCCCCCACGAATCCAACCTCAATCTGGGGAGCAGGTAGTTGGTGCTTTGACAAAGTCTGTGCACCTGTAGCCTGGGGCTCCCCACGCCCATGGTACCATTTACTGAAGAAGGCGCCAAACTGCTCCCCTCCATCAAGGCCAGAATGGTCACTAGCCCTTGTGACAGTTCACGTGAGATCCAAGAGAATGCGCGTCCGTCGTCGCTCTCATCCTCGAGTTCGCTGAGCCGAGAACCGGAAAATCATCCTCGAGTTCTAGTGGACTGTCACACCCCTGCTGGCCCCTTTGTTTGGCAATAGATGAGGATCCGATCTAGAACCGGGCCCGGGTTTCCAAAATCATTTTCTCTGAACATTCAGCATTAATTTCTTATATGCTATTAGTACTAGTTGTATCTTTTATGGTACTGTCACACCCCTCTCTCTCTCTATGTAGTGCGGATTTAGGCCCCATTGCACCTCTGGGGCGATCAAAGTCTCGTTACATGGCAGCAGAGCGTGGTTAGGATTATGTACGGCTGACGCCTAGTAATCCGATCCACTATTTTAGTGGGTGTTAATGTTTCAGAAGACACATGGCCCGGGTTTCCAGAAGGAGTACCCATTGTACTCCCTTGGATACATAAATACATTCATTGGTTCTTGCCTATTAATTTCTCAATTTTTCCCCTCATATTAGTTCTATTTTTCTTACTTAATTTCTTCCAAGGGCATTGTTCCCGAACCCAGGGCATCGTTCCCTATTTATTAAGTCCCCAAAGTGGGCACCTTCCACTGTAAGTCTCCAAAGTTGAGCAAGTTATTATTCCCAGGCCATAGTTCCCATTTTCAAAAGTCCCCTAAGTGGGCATCCCTCACTTTAAGTCTCCTGGTTGAGCAAGTTATATTATTCCCGATTGTTCCAATCTTTGATTGGGGGTTAACTACCTAATGAATACTTCATATGAAGATTCATTGACAATCCATCCTGTTTTAATTTCTCTTTTTTATCCTCAATCGCCAATGCAGCTATTTATTAGTGAGCATCAGTTCTCAACCAGTAAACTATTCCATGTGGTTTACATACTTGTTCCTCAAACAAGTATGTTTTTAAAGGGAGGAGTGTGACAGTTCCCGTGAGATCGAAGATAATGCGCGTCCGTCGGTCTCACGCCGGGCGTCATTCTTGGAATGCTGTGTTTGGAGATAGATGAGGATCCGAGAACCGGAAAATCACTGAACATAGCATATGTGCTATTAGTTTGTATCTCTTATGGTACTGTCACACACCCCTCTCTAACTCTCTGTAGTGCGGATTTAGGCCCCATTGCACCTCTGGGGGCGATATAAGTCCGTTACACCCTACACAGAGAAGAACTTTCTGTGCCTATCGCTTTGTCCTCGCCTGAGAAGTCCCACAGCTCAACCATTATGAGTGTGTGAGGATGGGAGGCAGTACCCGATTCACTACCGGTTTGGATTCCCTGAGGATTCCTAAGGCTGTGATTGGGAACTATCCCGCTCAATGTGCTACCACTTTATCTTGTGAAGGGGATTCTAAAGAGGGTTACAAAAGCCCTCAGTGAATGTCTTGTGGTGCCCCAGGTTGTTGATTGGCTCCCTGACTCTCCACTCATTCCCTACCACCTCTGAGAGTACTCCCAGCCAGGGAACGAATGGCAAGAACTGGTAAGAACCTACACCTAGCTTAATACCACACACTACTCTAACCTCAGTTATAACAGACCTAGGACAGGTATAAATTCCAATTCTATTTTTTATTATTACGCAACACCGGTCGAGCCTGATTGCAAACATAAAATTCTCTGACTTAGCCGTTTGTTATCAAGTTTTTCTGGATAAAAATCCCAGCCAACAACTGCAGAACCCAGCAGTTGGGCCCATTGTCGTATCCCCGATTCACCTGACGGTAGCCGGTATTTTACACCAGGAAGTCGTTACCTGCTAGAAGAGGTTTAATTAATTGGCCTCGGTAGGCTCGTGGTTTATGAATTTGAATCCTGCAGAATTATTCATTATTTGTATAACTAGCTCAATCTCTGCCACTGTGGTACTTCTCAAGTTAGACAAGACTGTGAGACTAAATTTATAAATATTCATGGATATATTAACTGATTGTTGGTTTCTTGGCGTGAAAATACTTCAAACTTATTAATTTGAGGAAAATGCCGATGCATTAGTGAAATGTCATTGAAAAAAATAAAAAAAAAAGAATACCTTAACTGAAAGTTTAAATCTGTCTTGCAATAGTATGTTAATACTTTACTATCTAAATGTGTTATTTTTTCAGAATTTGTTAGTTGCGTAACATGTATTGTCTGTACAGATTCATGATACATTGTGTTTTTATTAGCGCAGATCGACAAATCTCTCATGAACACAAGGCACGGCGAGTAATGAATGTCTAGATATGATCGATGTGTAGTACCTAAATCAAATACGATTTTCACATTTTCATATATGTACAGCAAAACTGTTGTTTTTTATGAAGGAACTGTATGTTCAGTTAATTGATTCTTCTCTATTCATCGTACACTGGTACATATATCACTCATCATCATTCTTGCTCCTTAGCTTTTTGACTTAGGCAGGCGTTTCCGTATCTATCGTATGATCCGATTTTATTCTTCGCTATGAGTTTTCTGGTTTTCATTTTCATATTCGCTGCGTTGGTATTTACTCACTGTTGGTACCTACGAACTTATGGTAGCAGCAAATAATCCATATTTTCGATGTGGCGGCTGACTTTTGACATTTTATGTCTTTGCTATGGCACATAAACTAAAAAACGTCACGGAAAATTGCTCACGAAAATATTTTGATGATTTCCGCTTACAACCGAGTCGTTGCTAGGGAAATGGTACTTCGTCGTTTTTCATCCCACAAAATTCATTGACCATTCGTTCGAAAGCTCTCGATTTATCCAACCATATTATGTTAACTACTGCGAAGTGCGTGGCCAACAAGCTGAGTTATGAGCAAGGTTATTTGAATAATTGTGTACACTCAGGTGATCATTCTGAATAATTGATATTGTGAACATGATTGCCACCGCTTGTTAATTTCTGATGATTTCATTGAGCTGGTGTTTCGATGATTTGATTCATAGCAGGTGATCCAAATATTGCGAGAACGGTTTGATTTGTGAAGCGGTGGTTAAATCATTTTAATGGTAATTTCTATGCTTTACACTCTAGGAAGCTGTAATTTCGTATGTAGCCTCTTTAGGACATTTACTTGACGATGCCCAGGTTCCGGATCAGATGAGTGGCTCTTAAAGCTAATTTCTATGTTTTACACTCTAGGATGCTGTAATTTCGTACCATGTAGTCTCTCAAGCACATTTACGTGACGATGCCCAGGGTCCGGATCAGCTGAGTGGCTCTTAGAGCTTGCATACGAGTCTGCAACACATACTTGTCTTCAACTAAAGACATAAAATATCCAATGTGTTGCAGACTCGTATGCAAGCGTTTTGTTATTGTTTTTATGCCACCTTTTTCTACAGGAATTTTACTGACATTTCACTATTCAATAAATATTCCATTTGGTCCATCAAATCAGGTTTATTTTTACGTTCTCTTCTGCATTTTCAACTGGCAGCGTTTAGACAGTATTTATAATCTTCTTGTGGGTGGTAGAAAGCGGGAGAAAGAGCCTATCAAAGGACAATCTTGTCCAGGTACTGAATATCTACGTCTTTCCTTCATTATCACACATTCGTTTTCTTATCTCTTGAATTTACTCTGATTTCTCAAATCTGAATGTGTGATTATATAATGTTTTGAAGATGTATGTAAGTGAGTCCTTTCCTTGCTGCCATGAAATTATTTTGAAAGTTGATTTCTCTCTTATTAAACATACGAGCATCATTCTTTCTTTGAAGTGCTGGAAACATGATCCCGTACAAACTGTTTGCTCACCAAGTTTTTTTTTTTTTTTTTTTTTTTTTTTTTTTTTTTTTTAAGAAAAACAATTGTTTGTATCGTGATTTCCAAATTTCCAATCTCGCCACGATTTCCAGGCACATCCAATGCAGCTGGGATAAGAAACAGCTGTCTCCAACATTTGTGAGGACTCAAAAGGATCCTCCTGGAAAGTATAACGAAAAGTGGGCAACTAAAAGTAAATTGACCTGCGCAACTTACTGGTTTTCCATGTTATCTCTGATGTGAAATGGGTGCCTTCGGTCCAGACCCACATTGACTCAGTCCGGAATAGACCCTATCCCACATGATCACGTCGGTCCCATCACCGTTTTGAAGGCGAAAGCTCGGATATTGAACATCTGTATATTCGTGGTTTCGTCATAAATGTATCTAGATCTCAGTCATATCAGGACACAGTCATTGATCACATACACTATAGGTCCTTCAGTCTTCAAGGTACACGTGTGATATTTGGCTGAAATTCTCTTTACGTAGCTGTAAAAAGAAATGGTCTGCTGCCGGTGTTTGGAAATGAGGTTGGTTATCCATCTTTGCTTTTTAACATTTCTTGACCTTGGGGTTACAACCTGGGGACAATTTAAAAATTAAATAAATGTTCATTTGGTTGTGATAATTATTCATAGAAATCAAGGAAACGAAATATATAGGTATCTCGTTGTAATTTTCCAATTTCGAGTTCACTTCGCGTTGAATCTACGAGGGCATCCGCGAAAACATAAATGTTTGGGTGGGGGGAGGTAAAGCCAACCATTCTTTCACTCGACTGGACCGGGTCGGATATCGCCCTGTGAAATGGGTTTCACAAGCATCTTCCCTAATCAACATGACATGATCTTTGTATGTGCTGTCATTAATCTACTTTTCAAATGGGATTTCAAATTGTGTACTTACATATTATACAGGGTGTGAACGTTAAGGGTGGACCACCGGCCAGGGGTCGATTCTGGAGCTCATTTCTGATATAAAGTTTCTCTCAGAGAATTCTTTTTAATCGCTTAATTTCCGAGTAGTTCATTTTTAAGCTTTTTTTCGTTTTTTCATCCTTTTGTCACTAAAACGACCACAACTCTCTTAATTTTCCGTATAAATTCAAATTTGAGGGTACCGTTAGAAAGAGCATTAAATACAATCAAACCTTATACCACAACAACGACAACAACACAAAACAATCTACACGATACAATCTAATCTTTAATCTTTTTTAGGAATTAAGGTTGGAGACATGAAAGAGCCCCCTGAAAAGAAAATTTTACCTAATTTGGGGAACCTCGAGTTTTTTCAATCGGGAATTGAACTGTGAAAACCAATATTTTTTCAAGGTGCAGCAACGTTAAAAACTGCGCCAAAATCTCACCTTTCCATCGGTGTAGTCAATTTTACTTTTACGTTGCTAATTAGAGGAGACAATTTTTTTTTTTTTTAAATTTATTTATTATTATTTTCATTTTTTTATTGGCTTTGTAAAACATACAGCCTTTACAATTTCAGTATACATACATTTATATAGGTTTGTTTTACAATCTTGAGATGTTAATTACATTGTGTAAAGTAAATGATTGAAAAAATTGTAAAAAGTATAATTAATAAGTAAAATATTCATATAAACTGAGGTAAACTTCTGTGTCACTTGTCACGAGGATGGAGTCGAGGTTGTACGGGTGAAGAATTTTTTGGTTGATCTCATCATTAATCGTCTATGGTCAGAGTGAGTTAGATGGTCCAAGACTAAATGCTCTGGGGTCTCCAAAATATCCCCACAAAATCTGCACTAAGGGGTGTCTGTTTTCCCGATTCGGTGTAAGTATGAGTTGGTGCTGCTCTCAGTCGGGCAATGATCTTGTAATATTGCTTTGGCATTGGTTGAGTTGTTTAAGCAAACCAAGGTGTCCAGTTCGATGATGGAAACGGTTCTTTGTAACGGCCACCAATGACCGTCTGGTAAGAGTGAAATTCCCGTTTCCAGTTGATGCGCAGGTGAGAAGTAATGAGACGTTTCAGGTCTGATGGTGGAAATGAGTGAGATGGGGATGGTTGGGGGAGGGCAGTGGATCGTCAAGCTCCAGCATCTGCTATCGCGTTACCTACTACTCCGATATGGCCTCTCGTCCAGCAAAAAACAACTCTCATTCCTACTTCAGTCAAGTCAGCATATGTTTGGAGTATGGATGCCTCAATGTTAGTGAGATGAGATCTCATGTTGACGTTCTGAAGCTTTGAGACAACATCTTGGAACCTCAAGAACAACAGACTGTCTCTTACGCTGCACTGAATATGAAAACCATAGTAAAAAAGAGTCGTTACTGTAGGTCATGTCCCGAAACAGGTTATACAAACAACGTTATTTCAGATTCAGCTGTACACAATTGAACATGTGCGTTGATATTTTTCTTGGCAGGTCCAAGATAGACAAGTGGTACGTAAAATACATATACGTGTATAGTTAGGACATCAATGAATCTCTGAAAAATCCTGTAGCGACTTCAAAACCATTAAAATAAACGTATCCTGATGAAAATATGAAGAAATGAAAAAAGATACAGATAGGATTGAGGAAGATTGTATGCGTTATGACATGAAACTTTAGTTTCAACAGAATATTATATCCCTAGAACTCCTCACCGATATGTGAGTGTGGAATGGATGATCTTGATCTTATGAACAAGATAAGGTCACCCTTGGTCAACATATCATCGGTAGGGCATCTATAAAGCTCTCTACACAGTTGCCTATTCCCGCCGAGATTGTTAGCCTCGCAAGCGCACTGACGTATGGGCGGCACTGGACAAGTTTGATGGTAATGAAAAGCTGAGCCATACACACACCGGCCAACGGTGACTGGCTGACAAAGGGAACCATGAGCCATGACAACTGTTTAGCTCCGCTCTACCTTGTCAACTTCGTTCTCCTCAATTTGTTTTATGAATCTGGGCTCCCGGAGTACGATTTGATAGATTTGTTGAACAACTTTATCAATTTCCTCGTTCACTCAATCCGTATTACTAATCTCTACAACATGAAGGTACGCTGAATGTACGTCAGTTAATCATAAAATGAATCAAACACAATATGCACCTTATGAAAACACAAAACTAGTGGAGGATGTACCTACATTTATACTTGTATTTATTGATGTATTCTACACGGAAAAAGCTTGTGTGAAATAGACTCTCACAAAAGGAAAAAACGCTGCAAATTATTACACAAAGGTTTATTATTTCTGTATCATACAGACCTTCTACGTAGAAAACTGACCGTAATTATTTAGCCTCACTTATAGTATATTTACTAGGTATCGAAACTCGGGGCTTCCAATATTTGGTTCACTCGTTCACTGCATTACAGCTCCAGGACCCCATAATTTTACGCTTTATAGTAAAGTTGAGGAAAAAAAATAAATGGGGCCGTCTAGGGACACCCGAAGGAAGCGAAGCTTTATATCATAAAGCGTAGAATAGAATTATGAGTATTTTCATCAATCTCTTCTAATTGGAATTAATTTCATCACACTCTCTCTCTCGCCTTCCCTCCCCTCCCTTCCCTCTCCCCTCCCCTCCCATCCCTTTCACTCCCTCCACCTCCCTCACACTCCCAGCGCCCTCCCTTCCCTCTCACTCCCTCTCCCCTCCCCTCCCACATTATTGTGGTTTATTGAGGTTTTCCTCTCTTCTTCTAATTGGAATTAATTTCATCACACACTCTCTCCCTTCCCTACTCCCTCCCTCTCCCTCCCTCCACCTCGCCCTCTCACTCCCTCCGCCTCGCCCTCCCTCTCACTCTCTCTCCCGCCCACCCTCTCCCACCCACAAGGCGTGCGCGCGTTCATCAGTCTAACACTCAAAGCCTCGAAAAAAAGACACTTTTTCGCCCGTTTTTGGCCCATAGCATCTATGCGAGTAAAGCGATCGGGATGGTTAAACGTTAGGACCAACTAGACCCCAAATGGAGTCTATGGGCGAAAGAACGGGTTTTTTTAGTCAATTCTTAGGCCTTTTATGGCCCGGATGGCGAACGGTGGACGGACATTTCAAATTTGGATTCTACGCACCTTGAAACGTAAAGTGACAAAGTTTGCGGGGGGGTTATAACAATTTTTTGCTACACGATCACATAGGTTTATTATTGAAAATAATAAACCAAAATGGTCTCAAACACAAAATGGGCTGAGAAGCTATGGGTGAAATGAATGAGTCCCGTTTGGATGTGTATGCTCAAAAACGTGCGGGCGGTGACTACTGGCCCTTTGATCTTTCGAGGAAAACCGCGATGGAGGCGATTTCCCGCACAGCTTTTCACGGACCGGGCTTTTGCAGGTTTTTTTTTAGGTTTACTATTGGCAGTGCACATTGTGGTCTAGGCATGCTAAGCATTGAATAGTGTAGTGGAGCCTTAAGAGATCAGAGTGGAAAAACGTCGAAGAAATTCGTATAGGCACTCGTAATCAAGAAGGATGGAATTTAAGCTTGATGCTCGCTCCTACAAAACCAACAACCACCGATCAATTGTTTGAAATTAAAAAAATAACATTAATGACCCATGAATAATTTCTACAGTAATTGGCCCCATCATGCAATTCAAGTCTTTTGAATCTCTTAAACCACTTGAATTATCTCATTTTTACATCGCTTGTTTCAACACCATAACAAACATTAACAAAATTTTGGTTAATTTTTAATAAGCTGAAGTCATGTGCAGAAAACACCTAAGATCAACAAAAAAGACAAATTTTCAAAAGAGAATATGTTGAATAAATCTTCATGGATGGCAAACATTTATTAAAGAACTAGGCAGGCCCTTCAAGTTTTTCCCATTATCTTTTTTTACTTTTAAAAATAACTAAGATGATTCTTTTTTGTAATGATATAACCATGAAAACCAAATGTGAAGAGGTTTTTGAGCAATCAGTTTTTCTGGGTACGTATAATTATTTTAGAACTAAAATTAGTAAGAAAAAGGAGGCCTTAAACTTACGTGTTCCCATTCAGCTCTGAGCTGGAACAACTGTCGGACATGGACAACGAAAATCTCGCGGACATCGTACCAGACAGGTAGGACTGACCCTCTCCCTGATATCACCACCTTCACCGAATTCTGAGGGTTAAACTAGATTTTCTATTCTGTATAGGTTATTTATTTCAGTGTTTCCTTTTATTCGCATTTTTTATTGTGCATGAAAATTTCTGCAACTTTTTCAACCCCAACCTCCCTGTCCTGTAAATGGTGCATTTTTTTAAGTGTTGAATATATTTCACTTAGGCTGACATTCGCTTCCAACAAGGATGTGTTCTTTTAAATTTTAATCAAAGCGGACATAATGAACAAAGAGCGGAAATGAATTCTGCTTAACCTTACAACAAACATATCCTTTTGAGAAACCCGTGTTCATCTCGAACATTATTATAATAGCCAAAAAAGTGCACTTTCATATTTAAAATAACAAATTGCTTCTCACATAACACGAGTTTCTTCAAATTTTGAACAAGAAAATAACCAGACTTGAACACCTAAAGTTCCCTTTTATCTCGACGTAACAAACTGCACAATTCAGTACGAACAACATGCATTTTTTCTCCGAGCCTCTGTAAAACTAAGCTCAACGCAATTTTCCTCCAAGCGTTTTTTCTGTCATGCATTCGTAACAACATGACGTTTCCTGTGTGAAAGCAGTCAACAGAAATTCCTATTCACGTCATAACTAACTGCCTTTCATTCCTGATGATCTGTATTGATGTTGCATTATACTAAGCAGTTTTCCTTAAATTTTTTCACATTTTCGGTCTGAAAACACCATGAGTACATTTTCAAGAAAATTAAGAACTATCAATATAAAGAACCTGACTACCTATTTGAACTTACTGCTCATTGACGTAGATTGGTTGGAGTTTTTAGAAAAGGGTAGTTATTCACAATAAAAAAGATATTGTCAGACCCATCACCATTTATTAACTATACTGACTGATAATGACTGTGTCATCTTGAATTGACAGGGTGGCCCCTAACTGGAAAATTCAGGGAAAACCTGGAATTGTCAGGAAATTTTGCTTTGGGAAAAGACAGGGAAATGTGAGGGAATTTCGCTAAAACCACCAAATGTCAGGAAACTTTTTAAATGAAAACTTGGTGTAATCATTTAAATCGTTTTTAGGTATATTATAACTCCTAAACAGTCAAACTTCAATAGCGTACTGTATCGTTGTAGGTTTCATAGGTTAGTTATACGAATGACAAAAATAATTATCAAGATTTGTGGTTAAACTCAAAAGTAAAAACGCTACAAGCACATAAAAAGTGAATGGATATGCCATTGGCTTCCCTGGTAACTACATCACCTAGAGTAAACCATTTTTGAGAAAAATCAACTGAGTATTGAACTAGGGAGAAAAAACCCAGCAGAGTTGTGGATTGATCCAGTAAGGGTCCCAAAATTAGTTTGTATACATAAGGTAGGACTTCTCAGGAGGGTTACGGAGTAAGGAGGGGGAAATTGGCCCATTGGAATGTGGAGTCATGTGTTATAAATTCACCGAGCAACTTTCCAACGAACGATTTTTTTGGGATGGGCTGACTGACTGATTGCATAGGGCTTCCGTAGAAAGAAATCTCAGGCCTGATGGCTTATATTTCCCCAAAAGGGCCCCTTTAGAAATTGGGGATTCTAAGGCTGCGCCTTCTTGATCTTGATCTGTTTCCAATCGAGGTCTCTGAGTGAGGCCCTTTCGATTGTATTGTGTCCTAGGGCTTCTTGCCTAGATCTCCAGAATCTGTCACAGTCGCAAAGAAAGTGTTCAGCTGTGTCCTCTCCTCTTCCACACTCGCAGAGTGGTGAAGAAACCTTGGACATGATGAAAAGGGTCCTCTTAAAGCTGAAATGCCCTGTGAGGACCCCTATTAGTTTCCTCATTTGCTTTCTAGGCAGTGTTATAATCCAGTCTGAACTACTCTTTTCGTAGCCAGATATACACAACCTAGATTGTCTATATCTATTGTCCTCTTTTCTCCATAGCTCATTTAGATCTTTGTTGGTCCAGGTATTTGCCTTGGCTTTACACGCGTTGCGCGTTATGCCTAAGGCTGGGGTCGGTCCATAATAGTTTCTAGCCGACCCCTGCCTGGCCAGGCGATCCGCCTCTTCATTCTCTGTATGACCTTCGTGGCCTGGCACCCAATTTACATACACTTTGTTATCCAACTGGGTGCCTAGCTTGGTCAGTTTATCTTTAGCCTCTTTGATCATTGTTGAGGTGGTGACCGGGCTCATCAGCGCTTTGATGCAAGCCTGGCTATCTGTATGTATGACTATTTGTCTACTTCTCGTATTGTTTTCTATTAAGCTGTCAGCACACCTAATAATGGCATATAGCTCACTCTGGAACACAGTGGTGTGTGCATCCAGAGTGAAGCACTCAGCTATATCCAGATCAGGTATGTATACTCCAGCACCTGTTCTAGTCATGTTTTCAGATACGACTCTGGAGCCGTCCGTGAAGCATGACAGACGAGTAAAAGTAAATTAAATATCGAGTAAAGTGGGATGGGAAATCAAGAAGTTATACTCTCTCTGACAACGGTTGGTAGTAGGTGAAAAAAAGCGTGACGTTTTTTGCTGTCGGAAGAAAATTTTGAATTATCCCCAGAGCTAAGAAATTCATATAAGGAAAATGTACTTCAACTAATAGCTTCTGTTCAAATTGAGAAACCATAACATATTAAATAAAAAGTCAGGCAGCATGATCGTATGGGTGAATTTTCGTAAATTGTCGTATTACATTTAGGTTAAATTGTTATGATATTTGAGCATTTTGAGAGCAATGGAATTGTTAAATATAAGTAGACTACATATAAGTAGTCTGTTTTTTTCTTTAAATTATATAGCATTAAAGGTAAATTTGAATTTGATATTTCTTGTCAGGGAAATCTGAAGTTCGGCCAGGGAAATTAAAAATTCCCATTTGGGGGCCACCCTGATTGATTACTTTTCCTGTTTTCCTATCAATTTGCAACTTTTGAGAAAAAAAGTCATCATGATGATTTACATTTTTAAAAATCGTTAAATCATGTCGTCTTCTTCTGCATTATGGGGGAAAGTAATAATGAAACAACGTTGTGCAGCATCCACGGACCTTCAAAGTTTTCCTATTCAAAAAGGCACCATAGAAAATTGAGATTCGGTTTTTTCAGGAAATGTTAACCTTTGTTTTTCAATTGAATATCGGTAATCCCATAGATTAAAGAAAATTTTGTTTTATTTTTGTTTTTAAATCAAAAGATAAGATCAATCATCAATTAATATATAAAATTCTGCCATTTTGCCACTAAGCTTACCTTTCTATAATGAGTAGTTATTTTTATATGATTTTTAAACATTTTTGTCACAATAAGCAGTGTGCTTCCTTTCAGATGAGAAGGGTGCAATGATGTCAGACATATGATTTAGAACTCTCATAATGTTTCAGTTTTAATCTACCTACCACTTCTGATTTTGATGAAGTACCCTCTGAAATTATCGTGATCTAATTGACAGCAGGATTACTCAATAAGAACTGTAACTTCAGCATGTCAAATATCCAGCATCTGGGCATGACGAATCTTTCAGGTACCACCGAATGCATGGAGGATCACTTTTCTGAAGTTAAAAAATCAAATGCTGTAGACAGAAAACTTGAGCTTTGAAAATTTTCAACAAAATGAATGTCAAGGTACAGATCGAATCGAATGATTCTTCAGCTCCTATGCTGGTAGAATAAGCAAAAACCGTTTACGTTTGGATAGAAAAACAGACATGCATGTGTCACGGGCTTAGGTACCCTCTAGGGGCCTGAATCCGCACTACATAGAAAGAGGGGAGTGTGACAGTACCATAATAAATACAACTCGCACTAATAGCGTAATGTGCTATGTTCGGAGAAGATGATTTTCTGGTTCTCGGATCCTCATCTATCGCCAATCACAGCATTCCAAGAACTCGAGCATGACGCGATCAACCCGGCGAGAGAGCAATGGATAGACGCGCATTCTCTTGGAATTGACGGGAACTGTCACACATAATGAACGAAATCGTCACAGAAACAAAAGCTACGGTCTTGGGAAACTTGAATTGACACATGAGATCAACTGATACTTTCGCAATTTATTTAGGAATCACATTGTCGTTGTTGATTTATGCCCTTATCACTAAATATCAAGATGCGTTTAGATTTAAATCATAAATAGTTTAGAGTCGTCAGTACAGTTTCAGCAGACTCGGGGATATCCATGAAAGTTGAAATGTTTTGAGTGACACAATATGCTCTAGGAACATTAAAAAAATTAGCGATGTTGTACAACGTCATCATATTCTAGTCCAACTATTCACAAAACAATGGTTTCGAAGAAAGCGATAGCATAAAAAGAAGATTATAACAAAATCGTTCCATGTACGGAAGAATTATTATAAGAACCGATTCGTATCCAAACCTCATCGAGTGAACGAATTCTCCCGTATATCAACCTACTGTTACATACAAGGAAAACGCCCACAGTCAAAAAGGTTTGATTAAATTGAGTCAGCTTCATAGCTCAACAATGTTGGTGCGCTGTTTCTAAAGAGATTTCTTCTCATAGAAATTTAGGACAAGAGGTCGAACTCTGTTGAGTTATCAAATAGTTTTTTGGCCATTATGTTTGGCGCACGTCAGTAGAACCCAAATTTTATTACGAAATAATTAATCCCAACTTATAAGTTTGATGAAGTCAAGTCTTTCACCTACCTGGGGAGCTTGGTGACAAATAGGAATAAAGTACAGGATGAGATATGCTCTCGAATAATGGCGGGCAACCGAGCATTTTATGCCAATATAAAACTCTTCAGGAGCCGTGTGATCTCCAGGACAACAAAGATGAGGCTTTACAGATCCCTGGTGCGGCCTGTGGTCTGTTACGGATCTGAGGCTTGGACCATGAGAGCTAAGGATGAGAAAAGACTGTGGGTATTTGAGAGAAAGATTGTAAGAAGAATCTATGGTGCAGTCAGAGAGGGTCAAGGTTGGAGAACTAGACAAAATGCAGAAATTGATGTATTGTTAAAGCATGAAGACATAGTCCGATTTATCAAGGCTGGGCGCATCCAATGGCTAGGGCATGTTGACCGCATGCCAAGGGGGGCCTGCCCGAAAATGATGCTGCGAGCTCGGATGGAAACTAGAAGACAAAGAGGTCGTCCTCGGAATCACTGGCTTGATGAGATCTTAAGGGACCTCCAGGTGGTGGGGATGCGGAGGTCTCAGGCGGATGACCGCACCCGGTGGTGGAGAGGTGTTTGGGAAGCCAAGGGCCACATCGGCCAGTAGTGCATTGTAGTTAGTTAATTAATCCCTTTCGAGCCAGACTGTAACATCACATGCCCTGACATAGCATCTTTCACTTCGTCATACGTCCGACCCCAAATAGCCGAGACGGCTGGTATTGCACTTTGAGGAAATGTTACATATTCAATCTACCTCAGTAGTGCAACTTGGTGGTGCGCTATTTATAAAGAGACTTCCTCTCAAAGAAATTAAGGACATGAGTTCGAGCTTTGTCGAGGTATCAAATATTTTTTGGTCGTTATAATTTAACAATTTATTATTTCTTATTGATACAACAACGACCCTATTAATCCTCTATAGTGAACGTAAAGTTTTAGTCCATTTATATCTACTTCAATCTCTTGTCCCATAGGAGTAGGGGCAACAGGAGTGGGTGAACAGTCTTTCTCAAATTTATATAGCAGCTTTTCTGAAGAAGGGGTTTGCTAAATTATATCTACATCAATTGTCACTTCTTCGCTCCATGTCTGTATAATCATACACTTTGTCTTCATGTTGTCGTTTTGTGGGTGAGCATCTTGGGCATTATGTCTTCTTTTCTGGTCTAATGATCAACATGTACACACACCTTCCTTCATCAAGATTATTCAGATCCAAATTTCCAAGTGCCAGTAAGTTGAGATAAAGTGAGTGGAAAAACATTGTGGTGAAAAAAAAAATTTGGTCATCATGAAGTTAGGTTAACTCGTGCAAGTGACCCCGAAACATGCAGCATTCTCGACTTATCTTTATGCGGAATATTTATTGCTATCCAAGAATTTTCACCTGAAATCTCTACAGATCAAAGCTGCTTACAACACAGCACATAATCTGATGGAATTATAAGTGAGCAAAGTGATGATCATAAATTAAAACAGGATAATAAGGCGATTTTAAAACACAAGTCGACACTTTTTAATCGACCTAGGAAACCCCACCCCAGTCATTAATCAGTTTGTTTACGTTTCAAGATGCGTAGAACCCACTAACGGAATTTAAAAAATTCGTCCGTCTGCTTTGTTACGCTCCAGGAAAATAACTATCACAGTCGAAGAGGTTTGATCACCCTGGCCTCATAGCTCAGATTGTTAGAGTGTTGCAACTACGGGAAATTTCCCGCAGTTGTAACGACGCGAGTCGACTCCTGTCGATGTATCTAATATTTTTGGGCCGTTACAGTGGCGCAGTCGAAATAGGACCCAAAATCATACGAAACAATATTTAATTAAATCCCTCTCGAGCCAAAAGACTGTAAACATCACATTTCCTGTCGTTAGCTCCTTTCACTTCCTCACTCACTTGAGTCAAAACACACCGTGACAATGACCTCGCTCGACAGCTGACTTATTCCAGCGAGCATCTGCTGAGCCAGCGGCCTCCAGTTTCACTTCGTCATTTGTCCGACCCCAAACAAGCCGAGACGGCTGGTGATTGATTCCGGGGAAATGTTATGCTTCAGGGAAATAACTCTCACAGTCGAAGAGGTTTGATGACCCTGGCATCATAGCTCAGATCGTTGGAGTATTGCAACTACGGGAAATTTCCCGCAGTTGTAACGACGCGAGTTCGAACTCCTGTCGATGTATCAAATATTTTTGGGCCGTTACAGCTGTCTGAAGTTTTTCTACCAAACTAGTGGACCAAACATGGGTCAAAAATCACATCTAGTTGGGCATCACTTTCGATTAACCCTAATGGCCTACATCTATGTAGATAGTTCTGTTTTTGGATAATGTGCCCACCTGTTTGTGGATGTACATTTGGACTTTGTTGAATAAATAACCTTTGTGCAAACATTTGCTGCAGCTTCGTACTTATTCCATAATACCAAAGTAGGTGAAACTCGGGTGTGACATCATAACTCAAATTACTGGGTCTCTACAAATTGATGTATTTTAAGAGTAAAAGAACTATGGTGAGCTTCAAAATGAAATTACTTCATACAACTAACGAAAGTGCACTTTCATGTCAACTCATGTCATGGAATTTCGTTCTAACTCTTTGTTTGAGGCATAGATTCTTACAGCCATCAAAATTTTGTGTGACGTGTAATACCTATTGGGTTTTCAGATGATTACTAGTAAAAATATCTTGAGGTGTTTTTTAATCTACGAATACATATTTTGTTATTTTACGTTACATACTTACTGATTCCATTATTTATTATTTGCATTATTTAGTTCATGAGTTAGCTACTCAACCTCATTCAACACTTAATACCTAAATAATTTCCTTGTACTGTATGAAATGAATGTAAAGCATTTCCCAAATTGCTGAGATTGTGGTGCTGCCAGAGAATTTGTACTTATGTCGCATTGTTGTGTTTCTCTGATGCTCTTCCTATGTCCTTTAGGGGTTGCCTCGTCTTAAAGCTGTTTGTACTAGTTCGGTGGCTGTAAAAACGCTTCTATACTTTCTGAATGACAGCCTCCATTAGAAAAATAAAATTGCAGGTCATTCATTTCAACAGGCAAACGTCGAGATGGATTGCCACTAGCCACGCATTAGATAATTAGCTGTTTCTGGTTTATAGAAATTATTTGGTAAGACGGTCTGGTAGTACGAGTAGCACTGGCCGTATGTTATGCAAGACCATACATCTCTCGTTTTAGAGAAGAAATTTGATCAAAGTTATCTTTCAGCGCTACAAGCACAAAAAACTACTGAAAAAAATATGCTACACCAGACAAAAACATGAGATTAGCCTAGTTGGAATACCCATAGCCTAATCTGACCTATCGTGTAGGTACTTTTCTTTTTAGAGGATTTATGCTTCATTAAATTAGAATATAAACATCTATTCCATGTAGCACCCAAATGACCTGTGGGTGATGTGTCCGTGTATCATGTCATCATGGTCATTAGTTTAGAAAGTCTTGAACCTTACATCATACACGATGTCATGTATGCACATTCATGCTCTCATTCGTGCTCATAATTAAACATTTCGCGCAAATTAAAGTTTAAACACTTTTTTCACTGGGCCATTTTTTCTTGTTTGTTGCATGAACTGAACCTTTAGATGTACCTTTTTGGTGTCATTCATGCTATAAATGTTACCAACTTCATATTTTATTTTTTTAATTATTATCACTTAACCAGTTTCAGCACGGAACCGATTGTATTGTTTCTCTATTACCTATTTATCTACTTTTCATCTCCAATCGAAGGTGTTGTGGGTGTAAGTTGTATGGAAGATGTCAGAGTCCACCAGTGCTTGGGGTGACCAACCTAGGAAACAATTTTCGGCAGCCTATAATGCAACCTCCAAAACACGGTGAAAAACGAAGTGGGGCAGCATGGGCCAAAATGGTGGAGGGTGGGAGACGCAGGGTGGCCAACAATTCAAACATGGAGGAGTGAATTCGTTTTTTTTTTTTTTTTTTTTTTTTTTTTTTTTTTTTTTTTTTTTTTTTTTTTTTTTTCAAACTATTTCTTTGAAATTCACTGTAACACAGTGTCTATACGAGAGCTGCATCAGTAAACAGTCTTCTACGAAGACCGTACGAAAATATTTGTTTAATAGTTGTAGTACCTACGAACAATTCTATTACCTACAGGATCTGTTAGAAACTATTAGAAACTGGAACTGTTAGAAATACTATCGTTACTTCAGGTCCCAGAGTGTTGTGTCTGTCAGTTTTTTATTTATTTTATTTTTTGTTTTTACCTTGATCAGGGAACCTGGTTTGAAGGCACCATTGAATTCTGCGTTTAACTCCATTTCGATTTTTTAACATGTCAAATATGATCGAACTATTGCAGAATTACTATACAAAATCGAAGTCTTGTGAAGAAAATGTCCAGTTTCAGAGGCTAGCATTAAGGGAAACGAAAGTAATTCCAGGTTACCACCAGGCAAAACAAGATTGGTTGGTTGATCATGTTTATAGATTCGTCCTGAGATTCTCTACTCACATTGGGGGGGTATAGCAGTCAGGATAGGTGGGTACTATAGTGAAATGGACAGCAATAGTCATGTTACTCACTAGAATTCAGAGTGTCCATCCCGTGCAATACCAGTAAAAGTTTCTCTTCATTGCCACTAGTAGGCAGGTTCTCCAAAACTCTGGCATCTTCTATATTAGATCCCTACCTATTTCAAATTTTTTGAGTTCGGCCGTTTGTTTGAGATCTTTCTGCGTTCACTCTGTAATTGAAAGTTTTGAGAATCTACCATATCTAGCCATTTAATTTGAACATCTGTGACAACTATGGTCAATTTCGTTCACACCGTTTTTGAACTCAAATTGTTAGAAAGCCATGGGGGTAAATATCCCCTCCCCCATCGTCTACGATTCTGTGCTTAAAACCTGTTTTTTAGACTTTTTGACTCCCTCCTCCTATAAAAAAAACTGTCAACTCCTAAAACTGTTGTCATTTATTTCATTATCTTTAATAGCCCTTTAGAACCACGGGAGTTATTGATCTATTTTTTATAAATAAAAGGAAATAGTAAGTCCTCCAAAATGAATGTGCAATGTTTTGACATTGAAAAAACTAGATTCTATTGATGTATTCAGAAAATTCTTCTTGAAAAAAATATTTCTTTGCAGCGAATAGCCATATCATCTAAACAGCTTAATGTAAGGCTGAGGGTGCATCTATTCAATCCGAATTTGCTAAAAAGTGTATGAATGATTGTGGAGCTAGTTTTAGTACGAATTTATTACCTACTGGAAGGATGACAAATGTTATAGCTGAATTTAGATGCAATTTATAATTGTATCATCAACAGTGATCTCCTTAATTCAATGACGGAGACCTGTCAGCTCAATGAATAATGCATAATCAATGAACAACGTCAATAATCTATAATATTAAAGTAGAAAAAAATTGAAGAACTGGATGTTTGTCTAGATGACAATTTTATTGAAACACTAAAATAAATAAGTTTTCAAATAACGTTTTAAAATTATACCACAGGTTCCTAGTTACTTCTTCTGTGAACGATGAAAACATTAATCAGAAACGAATGGTGTGTTATATAAAATTCTTTATATTGCTCGGGTAAATATGGTATCATTTTCATGAGGTCCGTTTCTTGGCCTTAGGGAGGGGTAACAACGCTGTGTTACGTGCTGGGAGCTCATAAGGTTTTGGCAAGGGGCGACATGGTCTTCCATTAGCTTTGTGTCTGTGAATTCCTCCTTAGCTTCTGAACGTTATCCTGTCACTGTTTGATATTAATAACTCGCGATTTTGATTTATTCATCCTGTCCAAGTCATTGTCGGTATGTATATAATTCAATAGTAAACTAATAAAGCCAAAGTATATCTGTTTCATAGCCCATTGTTTATGATTTTAGTATGTTCCTACTTTTATAGCCATCTTGATATTTGCAGGTAGGTAGTATCTTTAGAGGTAGGTTTATTACAAGAAGACCAAAAAATTTCTTGGTAAAGTTGTATTTGGACGGATAACTGACATAGTACGTATGGCATATAAGGTGCCCACGGATGGCCTATGAAATATGAGCCATATATATCAAGGCTGTCCATGCATACATAAGGCCAGCGTTATGCCCTAACTAGTATTGTAGGTTGGTACCTAGTTATTCATTTATCTTCACCTTTAAAAATAGGTAGCAGTTGTAGTGTTACTTGAATCCATAAATGTATTTGGAAAATTTAGATTCATGGGCAATATGGTAGTAGTTTACGATATTAGTGAAAATACACGAGTTGTGTGATCGTTGACTTGGATTTATTTATGTAGGGTGTTCCCATATACAGGGTGATTCCCTCGCAGATGCAAAAAAAAATTTGGGTGAAACTACATCGAAAATGGAGTAAAATGCCGCCAACTGCATATTTTTATCTCAATCCGTTCTCGAGATATGATTTTTTAAAGGTTTTTTTCAGGAAAACCGTGTTTTTGTCCTTTTAAACTCAAATTTCTCCACTTTACTTCATTCAATTTTAACTTTTGACCACATTTTTGGAATCAACATTAAATTTACTATAAGAATAGTGTACTTGAGTTCTTAAAAAGTACCATCCAAAGGCCCTCACATCAGCTCAAACATTGACGATTTTGAAAAAAGAATATTTCTGAAAATCTTTAAAACTTTACTACTCTTCCAAAACGAATCCTGGAAACTGGCAAATCTCATGAAAACTGCTTCATCTAATATGCTTTCCAACGGTATAATCAAGTTTACTTTTATTTTGTTATTTAGTGGAGAAAATAATGTTTTAATGTTAAAAAATGTGGGTTTTTCAATGAAATTGTTGGTTTTCTCGAAAGATGACCCTCCATGAACCTACGAGTATGGGATCGGTTTCTATGTATTTTTTCTCGCTGGATCGAATGGAAACTCTTGCAGATCTCTCAACTACGTTATAATGGAGTTTTACACTTAAAATCGCAAATGTTTAGTTTGTTTGTTACGATTAAATGTATGTGTGTTATGGGGTAAAACTAGTTAATTAAAGTGTAAAACTCGATTATAACGTAGTTGAGAGTTTCCAGCGAGAAAAAATACATAGAAACCGACCCCATACTCTTTAGTTCATGGAGGGTCATCTTTCGAGAAAACCAACAATTTCATTGAAAAACCCACATTTTTTAACATTAAAACATTATTTTCTTCCCTAAATAACAAAATAAAAGTAAAATTGATAATACCGTTGGAAAGCATATTAGATAAGGCAGTTTTCATGTGAAATTGCCAGTTTCCAGGATTCTTTTTTAAAGAGTAGTAAAGTTTTTCAGAAATATTATTCTTTCAAAATCGTCGTGTGAGGTTCTTCGTATGGTACTTTTTAAAAACCCAAGTACACTATTCTTATAGGAAATTTAATGCTGATACCGAAAATGAGGTTGAAAGTTGAAATTAAATGAGGCAAAGTGGAGAAATCCGAGTTTAAAATGAAAAAACACGGTATTCCTGAAAAAACCTTTAAAAAATCATATCTCGAGTACGGATTGAGATAAAAATATGCGGTTGGCGGCATTTTACTCCATTTTTGATGTAGTTTCACTCAAATTTTTTTTTTTTGCATCTGCGAGGGAATCACCCTGTCTAGGTTCTCCGTGTGTTAAAAATCTGCCAATCACAGAGCTCAATAGCTGTGATATTTATAGTTATACTTAATATGTACCTGGAGGTATATAGACCACAAAAATTACCCACTTTAATGATTTTGAAAATGAAATGAGTGGATTACTGGATATCACTGAAAGTATTTGTAGCATAATGATACTAAGCATTACCAGTAACTGCTAAGTAGACACAGTGTAATTTAATGCGGTTCATCTTCATCGATGTCTTTTCTTTGCAGGGTATTCCTTGACCAGTTGAAAGAAGCGTCCGGTCGATTTCTCAGTGACAAGAGGCAAGCCCAAGAAGCTATGGACCTCCTGAAACTCTACCACCGCCAGTCCGGTGGTATCGTCGAGTCAAAAAAAGGGACTTTAGCGCAATGAGGGTGCTCCGGCGCTGGGGCCGAAATCCCTGACGAAGAGCGCCAACAACAACTCCAACACTACAGTTATTTCCCATGTTTCACCAAAATATTTTGTTTTTAAACGCAAGTCACCACCTTGACTCGTTATAATCAGTGAACCTGTATGATCACAGAAGTAAAGTAACCCGTGGCTGCCAAAAATTGTGTGGATCTTTATTATGTTTTATAATAAAGATGAAGAGTTTTGTAACTTTTTCAGTTTTAAAACAGTATCATTACTGCTCTTACCTACCTAGTGTTGTGAATCTGCAGTGGAACTTCGGTAATAACCATCATGATTACCATTCATTTATGACAAGTTATAATTTGAATAAAAAATAGAACGTTTCTAGAAGCTTCTTTCGGGTATTTATAGAACGTTTCTAGAAGCTCCTTTAGGGAATTTCTTACTAAAAACGTCTAGTGGAAAGAAATGAAGCAAGCATAACCAGTAATTATAATAACAAAGTAATTAATATGTTTTGTTGGAAATGGTTGAATATTATATCAATGTCCTTACTTATAACTGTAAACAACTGATATTTTACACTCAAATAGTGTGGCTGAATGATTTTAGTTAATTAACACTTGCCATACCCAATGTGGATGATGCCATGTGGCAACATAGTGCAGTGACTACTCTACGGATACCTGCTGTATGGCATCAAGGTTACCCCCTCCTCCCTCTCTAATGCAGATAAGAAATTAGGACAGAGACAGGTTATGTCTTTAGAGAGATTTTGCTTGATTAATAGCTTTGTTCTCAGTGCACGTTCTCACAGTTCTCGAACTCATCAGAACTGGGACAGAAAATCCTTTACATGGTAGCAGAGCGTGGTTAGGATTATGTACGGCTGACGCCTAGTAATCCGATCCACTATTTTAGTGAGCGTTAATGTTTCAGAAGAAACATGGCCCGGGTTTCCAGAAGGAATACCCATTATACTCCCTTGGATACATAAATAATTTCATTGGTTCTTGACTATTAGTTTCTCAATTTTTTCCCCTCATATTATTTCTATTCAACATACTTACTTAATTTTTTCCAAGGGCATTGTTCCCAAACCCAGGGCATCGTTCCCTATTTCATAAGTCCCCAAAGTGGGCACCTTCCACTGTAAGTCACCAAAGTTGAGCAAGTTATTATTTCCAGGACTTAGTTCCCAATTTAAGTCTCCAACGTGGACACATATTTTTATATCTATTTTATTTTCCTATAGGTATAAGTCTCCATAGTTGAGCAACCGTTTATTCCTGATTGTTCCAATCTTTGATTGGGGGTTAATTACGCAATGAATACTTCATATGAAGATTCATTGACAATCCATCCTGTTTTAAGTTCTCTTTTTTTATCCTCAATCGCCAATGCAGCTATTTATTAGTGAGCATCAGTTCTCAACCAGTAAACTATACCACCTGGTTTACATACTTGCTCTTCAATCAAGTATGTCAAAGGGGAGGAGTGTGACAGTTCCAGTCAGATCCAAGAGAATGCGTGTCTATCCATTGCTCTCGCGCCGAATTGGATGCGTCATCTCGAGTTCTTGGAATGCTGCGTTTGGCGATAGATGAGGATCCGAGAACCGGAAAACCAATCTTCCCTGAACATAGCACATTACGTTGTTATTAGTAGGGTAATATGGGACTGTCACACCCCCCTCTCTCTATTTATTGCGCGGATTTAGGCCCCTAGAGGGTACCTAAGTTTGTGGCAATATACCAAATGCTTCGCAGTAACCACTTCTACTACTTCGAATGTGTAAATACCAACAATATTTCATAACGTTTCAGTAGCACAATTTCAAATTTTTAGGCTGCGATCATGACTGGTTATTATTGGCTCTACTGTTGATTTGTACTCAATCACTTTTATTCCCTCTCCTTTGCCAACATTTCTTTGGCAGCCAACCCAGCACCTATGTAAAACCACGTTAAATTAGTTGTCTTACAATAATTAATTAGCACAACTCCATCGACTTGTTTATACAGAAATTTCACGTTTCATAAATACTAATCACCATCTGCTAACTGTAAGATATAGTTTGAATTATTAACTTGATACATTTTTTTCCGTAATGATTTGATATTTTAGGGTTTAACGCTGTTTGTTTGATGTTGTAGTTTCGTGTAGGGTATGCAGTTGTTGACCTTTTTAAAGTTTTAAATTCCATTTCGTAGGGTTCTTTGAACTACTGACCACTCAGTCAGCGTCAGTGATAATTTTAAACAAATCACTTCTACATTTGTTATCAAACATTCTTTAGCTCTCAAATTTTAATTATGTACAGTTAAATTTGATACAATTTGTGGCATCCTGATCTGAGATATATCAACCTACTTTCTTCCCGATTCAATCATTCAACCAAATTTCGAATCATTTGTTTGACGACCTCTGTTTGCCGTAGCGCTCAATAAAATATAGGTTGTCTTCCTATTGATTTGTCATGAATAAAATTGCTTTTCCTGCTCAAATCATCAGTTAATGGTTTTTTTAATGTTCCAGAAAGACGTTTTTTGAATGAATATGTGGGTGTTTTGTTCAAGTAAAAACATTTTGTCATAACGGGGCCTAATTATCCACTTTAATCAATGATAAATTTAAGGGAAATGTACCTAGTTTGAATCGAAGGGATAGCTCACCCAAGTTTGAAGTAAATTTCTTTCTTTGTTAATGCATGATCTCTCATTTGAGGCATTATTTTCTAGGGAAGACAATCTACACCTGACCATTAAATCCACTGCCATCTCAAATTATGGCTCATTATTTACATTTTGAGTAGTTAAGACTATAAATCGTATTATAGTAATTATCTGGTTGTAGCTCAAATGAACTCATTTAATACTTTTTGTGTGAGAAACTGGGTTGTATACTGAATTATTGTTAAAAATTTTATCTCTAAGTTCTCCCTGGGGATGGAGGGCTTGAACTGCGTTCTGGTTTAGACAACCCAATTTCGCTATAAACACGAAAAATCATTAGTACAATAATGCAAACTTGCGTGAGAATATTTTCAAAATACTACCCACAGAATCGTTTGAACATTTCACATAAAAATCGCAAAACATGATTTATAAAATTCGTGCAATGCAGGCTTAAGACTAATAGAACGAATTGATTGCTGATAGGTAGGTACTACCATTTTTCAGTTATAAATGTGTGTAATATCTGATCAGCCCACAATGAAAGGTTGTAATTTAACCATCGAATTTTATTATCAAGTACACTTGTTTTATTGGGAAAATGAGGTTTTTAAGACTTATGTTTTAGGTGATTACGCCTGAATAGTAATGGATCAGTCAGTCTCTCGGTTTGAAATTTACCTTTCGCCTGGCTCATAATGTTTGTTATAATATTTTAGACGCAGCAAAAAATAAATAAATATTTACTTCAAACGAAAATTTGAAAAGTGAATAACAGTTTTCAATAATTAAATTGGAATTTCAAGTGGAAAGTCCAGGATTTTGTTCATTTGAAAAGGGGATTTCATCTTAGGGTTTCTGTACCTAACCTACAAATTAGGTGTCATTACAACTTCACTTCATTATGTGGTTTAGAGGCAATTTGTAGGTAACAACCTCTTACAGTAGGTATGTAAGTAGGTCATCATGTTTCCAGTTGAAATACAGAAGGTTGATCATTTCTTAATCATCTTGTAAAGGCCGTATCACACTTGCATTTTTCAGCTTTTTTCTCGCATTTTTAATGCTGGAACGTGAAGAAGGCAAAGTGCTTTTTTCCAAGGTCAGCTGTGGATGTTGAAGAGGAATAAGTGCAAAAACAGCACATTCTAGCGAAGTGCAGTTTTAAGTCTGCCAGGTTAGGGCTCCTTGGGGGTTTTCCATTGAATCGTTACCTTCCCAAGGGTTACGTTTTAGCATTTTTCGCGTTGAGGTAAAAATTAGAACGTCTTCTATTTTTCCCAAGTGAGTTTAAAAATGCTCCGCCAGGATGCGCAATGGTCGAAAAAGCTGACCTTGGAAAAACGCATTTTGCCTTCTTCGCGTTAAAGCATTTAAAATGCGTGAAAAAAACTGAAAAAATGCAATCGTGATACGGCCTTAAGTCCTTCTGTTTATGTGCCAAAGAAATGAATCCCGAATACGAAGTAGTTCTAAGACTAAACCCTATTTCAGTTAGCCTGTAGGTTCTTTGGAATAATGCAGGTACCGCCTTTTTTATGCCTAAATTATTATTGAAGTCGAGAATTACTGATTTTTTTACCAATAGTAGTTCTAGATGAGGCATACGTATACTGCAATCACGTTACTCCCACTTCATAAATTTCTATTGAATCCATTCGATTCTAGTATCACACACCTATAATTTTGTTGACTGTTCGTAGTTATTTAATTTTCAAAATAATTATATAAATACAAATACCAACTTGTGAGATCAGGAAGGAGTTGAATGACATAGATAAATTACAACTGGTACCATTCCCAGTTTTACGTAGTCCACTAATTCATTTAATAAGTATGTAATATAGGTGTCTTATACATTATTTGACAATTTGTTCCAATAGTAATAACAATGATCTCCCGTTACAGTACTTATAATTAGCGGTTAATCTAAATTATCTATGCTGAAAGAAAACTATTATTGTATCGAAGAAAAAATGAAGAAGTGTTTCTCGTATTAAAAAAAAAAGGCTGATAGGCATAGGGATAACTGATTCGAAATGTCTGTTATGGTGGCCTTTGCTCTAGGCTATTGATCAAAGGAGAAAACACAATTTGCTATCACAGCGAGTGTTTGGAATCCAACACACCCGTTTCATTTTGAGCATAATCAATTTCGGTTTTGTGTGTAATTTTTGGAGCCAAATTCATAGATTTTGATCTCCAAAAAAGTTCAGTTGAACATTGATTGAAACATTTCATTATCTCACTCCTGTACTCCATTTTTTTCGTATACCCAGTCAATTACCTAAACTATTTTTACGAGGTTTCGAGAATGGAAATAGAATAAGAAAAAGTTGAATGTTTCTACGTTACTTACTATTTAGTTTATGTAATAGTACTCTTCTTTCATGAGTGGATAGAAAAATAAGTAATAACCTAAAACGAATTACTGATCAAGTACCTAAATTATTGTTTTGGTACCTAGTGCAGGCTTTTGGGATTCCATACTTGAAGAGCTACCCTCTAATAAAATTAAATGGACGAATGTGGCGGTTAGTGTTGATTTGTTTTGAACTTCCCTGCACAAACGTTTTGGCTCATTCCGCAGTGAATGATAGGTGCTTTGGTTGATGGAATTTACAGCACCCCAAGAGTATAGAAATGGGTATCATTATAGTATGCGACCTACCCTCGAGCCTTGATCTACGCGTGTCACTCGGAGACATCACGCAGTCGCTGAACTTGCTGAACAGTAGGCTGCCTATCGCTCTGTAAAATTCGGCCTCTGTTATACTTGCGTTTTCCCTGAAATAAGGACTCGTCGATTTCTACCTCTACTCCTAGAACCCCCCCTTTTACCACGTTTCTTGTACACATCACAACAAACGTCTCTACACAAATTGTACCAATCACTAACAGTATTTCCACTCCTTCCCGTCCATTTACAAACATCAGACACACCAGCTAAATTACACCAAAACCAAACCAGCTCAACAATTTGGCACAACGTCAGTCCACTGTTGCACCACCCATTCTGATCATACCACGTAAAAAATTTGTTCGTTTTTCGAATCGAGCTGTATGTTTAGCACCCCCTTTTAACGCATCTCAGAGTCACAGTTTTGATAATTTGACCATCAGCATCTCTTTTCCGCGTCGATCTCATACACTGCTTCAGGTCTCCCTCACACGGCTCACCATCCCTAATTTTCGTGCACTTTTGTTGCTCGGGCAGCACATCTTTCCCCTTCAAGAACATTTCTTCGTTTAAAATAACCGAGGTATACAGATCGCGGATAAACATGTTTTTCAGTTGATAGAATGGTGAGGACAGATTAGACTTGACCAGAGAAGAAACAACTTGAGGAAAGAGGAAAGTAGGAGGGTTGAGGCAGATAACGAACTTGAGGTGAAAGGGTATCAGTTAGAACAACAGCTCTTGTTGAAGAAAACAACCGTAGGTCGCACGGCGGAGAGTGTAGATCGCATACTGCATCTTGAAAGTTAGTCGAATACTATAATGGAAATGCCCATAATAATCATTAGCCCCTGATATTTAGCTATGGTCATATAGTTGCATGCTGCTCTGATTCAGCTAGCAGGAGTTCGTCTTAGGGAAATTTTCATTGGGTTTGTTCAATATCTGTTGTCTGAGAGAAGAATTTTATGATAATTCGACTGAAAGATGCTCTAACATAAAGAAGTATTTAGGTATTGTTGGGATTCAGCTCAAAAGAAGAAAATAATTACAGAACCTTTGTAATCATTTGTATTTCTTTGACGTTTCGATCATCACTGTGACCATCATCAGAAGCTTAAAGCTATGCCCTCAATGAGGGCAGTGCCTTAAGGGCTGAATCCCAACAATACCTAAATACAAAGACCACGCAGCCGACTAAGTCTCCAATCACATAGAAGAAGTAGGTAATATATGAGCAAGCACTTGTGGGAGAAAATAATTTATTTGAAGACCAAGCTGTTGTAACAACCATGATGGGTTAAGCTGACAAAGTGTATGTGTATTTAAGGTAAGAAGTCCAACATTCCAATTTTGGCTTTTCTGTGGAAAGTTTTCACTTTCTGATGTTGTGGCAATTAAGTTAGTGATTTTCAACTTTGAGATGTGAATGAAGCAATCATCCATATAACTTGGAAAAGAAAGGCGAGAATGGTTGGTACTTATCAACTTGGCAATAAATGGATAGAATTTTTAAAAAGCTTGTTAGGGGCTTGGTTTGGGGTATAGATGTTGCATGTATTGCATTTCGCAAGCTATCTAATTGAATTCCCATCGTATTAACTAATGATGGTAAATGGGCAATCTCTTCAAATTACTTAGTAACCTCAAAAAGTATCAGTATGAGAAAAAATCTAAAAACACAAACATAATTTACTTTCTTCTTAGGTATGTCTGCAGCCCAGCAATACTGAACTGATATTTGGAGCCAAAAGTCTGAGAGACAATGAAAACCTAGGTGATGTGCCAAAATCGATCTTTCAAATCCAAAATATCACTGCCCGTTAGAGTTCTACCTTTCGTCAAAATTTCTTCCTAAAAAGTGTAGCGTTTAATAATGGGCTTGGAAAATGCATTCCACCGAAAGGATACGAAAGTAGAAAGAGCACCTGGAACCAAAAATCAATTAGCTATACCTTGATACACCTACCATAATTAATAATCATGCGTAGTAGGGTAGAGGTTTTATTCAAAATGTAGATAGATACAGAATGGTATTTTTGAGATTACTCTCTTGATCTATATTTGGATAACATGATGACGAATCCTAATGAATTCATTGAAAAAAAGGCAAAAGTAGTTTAGTGAAAAGGTCTAATTTATAACTGTCAACATTTTAATGTGAAATCCTGTCTCAAAAAGTGTATTGTAACTTAAATTGCATCTATCTAATTTACAATGATTAAATGTTTAGATTTCAACTTTTTTTAATCGATTTTTATGAAGTGTCGTGTGACAACGGTTGACCAATTTTGAAGAAATTAACACCCAATGTCCAAAGGATAATAATGAGTTTTCCTTCTGGAAACCCGGGCCAAGTTTCTTCTGAAACATATAGCCCTCAAGAATAGTGGACCTGGATGTACTAGGTATAACCATGCGTAATCCAGGAAACCACGCTCTGCTACCATGTCACGAACTTAGGTACTCTCTAGGGGCCTAAATCCGCGCTACATAGAGAGAGGGGGGTGTGACAGTACCATAAAAGATACAACTCGTACTAATAGCATATATGCTATGTTCAGAGAAGATTGATCCTCATCTATCCCCAATCACAGCAGCTCAATAATTCGAGAAGGGTGCGTTCGATCCACCGCTAGAGCGATGAATAGACACGACCTCTCTTAGAATTGACGGGAACTGTCACAGTCGATAATTTTTTATCTAGATTTTTTGTTTATATTAGATTTTGCCCACACTTTCAGATCTTGATTTCATTAATAAAATTCTTAAACTTCTATGTTGAACCAATCTTTCAATCCAAATCACAAAATCCACAATATCAAAAGGTAATATCTACGTCTTCGCATTTTAAATAGACGTCAGCCATTGGAATTTAGAACATAATTGTTTCATTGTTGCTAAACTCTGTTTTCTTCTCTGTAGGCAGGTACCTATTTTATCTAAGGAAAATTTAATCAATCTGAATCTCAAAAATACCATCAAGTTTGAAAAAAAGGAAAACAAATTGTAAAAACAACAACTATACGAATTGGAATACTTTTTGTACATAATTTATACGTAAAGAGTAGTTGAATCGTATCAAGTAAATTACACAATAATGGCATTCAATTCAGGTTAGACGTCTTCAACACATTTCTCTAGACAATATCGTAGATCAATTGCTCAATGTTCTCTCGTAATAAATTTTGAATTTTGTAGTTTTAAAAACCCCACTATTACCTACTTGTTTGTATGTAGTAACAATAATATTTAGTTTAATATTATCAAATAGGTAGGTACAGTTTGGATTAGTTGTCATATAATTGCCACGATTCTGCAGTGGGAAATTATCATTGCTAACTCATTTCCCCCCAAAGAGAATTTGAAAAAATTGCGGGCGAAAATATCGTGGAATCGAAAATTATGTCTCATCCCTAATTTTTCAGGTTCCTACTTTTCAAAGTTATGAAGACGATTTTCTCATGGGTAGTTACATGATAATTTCTCATTGTAGCTAATTATATTTGTATTAATGTTAATTGTTTTTCTCATTCATTATTGATATTTTAATTATAACACAAATTATCAAACTATACTTTTTTCGTTAAGTTAAGTAGATAGGTAGGTAGGTACTTAGTATACTAAAGTCCTACCTGCCCTGTCATAATATAACGTAATTCTAATATTTTGATGATAAATTGCTACCTTCCTATATGATAATGTAATTACATACTCAATCTGTAACGAGTGTCAATCATTTGTAAATTGAGGTTTTATTTTGTTTCATGCCAGTGTACTTAAGTTGAAAGAGGCTCAAAATTTTAATTAATAATTACCTACCAAAAAACATCTGTTGCCATTATTCTGTAATACTTGTATAATCATCAAATATATGGTGTCATAATTGAATACCCACGTCATAGTTTAATTATTCTTCCTTGACCTTTAAGAATCCAACATTTTAAAGTTACAAGTTCACAAATCACTCATTCAAGGCTCTGTCAAACAGAATGCGGACTTTCTCTGGGCAGAGCAACCGCAGTCCTTCGGAGACTAGAGCCAAATGGGACGTGAAACTTAGACGAACCAGTGTGAATTTCTCCTTCAACAAGAATGGTCATCATGTCCAGCAGCTCGTCTGTAGAATAATTGTTTCTTTCATGTGTCAGCTAAGTAACAAGACGAAAAAATCAGTGGGCAGGTATGTTATAGTTATGTTGGTACCTACTACATATTCTATGTAGTGCATGTAGTGGTTAGGTGTCTGTGCTATAAGTAATCCATGTTCAATAGGGCTGTTATTCGAACTAAGTACTGAAGCAAAACTAAAAAACTGTACTCCAGCACAACCACTCATTATGGCTCTGTCCGTGCGCAAACTGTGTAAAAATTTGCTACCTGTCCACTTTCCGCTGCAAATTCAGCTGGTCCACCGTGGCAGACCATTTGTTTGAGCGGCCCAGTCCGCGTCATGTTTGACAAAACCTGAAAGTTAGCTTTAAATAGCTTAACAGAGTGATGTAAGGTCGGGGGGGGAGTGCGTACCCGTTTTTCATAAATCTGTCTTTGTGATGCTACCATTGCCCTCAAACTCCAAGTTAAATAATGACTACAGTTTTACTACATTCACCAGACATTTCTACGTCGAAAAACGTGTGGATGTAATAAATTGAAGTTAGTAATTCATTAAGAATTGGGAAAACCTAGAAGCATTCAAACAACGCACTTGCCCCATGTTGATAAATAAATCTGCACCTTTTGCTTCAGGCACATCTCCATTTCTTCTTCTTCGTCTGACGAAAACGTTGGTAAAGGAGAAACCCCCCGAGATGAGTCAGAATCAGAACGTTGGTCACACATTTTATGAATGTTTGAGAAATACGAGGCGAACAGCGACGACAAATGCTAAAATTCGAATAATTTCATTGGCTGCCGTGAGTTTGGAATGGAGGGGGTAAACAATCAAAACGTGGTCAGCAGGAAAAAGCTCCGATAGATTTGAAGATCTGCAACCAATTGGAAACTAACTGGAAACCTCTGCGAACAGACCGTGACCGTGGGGGGGGGGGGATGCGCTTGTGCGCGCTCTAATAGTCACAGAACTCGGCGAACGCCTCAACTGGTTTGGTGGTCTCAGCGAACCAGACTTTCTTGCGACTTTCAGAAGCAAGAAATCCAATTGTGTTGAAGCACTTGATGCTTCAGCTCAAAGACTGATCCACCGAGGCCGGCAGGTTTTGAACGCGGAAAATAGGCTAAATTAGCAAACGATCATACGATGTTGGACTTCAGCTTGGGAATCAATCGTCCACAGAGTGATAAGGAGATGCGTGGAAAGTAAGATAAGACGAAATGTGGACCCTTTGGTTCCAGGGGGCAAAGGGGCTACTTGATAGAAGATCTTCTAATCAGCTCAATAAAAACGGAAGCTTATTGGTTGCTTGAAAACCCATGAAATCCAAAGGTTGGGTTCAGACCGGTACACAAGTACCGACAGTCACAGTCACTGTAGGTACTTGAAGGCTCCCAAAAACAATCACACTTAGATTTTACCCATCAAGCTGAAAACGTTGAAAGGTTGATAAGCTGGGAACCTACTTACCTCTATAATATGATTAATTTGTCTTGAAAATGCGATTTCTCCTTCACTTGTTTGTTTTAAAAGACTAAACAAAAAATGCAATAGGTAGGTACAGTCAACAAAAAAAAAAAAAAAAAAAAAAAAAAAAAAAAAGGATGAGGATATAGGTTTGTTTCCAGAGACCACCAAACCTGGTTTGGATGCCAGTTTGCAACCCACTTGAGGCGTTTGCCTAGTTCTGTGACTATTGGAGCGCGCACAATCCCCCCCCCCCCCCCCTCCCTCGGTCTTGCCGAGGAGTGGGAACACTGTAGTTCACATGACAGTCAATGCACTAACTAGCGCTAGCGTCGTCTTTAGTAACGTGAACACCTCGTCATCGAAATCCTTTGAGCATTTTGAAGAAAAGGCCAAAAAGGTGGGAAAAAAACAAACGGCATTTTCAACTTTTTTGAAGTTTATTTGCTAATTGCCCCCTCAGACTATTTTCCTAGGTATGAAGGGTATGGGATATCATTCCTATCCAGAAGAAGAGTAACTGTTGAGATTTTCATCAAAATCCCTCGAGCCATTATTGAGAAAAGGCAACAAAAAAAAGTGCTAAACACGACGTTTTTTCAAGTAGGGTAGGGTGAGCCAAGTGCACCAAGAAAAACAATAAGTACCTAGTTTGACTTTGCCTGCCAATTACCAACTAGGTACCTACCCTTAAACGAATGTTTTCTATCTATGTGTAGACAGCTGATAAAAGAAAACTGACGGTGGTAATAATTATTCGATGGAGCAAATTGAAAAACAGATGTGAAAAACGATAATACAACAAGCATCAAGCAGGCTAATGACAAGGCATTTAGCGTGAAGGTTCGCAGTGAAATGAGATTTTTGGAAGGTTACGAAAGGTTTCCTTCAGTTCGAGTTCTCAACCCTATCCCCGAGCAGGTCTGAAAAGTTCATGAACTCACTGAACTCAGTTCATGAACCGGATGCGGTGGGAACACCGTAGCGAGTGTTGAGTTCCTGAACTGAAAACGGTTGGAACACGATTCACGTGCGCATACGGTTCGGCGCCGAACCAGTTCCGAAAAGTTCATGAACTCGCGGTGGTTGGAACACACCTATTGTTTGCCCTCTCCATTCCAAACTCACGGCAGCCAATGAAATCATTCGAGTTTTAGCATTTGTAATCGCCGTTGTCCGCATATTTTCAAACATTCATAAAATGTGTGACCAATTTTTGATTCTGACTCATCTCGAGAGGTTTCTCCTTTACCAACGTTTTCGTCAACGAAGACGAAATGGAGGTGTAGAATTATTTAAGTGAAGTTTTAGAAATGGGGACCTACCTACATGATAAAAAGCTATAGGAGGGTGAAGGATAGATACTCCATGGCACTGTGTACGTACAATTTTTTTTTTTTTTAACCCTATGTTTTTTAAGGTGTCTTTGATTAATAGGTACCTACTTACAAGTTAAATACAACAGTACAAGTTATATGTGTGTAGTGGATTTATATATGTTTTACTTGGCGTCCGTAGACCAAGTGGGACATTTATATTCTGATTATGCGGGTTAGTCCCCGTGTTATTCCTGTAAGGAAGGTGGGCGAATCCGTCAAGGTCAGCTTGCTCGGCGGGATGAACTGAGAGATAGTTCGTGTCGCAGCCGCGTGGAGCACTGGGCTCGCATAGTGGGTGCTGGGTTCGATCAGTTTGGTACTGAGCCGTTTTGTAATATTCCGGCCTAAGATTTATATATGTAGGAGGAATATGTTGAGCTTGGTTGAGGTACTGAAAAGTATCCTTCGTTTTTTGTACGTTTGGAGTGTATTTGACACTCGGATCGGCCGGGTAGGCTTGTGTCGAATATCGTGGGTATTCGGACAGCTTGGTCGAATCGTAATGATTGACTTCAGAGCGGGTCTGAAAGGTATCCTCGGTCTTTTGTATAGGCGAGGCTTGATCTAACGTTTCCTTAACGAATACGTTAGGTGAGAAGGCGATCTCGTCGTGAGGATCGCGCCTTGCGCCGTCGCTGGGACCGGCGGATTGGCCGGGTAGCCTGTAGGTAGCGCTACGGGGGCTTAGAGGCCCGGCTTCGCCGTCGTCTGTCTCCCCTTGCATGAGGAAATAAGACGGCCGACGTTCCATCGAAATAGCCGAGTTATTAGCTCGTTTCGATGCCTCTATGTACAGAAATAGAGGGTTTAGGAAGGTGGACTCGCTTGACAGAGCTTCTTTCCTTTGCTCGTATGTCAGGGTCCTACCTTGTAGTCTTGAAAAAGACTTCCTTGGACGGTAAATTAGAGCGGATGAGCAGAGTAATTTACCGGCGTATCCCGGCGGTCGGTGACGAGCCTAATGCTACGAAACCCGGGTGATACGGCTCGGAACGTCCCTCGGGCGTACGATCTAAAGAGAATATCGATAGATGTACCGGGTGGCGTCCTGACAGATGAACTACGTTGGGCAATGAGCAGGATGAATAATCACTGGACTCGTAGATGCCAATGCGAGATCTGTGTGGAGAGAAGGTAGGCCTTGTAGAAAGCAGTAGGAAGCCGTTCTTGAGATGAACTCGGAATGCAGAAGGTTCGTCAGCGTAGAGCGTGTAGAAATCTTCGTACTTCGAGGTGTCGTCGTCGAGAGCGGAGAGTAGAATGAATTTCGGAGGCTCCGAGCGGGGTATTTATAGGGAGGTGGCCGCCCCCTGCCGCCTCCTGATTGGTCCGCTTAATTTCATTAATTCGACTGTGTAATCTCATTGGCTCGCACATTGTTTTCTCAGTATCTGCGAGTATGATAGCTGAGCTGGTCCTCCGGGGTGCTTACGAGCGTCCGTCGCGGAGCCGACGACCTTGAGTTTAGCCGGGGACCTCGGGTGCTTTCTCTGCGTCAGTTGTTCAGACGGGGTCCCCGGGGAGGCTGCTGGACCAGAGGTGGTTGCTTGCCGCCTCTTGGTTGGTTCGCCTATTGTCTCTCGTGTAATCAGTGTTTCTGATTGGCGAGTAGGCTTGTTTGAATTGTCCTTGCTAGTTTTAGAGGACGTTTGATTTTCTGTTTGAGTTTTCTCGTTCAAGGCGACTTGGTTCGAGATACTTGTCGCATCTCTCTCGCCCAGTAAGTGTCTAGGGAGGTCGCCTTGTGTGTTATTAGTTAATATTTCACTTTTGAGAGAGAAATTCGTATTTTCTCTCTGGTGAAATATTTTGTTTGACGGAGTTATAACTCGACGTCTTGTAAATATTTTTGTGTTGTGTCTACCTCTTTTTGGTAGCCCTGAAAAGGGCTGTTGACAAGAGGGGGTGGTTTTCACCACAGGCGCCCCCCTAAGACGTCGTGTTATTAACGACGACGCCGGCTGGGGTGTTTCGAGCGCCGTCACCCATCTCTCATCGAATTTGGTAGAGGGGACGTGCCTTCTGGCAGATTTTCGGGGAGTCTCCTCCTTATTTTCTGCCTGATTTTTGTTTAGTGACACAGCTTCGTCTGTTTTTAGAGTGTAAGCTGGTTTTATTTGCTGTTTGGGAACTTTTTTTGTATGTTCGCCAATTTGCACTGTAACCGAAAACTTATCTCTTTTAACCACTTTGAATGGTCCCGTGTAAGGACATTGCAGAGAGGTGAGCTGTGTGGGCACTCTGATATAGACATGTGTACATGTATCCAAATTTTTGGGCATGTTTACGGCATATTTCGTATTATTATGTTTAATATGCGTAGGCCGGAAGAAGAGAGGCTCCGAAAGGTTTGTAGAAGTTACGAAAATGTCTCCTGGGAGTGGTACGTCAATTCCGTAAACTTTTTGGAACGGTGTAGTTTCCGTTGCTGGGTCTACTGCCGTACGCATGGCGAGTAGTACTTTTGGTAGGGCGTCGAGCCAATTTTCGTTTTGTGCTTTGAGAGCCTCTTTCAGAGATCTATTTCTGCGTTCTACCATTCCGTTTGTTGACGGTTTGTATGGTAACGTGTGGGTATGTTTTACTCCGAGACGTTCCATAATGGAATTAAATAGATCTGATTCGAATTGTGTGCCTTGATCACTTGTGATGTATTTAGGTACGCCTTTTGAAGCTACCCAAATATTGATAAAGGCGTTTGTGATCGTGGCTGTTTCGATGTTGTTAAGAGGGACTGCCTCTAGCCAACCCGTTGCTCTATCGACCATCATTAGAATGTAACGTTTCCCTCCTTTAGCTAAAGGTAAAGGTCCGGTAATGTCAACGTGTACATGTGAGAATTTGTTAGCCGTTTCAAATTCGGAGTAAGGGAGCTTCACGGAGCGAGTGATTTTTGCTCGTTGGCAAGTCTCGCACGCTCGGACCCAGTTGGAGACATCTGCACGGAGTCCGTGCCAAAAATATCTTTGTTTAACTTTATACACTGTAGAGTGTATACCTGGGTGTCCCAAATTGTGAATTTGGCTGATTATTTCTTGCCTTATTTCGTTTGGAATATAAGGTCTTGGGTGTCCTAGGTCTAGGTTACACCAAATTTCTCCTTGCGGAAATTCGACTCGTGTGAGTCTCAATTTGTCCTCTGCGTTAGGAGGAGAACGAATTTGTGCATTTGAAATGTGCAGTAGAAGATTGCACTCTATTGCAGCCGTAATTTGCGAAATTTCGGCTATGGGTGGACCCTCGTCAGTTTGGGTTGAAATCGATTTTGTTTGAATTTCAACTGGATCGAAGGGTCTGGAGAGTGCGTCGGCGACGACGTTGTTCTCTCCGGGTATATGACGAATGTCACTCGTCATTTGAGAGATGTATGTTAGCCATCTTAATCTCATTTTAGAAAAATGTGCATTTTTCTTAAGCATCGTGCCTAGCAGAGGCTTGTGATCTGAACAAATATGAAAAGGTCGGCCGTCCAAGTCATTGTGCCAATGAGTGCAAGCTTGGTAAACGGCGAACATCTCTTTGTCGAATGATGCTTTATTCTTCCATTGTTCCGGAATTTCTTTACTGAAAAATCCCAATGGTTGGTAAGATTTCGAGCCGTGTTTGTCTGTAATTTCCTGCTCTAGTGCTGCTCCGATGTGTGTGTCGGATGCGTCGCAGACTAATCTCCACTCTGCTGTAGGGTGTGGATGAGCGATATTATGTAATGTAGCTTTAATCATTGCTTGTTTTAAGCTGTTGAAAGCTTTTTCTCTCTCTGATGTCCATTCGATAGGTGTTTTGTCATTTTTTTTGTTTGACTGAATGGAGTCATACAGAGGTTGTGCCGTGTGAGCGAATTTACTTGAGCATGCTCGGTAGAAACCACACATACCTAGGAATCTGCGTAGACTTCGTACGTCTATTGGCCTAGGAAATTGTTCTATGGCTTCTATTTTATCTCGTTTAGGAATTATCCCTTCTTTCGAGATAGTGAAACCTAGGAAATCGACGGTAGGTTTTGAAAAAATGCATTTATCAAAACCTACTCGAAGTCCGTGTTCCCCTAGCTTGTCAAAAATTTGTTTGAGGTGGTTCATGTGTTCCTTATAATTTTTAGAAGCCACCAGGATGTCATCTAGGTATACAAATGCGAAATCAAATTTTCGCATGATGCTGTCCATGTATCTTTGCCATGTTTGAGCCGCTCCGGCCAAACCCATGCTCATTTTCTTAAACTCATAAAGACCGAAAGGTGTAATAATTGCAGTTTTATGAGCGTCATCTGGGTGCATCGGAATATGATAATATGCCGATTTTAGATCTATTGTCGAATAGATTCGTGTATCATGTAAATTCGCTTGGAAAGAGCGAATGTGAGGAGGAGGGTAGGCGTCTTTCTTCGTTTTCGCGTTGAGGAAACGGTAGTCGCCGGTGATTCTCCATGACCCGTCTTTTTTTGGCACACAGTGTAACGGGGATGCCCATTCGGAATCCGATGGTGCAATTATGCCTTCTGAAAGCATTTTTTCAAAAGTACTTTTGACTTGAGCCCGTTTTTCGCCCGCCATGGGTCTTGCTCGGAAGTGTACTGGTGTTCCTTCCGTGGTTATACGGTGGTAAACCCCGTTGTTTTTCCACTTTCCTTGAAGTTTGCTCATTTTATCATTGTATTTGTCAATGATAGAGCGAATGTTTTCGTCCTCCGTGATTTGCACGTCCTCTGGTTGAGGGTTATTGTCACGATGAGGGATAGTAGCTGCTATTTGTTCGTCAGTGAATTTTTTGTTCATGACTGCAGCTATTTTTTGATCGGCATAGCTCTTTATTTTATCTTTATAAATGTACTTGTGTTTGACCCGTATTCCGATATCCCAAGACTCGAGGAATGGTATACCTAGGATCGCTAGATCAACTTTCGTGATCATAAAATCGGTGGTCATGTCTCCGAGGCCGATGTTAATTGTCGTGTCAGCTCGCCCTAGTGTGTCTATAGGGGCTCCGTTAGCTGCTGTGAGCTTAACGTTGGACTTACGAATTTTTAAGCCCAATTTTTTTGTGACATTGTGGGGCAGAATGTTCACTTCTGCTCCCGTGTTGATGAGAAATTCAGTGCCATTTAGTTTGCACTTGAAAAAAAGCCTTTTATACTCAGTAGACTGCCGGTGTATAGGCTCAGATACACTGGCAGTTATTCGTTTTCCGAACTCTCTACGTCGGAGGTTGGAACGGTACTTTCTTGTACCGATCTCTGAGTATTTTCGTTTGAAACCCAGGTTTTAGGCTGGCTTATAGTCGCTGCCTTTTTGCTAGTTTTGGAAGCAGTGTTTGCCTTCCAAGTGCAGTGTTCTGGGTCTGCACATTTGCGAGTTTCGTTACCGAAACGTGCGTGGTTTCGACAGACATAGGCCGTCGGTTTGTGAGGCCTACTCTCTACTGGTTGGGGTTTGAACTCAGCTTGTTGTGAGAGGGCCTTTTTGAAACCAGTTTTCATGGGTTTCGGAGTAGATTCTACTCCTCGTATGTTTAGAGAGGTATTCTCTGTTTTGTACGCGTGTAGCGTATCAGCTAGGTCGAGCCGGGCGGTCGTGGTAGGCTGAGCTGCGACCATACCTCGTGCTTCGATGGGTAGAGTCTCGATCCACTTTTGAGTGATCAGAGCCTCTGAAAAGTACCCAACAGCTTTAGAGTACATTTCGTGGTACTTTGTGCTGGGTTTTTTGGCGAGAGATGCGGGGTCCTCGAGTGCGAGGAGCCTGTCCTGTAAGGACAACCCATATTCTCGCTGTAGGCGCTGTTTGGCCTCTTCGTAGGGTGCGTGGGGTGCCGTGAGGTAAGCTGAGTCGATGGCTTCCCTCATTTCTTCTGGTATAGAGCTCTCAGGATTTAGAAGTGCAAAAGGACCAGGGACTGTGCAGTGGCGGGTTGATGGGATACTGGGCCGTTTGCGGCCCCCTCCCCTCCTCTTCCCCCTCTCAAGGTGAATTCGCGGATCCTGATTCGTGGGAGCCCGGGGTGATGAGGGAACCGCAAATCACGATCCGCGAATTCACCTATGAGAGGGGGAAGAGGAGGGGAGGGGGCCGCAAATGGCCCAGTCTCGCATCAGCCCACTGCAGCGCCGTTCCGCTCCTTTTGCACTTCTAAAACCTGAGAGAGCTATACCCACTTGTATATAGCTGAGAAGCATTCGTTCTGCGTTCTCAGGTGTTTTCGCACGCAGTATTGATCGAACTCGGCGAGTGCACGATCGATATTCTTCTTTTGGAAGATTGGTTTTTGATAATCTCCCATCTCCTCTAAAAGTGCTCGAAAGCCACTTTGTGCAGAGGGTTGTTGCATGAGATGTGGGGCGTAGAGGCCCGGCGGGGGTCGCACGCCCGCAGTGGTTCCCTGAAATCCACTAGCTTCATAAGAGGGAACGAAATGCTCCGTGTTAAGCCTGTTCAAAGGCGGGGTCACCATTTGTAGTGGATTTATATATGTTTTACTTGGCGTCGGTAGACCAAGTGGGACATTTATATTCTGATTATGCGGGTTAGTCCCCGTGTTATTCCTGTAAGGAAGGTGGGCGAATCCGTCAAGGTCAGCTTGCTCGGCGGGATGAACTGAGAGATAGTTCGTGTCGCAGCCGCGTGGAGCACTGGGCTCGCATAGTGGGTGCTGGGTTCGATCAGTTTGGTACTGAGCCGTTTTGTAATATTCCGGCCTAAGATTTATATATGTAGGAGGAATATGTTGAGCTTGGTTGAGGTACTGAAAAGTATCCTTCGTTTTTTGTACGTTTGGAGTGTATTTGACACTCGGATCGGCCGGGTAGGCTTGTGTCGAATATCGTGGGTATTCGGACAGCTTGGTCGAATCGTAATGATTGACTTCAGAGCGGGTCTGAAAGGTATCCTCGCTCTTTTGTATAGGCGAGGCTTGATCTAACGTTTCCTTAACGAATACGTTAGGTGAGAAGGCGATCTCGTCGTGAGGATCGCGCCTTGCGCCGTCGCTGGGACCGGCGGATTGGCCGGGTAGCCTGTAGGTAGCGCTACGGGGGCTTAGAGGCCCGGCTTCGCCGTCGTCTGTCTCCCCTTGCATGAGGAAATAAGACGGCCGACGTTCCATCGAAATAGCCGAGTTATTAGCTCGTTTCGATGCCTCTATGTACAGAAATAGAGGGTTTAGGAAGGTGGACTCGCTTGACAGAGCTTCTTTCCTTTGCTCGTATGTCAGGGTCCTACCTTGTAGTCTTGAAAAAGACTTCCTTGGACGGTAAATTAGAGCGGATGAGCAGAGTAATTTACCGGCGTATCCCGGCGGTCGGTGACGAGCCTAATGCTACGAAACCCGGGTGATACGGCTCGGAACGTCCCTCGGGCGTACGATCTAAAGAGAATATCGATAGATGTACCGGGTGGCGTCCTGACAGATGAACTACGTTGGGCAATGAGCAGGATGAATAATCACTGGACTCGTAGATGCCAATGCGAGATCTGTGTGGAGAGAAGGTAGGCCTTGTAGAAAGCAGTAGGAAGCCGTTCTTGAGATGAACTCGGAATGCAGAAGGTTCGTCAGCGTAGAGCGTGTAGAAATCTTCGTACTTCGAGGTGTCGTCGTCGAGAGCGGAGAGTAGAATGAATTTCGGAGGCTCCGAGCGGGGTATTTATAGGGAGGTGGCCGCCCCCTGCCGCCTCCTGATTGGTCCGCTTAATTTCATTAATTCGACTGTGTAATCTCATTGGCTCGCACATTGTTTTCTCAGTATCTGCGAGTATGATAGCTGAGCTGGTCCTCCGGGGTGCTTACGAGCGTCCGTCGCGGAGCCGACGACCTTGAGTTTAGCCGGGGACCTCGGGTGCTTTCTCTGCGTCAGTTGTTCAGACGGGGTCCCCGGGGAGGCTGCTGGACCAGAGGTGGTTGCTTGCCGCCTCTTGGTTGGTTCGCCTATTGTCTCTCGTGTAATCAGTGTTTCTGATTGGCGAGTAGGCTTGTTTGAATTGTCCTTGCTAGTTTTAGAGGACGTTTGATTTTCTGTTTGAGTTTTCTCGTTCAAGGCGACTTGGTTCGAGATACTTGTCGCATCTCTCTCGCCCAGTAAGTGTCTAGGGAGGTCGCCTTGTGTGTTATTAGTTAATATTTCACTTTTGAGAGAGAAATTCGTATTTTCTCTCTGGTGAAATATTTTGTTTGACGGAGTTATAACTCGACGTCTTGTAAATATTTTTGTGTTGTGTCTACCTCTTTTTGGTAGCCCTGAAAAGGGCTGTTGACAAGAGGGGGTGGTTTTCACCACAAAATGTAAATTCTAAATAGGTACCTAATCAATAAATGGGATCAACAAGTGGGAGCACAAGGCAAAAAGGGCGGAAAATTAAGTATGGAAAGCGCCAAAGAGGTGGTTTGTTGTTTTTTCACTTGGATGGTTGCTCCGTGTTTACAAAACCGCCAGAAACGCTCGCATAGACTCCTACTCTACTCTGTGGACTCCAATCCCCAACCAGTTTGGAATCAGTTAGAAAGTTGGCTGAAGTCGCGCTTCCACACTTGAGCAGTCTCCATTCAGTTTGCAATGATTTGCAAGGCACTGCCTCAGCGAACAAACCTTATGTGACTGTGCAAGGGAAAAGGGAGCTTAAAGGCCACTGCACACGTTCCTTCCCTTCCTTCCTACCTCCTACCCTCCTCAAATAGGATGTTCCTTACAGACGCTCCTTCAATTTTCCTCCTTCCTCCTACTGCTACGCTTGTTGTCTCTCCCACCCTTTTACTTCCTACCCACGGTCATTCAGTGTGACCCATCGCGAGGAAATTTCCTTTTTGTGGGGGAAATTTCCCTTTTTTTATTGAAATCCCTGGTTCTTTGATCGACAGCACTGGCTGTTATCAAAACATTATCACGTTGCCAGTTCTGGGCGCCTTTTTGTAACGATTTACTGATTTAGCTTCAATATTGTTATTGCTACATTTATCCCACGATGTCTCTTGACAATTTACCTCAAACTCTCGTTGCACTCGCGGTAGTAAGTACTACACAGAAACCTAGGAAAAAGAGGAGGTTGTGGTCCAAAGCTTTATATTTGCAAAGGACCACATTCAGCCACCAAAACCTCTTAGGTGTGCTGGATGCAGAGGACATAATATGCAGTTACCTACGCATGCCATAGGAAGTGTTCGTGGAATTACTGAACATGGTTGCACCTTACATCGAGAGACAGAACACTGTAATGCGTGAAGCCACAAGTCCGATGGAACGTCTGATGGCAACGTTGCGGTACTTGGCCAGAGGGAGGAAGTTATCGGACATGAAGTTCACCACGGCAATTTCACCGCAGGCTCTATCATCCATTGTCGCTGAAACGTGCGACACGATATTTGAATGCCTGAAGCATACCATCAAGGTAGTTTTAACATGGATATGTTTTTGGGCTGAGGGTCATTCTAAAATTTGAGTGACGACACCAAAATTTGTGACGCCCTGGCACTTTAGATTATTATTAACTCGAAAAGTGAAGGCTAGGTAGAATTTCTATTGATTTTTCACGGGGAAACAAACTAACTAATGCCGATATTCAGACACCTTTCGAGACAATGGATTATTGATAACAGATGATAACAGGAGTTGGTACACATGGCGGGGAAAACAGGGAAAAGTAGGAAGGAAGGAAAGCAAAAATGCCTCCACACACTCTTCTGTGGAGGTTAAAAGAGTGGGGGGAAGCTCCTACGTAGGAAGGAAGTACGGGCTGGAGCTTCCTTTCTTCCTACGTAGGAGCTTCCTAGACTTTCCTCCCTCCTTCATAGCTACACACTTACCTTCACTACCTCCTTCGTAGGCGTGGCTCCTTTTTGAGGAGGTCAAATGTGAGTTTACATTTTTCTCCATACGCTGAACAAAATCTTTTTTTTTTTTTTTTTTTTATTTCTTCCAAGTATTATTTTCCAATCAAAATTTATGATTTTTCGAAGTTTGGAAAATTGCAAATTTATAGCAGTTTTCAGCAGACTTGCAAAACTGGAGTTTTTCGCGATTAAATACAATGAAAATTTATAAAATTCAAGTTTTGATGTATTGGGGAAAGAGAAAATAGTTTTGGGGCCCACAAATATTACAAAAGAAAAATCATTAAATGGGTCATTTAATGATTTTTCGTTCTCCTGAGAAAAAAAAAAAACTTGGTTAAGCTCCACCTTCCCTTGTACGTCACATATTTACATTTTCTAAGACCAAAAAAATAATAAAATAAATAAATAATAATAAATTAATAAATAAAATATATTTAAAAAATCAACATTTGACAACTCTGACTTCTAAACCTTGAATCGTATTTTCAGAAACCACTCAAGATTAATGAATTTGATACTGGAAAATGCCAGTAGACGTACCTACTTAGGGTGCCTTGTACCAGGGTCTCAGAGAATGACACTACGGACTAGACAGAATTTTTCTGCTAGTATGAAAGTGGCTTTGTTTCACAAAACGACCGATATTATTACCTAACTCATTATTTCGCTGTGTAATTCCCACCGATGGAACAACTACTCTTGTAACCAACTTGTAACCATATCCATCTTACAAGCAAATTTGTCAATCAGGTAAACACAAAACCTAAAGAAAATACAAATCTGAAGCTCTTGGCAGCGAAACTCTGCAGGAAACTCTTGGCAGCGTCTCAAGAAATTTCACTTTCTCGGTTTCAATTTTCATTACATATTGAACATCAGTAGGTACCTCTCAAATCGAAAAGCCGTTTCAATAATAGGTTATAATACATGGAAATCTTCTGGAAGGTCTTCTTCCATGGTCATCTGTAGATCTCGTGACAGCAAAATTAAAAACTCAAGAAGAAGAAGTACTGATTTTCTTCCCTTGTTATCTTGTCTTGTGCAATTTCGTTTAGTTTGCAGCCATTTATTTTATTATTCGTTTTATTACTATTCCAATTGCATTTAGTTCAAACTAATCAACCTCTACATAAGTTCCACACTAGTCCATGAAGTAAGTATTATTATATATATAGTATATATTTTCTCACACATACTAACCTATTTGCTTGACGTATATTTATGAACATCATGTGTCAGTCGTAGTACCTATATGATTTGGTTGAATTATTTGTTGTTGTCAATCTACTGGTCAATCATTTCGATGTTGCTTCCCTTGAATTGTTAATTGTATTATTACTATGATGATGAAGTTATCCAGTACGTGTCATTTGGAGTCGTCAGTTAAATGACAGTTACCTAAACAAGGTCATATGTATTTATGTAGATATTATACCTACCCAACTTCGATCAACGCGAGTTGGTTTTATACAGTTTTATACCACTAGGTACGATATTTGAACATTCTGAATTAGTATCTTCTCTTGAATAATGAACGAAACTCTTGATTTGTCATAATCTGCATAATTTATACTGTATGGTCCTCTGTTATCTATATAGCGTGAGACTTAGAGGGGTGATGGGAAGTAAGAACTTTGTTGAACGTTAACGTATTTGGTAGTGGTAGGTAAATGACGAAAAACTTTGGGCTGTAGGTATTGGCTGCACATTCCATCTAGACGTGGCTTATGGAACGAGTGCCTGCATACCCGGAACACTTAGGACCTTTCCTGTTATCCGACCGCCAGCACCTCCAGCGCTGCCTCCAGATAGTATATGACCGCCAACGTAATCAGAATTATGTGTATAGTTTTGTGTGTCATACATAACCATATACTTGTGTATACATAACATCAAGTACTTAGTTAATCCCTCAGTAAAACTTCAGATTAGTTGGACTTTTAGATCAGAATGATGTATATGGTTTGGTGGTATATACTATCTGGAGGTAGCGCTGGCGCTCGGATAACAGGAAAGGTCATCTTCTAGTATGCTAAAAAAGTACCCATTTTTGCATTGGAACTTTATAATTTTGGAACCATAAATCATAGGTGGATGTTTGACTACTAGATGTATCAATACACTTTCTTGTTAGAACTTGGCTTCTATGTGAGACCAGAGACTTGGTTTACAACTAACTGAGCTTACTTACGTCTCCAAGGTAGGTTGAGGAATCCCCCCTCCCCCCCCCCCCTCCTTCTGATGTGCCATTTGATGGATCGTCTTTATAGTATCCTTGCATCGTGAAACTCAGCATCGGACTTTTAACGAAGGGGCTCCGTCATCCAGTAATGATGTACAGATTTGAATCTGGGCTTTTTCTCAATAGTCTTTCTGCACACAGGAGAAACACCAGCATGACCTTTCCTGTTGTTCGACCTCCAGCGCTGCTCCAGATAGTATACCACCAAACTATACACATCATTCTGATCCATATGTCAAACTAATCTGAATGTTTACCAAAGGATTGACTACTTGATGTTATATATTTTTGAGATGCAAGCTTGCAAGCATCCAGACCACAAAACTATACACATCATTCTGATTACGTTGGCGGTCATATACTGTCTGGGGGCAGCGCTGGAGGTCGGATAACAGGAAAGGTTCGACCATCAATATCCTTGCCATGTTCTATGATGGGTTGTTAAGCTACGGATAGAACTCAACCACAGCCCCTTTCTCCCGAACAATCTTCTTCTTGACTCCTTTTACGGAGACTTTAGGTATTTGTCTCCACTCTCAGGTCTTGTTCCGCTCTCCAGATGCGGACCAGGCTATTGTCCTCAGTCATAGGCTATCCTTCCTGCCACAACCCCCGGGAACCTGTGGAAGATTCCCCAGGTAAAAATGGTGTAGTTGGAGTTCCTAATCAGTCAAATTGTGGTGTTTAGAGCTTGTAATTAGTCAAGGAGTCTTATTAGTTCTGGGTCCGTCAATCCACCCCACCTCCATGTATTTCGGGTTCTCTCCGTTTATAAGTGAAAAATAGTAGTCTTTAGTTTTCTGCTGCACTTGCCGAGGAATAAGACCCTGTTAAAGGAAAAGATGTTGGGGCATCGTACAAAATCGAGACCACATATGACCTTAAAAGCCAGTTCGGTCTCAGTAGGGAGCCAATTCACAACCTTGTTGAACAAATCGTACAGTATTCTGCTTTCATGCTTTTTGAGTCTGGTGCTTAAGAAGAACGTTCAGAGGTTGTTTAATTCCTCCCAAGTTATTGACATGGCTTGAAGACGGATTCTCATACGGAGATTAATGTCCCACAGGTCTAACGGGAGCAACTCCACAACCGTGTGCATGGAATTTATCGCTTGTTTTAACTGCTATGATATAGTAACAAACGCAGTGTACAGCTTCATCTGGAATTATCATCTACGTACCTTTTGGAGGAGTCTATCATCACTAGCAAGTCGAGTCCCGTAGGCAACCATCATCGATTAGCTAATGATGATGGGCTCCTCTAAAAGGTATGTAAAAGATAATTTTACTAATACTACTAGCGGAAATAACCCTTTAGATCTAATACTCCATCTGGAGATTTTCCAGGTTCTGTTTATTACTCAGCAAGTAATTCTGCGACCCTCCCAAACAATCGAGGCAGAGACGAGTGCTATGTGCAATATGGGAGTGGCCAAGAAGTTTAGCGAATACCCTGTATTAGATGAATGCAGTAGTTCATGTTCAGGAATGTTGACGTTTTTAATTGAAGACATTAATTTGGGAAATGCTGGCAAGGTAGTGTGATTCTGTGTGGAGGAATGTACATACGGCCTTAGGGCACATGGACTGTATTCCCGCCTCTCACTTTGTAGCAGTACAGGAGCGTGGAAATATACGCAGGTGGCCTTAGCACACCAGCTTGCCTTCTTCAACCTGCTCAAGTCACTTCTGTCGGCGTCTGTGGAAATGAATTATTGTTTCTTGTTCTCGCTTCTGGCTTTACCTGTTGTTCAGTTCGCAATAGTAGAACGTCTGACGAAGTAGTTTTTCAAAATGGAGCAAGACGTTCCCACGAGCTGTGCTATATAGCCACCACCTGTTTCTATCGTGCAAGTTTCTCTCCACGATAAAGCGAGAGGCAGGGCATTATAGACGCATCTTTGTTGCACTGTTCATTCTGTGGTGTTCAAACGTTTTGGAATGGATATTTATTGCTAGATGGGACAGTAATTGAAGATTAGTTGGTACTTACCTATATTTCCTTCTACAAATTAATTATGATGATAATAACAATCCATTCAGTGCCCCATGGATCAATTTATTGTATATATAACAATTGGATAATAACAATCCATTCAATCAGCCTTGGATAGATGATCGATTCGAGAATCCGTTGAAATAAGAAGGGTCCCTGCACAGCCTTGCTCTTCTGAGCCCTTCTCAGAGAAACCAGCAAGGATACAGCGCAAGATACCTAGATACTGGTACATTACACTCGTTTTAGATAAGTAGATAGGCATTACTGATGGGCGTAATTTTTAACAGTCTTGAACAAAAAGGTTCTTTGTTTCTTTTTTTAAATTAATTTATTATTATTGATTTTATTTTTCATTTTTTTATTGTTGTAAGGATCGTCAACATTTGGAATGTGCGAAAAACTAGCTGTACTACTTTTGTTCAAAAGATGACACTGAAGCGGGAATGGGAAGCTTATGAGAGAATCGATCTGTGTATAATTATAGTGAACTAAAGATGGTATAGAGCGAGAATTGCCAGCTGCGTGTGATGGGTGTGGCAACCATGAATTCAATCTCGAACATGACCTGAACTTTAAAACGGGGGGACTAATTACACGAAGGCACAATGAGATACGAGACCTTGTAGGTGAGCTCATGTCATCAATGGTTCTTGAACCATCTTCAACCACACCAGGCCTCAGAGGGGATCTCGCATGCCGTGGCGTGTGGGATTGACGGAGGGAAGCGTTGTTCGACGTCCGTGTCTCTGACACTGACGCTCCCTCATACGTCGTTGCGGGGGTAAACGAAAATTTCTGGCAGCATGTGAGCAAAGACACGCATCATTTACTCCCCTAGTCTGCTCGGTCGATGGCCTCTTTGCCCCCCAGATTGTGGCTTTTACCAAAGTTCTTGTCGAAAGATTAGCTGAAAAATGGTTCAGACCACAAGGACAAATAAGAGGATGGCTGAGGGTGAGAATTGGATTCGCGTTAGTAAGAGCAGCATCCATGTGCATCAGAGAATCGCGAAAGAAATGGATCTCCACCGAAGATTTGATAGGGTTTGGCGATGGGGCCACCCTGTCCTTGGGTATGAACTAGGGAACACTACATCACATTTGACGTTAGTCAAAGCAAAAAGAAAACACCCTGGAAAACCCCACTCCCAGCTACATGAACAGTTCCCCCTTAAATCTAATAGCCTAAATATAATCTGAAAGTTACTAATGAAAAATTGTATTGAGCGAGAATATTTGAACCGTAAAGGGTCTAATTCCTGAAAATCTGTTTTCCTATTGATAAGTAGCTAGGATATATACCTACTTTTTTATTTTATTTTTTATTCTTACCATTTTCCAGTTATCTGCCATGAGTTCACCGGACTCAAAGGAGGAACTAGTTGTGAATTACGAACTTGATCGCTGCGTTTCTTGGATCAACGAAAACTCATTCAATAGGGTGAGAGAAGAATTTCGTTCATATAATACACTTACTTTCTTGCTGCCTCATTAGGAAAATATAGCTTCCTATTGAGTGTAGGTTTCACACATTTTGGTCGTTTTTCCAAAAGAACCAGGGTGCTTATATGAAATACAGTTTTAGCATGGAACATGCTTTAGCCATCACTCAACTGGGCAAAAACGTGACGAAACCGTGGAACGAAAGTATCGCGGGATTTTTTACTTTCCCTTCATCCTAACAGAGTGGAAAGTAATGACCATTTTTACTTTCCCAACAGGGTGGAAAGTTATGTGAAAAGCAGGCCCATAAAAAGCTAAATTAGAACAACAGACAACAAATTCATAGTAAAAGGAAACAGCAAACAAATAAAGCACAGCTAAAGCATGTTCCATGTTTCTTGAATTTTAGCCAAAGGATCTAAGCAGTAGTCATCTGGGGGTCCAGGGAGCTTGCCCCCTGTAAAATATGAATTTTTACTAAGGGATTGACTACTTGATGTTATGTATTTTCGATATGCGAGTGTAGCGACCATCCAGACGACTGATCTAAGCAAAAACCTGATCTTTTTAAAATCTCTTCAAAAGTGGTTGTAGACGAGCTTACGCGAGTTTTGACTAGTTGCACAGATCAGTGGTATGGATGTTCGCTACGCTCGCATCTCAAAAACATGAAGTATAATATACCATAAATTAGTCTGTAGTAGGACAGCACCTCCAAAATTCGCTGACACATAACCAACCAGATCCAATGTTTTCGTTAGTTTAAAAATATTTTTGCATATGTTCTATTATTTGGTTTTTTTAGTTATTTCAACTATAATAGTTATTTTCTAGTCATCATGAATTACATTATTCACATTCTAAAGAATAAAGATATCTGCCATCCTAAGGCAGCTATCAAGCTATATTTAGCATAAGATTACTCCTTAAGATCAATGGGCCTTTAGATAATACTAGATTCATTAAGAATAGGAAAACTGAGTTTAAATGCAGAAAAAATGGGTTCCAGATGGGAATCGAACCCACATCCTTTGGTTTTCCGTACCAACGCCTTCACCATCTTGGCCACAAGGACCGCTGGATGGAATGAGCCTAGATCTGAGCCAACACCCCCTGAGAACCATTACTCTGCATTTTGGTTTATTATTTCCAATAATAAGCCTATGTGATCGTATAGCCAAAAATTTGTATAACCCCCCCCCCCCCCCCCCCCCCCCCCCCCCCCCCCCCCCCCCCCCCCCCCCCCCCCTCAAACTTTGTCACTTTACATTTCAAGGTGCGTAGAATCCAAATTTGAAATGTCCGTTCGCAGTCCGCCGTCCGGGTCATAAAAGGCCTTAGAATTGACTTAAAAAATCTGTTCTTTCGCACATAGACTCCACTTGGGGTCTAGTTGGTCCTAACTTCTTGCCAGCTCGATCGCTCCACTCTCATGGGTGCTATGAGCCAAAAATGGGTGAAAAAGTGTCTTTTTTTTGTATATTTCAAGTTGTATAGAAATTGGAGATTTATGAGTGAAAAGAAAATGTTAGCTATTAATTTTATGGAAAAAAAAGTATTCTAAATGGTACTCTTCTATTCAAAAAGAGATTTTGGATTTTAGGCTATTTTTTGCAATTTTATAGATTTTTTATAACAAAATTTAATGAAGTTCAAGTTTTTAGCATAATTTCGTACATAAATTTTTGAATGGTCTATTTCATAGTTGATAAACTTCATTTGACCAATCTTATGCTAAAAAATATCAATTTAACAATTCTTAGCCATTTTTAGTGATTTTGTCAGCACATTTTTTGAAATTTGACCAATTAGATGATATCAATATACAGTATAGGTAACACTTTTATGTGTTGGAAAGATGACTTGGTAATAAATTGTTTTGTTTATCCACTATATTAAAGAGTGTAAAATTGTGAGATTCCGCTGCTGTAATGGATTGAACCCATTTGTGAGATCTGAAGCTCCGAGTTCCGATACTAAATATACTATAAGCGGCGTTTAATAATTATGGACCAGAGATCTACGTAGAAGGGCTGTCTAATACATAAATAATAAGCCTTTGTGTAATAATTTGCAGCGTTTTTCAATGAATTTAATTTTAAATCAACTGTACCCTTTTAGTTTAGTCACTGCTAACGAAATGACCCGAAGAACAGGACCCATATTTTCTGCATCTAAATTCAGTTTTCCTATTTATAATAAACCCCCTGCCGGACTCATATGGCGACTTCAATTAATTCTTCAAGCCGTTTCGTTAGCGGTGACTAAACTAAAAGACTACAGTTGATTTAAAGTTAAATTCATTGAAAAATGCAGAGTAATGGTTCTCAGGGGGTGTTGGCTCAGATCCAGGCTCTCTCCATCCAGCGGTCCTTGTGGCCAAGATGGTGAAGGCGTTGGTACGGAAAACCAAAGGATGTGGGTTCGATTCCCACCTGGGACCCATTTTTTTCTGCATTTAAATTCAGTTTTCCTGTTTTCCTATTTATAATAAACCCCCTGCAGGACCCATACGGCGACTTAATAAATTAACAATAGATTCATTCAAGGTGGGTTCACATACATGCGGAAATGCGGTAATGTGGCAATGCGTTTGAGGGTTGGAAGTAGTGGAGGGGAGTGCGGAATTGCGGCAGGCCGTTCAAAACCATCCGGAAACGTTATCACTTTATCACTGCGTTATCATTTGCCCAAACAAAGGTTCGCTACCTTCTTATCTTTGTTTATCAAACAAAAGAAAACTGCGCAATGGGCAACTGCGCACATGCGTAAATGCGGCTATCCGGTAAAATATCTAATTTTTCAGATGTGTACAGTCCGTTTCAAAAGTGCTTGTCCGGCAAGATTCACCCCACTCTTCCGACTGCCGCTAGCCAATCAGAAGGCCGAACGCATGACCGGATAGCCGCATTTCCGCATGGATGTGAACCCACCTTAAGGAGTTGGGAAAAATTAAATTCAGAATCTTAAGAGAGTCTTAGTATTGTGTTCAGTATAAAATTCCTCTGATCATTTATACTCGTTGTGTCCCAGCTTCAGTAATTGGGAGGAACTGGTTTATAATTCTTTGCTAGAGTCGACCAAATGGATGCCCAAACCTTTTAAAATAACCTGTTTCCAAGTCGATTGAACCTTGAGCGACTATTTAAAAACTGCAGGCCTACCATTCACTTTTGTTATTTAATTTCCAGGGGCTGCAAAGAGAATAAAAATAATAATATAGTTGACTTTTTGGTTTTCCTTTCGGCTTCTTCAGGGACATAACTAATTTGGCAACTCAAGTGTTAGGTTATTGGGAAGATTGTTATAATTGGTCGGTTCTTCAGTCGAAATGTATTGGTTCACTTGCAGTTTATTAGATGGGTTTCCTATGGTGAGTGGAACTGAGAAAACGATATTATATTATGCTTGAAGCTTTAATTCTTTGCGTGATGAGCACAAGCCACGATAGTAGCAAAATATAATTTAATGTCGGTACATATCTACTCATATTTTATTTACATAAAATGATATCTTGGTATTACCATCGGGCGTGCTGGTTATGTAAAGAACGTGCTTGGAGCAAATAAATCTGTTTCCCACTTCTATTCACCAAGGAAAGCTAATTAATAAACTGCTAGCAAACCCATCATCTAATAATGGGAGAAAACAGAACAATAATCCCAATAAACTAAAAATAATACACGATTTGCCAAATCAGTTATGTCTCTGTCTTGTATTTGTTCACCCATACCCCATGGTGGCAAACCATGGCAGCAAATTAAAATATATTTAATTTATGGTATAATTTCAATCTTTTCCAGGTTTGCCTCCAGTTCCCTGACGATTTGCTTGTGGATTCTGTGGACGTTGCTTTGCACATTGATGAAAGAATAGAGTCCAAAACTTATATACTTGGAGACTCCTCGTTTTTCAGGTACCTATAATACCCCTGCTTGATTTGAGTACATTATCAACATGAATCCCAATAGTAAAGCCTTAGTTAAGAACAATGACAGTGTATTCAAGAAGCCTGTACCTCCTATTCGCAAAGCGAAAACGAGAAGGAAACCAAGAGTTCTCGAAGAAGACACATATTTGGAAGAAATGGGAAAAATTATCCAGCGAGATTTCTTTCCTGATATGGAGAAAGTAAAAGCACAAAATGAATATCTAGATGCTGTTGCAAAAAACGATTTTGTAAAGATGAGGGAGATCTACACAAGATACAATAGAGCAGCAAGTATGATGAGTGAACGTGTGTTCAGCCCAGCAACATTTGACACACCTGTGGACGATCGGCCACGGGAAGATGATGGACGACAAGGAAACGAAGGTATCAATACTTCCAACCAAATTTCATCTGAACAAGACAAAAAAATCTCTCTTGATCAGTATCTTGCTAACACTACTAGTGAGGATAATCAGAGTTTTGATGATTTACTTGTGGAATCAGAACTTAGACACAGAAGAAAGTATGCTTGGCTGTACAAAGAAGATTCTGATAGCAATGTAGAATCTCGTGAAAAACGCCTTGCTCTTCCAGGTATAGATGAGCAATCCCAACCATCTCAGAGACCCATGGAACTTGACACATGGGACTACAAAGATAGAAATTACGTAATGTATGTGCCTGATGGAGTGATATTGACTCCTGATGAGTTGGTTGAACGGGCAAAATGCAGACAAGAGATATCGTATAGTAATACACGTTTTAAAGCTAAACCTTTTGATGAGTCTGAAAATAAAGAAAGGATTCAGGATTTGGCAACCATACAAGCGAGGACACTCGATGGGAAGATTGGAGTTGACGGAAAGGAAGTGGTGAACGAAGCTCCCAAAGTAAATGGTTACAGTTTTGTGAAAACTCCTTCTCCTGCGCCAGGAATTGATAGCACGCCTCTGATGACGTGGGGTGAAATTGAAGGCACTCCTTTTCGGCTGGATGGGAGTGATACACCTTTGCGTGCCACCCCAGGGCCATCCTACACCATGCCAGAACCCCCCACTAGAGAGAAGATCGCCCAACAGCTGTCGGATCGTGTGAGTTGTCAGCACCGGGACAAGAAGAAGAAAGCTATGGAAGCAGCCCGTCGGCAGTTCACCTCGAGCCCAATGCTCCACCGCCCAGGATCACTTGATCGACTCCAGATGTTGTCCCCTGCTGCCAGAAAAATGTCTTCCTCCATTACTCGACTGAGCTCAGACAAGAAATTAACTTCTTTCTACAGTCCTAGCCCAGCTAGAAAAGATACAGCTTCACCTGCTTCATCAGTCGGAGTCAAAACGCCAAGAGTTTCGACACAGAATTCGACACCCCAACACGCAGTGACTACAGACAATCTTTTGAACATAACTGTTAAAAGACGTCCAACTGCTGCTGATTTTTTCAAATAAACAGCACATGTTAGGTACATTTTCGGTCATATAACTTCATGCGAGGATGTATTAAATGAATTTGCTAAATAATTATTTATTATTACGATTAAAGTTTTGTTTTGTAATCCATCCCACTCTTCTGATTCTTGTGACCCCACTTTGTTCCAACCTCCCAGTCTACAAAATGTAACTACATTAGATACCAACATAAATCTGAAATCAAATTGATACCCTGATAACTTGACTCTCATCGCTCTCCACCTGCTTCAATATGACATATTGTTTTAAAACATCTTTGTAAGTAATTAATGTTCCTCATAGTCATCAAAACTGTGTTGATAACATGACTGCATCTACGTTGCAAACACGAAATGTTCCCGAACTAGATGCCGTGGTATAGCAGCCGGACACCCCAGAAAAAGTAGGTTGACCTTATTGATTTTCTGAGGTACACAGCTTTCTATCATTAATTTAAGTCGCTTAAACGTCTCTGTTCCAGTTGCTGTGTTGATGAGCTGGGCAGCAAACATATTGATGGCGATGCCATAATACATTTTGGATATTCCTGCCTCAGTCCTTACACGAGTCTTCCCGTTCTCTACATTTTACCGAAAAAACAGCTGGACTTGGAAACGCTTGTGGACTCCATAAAGCCTGTGTTGGAGAGTGGGCCTTCATTAATTGTTTACGATGTTTCTTACGCGCATTTAATAGGTAGGTTACTTAGCATAAGTAGTTGACTTCATTACGTTCTGATCTCTTGTGAGAGATCCGAGCTGAACGTCCAATGAGCCTATTTGAAATGTGTTCAAATTTTCTTTCTAGAAACTTTGGATGATCGTTTGAAGGCATTCGAAGTGTCAATTTCTCAATTGGCGTCTGAATCTCGACTGAATCGCCCATGTGGTCCTTGGTGTCGAGGAGGGAAATCCCACTCGACAACTAGATTCGGCCACTCATTCTGCATATCCGACAACTTGCAATCAGTTGTATACGTTGGCACTGGAAAGGCTGCTGACAATTTCTTGTTGTTAATGAAAGGTAAATACTTCTATTTATGAACTTTCTGTCGTAAGAAATTTCTCCGAATAGTTAATTGAAGTTCTTCTTTATGGAAATTCAGTGAAGTGGTATGAAATTGAAGCAACCAAGTAATGGTTTGTTTGTCCCTTTTCCTGTTGTAAGTCAAAAGACCTCGAATGAAAAAGAGAAATGTCCCATTGACTCGAGACCATTGCTGTTGTAAGCAAATAATTTGTATCAAATCTAGTAATGAATCATATCTACTAGTAGACTGTCCAGTAAAGGGAAACTTCTGTGGTCTGGCTTTTGATTGATATTGGCCTATGTGGCTGTGCAGTCTAAGAGATAAGAATTTAAATTAATTATGTTAAGGTATTTACAATTTTTAATAATCTCTACTGGTTGCACGGTTAATGAAATAATGAAGTCTTTGAACATAAGACTCGTGTTTCACTTTTTTGGTATAGCAGTTTAGAACTGAACAATCTTTCTGGACACAATTCAGACCAGAGATTCCATAGGCACTGCCTTAGGTAGGTACACTATTGATGAATTGATTAAATATTCAAAAGCCGTGAATTGATACGGCTGTACATCCCTAAGTGTCAACATCATCTAACCGCATTGAGTCATGTTACTTAAACTGCAAAAATACAGTTTTTCCTCGTAATCTCATAGAAATAAGTGGGTACCTATTATACGCTGATGCACTTTTGGCCAAAGACTTGACTAGATGAGAAACACGGGGATTCTAGTTGTTTGGCACTTTGTGATGCACATTTTTGTCAAGATATCGCGGGAAGAATTATTGATTAAAAACGAACGTGACACAGTTATTTCGGATACGAATGAAACAAGTTTGATCATGAGTTTAGCTGAGCTGACTCTTCCATTGGAGTGACGTTGAAAGCACGCATTCAATTGTCACCCTGATTGAATTCGGAGTTTGTGTTTGTAACACTAATAAAATAAATAGATGAAGTACTAAAAAACTATTTTAATCTTGCATATAGTATATATTTCATCTACAACCTGTTTGCCTTTTTGTTCCAAATTTAACTTACTAAGCTACCTTTCATATTTCTACTTATATGCAACTAAATTGCTGGTTCATTATAATTTTAACTTCACTTACCCAACTGTATTCAATTCCAGTTCCTCAGTTTTTCACATACAACGAAGGTGAAGGACTTAAATCGCATAATCAGATGAAGCTGTTGAAAAAATTGTCCTTCCTGGTTGAAAAAGTGAAAAACTCCACTGTGTTCGGACTTTTGATAGGAACTGTGTCCATCGAGAGGTACCTTGAGGGTATTGAGCACATAAAACGCCTTTTGAAAAGAAGGAAACGAAAATGTTTCATCATATCCGTTGGAAAACCCACAGTCGCCAAACTTTCAAACTTCCCTGAGGTAAATATTTGAATTAATTTTACATTTTTGTAATATGTTTCAATGCACAATTTACTAGGTATTAAATACTTCATTTATTTTACAATACTGGTAAGCCCACTAGCTACATTATGAAATAAATATGAGATAATAATGAAAAGAAACAATAAAAATATAAATTGCCCGTGATATTGGAGGAATTGGAAAAAGAAGAAGGTATATGACAAATAAAAATGAATATACTCTACAATTAAGGAGGGATACAAATTTTACAGGGTATTCAGGGTTTTTTCACGCGTGTGCCTAATTTAAGGCGACAACGTACAACACGGACAGGTGATCAATAGGTTGAAAACGATTTAGCCAAAAAATTGCGGTGCGGTGAGTTTTTTTGTGTTCCTCCGCGTTCCTCTAATTTTTTCCCCCAGAAATGGCTTCCTATCATTCATAATAACTGCTGTCTACTTTTTCATCAACGCACTGCTCGCTGAAATGGGAAATGGCATTTCGTACTTATTTTGATATTAATGCGAAACAATCTTGTGTACAGGAAATTTGAAATGTTGCGTCTTACTGAAAACAATCTCATTGCCTACAAGATCGTCAACAGGGAAGGAGGTTATGTGTGTGAACATTCTGAAACAATCTGGTGTGTACAGGAAATTTGCAAATGTTGCGTCGATTACTGAGGTGAAATTACAATCGGAGGGTCTATTGCCTACAAGATCGTTCAACTCTTAAAGCTAATTTCTATGGGAAGGAGGTTATGTGTGTCCGAACATTTTCTATTTTACACTTCTAGTGAAGCTAATTTCTATGGGGCTTGTCACTCTTTCTGAATTTCGTCCGAAGTATGTTGAAAAATGTTTGAAATCAAACTATGTTAAATTTTGAAATCATTAAATTGTAGTATATTTTTGGTTGTTAAAATGTGAAATTTGGCTCCACACCCTGACAACATAATGATAATCATCCATTATAACCTCTTAATTTCTTGAAGGTTGGGTAATTAAGTAATCAGCTTTAGTAATCGGATTGTAAAGTTTTGATATTGAGTTATATTCAGTTATTCATAATATCGCGAAAAATAGTAAAAGATTTTACACTTAGCTCAATGCAAAGGTAACCTTGCAAGGATTCTTGACGCGTATTGTGGACACTATAGCATTGGGCGCTTGCGCGACTTGAGGTCGCTCGAATGCGTGGGTCACTCGATCGCGCTCTTTGATCGTCCTCGTAGGACACAGCCTAACCCGGATATTACGGTGCTCAACGGTAAAACAGTGAATTTTAAGTTACTTCCAAACTAGGCATATTTTATTGCTAGAACATTCGCATCTCCTTTTGAATAGCCCTGAAGCCTACTATGTATTTTTATTTTCATTACAACTTTTTCATTTAATTACAAATTTCATCTTTCAGATCGACGTGTTTGTAATGGTTTCATGTAATGAAGGAACTTACATAGACAATAAAGAAGTTCTTGTACCTATAGTCACGCTTCTAGAGCTTGAATTGGCATTTAATGAGAACAGGACTTGGGATGACCCTAAATCCTCGGACTTTTCGTTTCTTCTTCAAGGTATTGTATTAGTAAATTCCAAGAGCTGGTTTCACCTCGCTAGGGAAAAATCAATTTGAAAATACTGTAACTTACTACATTTCCAATCGGTATGATTTTAAACAGTTATTGACTTGTAAAACGTTATTGCCATGGCTTTCGCAATACCAACTTGCTGATATTGTTTCGTCTTTTGTAGCATTATTTTTATAACACTAAGTGTAAACTAGTACGAGACTCTAAACCCTGACTTGCTCTTTAGTTCACTACCCACCGTGTGGCATTCCCAGTACTCCAGTCGCCATGAGATTCTACACAGATCAGTTTTTTTGCTTAGATCAGTAGTCTGGATGCCCACTACGCTCGCATCTCAAAAATACATAACATCAAGTAGTCAATCCCTTAGTAAAAATTCAGATAATTTGGACAAATAGATTAGTATCAGAATGGCGGAACAATAACAGTGAGAAGCCTGATGGGTGATAACAACAATTACACAGTGACTGAAGCGCTGGGAATGCCACGCGGTGGGTAGTCGGAACTAAAGAGTAATTCAGGGTCTAGAGTCTCATTAAACTATTGTTCTCAAGGTTAGTAGCTTTTGTGGTGGAATACTATTAACAATTTCTGTTTCCAATTAAATCAGGTAGCGAGGGGTACGTCGAAGCTCCTATCAATGTCTCAGAAGACTTAGCCGAGTCCCAGTTGACTTCGAAGTTTGGAACATCCACGCAATGCACAGATAACTCGACTGAAATTGCATTGAGGGCAGATTTGACTGTTTCAACTTCAGGTTTTTCGTCTCAGCCCAGGTGAATACTGCGTTATGATGGATCAAAATTAATTATTTATTTCCATTCTGATGATTCTTTTTGATGACTGAACGACTGATGTAGGTAATTAATTATTCGTTTCTATTTTTGTAGAACTTGGGATGGATTGGAACTGAAAATGAACGATACTGCGCCATCTATGGCATTAGAGGGTCGCAAAGGAACAGCACAAGGATACACCTCCGAAATGTCCTAAGTTTTATACTGCAAATTCTGACTGAATTATCACCCAGATGACATAGGTGTCGTAGTGATTGTAAAAATATGTAGGGTTTATTACTGTGTGCTTTGTTAGTGCTAATCAATGTTCCATGGTAAAATTCAGATCATCTATTTATAGTTGAATTTTATATTCTTCCTTAGGATGTAATGGGCAATCATCATGTATAAAAAAACCTAATTGAAACTGACTTTTTAAATTAATCTTCCTTTACAATTGACCAACAATAGATAGCTTTATGTAGAGTAGGTATGCTAAGACTCTCTATCTTTTAAATTAATTAATTTATTTATTTGTTATTTTATTATTTTCATAATGGAGAAATGAGGATTGCTTGTTGATTTGAAAAATGAAAGTAGATTTTATCCTGAGAATTTTGAAACCATTAGCATTTTTCAGCGATGAATGGTTTACTTTCTTTGATTTTTCAGTTTCGGCAAAATGTGATGTTACAATTGGCTTTGAAAATCATAGAAAGAACTGCTCATCGTAGAGGAGTGAGGTTTGTTTGTGTATTCTTAGCGTTTCACATCGGCTTTAATTTAAACATATAAAACAATCATGCAGGTATCCTGCATTCCCAGCTTCGCTTTCTATACCATCTGGTATATTTCATTAAGTCGGTTTTTCGATATGCAGGGTGTATATCGAGTGGCTAAAAAGGCGGACAACATCACGAATTGACGTCATACTGGGTTCATGTTGAATGTACCTTTTGCAGCTAAATTAGTAGCTTCTCGATGTCAACTGCCGTGTCATTTGGTGTCATTTGTTGCTCACCTTGAAACTCTCAATGCGGATGATCAGTACGCCGTTTTGTTTTCACGAGACACCAGGAGAACAAAACGAACATTGGCCACCGTATAAACCATAACCATCCTCCATATAATAAACGAGCCTCTGTAACGGATCAGAATGATGTGTATAGATTGGTAGTCTGCATGCTCCCTAACTCTCATCTCAAAAATATCCTAAATCAATCCTTTTAGTAAAATACATTTCGGATAAAATAGATGTTTTCCTTGTGTCCTGTGAAGGTTTCAAGGTATCAGTGCAGACAGATCATCAAACATAACTCGACCTTGGGTGTCGAACGTGGACTAATAGGCCTCCACTCGTGGCGCTGTTTTCCATTCCCACCCATAGATCAGAATGCTGCGTATAGTTTGGTGGTCTGAAATCGAACCCGAGACCCTCTGCTCAATTGCCTCTAATGTTAATGTGGCGACCCAACAAATATATGAACTAGGAAAACACTTGTATTAACACGAATATAATTATAATTAATATATGGAATTGAAGAGCGATACATAAATTGTAGATTGAAAAGAAGAAAACTATAAATTTTAGTTGTCATGTGTTTAGGATAACATTGGTCACTATAGTCCTCCCGCGCTAATTTCATCCGACCGCATAGTCTTTGTTGGCCTGAACGAGGAGGATGAACGTATGCCAGAGGATGAGTTCCTGGTTCACTTGGGATTCTGGGAGTTCCTTGGTCCGGTTCACCTCTTGGCTTTTTGGCTGGATCGAATCTGTTGGACTCTGGACCACCAAGTCTTGGAGATTCAATTCCTCTGCTCAAACGAGTGGACATGGAGTTTTGGATGTGTCTGCACTGGCCTCTCCTTGCGCAAAAGAAACCTTTTTGGGTGCAGTAACGTTTGTTGGGCACAAATGGTCGATGTGTCTCTTGAACACGTAGCCATTGTCCAATTTCACCTGGTAGTGAAGCCGTCCGAGTTTGTTGAGGATCACCCCAGCTCGCCACTGTGCTTGTTATTGGAGTAGTAGCGCACTTGAACTCATACTCCAGTATTCAGCTGTCTTGATGGTCCTTTCGGTATGGTGATAACATAATTAACAAGATGGAGTTAGGTTGCAGTTACACCATCATTTTTGTTATATCACTTCGTCCAGTGATTTATATTTTTCATCAATAAAAAAGTATTAAATGTAAATTTAATGGAGGGTTGTTGCCCTCATTGTTGCAGTAAAGAAAGTGGAAATTTGTATTCAGTATGCTGCTATAACAATTGGCTTCAAAGCCGCATTGCCTCGGACTAGCCTTGGTAATTTTATTAATTTACCTAGGTATTTAATGTTTCCAAGATTGAGTATTTCTCGAAAGACAGAACTTGTAGCTTTCAAGAGCGACCACTCTTTTTTTAGATCATTTACCCATCCATTCATTTAAGAGATTTCTTTAGGAACGGACAAAAATACAACTTGTTTATTAAGCTCTGTGGTCCACACCTACGAGTATTTAGTCATATAGGTAGTTACTTTACATGAGTTATTTGGAGAACTGTATTGATGAGGCCTATTGAGCATTTAAATAAAGGTAAGAAACAAATTATTATGACTTTTAATACATATAATATTTTGGAAACAATATAGAATATATTAATAGTCGAATTACAAAAAAAAAAAAAAAAACTGGAGTCTTAGAAGCTATACTTCATTGTCAACAGCTACATGTACATACAAATCACGGTTGTCAACAAAATTACCCATCTGCTTTGTGATTATATGCATTCTGCACATTATGGTTGATGTCCACAAAGTAGGACTATCCTGGCTTATATTACCGTTAGGCTTAGATTATGACGGCTTTTTGTAGCAGTGCAAAATCTATACGAATTCCAATAATGAGGACAGAATAAAACCAGCAAAATCAATAATCCGCTGCATTGTTGGCCAAGTAGTCTCTTCGCCCGATGTTTGATGCCTGTTTGCTCTGGATAGCTTCCAATTTCGGACAGTTGGTGATGCGATGACCAAGACCACCACAATAACTGCATCCCCTCTCGTCTGCAAATATCAAACAAAAACAACCATTGAATTTACGACATAAATTTAAAAGTATACAATACCTATTGAGTGAAGACTAAATATAGATTTATTATTAATGGGTTCAACTACTGGAGTTTGATCCAGTTGGGACGACCAATGTCAAAAGGTCGTGGCCCTTGTCCTAACTATTGTTGATGGATAAAATCAGTGAAAAAAAAGAGATGCAAGTATTAACGGGCTTCCAACATGTTGAGAGTTTATAATGAGCTATAAAAGCATTTTTTTACCGAGGGAGGTACTAGTAACTGCCCAAAAAATATACGATACCTTGTCAGAGTTCGAACTCATGCCTTTAATAGAGAGTTTTGTACTTCTCGTATTCATCATCTCGTGTACCAAAATGGCCTTTCCGAAACGAGAAGAGGTTTTCCTTTCGTGGAAACACTTTTCGGAACGGGAAGAGTCAGCTTTACTTGTGCTCAGCTTTTTTGGATTCGTAATTACAACTTGTCCTTTCTCTATGATAACCCTAACTGCCTAACTTAGCAACTATCATGCAGTTGGCATGGACACACATACACAAATCGCCTGACTTTTCCCTGTAACGTCTGTTGTTGGTTTAATCTTAGTATTTGTCTTTCTTTCGTGTTTGTTTGCTTCTGGTTAATGAACCAGAAGGGTCATTAGCGGCATTTTGTTCCTGCTTTCGATGATATATAGACGATTTCACCTTTTTCATTCTCAAGATTTCGTTTCAAGATTCATTTAACACATTTTAAAGATTTGTGTTCTTCACGTCAGAATCTTTTTTGTATGATGTAGAGGTAAGTGGTCGTTGTTTCTTACTTCATGTTATATTTTGGAAATTGTCTACTGTGAGTTTTGAGTAATGATTCATTACAAGAGTCACGTTAATGTCTCTATAAGAGTTCTTTTTCTCTCGGGCTTACGAAAGCACTACGAGAAATCAATGCGAAAAGCTTACCATTCATTGTGCTCGCTCCAACAGCATGTTTTCGTGTTAGGAGAAATACCAATACGAGAAATACAAAAACTCTACAATTTCTTTTGGAGGGAAGCTCTTTAGACACATTACTTTAGCCAACTACGCCACCAAGGCCGATTTAATCAAACTTCCACTGCAGAACATAACATTTCCCTGGAATTAAGTATCAGCCATCTCGACTGATTTTGGGTCGGACGAACGAAGATGTGAAACTGCAGGCCACTGGCTCAGCAGATGCTCACTGGAAGGATCATTATTATCACAGTTTTGTCTCCAGTGAGTGAGGAAGTGAAAGATGCTACATCAGGAAATATGATGTTTGCAGTCCTCAAGAGGGATAATCACGCATAACAATATCTTACACCTTGATAGAGTTCGAACTCATGCCTTCATTTCTTTTGGAGGGAAGCTCTTTAGACACTTTGCTTGAGCTAACTGCGCTTCTGAGGCCGATTTAACCCTTTAGCGTCAGAATTGTTGGTTGCTCGAGTGGCTATCAGAGCCTGAATTATTTCCTCATCTCAATTCTGATTATGCTGCGCTCCCGATCAATGATCTCTGTGTTCATGCCAATTGACCGATTTTATTCCACATTTTGACAAAATACTCTAATAACTCTCTAATAATACCCAAAAAATTTCAGTATGTTCTGATCACTGGATCACAATTTATTGCTACATTTGTGTACTATAGTTGTATACACTACCTAAAACGGGAAGTTACTATGATTTATTGCTACAGGTGTATACTATAGTTCTATATAGGTACTAAACTAAAACGGGAAGTTACTGTGATTTGGTGATACCTTATTGCTACAAGGTATTTATTATAGTTGTAAACACTACACTAAAACGGGAGTCACAACAGAGTCCTTCCCGGGAGAACGGGAGTCCTTCTCGTTTGAAACTGAGAATTATACTTCCAAAGGATGATAGCGATTGAAAAACATACTGAAATTTTGATCAATGTCCACTGGAATTGAAGGTAAACCATCAAAGCTCCCCCAAACAGAGAAGTAACGGGCAACATTCATAGAGCTTATTTATTCAATAAGATTCCAATAGAGTGCAGGAGATTGGGATGAATGAGGTGTAGCGGCGATAGCCAAGCAACGAGTATACTCATTGCGAGGCCTGAAAAGGTTAATTAAACCTCTTCGACTGCGGGAGTTTTACTTAGGCGTAACTTACTCTTTTGATGAGTAAAATCATATAAGCTTAGTTTACGGAAAATGTTTAAAACTACAGGTTTTTCTTTCCTGTTCATCCTTTTGCTATGAATCTTTGCTCTCTTATTAAAACTCAAATCTGAATTTTAATTGTGCAACAAATTGAGGTTGGTAATACGTTACTCTTACAGTGAAACTTAAATGAAAACCTACCTCCAAGATCGAGATATTTTTCGCTTTCAGATTGTAGTTCCGCCAGAAACGGAGGCACTTTTTGCTTGGCTTCTATCAGAAGATGCTTTAGGTCCAATAGAACACTCTCGTCGTTGGCTTTATTGATGAAAGTGGTGGCAAGGCCTGTGTTGCCAGAACGGCCTGTACGGCCGATCCTATGGACTGGAAACAAAGAAACCGTTAGTTTGGCTGAAGTTTTACAAATCGTACAATAGGCAGAGTTGAGAGAGAATGAGGAACTAAACCTATCAATTATCAACAGTCTACCTTACAAATTTTCTTGAATGTATTCATCTGTGAAATGCTTAGTTTGCTATGACAGCTTTGATAGACTTTTTTGAACAACAAGTAACAGATGAATGTATGGGTTTGGTTGCTCGCAGGTTTTGTAATAGTTTAACTTGAAGATGGGTCTGAATAAAGCTCGAAATGTCGATGCAAAAAACATGATAGTACTATATTTTTGTTTTCTTTTCAGGCCGAACTCAATCAATTGCTATATCAACAAACTATATAAATTTTTATTAAATGTCATTAATATATGCCAAATTTTGATCTCTTCATTGTTTGATCTCTTATAAGCCTAACTGAAGTGCTGCTCCGTCTCCAAACCCAAGCTCCGCACTTCTCCATCTTCTTCTTGTGCTTCTAAGACACATGCTGGATGCACGTAATACAGCCATTGTGATGCGGACTCTTAACCAACCTCGAACTACCGTCTGAGGCCGATTCCATATGTCTGCTAAGCGCTCACCCAATACTTTTACGAAGGCATTCATCTGAGGAGCACATAGTCCATCGACTGAACATACCAGTGGTGTGAATGAGGGATGCTTATCTTCACATGCATACAGATACTTACGCATCTTCTCTTGCTCTGCTGAGGATGACAGAAGGGACGGGACGAGAACCATAACAGGGGGCGTCAGAGTCTACGACACGGACGTCAAACCACGTCTCCCTCTGTGACTTCCAGATTCCTCGACACACCAAATCCCCTCTTAGCATTGGTTCGGATCCGTATGCCTCCGGTGCAATAGGCTCCTTCATGCAGTTCCCCCATGCAGGTGACATTAATTCTCCTAATAAGTCTCAAACCTCGTTGTGGCGTCTGGTGACAAGTCCCCCAGTTTTGCAATCCAATGCGTGTTGCAAAGTAAATGCTCCATTGACACATCCATCACGTGACTTTTGCATTTCAACAGGTTGGCGTTTGTACCGAATCGCTAGAGCATCCCTGAATTCACAAGGAGACGAATCAAAGTTATGCTTTTTCAAAGGGAGGACTGAGAGCCATCCTGAAGACTTACAACCTGACTGAGCGTAAATATCAACAAACTGATTTTCATATTGACCTCCTAGCTAACTAATAAAATGAGTAATAATTTGAAATTCCTACTCTAGTCCTCCTTAGTTTATAATTAGAAGCCCGAAAATCTTAATGCTGATTTATGAATCAGGAAATCTGCTTCAATTCGTCGTTTTTGGTAACAAACGTCTGGTAAAAAAAGTATGTGATTTGCAACTTCAGATGTGGATGTTTAAAATATATAAGACTTGTAAAAACTGGGATAGTGCCTGAAGAAAACAGATATGATAAAGTTAATACGGGAGGTGACACCACAGAGTACTCCAACTGAAATAAATATCACTTATAAAAACCAAAAATGTCTTAAACCTCCTACCATAGCCTAAGCTTCTCTTAACTGATGAAAACGCGTTCAACCAAATTACCCAGCCCATAATGGTATAAAAATGTGATAGGTAGGTATTTTAGGTGACCAAAGCTAACTATGGGTGATATTCTCGAGACTTGGACACTAGCACATCCTTACATCGAGGCAAGGCGAAATCGAAGTTATTTCACCTTGTTGTCATGGTGACGGTAAACATATGCGAAAATGCGCCATTTGTAGCCACAGCTGGACAACAGCATAACATAGTCTCACCTAGTTCCGAGTCAATATTTTCATTACTCGTAATATGCAAGGTGATAAATTATATGCAAATTACATCAAGTTATTATCAGGTGTTGCCCTCAAACGCTAAGAACGCAAGATTTAATCTGTGGGGTAGAGATCCATATGAAATGTGTGGGAGTTGACATTCAAGTGTCCTAGATGATCCAGACATCAGCCGCAAAGATGTTGTGGATTACCTATCTAGTTTTAGAACTGTTCTTTGAATCAGAAACTAAAAATCTTTAGAGTACTGTGAAAGTGGTCTTCTGAAAGGATGTGTTATGAGAGCTCTGTTAGGCGGGAATAGTAAGTTGTATCACATGTGGAAAGGTAAATACCTAGAGGTAAGGTATACCTACATACTTTCCGTAAATTATTACTTGTTCATGTAGGTACTTCATTGATCAAAACGAAAGTAGGTACCTAATTACCTTTTTGTCCATAAAATTTTCGTAACTGCAAAACTCGCGCAATAACTGCACTGCCAATGCCGTCTTTATGAAATCTTACCTTCAGAGGAATGCATCTCAAGGTTTTTTCCTTGCAGCTGGCTTTTAATTCATGTTACATATTCCCTGATTCGATATTTGACAAACTTGCTAATCAGCAGTTGTAAGCAACGACCCACCTACTTTGTTTAGGCACTTTAAACCAACAGCAAATCTGGTAGGACGTACGTACTTACCTAAGTAGTTTCGTTTCTTAGTGTAGCAACAACCTGCCTTGTTTATTTTGACAAACTATCAAATCTCTCCTTTTATTCATTCAATATAACAAGTAAAGCTTCCTCAGTTAAGCATAGTACTACGAACTTATAATAAAACGCTGATGAAGATACCTGAGCAATGGCTAGGTACCTACACAGCAGTACAGACACCTGAGAAATTTTCAATCATCTTTTCTTTAGTATTTTTCAGGTTAATTATTTTCAAAGCCTAAACGAATGAAGTTCTTTAGTTTTCTGACACTGATTAACTACTAAAGTTCCAAACAAAAGTCCAAATAAAAACTCGTTCACGTTAGATTGGCATTGTTGACAGCAATCTACAATCAATTATTGCGCTGGCAGGCATGATTATTATAACATTTAGTCGAATTGAAACTTTGTATTGCTACAATATTATACTTTTTCAAAACAAAACTGTTGAAAAATGGCCTTATAACCACGAATTATGTTGACGTGAGAAGGCAATGGTTGTAAAAATGTGGTTAAGTAGGTACATTGACGTAGGTCGGTTTAGGTGACCAAAGCTAACTATATTCACTATTTATTTTAGGATTCATTGTAGGTACAAATTAATGAGCATACCATAGTTTTCCACATCGTCAGGCATGTCATAGTTGATCACGTGTTGAATATCTTGGAAATCCAAACCTTTGGAAGCAACATCAGTAGCGACGAGTACGTCTTTCTTGCCAGCCCTGAATGCTTCCACAGAACGTGACCTCTCTTCCTGATCTAAAAATACAAAATTACATGAATTTATCGAAGGTACCTCAAGAGCCCCTTTGCGCCTGCCTCCACCTTCAGAGAATATTTAATAGAAATTGAGTTGTATCCAATTACACATTAACCCGCGAGAGGTGACACGATTTTGTTGCACCTCAAAACTAGGTACACTCCAAAATTAGACATCTAAGACGTTGACCTAAATGTTATGTGTCAATTTCAAAGATACCTAATATAATTATGGTACTATCCCCGGTTTATGTTGCTTACCAGGGTGAAGAGGGGGAAGGGGCTTAGGGAGGTGATGATCAGAATCCCTCGTGTCACCTTCGACATTATAGTCAGCCCCAGTCCGTGCTTCATGTCATTCCACTGTTCCGGTTATAGATTTTTCGTGGTTTCTACTGTTTTGTTGTAATGTTAGTTCATTAATGGGTATAAGTTTTAAATTAGTTTGATAAATGGCTGAGCAAATAAGGAGAGGAAACCTAGAGTTGGAAGAAGAGGAATAGCAAGTTAGAAGCACCAAACATCGAGATGGAGAGTTCTCATTGCACAGGAGGTTTCAGAAGGAGAAGACAGCGACGTAAGTTGTGTGCTAATGGTGACTTTTATTTTACGAAATGAAAAAGATTTTATACATTTTTGAGACCGATCCCCTTGGAAACAATAAAGTTGCCTAACGACTAGTGCATTCAGTCACCCCAAATCCTCTTCACAAACTGTCAACATTTATCATGAGATTGATGAGAATACCTCTATATGAAGAAATTCAAAATGTGTATGAATAGAATTCCGACAGGATCAAGTGTGATTTATGCCTAAGGAAGAAGGGCCAATGTATTAAGAAGATGTTCAATACTTTGGTGAAAGGGGATTATTTTGTTGCGCATAGCATACACGTATATAAATTGCTTTTATTTTGGAGAGGAGTCATAATTAGAACAAAACTGTGAATACGATTGGAAAATAACATTAAAACCTGAAGGTTAAAAGTTTTCGTGCGAGAATGCTTAGGTGTCACCGAGCTACGATCAAGGAAAATTCTCAAAGTCGCAGAGGTTCGATTAAATTGGCCTCACAGCTCAACCTGTTGGGGTGTTGCAGCTAAAGAGAAATTTCTCCTTAGAATAAGGGGCATGAGTTCGAACTCTGTCTGTGGTATCAAATATTTTAGGGCTGTAATAACCGGCCATGCGGTTCTTGACCAAGTCACCTCTTGCCGGTTAATGAAGACCTATTAATAGACCGTACCTTTCCCTCCGTGTATAGCAACAGCTTCAATTCCTTTGAGGAGCAAGTACTCATGGATAGCGTCCACATCTTGTTTCTTTTCAGCAAATATCAGAACAGGAGGACTCGTCTTTTGCAAGCATTCTAGCATGTATACTATCTTTGCTTCTTGTTTAACATATTCCACTTCCTAAAAATGGTAATTACCCAAATTAATGCAATTTAACTATGTTTTAATACATAAAATTATAAAACAATGATTACGCACCTCAGTACTGATTTCTTTACTGGATGATTAACTGCCTACCTGAATAACGTTTATTGAAGCAGCACCAGCGCGTCCTACATTGATGGTTACAGGCTTAACCAAAGCAGATCGTGCGAAATTCTGAATCTTTTTAGGCATCGTAGCTGAGAACAAAAGAGTCTGTCGTTGGCCCTAAAAACGAAAGTATTTGAAACTGAATTTAATGTATTAACGTAGCTACCTTGAGTGGTGATTTTTGGGCAGATAACTTCATTGGGTGATGGTTTAGTTTCAACCTACATTTTATTCATAAATGTCATTCAATTTTAAACTGCAACGTTTAGAGGCGAAAATAAAATAATATTTGGACGAAATCGAAAGTTTCTCATCAATAGAAACCGAATGGTTCAATGAATCAATGTTATCTACATTGATTTCTCTCATGACACAATTGTGTGGCACAACAATTATGGTATAATATAAGCGACAACACGTAGAAAATATATTTTTTGTAAAAAACAACATCATGCATTCTAATATGTATTATATTAATGTTGAAGTTAGAATTATCTATGAATATCAAGCGTTATTGTGGTTTTCGCTTTTTTTAAATTTTTTGGCGGCTTTCACACTGGTTAGACACGAGACATCAGACCAGTAGACATGCGACTTGAAACATAAGACAAGTCCTTTCACACACAAGAGACATGTGCTTTTTGTATTTAGTCAAGTGATTTATCTTGCTCCTCCCTCTTTGAATATTCTGCTGCTGTCACATCATACAACGCCTGATATTCTTCTATCTTCTTGACGAATATGATATTGAATTGTTCTGGGTCCAGTAACATCGTCAAAACGCGAAAAAAAGAGACAACGAAGGAAACGAGGTATGAGGAACAACACTCAGTTTATGGAAGCGAAGTGCTGGACACAAACTGAAAAATGTGAATCACACAAACCGACTAGAGACGCGTGTTTTGAGAGCCTGGAACCCAGGGACGCCTGTCATTGCAGATAATACTAAATGCCATGAGACCTACCCCGAATTCCAACCTGCCAGATCTCTTCAGACACTTGTTTCAAGAAGAAATGAAGCACGTGTCTCTTCAGTGTGAAAGCTCTCATACATTTCAATGGGTTGGATTTGGAAGAAGCGAGTCTACTGGTCTGATGTCTCGTGTATAACCAGTATGAAAGCCACCTTACCATGTTTTACTCATTAAAAATGTAGACTTTCGAAAGAATGATTACATAACAATGTTAAGTAGGACAAAAGTACCTTGAAAAACGAGAAGATTGTTCGAACATCTTCTTCAAACCCCATATCAATCATTCTGTCCGCTTCATCCATCACTAGATACCTGCATTAATTTCAGAACAGAATACAAATGGAACAATTATAAGTACTGAGATTATTTACTTAGCTTAAGGGGGTTCAGTAGGTATTTCCCAGTAATCTTATTTTGTTCGCATACTCTTTTTCATTTATTGGCAATTAAGAAATAGAGACGTTTTGGTACAGTTTGGGTGACGTAGCAGCCGGTACCGTCTGGAGAAAAATGCAGACTGCGCATGCATGACGCACAGTGCGTCAAGTAGCTGGTGTGACGTACAGTGCGTCAAGTAGCTGGTGTGACGAACTGTGCGAAATCGGTTTCCCGCAGTGTCTTTTCATGACGAATGGGACGTTACATAACCTTACTCATTTATAATCCAGTTTACCTACTCGTTGTTATTTCAGTATATCCGTTTAAACCACTTTTATCCGTCTCTCCTTTTTAATCACTTAGTATAGGTACAGTATTCTGTGGTTTTAATTATGAATGAACGAATTGTTTGTTCGCCTTTTCAATGAAGGTGTCGTAGATGAAAACGAGATGGATGATGCAATGGATTGATATTTGGAGTTATTTATTATCGAAGAACCCCACAGTTCAGAAGTGATAGATACGGTCAACAGTCAACAATCGAAACTTTTCTACAGGGTAAAGTAGGTAGGAGTCACAGAATACAGTAGGTATGTTGGTAGGAGTAAACGTTCCGTATGAATAACCAAAAATTCCAACGTTAAACGTGACTTCAACATCTGGTAGTTTTGAAGCAATTCGTCATGGAAGTGTTAGCATCCAGGTGCTCGCCCCAGCTCGACGACCACGGTTTCCTAGTCGTCGAGCACCAAAACGTCTCTAATCAGTCTAAAAAAACTGGGAACCCACTGCAGTGCTCCAGCGCCAGACAGCCATTTTTTGAAACTTGCGTTTTAATCTCTACTGAATTTAAGAACTTGAAATGAATGCATATGCAAAATTCCAGAGTTATACCTTTAGATCCCGAACAAAGAGCGAAAAGAAAAAAACTTCAATAGCTCTAATAGTTCTCGAGAAAAAAGTACCGACATGACAGGTCGAAAAACGCTGTTTTGTTTTCTATACATTCGGACTTTACCATGAAATTTGTGTCTAAGGTTTCAAGAATCTGGAAACAACTCATGGAGCTTTCATTTCTTATTAGTGTATGATCTATTACTACAATGTGTTGTCTGAGGAGGAGGTAATGCTCAGGCTACCTGCATTTTCTATTCAGGTAGAGAATGAGTTGAGATCAAGCAACTGTGAGCGCTCTTCCAAACGGTTGCACACTTCTCTAGCCATTTACGACTTCTTCAGTTGATGCAGTAATTGAGGGCAATATAACAAAATCTTCAGATTAAGTAAAAATTTATACACATTTAAAAAAATGTTTTTTGGTACTGAACCCCCCTAAGAATAACCTAAATTCAATGCTACCTACTATTCATTTTTGCCATGTACGCCTAAGTTAAGTATCAAAAGCTAATTTTTTTTTTTTAACTCACCGACAGATGTCAAGTTTGACCATTTTCTTGTCAAGCATATCCATGAGCCTTCCTGGAGTTGCAACCATTATGTGTACCCCTCTGAAAGTTTCATAAAAGACTACATATAATCCAAGTCATATAAAACTTAAAACTTCATGTAATTAAAACCAACCAAAAATGTAAAAAAAAAAAACGAATGATTCCGGCTGATACCAACCTTGATATGACATCCAAAGATTCCCCAATAGGTACCCCACCAATCGCGAGGACGCATCGAATGAGAGGAAATCCACCTTTCTCGAGGTGTGTCGTGAAATGTTTGATAATGTCGTGAGTTTGTTTAGCCAATTCTCTAGAAGGGCATATGATGAGACCTGAAATATGATGTATCAATCAGTAATCATTAAAAAATAATAAACATAATTTCAACCTTTTGAGTTGTGACAGGGTGGTTAAGCGTAAGGGTGGTTACGCAGAGACAGCTGCTACTTTCTGTGGTACCTAATTTTTGGATACACTGTAACATTGCATGGTGTAGTGGATGCATTTCAGATTATTTTGTATGTTTGTTTAATCAATTGCAATGTGGTGAATTAGTACTTACCGTATGGGCCTTCATTTTGGATGAATGGCATTTTAGTTTCCTGCTCCAAACAAAACATGATGAGTGGTAAAATGAAAACAAGAGTTTTACCAGATCCAGTGAATGCTATCCCAATCAAATCCCTTCCTGTTAAGCTGAAAAACAACAAATTGTGTAAAGTGAAAATAATTATTGAAATTAAATTCAATTTTTATAATACATTGGCAACGCATTAATTTATGCCGGGGAGGGGGGGGGGGGGGGAGTATAAATTCCTTATTTACTATTAGTAAGGAGGAAGATTGTTATTATACTATCAAATAAAACATATTAAATAGAATCTCATGTAACATGTTAAGTCAAGGAAGAGGTCTACAATCGAGGAAGAGGTGGTTAATTTGGAGGTCTTTGTTGACACCAATGACACTCGGGCTGATCACATCATCACTATGGATCTCCACGTGTCTCATATTCAAGGGTTTTTCAACATCTGGGTCAATAGCTGTATGCCGAGCCAGCAGTTTTGAAATAGATCAAGGAGAACATCCCAGAGTGAAGGATCAGTATTTATGTCTCCCCTGACACCAGTGACACAAAAAGAGGTCAACGAAGTTGCTTAAATTGTACAGGTGGGTGATGTCAAATAGAGAGTGGCGATTCTTGTTGATAACATTGCTGATACCTGTGGTACAATCTGCCACGCTGCATAAAAGTTTATGGACGCTGGTGTGGCAAAACCTACACCATCTTCACTCGTGGAATCTTCACCGGCCCTGTCGTTTCCAGGATCATTGACATCTGCCGTAACAAAAACTGTACAACAAGACTCTCACATGAAGGACTGTCCTAAATCATGTGTATCGACGTTTCAATGATGTTTGCTGAGGCATCAGGAGAACGCACAATGGGGAATCTGAAACGCCCAGGATTGATTTACGCTTCATAGTTTTCAGCATTTTACTATCATATTCCTCAGCCTTACAGAAATTACTGCAATACAAAAATAAGTAGTATCCCTCTAACTTTCGTATGATTTTTTTTTCTTGACCTGTTTCCAAATTGTTCACTATAGCATCCATAATGAGCTGTAAAACCATGCTCTGCTACCATGTGACAAGAAGGTGATGGAATGGAGTAGTTACCCCTTCAAATGGCTGGGGCGATTAGCTTGATACACCCAGAGGATATCCTGAAAGCTGAAAAGCTCCAGGAATAACCTAAGTGGTGGCAGTTACAAGAAACGTGAATGAGGAACCAATAATATCCATCACATTACACTCTATTGTATTAGTTATCAACTAAACTGTAAATTATTTTCAACGATAAGGTTATATTAATTTAAAAGAAAGATTAACTTAGTATAGTAGTAATTTAGTTTAAAAAATAATGGCCAGTAAGAGATGATAACACCTGCATGCAAATAGAACTCACATGGTGGGAATTCCTTGGATTTGAATTGGAGTGGGATTCGCAATCTTTTTTGCTGCTAAAGCTGAGATCATGGCTCTGGGTAGTTTCATTTCTTCAAAAGAAAGGCAAGGAGGGGGAATTTCATCTCCTTCGACCAAAATACGATATTTTCTTCTGATCCTGGCATGTCTCTCTTCTCCTAGCTTTATGATACACTGAGGAGCCCTCCAGCTGTAAATAAGTATAGTATGTACGTAAGTACTGAAAGCGGTTAGTGCGTTAGATAAATTGTTATTCACCTATTCTTGATTAGGCAACAGGGTTTGTGAATGCACATAGGATGTCTGTAGCAAAATCCAAATGAAATTCCAAGACTCCAGATTTCTGCCAGTAGTTCAAGAAATTAATTTAAAAAAAAAATGCAAACATTGCACCATCATACAGATGTAATGGATTAAAATGTTTGGAGAAAAAAACTGTGTTGAAATGAAGAGGTGAGAGAAAAGTGAGCATTTATAGAGTAAAATGCGTCTCGCTCTGTATGGCAACCATTTCCAGATTTTGGTTCTTTTTCCCCAGAAATCCCCTACCTTTTCATGGTTCGTATTATACACCCTAATACAAAATGGATTCAACAGGACCCTAATTGTATAGACCCCTTAAACACTAGAGGATTGAGTTGAATGTCCGTGAGAGCTCTGTCACAAGCAACCGGAACACCTCTAATATGAAAAGAGGTGTCACAGATGGTATTTCATATAGTTTCTTTGATACAACGTTGGAACACAAAGAGGCTGATGCGCTATTGGCTATTCACCTTACCTTTTAGTTTTTGTTCACCGGATCCAAATTGTTCAAAGTCTGCATAATCTTTACTTTCTTGCCACGCTTTATTTTTGTTCATTTTTATTGCTATATTCAGCAAATCTTGTACCCCATAGAGCCGAACAACACGAATTTCAGCAATAAATGACTCAATGCCAAAAACGTTCACAGATCTTTCCATTTATTCTTAGCCCACAACTTCAATTTTAGAATGTCAGCATGCAACTGAACTCATACTGCAAGCACTGTGGTGGGTCTCGACTTAGAAGAAGATGCTAGCAGCCTCGCTTGTGACCCTTGGACACCCGCCAAATCACACATGAGCCTAGTGTGAACTGGTAGAGGCATTTAATTTCGCTCCTTGCACCAATCATGTCAACTCGGTTGCTTCCAACTCAACTCCCTAGTGTGGAAGAAGTCTGAACTGGCGCGTAAAATCCTTCCTAAGGTTTCTGCATACAAGGCAGGGGCAAGACGGGCTGCTTATATGCCTAGTTTACCTTAACGGCAGCAGCCGTTAGCACATTAGGCAGGAATGGGCAGGAACAGGGCCAAAACGTCTGGGGTCAGGTCACGGCATTTTTCGCTCTGAGAGCAATTGCGGCGTTTTCTATTCATTGCCTGGTCCAGGCCATCACCGCCCTGTCCCACGGGTGGTGTGCGCAGGGGACCATTACTCAAACATTGTCCATTAAGGTAAATTAGATATATAAATGTCCCTTCCTGTCCGTGCCAAGTGTGCAGGGACCTTAATCCAACCACTAATAGGAACAGGAGTAAAATTATTAGGAAGATGGAAATGAGAATTGATAGGGAAATTATTAGAAATGAAATTGGCAAACACCTCAACAAAGGCCTTAGGAATATGGTTACGCTAGGGGTAGAATTAACTAGGCTCTTCCGAATTTGTTGATACAGTATTTGCGTTAAAGTTAATCTTTTTGCAAATAAAATTGGTCGTTGAGCAAATGAAATTAAATATTTTGCGAATAAAATTAACTTTTTACAAATAATTTATCTTTTCAGATCTTTGATTAGATTAAAAATTTTGTAAGTATTTTAAAGATGATCCATGTTATTTGAAAAAAAGTCCTTTCATGCAGCACGATCGTATGAACAAATTTCCGTACTTTGTACTGTATGTTAAATTTGCTGACATTTGAGCACATTGGGAGCAATAAAATTGTTACCTAACTATCAACTTTTTGGCAAGAAACTCGTTCTAAATAATAATTGAAATTCAAACAAAGATTTTGGATTTTTGTTATTATTTGCCATTTTATCAATTTGTCAGCACATAATAATGCAATTCAAGGTAATTACGTTGTTCAGCACACATTTTTTAATGCTCTAGGACTTAGTTGATACACTTTTTCAGTAATATGCCTTTAAAAACTATAAACTTGATGACTTTCAAGTAGCTTTTTGCTATTTTGCACAGTTTTTCAAATTCAACAGTTTATTGTGTTCAAAAAGTGCTTGCTACCCAACGAAGTCATTCTGTCTTTTGGAACGCTCGATTTCTTGGACAAAGAACGGATTTTTATCTCAATCTTAAGGAGAGTTATTGTCTGGAATGATACACATACATACGAAAAAGCTTTAAACTTCGGGAATCGTACCTAGCAGAATGCCTCAAAACGAATTTCCATGAAGTAAACTGAAAACCTTTGGAGCAATTACAATAGCCCCATTTTCTGATTGAATCCGCGAAAATAACTTAATCTGCTAATATTATACTACGGCTAAGGAGAAACTGGTGTTCGCCAAAACTAATAATCAATCCCCGAGAGCTGTGACGATTATCTGCATGTTTCTGCCTACAAACGATGTGCAGATTATTCTGTTGCATAATATGAAGAGAAAGAGTTTTGTATGGGTACCTCTAGAATGTGGCACGGTGGTGCTCGATCGGATTTGACCTCAAAGTGCTTGCCCTTCAAATTTTCTTTCGAAATACGATTTGGGGATATGTTAGGATTATAATTCAGCAAAAACTGAAATCAAGCATTGAGCCGTTTTTTTTTTTTAATTCAGTTTTTAACTTTTTAATTGATACTTTAATCATGAAAACACGCTATAATCGCCAAAATCCAGAAAAAAAATATTATTTATTATTTATGTGTCATTATACAATAGAATCTTCATCTAGTTTCATAGTTCTAACCTATTTTGTGATCAAATATAATTAGAAAAACAAAAATAACATTTAATTAACAAAATAATGATTATATTTGCATGAAGCTCTTAATAAATACCTGTGAGTTTGCATGTAGTATGTGCGTGTGTCTATGTCTACACTTGTGTGTGAGTTTATAATGATTCATTATATAAATTTCAGCATAAAATATATATCTAAATTGAATAGAAGATAAAAATAATGGCATTTCAACAGTTTACATATGAAGAGAATTATATTTGCATACAGCTCTTAATAAACGTTGTCCATATTCAGGATTGATTCGCAATACTTTATATTTGGCCCACGTCGCTGAAAAATCATGATGAACGGCCTCCATAGCCTGTTCACTGTAAAAGCCGAGGCCATTTCCGTGTTTGGTACAAAATTCTTCCACATGAAAGAAAACAGTGTGAACTTTTGGAGTGACTGGAATATCCAAAGATATGCATTGAATTTATTAATGTATTCAATGAATTTTGGATTCAGCCTGACTGAGAAAGATGCTTTGACAACTTCATTGAACTTCTGGGAAGCATCCTTGTATTTTAAACAACCTATGCTACAGTTTGAACAACGCAACAAATCAAGTTTCTGTTGCAAAATGCGGCAACTATTTCCTTTTAACGAAGGGCTCCCATGGGTCATTTCACGCTGAACACTCCAGCGCTCTGCCCAAAGAAGAGCTTCAGCTTCAAATTCTTTGGACATGTGAGAGAACAAGGTGTTACCCATGGGAGCCCTTCGTTAAAAAGAAATAGTTGTCGCATTTTGCAACAGAAACTTGATTTATGGCGTTGTTCAAACTGTAGCATAGGTTGTTTAAAATACGTTGATGCTTTCCAGAAGTTCAATGAAGTTTTCAAATCATCTTTTTCAGTCAGGCTGGATCCAAAATTCATTGAATACATCAATGAATTCAAAGCATCATATTTATCTTTGGATATTCCAGTCACTCCAAATTTCACACAGTTTTCTTTTATGTAGAAGAATTTTGTACCAAACACGGAAATGGCCTCGGCTTTTAAGGTGAACAGGCTATGGAGGCCGTGCATCATGATTTTTCTGCGACGTGGGCCAAATATAAAGTATCACGAATCTATCCTGAACATGGACAATGTTTATTGCGAATATAATTCTCTGCATATGTAAACTGATGAAATGCCATTATTTTTATCTTCTATTCAATTTAGATATATATTTTATGCTGAAATTTATATAATGAATCATTATAAACTCACACACAAGTGTAGACATAGACACACGCACATACTACATGCAAACTCACAGGTATTTATTAAGAGCTTCATGCAAATATAATCATTATTTTGTTAATTAAATGTTATTTTTGTTTTTCTAATTATATTTGATCACAAAATAGGTTAGAACTATGAAACTAGATGAAGATTCTATTGTATAATGACACATAAATAATAAATAATATTTTTTTTCTGGATTTTGGCGATTATAGCGTGTTTTCATGATTAAAGTATCAATTAAAAAGTTAAAAACTGAATTAAAAAAAAAAAACGGCTCAATGCTTGATTTCAGTTTTTGCTGAATTATAATCCTAACATATCCCCAAATCGTATTTCGAAAGAAAATTTGAAGGGCAAGCACTTTGAGGTCAAATCCGATCGAGGACCACCGTGGTGGATGAGTTCATAGCTAGGTCATTGAAAAGTGGTTGGTTAAAAGTCAGAGCAAAAAGAAAACTGGGTACAACGTGCGAATGAAGTAAAAACCTAAAACTTCTTACCTGGTCCTGAGAGATTCTTCGTACTGTATACCTTTGGCAAGTTCAGCAACACCCATCAAAGCTTTTCTCTCAGCAACGCTTTCTAAAATTTTCTCTTCTTCTTTCAACTGTCTTTCCATAGCACTTTCTTTCTTAGCTGGAATTATAAAAGGTAGGTAATTAAAAATGTATTTTATTTTTACAAGAAAAAGGCAGTAAGTACCTATTATAATTAATTGCGATAAAAAATATATATATTAACAACCTTCAGCCATTTTTTTAAGTTCAGTGTGTTGATCAAGCAAACTGATGTTGGACTTTCGACCCCACACTTTCCCATCTTCATCTTCTTTCTCATTGTCACTTGATGATTTTGCCTTTGCCTCTTCTTCTTTAAGCTAGAAATGATAAGCAATAGTCATTGGTATGAAACAAGTTGTCATATTCAAAAATTGGCTAAAATCCTAGGAAAAAAAAAGCAAGTTGCTTAACTAGGCAGCCAAATAACAAATCTAACACCCTTCCAGATGCGCAATACATCACCTATCCTTAGGTACCCCTTCATTAGCATATTACGTATAGGTACTGAGCGCTTTGAGGGAAATGTACAGAATCTTCACTACTGCGGTAATATTATAAGGTTTGTCCGGAGAAACAGTCCCAAATCAGGTCGTAATCGAACCAGAACCAATGGAACTGAAAAGGGAGGGGATAGAGGCGTTGTTGACTAGTTCCAACTCCAGTTGTTCGAAAAGTTTTCAGACCAGTTAGAATACGGATACTAGGTACGGTCTTAAATCTGTAATTAATGATAAGCATGAAAACGCCTACTGCGCATTTCTCGAACTAAATATTCTGGCAAAAATCTCGAGCCTCTTGAACTAGTTCATAACGGTTCTGGACCCCTTCTCCGGACAACGAACATGAGTTTCCAGGACTCCTCAGAACTGGTTTTGAGTCTCTCCAAACGGCCAAAACTGGGCGTTGACAGTCCTGAAAGGTTTGGGACTACTTCTCCGGACAAACCAAGAGCCGCTAGTTCCTATCCTAGTTGTAAACTTTCTATATCATTAAGCATCCTTAATGCCATCCGTAGCTTATACAAAAAACCATCAGCGTTGCCATTATTTGCTTCCCACTCCCACTACAAAGTCATCCTGCGCACAGCAATCATTTATGCAGTTTCACATAGTTCTCTAGGGATGGGAAAGGGACTGATAGACCAACAGTTTTTGTTAGTTTTACGTTAATTTATCTTTATTCCATGAATGAATTCCAATTCAGTAGCCTCTGCTTCGATATTGCAGAGCTTGAATGGATTCACAACTTGGTGACTTCAAATTGTTTCAAAGAGAGGGACATCTATTTATCTTGTTTTAATAATAAAGCAACGTGATGACTTTAACGATCCATTCATTAAAGATTTTATTCATAGTAAACAATGATTTGCAATTAGGTAAGTTAATAGGTTTGTTCGTTCAGACCATTCTGAACCCCGTTCGGAATGTGTGGCACTCCGAACGCACTTCGATGATTCAGAACGATGAGAGACCTTCATTAAACCAATCATTTATAAAACAAGAATATAAATACATTTTAATATTGCAAATAAATTTTAAAACAACGTAATTACTAATGAGAACAAGAAAATCGATAAAAAGCAGAAAACGGGATAAAAAATGCATGGGAAATCGAAGATAAATTCAAATATGGCGGGGCTTATGCTGAAAACATTCTGTGCGCATGTCCCGAACCAAACGTTCTGAAGAAAATCCAGAACCGGTAGAACTGGTTTGGAACGGCTTGGGATTGTCTGTATGAACAGCGAACCACTCGTTCAGAATGCGTTCTGTGACTGTCCGAATGGCCAAAAAGGGTAGTGGCCTAGGTAGAACGGTTCCAAACAGTTCAGGATGGTCTGTCCGAACGAACCTAATGAGTACCTATGCTGATAAGATGTACGACGTTATGCAGTGTCTGGTGTAGAAAGAGTTTGTCAAAAAATGGAACCTATTTTCCAGCACCAAAATCAAAACATGGTTTATTAAATTAATATTGTAAATAAAACAAGTTGACAGATAGATATGGAAAAATAACCTACCAATAAGGAGCTCCTTCTGAACAAGGTGTAGTTATATCGTGACGATGTCTGAGCAGGAGGTACACCCCGCGGTTGCGCAACCATTGTGATTAAGTTTCTAGCTGCAGAAGGTGTAAAACCAGCAGAAATCTTGAAGATATTGACTGCACGGTTCGGGGAAAAATGTCGCGAGCTAGAGTGTTTGCTTGGCATAAACAGTTCGTGGAGGGTCGTGATCGTGTTGAAAATGAGAGCCATGACCGCAGACCCTGCACCAGCGTTACAGCGGGCAACATCAACAGTGTCTGCCAGCTTGTTGATGGTGATAGGCATCTAACAACTTCGGATATTGCAATTGAGGTTGGAATAAGTTATGGGAGCACATTTTGACAGAGGTCCGACTCGCATATCGCCGCAAAAGACGAGACCTTCCGATGAGAAAAGTTATTTTTCTCCATGACAATGCTCGCCCCCATACAGCAGCCCTGACCAGAGAAAAATAGGAGCAACTGGTTTGGGAGACACTGGAAAACCCTCCATACAGTCCAGATCTGTCTCCTTGCGACTTCCATGTGTTTGGTCCTCTCAAGGAAGCTTTGGGTGGGGGGGGGGGGGGGGCAAAGATTCAGCAGCGATGATGAGGTTGAAGCATATGTGCGCAATTTGCTACAAACACGACCTGACTCTTTTTACGTGGATGGAATTAAAAAATTACCTGTACACTGGGAAAAATGTGTTTCCAAATCAGGAGATAATGTAGAAAAATAAACTATGTTTGTTTGTGTGTTTAAAATCAAAATAAATTTTTTAAAAAATAAGTCCCGTTTATATTTGATTCACCCTCGTATTATCTAAACATGATAATGATTGTCCACAGACAGTGGTGAGTTCATGAAATTATGAACATATGAGAAGAAAATAAAGTTTAAAGAAGACACCACTTGAAGATGTTAGGTACCCAAGCAGGTTTGGTCCAATGTGGAACAGAATTTAGGTAGGTGAGAAACCACTCACCAGATTCCTGGATATAATAAATTAGGTAGGCAGATCTACTCCCAGGCATTCTCCTGGGGGAAACCTACAATAAAGGAAGCTCAATCCAATATGTGGTTGCACTAGCGGCCACTAGATTTACAACACTTGATGGAAATAACAATTCAGATATTGGAGAGGAGATTCAAACACCTTGGGAGGTCAACTTGTTACTGGTCTCTCTTCACAAATCTTGACCCAGTGAGGATTGAAGTGGGAGAAGATAAGATGGGGAGCTTCACTGAAGATAAACTGATCAACAATAGATAAGGTACTGGCCAGATAAGGTGGAAGCTCTGGGCTGGGTTGAAGTTGCCCTCTGGATCCTTGACACCCACACTTTCACTTCCCTTCAAATATTACCCTATTACCAGTGACGTAGCAAAGCCATTTATCATGGAGGGGCAACAACAACAGTCAAAAATTATATATATATGTAACTATCGTATATGTACCTATGGTGGGTACTACTAGTCACAAAGAGGGCATTGTAGCACCTATAAAGGGTGTCCCACTTAAAGGTTACAAGATTAGTCGATTGCAAAGGTTCATTATTGAAGAGCGAAAACAATCACTTTAGAATTAATTTGAATTTGAGTCCTATGTACCGACCTATCTATCTACTCCTATGAATTATACCTACCTATCTACCGAGAGAAAATGAACGTAATCATGTAGGGAAATAAATAGGGAAAAGCAGGCATACCTACTGTATTATTTTTACAGCATAACCTTACAATCTAAAAATTAAGGTAATTAAACCTTCTCTTGGTGGACACAAAAAAAAACATTCTTACCCAACCAAATCTGTCTTGCTATACGAAAATGCTCATGAACTTGGGAGTACTAGGCTTATCATTGACTTACTGCTTCCAATCCAATCGTGTTTGTATACCTATGAGGATGTATCTCGCCAAGGGGTTCATTACTCGTAACTTTAGCACTCACTTTTACACTGATTACGATTTCTTTTATGTTACACATTGTACGCCAATTACCACGAAATAAAAGACAGGATACAGGGCATTGAACATCGACGATTGACATCACAAAAGGTAAACAAACCGAAGCCGGCTTGAAGGTTATGGTACAATCATTTATCGGTTGGTTCAGATATCGATTGTTTCAATCGATTCCATTCAACTATGGATATTTCAATCACCACAGCACAGACATGTTTTAGTCCGTGTAAGATTCTATTAATGTTATTTTACCGTTACTTACTTCTACTGGGACTCATACCAAAAATCAGGGACAATATTGAAGACTTTTATGAGTTAGAAAACTTATTGATGGAAAGAAGGACGCAATCGATGCAATGAGCAATCGATCAATCGAACGTGAATCGGAGAAAGTTAAGGGCAGTGAGAGAGGGGCAAAATGGCTTATGGCTCCTAGAGGGCAATGAGGATGGGCGAGCCCAAAACGAAGAGGGGGAACGACATAGTTTCACCATAGTTTATAGTATCCACACTTATATTATCCAGCATTCCATTATTTTCACTGTAGTTATTTCGCTTCTGTTGGATGGGCAATTATATTATCCATGGCGTTTGGCCCTCCCTGGAACCAGCCTTGGAGGAGCGTTCTAAGTTGCTAGGTAACTGAACCCACATAACAGGCGTGCTTTGTGGGTTGCATTCTCAAACTTACTGTAATTGGTACTGACGTTAGTTACGTGAAATTATTAGTTATTGTTCACGCAGCATCCGTTTCAAGAAGAACTTCTACATCCTCTGTGATCGTGGGGGGGCTCTGCCCACCCTGCCCCTCCTCAAATTACGCCACTGCCTATTACCTTATCTGTCACAGACAGACCTACAAATTAATTATAGATTTATTCAAGAGGATCAAAACAGATTGGTGAAAGAAAGGTAACTGATTGATTTTAGTACGAAATGTAGCATACAATTTAATTGGTAAGTAGTTCACCTTTAATTAGTTATAGTTTGAAGTTATTTGTATAGTTTTAGTTTAGTTTTGTGCTGATCCCTGGCACCAGCTGCTTTGGCCATATCAAGGTGGGTTCTGTAGCTGGATGCAGAGTCAGGCTTCAACATTAGCTGAAGAAATTGACTTTGCATGAGTCCCACACAGAGTGCCTCAGTATACGCTGTGTTGAAAGAAAAAGTGGTAATAACACCAGGGTCTGCTGTGATACTGCCACATGAGGCACGCACCAGCACCAGTGTAACACCAATCACTAGCACAGTACTCTTTACTCCCAGTAACAAAAACACCCCTGCAATATTAGCATACTCCATGAGTGATGCAAGGAATGTTGTGGTCCAGGTGGGATCCTTTGACCTGCTTTAGGACCACCATGTCTGTAATCACACTGATTGGTATAGTGTGATTTTGCACCACACCACAGTACAGCTAATCATAAGAGTTAGTAATAAGTAGTTAGTAAATTAATAAATTTTAAAATAAATTCACGAATCAAACAAGTTATTGAAGTTGGCCATAACAGTAGATATCACTCAAACATAACCCTCCCCCAGACTATATCTCGCATATTTCTATGAAGCTGGCATTATTGGAAATATTACTTAGCTCCTGTGTTTATGGTTGCCCTCGATTTGCAGTAGGTAGTTAAGAACTGAAAAGTCAACCTTACCTAGATTTAAAACATTACTAAATATAATATATTTGATTTGCATGGGAATAATAGTATTCCGATTCCATCTCAATCCACGTATATAACATTCATCATCTACATACCTGCGCCAAGCGACCAGTTTTCAGAAGCAATTCTTTCCTACGTTCTTTTAGTGGTACGTATTCTTCTTGTTCTTCTTCTGAACTTGAATCTGACTCTTCCTCCAACTCTGCTCTACGATACCTCTAAAATTAAAACAAAGTTACAAATTGATGATCCAAATCGAATAAATGATGACAAAATAGGCAGGTAAACAGAATTTTCTTAACACCTTGACAGGGGGAGCTTCCTGAGAAGACATGGTTTCGCAAAGCCTGAAACCCGGCTGACCACTAAAATTTCAATTCCACAGACAAATCATGATGTTTCGCTTACTATTCTCATTAAAATAAATGTGATTCTTTAAAATAAAACTTCAAGGAAAATCAGTAAACACGAATACCTGTTATCTTTGAGTATTAATAAGATGGAGGGCCATTGCTCTGAATTCAACGCTGCTTCCGCGTCAAGGCATACGTGCCACTACAGTCGCGTTGGCTTTGCAATTGACTGACCCGCGCTCGCCACGCTTTTTTCAAATTCAAATGACAATGCAGTTTATTGTAATTTGTTTTGTTTGATATTACTTATTATTGTTACATTTTAGTATTAATCATGTATGTAGACATAACTGTCTAGATATTATGTACATACTTTAGTTCCCATGCCCAAATCTTGGTGCCTCCTTTTTTTTTTTTTTGGGACACAGAACAGCTGATCTACCTTCATCAAACATCCACTAGAGTGTACTGGTGTGTCATTTCAACACTCATTCCCACAGTGTGAAAAATATGAAATATTAATGGTGTTAAATGGTGGTGTACATGTACGGTGCACAATTAGGATGTAAATCTTAAATGAGAAATATGTCCTAGGTATACAATCCCCATTCATTCACCAAACTCAACATCACATCTTACATCAGCTGATCAGTGTTCTGCCATTTTGCCCCTAGTCAATTCAAAAGCCAAACGACAGTAGTGGCACGTATGGTTTGACTGCCTGAAACATCACTAATAGCCCTCCATCGTATTAATACTCAAAGCCTGTTATCAATCACTGGTTATCAAAACATGTTTACCTACTTCTTCTTTTTATGGCCGTATTCTGGCCGCAGCAAGTGGTGTGGAGGACAACGCAACCATTGTTTATTGACAAATCTCTTCTTTCTTGAAATCGTGTCTCAAGACGTCTTGAACCGAGTGCTGGCAATATTTTTTCCAGTATTGCGTTCCAACAAGTTTAATTAAACGGATTACAGTAAAAACAAAAAACTGAGGAGAGATTCGCAAACTTTTTGTAGCCAACGAAAATGTGTGTGGTTATAGAGTAGGTACTTAAGTTACAAGTGTCACTATGAGGGGCGAAAACCTCATTTACCTACAATAAATTATTTTACTTTACAACGGATTGCTGTGTTTTAATACTGCCTGAATCAAAGAGCTTAAATAATAGTATAATAATAACTGAATAATCTCTTTGGCCTGAATAGAAGTAGTTCTGTGGCACCAAGCAGTGAAATACAGAGGGTTTCCAGATTCAAGTACACATCCAATTTCATTCGAAATAATGTATTTTAAAATTGCAACGGATTAGGTAGGCAAAGAATTCTCGTTTTCTAATTTTCTTAGCATTACATTCTTAACATTCCATTATTACGATAATGTTAATCTTCGACAGTTCAGCCTACGGACTTTTTGTGATTCTGTTTTTCCGAGAGTAGCAAGTGGCAGCTTTTCGCCTCACTAGCGCTACGTTCCTCAAGCGTCGGAATTGAAAACTCACGAACCAGACTCCCGAAAACCACATCAACTACAACTTCACTCTCTCTCCCTGGGCGGGTTTCGTGATTAGCAGCTTCCTTCCGGGAACGGGACGAGTTCGGAAACTGGATTTTTCGACGGTTCCTGCCGAAGTGGGGGGTTACGAGGATGCAATGACCGCGCGCATGTCCATGTACCTTCCCTTGAACCGTTAGCTTGAGTTCATGAAGATAGAGAGCGCCTACGATTTTCCCCTCATGAGGGAAGATTCCCCTCTCCGTACGGTCCAAACAGTTATCTTTCCGTGGTAGATAATTATGAGGTTGTTTAGGTAATAGTTCCCTTTTTACTTCGGTATTTGGGTTAATCCGTTCGGGGGGTGCAGGTAGTGTTGTGCCGTACGGTTGTTCTCGCGAGTGCCTTCACAAGTAATCGGAAGACTTCTGGATTTCAGCTCATTCCAGGTACAAATATGTCTAAGTCAATAAGGAGTACACGTAGAAACCACTTCACCTGATAAGAATGGCAGCTGAAGCCTCAGAATCTAATCCACTTTACGATCAAAGCATTCCTCCTTGGAAGAAAGAGCTTCTACAGAGAAAAAAATTGACAGGAAAAGGGAGAAATGTTTGGTCGCTTCAGCTAAACAGTAAATATGGTGCCGAAGACTTTCACCCGTCAATGAGAAACATGCGACTGCTTCAGGAACCTAGCGATTTTATTGTAAATTCTAACGTAGTTGTAAGTGATTCTAGAGTAAGAATGGTCGAGGAAAGGGTGTCCAAAAGACATTCATCCAGAACAATGGACAAGCTCCGAGCTGATTACCTCAGTTCCATAAAAAATATCGATTTGAACGGAAAGGATGAGGCGGACGGTAATTCGGATTCTAGCGAGGAACTGCAATATGGTCCGGGAATCGTCAACAAACTCAAGAGCAAGTACTTGTCCATGACATTGAGAGATAACCAAAGATATTCCAGCAGACCCTCTCTCGCCAATCTCCGCAGGGCTACCAGCCTGGAGAACATGCTGGACGATGACGCGTCCAGAGCTCAGCCTAAAGCGCATTTCATTAAAAAACAATGCAACCCCAACTGGCAAAAAAGTAGTAAAATATCGCAGCACCATGCCAAGTACTTAGGGATCTCCAAGGGCGAATCAATGAAAAGAGCGAGATCGATGGACACGCTATTCAAGAATGAGCCAAAATGCGTGCGCCCGAACGGTATGACCCAGTCTGTTATTGCAAATGAAGATTTGGTTATAGTCGATAGAGACACGGAATTTGCTGTGGGCAAGAGTTGTCCTCAAGACGACAAAGAACTCCCTCCCCCAGATGTTGTCAAACAAACTAAGAAAATATTCGAGAAATCGACCGATCCCGGTGACAAAAGGAACAAAAAGACTGTTTTGAATAAAGTAACTAATAACGTAAAAGTTGGGGCTGTCTTCGACAAACCGGTGGATCGGGTGAAACCGCAGTTGGGCCCCAAACCGGTGATCGCAGGGGACAAATTGCCTCCGAGAGGCAACTGGCCGAACAAGAGGATTTACCCGGTGGTGACGTCATCCAAGACATCCCCTAATTCTTCTCCGGTGAAGGCAGTGGCTCCGCGCTCCGTAGCGACTGTCGCGCGACAGGAACCCTTGCAGGTAACTCTCAATGATATAAAGGGTGATTCCCTCGCAGATGCAAAAAAAATTGGGTGAAACTACATCAAAAATGGAGTAAAATGCCGCCAACCGCATATTTTTATCTCAATCCGTACTCGAGATATGATTTTTTAAAGGTTTTTTCAGGAATACCGTGTTTTTTCATTTTAAACTCGGATTTCTCCACTTTTCCTCATTTAATTTTAACTTTCAACCTCATTTTCGGTATCAGCATTAAATTTCCTATAAGAATAGTGTACTTGGGTTCTTAAAAAGTACCATCCGAAGACCCTCACATCAGCTCAAACATTGACGATTTTGAAAAAAGAATATTTCTGAAAATCTTTAAAACTATACTACTCTTCCAAAACGAACTCTTCGAAAACATTATTTTCTCCCCTAAATAACAAAATAAAAGTAAAATTGATAATGCCGTTGGAAATCATATTAGATGAAGCAGTTTTCATGAGATATACCAGTTTCCAGGATTCTTTTTACAAGAGTAGTAAAGTTTTAAAGATTTTCAGAAATATTATTTTTTCAAAATCGTCAATGTTTGAGCTGATGTGAGGGCCTCTGGATGGTACTTTTTAAGAACCCAAGTACACTATTCTTTTAGTAAATTTAATGTTGATTCCGAAAATGTGGTCAAAAGTTAAAATTGAATGAAGTAAAGTGGAGAAATTTGAGTTTAAAAGGAAAAAAACACGGTTTTCCTGGAAAAAACCTTTAAAAAAATCATATCTCGAGAACGGATTGAGATCAAAATATGCAGTTGGCGGCATTTTACTCCATTTTTGATGTAGTTTCACCCAATTTTTTTTTTTTTTTTTTTTTTTTTTTTTTTTTTTTTTTGCATCTGCGAGGGAATCACCCTGTATTATAGCAGCGTGGCCCACAACTGTAAAAGTCAGGGAAAACCTGGAATGGTCAGGGAATTCTTTGCGTTGGGAAAGGTCAGGGAATTTGGCCAAAACCACCAAATGTCAGGGAATTTTTCTAATGAAAACTTGGTGTCATAATTAAAAGCGTTTTAAATTATATTTAACTCCTAAACAATCAAACTTCAGTAGCGTACTTTATCATACTAGGTACACAATATTATTTCATAGGTGAGTTATACGAATGACAAAAATAATTATCAAGAATTGTGGTTAAATTGTTCAAAAGTAACAAAGCTACACTCACATAAAAAGTGAATGGATATGCCATTGGCTTCCCTGGTAACTACATCACCTAATAAACCATTTGTGAGAAAAATCAACTGAGTATTGAACTAGGGAGAAAAAATCCAGCAGGGTCGTGGATTGATCCAGTAGTTTGTATACATAAGCTAGGACTTCTCAGGAGGGGGAAGTTGGCCCATGTGTGGAGTCATCTCTATCTCTATCTATATCTATACTATTTTATAAGAATGAAACTCCGTTTGTATGTCTGTCTGTCTGTCCATGCTATGCACGGCCAAACGGCTGAGTGGGGGGGATCTTCTTGGGATTTTCCGAAAGGGGGAGCGAGCGAATTTAGAATTTTCTAATCCCAGCCGAACCATGGGCCGTAGGGCGGGAGGGGGTCGAAGTAAGAATTAATGTGCGCTTTTTCCACTTCCCCGCTTCCTCTACCCCTCTAAACAGCCGTCGAAAATTCCGGAAAAATACCGGTTTCGTAGGTTTTCCTACGAGGAAGACGACGGCGCGATCGGATCGCGAAAAAAGTATCGGGAAATGCGTCCAAAAAATGCGAGAGTACGGACCGCGTTTTCTCAAGACGAAAAACTACGTTTTTTCCCATTAAAATATACCCCATAAAGGTACGTTTTTCGGAATGGTTTTCGCGGGCGAAATAAAGCTTTGATCCCGCCGAATCTGAATCCGAAATCGGATATCAAAAAAAGTGACGGGAAGTAGGTCAAATTGCGAGCTGAAGCGAGGGAAGCGTTTAATGTGAGAAATTAATTGTGCCCCGGACGCGAGAAGGCTCTATGAAGACGTGAAGAAGGGGTTCGATGACGCAGGTGTTTCACAATGTTGCGAGCAGGTACACATAGGTACACAGCTATACCTTGCGAGCGAAGCGAGCAACATCCCCGAATAAACTTTTTGTGGTTCCACGTAGTTTTATAAGATTTAATTTGTTTGTAAGAATTTCCAACACAAAAAAACATCTGCCAAGTCGGGTGGGCAGTATAACTTCCACAAGCGAGCGAAGCGAGCAGCATCCCCTATAGACTTTAAACCTACCCTTAGGGATCTACCGTTTGCGAGTGAAGCGAGCAACATTCCCTACAGACCACACTTTGCGAGCGAAGCGAGCAATTTAATGGGGGGTCCGGGGGGCTTGCCCCCCGGCTGGACGTGGAGGCAAGCGAAGCGAGCCGGAGCGGCTAGTGTGTTATAAATTCACAGAGCAACTTTCCAACGAACGATTTTTGAGGGATGGGAAATCAGGAAGTTGTACTCTCTCTGGCAGCGATTGGTAGTAGGTGAAAAAAAGCGTGACTTTTTTGCTGTCGGGCGAAAATTTTGAATTATTCCCAGAGCTAAGGAATCCATGTAAGGAAAATGTACGTCAACAAATAGTTTCAGATCACGAATTGAGAGACCATAAAATATTAAATAAAAAGTCATGCAGCATGATCGTATGGGTGAATTTTCGTAAATCATTTTATTACATTTAGATTAAATTGTTATGATATTTGAGCACTTCGAGGGCACTGAAATTGTTAAATATAAGCAGACTTAATGAGTAGTCTGTTTTAGCGAATTTTTGAAGAAAATTAAGCTATTGCTCTCACCTCAAAATTTGTAGAATATGAATTTTTGAAAAAAATTTATGCAGAAATCCGTTTCAGGCTATTCTGAATCATATTCTGAAGTTTAACGCATTTTTTTATGTATGTATGTATGTGTCATTCCAGAAGTTAACTGTCCGTAGAATTGTGCTAGAAACTTCAAACAAATTTCAAAATGTTAAGGACACAAAACGAAAGTTCAAGTTCGTTGGCCAGCATGATCGGATTACATCTTCGGATTGAAATTTTCAAAAATGTAGTCAAAAATTTCAAAATAGCCTGTTTTTTGCGATTTGTTGTGCGAAATAATTTTTTCAGCATACTAACATGTGGTATATTCGGAATCAGCGTAAAATTTCCTATAAGAATATGTATCAAGTTTTCGAAAATTTCAAAGTTGAAAAATCAGTCAAAAATCGAAATAATCGGTAATATTTGCACGAAACATTGTCCAAATTCAGATTGAACTACTCTTATGGAAGTATCCCAGTATAACCAATCCTAGAACCATGCTGTTTAAAACGTAGGTAGTACCTAGGTGCTTGTAAAAAAAAAAAAGAAAAGAAAAAAAAAGTAATCACAACTGATGAGTTTACTCTTCAAAAATTCGCTCATGGGGTCATGCTGCATGACTGGACTTTTTTCTTTTTTTTCCTTCTTTAAATTTTACGATTTTTGTTTTAGAAGCATTTAAGGTACCTACAATAAAATAAAAAGAAAACAAAAAAAAAATTTTTTTAATTTGATATTTTTTGTCAGGGAAATTAAAAATTAAAAAAAATTAAGAATTGTTAACTTCCCCCTTACTGGGAGAAGCATTCCATCATGAAAATATGTCGATTCAAACTAGAAAGTCCCAATATTGATTGCAATAATGTAATTTACAAAATTAATTAAGAAGGATCACATGTATTAAACAATTATTTAAACAACCACGCTCATACCTCAGATTGCTGGCGAGAGCTTTTCAAGGAATAGAGAACGATTCTCGTGCGATGAAAACCACAGGAGTTACTTTTCCCAAGAAACGCGTTGGTTGTTGGTGAAAATCATCAGTTAACGCGGTGTAACGTTTTGGGTAACAGAATTGTTAGAAAAACTCCCAGCGATAAGATGTTCCTATTCATGTCGAAAACCAGACTTTCATGACTTCCTCTCTTGACATCCTGGGCGTAAACAGTAATAACAGGGTGTCTACAGGTCACGTATTCCCGGAAAAGTCACGGATATTTCCGAAAGTCACGGATTTAAACATAGAAGTCACCGATTTTTATGGTGTCGGTCACCAAATAATCATAATATAATGCCAGTACCGGGATTCACTAAACGTACGATATATATATATATTTCATATACTTATGAAAAATTGTTAAACTCCAGGATTCGTTTCAGAATGCCTCAAAACGGATTTCAATGAAGAAATTATTCGACAACTTTGATTTTGAAAATTTCCGAGCCATTGCAATAGTTTCATTTTCTACGAAAATTCGTCAAAAACGTACTGGCAGCTCTCAAATGTCAGGAAAACTTGCAAATTTAATCAGCTTTGTAATAGCATAGTCAACTTTGCTGTTCCTTATCGATTTCATGGAGAAAATTAAATGGATTCTCAATGTTCTTGTGTTTGCCATTGTAGCAGATATGATTCAGACTGATAATCTCAAGGATAGCAGGGCAAAATGAAATCTTCGTCGTTTTCTTGAATTTCAATTCAAAACATGAATCGCAAACGGAATTTAGTTTTCTTTATAATCAGCAAAACTCAAATGAAGGTTCCATTAAATAAAGAGGCAAAACACTTGAACATCCGTGAGATTTTATTTATCAACAAGGACGATATTATGAGACCTAACTACTCTTGCCTCATCTGAGAAAGCACAAGACCTGTTCTGCACACCGTATTTTTGTAGGCGTCTACTGTTTTTTCGCATACAAACTTGAATTTCTCCATGAAATCGATAAGGAATCTCAAAGTTGACTATACCATTAGAAACCTGATTAAATTTGCAAGTTTTCCTGAAATTACAGAGCTTCCAGCATATTTTTTAGAAATTGCAGTTTACATACAAATATTTTCAGAACTTTTATTTTCTAATTTTTAATGTTTGAAATGCAATTGCGAATCCTTAGTAGTTCGTTTTTTTTTAGCGAATTTTTGAAGAAAATTAAGCTATTGCTCTCGCCTCAAAATTTGTAGAATTTGAATTTTTTAAAAAATGTTATGCAGAAATCCATTTCAGGCTATTCTGAATCATATTCTGAAGTTTAACACATTTTTTTATGTATGTATGTATATGTATATATGTATGTATTTGTCATTCCAGACGATAACTGTCCGTAGAATTGTGCTAGAAACTTCAAACAAATTTTAAAAGGTTAAGAACACAAAACGAAAGTTCAAGTTCGTTGGCCAGCATGATTGGATTACATCTTCGGGTTGAAATTTTAAAAAATGTAGTCAAAAATTTCAAAATAGCCGGTTTTTTGCGATTTGTTGTGCGAAATAATTTTTTCAGCATACTAACATGTGGTATATTCGGAATCAGCGTAAAATTTCCTATAAGAATATGTATCAAGTTTTCAAAAATTTCAAAGTTGAAAAATCAGTCAAAAATCGAAATAATGCCGTTCGCTAGTTGTAAAAATCGGTAATATTTGCATGAAACATTGTCCAAATTCAGATTGAACTACTCTTATGGAAGTATCCCTGTATAACCAATCCTAGAACCATGCTGTTTAAAACGTAGGTAGTAGGTGCTTGTTAAAAAAAAAAAAAAAAAAAAATGTAATCACAACTGATGAGTTTACTCTGTGAAATATTCAGTCCTCCGATTTCTCGGTCGCTCTCTTTAATGTTTTACGCTCAACTGTTATAGGACTTGATGTAGCTTTAATACTGACTGTGGCTTAGAAAATATCAGCCATAAAGTTATGAAGAAGTTCTATTTATGTACTTACTAGCACGCAGACCCAAAATCATAAACTAAAATTTCTCTACACGATCAATAGCGACTGAAATGTCGAAGATTTCTTCAAAAATTCGCTCATGGGGTCATGCTGCATGACTGGACTTTTTATCATGTTTGATTATAAATGTGCACTAGGAGTATAGGAAATTTGACGCTGAATGCGAAAATTTGGTCCAAAGTTGAAAAAAAGTTGTTTTAAAGTGGAGGAACGTGGGTTATTATGGCATTTTCAATCTAGTTTTACCCAATTTTTGTTCTTGCACCAAATGAAGCTATTCATTCATTTTTTAAACGAAAATTTAAAAAAGTGGACCCTATGAGCGATTTTTCGGTGGAAGAAGTTAATTTGTTTAGGAAGAAAACATAAAATGAAAATGACTCTCCGATCCCAAAATTGACCTCTGGGTCCCCTTGAATGTGAAATATAAAAAAATGCATCAACAAAATTACTTCTAATTGCACTATTTTAGAGAAAAGTTTGCGCGTAAAGTCATGCTGCACGGAATTTCTCTTGTCTTGGGTGTCCCTTTCTAGATGTTGCGGAAGCCTTGTGATAACTTTTGGGAACAAAAACCCATTTTTTTCCTCATGGATTGTTTTTTCCGGGTCCATGAATTCATACAACAGGCCTTATAAACTCTCAATTTCCATTCGCAGGGATGGCCTGAATATTCCCCCCGATCCGATTTCATTAAAACTCGTAATTTCTAGGATTGTGTTCCGTAAGTTTTCCTGGTGACCTCGCTCACGTTCAGGAACCCAGGAAAGAGGCCATCGATTTTTATCTTTACTTTCAGATCGTTTGTAAGAACCCACAAGTTAGGGAGTTGGTAAAACTTGGTAAAACAAAATTTCCCAAATTTATTTTTGTGTATGCGTGGGTGTGCGCGCGCGCCTGCGTGCGTGAGTGAGTGTGTGTGTGTCATTCCATACAATAACAAACTCTGATTGAAATTTAAAAATTCGAGAAGAAAAAAAAAGGAAAATTCTCTTTAAAAAAAATCAATCATTCCAAAAGAAAGGATGGGTTCGTTTGACAGAACTTTTTGTTCACACTAAATTTCTCAAAGTTCAAAAAATGTACTGCAAAAATCACTAAAAATTGCTACAAAAAATGGCTAAAAATCGATATATTTTTTTAAAGCAAAATATTACTTATACCTATATAAAAATTATTTCAACTGTGAACTAGAACATTAAGAAATTTATTATGAAAACTGTACTAAATTTCATTAAAATAGGCTTTAAAAAAAATCGATAGAAAATTCAAATATCCAAAAATGTTATTTGTGAAGCTGAATATTATTTTTAAAAAGTTGTTTGCCATCTCATTTATAGTTGAAGATTTCCGCACACTAGTGTTCAAAACAATTCCACATGAATGATACGATCAATAACTACAAAATTCGCTCATTCGGTAATGTAGCACGATTTCATCACTTCATTTCCGACTTTTCACACAATACTTTTTTTTTTTTTTTTTTTTTTTTTTTTTTTTTTGGAAAGCTCTCCGTCATGCAATAATTCAAAGGGAAAATACAAGATTTCGTTCCGAATTGGGGGCGTCACTAGAAACAGCGTTCAAATCTAATATATCAAGGTTTTTAGCAACAGTTGAAAAAGCCCTTGAACAATCGTAGTATTGTACAAACATCGGCTCCAATGTTTGTATAAACGGCACGAATGGGGCTCTTGTTTAAAATACGTGAAATCCCTCAAAAACGATTGTTCCAGCAATAAGGATAAAATATGAGAACTTATCAAACGTATATATTTTTAACTTTGACCTTTTCAAAGTATACAGTTTATATACTTACCTACTGAACGAAATTTTCAGCTCTAAATTACTTGAGACGTCTTATTCTCGTGAAAATGTTATTACTTTTTTGATTGAAAAAAATGTTTTATACTGCATACTTTACTGTATTGTAAATTTGTTCGGTATGCAGAATGTATGAATTGTACAAAATGCTCAAGGAAGTAGGCAATAGGTATTAAATATCTACACCGACATTCTATGATTGTGGAAGCTTCCCGGCTTAATTGTCTGATTTTTGATGATTTTTTCAGAGTTATGTTTCACAAAAAAGAATTTATCATCACTTCCTTCGTTGCGATGATCAATATACCTTAGGGTTGTGGAGGGTGAGATTAACCAGCTTCTCGTGTTTTTGTTGAATTTATTATTCAGCTGATTACCTAATTACAATATGTCTATTAATATACGTATTACAGGGTATGGAAAAGTCAGGAAAAACCTGGAATTGTCAGAGAATCTTTGCGTCGGGAAAAATTAAGGAATTTTGCCAAAACCATCAAATGTCAGGGAATTTTTTAAATGGAAACTTGGTGTAATAATTTAAAGCGGTTTAAAGTATACTTAACTCCTAAACAATCAAACTTCATTAGCGTATTTTATCGTAGTAGATGCGTATTATTTCATAGGGGAGTTATACGAATGACAAAACTAATTATCAAGAGTTGTGGTTAAACTGTTCAAAAGTAACAAAGCTACACTCACAAAAAAAAGGAACACATAAAAACAAGTTTTTAATGTAACTCTTTCTTCTTCTCATGTTCTCGGTTAATTTTATTGTTGTTTCAATATTTGTTAGTTTCTTGGCAACAGTAAATTGAAACAAAATCACATTGTTTCAAAATCACATTGATAATAACTTAAATTAAATTGACAAGGAAAATCATTTAATATTTTATTGACCCTGGATTCGTTGTCATTTTATGCAGACGTTCAATAGTATATAGTATATTTAGTGGGATATAAGATAAGACATGTATTCATTGTTGAACATTCAAATTTGGTAGTCTTTCTAATTTACCATCACGTTGAACAGGTAATTTAAACATTGAGTGGAGAGTTCGTATATTTAGTATATTTAGTGGGATATATATATATATATATATATATATATATATATATATATATATATATATATATATAAACACTTGTAAGGTTTCCCATATTAAGTTTCAAATTTTCGAAAATTTATAGTATAACTAACTTTTTCTTCGCGAAAATGTGATAAATTAAAATGTACGCCAGCATGAACTCGTGTGCAAAATTTCAGATCGATTGGATATCGGAAAGTGGGTTAAAAATCGATCTGAAATTTTGTCTCAAGAAAGAAAGCAAGAGCTCAAGAAGAGAATCGAAGTTAAAAGAAAGAGTTATAAAAAAGTGAATGGATATAATGCAATTGGCTTCCCTGGTAACTACGAGTACATCACCTAGAGCAGGGGTGCTCAAACGGTCGATCGCGATCGACCAGTCGATCGCGAGTGCTTTTTGAGTAGATCTCGAGAAGAAAAAAAAATTTAATAAGTAGGTAACTAAACTACAAAAATTTATTACGTAATAACACTGCTTGTGGCAAAAGGCGGCTTTATCGAAGGAACGTGCGGTACTTATGATAGATCAACTGAAAAGAAAGGATCTGAAACATTTTCCGTCTTTGAAAGCAAGGATTCCTCAGTTGAATTATGATACGTATGAGGCTGAATTGTCAAATATTTTGGGACAATTCGAAATGCGTTTTTATGATTGCAGTAAATTGGCAAATATAGCATCATTTATGAGTTATCCTTTTTCATGTAAAAACATTGTGGAATTAGCTACTGAAGTAGCAAGTCAGTTTAATATGAACTCATGTTCTGTTGAAAATGAGTTGGGGCAGATTATATCAGATATACATCTCAAAGCTACAGCATCTGATAAAAATTTCTGGTGCTTTATATCTGAAGATAAATATCCGAATCTAAGGCAAATCGCCCTTCAACTGACGGCAATGTTTGGGTCAACTTACTTGTGCGAGTCTGCATTTTCTGAAATGAAGATAATTGAGTCAAAATATCGCAATCGACTAACTGACGATCATATGTCATCATGCTTGCGATTGGCTCTCAGTGGTTACGCACCATCGTATGAAAAGTATGCTGAGGATATGCAGTGCCACGCTTCAACATCCAAAGTCACTCCTTAGTTGAGTTTAACACCATATGTAACTCTTTTGTTTTGTAACAACGAATAAACTCGCAATTTTGAATGACTAGGAGTTTTTTCATTGATATTGTAGAGAAGAACTTGAGTAAACCTAACCCAAACCTTGACTAAAATAATGTAAATTGTGCGGAAAGCTAATATCTATATATGCTACGGTACACCCTACCTAGGTAGGTAGGGTGTATCGTGTATGTACGACAACCCTGCATCACACATACTTCCAGCCTCTCAGAGTCGATCGTAAGTAGTCTAAAAATATTGAGGTAGATCGCCAGCAGTTCAAGTTTGAGCACCGCTGACCTAGAGTAAACCATTTGAGAGAAAAATCAATTGAGTATTGAACTAGGGAGAAAAAACCCAGCAGAGTCGTGGATTGATCCAGTAAGAGTCCCAAAACTAGTTTGTATACATAAGCTAGGACTTCTCAGGAGGGTTGAGGAGGGGGAAGTTGGCCCATTGGAATGTGGAGTCATATGTTATAAATTCACAGAGCAACTTTCCAACGATTCCAACGATTTTTGTGGGATGGGAAATCAGGAAGTTATACTTTCTCTGGCCACGATTGGTAGAAGGTGGAAAAAAGTGTCACATTTTAGCGAATTTTTGAAGAAATTAAGCTATTGCTCTCGCCTCAAAATTTGTAGAATGTGAATTTTTGAAAAAATGTTATGCAGAAATCCATTTCAGGCTATTCTGAATCATATTCTTAAGTTTAACGCATTTTTTACTCGTATGTATATATGTTTGTGTCATTCCAGACGATAACTGTCCGTAGAATTGTGCTAGAAACTTCAAACAAATTTTAAAAGGTTAAGGACACAAAACGAAAGTTCAAGTTCGTTGGCCAGCATGATCGGATTACATCTTAGGGTTGAAATTTTCAAAAATGTAGTCAAAAATTTCAAAATAGCCTGTTTTTTGCGATTTGTTGTGCGAAATAATTTTTTCAGCATACTAACATGTGGTATATTCGGAATCAGCGTGAAATTTCCTATAAGAACATATATCAAGTTTTCAAAAATTTCAAAGTTGAAAAATCAGTCAAAAATCGAAATAATGCCGTTCGCTAGTTGTAAAAATCTGTAATATTTGCATGAAACATTGTCCAAATTCAGATTGAACTACTCTTATGGAAGTATCCCTGTATAACCAACCCTAGAACCATGCTGTTTAAAACGTAGGAGTACCCTCTAATTATTTTTAATAATTTGATTCCATGTTTGTCTATCAAAATCATAAACTAAAATTTCTCTACACGACCAATAGCGACTGAAATGTCGAAGATTTCTTCAAAAATTCGCTCATGGGTTCATGCTGCATGACTGGACTTTTTGCTGTCGGACGACAATTTTGAATTATCCCCAGAGCTGAGAAATCCATGTAAGGAAAAATGTACTTCAACAAATAGCTTCTGGTCACAAATTGATAAAAATTACATAAAAACTCATGTAGCAAATATCGCATAGGTGAATTTTCTTAAATTATCGTATTACATTTAGGTTAAATTGTTATGATATTTGAGCACTTCGAGGGCAAAGAATATGTTGAATATAAGTAGACTACATATAAGTAGTCTGTTTTTTTTTTCTTTAAATTATACGTTTTTCATTTTAGAAGCCTTAAGGTACAATAAAATGACGAGAAAAAAAAATTGAATTTGATATTTTTTGTCAGGAAAATTTAAAATTTCCGTTTGGGGGCCACCCTGTATTATCTTGAATAACTTTACCGAATTGTGAAAAGCATTTATAAGAAATTTAGTCTTGGAGGTAGAAGCAGATTATTCGTAGAAACACACTTTTGCGCATGCGTAGTGTCTACTATACGGTGTTTATTGAGAGTGCGAATGCACAGATTCAAAATTTTCTCGGCATTTCCTACAAAAAGTCTCTGTATTTTTGTTTAGACCGTAAGTTTTCAAGTTATTTGAATTTTAAGTGTTTTATTTTGTCCCCCCACCCCCCTTTCTTAGCGAATATTTGTAGAAAATGAAGCATGAAGCTTCTTATTGCAGTGGCTCTAAAAATTGTCTACACTTTTCTTCACAGATATTAGTTTTGAGGTGTTCTGAAACGATTTCGAACTTCTACGTTTTTTCACGTTATCTATTTACCTATTTGTGTCATTCCAGACGATAACACTCCTTAGGGTTCAGATAAATATCCGCTCTTTCGCCAACGAATCAAGCATTTCACAAGAAAGCAACATTGAGCACAATAAATTGGTCATACTTCAACAAATATGTTTAAAAGTCACTAAAAATGTTTAAAAAAATGTGGATTGTAAAAACCATTACATTCATATTTGTATCAGTTGGTATACTCAAGAGTAGGGTGCCCGCTATTTTGAGAAAGGTGGAATTTTGATGACCTCCACCAGAAATTTGGTTTAAAATGTCAAAAAAGACCCCTGATTTTTTTCAGATTTTTTGCATGACAAAAACCTACGCCGGAAGCTCGATTTTGGTTTTTGAAATACTTTTTTTTTTTTTTTGCAAATATCAGACTTTTGAATTTAACTTTTACAAACTTCTTAGTAAAATTGTGAAACTTCGTATACTTTCGTTTTTGGGGTCGCTGAACTCGAATATACTGTCAAAAAAAGTCGACAGCTACAACTTTTGACAGTTTGGAATCTCAAAATCGTCAAAATCATGTCAAAAAATGTCAATCTTTCAAAATTCATTGTAAATTATGAAAATTCGTATTTTTACGTACTTCTGTTAGAATTTTCTTTAAATTCAACAAAAAAAATCAAATTTGCGTTTAGCGACTCAAAAAACATAAGAATACGAATTTTCCTAATTTTACAATGAATTTTTAAAAATTGTCATTTTTTGACATGATTTTGACATTGATTTTGTTGAACTGTCAAAAGTTGTTGCTGTTGACTTGTTTTGACTGCATATTCGAGTTCAGCGACCCCAAAAACGTAAGTATACGAAGTTTCACAATTTTACTAAGAAGTTAGTAAAAGTTAAATTCAAAAGTCTGATATTTGCAAACAAAGCGTGTTTCAAAAACCAAAATCGAGCTACCGGCGTAGGTTTTTGTTATGCAAAACATCTGAAAAAATTCAGGGGTCATTTTTTTGGTTTTTTAAACCAAATTTCGGGTGGAGGTCATCAAAATTCCACCTTTCTCAAAATAGCGGGCTAACTATGAACTAGAGCATTAAAAAATGGAAGGACGAAATTACGGTGAACAATTAACTTACATTTCATTGATGTGTGCTAAAAAATTCTATGAAAACTGGAAAAAATGCTTAAAATCCGAAATCTTTGTTTGAATGACAGATTATTATTAAGAAGAAAAACGTTAACTTTAAAATTGATAGTTGAATATTTTTTTTGCTCTCAAATTTCAAAACTGATCCAATGAGCATTACCCACTTACCTATTCATTTTATATTTTTAAAAGGAAATATATTCCATTTTAAGAAATTTGATACCATCCGCACTGTCCTACGTTGGGTTGTTTTCTTTCTATGATTTTTCTAAGTTTGCACTAGTGACGTCACACTGGTAGGCAGGGGGGTCCAGCCCAGGCGGGAGGGTTGCTTTGACGTCACCAGTGTGCGAAACTTTAAAAAATCATATAATGAAAACGATTCGTCCTAGGAGAGTGCAGTTGATGCCAAACTTCTTAGGATGGAATCTTCTTCTATTTTGTGCCTCAGTAACCCATTGTTTCTATGAAGCTTTAACTATTATTGAACTACACTCAGGTGCAAAAAATTTGGCCCACTCTCTAAAATGAAAGATTTTATGAAGTCGCGACAAATATCCTCTTGTTTCCGACTGGGTTACTGTCTGAACTCATTCAGAGGCATTGTTTGTTGTTTTTTGGCCAGACGGATGAAATTGTTTTGATCTCTCAACGATAGGGAATCGTTTCGAAACGTGATCGTGTTTTATTGCCTCCTACTTTCACGTTATCTTCCAAACTGCGATTATGTTGTTCATCTCTTCCACAGGTCCTCAGCTGAGGGGCGAGTGTTTTTCTGTACGTTGAGTTGAGTGCATTCAAACCAAAAAAAGAAAAAAAAATCAATTTAAGAGAAAAAATAACTTTCTCACCAGAAATGGTCACGCAAGCTGTAGCTCTCATTAAGGATGGAAGGTCACTGAGATATGCTGCTCAAATGCTAGGACGGCCTTATGAAACCATGCGTGCCACTGATGGACGTTTTCGAGAGACGGGATCATACTCTAGAAGGCTGGGTTCTAGCCGCCCATGAAAAACAACAGCCGCTCAAGACAGGTACTTGTACAACTTAGTCTAAAGAAATCGACGATTAACTGCTTCACAAGGTCGTAACTGACTTGAAAATGCAAGGATTTAGGTGGATTTAGGTGTTTGGACAGTTCGGAGACGATGGTGGGATCGGCATTTGTCTGCCAGATGACCCGCCCGCGTTCCAAGTTTAACCCGTTAGCACATGATGTTGCATCTTTAGTTTGCTCGAAATCACAGTACTTGGAAACATGAAGAGTGGAGGGTGTCATGTTCACCGAAGAGTCTAGGTTCAGCCTGCGGGGCTCAGATGGTCGTGAAAGAGATTGGAGAAGGCCTGGAGAAAGGTTTGTTCCTGCCACAATGACTGGAAGAGAGCCCGTTGTCCAAGCATTCGAGAGGCATATCTCAGTGACCTTCCATCATTAATGGGAGCTACAGCTTGTGCGACAATTTCCCGTGGGAAAGATTTTTTTTTTTCTCTCTTAAAGTGATTATTTATGATGGAATGCACTCAATGTACAGAAAAACACTCGCCCCTCGGCTGAGGACTACCGTGCAAGAGATGTACACAACATAATCGCAGTTTGGAAGATAACGTGAAAGTGGGACGCAATGAAACACGATCACGTCTCGACACGATTCCCTATGGTTGAGAGATAAAAAAAATGTCATCCGCCTGGCTAAAAAACAACGAGTAATGCCTCTGACTGAGTTCAGACAGTAACTCAGTCGAAAACAAGAGAATATTAGTCGCGACTTCATAAAATCTTCCTTTTGAAGAGTGGGCCAAATTTTTTGCACCTGAATGTATATTTGAATGCTCCTGCGATACAACTGATCATATTCGCTTATTAAGAATATTCCCAGAAATGGAAACTGAATGAAGAAAATGGAAGTAAATGAAGAACGTTGTCTATTTCCTTATTCTCGTGGTAGTAGGCAGCGTAGGTACTTCATTTACTCCCGTCCTCTTCAGTGAAATTGCTTTCCACAAATTAGTCACGAGTGATTTATTCGTTTGGTTACTGATGTAATATAGAGTTCCTAAAGATCCGTTGGCCTCAGTACGGCGTGCGGTAACTAGAAACTTTACCGCACCTTAAAGTCACAGCAAGTCCTTAACGGATCTAGTTCTAACGCTAAATCCATGGAAGGAGGAAATTATCTTTAGATTTCAGTCCATGGAAGGAGGTTATTTTTGACGATTACGTTTTTTCCGAATTCTGATCTGTTAACGTATCTGTACGGAAGGATGCGTCACAGTAACCTATTGCATCAGAGTTATGGCGCTGGATTGTCAATACCGCACGACGTATTGTGTTTTACGGATCTACTAGGAACTCTATAATATTATAACGACTAACCTGTGATGATGAAAATTTTATTCCAGACTCCACCACACAGTAGCCCACGGGTAGTGGGGCTAGACGCAAAGCCCATCCTTCTTTCAAGTGGTTCCAGCGGCCTCAGGCTCCCCTCCATCTCTGTGAAGCCGAACCAGAGTGCGGAGAGCAGCCCACTCGTGTCACCTGTCCGCAGCAGTCCGCTATTATCGCCTGTTCGCAGCAGCCCGGTGTCAGTCAAAAGCGATGACGATCCTCCAGACAGTCCCTCCAGAGACCGGGGCAGCCCAATCGCAAAGTTCTATGCTGAGAACTCCCTCAGCAGCTGTTTCCCTCGCAGGAACCTAATGCAGGCGACCAACCCTTGCCTCATCAAGAGTCAAGCTGTAGAACCTACTTTGGTCAAACAGGTTTGTGGTTCCAATCAATTTATTTCTGTCCTGTTTAAGATGGCATGCCAGAATCTGCAATGTGATGTAGCTCAAAGTAAGCAACCAAAATGGAAGTCAAGTTTGTAAAATTTATTACGTAATCTTTGAATAAATAATAGGTGTGTTCCAACCATCCCTCTGAGTTCATGAACTCAGACGGGTTCCATGAGTTCATGAAACTTTTAGGTTCAAGAACCCGTCGGTGGGAACACTGTAGTTCACATGACAGTCAATGCACTAACTAGCGCTAGCGTCGTCTTTAGTACACCTCGTCATCGAAATCCTTTGAGCATTTTGAAGAAAAGGCCAAAAAGGTGGAAAAAAAAACAAACGGCATTTTCAACTTTTTTGAAGTTTATTTGCTAATTGCCCCCTCAGACTATTTTCCTAGGTATGAAGGGTATGGGATATCATTCCTATCCAGGAGAGTAACTGTTGAGATTTTCATCAAAATCCCTCGAGCCAATTGAGAAAAGGCAACAAAAAAAGTGCTAAACACGACGTTTTTTCAAGTAGGGTAGGGTGAGCCAAGTGCGCCAAGAAAAACATCAAGTAGTTTGACTTTGCCTGCCAATTACCAACTAGGTACCCTTAAACAAATGTTTTCTATCTATGTGTAGACAGCTGATAAAAGAAAACTGACGGTGGTAATAATTGTTCGATGGAGCAAATTGAAAAAGAGATGTGAAAAACGATAATACAACAAGCATCAAGCAGGCTAATGACAAGGCATTTAGCGTGAAGGTTCGCAGTGAAATGAGATTTTTGGAAGGTAACGAAAGGTTTCCTTCAGTTCGAGTTCTCAACCCTATCCCCGAGCAGGTCTGAATAGTTCATGAACTCACTGAACTCAGCTCGTGAGCCCGATGCGGTGGGAACACCATAGCGAGTGTTGAGTTCCTGAACTGAAAACGGTTGGAACACGATTCACGTGCGCATACGGTTCGGCGCCGAACCAGTTCCGAAAAGTTCATGAACTCGCGGTGGTTGGAACACACCTAATATTTCAACCCATCTAACAATATGTTGAATTAAAGTATGCTGTTTAACAATTTAATGCAATTTTAAATAGTCAAATCAAACACTCTAATAATGATTTAGGGACTAAATTCACCTAAATGCAATTTTTCGGGGTAACCACTTCTTAACCTTAAACAAATTCGCTGGCTTTTTCTTACTTCCATACATTTTTCTAGACTCAGTCGCTTTAAATATTTTTAAATTCGTGATTTCATTCGACTTTAATGCTCTTTTTTTAGGAGTTGTCCCAAGCGGATGTATTTATACTTTCCTCTAAGAATTTCTCTATCAAAAGGAATGCTCATTGTTTATATCATTTTGATTATATTAGTTTGTTTATATCAGTTTCACCAGAAATCAACGATTAAAAGGTTATCGCAACACGTCAATTTGGCACCTCTTCATGAAATGTCGTTCAAATATTTAAACGTTGAATTGACAGGACTATGAAAATATTGTTGATTATTTTCAATAATAAACCATGAAATTGACCAAATTAAAAAAAAATTAACCCCCCTCCTCTCAAAATGTGTAAATTTACGTTTCAAGATGTGTAGAATTAAGGAAAAAAAAAAACGCTGCGAATGATTGCACTAAGTTCAAGGTGGGGTTATTTCTGTATTGGGTTGCTATTACAGATTCTGGTAACCGAGTTGCATTAATAATCATATTAATAAGTGGAGGATGTATTACAAGGATGTCCCTATAAACGGATTGGATGTAATTTTGGTGATAATTAAAAAATATGAAAAAATCGAAAATATCATGATTTCTCGGAATTCACCCCCTCTACCGACAGTAAATGTGAAACTTCCATGGGGGCTAAAATCTGGATTGAACAAATAATAAAAACTGCCACGGAAATCAGATGAATATAGTAAAACTATCACGATTTATCCCTATTACCTCTTAAATTCACCCTCTACCATAATGAAATTTGGAACTCCTGAGATACGTTCCAAAACTAGATCGAATTCTTATTCTTATTGGAACAGAATAATAATCATGAAATTCGGTCGAGATTTGTAGCGTGGGCAGTGCTTGAAAGAATCGGTAGTAACCCCCCTCCACCCCCACCACGACTGCAATTCTGAAATTCCCAAGGTTTTTGGCAAAACTAAACTAAAATTGGAATCGAACCAAATAAAAATCACGGAAATCGGTTGAGAATTGTAGCCTGGATGGCGTCAACAAAAGTTCTCGAAATAACACGTTTTTTCGGCTTTACCCCTCCATTCCCTACTTTCCAACATGAAATTCATAATTTCCGGGATTTTTTGCACAACTAGATTAATATTGGGATCGAACAAAGGGTCAAATTCCGTTATATGCCCGCCAAGCTAAAACTATTTTCTATAGGGATATATTGATGTAAAGATGACTGAGATGACTGACTTAGATAGCTAGGTATTACTTCTTACTTAGATTATGTTATGTTATGTATTTTTGAGATGCGAGCATCCAGACCGCCAAAGTATACACTGACCTGATTCTGACCTACATGTCCAACTAATCTTTGACTGCTTGATGTTATGTAATTTTGAGATGCGAGCTTGCGAGCATCCAGACCACCAACCTATACACAGCATTCTGATCTATTTGTGCGAATTCATGTGCATTCTACTTGTGCGAATTCATGTGGAGACAATCAAAGCATCGATTCGTAGGAGGTTAGGAACCTTTAAGTGTACACACCTCGTATATGTGGATAGCCCACTGTCTATAGCGAAAGGGTCGAGGAATCCCCATCTTTCTGAGCGACAAAAGGGCAGACAATTAACATTTCCACGTTTATTTACGCTTAATGAGATTAATCATATAAAATTCACTCACTTATTTTATTACACAAAGGGAAAAAAAGCACTGAGTCATGCAGCATGGCTAATAGAGCAAATTTTCAACGAAAATGCGGATACAATTAAATTAGACCCTTAAATTCTGATCATTGAGACCAACCATGTCGCAAAGAAAATTTTAGGTCACGCAGCCGAATTCGAAAATTTGGTCAATTTTGGGATTTTTCACCTAAAATCGATTTTTCTCACTTTTTTATGAATCTTAGAGATCCGAGTCGCAATCGACTCAGGACAGAAAAATACTTCGACTGTGACACCCCACATGTTCTATTTTCAACAACGCGATTTTTAAAGCATTTCTTGGGCCAGTAAATTGACATTTGAATCTGAAATTCTGGAGCGAACTCGACCCGTCTTTTACCAAGACGGATTTTTATGCGTTGGGACGAAATTTTTTAACCGATACTGATTTATCGTCTGGAAATTCACCTTATATATATACGACGTTAAAATCTAGGATTGTATTCTTTGATGTATGCAACAGATTTTTAGCCCCCCCCCCCCCCCCTCTCATTTAAAATTTTAAAGCCATCTAAATAGCTCATTTTTTCTGTGAAAATGCGCTAAAAGAAGCTTTTTGGCTAAAACAAAAGTACTAAAATTTCGTTTTTCGGTGTTTTTCTACGTTGGTGTTGCAAATATTGATGAACGGACATCATTACGTGATTCAGCGTGAAAAAATACCCAAAAATCATGTATCTATCGCATGTGGCAATTGAATATCTTCAAAAATCAGTAGGTAATTCAAAATTTGCACACTTTTAGAGTGGATTTGCGCCCGTTTTTGCATACCCGAAAAATCGAGTGATGAGTCATTTATTCATAACATTTCACGTAGAATTCGAATCTGTAATGAAATTGAGGGTTCCCATTTAATATAACGAAGTTAGTGCGCCCTGCAGACAAACGCAAAAATGTCATATTTGAGGCTACCTACCATTTGAATTTTTCTTTTAACCCATTTATTGAGGAAGTTAATAGGAGGGGGGTAGGGGTGGTTAATAGTTTTCTGGGACACCTTATATATATATATATATATATATATATATATATATATATATATATATATATATATATATATATACATATGAAGTGTTGAAATCCTTAAATCGTTTCAGGATGCCACTAAACGGATTTCAATGAAGAAAGTTCTCTAAAATTTTGTTTTTTTACATTTTCGAGCCATTGTAATAGCTTAATTTTCTAGGAAAATTCGCTTTAAAAAACTTGTGTGCTCTTTAATAAATTACCTATATAGGTAGCGCATGACCCCTTCTACTAAGCAGGAACTTTCTAATGGTTTATTTCTGGAATCCCATGAACAAAATTTCATACCCACCGATTACATAACTTCCACTTTCTTGTCCTCTCGGACGTTGGCATGGATTAATACGTTGCGGTAGATCATAATATCGTTTTTAATGAGAACAATAAATTTAGTTGAATCAAGGAACGGGAGAAGCATTCATTTCATGCAAATTTGGAATAGTTAAAAGGCTCATTCTTAAAAGACGGCACTTTTTTACTCGAATTCCACAATCTTGCTAAAACCAAAGCTATTGGTGGTAAATATTCCCCATTTTTCATTATTTCTTTCATTTCACGAATTTCTAAGGTTTTTCACGAAGTTATGAGTTTAGTAGTGTTAGATGAATAGGCGGAAAATACGAGGCGTGTCTACGTCGCCACCTTCCTGTAGGTTATCGATCAGAGCTGCAAATAGTGGGCAAGGCCTCTTAGTCATACCTTCCTCCGATTGATTTTTTCCGTAGCCTTTACCGACGTAAGTAAATGCATAAAATAGAAAGGGGCGAAGTATGTATGATTTGTACAAAATTGTTTACTGGCAATTGACTTTTCTAAGGTCTATTATTTATAATCTAACCATAATTGTAGCGACTCCTTTCACAAAAGTTTATCTGTATAGATAATCACAAAATAAGAAAAAATAACAGAAAATGTTGTCACAAAACTATTTTTAGATCAGCTGATGCCTTTTTCAAACTACAAACAAAAATAAAATAAATAAATTTAAAAATAATAATTATTATTATTGGTGATGACTCTATTGAAATGCTGCCTATGCGAATTGAGGATCAAATCTCCTACATGCAGCATAAAGCCAATTCTATCTGGCTCGGGCAATGGCAGGGCGAGGTCACTGGTCTGCGTGGAGTCCTTCAGGACCTTTGCCCGGTTGACCCTTTCGTGGCCCACCTTCCAAGGAGGGACCGAATAGTGGTCAATCGGGTAGCCACTGGCCATACCCGTCTTACTCACAGACACCTGCTAATCCAGTAGCTCGTGATGTTGTGTGTGGGAGATGTGGGGGTGATTTGTCTATCCGCCACTTTTTGGAGGATTGCCCTGCCCTCGTGGATCTCAGAGTCCAGCATTCACCCCCTCAGTGGGTGGATGTTCTGTCAGGGCCAGATAAGGTCCAGTCCCTGTTGGTGTACCTGAAAGCCACTGAGCTTTACAACGAACTGTTATATTCTGATCTCTGATATATTTATTTATTTATTTATGTACATCCAGTCATACCTTTATTTAACTAAGGTATATAGCATTTATAATTATATATTTATCGATAATATTTATGTACGAGTAGGTATATGTAAGGATCATCTAGTCGTATTTTAGTTCTTATTACGGGGTATTTTTATCGGGAACTTGGAAACTGCCAGACCAGGAGACTGTCCGAATTTCTGCCCCAAAACCGATTCGGGGAGTTCAAGGAGTTCACGTAAATGTCTCCGAAAGTAGGGCCAGGAAACTGTCGGAAAACAGAAAGCTGCAGAACTGTCCGAAAATATTCCGGCAGAATGGAAAATCCCCGTTTCGACTGCGAAAACTGTCCGAATGTCTGCTCTGGGCAATGAACTCCGAGTGGGTCCTTTCTAATCCGAGTCACATTCTAATCCGTCTATGTAAAGCATCTTCTTCCATTATTAGAGGGAAGCCTATATATGGCCATTCTCTTATTGAGTCACATTCTAATCCGTTTATATAATGGCAACCACTGCGTCTTGCGTTCATTAGGGGGAAGCCTATATATGGCCATTCTCGCACCATAATAATTCATTCGAAAAGTTTCATTCCTGAGAGGAAGATATTCGTTTTCCCATCTCTGTGACGTGTTTCTGTCCGTTCAACATGGTTTTTGTAATGCAGGGCCAACGAGCCAACTCACTTCTTTACGTTGACGAGTGCAATAATTTCTTATATATTAGAGATAAAAAGAAAAACTCAGTGTGATACATGAGATGTTCGCATACGTCATGTCCTGGAACAGCAAAGATGACCGACATGCCGTACATTTTGTAAATAGACTTTTGAACTGTAGCGCGTATAAATGAAACTTGCCATATATATACCAGAAACTTGTAGATACAATTATACATACAATTTGAAAATAAAGATAATAATAAGATAATAAAGATTTGAAGAAACTTGTAGATACAATTATACATACAATTTGAAAATAAAGCTCGTAGGCATATAAAGATAAGTTGTAGATTTTTTTTCGTTTCACTTTCCTTTCTATAGTTTTTAACGGTGTTTTTCGAGCATATAATGGTATTTGCTATCGAGCATAAAACAGATGTTTTTCAAGCATATCTGGAGATTTTATCGAGCATATCGATCCGAGCCCTTGTCATAATATATATAATTTGAGGTATTTTTATGTCCCACTGGGGCCTAGATAATGCAAATAATGTTACTGGCCTTCTTTTGTCTGGCAGTGAACTTGGGAGTTCCTCAAAAGCTAATTACTTACGTTCGTATTTCTTTGATAAGGCCCAAGGTGGAACCTGGTAAAGGGATTTACGACCCTACTTTCGGACAGTTTTCAGTTCGTACAGATTCGGGCAGTTCCCCCTCTTCGCAATCTGTGTTTCAAGTTTTCTGGCAGAATCCTCGTTCCACCTTTTCCGGGAGTTTTGAAACGAAACCCCGATCTCCCCGAATTTCCAGGAAGGGCGTTTCGGACAGTTTCCTGGTCTGGCAGTTTCCCCCCGACCTTTTTATCCGCTGTAGGGGTTACAAAGCGGTCATCGCTGTATCCCTTGAGGCAGAGTGCGGCGATGCCTCGTTTTGCGGGTTATTATTATTTCTCCCCCTCCAATCTTCCAGTGAAGTCCGTGATGGCAGTATGTTTAGTGACGGACGGTCAGCATGGCTCCCCTTAGAATCGTGCCCGTTGCAGTGTCCCTTTGACACCCCTTTTTGATTGCCGCTAATGACCCTTCCCGGTTGAAACGGGACCCTTCCATATACCGGGTCAGAGTCGGTAGATTAGGTAGGCGCTTGGGGTGCATGGGAGACCCTTATCCCGTGCTGGGGGTTTTCAATAAACTTCAACATCTCCGCAAATGGTGCTACAATATCTAATTTATCCCAAGTTTCAGTTACTCTTTACAACCAAATCAGTTCCCCATGAACATTAAAATAGGTTGGAACAACGGGAACTTTCCCATCACCTCAACTTTCCAAAGTTGAGGACAACTTAATTTTTACTTTCATAATTTTGAGTGAAAATTGCGTAGAAGTTTAACAAAGTTCAGGTTTATACGTTTAGAACTATTAGGAAAACAAGTAGATTTTTCAAGAAAATCAAGGGTTTAATGAAAAACTACCTTCCATGTAACGTTCTTTCCTACGGTATTCTCAACTTTGAATTCACACACGAATCGAGGGAGATCTGACCAATTTAGTGGCGAAAAGGATCTTGAAATTTAAATAACTTTTCTTGAGAGGGTTAAAAAGAAAAATTGCTACGAGACAAAAGTTGTTGCACATTAGTTGTAGAATTGATTCGAGTATATATCGGAGTTGTTAAGTAGTAATGATTACTTCGGTAATTGCTTTACACATTTTCAATTACTTTCCGTAAAAAGCTCCAAACGCCATAGATTAACTGTTATCGTTTTACAAACAAGCAAATCAATTGGGTTTTGTTCACAATTACTTAAGAAGTAGATAATTGCAATTACCATTGTCATTCTAGTAATGGTAATATTCTAATTCCTTTTTCTATTTATAAGTAATTGGTAATGGGTTTTTCCAATCTGTTATTTGGAATTGAAAAAAGTGATTGCCATTTCAAGTTCCTATTAAAGGAATTGGAATAGAATCACATCCATCACAACCATTCCCATTACCCATTGCAGGAATTGAAATGGGTAGTGGTAACGGAATTACACCTATTACAACCATCCCCATTACTACCCCAAACCCATCAGTGTCGTTTCAAAATTCATTGTACACCATCTTCAGTACCAGCGTCACCACATCAGCTTTCATACTGAAATCAGTCAAGAATGCCAGAGAGTTTCAGATGGTAAGAGCGAGAGCCTGAGTTTGATGAAACGAAGAAGTGTGACACATCTCTGAGGGGTTTGAGGTTGTAATGGGTGCAATTTCATTTCTATTCTCCATTCCAATTCCTTTAATGGGTAATAAGAATGGTTAAAATGGGTGCGATTCCATCCCCATTACCCATTCCAGTTCATTTAAGGTGTAATTGATGTGGACATTATTTTTAACATGGAATCATGTTTTAGCGATGGATCCCCCGCCGAAAAGTGAGACTATAAAGTGAGATGAAAGTAGCGCCAATAATTGTGATGATTTCCGCTTACAACCGAGTCGTTGCTAGGGATATGATACTTCGTCGTTTTTCATCCGACAAAATTCGTTGACCATTCGTTCGAAAGCTCTCGATTTATCCAACCATACTATATTAACTACTGCGAAGTGCGTGGCCAACAAGCTGAGTTATGAGCATGGTTATATGAATAATTGTTTACACACAGGTGATCATTCTCAATAATGTTGATATTGTGAACATGATTGCAACCGCTTGTTAATTTCTGATGATTTCATTGAGCTGGTGTTTCGATTATGTGATTCATAGCAGGTGATCCGAATATTGCGAGAACGGTTTGATTTGTGAAGCGGTGGTTAAATCATTTTAATAATTAATTTCTATACTTTACACTATAGGAAGCTGTAATTTCGTTTGTAGCCTCTTTCTATGATAAAGTGAATGTTTACTCGCGAGTTTCTATTAGGAGATCATCATATCACAAGAGCTCAATCGTCGTGATCATTTCTATAATAAAGTGAATGTTTACTCGCGAGTTTCTTTTAGGAGATCATCATCTCACAAGAGCTCAATCGTCGTGATCATTTCTATAATAAAGTGAGAGCGAGGAGCTAAAACATGTTTCCATGTTTTTTTACATTTTAGCAGTCAGGCTCAAAGTAATAACATCGGAAGGGGTGCAGGGGGGCGAAGCCCCCCTGGCGGGGTCAAGGGGCGGAGCCCCTTGCGAGGCCCGAAGGGCCGAATTGTATTGGTAGGTAATTATAATTACTTTTCTAATAACTCTAGTATCTATGGGAAATCATGAAGAGCAAATCACTCATCGCCGGAAAGTGTGGATGTTGTCAAAATTCTCAAGATGAAATCTACTTTCATTCAGAACTTTCCAGACGATTTGGTAAATCATCATTTTCGGCTTAAAAAGTTGCTTTCGCATTTAAGTATGAGAGTGGAAACCATGTAAATTGTTGAGCTAGCTTGCTGAAATTCCAATCAAATTGTGAATTGCGTTCCAGTAACCAATCGAATAAAAACCGCAGTTTAACTTGACTCTTCCATTGTTTCCAATTCATTGATCCTCGATCGTTATTGCCTAACGATTATTATTCTGCAATTCTTAGTAGGTTGTCTACTCAGCTAGTTACGTTCCTGATCATTTTATATTGTAACGATACAAACTAGTAGACAATGATCTGAATTTCATCTTTATTCTCCATAGTACCTACTTAAAGGGAGAAAAAGAAAAGTAATGACGTAGGGTTAATCGTTTGATGTGAGATGAGGCACATAGCCTTAATTAAAACGTGATTGATTCAGTAGTATCTAAAGATTGTGCTGTTTTGGATATTTGTTGTAAGTAAATGTTTGTTCGGTCACCAGTGGCCTAGCTCCCAACAACTAATCTCAAATGATTGATACTAGTACTAGATTATAATACTTAGAATTAACCACTGATTAACAAAGCAGCACCTAAAATTCATAATAGAAATGAAAAAAATCATAATGTTTTAAACAATTTTTTTCAACTTTCCAAACGATTCTACTGTTTTTATGAGGAACTTAACTAAAATTGTTCTTTGTGTGAGTAATGGATAATATTTGATACCCTCTCCTTTCATTATACAACTCTGAAGGCTCTGTAAACACTTTAATGTCGCTAAAAGTCGTAAAATTGTGGTTATAAAGAATAAAACGATAGGATGATCTCCATCGTCAAATTCGATATAAAAATCGATGAAGGAGTGTGACAACTTCCTTTACGTGGTGCATTATACGCAGCTATCTGGGATTTTCATCCTTGTATGTCCAATTTGAGGTTTCAGCATAGGTAGGAGCAGTTCAGAAACAGCGTGGGACATTTATATACCAAATTTACTTTAACAGTGGCAGCTGTACCACCCTTTGCCAATCCACACACCAGCCGCAGAAAGGGGTGGCAATGGCCTGGGCCAAGCAGCAGGCTGGAAACGCCGCGATTGCTCTTGGAGCAATAAACGGGGTGTCCTGGCACCGGTGTTTCCGCCCTATCCTGCTCAATATGTAGAGGAGCATAGGACTGGAAGGCTGGTAAATTAGGTATATAAATGTCCCGTCCTGTTCTACCTTAGTGTGGGGGACCTTAAGGCTGTCCGTCCAGTGGACACGATTTCGCGCGAAGAGGTGAAAAGAGGCGAATTCGCACGAACGGTTCGCCTCCCTTCAAACACTCTGTTTCAAGTAAGAGCCCGTCCACTGCAAGCGCTGCGGTTGAGCGAAGTGGGGCGAAAAGGGGCGAACGCGACGAGAATCAAACCAGTTTGTTTTTCAACGCGTCAACAAGCGAAATGGATGCCGTAAAATAGGAGAGAATTTAGCTAAGTCAGCTGATCTGGTAGGAACTCGTCATTGCATTCGTCTCTTGATGTCCTAGAGAGGCAACCAGTCAAATTTTCATATTCCTAGAGTGAATAGGAGAGAATTCAGCTAAGTCAGCTGATCTGGTTGGAACCCGTCATTGCATTGGGTGCTAGAGAGGCAACCTGTCAGATTTCATATCCCTAGAGTGAATAGGAGAGCATATAGCTCACAGCTGATCAGGAAAGAGCCCATCATTTTATTCGTTTCTTGGTGTCCCAGAGAGGCTCTCTATCAAATTTCATTTTCCTGGAGTGAATAGGAGAGAATTTAGCTAAGTCAGATTATCAGGAAAGCACCCATCATTTTAAAAGTTTCTCCTTGTCCCAGAGAGGCTCTCTATCAAAAGTTCAAATTCCCAGGGTGAATAGGAGAGAACTTGGCTTAATCAGCTTAACTGGAGCCCATCATTTTATTCGTTTCTAGACGTCCCAACGAGGCTCCCTATCAAATTGTGTTCGTCTCTTGATGCCCCTGAGGGCCTTCCTTCAAATTTTAACTCCCTCGCGCGAACAGGAGAGAATGTTTAGCTCTCTTGTTTCAAGAAACTAATTGGTCTCTTTTTTTCGCAATAGGTCCCAGAGTCCAACGCATAAATTTGCCACATTCTCGATAACATTTCGAACTACTAATTACCTACGGCAGAAAATAAATTAGTGGAAAACGGTCGAAGTGGACTGGATTCACGCTGTTGATTCGCCTCCAATGGACGGGGTCAGTTCGCGCGAAGAGGCAAAGGGCGAACTAGGCGAGGGCAAGGGCCCCACTTGCCGCTTGAAATCATAGAGAACAGCATGTTCGACACTATACTGCCCGAAGAAATATCTTGAGATTCGGGCTTACTGACCGAGTTGTGAAGGGAAGGCGCTGAACACGCACTGTGGCTCAGGCCTATAAATTGAATCTTCCCGTTATTCTGTTTTCATTCGGCAACATCACATTTTCTCGAGTCTCAAGATATTTCTCAGACACTCTAGGGCTGACACACTCTCCTGGTTGAGATAGGAACCGTCACACTCCTCTCCTTGAAAACATATTTATTTGAACAATAAGTAGATATGTTAAATGTAGACACAAGATAAAATGGGTTCCAATCCAGGAAATGTCAACTAAAAAATCTCATAGCTGATTAGCTTTCATTATAAAAGTACTATTGAAAAATTTTTCCTGGCGGAGAACTTATGCTCCTTGGCAATTGGAAATAATAATGAACAGGGTAGATTGCAGAGGGGGAAAAGTATTTGCACAGCTGCTTCAACATTAATCTCACGGACTCTTAAGTCCTTGGAGGATAAGCAGGCTACGTCTTTGAGGCTTTATGAAATCTCCAAAGGTTTTTACTTGGTTCTGCACAATGTTCTTTAAAAAAAGTTAACTCACTATGGTTGCAGTCAAGACGCTCTAACTTTCTTCTCTTCATACCTCGAAGGCTGGAAGCTGCTGGTTTCTTATAATGGTGAAGTTTCCTCCGAAATTAGCGTTCTTTGTGGCGTGAAGCAGGGGTCTGTGCTGGGTCAATGCTTTTTTGTGCTGTTCGTCAATGATTTGGCCTATCAGTTTGACGTCAGTAATTATACCTGTTTGCGGATGACATTTCCATTGTAATATCTGGATCTTCTCTCGATACTCTTCATAGTGATATCACTGGCACCAATGAAGTTGTTAAGCAGTGGTGCATAGCTAACTCTATGATACTAAATGAAGACAAGACCCAATCATTAGACCTCCGACTGAATGGAAGAATTGAGCAGCACGTTACCTTTTTGGAAGTTATCATTGTCGTGGCGTACTCACGTCGAACATCTTGTTATCAAGCTCGCCTCGGTGCTGTTCACGCTGCGTTGTCTGTTATCTTCAGTATCCCCCACAACTCTCCTTTCCATTTGTTTTGCCTGCTTTGTTAGTAGAGCTACTAACTGCTGTCATGCTGCCTGGGTTTTGTAACAGAGTTACCTCCTGAGAGGTCCATCAAGCTCCCGTCAGAGCACCAGAGATAGCGCAGTTAGTCAGTTAGAGATAGCGCAGTTAGAGATAGCGCAGTTAGAGATAGAGATAGCGATAGCGAGTTAGAGATAGTTAGAGATAGAGTTAGAGATAGAGATAGAGAGAGTTAGAGTTAGAGAGAGTTAGAGTTAAGTTAGTTAGTAAGAGAGTTAAGTAAGTAAGTAAGTAAGAGAGTTAGTAAGTTAGTAGGTAGTAGTAGTAGTAGTAGTAGTAGTAGTAGTAGTAGTAGTAGTAGTAGTAGTAGTAGTAGTAGGTAGTTAGTAAGTTAGTAAGTAAGAGAGTTAGAGTTAGAGATAGAGATAGATAGAGTTAGAGATAGAGTTAGAGAGATAGTTAGAGATAGAGATAGCGCAGTTAGAGATAGCGCAGTTAGCGTTCCGTTGATGAAACAATGGGCGCCTCAGTCTGTTCTCGATCTTATTGACAGCTGAGTTTGGCGTTGGATGGGATCCCAGGCGACTGGGAAACTAATCTACTCCAAACATGGCTCATTAAAAGCTCATTAGTAGGAGTGGTATCTCTCTGACGGGATACTGTTACTCTCCTCTACCTTTTTATGAGGATTTAGGCCCCCATTGCACCTCTGGGGGGGGGGGGGGGGGAGGGCACCTAAATTCCTTATATGGTAGCAGAGCGTGGTTTGGATTATGCACGGCTGACGCCTAGTAGTCCAATCCACTATTTTTGGGGCGTTAATGTTTCAGAAGAAACATGGCCCGGGGTTCCAGAAGGAATTCCCATTATCACCCTTTGGTATATAAATAATTTCATTGGTCTTTGACTTATAATTTCTCTCTTTTATTCCCCATTTATATTTTATATTTTTTCAATTTCATGCCACCTGAGTATTGCTATATGTCAATACCAGGTTAGTGCACAATTTTTTCGCCACCTGAGTATTGCTATGATGTCAATTACCAGGTTAGTGCGCCATTTAAGTCCCCATAGTTGGGCAATTTAATTTAAAGTCCCCAATGTTGGGCAAATTAATTTCTATATATATTTTGATTTCCTGAGGTATAAGTCTCCATAGTTGAGCATCCGTTTTGTCCCGATTGTTCAATGAATACACTTCTTATGAAGGTTCATAGACAATCCTGTTTTAATTTCTATTCCCCCATCCTTAAAACGCCAATGCAGCTATTTATGATTGAATGAGCATCAGTTCTCAGCTATCAACTATTCCACCCAGTTAACATACTTGATCTTCAATCAAGTATGTCTTTAAGGGGAGGAGTGTAACAGAGTTACCTCCTGAGAGGTCCATCAAGCTCCCGTCAGAGCACCAGAGATAGCGCCGTCGGCGTTTCGTTGATGAAACAATGGGTCTGTTCTCGTTCTTATTGACAGCTGAGTTTGGCTTTGGATGGGATCCCAGGCGACTGGGAAACTAATCTACTCCGAACATGGCTCATTAAAAGCTCATTAGTAGGAATGGTATCTCTCTGACGGGATACTGTTACTCTCCTCTACCTTTTTATGAGGATTTAGGCCCCCATTGCACCTCTGGGAGAGGGCACCTAAATTCCTTATAGTTTTTAGGCTTCAAAAAAGAGCAGTTCGAATTTTGAGGGGGCTGAATTCTGGTCAGTGCTGCCGTAGTCCCTATAGAGACCTCGGGATTCTGACAATTCCAAGTTACTGTGTTCTGAATTTCCTCCTGTTTGTTCGGGAGCGTACCGACTCAATCATGAACGGCAACGATGTTCATCAATACCCCACCAGAGGCAATGATAATTTACGCCCACCTGCTGCTCGACGTACATCAACGTTGAAAGGGATCCGGTACAGATGGGGACTCGTCTTTTCAATTGCCCCCCCGGAACAAATTCACACACTTCCAGTTAAAAAGTTCAGAAGTACTTTGAAGCGGGGCTTGATTGATCTTGAACTTTATGAAGTATCAAGTTTTTTTTAATGTGGATTGAACGGAATATGTACCTGATGGAATTACTATATAAGTGTTACCTACAGATTCTCGAACTACTTTTATTCCTGTCATGACTCAATTATTTGTCTCTGTACTGTTATATTTATTTTGTGTACCTGACTTTTGTATTGCCTCGTTTAGGCCCTTACAAAGAAAATATACATCCATCCAATACTCAAGTTCAGGAAATGTAGTTTGAAATAGTGAGTATGCTTTTAACTCTCAATCAAAGATTGCAACAACCAGGAAGGATAATTTGCTCAACTCTAGTGACTAATTAAAAATATCTCGCCCTCATTAGGGACATTGAATAAAAGTTTGCCCTCTGAGTAATAATTTGCCCTCTTTGGGTTCTTTAAAAAGAATAGGAACACTGCCCTGGAAATTTAAATTTGGGATTATAACCCACGAAAAGAAATCATAAGGCAGATGTGCCAGGAATGAATCAATTAACAATAAAAGGGGCGACTTAGAAAATTAAGAAGACCTAATTGACCAATGTATTTTTATATAATAGGGGTTTATTAAGGGTCCCTTCTGGAAACCCTTGGGCAGCGCTGTGTTCTTTCTGAACAGCCTGCAAAAACTTTGTGGATTGAATTGTGGAGGAATAAATTGTGGTACATAACACAATAGAACTCGATTTTTGTTTTCGGTTAAATAGGGTAATTTTTCAACCTGTAATGTCAAAATAGAGTGGATTTTGGCCTTTCTATATACCAATATTTGCTTTGTTTACAAGTTTGTTTATTCTAATCACGAGACCTAAGAGGGAAAAAAATCGTTTTTGATTATGAGTTACTCCTACACCTGCTTTCAATTTATTTTGAGTTAAGTCTGTTTGTTCGTGTAAAACATGTGACAGTTTCCATCTCAACCTGAAGGGTCTCAAACCTTCTGTTAGTGCACTATGCTCAACATTGTACGTTGTGCAGTTTGTTTTGTTTTTTATAACATAAAAAATATAAAATTGTTTTGAGTTCAAAAAGATTATATATGCGTTATTTATTCATATTTTTTCACCATATAAACATTTTAGACGTTCACGCCTATTAAAACATACAAAACCAGACTCAAAAGCAAATATTTTGAGGAATCCTAGTCACTTTTTCCTCCCAAAGTTGAAGTTAAACAATACAAGCACAATCACTTTCAATCTAGACACTTTTTTTCCCCCGGATTCGTTACACATTCTAATTTAACCAAGCTCTGCTACCATATTAACAAATTTGAGACGAATAGCCTGGGCTCCATCGTCAAATTCGATTTCAAAAACGGTAAGGAATTGTAACACAGCACCATTTACCCTCAATAGTGCATTGTAAGTAGCTATCAGAGATTTCCTTCCTCGGATATCCGAGTTAGGTGTCTCCCCAACCACGACTTGAAATAGATGGGAATATCACGTTTGAAACCCTCCCAGTTGAGATGGTAACCGTCACATGTTTCACCTGGAAAAAATACTGTTAACACACTTCTTATTAGGTTTCGACTTTTTGATTAAATGTAACTATCGGCTAACATATAATTCGATTCCATTTATAGGTTGCTGTTATCCGACCCATACCAGCCAAGAAACCCCTAACCGAACAAGAAGTGGAAAACAACCTCATCAATACCGCAAAAAGCATCAAAAAGATTGTAGATGAAGTTGGAACTGAAAGCGGGAGTGACAGCGAGCAAGTTCAATCTTGGAAGGAGAAGTCCTGGCAGAATGCCAATACCATGGTGTTCAACTTTAGTTCGCGGCCTACTGTGCCTGATTACATCGAAAATGATGGTCTCAACATCACTGGCAGAGCTGTTCCCAAGGTATGCAACCTCATATCTTACATGTTTAATCACATCAAATAACTTTCTTCAATTTTATAAATCTTACTTAAATTTGTATTTGTAATTTCAACTGATGTCATGTGTGAAAGTCTCGAAAACATTCTTAATCATTTGGCATTTGACGAATTCGAGTTGGGATTTGAAAGTGCAGGTTAGGGCAGGGAGGTGTGACGTTTTTGCGACAGCTCTAACTTCGCGCCCCGGCCAGCAAATGTTTTTAGGATAGTTGGTATGAACCCCTTACAATTTGCCGTTTCAGTAGCTGTGGATGGAGCCGTGGACAGAGATAAAATGTCAGGCGATTTGGTAGTTGCTAGGCAGCGCGCATTCTGACTAGAGTTCAATGTCGGTCATTGAGGAGCGGCGTCAACCCGGAATACTATTTTAAAATGAGTTGCGAACCTCAGAACCACTTGTTCATTAAATCCGCGTTCTGTTGCTTGTGGTGGAGATCGGACTTTGAGAGAGTGAGACAAGCCATGGAAGCCAGCCCTCATAGCCTCTACCGAACCGCCTGTATCGCGAAACATGTCACACTGTCCATGGCCCCATGGCTACTGAAACGGCTAGTTGTAAGGGGTGCATACCAACTTTCCTAAAAACATCCGCTGGGCAGGGGCGAAGTTAGAGCCGTCACAAAAACGTCAAACCTCCCTGCCCCAACCTGTACATGCTTAAGTAAAATTGAATAAAATACGGTTTATTTATAATCTCAGATGGCGAATCTGGGACAAATTGGTTAATTTCCTTCTATGATTATTGGAAATAATTTACCATATCAGTTGATTTTGTGTATTTTGAATATGATAGCTCTCCGGGTCATCCAATGAGTTGTAGTCTCAAGAAACCCTGACCAAAACAGAGATAAGTATAGACTGGCGAAAGGCTACAGCCAAGTTTCTCAGGCCTCTGACTTCCGAAGTCCCAACCTTCATCATTCCCGATCCATAGCCCGTGATCTCTGCATTCTTTCAGGTCCCATGTCACTTTGGCAAGTCACAGATTCCTTGCCCTTCCTTTGTTTTCTCTTCCTTTCGATTCAGTATTGTTGATCAGTGATCCATTTCATTCCGTCTACACCTAATCCAATGTACTCAACTGGTCTACATGTTCCTGTTGCCTAACTAACTTATATCTTTGTTCTCCAGAATTTTCCCTCGATCTCAATGTACACATAGATCTGATTTTTTTTCTTCCTTCAAAACTGATTTTAGACTTTAGGTAAATAAAAATGAAATCCTAATAAATCCTAATATGTTGGACAAAAAGCAATCAATAAGCAACGCCAATATGTATTAAATTGGTTTTTATTAATTTGAATTGTCTACCTATGCACAAAAGAATACGTAACGTCTAAACTTGAAGACGTGAAAAAGAATTAAGGAGACAATGGTTGATTTATAAATTAATTTTTTAAAAAGTATTGTATTTAGGAAGTGCCTAATAATTTTTGGTTTGTCTTTTCTTTTAAATTTCAGCAGAGTGAAAAGAGAGATGAGGTAGATACTGAGGAAGAGTGGGAAACACCATTATTTTGTGATGTCAGTTTTGTTGGCGATAACGTACTTATCAATGGGAAGTCTAGTTTGAGGAAAGAGCCCAACTTGGATAAAGTAAGTGACTACTATACCCAGTAATTATTGAGCAGGTAAGAACGTATCTCACTTTAATAGATGGTTAGGTACGGACCGATAAGTGAATAATTAAATTTAAACACGTTAACAAAAAACAAAAACGCTGCAAATTATTACTTAATTAGTTTATTATTTATGTATTAGATAGCCCTTTAATTAAACGAAGTATATTATTCAATATCTAAATACACAGGGTGTCCCATCTAAACGGGCCCATCGGGAAATTACAGCTACAATTGCGAGCTATCGAAAAATTGAACTGGACCTTTTGTATAGTATTTCAACTCAGCTTCACGATGCGGAAGTCCGATTTCTATTTTTCCATGTTTTAGGGACTCAAATCATTGATTGAAACTTACGGTTTCCTCTTGACCCCCCTTTTTTTATTGCTTTTTTCGATTTTAGGTTGAATTTGGAACAGAAAATGCCTCATTGAAATTTTCTTTTTGGGGCTTCGTTTCTGAGTTATTCCACTTTTTGCGGAAGTCCGATTTTTATTTTTCCATGTCTCAAATCATTGATTGAAACTTACGGTTTCCTCTTGACCCCCTTTTTTATTGCTTTTTCCGATTCTAGGTTGAATTTGGAACAGAAAATGCCTCATTGAAATTTTCTTTTTGGGGCTTCGTTTCTGAGTTATTCCACTTTTTGCGAAATACAGAAAATCGCCGATTTCTTTCAGACATTACCAACACTTTCTTACCATTTTTATCTTCAATTTTTTAGATGTTCACCACACTTTTAAAATCAGCATTAAACTATCTATCATCAGACCCCAGCGTCCATAATCAACAATCACCATCAGGGGGATGACATTACACTTGAACCGCTTGCGATTTAAAAAAAGTTTTCCAAATCGTCGTTTGAAAAAAAAATCGCTCAAACTGTTCAGTACTATTACTCATTTATTAGAAGAACGTATGAGACGCCGTATTCTGGACTAACGTAAGGTTCTTTAAATAATAAAGATCATAGTGTAGACTGAATAATAAGTATTAAGAAGCTGCTGTTTTCTTGACCCTTGAATACAGTTTGCAGGAGAAGGAGCAGAGGCTGCAGAAGGAGCAGGTGGCATTTTCGATTTATCACAACACAACCGACTGGAAGTCTCCTTGTGGTACATTTTTTAAACTGTATTCTGAACAGTGATTCTGTGTGTACTGAACAGTTTGAAGGTTTTTTTTTTTTTCAAACGACGATTTGAAAAACTTTTTAAATCGTAAGCCGTTCAAGTGTAATGTCATCCCCCTGATGGTGATTGTTGATTACGCTGGGGTCTGATGATAGATAGTTTAATACGGATTTTAACCCTTTCGATTCTAAGCCCGTATATATACGTTGTTCCATGAGTGTCTTTGCAGATCTAACCCCGTATATTTACGGGGTCCTCTGAAAGGTCTCACGGATCTATGCCCGTATATTTACGGTTTTCTGTAACGCTCTTGAGGATCTATCCCCGTACATATACGTTTTTCTCAATGCCTCACCTCGGAAGACGTTAAGTAGTAGGTAACAGCGCCCCTCCGGTCACTAAAGAGACTGCACTAAACAAATGAATTCAATCAGGTGAATGAACTGGAGAAATGCATTTTTGTTTGAGGATTATTGCGGTGCGCTCTTGCTACATTGATCAACGTTCTGAGTTCAAATTTCATATCTGCTTGCGATGTGGCATTGTGTGTTGTCCCATGTTTTGAAATTTATCATACCTTGAAAAACTTTTAAAATGTATGCTTAGATTTGTTTTAAATATAACCTGAGTGAAGAAAAATTTCAAAATTGTGAAGAAAAGTGAAGAAAGTGGTAGGTAGTTAGGTACTAAAAAAATTCAGCACTGGGAATTTTTAGGTACCAAGTAAATTTTCTCCAACATTTTTCATTTTTTTACCCGTTCTTATGTTTATAATACATTATAGATGACATACAAAATTAAAAAATGTATAACCAACGAAAAAAAGTATTCAGTACACCAGTGCAGACTGAGCGTCAAAGCATGCAGAACCAATAAATCACACGCGCCTGAGAAGCCTCAGTGTTGACGAGCTACTCACGCGAGGTTAGGATGTAGAAGCAAAAGGGTTAAAAGTGTGGTGAACATCTAAAAAATTGAAGATAAAAATGGTAAGAAAGTGTTGGTAATGGAAAAATAAAAATCGGACTTCCGCAAAAAGTGGAATAACTCTGAAACGAAGGCCCAAAAAGAAAATTTCAATGAGGCATTTTCTGTTCCAAATTCAACCTAAAATCGAAAAAAGCAATAATAGTCCACGCAATGAAGACAAAAAAGGGCCCTGAGGTAGAAAAAAATAGAACCCAAACCAAAATTGGTACAGACGTAGGTGGAGGTCCCCTGATTGACATACTAAAAGTCCTGGTGGGTGGGGGTGCCGCTCGAGGGGGGGGGGGTCATTAAAGGTCCCATTTTGGGGGTTTTCGCGAATATCTCGGAAACGGTGCATTTTTTGATGAACCATGTCCTATAGTAAATGAAAGCTGATAAAATTCGCTACAACTTTGATTATATACGTTTTATCGAAATTCCGAACCGTTAAGGAGATATATGCATCCGAATATGGACGAATTTTGAAAATTAGGTTTTTAGCTCACGTTTTTCGGATAACTTTGTTGATTTGCGTCCAAACCGTTTATCTGAGAAAAAAGTCCTCTTAGAGAAAGTTGTAGAGCATCAAATTTCTTTGAAGAATATGTGGCTGAATGCCAATTTATCATTCACCAATCAAAAGTTACGCCAATTTCAAAATTTTGCCCATTTTTGTCATTTTTACTCAAATGTTGTCAGGCCTCTTTTCTGTGTCCTCCAGCTTTAATCGTCCTTCTTTCTGTCATCTGTGGTCATACATACGCCCACGCGACCCCAGAATTACATACCACCACATGTGGGGGGGGGGGGGGGTGAGACGACGATGTAAAAAAGTGTTATTCCATGGTAAGCACGAGTTCAACTTCTTTCACCCCTTACCAATGATCGTACGAAGTGGTCTTTTGCATTCAAATTTGTTGGGTGGTCAGCTCAGGAAAGACCGGATGGCCGAGGGAACAGAGGCAACGAGAATAGAAGATACTAGAGTGGCCCTGTGCGCCCGCTCGATGTGTCACGCTTCCCCCACCCTCTGGTTCCCCAACTTTCTTGGGCCTCCCTGCCTACTACGCAGTGTCCGCCACTTTGCCACTGTTTTCGTGCTGTTTTTCGCCTCGTTTTCTTTGGTTCTTGTTAGTGTCGTTTCTTTTTCTTTTTCTTCACGAGAATGGGTGTTTGTGTAGCATATGGATGTACCAATAAGGAGCCTAAGAAGAAAGCATCAGGTGTTAGTGAAGAAGTACATTCCTTACCTCTCTATCTAATTTGTACAATGGCTATTTATGTCGATCATTCCTGAGTTTGCTGCGATAGAGGAATGAGGAGTTGGTCGTTGGTGGAGGATTTTGTCACTGATGTCACAAAGGGATGAGGAGGGGTTTAGCTCGTCTCCATTACTAGATTGTTAATTTTTGGAAATTAATGGGAAATTGGTCAAATGTCAACTGACGCACATGAGGATCGCTTTATACAAAAGGTCATACAGTATACTAACACTGTATAGTATACTAACACTCAAAATGTATTGCAAAACATTAAATAAATAAATAAAGGTGTCACTTGTGTGATAATCATTTTTTTTCTTTCAAATTTGTGAAAATTCATAGAAAATTGAGAACTTGTCAAGGGGTGCATAGAGTACAAAAGCGAATAATCACGTTTTGTATTAGTACCATAAAATTGGGACAAAAATCAAGAAAAAACTATGGTTTAGTTCTTCATTCGCGTGATATTGGAAAACTGTGTTTCGAATTTTTGAAAATTTATGTAAAGTTGAAAAATGGTCTAACTCGCAAACCGTCAGATTATCACTCTAGGATACTAACTTATATTACGCATACAAATATATTCCATGAACTTGAGTTTTCCATGTTTTATTCTTTTAGACCACGAAAAATACATTTATATGATAATGACCCAGTTAACAATTTCTACGCACTCATATTCATTCATTCATTCGTTTTTATTTATTTTTTTTTTAATATAATTCGATAATGTATAAAAATTCGCTCCTACGATCATGCGGGAACTTTTTTCTAATTTGCCTGATTGAAGATTTTGCTCAAACTGACTCTCCATGGAATTTTTAAAGATTATTTGAAACAATGCAATGTTCTAACCTAAGTTCATGTCGCGAAAACGAGGAAGCCAAAAAGTCACATCTAACTTGACAGACTTTTTTTGACTATATAAAACTACGACATAAATGTTTTACTAATCGAAATTAGAACAGAGTACCTAAGTAGGTAATTTTCTGTTATGGTGTGCGTCTACAATTACTATAACCAAGATTAACTTCTCATTCTCAACCAAGTGACAACAAAGCAAGTGGCATTGTTTACTATATCAATTTATAACACAAATAAATATAAAACTACGACATGAATAGAAGAACAATTACGAAAGAAATGCGTGATAAATGGAGAGCTATTCCAACGAGTGGAGAACGATTTTCGTGGGATGAAAACTAACGGCGATACATTTCCCTAGAAACGGGTCGGTTGTAAGGTGGTAACGCTCTGCAGGGCGGGGTTGGGGAACCAAGGGGTTGGGGGGGCAGAGCACACTTTCGGCTCGGTGGCTTGCACGGGAAGGGCCGCTCTAGTATCTTCTATTCTCGTTGAACGGAGGGGCCCTTTACGACCTTGAGTGAACACCTGACTCAGGAATGTCCCCCTTCTTCCGAACCCTCCTCAGAACTCCCCTTCCAGACCTCCCTTTAGTCATGCCAGACGTCCCTTTTCATTTGACGCTGTCCTACCACCGTGGAGTGCTTCTCATGTTTTCAATCAGTTTTTCTGTGATTAGATGTGACTATGGCTGACACGACCACCATCACCATCCAGCAGGAGCACTTCCTCAGTAACGAGAAAAACAAGACAGGGCTCATTGAGTTCCTAACAAGGAGGATGTCAGCATCCAACATCCAAACAATGGTTGCCTCAGGAGATGCCGATACGATGATTGTCAGGTGTGGTTTGGATAGAGCAGCTGAAAACGTGACGGTTGCTGTGATTGGGGAAGATGTCGATCTCGTCGTGCTGCTTGTAGCCTTGACGCCTACCAACCCCAGTGCGCAACTTTTCTTCCTGAAGCCAGGCCGAGGGAACGTCCCCTCAAAGGTTTATTCCATCAGCAGTCTGCAGCAGCTGCCAACATCCTTCTCCTTCACAGTTTCTCTGGCTGCGACACGACTTCAGCAATCTTTGGAAAAAGTAAGGCAACTGCGGTGAAATGTTTCACATACAACCCCGCCATCATAGCCGAGGTTGCCCCAATCTTTTACCAACCCTCCTCCACACCAGAACAGATTGAGAAAGCTGGCGAGGCCCTCTTCCTCGCCATTTTCAAGGCTCCCCCTCACATCACTTCCCTCAACAAATTCCGCCATTACGCCTTCCTGAAAGCCTCCGTTAAGCCAAACCCGGATTTGACGACCCTGCCACCAACTGAAGCCTCAGCACTGCAGCACTCCCTGCGAGTATATCTCCAGGTACATAATTCATTGCATCTTGTATACCAGTAACTCACTTCCTCACTGGATTGAATGCTTTGCTAACAAATATATTGGTATTTCTTTGCAGGTCCAGCAGTGGCTGGGGAATCAGTTACCACCTGCTACCTATGGATGGACCCTGAAGAAGGATGGCTTACATCCAGTCACCACGTTTGCGCCAGTAGCTCCAGATGCAGTACTGAATGCAATTTTCTGCCGCTGCACGAGCGGATGTGGCACCCGATGCGGGTGTCGGAAAACAGGTTGCCTGCTCCGTCGCCTGCATCGGGTGCCACGGAACTGCCCGACGAGGAGAGTGACGAAGAATACGACATGTTCTAATCATGTATCATCTAATCATGTAATCATGTATTATTTAATTACTTCATAATTAATTACACGCATCGCTTTTTTACATCGTCGTCTCATCCCCCCCCCCCCCCCCCATGTGGTGGTATGTAATTCTGGGGTCGTGTGGACGTATGTATGACGACAGATGACAGAAAGAAGGACGATTCAAGCTGGAGGACACAGAAAAGAGGCCTGACAACATTTGAGTAAAAATGACAAAAATGGGCAAAATTTTGAAACTGGCGTAACTTTTGATTGGTGAATGATAAATTGGCATTCAGCCACATATTCTTCAAGGAAATTTGATGCTCTACAACTTTCTCTAAGAGGACGTTTTTCTCAGATAAACGGTTTGGACGCAAATCAACAAAGTTATCCGAAAAACGTGAGCTAAAAACCTAATTTTCAAAATTCGTCCATTTTCGGATGCATATATCTCCGTAACGGTTCGGAATTTCGATAAAACGTATATAATCAAAGTTGTAGAGAATTTTATCAGCTTTCATTTACTATAGGACATGGTTCATCGAAAACTGCACCGTTTCCGAGATATTCGCGAAAAACCCCAAAATTGGACCTTGAATGACCCCCCCCCCCTCGAGCGGCACCCCCACCCCCCAGGACTTTTAGTATGTCAATCAGGGGACCTCCACCTACGTCTGTACCAATTTTGGTTTGGGTTCTATTTTTTTCTACCTCAATGTCTTTATTTCCTGGACTATAAAAAAGGGGGGTCAATCAATGATTTGAGTCCCTAAAACATGGAAAAATAGAAATCGGACTTCCGCATCGTGAAGCTGAGTTGAAATACTATACAAAAGGTCCAGTTCAATTTTTCGATAGCTCGCAATTGTAGCTGTAATTTCCCGATGGGCCCGTTTAGATGGGACACCCTGTATATGCAGTGGCGTAGACGTCTACCGAGTAGAAATTAAATTTTAAAAACCTACATTTTACGAGTCTTTTGAATTTAACACAAGCTGACCCACCAACTGAAAATTAATGATATAAAATAAATCACATACCTACACTTCGCAGCTCCATTTATAGGTGACAAAAGTTATAATAATCTGGATTCCTTTGGAATTATATCAGCTGATACGATCGTCATAGTTTATTAGGTAATTTTTACTATGTTTCACCTGTTGCGATACATCCCATGTTGATTTTTTCCCCTGTTAAAGAGGAAAGCAAACCTATGACAGCTACCTGGGTGGTTTCTTTCGATTCTTTGGGATGATGTCTATTAATTATTATTAAGCCCCGTACATAGTAAACCTGTATTAGATTGCCCGCAGAACACTGGTCCAAAAAAATTACCTACCAAACCGAGTGTAAGGTGCACTATCGAAATATAACTGGACGATGCCACCTACCAAAAGAAACAAACGAAAAATCTACACTACATGTAGATACATCAGTACATGGATATGCTTATTTTTTCCCCTGTGAATTATGTGTTTTGTGTCTCAAGTTAAAAACGTCTCAATTATATCAGCTAAGTCAGCTGATCAGAAAAGACCTATCGATTCAATCGTCTCTTAGTGTCCCATTGGGTGACCATATCTAATTTCAACTTCCTAGGATGAAGTGGTGAAAATGTAGCTTACTCAGCTGATTAGGAATGAACCAGTCATTTCAATCGTCTATTAATGTCCCAGGGAGTCTCCCTATCAAATCTCAACTTCCTAGGATGAACAGGAGAGATTTTAGCTCACTCAGCTGATTAGGAAAGAGCCAATAATTGCAATAGTCTCTTAGTGTCCGAGAGAGTCTCCTTATCAAATCTCAACTCCTTAGGATAAACAGGAGACAATTCAGCTCACTCAGCTGAGTAAGAATGAGCTAATCTTTTCAATCGATTCCTAATGTCCCAGGGAGTCTCCCTATCAAATCTCAACTTCCTAGGATGAACAGGAGAGATTTTAGCTCACTCAGCTGATTAGAAAAGACCCAATAATTGCAATAGTCTAGTACCTACTGCTTACAAGTACCTAGTACTCAATAGTATACCTACCATGTACCTAGTGCCTTCTTTTCACATTATTAGTTCATTATGGTTACTTAGCAATATTAGTTTATAACTTAGCGTAATAAATCAGCTTTCCTTGACACTACAATGGATTAGGGATCATGAGATGTTGTGATAAAATGAGAGCATTCCAAAAAGTGGCGAACGATTTTCCTGCTATGAAAACTAAGGGAGTTACACTTCGTTTGTACGTGAAAATCAATAGAAATAGAAATCCTAAGTATGACGAAAAATATGAGGGGAAAAAAAATCGTTTGTGGCCCATTTTTGGTTCATAGCATTGATGATGTCTGAAGCGATTGGGCTGGCTAGATTCTTGGACCAACTAGACCCCAAGTGGAGTCCACATGGGAAAGGGAGTATTTTTCTCATCAAGTTAAAGGCTTATATATATTTTTTAACATGGATCATGTTTTAGCGATGGATCCCCCGCCGAAAAGTGAGACTATAAAGTGAGATGAAAGTAGCGCCAATAATTGTGATGATTTCCGCTTACAACCGAGTCGTTGCTAGGGATATGATACTTCGTCGTTTTTCATCCCATAAAATTCGTTGACCATTCGTTCGAAAGCTCTCGATTTATCCAACCATACTAACTAGGTACTGCGAAGTGCGTGGCCAACAAGCTGAGTTATGAGCATGGTTATATGAATAATTGTTTACACACAGGTGATCATTCTCAATTATTGATATTGTGAACATGATTGCAACCGCTTGTTAATTTCTGATGATTTCATTGAGCTGGTGTTTCGATTATGTGATTCATAGCAGGAGATCCGAATATTGCGAGAACGGTTTGATTTGTGAAGCGGTGGTTAAATCATTTTAATAGGTAATTTCTATACTTTACACTATAGGAAGCTGTAATTTCGTATGTAGCCTCTTTAGCCTCTTTCTATAATAAAGTGAATGTTTACTCGCGAGTTTCTATTAGGAGATCATCATCTCACAAGAGCTCAATCGTCGTGATCATTTCTATAATAAAGTGAGAGCGAGGAGCTAAAACATGATTCCATGTTTTTTACATTTTAGCAGTCATGCTCAAAGTAATAACATCCGGGGGGGTCCAGGGGGGCGAAGCCCCCCTGGCGGGGTCAAGGGGCGGAGCCCCTTGCGAGGCCCGAAGGGCCGAGTTATATCCTTGGGTTCATCCCCACTCTTGAAGTTTATTTTTCTTATATATAAAGCTTATATCTTAAGAAAGGCATATATATATTTTCTCACAAAGTTTGAGAAAAAATAATTTTTTTCCCTATATGATTACAAAGGCTTATTATTGGAAATAATAAACTAAAAAAACAGAAAAATTGAGTGTTGCGACGCTTCTTAAACAGCTGCGGAGCCAACAATCTGCATCCCCTCAATAATAATGCCCAGCTGAAAAAGAAGAAAAAGGTGGCTGTTACAGAACTGTTCTTTGAAATCATGAACGTGGGTGTACGTATGTAGTTATATCTGAATGTCGTTTATTCTTAGGTGCGAGCTAGAAGAATTAAATTCAATGATGAAGCCACTACGTTGTACGAGTATCCGTCTGAGGACTCCCTCATAGATGAGACGTCCTTGTCTGAAACACGATCACCTCCGCCATCTCCATCGCCTTCACCATTACCGAATACTCCAATAGGTATGTTTATCTTTGAAAACATGAATGGTAAAACTTAGTGTTAATATATGTGACTGTGCAAGGGAAAAGGGAGCTTAACTTGCTAAGGCTTTTTTTTAAGCGAATTTTCATATAAAATGACGCTATTGCAATGGCTCGGAAAATTTTAAAATAAAGATTTTAAAAAATTTCATAATTGAAATCCGTTTTGAGGCATTCTGAAACGAATCCTAGAGTTTAACGCTTTTTCATAGGTATATATATGTATATATGTGTCATTCCAGACGATAACTTTCCTTAGGATTGAGATAAAAATTCCGTTCTTGCGCCAAAAAAATCAAGCTTTCCAAACTAAAGGATGAGTTCGTTGGCCAGCACTTTTTGAGCACATTAAATTGGTCAAATTTCAAAAAATGTAATAAAAAAATCACTAAAAACGGCTAAAAATTGTTAACTTTATATTTTTTGGTAGAATATTACTCTGAATATTGTTTTAACCCAGTAAAGTAGTTACGTAGCAGAGAACTCATTCCTTAATTTTGAGGTATTTGTTCGTGCTGTTGTTTGTCCAGCATAGCTGGTTACAAATTGGCGCCATCGAAAGATATGTTGGGGCTCCTATCGTAGTGACATCAAAAGTACCTTGTGATTTTTCATAATAAGTTACCCAATAACTATCATGAAATATGTTTTACCTTGTTCATCTGATGGTTTCGCAAGTGATGGATGAAATAAAGATGGCTGTCGAATAATTTCATATGTTGTGGCTTTTATCGTTGGTATCTCGTTCCTTGTTGACTTCAACTTCCTTCCTTCGTGCCTAGTGGACTGGGAATGGCAATGTCAACAAATGCATTTCAAGCTTCAGGGATGAGAATTATTCCAAATAACATTGATTTTTGCTTGAGGAAAGTGGAGGTTGCCATAGGTACATTACGTAACTTCTTTACTATAGGGAATAGTCTCATTGACCTCGATTTTTCAAATATGCTTGGATCGGAGACATTCACAACTTCTGTTATAATTTATCATTGTTAACCTTTTAGTTGCTACACCAGGCAGAGCCAGCTGTCGCGGGCTATATTGCATGCTTCTATGCTCATTCAGGTTTTCTGTGCTAATACTTTTTTACGAGCAACATGCAATTTGGTCGATCTGGATGATTGATCATTGATGTTGCTGACCAGATCCCCACTTCTATTGTCCATGAAATTGTGAAAAACGATATTTGGTTCGGAATTATCCTATGTAGGTATAGTCCCTTACTTGTTCGGCTTTTGTTTCCCCTTCTACATCATAATCGCTGCTGGAATCATTGGGACGTCGGCAAACAGGTAAATCAATAGGGAACATCGAAGGGGAACCATTCGCGGTTGAACCATTAGAAAACAAATGACGAAATAATTCATCTTCGTCATCACTATTTTCGAGAACTACTTAGTAGTTCCTGTTCAGTGTAAACACAGCGCAACATCGTGAGTTCACTTTTTTTGTGGATGCCAGGGAAATCAAAACAAACCAATCTGTTATCAAGCAGATGAGATGACAACAATCGTCCGAAAACATCGTTGGATCCAAGCAGTGCTGCTCCTTGTAGAGGTACTGGTCAAATAAAGACTTATAAACGCAACCGGTCGGTCGAGGGAGCGAGCACGAATATATTCGTGCATAGCACACCAAAGCAGTCTCGACTGGTCCGAGTATTCTCGGGAATAGTATGGCATGTAAGACACTTCCGCCCTGAATATATTTGGGCATCGAAAAGGTTAAAAAGGGTAAACAAATTCAAAAGTACCTTGTGATTTTTCATAATAAGTTACCCAATAACTATCATGAAATATGTTTTACCTTGTTCATCTGATGGTTTCGCAAGTGATGGATGAAATGAAGATGGCTGTCGAATAATTTCATCCCTATCTAACCAATTTGTTTATGATTCTCCCACAGGTGGTGCTACTCTGTCAAGGTACACTCCCAGCAAATCCCCCACTCCAACTGGCTTTGAGCTTGGAGTCACCAGCACAGTCTCGGTTTTGTCCCACACTCAACATTCCACCCCCCAACCTCAACAGTCTGAAGAATATTTGAAACCAGTGAATATAGATCAGGAAACGGCATGGAGCCAGGAAACTACTTCTGATATCCTATTTTAAGCACTAATATTAATATTTTCCAAGGTTTTGTACTATAAAGTTTATTTATAATAAAGGCTTGATGAATGCATTGTATTTTTGTCATGAGTATGTGATTTATTTATATTTTTACTTCGAGTAAACAATTTTTTCACATAAAACGAAGTTTGTCTATTTTCCACCATATAATGTAAAACTATGGCGCTTCAGTGCATGTAATACTATCCAGTCATAATTCACGTTCAACGCCACATATTGGGTTCAACTTGTTTAGATGCTAGATTTGGAGACTAAAAGCAATAGTACCTCAGGGGCTCCTTCACGCCACTCGTCATATCTTGTGAAGGGGTGATGCACAGGTAGTTTGACATTTTTGTGAAGAAATTAGTCCCTACCATAGTAGATAGGTGGCAGAAACCACCGTCAGCAATCGCAGGATGGGTAAGAGTAAAGCTACAGTTGGCAACCATCCGAGTGATTTCCTTGAGGGTGCGGGAATCGAGGAAGCCACTTGAAAGTATGATCCCACAGGATTACCAAGGAGCGGTGGAACTAGGGCTAGAAGACGGAGCCCCGCTGCCTCTGCTAAGAGAAGAATGATGAAAAAAGAAAACAGAAGCTGACCGGCATATCACAATCCTATAACAAAAATTTAGCTCCAGTAAAATCAAGTTAACCCAAAAAAATAGGTAGGTACCTACTCAACATCTTAATTTTTCGATCCTCTTGACTAAAAAAAGATGAACCTTATCACAAAGTTTTGATACTGGGGAAGTAAAAAAAAAAACCCCCTCTGTACCTATATACAGGATGTATAACGAATCCCCCCTCCCCCTTCTCCTAAAATCCTTATTTGTAGGGGTACTTGAAAAAATTTATTTTGATTCTTCATGATTTGTTCCAAGGATTTGCATCCTGCGCAATCAACATCAATTTTGTTTTTTCAAATGGGAACCCCTTTTTTATTGCAGATTTGGATTCTACACAAAATTTCATGAATTTACGACTCTTCACTTGATGTTTTGACTGTTTTGACCCGTTCCGCAATGCTCAAAGTTGCCTAACTACCACAATTGTGCAAAACATGGATTCTGGTAAACCTCATGGTTGGTACATGAATTTTCATTTTTTTCATCGCTTATTCACATGGTGCTATATCTTGATTTCACTCGATTTTAGCGGAATAATGACCGAAATTTGGTTATTTTGCATGAAAAAAAATCATCTTTTTAGGCGTGCGTTTGCACATGAATTTTTATAATTTTCCATTCCCTTTCACTCCTCCTTTCTTAACCGGGCTAGGGACCGGATATGGCGGAATTAACAAAACAAATAGAAATGAACAATTCCTTTTAAAAAAATAAAACCATTAGGTGAAGGAAAACATTAAATAAATTACTCCAAAGCGGGCATTTTGAGCAACTGCATAAAAAACTTGAAAATGATTAAATTGTACGTGCGAACACAGCAAAAGAGATGGGTTTTTTTTCACAAAATAACATTTTGGCCATTATTCTGCTAAAATCGAGTCAAATCGAGAAACGGGTAGCACCATGTGAATCCGTGTTGAAAAAAATGAAAATTTATGTACCTCTCGTGGGGCTTACTAGAATCCATGTTTTACACAATTTTGGTAGTTAGGCAACTTTGAGCCTTGCGGAACGGGTTGCTCACGGTCAAAAAATCGAGTGAGGGGTCATAAATTCATAAAATTTTGTGTAGAATCCAAATTTGCAATAAAAAGGGGGTTCCCATTTGAAAACACAAAGTTGGTGTTGTTGGGGGGGGGGGGGTCAAGTACCCTCACAAATAAGGATTTTAGGGGGGGGGGGGGGAAGCTCGTGGGATAACCCTATATTTGCATTTCCCACTCATATTATGAAAGCTAATTGACAAAAACTAAGAGTCTCTTGGACAGTATCGACCAACTAATTTCACTGTTGCCACTAAATTTTGAGAGTGCTTGAAAAAGATTTACAGTTAACTGAAATTGAGAGCCTCTTTATACAAAAAATGTAGGTAATTGAGAGTAATAGGCCCTATGACCAAGTAGGGGACCTCTTATGACTCCATACTGAGATCAGATACCACTTGAGGTGTGAATTCGGTAGCAGTTGTTAAAGATGGCTCCAGACGTCCAGGAAATCAGAGGCCATCCTCAAGACAACAGAGGGTTCCGAATTCAGTATTCAGACATTGGGGCCTGCCTCAAGGAACCTTTAGTTGCTGTAAAGGTATGGCCTCTAATAGGTAAATAAATTAAAGAAAAACTAATTATTGTCATTATTATTAATACATTATAATATGCCTATATATAAATAATTTTTTAAAATCGAAAAAGGAAAGTGAACAAAGGGTGGGAATAAAATAAAGAAGGGATGAAGGCAAAGGGCAGAAAGGAGGTGGATGCTATCGAATGAGATTTCAAATGGCTAAGGCCATTGAACTTCTTCAACACCTTGTTTCTAAATATTCCTCAGTGCGACAGGCGCAAATAACAAAATGGTTGCTGACCATGCAGCAGATGCGGAGATACACCGTTTATTACTTGGCCTTGGAGGCAACTGAAGTGGAAAAAAGTAAAAAAAGGGGGGGATCGCTCAAAGTGATCCAGGGTGCCATACAGGTAAAAACAGTAGTTGCAATATATCAAAAACAGACTACTCAGTATCTACAGTGTGTGCAGGTATCTGCAGTATCTGATAAGTGCAGTATCTGCCCTTGGTTATAAGTTATAATACTTAATATGACTGTTCTTGTTTGGACCAGGATGAACTCACTTCATTTAATTTTGGATTTAGAAGTACCTGCTTTCAAAGGATGCACACTTATTGGATCACAGTCACCAGAATGAATTGATGGCTTAAAAAAAGGTCCTCAGATACAATCAGTCTAAGATAAAGCCATTTAAGAACTCAGAGTTTAACACCTCTCCTTCCCTGCAGCAGTTCTGATGAGGCTTGCATTCATTTGATCAACAGTATTAGGGAATCTGGTAGAGCAACTGGAATGTGTGAGAGAATTCAAATTTTTGATGCCTCGGAGATCAGGGTGAAGAGGGCTCGATGGTTTGATGAAGAATGTGCTTCCTCCAAATCAAGAATGAATGCAGAATTATGATGTCCTCTTAGAATAAAGTTTTACACACCCTATCTTGAATATTATCAGTAGGCAAAGCCCAATTACAGGGGACTTCTTGTGACGAATTGCAACCAGGATCGTGTAATGGTCCAATATTGGAGCAGGTCCAATATTTCAAGAGGGTTTTGGGGCTACCTCTGAACACGCCCAGCTATTTTGTAAGGTTGGAATGCGGCATTATCCATGTTGCTTAGAATGATCTGAAATTCACCCTTATTTATCTGCTGCATGCTGGTGTGCCGCAAGGAAGCGTATTGGGCCCACTCCTTACCTTCTGTACACCAGTGACTTACCAGAAGTTGAACATAACACCACAGCAAAATTTGCAGACGACACTGCTGTCCTGGCAGTTGGTGACAGCAATAATGAATCAATATCAAAACTCAATAAGTCCATCTCCAAAATCAGTCTTTGGACAACAAAATGGAGGATCAAATTGAATGAGGCCAAGTCGGTGCTCGTCGATTTTACTACCTGTTAGATTAACTACATCCCTACTTTCTTCAACAACGTGGCAATTCCCTTCGCGAATGAAGCTAAATACCTGGGCATGACGCTAGACGCCAAGCTCATGTGGAAGGAACATGTCAAAAAGAAGAGGACTGAGCTCACATTGAAACTTAGAAGCACGTATTGGCTAATCGGCCAAGGACCCACCATGACCATAGGTAACAAGCTGCTTCTTTACAATCAAGTATTCAAGCCAGTTTGGATGTATGAAGCGCAGTTCTGGGGCTGCACAGCTCCAATCAATAGACAGATCATTCAACGTTTCCAGAACTCTGTACCTACTACAATGTATCACTGATGACCTGACTTCCGAAATGAAGCACTCCACCGTCAACTTCAAGTTGACAGTGTGGATGAGGTGATCAAAAAGCGAGCAACGGCTCATCTTGCCAGACTAAAAGATCATGTGAATGAGGAAGCTGTAAAGCTCCTGGATGTGCAAGATCTAACTCGACGCCTTAAGCGTTTGAAACCGTATGAGCTTGTGTAGGAAGTGAAGGTGATGTGTTCGAGAGGCAAGGGACAAAGTTATGCATCTTAGCTCCTGAGTAGTGTATTGTAGTAATATAAGTCAGATTTAGGTAAGTACCTATATTGTTACTAAGATTACTCGGTGCAATAAAAGCTTAAAAAAAAAAATATATATATATATATATATATATATATATATCTTTTGCAACTCTTGACCCTACGAGATGAGCACTACCCAAGAATCGCGCAATTCTTCAAGTCCGTTGATATCAATTACCTACAACTAGCTTGCTCAACTTCTAGTCCTATGCCCGTTTTGTTGGAGTGAGGAAACTTGGTACCTATGGATAGAGCATCGATCGACCTATATTTCGAGTGAAGAAGAAACATGATGGTTTCTCGAGGGTTGGTCAATAAAAAGTCTATATTCTAGGCCGACGTTTCGAAATATTTACATTACATCTTCAGGGCTAGGAAACTGTATTTGACGCTTATTTCATATCCTTGTCATAGAGCTATAGTAGGTAGCTATCTACATAAACAACATCTTTGGGTATACTGAGAACTTTTATTTATACGTTATTTTAATCTCTGTTTATTATAATTCAAATAATGATTTCTCAGTATATCCCAAAGTTTTTCTCAGTAAACCCAAAGATGTTGTTCAAGTAGATAGCTACCTACTAAAGCTCTATGACGAGAATATGAAAAGAGTCATATACAGTTTTCCAAGCCCTGAAGATGAAATATAAATATTTCAAAACATCGGCCTAGAATACACACTTTTCGTCGACCAACCCTCGGGAAACCCGAAACATTTTACTTTTTGAATAGTTTCACTAAAATACTACATGTAAACAACACAGAAGAAAGAAAACAAATCACTACTTATGACTGTCTATTATGGATGTGGTTTCCAAGAACTAAAAAGAAGCTAAGAACCACCACCACGATCCATGATAAAAGGAAATTTTTGCTCTTGCATACAGTTGCACACGCACTTGTGTTGTTTGGTAATACGGATTTGTGAGTTTTCGGAATTATACTAGATAGAATAGATCTTCATTAATATTGAGAACTTTTGGAGGTATTTGATTGCTAAGAACAGAGGTTCGCTGTTGTGATAGTGTGGTACCTAGTTGTCTACAATCTCTTCCCAGAAGATTATCACTTATCCGTTACTGAAATACTACTTTTATCAGGTCAGTTCATTAAATTCTTACTAGCCTTACAACTATTATGAGATAAAGAGTGCCTTTGAAGATAGATTTTTTTAATGGAACGTTCCGAAAAAGTGGCAAACAGGATTACCAACGCCCTTGGCCTACAACAGTAATTCTATAACATTGGAAAATGGCATCAAGTAAAAAGCAGTATGGACTTCAAATCCCCAAGAAACCTAATCAATCTATCATTAAGCACTCAGTATTTGGCGAGGATAGTGATTCTGAGAAGTCAGATGGAGGAGATTGGTTGAGAAAGGCAGCCAAAACTGACTTTTCCTCTTCCATCGCCAAGAGGCAGACAAAGTTGGAAATAGAAAAAGCTCTGAAAGAAGATGCAACTGTGTTTCAGTATGACGAAATTTACGATGAAATGGACCAGAAAAAACAGAATGCGGCCAAAAAAGATAAAGAAAGGAAGCCGAAGTACGTCGAGAAGCTTATGGTAGCTGCAGAAAAACGGAAAATGGAGAACGAACGGAGGTATGAGAGGCAAGTTCAAAAGGACAGAGAAGCAGAAGGTGATGAATTCAAAGACAAAGAAACGTTCGTTACGTCAGGCTATAAGAAGAAATTGGAGGAGTTCGCCAAAATGGACGAAGAACAACAAAGACAGGACATGTTGGAAGACATTGGTGACGTCACAAAGCAGCAGGACATCAGCGGGTTTTATAGGCACCTGTACCAGACGACGGTGACGGACAAAGAAGGTGAAGAAATCGAACAAAAACCAACGGATAAAGAGACAGAAGCTAATAAGAAAGGTGGGGTCAGGCAGTATAGGAAGCGGAAAGATTCCAACAGTTCAGCTGACAAAGACAAAGATGCAGATTCCAATTTTAGTTCGTCTTCTTCCAGTGAGTCATCTTCTGAAGACTCAGATGGTAGTGAGGCTAACAGTAGCCATTCAGGCACAGAAGACCCCAAGAGGATTCGTCTGAAGAAAAACAGCGAACCTGTAGATGCCAAACCGAAGACTCCCCAGAAAACTGGAGAAAAGGGTGAGATCAAGAAGAAGGAGGTGGAGAGTGCGGTTGTGGTCAACAAGAAGAAGGAAGTGCCGAAAGAACCTGAAATTGATATTTGGAAGAAGAGGACAGTTGGCCTGGTGTTTGAAGCAGCACTCGAACGATACATGGTGCGAAAAGCTGCTAGGATAGGTGCTGCTGCTTAGTTCGTCACTCCACAGTGGTCAGGACAGTACACTTTGATCAAATCTTATCTATTTCTCATTAACTCAGCAGTTTTGTAATATTTGAATTGTGATGAAACATTTTACAGTTTTCGGACAGACACCTTATTAATAAAGGACGTTGATTCATCAAACCGAGTTGAAGAGATCTCTTAAACTGTAAATCGATATATCATGATTAGGCGAAACTACCTTTAGCACTCATAGTTGGTTAATTAAGTTTTTCAAATTTTAAGCTAAATATTTGCTCAGTTACTGGAAATGAATGAATCCAATATCTCAAGTGTAATAGATGATTGGTTAGAGTCTCATGGACATGGTGTGTGGCCCCTTGTGGTTGAATCCACATTTAAATGCAATAATCTGACACATAAGCAACACTTGATATTAATACTTGAAATATAATAATGGGGTATACCAGTGATTAAAAACAAAAAATTTTTTTTTCTAAAGTACCTTGATCATGATTTACAAAAATAGAGTCCATTTGCCGGAAAATCCTTTATAAAAAATTAAAGAGACATGAACAAGCGGAATTCATAGACAAAACCTGAGTGTGTGTGTTCACTTGCACTCACCTAACATGGGGTCACTAGTTCGAATTCATAGTTGAGTGGGGTGGTTCACTTAACAGTTAGGGGCACACTCAGATTACACGAGTTTGACTGTGCGCTCAGGGGACACTCAACGCATTTTCAACTTGTTGGCAGCCCTGACAGTATGTTGTAGGGGAAGTTTCCCTGGTTTGAGGGAAAAGGGACAGGAAAATTCCCTGTCACATTCCACACTGATCAATAACAGTTCACAAAGGTTACTCTTGTCTTTGTGTTTTTGCTTTTTATGCTATTATCCTTGTTCCTTGGGGAGACAGGACATAGGCCTTATCAGACAGATACGAAAGTTATTGGTCCTCCCGCCTGGATTGGGGCAGCCACAAGTTGAATTGAATCCTTGTTGCTTGTTTGCTGAAGTGCTGATAATTTGGGTTAATTATGTATTGAGTAGTATTGAATTGTATAATTATGAATAGAGTTGTGACGGAAAAGAAGTGAAAACAATGATTCGCCAGTTAGTTTTGAAGAACAGATATGTAGTTGAAAATAAGAAGAGTTATAGGTATGGTGAGACTGTTGGACAAAAAGAAGACGTGAGGTTTTGGGAGAGCTTCAAGCAATCACAATTTCTTGGAATTCTCATTGATTGTACATTCTTGATGAATGAAAGGTAGGTACCTACCACCAACTCATTCCACAAACCAAGATGAATCGGAAAACACACACACTACAAACTTGGCAGGGGTCGCATAAAATCAAAGAGCGATGAGCACTTTCAGCTGTGGTGGTTATAAATCCTTTCCATTTATTTTAGGCTCCTTCAGGTTCGTAGTCGTACATGACTGTCTCTTTTCCGAATAGGAATAGTTTGCGAAACATTTCGTTGTTGATTGTATAACATTCAAATGGGATCTGTTGGTCACATCAAACATGTACTTCAAACATCAAACGGTACTCAACTACCGTTTAGGAACAGCCTACCCACTCTTATGTGGATGTACTCTTATTTAGTTTTCAAACAAACTCCGAACAAAATAAATGATGTATGCTATACTATATTACCAGTACCTATACCTACATGAGAATGATAAAAGTTATCAGTTGACGCACTTAAGTGACCTCCTGCCATCACTCAGGATACTACACCGTTGAGCTGAGGGTGAAACGCATCTCAACGCCATTTTTTGTACAGAGTCCCCCCCCCCCCCCCACCCTTATTGATACAGTTAGGGGCCCACTCAGACTCAATTCCCGTCTATGAATTCCACCCTTAGTCCCTTGCAGCTCAAAAAATGGTCACATGTATTACGTTTTATGAGTTGAAAAACTTGGCTCTTTGTATAATTTAACTTCTAGCTAATGGTTTTTGAAGGCAATATTAATAATGGTAAGAAGGCAACTGCCAATGTAGGAATACTTCAATAATCATTGCAAAGATTTGCAATTGCAATTTGCAAATTTGTTTATAAAAGTATAATTCTTGTGAAACTTTAGAGTCAGTTATAATACAATCAATAATTGTTATAGTATAGAGACAGACGAATAGGTAAGTTTCAGCTAGACCATGAGATAGCTTACATGTCGTGGATTTTGGTTTTCCTCGTATGACGGGAAATCTCAGTTTCAGAAATCGGCTTGTTTGGGGCAAACTCCTCCCAAAGTGTTTGAAACTCAATGATGAAGGGCTCAACGAGTTCAGGGTGTGACGACACGATCACATTTTCCCAGTTACCCAACGCCCCGGTCATAGTGAAGTTCAGCGAGCCATTCATTAGTATTTCATCGTCTACCACAATGAATTTGTGGTGCATAATGTACGGAGACATCCTCTGCCGCACAGGTAACTCTGTAAATGTTATAGAGTAATCTGAATGACACGATCTTTAGACAGCAACAAAACATTGATATACCCATAAGTACAAATATCAGAAAGACTATAAATTCAATGACTGAAAAAGAGAGGTTGACTTCGTAAATGACGTGTTATGCTAGATATTGCTTTGGATGGATAGTATAGCTTTTAGGATCAAAAGAGTCACTGAAGAAGGGTAGTTTGATAATCGAACTATGTTACTATAAATCATTACAGGCATAATTTTATTGGGAAAGGGTGTGACAGTTCCCGTGAGATCCAAGAGAATGCGCATCCGTCGCTCTAGCACCGGGCGTCATCCTCGTGTTCTTGAAATGCTGTGTTTGGCGATAGATGAGGATTCGAGAACCGGAAAATCATCTTCTCCAAATATAACACATATGCTATTAGTACAAGTTGTATCTTTTATGGTACTGTCACACTCCCCTCTCTCTATGAGCTCAACCACCAACGCTTTTAATTATTTAAAAATGAACATACAAAAATGTTCACAAAGTTTGATTGGTTGTACTCCTTCAAATCCCAAATTTGTTTCCCCGTACCTTTTTTCCGATACCAGTACTAGTATCGAAAGGAAAGTATCGATACCAATATACTTGAAATCGAAAGAAAAGTATCGATACCGTACTAATATCGATAAGTATCGAACTTCCCTACCCATTGCACCTCTGGGGGTGACCTAAGTCGGTTACATGGTAGCAGAGCGTGGTTAGGGTTATGTTCGGCTAATGCCTAGTAATCCGATCCAATATTTTAGTGGGCGTTAATGTTTCAGAAGAAACATGGCCCGGGTTTCCAGAAGGAATACCCATTACACTCCCTTGAATACATAAATACTTTCATTGGTTCTTGACTATTAATTTCTCCCCTCATATTATTTCTATTTTTCTTACTTAATTTCTTCCAAGGGCATTGTTTCCTATTTCATAAGCCCCCAAAGTGGGCACCTTCCTCAGTAAGTCTCCAAAGTTGAGCAAGTTATTATCCCCAGGGCATTGTTCCCATTTTCATAAGTCCCCAAAGTGGGCATCTCCCACTGTAAGTCTCCTGGTTGAGCAAGTTATATTATTCCCGATTGTTCCAATCTTTGATTGGGGGTTAATTACCTAATGAATACTTCATATGAAGATTCATTGACGATCCATCCTGTTTTAATTTATCTTTTTATCCTCAATCGCCAATGCAGCTATTTATTAGTGAGCATCAGTTCTCAACCAGTAAACTATTCCACCTGGTTTACATACTTGTTCCTCAAACAAGTATGTTTTTAAGGGGAGGAGTGTGACAGTTCCCGTGAGATCCAAGAGAATGCGCGTCCGTCGCTCTAGCGCTGGGCGTCATCCTCGTGTTCTTGAAATGCTGCGTTTGGCGATAGATGAGGATCCGAGAACCGGAAAATCATCTTCTCCGAACATAGCACATATGCTATTAGTACGAGTTGTATCTCTTATGGTACTGTCACACCCCACTCTCTCTCTATGAGTGTGGATTTAGGCCTCCATTGCACCTCTGGGGGCGATCTAAGTCCGCTACAAGGGATAACATTGTAGCATTTCGAAGGGGTACCTATTAACTTTTCTTCTTGATTTGCTTTAAAATGAAATAGTGAAAGGGAATTGAAGTCTTGTAACGAAATTATGAGTGGAGCACCATCTCCTGATCCAAGAGATCTTACTTATTCGAGAGTTTGAGAGGAAGCAGTAAAAAAACCTAACGTCTAGAAACTAGAATGTATCCCCCTAGGATGCATTTCAGCTGAACACCAACGCATCAGCATTACGTCTAGCGTATCTCGACCACAAGTTATCGTCAACATTCACGTTAACATTCCATCATTTTACTGCTGATGTCAAAGGACGAACTAATTGCACGACTGGGAATAATATTAGTCGTATTGACATATATATTGTATACCCTGATGTATTCATCACAGCAATGTGACTTTTGTTGTTTCCTGAAAACCGTGCGAAACCACGGCTTCATTTGAAGTCATGATTGTTTGTTTGTAGCGACTTGGCTATTTGTCAGGCAAAATATTTACCGAATATTTAATACAATAAACATCAGCGATGATGATGCAGTGCATAAAGGAGGAAGGAACAAAGAAACGTATATTCCGTGAACCGAATTCATTTGGAATGCCGGGAGGAGGGGATAATCATCCCAACCTGAATCTTCTAAAAACAAAAACTTTTTCAGGTAAAAAAATTATTTAATTAATTAGGTACTTTTCTAGCCTTCATTGGAACACTTGAAACCCTGTTTCTCGGACAACTTACATATAAATAGGTTTGAGGCTGAAATTATAAAAAAAAGTCGAGTCTGAAAGTAGTTTAAATTTTTGTAACCTTTCGATGATAAGCCAAAGGACTTTTCTTTTTTTCATGTTTCCAAATAAAACATTCATCGTACTTCCTAGAATTGAAGATTATAGAACTGATCAGTCAGCTGACAGAGCTCAACAGCTGAACGTATTGTGGGATGCATCGAGATACGCCGTAGCGTTAAGTTGGTGCGCTACGTTTCCAGCGAAGGAATACCGATGCATTTGTACCAAAGTCTCTAATTTTGATTCTCAACTAGGAGTATTGATCTCACACTTTTCAGCCAAGGAGTGAGAACGTTAAAGTACTCCAAATTTAGTGAGAAAAACTCCTTCACACGAACGTAGGTATGAGGCTAAAACGAATCTTGACATATTTAGTAGCCAGATTATGCTTGTACGCTCCCACCTTATGACTCTGAACACACCCTATAAACCAGTTTTTTTGCATGAAATAGAAGTGATAACCTCCCCAGTCATACTGAGGAAACAAGTAGTTTTAGTGTGACTCGTGTTCCTCCCTGAGAGACCCCTAGTCTAGTCTTCGAATCGATAAAGCTGTTAACAAAGAACCATAATATCGACAAATAGCTTTCCACACGTACCAACCACTAGGTCTGTTGTCCCCTCCATCGAGAAGCACTTCATGCATCATATGAGAGGTGTTGAATGAAGTTCTACACCATTGCAGTTTCTTGGCACACTAATCATGTTCCGTTAACAACTGAGTAGCCGACATCGCGACTATCCTTAAAATTTAGGAGCACTCAGATGATGCAGTTTAATCTGCGTCATGGCTATTAACTCAAGACTTCGTACGCCGTCACGACCCGCCCAACATTGTCATATTTAATAAGTTGCTTTTCGTAGTCACAGTGATCCTCACAGTTCAGTGGGTAAGCTACTAATGTTGAAGAGTATTTTTTTAATGCTAACCTCAAAATTAAATGCTTTTGTATAACGTATACATCAGTGTGCACAGCAATAAGCAGTTCAAGTTACTTCATGATTTATGTAGGTAACTCGCAGTGACAGCCCACGAATTCGTGTCAACAGATACCCAACCATGAACTGATCACGTGAATTTGACAGGTGCTTCCAATGCTCACCAGGTACGCACACAACGCTCATGAACCCCTGGGGATTTTTAAATGTGTGAAGCTGCTTGCTACGCATTTATTGGATTACATGATTATTAATTTTCCAACTTTCTAGAATCATTATTTTCAAGAATCTAAAAAATTAGAGAAGCCATAATATATTCTACTTTCCACATAATTTCATTCGTGTACAAATTTGATAAACCTTTGGGACACAAATAATTCACAAATCAAGAGTTATTCAACATATTTTCGTAAGGAATGAAACCTCCCCACAAGTTCTGCATCCATTTCTTCCAAAAGGTGTAATTCTATCTTTTTTAACATCTTGATGAAATTATTTCACAACAATGAAAATTACAAATTATAAGTACCAAAAAAATAGTATTTTGCAGCCATCATGTTTTGAAATCTCACCTATTTTGAATAATATTCCCATCAAAGGTCAAATACTCCTGAGAGGAACTAGTTCTGCCTTTCAAGGTAAGAAAACATTACAAAAATCTTGATACGTAAACCAACAAATCATGAATGGAACGGGAGGGGGGGGGGGGGGGTTAAATTTTTTTTCTTGGTCAATTACAAAAGTTCATTACTGAAAATAGTAAACCAAAACAACTTATTAACGAAGTAAAATTATGTATTTGTCAGAAGTAGCAGCCCATTGAATTTTGATAAATTGCAATACCTAATTGTTTTTACCAAGTAAACAGTTAGTTTTATTATTTGCAACAATGAATCTTTAAAGTCTTTCTCATGCATGTATTATTTTCGAGTAAGGTACCTTGAAGTCTGAATTCATTAATGGACGATTGAGCAGAAAACGACATATCAGAGTCACCTATGACTCTCACTCGTAGTCCTCGTTTTTTGGCATCTAATATGGCATCAGCAAATACTTGAGCTGTGATGATGTATATACACACGTCTACTGACTTTTTCGCTTGGTAAACCATGTCGAGCATGAAACTGAAAAATGAAATTTCCAGGAATATTAGAAAAATAAGTAGGGACATTTTAAATTTAGGTGCTGACACTAATATGGTAAAATAATGGATCACAAGATGGAGAGAACCATGATAGAGGCATGGTAATGACGGCAAAATAATCGGTTAAGCTAACAGGTACCCTGACACGATGTAAACTATCACTCAAGCCTAATGGTTTACGGCTCTGGCTTGGTGACAGAGGGAAGGGTTGGAGATGCAAAGCTAAGCTGTGCCATTCACTGACCAAAGCTGGGCTTTGTGTTTAGGTAGGCTTAGCAGTAGCTCCCAATACGCCACATATTCCTGGACTGGTTCATCTTGCTCCTATAGGTGTGAGGTTCCAGCTGAAACCCTTCCTTGGCAAATAGTCCCAGGGTGGAATACCTTAAAATGATTAGCTCTCTTTGGAACTGGAATTATCTGGTGATTTCTTGGAGCACAAAGAAGCCCTTTTATCAATTACATGATAAAGACATTTTTTCATCTTAAAATTGAACCTTCTGGAATGATTTAGTTTGATTAATTTCAGCTGCCTTGAAGAAGAAATGGAACTTCAACCACTACTACGAGTGATATCAAGATATTGGAAAGGTAAGGTGGCGAGATAACATTATTCCTTCTAGTTTGTGGTTTTGTTTATGAGCTTTTTTTCTTATAACTTTCTTTTCTCCAACGTAGTGTATCTAATGCTGTCACACCAAAGTTGGCCTTGGTGACCAGAACCATCAGGAACGGATGAGTGGAACCGATCCAGCCATGGTAGTCAAACCTCACATCTCTACACCTTCTAATAACCATAATAACATCTTCACTCAAGTATTCCCTCACAATTTTTCAACCCATGGTGATGGGAGGGAAGGGGGTGTCCTGTAACTTTATTCGATGTGGATAACTTAAACAACAGTGGAGAAGCGTTGCCATCTTTGTCTTGGTTTATTTCTCCTTGTGTTCCACAAGCCTCCAACTCACAAAAGGCCGCCATGTTTTATTTCATCAGGTGTTGTGTAAGGAACAACTCTTGATAACTTTCTCCACCATAGTCAACTTTTTCACAACCTCCATAAGAGGTCAAAAGGTGCAAGGTGGGGTTATGTGTATTTACCCTGAGATTTTGGTGTTTCCTGGTCCTATATCACCGTAATTAATTAACATATTTTTGCTTCTTCATTACTGAAGGTAGGGAAGATTTGTGTTTTTGATTGAAGCCAAAAAAATTTTGTTCTCCAAAATCAAAATTTCCACTTGATTTTCGTGTTTCAGAGCTTACTGATCAATTTCGGTTCTGTTTCTGTCTGTAGTAAATCCTTGTCACGCCCAAAATCGTATCAAGTTTTAATTGGATTCCGATGAAATTTTCAGTAATAGTGAGGGTTAGCTCCTAGGCGGTTCCCAATAATTTTCAATGCCATCGAATCAACAGTAGCCTGTGTGCATGCGCAAATGTGTGTGCATGCCCAATTTCGTTCAAATTGGATTGACAATTGGGCATATGTTCTTGAAAAATGCCCTATAAATTATATCGTGATTGGTAGAGTAATAACCATTGAGCATGCGCGAAACTAATATTGATTGACTCAAGCAAAACTCCGAGTCTAATGGAACGACTTTGGTCAAATTTTCAGGGATTGTACGGGATAGCTTCTAGAGGGTACCCCTACAGCTTTCATTGCTATCACATAAATAGTAGGTAGTCTGTGCACATGCACAAACGTTTATTTATTATAACGACGATTTCCTATCATCTATTGGTCCGATTTTGTTCAAACCCAGGGAGTAGATGCGTATATGTTCCGAGAAAATTCCCTATTAATTATATCGCGATTGTTTGAGTAATGACCATTGCGCATGCGTAAAACTCAAATTGATCGACACAGACAAACTCCGAGACAAATGGACCGAATTTGATCAAATTTTCAAGGATTGTATGGTCTAGCTCCTAGAAGTTCCACTATAAATTCCATTGCCATTAATAGTAGTCAGTGCGTATGCGCAAACATAATTTATTATAAGTCAACTAATCAATCATTTCGACTCTTACTTTGTTCTTCAAATAATTCTATACCTCCATCCACTTGGGAGATGTTTTATTATTGGGTGAATATAAATTCAATCTATAAGTTCAGTGGTCCTTGAAGTTGAAGTAAGAAATAATAATTATAATAAAATTTGTATTCATTTTGCCACTATAAAAGATGGCCCCAGGCGGTATTGCCTGAAACTCTTGTAAAGTTGAACAACAATTGTTTTGCCTGTGTTTTGCTGTTCAAACAACTAGTCTACCCAACCCCACTGATTTCCTGGTCCAGTTATTCCACAGTAGTCTATATCTCGAAAAGTTACGAAATTCTCATACCAATACCTATCTATTTTCAATTCTAGCTACCAACGATGCTGAAATTCTAAATGGATTCTCAGTGGGGATGTTGTGTGAGGCCTTGAATTTATTCTCTGCTTGACGGGAACAATGACATGACAATAGATCATTTAAGATTTTTATGGGATAGCTGTCAGTGAGAGAGGTAACCTTCATTCAGTAATAAGCAAAAATATTTCTAAAACTTTCAGCTAAAAAATACTAGATAACGATTGTGGTGAAAACAACCCCCTCTTTTCAACAGCCCTTTTCAGGGCTACCAAAAAGAGGTAGACATGGCACACAAATGTTTATAAGACGTCGAGTTATAACTCCGCCAAACAAAATATTTCACCAGAGAGAAAATGCGAAATTCTCTCTCAAAAGTGAAATATTATCAAATAACATACAAGGCGACCTCCCTAAACACTTACTGGGCGAGAGAGACGCGACAAGTATCTCGAACCAAGTCGCCTTGAATGAGAAAACTCAAACAGACAATCAAATGTCCTCTAGAACTAACAAGGACGGTTCTAGCAAGCCTACACGCCAATCAGAAACTCTGATTGCGCGAGAGACAATAGACGAACCAACCAGGAGGCGGCAAGCAACCACCTCTGGTTCAGAAGCCACCCCGGGGACCCTGTCTCAGCAACGGACGCAGAGAAGCCACCCCCGGGGACCCCGTCTAAACAACGGACGCAGAGAAGCCACCCGAGGACCCCGTCTAAACGACGGACGCAGAGAAGCCACCCCGGGGACCCTGTCCCAGCGACGGACGCAGAGAAGCCACCTCCGGGGACCCCGTCTCAGAGACGGACGCGGGGAAGCCACCCCCAAAAAACCAACTCAGCTATCATATTCACAGATTCTGAGAAAACAATGTGCGAGCCAATAAGAAAACACATGGTGAACTAATGAAATTAAGCGGACCAATCAGGGGGCGGCAGGAGGCGGCCACCTCCCTATAATTACCCCGCACGGAGCCCTCCGAAATTCATTCCACTCACCGCTCTCGACGACTACACTCTACCAGTACGAAGTTTCTACACGCTCTACGCTGACGACCCTTCTGCTCACGAGTTCTTCTCAGAACGGCTTTCTACTGCTCACAAGGCATATCTTCTCTCCTCACAGATCTCGCATTGGCATCTACGAGTCCAGTGATCCTTTATCCTGCTCATTGCCCAACGTAGTTCTTCTGTCAGAACGCCACCCGGTACATCTATTGATATTCTCATTAGATCGTACGCCCGCTGGGACGTTCGAGACGTGTCGCCCGGGTTTCGTAGCACTAAGCTCGTCACCGACCGCTGGGGTACGCCGATAAATTACTCAGCTCATCCGCTCTAATTTATCGTCCAAGGAAGCCTTTTTCAAGGCTACAAGGTAGGACCCTGACATCCGAGCAAAGGAAAGAAGCTCTGTCAAGCGAGTCCACCTTCCAAATCCTGCATCCTATACGGAGAGGTATTAAAAACGAGTTAATCAACTCGGGTACATCGATGGAGCGCCGCCCGTCCTACTTCCTCATGCAAGAGGAAGCAGAACACGGCGCGGCCGGGAGCTCTAGCCCGCGAAGCGCTCCCTACCCGATACTCGACTCGGTCGCTGGTCCTAGCGACAGACAAAGGCTCGATTCTCGCGAAGAGATCGCCTTACTACCTAACGTGTCCATGAAGGAAACGTTATGCCAAGCCTCACACACACAAAAGTTCGAGGATACCTTCCAGACTCGCTCTGAAGTCAATCATCATGATTCGACAAAGATATCTGAATATCCACGATATTCTACGCAAGGCTACCCGGCCGATCCGAGTGTCAAACGCACTCCCAACTTGCTCAAAACACAGGATACTTTTCAGTACCTCAACCAAGCCCAGTATATTCCCCCTACAGATATAAATCTTAGGCCGGAATATTACACAACGGCTCAGCACCAGACAGATCGAACCCAGCACCCACTAAGCGAGCCCAGTGCTCCACGCGGCCACTACACGAACTATCCTCAAGTTCCTCCCGCCAAGCAAGCTGACCTTGGCGATTTCGCTCACATTCCTTTCGGAAATACTACAGGAACTAACCCGCATAATCAGAGCATAAATGTCCCACTTGGTCTACCTACACCAAGTCAGACATATATAAATCCACTACAACGATATTGACGAGCAAGAGCTGTCTGACCTATTATAAACTGAAGTCTCTTTCCTGCAAATGGTTATACAAAGATACATATACATACATCTGTACTATGGTATCACCTATTCAATGTTATAAATTAAATGTCTTATACACAGTATAACCACTACTTAGTATGCTGTCCGCATTCTGAGGCCCCATCCATATCAGCCAAGTAAATATTAGCCTCTTGTAGGTTGACGATTCTTAGAGCTGCTGGAATAGAATTGTAAACCGGGTAAATCCCAACTTACAAGGTTGTAAGGACTAGCTTTGTCCTTGGGTTGACAACGTTATCATGAAATTGTAAGTGGGTATAGTGGCGGTGAAGTTAGGCCTCTCAATAACTAGCCGCTCCAGCTCGCTTCGCTCGCCTCCAGAAAAAAAAGTATTACAATTGAAACATGTAGGGGATGTTGCTCGCTTCGCTCGCTCAGTGTGGCTGTATAGATGCGATGATCTTTTACTCTCGAGTGGGGCTTGTAGAATGATTGGAAACGGTAGATCAGTAAGGGTAGTTTTAACGTGTGTATGGGGATGTTGCTCGCTTCGCTCGTTTGAGGTGGGTTGTCTCGCTCCTTTCACACGCTCTTTGTGGAATGAATAAATGCGATGAAAAACCTCGTTGAAATCCGAAGTGAGGAGGGAATGTTACTCGCTTCACTCGCTTGGTGTGGGATACCATCGAGACCTACAACCCACGTTAAAATATGTGAGGAAGCTATACTGCCCACCCGTTTTTTTCTGTTGGAAATTACTTTCAAACAAATTAAATCTTATAAAACTATTCGGAACCACAAAAATTGAGACCAACCCGAGCAAAAACCGTCGAAATTTACTCAATTAAGGCAAAAAAAAACCATAGCGAGGAAAGCATTTTTTTTCGTAATTTCCCACATTTTTTTGCTGTTTTTTGCGGGAAGATAGCATCTTTTAGCGAATTTGACGGCACCATCGTGTTTAACGGGTCCTGAAACGTAACTTAGTCGCTGTCATACGAAGTGTTCTCAATCAAATATTAATGTGGCAGTGGATAGAACATCGGGCGCTCAGCAAAAAACCACGCATTAAAAGGGGCTCCTAACCCCCTCCCACCATCCAGCCCATGGTTCGGGTGGGATTAGAAAATTTTAAAATAGCTTTTGCCCCCCTTAGGAAAATTCCAAGAAGATACCCCCACTCTTAGACTCCCGCCACTCAGCCGTTTGGTCGTGCATAGCATGGACAGACAGACAAATGGAGTTTCATTCTTATAAAATAGTATAGATATATGGGGGCTTTTTTTATAAAAGGACAATCTCCTTAATGAAGAGCTGTCTGATAGTGAAACGTTTGCCTCTTTTTAGGACGCCCCTCTGAAGCTAGGCTTTGTTAATAGAAAGACGACCTATTGGAATTGATCCAGGGGGTTGGGGGACAACCCAAGGAGATCTGGTTCAGATCTCAAACAACTCTGGTCCAGAACATTCTAAGACGGAATCCAAGAAAAAACCATCGGTGTATGTCTGTGTGTGACAAATTTTGTCGACGCTGCCCAGGCCATTAACTGCAGCCTCAACTGATTTTTGAGATTCTTTCTTAGTTCGATTCCAATTTTAGACTAGTTGTGCAAAAAAACCTTGGAAATTTTGAATTTCATTATAAAAAGTAAAGCCGAAAAAACGTGTTTTTTTTTTTTACAAATTTTGTCGACGCCACCCAGGCCACAATGCTCTTCTCAACTAGTTTTCGTGATTTGTATTTTGTTCGATTCCAATTTCAGTCTAGTTGTTCAACAAAGCTTGGGAATTTCGGATTTTTGTCATCGAGGTGAGGGGTGGAGGGGATAATTACCGATTCTTTCAAGCGTTGCCCAAGCTATAAATCTTGAACGATTTTCGTGATTATTTTGTTCCATTAAGATTACCATTAAGAATTTGAAGTGGTTTTGTAAGGTTTGTCAGGAGTTTAAAATTTCAGTAGGAGGGGGTGAATGAATTGGGTAATACTGATACATCATCATGTTTTAACTATTCTCGTCCAATTTTTGTGATTCTTTTGAAGCGAAGCTTTTATACAGACCCCCCCCCCCCCCCCCCCCGCTAGGAACGCTCGCCGCTCGGGGAGTCTCCCCGTGAAAATCGTCATGGCCCGAGCGTCATCGTCAGTCATAATCCGAAACGATCCCGATTCTGCCCGAGGCCTAGACGGCCCCATTTTTGGTTTATTATTTCCAATAATAAGCCTATGTGATCGTGTAGCAAAAAATTTTTATAACCCCCCCTCAAACTTTGTCACTTTACGTTTCAAGGTGCGTAGAATCCAAATTTGAAATGTCCGTCCGCCGTTCGCCGTCCGCCGTCCGGGCCATAAAAGGCCTAAGAATTGACTTAAAAAACCTGTTCTTTCGCACATAGACTCCATTTGGGGTCTAGTTGGTCCTAACGTTTAACCATTCCGATCGCTTTACTCGCATAGATGCTATGGGCCAAAAACGGGCGAAAAAATGTATTTTTCGACGCGCGCACGCCTGGCACGCTTGGCAGGGGGTCACGGTGGGTGGAGAGGGGGGGGGGAGGTGAGCCGGGGGGGGGGGGTGGAGTGAGAGGAGGCGCCGGCGCCGCGGCACCTTGTGGTGGGTACGGCGCCGGCGTTCCTTCCAGGCATGAATATGTTTTTTTCAAGGTCATATTTGTGTGTTAATACCAAAGCTTTTCCTACGCATATTTAATAACATATCCTCTCGACTTTTCGTACGTACTTAGATAATGATATTATTAAGGCAATAACTATTTGAATAGATAGGAGCTCAAATCGAGAAATATAAACACGCGTATATAATTATAGAAGTATAGGTTGTGGCAACTCGAAGTAGGACACGCCGAGGAGTCTGAACGGGCCTTATGACGTACGCTAGCCAACTAAAACTACGATCATACTCAATTGAAAAAATAATAAACCTTTGTGAAATAATTTGCAGCGTTTTTTTAAAGATTTAAGCCGCATCTTAACCAGAAGGGTCATTAGCGGCATTGAGGGTGGGAGAGAGTGTGAGGGAGGGCGAGGTGGAGGGAGGGCGAGGGAGTGTGGGGGAGGCAGAGGGAGTGAGAGGGAAGGGAGTGTGAGAGAGGGATGGGGTGAAGGGAGGGGGAGGGTTAGGGAAGGCTTGAGAGAGTGTGATGAAATTAATTCCAATTAGAAGAGATTATTTATGAGTATGAAAATACTCATAATTCTATTCTACACTTTATGATATAAAGCTTCGCTTCCTTCGGGCGTTCCTAGATGGCCCCATTTATTTATTTTTTGTTGTTGTTAAACTATGAAGTACGTCTAGTTTTGGAACGAATACCAGGAGTTTCAAATTTCATCATGGAAGGTGGTGAATGGAGGGGGTTATAGTAACAAACCGTGAAGTTTAATGAATTCTCATCTGATTTCCATGACAGTTTTTATTGTTTGTTCGATCCAGATTTTTGTCCAGTTATGCAACCTTGGAAGTTTCAAATTTACTGTCGGTGCAGGGGGGGATTCCGGGAAATCATGATTTTTTGTTCCTGTCCCTGTAATGCATGCATTTCTTACCAATATGTAATTAGATTTACACCACACAACCGATGCACCATACTGAAGAACATACTGCGCCAGGGAGAAATATACTTGTTTAAGGCTTTCGGGGACAACGTTGACTTCACATGAAAAAGAGGTACTTACATACATTAATTTATGAAGCCTGGTGTAGTTAAGAAACGTCTCTATCTCAAGAGTCTTTATCGACCATGAACTATACGACCAGTGGGGGCAGAAAAATAAAGGTTGAGGGACAAAAAATATACTTCTTAAAACTTATAGGTATAATGATAATCATGGAGAGCCTGCCCTGCTGTCCAAACTAAATCTTCTCACTCCAATCAATGAGATCCTCAATACCAGCGTACTATTTGTTTCAACAACTACCTCCCAAACTGCCCTCTTCATCGCATACCACGTTAGCTAATCTTTTTCAAAATGTAAGTCCCGGTTGACTTTTTCTTTGATTCTCTTAGTAAACTCAAGCCACCTGTTGCCTCGTCTTCTCTATCGTTTAATTAGTTTCTGTGACAATATCTTTTACTTCTCATATTCTAAGTGTCAAGTTTGTTGTGTTTTATTTCCCTAAATTTTCTAAAGATATTCCTATTCTTAAGTTCGCTGACTAACTTTGATAATTTTTCTGTAATTGGGCTTGCCCGTTATCTTCTTCTTTTATATTAATAAAGTAAAGTGTCTGTACGAGTATGTGGATACCTCCATAACTTTTGAACGGATTGACTGATTTGCGCGATTCTTTTTTTAATATAACCAGCCACTTCCTGCGTAAAATATAGGCCACATCAAAATTGCGCAACCACTGCTCAGTAAGGGGTGGTTGTGAGTGGAGGTGGGGGGGAGGGGTTAGAAAAACTGGAAAATCCGTGTGTGGGCTCAAACAAAAGTCTACGACTAGGGGGTTTCAATTCCAGCTACCATAAACAAGAACATCCCCTACATGTTTCAATTGTAATACACCTGAATGGGGGATATAAGACCATCGCATGTACACAGCCACTCCTTGCGAGCGAAGCGAGCAACTTAATGGAGGGTCCGTGGCGCTTGCCCCTCGGCTGGAGGTGGAGGCGAGAGAAGCGAGCCGGAGCGGCTAGTTCATGAATAAATAAAAAATAAAATTAAGACAAAGACGGAGAAATTTTACGAAAGTAAGTAAAATGTAATTTCAACGTATTCTTCTCACCTCAGAGGGCCATAACTGCAGTCGAGATCCGAGCATCTGACTGCTCCTGCGACATGCATCCCACATCTTTTAGTTTGAATGCCGAATGCCAAACTTTTATTCAAATTCAGCCGATCGATCTTCATTTCTTTTTCCAAGTTAGTTTTCCATTCTTCCAAATCTTTTCTGGATTTCCGTATCGTAGTATATAAAAAATAAAGTAAAGGTGCAGTGACAAAGCCACCAAATAACGATTCTTTTATGCCAACAGACATGACTGGAAATTAGTGTTCCTACGTAAGGGATCATAAAAACAAAATCGCGCTGTAAGCGAGCGTATGTTATTTAACGAAATTGGATAGGTATAAAATTTGTATTTTAAGGATTGAAATTCAACAAGGTTGGAGGGATCCTGTTTTTTCGAGATAACGACTGACAACAGTGATAGATCCTATCGGATGGTGGTGGTTCTTCGTATTTAGCACTGCCAACCTTGTAGCCGTTGCAGTTGGTTCTAACCTCGCAGACAGAAGAAAACGAGAAGAAGAACTCCCATGCACCCTTTGAGTATCAATAAGATCTTATTAATACTCAAAGCATGCACCTGGGCTCGAGTATAAAAAATAATATGGAGGGCTATTCCTCTTATTTCAAGGCTTTTTTTCTGTCCACTGGCGTTGCGCTGGACCAAGAAACTAACGCTTCCCACAACGCATCTGCTCGTAGCAATCCCAGTTTGTTTATCAAGTCCCCTGTTCTTGTGGAAAGTCTTATTATGGAGTGACACATTCCCATTTGGAATCTAGGGTATGTAGCCATAAACATAGCTCCGTTTCGTGTTAGAAGTCCCTGGGTGTAGGTACAACTCTCTGGACTGCAGTGAATTCTTATTACTACCTACCAGTTTACAGATATTTGTGCTGTTCACCTTCCAACACCACTCATTAAGTTATTTCATATTTATATTTTGTACCCAATTAGATTAGATGTAACATTCAAAGAAAACAAAATTAAGACCGATTTACACTAAGTCCCATTATGTATTGTCATAGAACCCAGATGATGTACGAATAAATGTTGGTTACAAAACCCTGTGTAATTAATCGACCGCACCTCAACAAACATCTGAAATCTCCAATTTCAATATTCACTATAATATACATATGCTAGCCGCTCCGGCTCGCTACGCTCGCCTCCACGTCTAGCCGGGGGGCAAGCCCCCCGGACCCCCCATTAAATTCGCAAAGTGTGGCATATAGGGAATGTTGCTCGCTTCGCTCGCAAAGTGTGGTATGTAGGGAATGTTGCTCGCTTCGCTCGCAAAGTGTGGCTGTATACATGGAATGTATTACAATTGAAACATGTAGGGGATGTTGCTCGCTTCGCTCGCAAACGGTATATCTCTAAGGGTAGGTTTAACTTCTGTGGGGGATGCTGCTCGCTTCGCTCGCGTGAGGAAGGTATACTGCCCACCCAACTTGGCAGACGTTAATTAAAATAAAAATTGAAAATTTTGTCTAAAAAATAAAAAAAAAATTTAGGGGTGGACTACCCCTAACATTTAGGAGGATGAAAAATAGATGTTGGCCGATTCTCATAGATACCGGATAAGCACAAAAATTTCATCAAAATCGGTCAAAAATAAAATTAAAAAAATTTAGGGGTGGACTACCCCTAACATTTAGGGGGATGAAAAATAGATGTTGGCCGATTCTCATAGATACCGGATAAGCACAAAAAATTTCATCAAAATCGGTCAAGCCGTTTCGGAGGAGTATGGCAACGAAAACTGTGACACGACAATTTTATATATTAGATATTAATTGCTATGCAATTCTTAGGTCGACCCCCAACAATTTTTTTATAACGTCCGGGACGGCGAAGCGCGAGGTCGTGGGTTCAAATCCCAGCCAGGCTTGAAAATTTTTTTATTTTTTTTTATCATGAGACGAAGGTCGTGGGTTCGAATCCCAGCCAGGCTTGAAGATTTTTTTACAAAATACGATAAGAATTGCATAGCAAATTATCCTCATTTTCTACACAGTAGAAAAGAGAAAAGAAAGCGTAAAAAACGAGGATAATTTGCTATGCAATTCTTTTTTTTGCGTGGGGTAACCAGGTGATATAAAAGTTCCAGTCATGCAGCATGATCGTATGAGCGAATTTTCATAAATGGTCGTATTACATTTATGTTAAATTCTGTTGAAATTTGAGCACTTTGGGGACAAATAAAAATTTTATTATACATTTTATAGCAAACTAACTTTTTGTCAGTAATATTCCAATGAACAAACAATTTTGTGGATTTTTACAATTTTTTCAAGTGTTCCTATCGATTTTTAGCTTATTTTAATGAAATTTAAGTACCTACATTTTTCAGTACAATTTTGTGCTTAAATTTTTAAATGTCCTAGTTCATGTTCGATTAATTTTTTTCGAGTAACATTCTGCTAAAAAATAGTAAATTGTTAATTTTTAGCGGTTTTTTGCATGTTTTAGTGATTTTTTAAGTACATTTTTTGAAATTTGACCAATTTAATGTGCTCAAAAAGTGTTGTCCAACGAACTCATCCTTTCTTTTGAAATGCTTGATTTTTTGGCGAAAGAACGAAGTTTTTATCTCAATTCTATTGAGAGTTATCGTCTGGAATGACACATACATATACATACTTATATATATATATATATATATATATATATATATATATATATATATATATATATATATATATACACATATATACATATAAAAAAAGCGTTAAAATCCAGGAATCATTTCAGAATGCCTCAAAACAGATTTCGATGAAGAAAATTTTTGAAAATTTTTATTTTAAAATTTTTGGAGCCATTGCAATAGATTTATTTTCTAAGAAAATTCGCTAATGAGTCGTTTGCTATGGTTAGACGATTGGAAGCCATGTGATCTATAGCAACTACTCGGTTGTACGTGAAAATCATCGTTAATTTCGTCACGGATGTTACAAAAAAAATTGTTGGGGGTCGGGCTAAGAATTGCATAGCAATTAATATATGTGTGTGTATGTGTCATTCCAGACGATAACTCTCCTTAGGATTGAGATAAAAACTCCGTTCTTTCGCCAAAAAATCAAGCTTTCCAAACGAAATGATGAGTTCGTTGGCCTATAATTTTTGAGCACATTAAATTGGACAAATTTCAAAAATATTGCTCAAAAAATCACTAAAAATGGCTAAAAACGGCCAAAAATCGTTCAATTAAAAATGTTTAGCAGAGTTTTCGTCAGAACAAAATTATCAACGATTAACTAGGACATTAAAAACGTACCTACTTATATTTCATTAATATTCACTGAAAAATGTGTAAAAACTGCAAAAAAAAAAAACAAAAATCCAGAATCTTTTTTGTATCACCGAATTTTATACAGTACCTACCTACTAGTTTTTCCCCGCCTCAAATAGGTTTTTAACAAATCCTTTCTACTGAAATTGGTCAAATTTCATTACATTTTTAACATATTATAGTATGATAGATAATTTAAGAAAATTCGCTCCTACGATCATGATGCATGAATGACACTTTTTTTTGTTCGTGTTTCTTCATTTTGATCATGATTGATAAGTTTGCCGGTGAGGGTAACGAATTTTAGAGCGAAAAGGGGTTACGCACGTTACCAACAAGGGGATAGCCATGCCAACCACCGTATTCCTTAGGTCCTTCGCCCCCTGGTGGCGGACCTTGTTAGTTTGGAGCTCCATTACTATATTGTTTTATAAAACTTTTCTTTGTAGGTACATGTAAAATTCTGATGGATATATTCGTAAATAAGTAGCAAGTATCTTATAAGGTATAAAATAGGCATATATAGGTTTTTTTTTTCTTCCCTCCTCAGTTTTGAATCTACATATTTATTTTTTTTCCCCTTTTCTAGCTATCTGTTTGTTGTTTTTGTGTTTATTATGAACCTTTGTGATCGACCAAGAAACATTTTTTCAACCCCCTTCCCTCTCAAAATTAGTTGGTTTGTGTTTCAAGCTGAGTAGAATCCAAAAATCTAATTTTAAAAAATCCGTTCCATCCGAAGATTTTCTCAGATTTTTGTTTCTATCTACCCCCCTTAATTAAGTTCATCTGTCTTGAACAATTTCGAACCGATATGTACCCTAGATAGTCCCCCATGAATTTCATCGCTGCCAGGTCAATTGCAGTCACACCACAGACGTAAAATCTGTGATGTGCCACGCTGGAGAGCCAACAGCATGGGCGAATACTTCGAATTAGGAAAAAGGTTCGTATAAGACCTAAGTTTCACTGGGATAAAATCGTAGGATCTACATTGCACACCCGTAGAAGAAGAGTGGTCCTACTGACTGCGCCAATATGTGGTTTGCTATGCTGGTAGGTGAACAGCATAGACTAATACTTTGGAATTATGAACAGGTTCACAGCAGATCAACTACAAGCTTCACTGGGATAAAATCCATGGATCTCTACAGTTCACTCGTACCTTTTTCCCTTCAGATCATTGACATATCACTCTGTGGGAACCCTTTTTGGACGTTCCCTCCTCTCAGAGTGGAAACACCATCCTCTTCAATTTCCTCCATGAAAGTAACAAATCCTCGTATGGTACCTAAATACTATTTTCATCTGATTTTGATGAACTTCCCAGGAGTTTGTGGATTTATCGCTAGATTGTCCCCGATTAATTTCATTGCCACTTAAAAGTAGCTCAAGCAATGTTGGTAATCAAAACTTCTCTAATTTTAATTAAATTTCCAACTTATTGTTTTAAGATTGTGCGGATTGGGGTCTAACTAGTCTCCTATGAGTTTTTGATGTCACATGAAATTTATCTGAGTTGAAATGAGACAGTAAAATGCACATAAACCGGTTTGACAAATGGCCATCCAGCAACAAAGAATTGGAAAAAAACCCAGCTTACATCCAGGGTATTGAAATTTCAACAGGCAAATAAAAAAATTGGAAAAAAAGCCCGGCATACTTACGGGTGGAGGCACCGATAGTAGCCACCCCTGCTAGTAGTAGTCACCCATGAACTTTAGATTTGAAAAATAAGGATTTGGCACCATCAAGACATTCGACATTAGCACCATTTTAAAGCAGGAGATGTCAGCTTCCAACCGCTCTCGCCATAATTAAGAAACCAGTGTGATTAACAACACGCCTTATAACCCAGATGGACTGCCAGTTGATCAGATGAGCTCATCACCAACGGTTTTGATTAAGGACGAAGTCCTTATTTACCTCAATATTTCACTTCATTCTAGGACTTTTTGAGATAGTTTCGTTTTATTCACGTTCCTTGGTGATTTCTTGATGTATTTCAAGTTGTTTCACGTAGGATTTTAGACAATTAGGGTCATATTTGTGGGGTGGCTACTACCAGTTCTTAAAAACCTAGCGAATTTCTGTAGTAGCCATGATGTGGCCACTACTGAGTTTTCGTGTTTTTTCACATTAAACATGAAAATGAACTAGATTTTCATCAGGATCACAGTGATCTAATTAGTTTTCCTGAAAAACTAGAGGTTCCAGTAGTAGCCAGGAGGTGGCTACTGCTGGTCCCTAACAGTGGCTACTAATAAAGATTTTGGTGGCTACTGCCAGTTCTTGAAAACCTAGCGAATTTCTGTAGTAGCCATGACGTGGCCACTACTGAGTTTTCGTGTTTTTTCATATAGAACATAAAAATAAACTAGATTTTCATCAGTATCACAGTGATATAATTAGTTTTCCTGAAAATGAGTATTTCTAGTAGTAGCCAGGGGGTGGCAACTACTGGTCCCTTACAGTGGCTACTACTAAAGATTTTGGTGGCTACTACAAGCGACAGATCTTGGTTTCCTTTTCTTCGATTTTTGCAAAACTAATCAACGCATTCGATTTTTTAAAATAGCCATTCGATAGAGCAGGCATTGGGGGAAAGGAAAATACAGGATTGGAAGAAAGAAAGGGGAAATGGAGAAATTACGTTGTAAATACCGAAACTGGGTTGCTTAAGGGAGGCTACTACTGGTGCCTCTACCCTACGGGTTATTGAAATTTCAACTGGCCAATCAACATGAGTAGCGCCCCTAAGGATGTCTCGAACAATAGATAACGATGAAACAATATGACCTCCAATTATCTTCAAATGGGCGATATTCTTGGGAACAAAATAGTTTGCAAATAAGAAAAAGTCTGTTCGCCACAACTTAGAGTGCAAACAATTTTTCTACTAATACAGTGCTCAAATTTCAGACAAATTTATTTTGAAAAACGTCAAGTGCAAATTACAAAAATTGGCTAACAATGCTTTTTTATTTTTAACTAAATACTTTTTTCTTTTTTTTTCATCGCAATAATAAAAATAACGAGTTTACGTCCTGAACTAATTTGGGTTTAGAATGGGAGAAATAACGATTGACACCAATGAGTTTCACATTAAACGTATGAAAATCAAATTGAAAAAAGTTTATTCTAGAGAAAAGTACTTACATACACATACAATTTCATGGATTATTGGGTGTATCCAGCAGGGTAGGACGAAAGAATTGTACATCTCTACATAATAACGTAGGGAACAAATTAGTAGTACATATTTAAAGTACATGTCACTATGCTACATACGAATTTGGATGTAGACGTATCTCAATATTTATTAATAGTAGTTAAGAACGTCGAAGTAACAAAATTATCTACAGATAAATTGAACATAATCAGGTAGGTATGTTACAATTTAAATTAATGTGGAGGTTTAATTTAAATTAAATGATTTAAAACTTCATTGAACTGATCAATGGTACAGCCAGCAATGAACACCCTAATGGCGATTCCAATGAAAGTCAACTCAAGTGAATTACAAGATTTATAAATGAACTAAAAATAACTAGGCGGTTACAAATTATTAAATCCATTCAATGCACACATCTGGGAAATCTAAGTTAGATCACACGAAGCATAGATGCACAATGAAGTAAGGGATTTTACAACATGTTTCTCAGTCTTAGTCCATGACAAGAAGTACACAAAACTTCTTCCGAGGAATCCGCTCAACGCTCTAAAAACCCTGAGAAACCAAGTGATTACAATTCTTCTTTGATATCGTCAAGGGAGACGTCACTAAGGTCGATATCATCATCTGCTGGCAGCTCCCCGTCTTTGCCGTCCCACGGTTGAGAGGATTTGATTGGCGGGAGCTTTCCAGTGCGAAGACCAGCGGTCGTCCCTCTGCCATAAGACAGCTCCCTGAAATAAATACAGACAATGAGCATACATTCCGAGGGATTTCTTTGGATTCTGCTTTGGACAAAGAACTGCAGGGCTCTTGCTCACCCCTACTTTATTTTACTTTGTTAACAACATAAGTTGATACGTTACACAAACTGTTGAATAACTTATAGTTCAAATTCGGCAGCACAAGCGTGTAGGGTTTGGGTCCACCTCATTAAGCAGAGGTAAAATAGTTTTTGGAGGGAGAAAAAATCAAGGACAGAGACTTTTTTTTTGTAAAATTTTGTAAAATAGTATTGAGTAATCACCTCATTAATCTGCTATTAAGTGAAGCTTACACGTTACACACAGTGTTGATGTGAAATTTGAAAAACCCAGCAAAAGTGCTGTTTTTCGAGATGGTACCATTGTTTCACACTCTCATGTTGGCCACCCTGAACCCCCCCCCCCGTACCCTGCCATCTTGGGATGACTCCATCCACTTTTTTGTTCATGGCAATGGAAGTTTTAGTGCTCTATCTGGTGAAATCTGTGGGAGGAGTTTTGTGTTGCTTCTATCAGTTTTCTGTTCCTCGTATATCTCTAACGTGTTAATGTCACGGATCGATGGTGTCAGGATTCTAAGGATTGAAAACTCGATCGAGAATGAACGCACCGCATGGATTGGGTGCCACATCAGTGAGGGAGCCAGTCTTCAAGATTTTTCCCAAAGTCCGCCTCCTCCCGTGTTCCAAACCAGTCAAATCACTTGCGTGGTGTCACAACAAGACATACAAGATCTGACGCCAAAATCAGTGTTCAAAATGGACGCAAATCATACTCTAACCTCCCGAATGAGTCATCTCATCTGATTCCAGTTGGAGAAGGAGCAAGAGAAGAAAGAAAAAAATCTAGATGCTCTTAGGCAAAATGCCACCATCCTGAAAACTGAGAGGGTGAAACAAGGAAAAGCGAGATGTCAGGACTCCTCCTCCAACTGGAGCTCCGTGTACAGACAGCTTGCCATCGCTGAGCCTCCCCCAGTCAGCCCCTATCTTAGTTCATCCAATGATGGGGGAAAAATTGTGGAAGGGATGAGGGATGGGATCGACTGCACTATCTGCAGAACCGCTATGATCCTTTGGCCCATGCAGCATCCCTTTTGCCTCCACAGCAGGACTCAAATCTGCTCGATTGTTTCCCAGCCTTTGCCATTCGAGTTGATGGCCAGACGCTACTAACCATAGCCAAAGCCCGCATAAGCAGCCCTAGAACATCATAAGCCTCTCAGTCCATCTAGCATGAGCACCTCTTCAAGCCCCATGGAGTGGGGCCTGTCATCATTCCTTATCAAAGTTTGTCTTGGGGTTAAGAGGACAGGAAAGCCAAATGTTAGCCATAGTAAATTTTGGGATAATGCTTCATCTATGATTCTTTTTTACATTATGATGTTCAACAATAACTCACCTCAGGAACTCATTGATTCCATCATTCGAAAATGAGCCTCTTAAAATCGTAAATTTCATTTTCTTGGCATTGAGGACAGCCATTGCTGGATATCCAAAACCACCGATTTCTAGTGCTGACTCGAGTTCTGGCTGAGCACCAGCTTCAGCCCAAACCCATCTGAAACAAAATATAATCCACATACATTAAAATAATAATAATGTGATTACAGCCATCCGAGAATTAAAACAATAGCGTGTTATTCTGGTTGGTTGAGAAACCAACGGCTCAACCCTCAAGGAATTTATTCAACAAATTCAAGGGATGCCTGAAAAATTAAAGCATGCAAGTTGTGCATCGAATGAGTACTTCCACAACCAAACACAATGGAACAGCATTGATTAATCATTTTTGTTCATCTCATCTGGAGCGGTTATACAAATATGTTAGCCAATATTGTAAAAATAATCAACAAGGTGTTCTATATGACTTTATCAAGGACAAAGTAACTCAACGATTGTTGACATAACATTAAAATATCCTGTTATTATCTAGCCGGGTTCAACTTGATAATTTCGATTTTTGAGCTCAGCAATATTTTGGATAAAATGTTCGAATGGTGAACATTCAAGCAATTTATTTAAATTAGCAATAAAATTTAGTAAGTAAATTTAAGAATGATGAATCCTTTAAAACCGGTATTTGCCTTAACATTTTAAAAATTGGCTTGAAATTCTCTCAGAAATGAAATGAGCACTACTTTTCAAGGTAGGTAGTACCATCATTGAAAGCCTCAAAACAGATGGATTAAGTTTAATATAGACTATCCAACAAATAACTCTAGTTATAATTTATCTTGTATTTATTTACTACTCACCCCCACATCTTCTGTTTGTATTTCTCCCCCATAGCGTTAAGAGTTTTGATGTATTCATTTCGGCACGCGGCATTGCAATCAAGGATATGAGGTAAGACAGAGATAACACACAGGGGTTGCTCACAAGCTTCTTCAAGATCTTTTTCAGAGAGTATCTGAAAACAAAATGAAAATAAATAAATTATGAGTTGAAGAGCAGCCATCACTGTACAATACGCTTTATGCTCAATTCAAGATGTACAAATGTTTGAAAGTAATATGAGTTTATCAAACAAAACATCGATTAGTTAGGAAAAAATGCATTTTTTGATTCGTTTTAGTTATTCCCTGAATGATGAGGAAGAAACTTACTTGTTTGATTTCTGGAGGTTTGATATTTTTGGCCAATTTATCAAGAGCAAAAGCAACGATATCGCTGGCAGTTCGGCCGCCTTCGTAGGGCTCAGCATCACTTGAACTTTTGGATCCTGGAGGGAAAAATTTGATTGTGGGGTACCCTTGGATGCGGAACTGGTTTGCTTTAACCTGATGAACAGTGGCATCTAGAGCTCCAAGCTTTACCTGAAAGCAAAAAAATAGTGTAATGAAGATAATGAAGAGTGCCTTCCAGCACTGAAGCTTGGTCATTTTTTTTTTTTTTTTTTTTTTTTTTTTTTCAAATTACGGAAAGGTCTGGAATAATTGAATTCAACATTTTTCGAAGGTAGCCAGAGAGAGAGTATTAGGCTGATAGCTGATAGAATAGGATTTCAGCTTATTTTGGGTCAATACTTAAGGTTTATAATTTTTTCAGCTGGATCACTGTGTCAGATCAGAATTTGCGTAGGTACTAAGCTTGTTTTTAATGTCTACAGTCACATTCCAAAATGGATTACAAGTAAAGGATCATGGTTCACAAAGGGTGATCAAAGAGAGTATAAGAACCACGCATCACTGAATCTGTGATTTTGAACTTCGATCTTAAATTTACTAATATGCTTACTAGACACAAGATATATGAGAAATAAAGATCTAAAAATTAGAAGAAAACGTATTTCTTATTGAGTTTGTAGATGAAATTAATATTCGTCCAAAATATACTTTGGCAATTCGTGATTGACAAAATTACAAAAGAAACGCAAACATTGTTTAGAAACACCTTTGCTTTTATAACGAAAGCTACCATAATCTAAGAAAATGCTAAGTAACTCCAATTACAGTGCGGTATTTGGTTAATGTTCGACAAAGTAAGAGAGCTCACTTTTCCAGCTAACTGTCGAGCAGCTTCTGCCCATTGGGGAGCAAGATTCTTGCAGTGACCGCACCAAGGAGCGAAGAATTCCACCAACCAGATGTCATCACTGTTGAGGACCAATTTGTCGAAGTTGGAATCTGTGAGCTCAACTACTTCATCTTTTGGTGGAGGTGGTTTCTCCTGCAAAACAAGTGTTGATTGAAAATTTATGAGATTCAATAATAATAATAATAATGAATTCATTCTGAAATTTTAATAGATTACATAATTTCAAAGTGCTCTCCACCCCTCAACCCCAACTTTGCTCATCTTCCGTCTGTGCCTCGTCTCTCTGCAGTCTCTTAACCACGAAAATTATGCTTCCCACCATGCACCTGTTCGTAGTGCCCAATAATGCGTCCTAGATATTAGTTGAAAATTAAATCACAAAACATCCTGCGTTGAACAATTTGGATAAGTATAGTCAAATACTTGAGTAAGTATATTCAAATACGATTCATAGAAAACTATAATAGGTACCACAGAATACAGTATTAACGATTAACATCTCATATGAAATCAGGTGATCAACCAGTGAGCCATCTTGGAAGTCTCGTATTTTACGTGGTCCATCGTCACAAAAGTGGCACCTATGGTGTGAGGACACAACTACCACCAATAGCTCTCAACATTTATAATCAAAGGCAAAACCAACAACGAGAATTTGATAAGTGTGATGTAAATATCATGTTATTTGCCTCAATTAATCATATTGTGTCTTCTGTAAGTTATTGGAGAGATCTCACTTTTCCTTTGTTTAATCGTAAATTAAACCAGACAGCCAGAGGTTTGATTGAAATTGATGCCAAAATTTAAGTATCATCGCTCGTAAAAGTTCGTAACTGTTTAATAGCTCGCGAAAAAAGAACAGTGAATGTGTTTTCTATTCGATTTTTGAAATGCGTTATGTATTTCAGAACGAAACGGCTCAGTTCACTGGCAGTCCTTGCAGAGGATGATGGATAAGTGACTGGCTTATTTTTCTCAGCACCAAAGAGAAGTACATTGGGGAAGCCTATAGAAAGAAAATAGGTGCATATTTTTCAAATCCTAACAACAATAAAAATAATGCAAGAATAGAAGCATTTTCGATCAATCCACATAATGCCCATGCATTAAGCATTGAAACAGTTCTCTTCTTGACTATGCGGGTGAGTGAGATATTTCTTGAAGTCTGAAGACTTGCAGAAACGCCTCCCTCTCACACGCAGTCAAAAAGAGTTTGAGAATGAATGCACTGTACAAGGAGATGGCGATCCGAGACTATTGGCTTGGCATATTTTGTATACACAGCATATTTGGGGGGGGGGATATCACAAATTTTCGGTGGTCAAGGGGAGGAAGGTTAAAGCATACAGGCTGAACAAGATTGCCATTTCATATTTACCCCCTCCCTTACAACCCCCCCCCCCCCCCCCACAACCACAACCTGGTCGAAGGAGCTATAACCTCCAAAAGGCACTTCCGCGGGACAAATGTAGCCTACGCTTCAAATTTCATCAAAATCAGTCTTGGGAAAGTGGAAGATATTGCTATTTCATATTCACCCCATCCCTAACAGCATGCAAAACGATCCCTCTGTGGATTTTTTCTCCATAAAACGTTGTTTCTTCAGAGTTTATACCTTGAACTATGTAAAGAAGGTCGTGGATAAATGAATTATCCATAATTTTGCGAGGCCATTGACAGACTACACCTAAAAATTACTTGAGTTAATATATTAAGCAGTCAGGCAAACGTGCATAGACAGTTTGAGCAAGAAAATCAAATTGGATCACCCGAATCAGCAGAAGTACAGCCTTCTCCTGCATTTTAAAGTCTTTTTGCAATTCACGGTTGAATGTGTTAACGATTTTTAACACAGAATGTGTTTTAGCCATGGACTAACTAGCCGAAAATGGAACGCGGGATGTTAACGAAATGTGTGACGTACATGATTTTCACGTACAACCGAGCCGTTGGTAGGGAAATGGAACTTCCGCAATTTTAATCGCACAGAAATCGTTCACCATTCGTTGGAAAGCTCCTGATTTATCCAACCATATTATGTTAACTACTGCGAAGTGCGTGGCCATCAACCTGAGTTATGAGCATGGTTATTTGAATCAATTGTTTACACACAGATGATCATTCTCAATAATTGATATTGTCAACATGATTGCAACCGCTTGTAAATTTTCTTATGATTTTCACGTACAACCGAACCGTTGGTAGGGAAATGGAACTTCCGCAATTTTAATCGCACAGAAATCGTTCACCATTCGTTGGAAAGCTCCTGATTTATCCAACCATATTATGTTAACTACTGTGAAGTGCGTGGCCATCAACCTGAGTTATGAGCATGAATAGTAAATGAATAGTAAACAATGACGCTTGTTTGGTTGTCACTTGGTTGCGCGACAACGCAAACACATTCTTTAATATTCTACTACAGTGTTTCAATAATTTCGTCCGAAGTATGTAAATAGAGGTAACCGGGGGTCCAGGGGGCTTGCCCCCTGGCGAGGCGCGGAGCGCCGAGTTTTCTTTCAAGATTTCAGCGCTCGTGGAGCAAGGATGCCTGGTCGTACAATAAATGGTCTAATTTGATTGATAGATCGATTGGTAATGACTAGGGAACGAAGATGCCCTATCTCATGACGGCTGTAATTTATTTTCTGTCACTAAAACATAAGTTTGGACGCCACGCCCCCAGCACTCCAAGCAAAAGAACCAAAAAATGTTCCGTCTGCATGGAATCAGCGGTTTGATAAGATTAAAACTAAGTTATTAGAGGGGGACTATGAAGAAGGTTTGAAACTCCGGTGGTATTGCCTTTCGATCATCTGCTGACTAGGTTTGTGGAAGATAAACATAATCAGTATGGACATCCAGGAGTACAAACCCTATTGAAATATGCTTCGGGAAAACTACTGGATTCTCAAGGGACGGAAACAGATGCGAGCTGTTGTGGAACGTTGTTTGAAATGTAAGAGGCAAAAGGGAAAATCAGCAACAAGTTCAAACACATCATTACCGAGAGATAGAGTAACTTTAGAAGGAACATTCCAAATAACTGGTATAGATTTAGCTGGGCCATTGTATCTCAAGAGTAAGGGCAAGGTGTGGATTGTACTATTTACTTGTACATAGTACAATCTAGTACTATCTACCTAGTACAATATAGAGTATAGTATATAGTACTACTACTATCTATCTAGTACAATATAGAGTATAGTATATAGTACTACTACTATCTACCTAGTACAATATAGAGTATAGTATATAGTACTACTACTATCTACTTCTATTTAGTACAATCTAGTCTCATAACGCACTAAAGTTGTTATAATGCATGTAATAGAAATTGTGAGCGAAATTCAGAGCATTCTTGCGTTAAAACTCAAGGATCGATTCTCGATGATGGGGAAACACTTGTAACTTGTCCAAATTCGCCTGTACACTTGTTAATTTTCACAGTGCATTACAAGTCTACACTTGTACCTTTATGAATCGCTTGCACACTCATTTTTTTACAACTTATAGATTGGTAATGACTAGGGAACGAAGATGCCTTATCTCCTGACGACTGTAATTTATTTTCTGTCACTAAAACATTAGTTTGGACGCCATCCCTCCAGCACTCCAAGCGGAAGAACCAAAAAATGTTCCGTCGGCATGGAATCAGCTGTAAGTCTCATACCACACTAAAGTTGTTATAACGCATGTAACAGAAATCGTGAGCAAAATTCTAAAATTTGGTTGGCAAATGACTTCCATGGACAAAATTGTAGACCCACTTTAACAGATAACCAAATTTTCAGCAAAAAATGGCTAACAACCAAGTTGAATAAATTTATTCACAACCTATTAATTTCAAACCTCCACAATTTCCCTCGAACAATTTCCAGTTATTTTATAGATATTGCAAAATTTCCTCAAAATAGTTGAACATTCAACAGTGCTTGAAAACGTTTGTAAACAGCATTAACAATTGGAAGAAAATCGTGTACGATTTTATAAATATGGATCTTATATAAACATGGATAACATTTCAAGTAATTTTTCAACTGTTTAATGGCGAGACTAGATCGAGTTTTTGGGGGATAGTTAATCCACAGTTTTCATCAGATAATAAAATCCAACGTGAAACCTCCACTTCAATCTCCCAATACGTAACGTATACTAGTACAGATATGCACAAGTTCATTATCGTAAATGCATGTTCCACAGTAAAATGAAAATAATAAAATCACATAGCGTTAAATTTGCAACATAGAATATCGAATCTGAATGACTCAAACCATTCTACAACACTCCACATAAAACCGAAATAGTTTGATTTTATAGCCTGTGACGAACCCAGCGAAAACTGTATATCTTGGAGAAACAACAATTAAAGCTATAAATAACTACAAGAGATTGGAGAGTATTTGGGTGATATGAAAAACGAGAGGAATTTTATAAGAAATGAACCAACCTTTCAAGCTGAATCGTTTTCTGAAATCTTGATATTTGTCAGCATCGAACGCTCCGAAGTTCACCACACCCTGCACAATCCATCACATGGAGTCAAAATAAGAAACAATACTTGAATAAAAATAGATGTCAATGGTTGAAATGGTAAACTTAAGTATCGCCATATTGATCAAGAACAGGTATTAATCGGCAGGCGATCGAAAAATGGGGACAAACGTGAATTTTCTTCCTCAACATGTCTTAGAAGGATGTCACCTTCAGAGTAAGGTGTGAATCGATAGATCTCAATTACAAAATTATTCGAAAAAGTTTGAATAATTTTCAATTAAACTACAAAACTAAATAACTGTAATAATAAATAAATAATAGAACTGTAATAACAAATCATAAACTACTGATCAAAACATAATGAAATTTTCTGGGTATATACTCGTACTAGGTTATTAGAATTTATTGTCAAAATTAAAATAGGTCTATTGTACTATAGGGATCATCGTTTACTTCCATCCACCCTTCTCTTCCGTTTAATAAAATGTTAGAAAATCTGTGCAAGTAGCATTAATAGTGCCCAATGCTAATTTCCCTATTTTCCTTTTTGCAGAAAAATTACAGCAATTTTAAGACGACGTTCATTTATCAGGCACCTGCAATAGAGTTTTTGTATTTCTCGTAAACTCGAAAACACGTTGTTAGAGAGAGCACAATGAATGCTAACCTTTATCGCATTGATTTCCCGTAGCATTTTCGTAAGCCCGAGAGAAAGAGAACTCTTATAGTGACGTTAACGTGACTCTTGTAGTGAGTCACTGCTTAAAACCCGCGGTAGACAATTTTCAAAATATAACATGAAATAAGAAATAACGATCACTTACCTCTACATCATACAAGAAAGATTCAGCCGAGAAGAACACAAATCTTTAAAACGCGTAAAATAAATCTTGAAAGCGTAATATATATCTTAAACGTGTAAAAACCAGGGTGGCCCCCAAATGAAAATTTTATATTTCCCCAACATTCCGCTGACCGAACTTCAGATTTCCCTGACAAAAAATACCAGTAATTTTTTTTCTCGTAAATCGTATATTTAAGAGAGAAACCAACCTACTCCAGCATACTGGGAGTAATAATAAAGGTGAAGCATGGGGAAAAAGATACATTTTTTAAAGTCATTGCATTTGTGAAAGAATGTATTACCAATTTCTAAAAAGTAGCAGTTAGAAATTGACTATCAAGAAATGAATGGTTTTGAGTACCTACATACTTGAAGTAACTAAAAACTTTGTAAAAAGCACCAAATGGCCAATTCGGTTAAAAATTGTTAACTTTACTTTTTTAGCGGAATATTACTCAAATAAAGTTTATCAACTATACCTAAATTAGAACATTCAAAAATGTATACACAAAATCGTACTGAAAAATGTCCTTGAATTTCATTAATACGTGCAAAAAAATCAATAAAAAACTTCAGAAAAAGCTAGAAATCCAAAATAATTTTCTGAATAGAATACCATTATTTAGAATACTGCATGACTTTTTATTTAATATTTCACGGTCTCTCAATTTGTAATCTGAAGCGATATGTTGAAGCTCAAATTTTATTAATTTAAAATGAAGAAGAAGAAAAATTTATATATATATATATATATACATATTTCCAAATTTTTGCCCAACAGCAAAAATTGTCACGCTTATTTTCACTTACAGTTAATTTGTTGCTAGAGAAAATATAACTTCCCGATTTTCTGTCCCACGAAAATCGTTCTTTGGTAAGCCATAAATTATTAAACGAGACTCCACATTTCAAAGGGCCAATTTTCCTCACCTTTACCCACCTGAGAAGTCCTAGCTTATGTACCATACAAACTTGTTGTTGGGGACTCCCACTGGATGAATCCACAACTCTGCTGGGTTTGCTCTTAGTTCAATACTTTGTTGATGGTTCTTACATGTGGTTTACTACTGGGTGATGTAGTAAACAGAGGAGCCAAATACATATCCCCTCTTACTCTTTGAACAGTTTAACCACCACTTGATAATTCACCATGCAGCACAAAATTTGATGTTTGACTATAGAAGTGGTTTTTTTATAGTATTTTTTGCGCTGAATTGAAATTTGTTGGAATTTTTTTCATCTCACGTACAGTTTTTCTGCTATACACAATTTAATGAAATGGGTATCCGCTAGGGTGAAATCATGAAGAGTCGCAAGAAAATTGGCACCCCTGCAAGCCACAGAAAGGTATTCCAGCTGGTTAAGAGCTACATAAAGGCACGGGGGTCAAAGATCATTGCAATGTCAACAACACCCGTCAGTTTCAATACAACATTTCAGTTTGGGTATGAAGAAACCTCTGAGCCTGATGAAGACCCGTCCCCTAAACTCTTCACTCAAGGGGAGCTAAATGATTTGGTGAGAGACTTGAATCTCCCTAAAGATGGTGCTGAAGTATTCGGATCAAATTTTAAATCAAAGAACCTATTAGCTCCAGGTGTCGGTTTTGCATGGTATCGTCACCATGAACAGGAACTTGTCCCTTTTTTTTTTTTGAAGAAAAGAACTCGATGGTTTTCTGCAGCAATATTCAGTCAGTGATGGAGTTTTATGTTATTGAATATAAACCGTCTGAGTGGAGGCTATTTATAGATTCTTCAAAAGCTAGTTTGAAAGGAGTTCTTTTACACAATGGAAATAAATCTGCTTCGATTCCTATGGCTCATTCCGTTCATACGAAGGAAACCTACGAAAATATGAAAATTCTTCTGTCAAATATTGGATATGCCAATCACAAGTGGTTGATGTGTGGTGACTTCAAAATCATTGGTCTACTGCTAGGCTTACAGAGTGGTTTCACTAAAATGCCTTGTTTTTTGTGTGAATGAGACAGTAGGGCCAGAGATAAGCACTGGAACGTCCAAGTTTGGCCCACGAGAGTGCAACTAACTCCTGGCTCAAAAAACATCATCAACCCTCCATTGCTTAACCCCAAAAATGTCTTGCTCCCACCCTTGCACATCAAACGCGGCATAATGAAACAGTTCGTCAAGGCCTTAAACAAAGAAAACCCCTGCTTTCAATATCTGGGGTCAAAGTTTCCCAAAATCACCTCAGAGAAGATAAAAGCGGGCGTATTTGTTGGCCTTTAAATCTGCCAGCTCATGAAAGACACCTTGTTTGAGAAAACCATGGATGTCCAGGAAAAGGGGGCTTGGGACAGCTTCAAGTCTATTGTCGACGGATTTCTTGGTAACCACAAGGACCCCAACTACCAACAAATGGTAGACGACTTGTTGGGTAACACTCAAAAACTTGGGTGCCTCATGAGTGTCAAGCTCCATTTCTTTTGCTCATATTTGGAATAGTTTCCGTAGAATTTGGGAGATTTCAGCGAGGAACAAGGTGAGAGGTTCCATTAAATCGGTGGAGCAACGTTACCAAGGCAAATGGACACGACTATGATGGCAGACTATTGTTGGAATCTTAAGAGGGATGTGGCTGGGAAACCAACATCACGAAGATCAAAAAAAGAGGAAATTCTTGAATCTTCCATTTCTTTTTCATTAAATGGGAACCGTACAATACTTTGTATGCCAATAAACAGTTTTTCTATCCTCAATATAATTTTTTAATTACACTTTCCCTATGGCCTCCTTTGATAACTTGGTTATTTCGCTAAATAGTTCAAGTGTGATTCGCCAAATATCTGTACGTGATAGAGAAAAACGGATTAAAGATTTGAATTCAGCATTAAAAAATACGTATAAAACACCTTTTCATTTTTTATCATCGTGGAAATTTTTTCCAAATGCAGCATTGTGATTATTTTTGTCATTTGCATAACCCACCAATGAAATAATTTGTATGTAGTATGATACAATACGCTATTGAAGTTTGATTGTTTAGGAGTTAGAATATACCTAAAAACACTGTAAATTATTACATAAAGTTTTCATTTTTAAAAATCCCTGACATTTCCCGACGCAAAGAATTCCCTGACGATTCCAGGTTTTCCCTAACTTATCCAGTTGGGGGCCACTCTGCTTAAATGAAATTTTGAGATGAAAATGCTGAAGTCGTCGCGTTGAGGTGCAGGGAGGGGGGGGGGGGGGGGACAAACCAAATAAAAAAATACTAAAGTTAAACCTACAACAAAAGACAGAACAAAAGCAGGAAAAGTTGGCAATTTTGTGTCAGGTGTGTCCATCCTGACGTTTGTAGGGTGTGTGTCCGTACCAACTGCATTGTGGTTGCTAAGTTAGGGTTATCCTGGAGAAAGGCCACACTGTAGGCTCGTAATTACGATTCCGAAAAAGCTGACTCTTCCCGTTCCAAAAAGCGTTTCTCCGTAACAAAAAAAAACCTCTTCTCGTTTCGGAGAGGCTTTTTTCGTATAAGAGAAAATGAATACAAGAAGTACAACAACTCTCTAAAGTCCTGTAAGTGACGGATTAGCGAGCGTCTACTGTAATTAGGTAATTCAAATGTCGGAAATAAATCTTCACGCAATTGTCATACATGACCGGCAATGAAAGGCCGAAAGATCATAAATTTCCAAAAATTCTTACTCATTATTTGCAATGACATTTTTCAAATAACTTACAGAATATAATTTGGCCACTTTTTCAATTTCTGGAACCAAATTTTTAGAATGGCCGCACCATGGCGCGTAGAATACAACTAGCCAATACTGCTTGGAGTTAGCGACATTCTCGTCCCAGTTATCAGGAGTCAATTCAACGACATTCTTGGAATCTCTCGTGAAAATCAAGTCGCTAGCAGAAGCAGCAGCAACTGAAAAAAACAGAAAATGATGAACCTAGGATAAATTTTGTACATTTTATAATTACTCATGAACTATTACTAGATATTATTATTCCTAAATGACCTTCATGAGGCACTGGGGGAAGATGTTTGGGTTGGAGATTGCAATAGCTTTGTTCCATCCACCTAACCGCGGTCGACCGACTCATGCGCAGTAATGTCAACCGCTGTTCCATCCCAACAATCAGCTCATCACAGTGGTTGAACCGCTGTTCCATCATAGCAGCGTGGTCGAACCAAAACCGACCGCCCGATGGAGTGAGGTTCATTCCGGTTGTTATAGGAAACCTCACGCAATTGAAACCTACTCATAACCTTCCTCATTTGAAATTCGAGCTCGGTGGGTGGACACCTCAACCTACTTGCGCAAAATGGCTTCAAGATTGCAAAATGAAGATTTATTTGAATCCCAAACAGTATTGATTTATATTTTTCCCTGGTTTCTTTTCAAAATAATTATTTCATATGTTTTTCTTCAAAGATAAAACACTTGCGAATTTACCGTCAATGAGTGTAGGTCTATTCTGGGAAATTCTTTATTCTCTCTTTTATTCTGAGAAATTCATTTCTCTATTCATTCTCTATTTTATTCTGAGAAATTCATTTCTCTATTCATTTCTTTATTCTCTATTACCAATCCTTAGTTCTGTGTCGAACTCATCAACCATTTTTGTTACAAAAAAACGGTTGCCCTCGAGAGTTTTATCCAAATCCAGTAACTTTGGACTGTATACCGGCCAGAAATAGAAAATGAGAACATAAAATCACTAGAGTTGTTGAAAATGAGAATAGAAAATCACTACAACGAGTTGTTGTTTACAGTTGACTGTTGTCAAGGCGATGAAAATGTTTCCAATGGAGTGGAGTCACACGAAATGACTGGTGTAACGCTATTTTACCTCACTTGCGGTTGAGCGTTCCATCCATGGTTGGATCGGGGTTACGGTCGTCATACCGCGATCATAGAGGCTGTGGACCGCGTGCTGACCGTGGGTTAACCGTGGTGAGGTGGATGGAACAAACCTAATGTACCCCTGTTACTTCTAGCAGATAATGCAGTAATTTTGGCATAGAAAATAATGCAACTTCAGAGAATGGGCTGCTGGAAGCGTATTGTCAGAGCTGGGGGTTTGAAAATAAATGTTAGAAAATCAAAAAATTTGGTGTTCCGTAAAGGAGGAAAGCCAGGTGGTGATGAAAGGTGGGCTCTTGTTGAGGAGAAGAGCAGAGAAGTTGTAAATAGTTTTTCCTATTTAGGAGTAACACTGACATCAAGACTTTCCTTTGCACAACATTTTGATTAAAAAAGTGGTAGCAAGTAAAATGGCACTGAACAGATTGTTGGAGGTGTTTTCTGTCTCAAAACAAGGTCCCAATCTCTGCAAAGTTCAGAGTTTTTGAGGCAGCAATCAGGTCGGTTCTGAGCTATGGTAGTCAAACTTGGATTTTTTCAACATATAAACTCGAAACCGTTTTAAGATATTTTGTGAAGAGCATGTTTGCACTGCCAAGTAATACCCCGAAACATTTCATGTTCCTAAGACGCACTGGAACCCATCTTTGCTCTTTAGTTTGACTACCCACCCAGTCGCCATGAGATTTTACACAGATCAGTTTTCTGCTTAGATTAATGGCTGGGTGCTCGCTACGCTCGCATATCAAGAATACATAACATCAAGTAGTCATCCCTTAAGGCCCTTTTACACGAGCGATTTTTTCCGGCAATAATTGTAGAAAAAAGTATTGCACAACTATTTCAAAAAAGTTGGACAACTATTCTCTCCTCGAAAAAGTTGCCGAAGATTGCACGCAATTAATTGACGGGAGTTGTAAAACATTTCAGGCCCACGAGCCCTCTCGGCAACTGTTGCATCGTGTTGAAATGAAGTCCAAGGGGTTTGGAAAATTATTGCACTATTGCGGCAATTTTTCGGCCTTGGGTCGGGAGAGGGAACGAAACAGCCAATCACATTGAGAGTTTATTTGTGCAGTATGGCCTTATGAGCAAATATTGACGTGAAACTGCACTGATGGGGTGCAGCATTGCCTCATGAGAGAATTTTAACGTAGGAAAGATAGGAGTTTATTTGTGAAGCATGGCCTTATGAGCAAATATTGACGTGAAACTGCACTGATAAGGTGCAGCAGTGCCTCATGAGAGAATTTTGACGTAGGAAGGATAGGAGTTTATGTGTGCAGCATGGCCTTATGAGCAAATATTGACGTGAAACTGCACTGGTGGGGTTCAGCATTGCCTCATGAGAGAATTTTAACGTAGGAAGGATAGGAGTTTGTGTGCAGAATGGCCTTATGAGCAAATATTGACGTGAAACTGCACTGGAGGGGTGCAGCATTGCCCCATGAGAGAATTTTAACGTAGCATAGATAGGAGTTTATTTGTGCAGCATGGTCTTATGAGCGAATATTGACGCGAAAGAATTTCAGAGGTTAGTGCCAACCCACATTCTCTCTGGCTCAGATACTGGCGCTGCCAAATTCCCCTCTTTTTCCTTTGGTTGGCAGCAGCAGCGAAGACGACCACAGCAGCAGCGACGACCACCTCTTCACCGTCCATGGCGCAAACTGTTGTCGCCCGTGTAAACGAAACAATTGAGCAATTTCTATTGCTCAACTTTATTGGTGCAACACAGTGCAATTAATTCCTTGCAACATCTTGACGCTACACGAGGCAATTTTATTGCTTTGCATTGCTTACAACTTTTTTAGTGCAATTTTTTTGGAGTTGCGCAACTTTTGTTGCTCGTGTAATTGGCCCTTAAGAATTTATATTAGTTGGTCAGGGTCTAGTCTAGAGTCTCAAATTGATGTTCGCTTTGTACTTACCACGAGATTACATTTGAATTACATAGTTAAAGTCCTTAAATATCCTATATTTCAAATTTTTTAGCCAAAAAATCATTGGTGAGCAACACCAATAATGGGTTAAAACCAGGAGAATATTTCAATACAATACATTAGTTTGGTAAGAATGTTGTTTTTGTGTCTCTTACAGCCGGAGCGCTGTCATCTGACCACAACCCAGCAACGTAGTGTCACCTTTTTCGGGGCTAAACTTTTTAATTTCCTAACCTGTTCGTCTGAAGTCTCTGGAGGAGAAATTAAACCTACCTCTAGATTTAGCTAGCCAAATTGCCAACAAACCCTTCGACTATCTAAAAAGATGTTGAAGAACCACCTCTACGCACCCAACTAGTGAACCAACGACACCCCAAATTTATCAACACCCAATCTGACAAACACCCTCAGCCAAGACAGACATACAGACAACTAGAGGAAGACAATCAAGAAATCCGGAACAAGCCAAAAGAAGAGTTGAGTGGCATCCTCTATCGTAAGGCAACTAAGTAGGTAATGGTATATTGATTCAACAGTTTAAATGTTTACTTATTAGCAATTTTCTGCATTTACAATTTAACAATGGGATGTACAGGTAAGAAATGCAGCAAGCAACTCCTAAGTACCATCTGAATCTGACAACGAAAGCACTGTATAATACCTATGTATGTATGTAAACGTATGCATTACACTACGAGAATAAAGACATAACAGTAAATTACGGAGAAACGCGTAAGATAGACAGTGTGATTACCTATTGCAGTAAGAAGTAGAATGTTCGGCTGCATGACGTTTACTATCTATGAATCTTTTAGATTCGAGAAACCATGAAGGTGGTTTGAACCACCAGTAGATCGAAGTGTTCGATTCACGGAAAATTCCGAAAAAACAAAAACCGGGAGTTTAGTTCACCAACTGATGCCTTTTTTAATACAGAAAGTAACGAATAACTGAATCGAAAGCGATGTGAATTGAGATGGAGATTCGAGAAAACTAGCTCAGCTGCCGGCAGGTAAACAACCCAACTTACAGCAGTAGCTCAGTTTAAAACCATTTTCGTGTTGTGTAGTGATTGGAGGACATTGATGGTGACGTCAAGGTTCCATCGTTTTGGCTAATTCCCATTGGTCCATGAAAAGGTGTACGTGTTCTCATTACTCCCTCTCCTTTCCCTTAAAAATGTATTTGCCTTGGATCATTAATTGAAGGTTGATTCAGATGTTTTCTCTACAGATTAAGATGTTTTATCGCAGTCAATTTTCAAAAAGACGACTGCTTTGATTATTGAATTTCTATGGCTACAGTTAAATATGTTGCCATCGATCCACATTCTAAATTATTTGATAAAAAATGATAACTGTGATAAACATGAAATGATAAGCGATAGTAGCGTTCCCTGATTCTTTTCCCAGCGGTGGCCTCTCCTTGTAATTTGTACATTAAGTACAAGGCCCGAAAATTGTGTCTTCTTGCAAAAAAGAAAAGTGATATTTACAATGTTTGGTAATGTGAGGTCATGGGGAAGGATTGGGAAACGTCAAATAGCTCGGTAAGTAATAGGTTATCTACAAGTACCTACGTTCACGTTAAACCAGAACTAAAATTACTAGAAAACCTATTAACAAAATAGACAGGAGAATCGAGAGTTATGTGATTCGAATGCGGTGTAAGTAATTTGTTAATTACTTAGATAAGTCTTAAGAGAGCGTGAAGGTCAAGTCTTGAGAGGAGATGATGAAACAAAGGACAATCTTGCCGGCGAAGGCCCATCGGTCACTGTGTTGTGTAGGTACTTGAACCCCCCAAACCTAAGGTAATCCGCCAAGGTTTACTCTAGATTCTAGCTCCGTTCCACGAGAAGAACATAGAGTTTGGTTATCTTAAATTTCTTTGGGAACGTTTTCCACAGGAACCAAAGTAAGACATGACGGCTCGATAAAACCGATTCAAGGATAAGAAATAGCATGTTTTACACAGCTTATATTGGGTTGGGATATCTAAAATGTTCTTCAAAGCGATTCTTAGTTCCTAGTTTTGTAATGCATTCGGCGCCAAACACAGTGCGTACAACTACTGTTCTAAGTTAAGCTTCACGATCCTGCTGCAGGAGGTGAGGAGTGCAACGAAGTTCCCCTCTTCGCTCTCCTGCCTCAGAGTGCGTTTTCCATACACGATCCGTCATTCCCAGCTCAAACCTAAGGTTTCCCGCCAGTATACGGTTCTCCATTCTCCAATGGCTCCTTATTTAAACAAAACCCAGAAGGTCTTCCGGCAGCTCCACACACGCTCGGACCTAGCAGGTTGATAGGGTGGGGGACCCCGGACCGCAGGATGGTCCGATGGGGAACCCATCCGACGAGCTCTGCAGGACACCTGCAGCAGGAAGGCCTCCACACACGTCCTGCACGCCTCCCGTGCAAGAAGAGAGGGAAGTTTTTGGTTCCTCTCACTTCCTGCAGCAGGATCGTGAATGGGCTGCTTTAATCCAGTGCAGTAGGCGATAGGTCCTCCCACACTACGCAGGAGCAGGATGGAAACGTCCGGTGCCAGGACGCAGATTTTTTCGCACCAACAGCGATCGTGACGTTTCCCATCCGTTGCCTAGTTCTGTCCATCAACCCACCCCTAAAGAGGATTGGTGCCGCCGTTGAGGTAAATTAGATGTATACATTTTCCGAGCTGTTCCTGTCTAGTGCCGCCTTCCTGTGCTGATCTTAAAATTCATTCATGTTCCTCTGAGGAGCCTTACTGCCGCTGTGCGCCGGTCGAGAGAATCTCCAGGTATAACTATCTTGGTGTCGTGGTGGGTACTGCTCTCGTTTGGGACCATCACATTTCTTTCCTTTTCTCCAGACTCCGCAAGTTCATCTATTTGTTCCACCATGTGAAGCCCGTGATGTCCAAAAAACGGGTTAAGCTCCTGTATTTAATGCTCGTGCAATCAGTGCTTCAGTATTGGAGTGGTCGTGTGAGGGGCGCTTATCCCAGCCATATGCGAAAGCTGTTTTTGGTGCAGAAAGCAATTTTAAAGGTTATGCTAGGTAAACCTAGGGGATACCCGAGTGATTTGCTTTACCAGGATGCGAAGGTCTTTACTATCCGGCAGCTTTTCATTAAAACCTGGGCCCTTTTTTACTACCGTCACCCATCCATTGTAAATAGCCCTCACGTTCATTCTTACCCCACCCGTTACCGATTTCTACAGAATGTTGTCAACCCCAGAATTAATCTGACCCTCACTTCTAGAAGCCCTCAATATTTGATTTATCTGATCTTCAATTCCATGCCTGTCTATCTGAAAAAACGCGGGAAATTATTCGAGATTCCACCTACAAGAGGCTCATCTTTACCTTGCTCATAGGTTTGGGGCCAGCGAATGCTGATGATATTCTCAATAGCGTATACGTTCATTAAACCTCATTTGTATGAGCATTGTTGATTATAGTACGTCTTTTTGTTATTACTACTCCATTTGTTATTACTACACCATCTTTCCCGAATATGTGATTGTTATACGTTTAAGATACTGCCTGTTATACATTCTTAAAACGTTGTCTATCTAGGTTAGAATTGTGTTGTACATGATACTCTCTTCAAGTTCGAAAATGTTTTTTGGTTGAACCAAATTTGGATTGGAATGGGACTCTAGCTTGTCAACACAGGCTTCCTGTCTACAAGCTAAAATATTCAAAAATAATTTTCTTATTGTGTTCCTGTATGTGTACACTCTTGAATATACTACATTCTCTCTCCCTCTCTCTCTCTCTCTCTCTAGTGTGTGGGGACCTTTATTCGGACTGTCCGTTCAGAACTGAGTTCCGAAGCGGTACTTAGATAATCTTACTAGCACTTCAAATACCTACCCATCATTTTGTTTATTACTGGGTAAATTAGGGATCTTTCCTGATATCCGACCGCCAGCACCTCCAGTGCTGCCTCCAGATAGTATACGATCGACAACGTAATTACAATGATGTGTATAGTTCATCATGTAGTCAATCTCTTAGTAAAAATTCAAATTAGTTTTACATATTGATCAGAATGATGTATAGTTTGGTGCTGGCGGAAGGATAACAGGAAAGCTCCGAAATTAGTTAGGGAAACTTGACGCATCAGTGTGCAACACGAACAAGTACATATTAACGATTAACAGAGATGCTAGAATAGGTAACATGAAAGCAGTAACAGTGAATCATCGAGTGCAGGATCATCTGTTGGTCCCTCTTCACAATGGCTTATTCTATGCTGGTCCTGATCAAGATGTGCCCCTGCTGTACTTGTGGACGCGAAATGGCCATGAAAATGCTGGAAGTGACTGCAACAGATCAATATGAGGTTTGTTCGGACAGTCCATTCTGAACCGTTCCCTTCTGAATCTAGACGACGCCTTTTTGGCCATTTGAGCAGTCACAGAACGTGTTCTGAACGTGTGGTTCGATGTTTGAACAGACAATCTCAAACCCGTTCTGGCGGTTCTGAATTTTCTTCAGATCGGTTGGTTCGGGTCGTGCACACAAAATGTTTTCAGCATAAGTCCGGCCATATTTGAATTTATCTTCGATTCCCCACTCATTGCCATGGAAAATTACTGTTAACCGCTCTGAATTAACGAAACGCATTTGGAGTGTCTCACGTTCCGAACGGGGTGTTCTCATCCTATGAACAAGAAGTATGAGCCCCTGTATTATCTTTGGCTCATCCTCCCCATTGACCAAGAAGCGACTAGTGTGTAGACAACGGCCCACACTGCCCCAGCTTTTCATTGTCAACATGCTGACCAGTGCAGGCGATTGTTTAGAGGGGTCTTGAAGAAAATCCAGAAACCAGACGAGTTCTTAACTGTTCATGACAGAACAAACTTACTATCCGGAGTTCAAGATATTTTTTCCCACACCCACCGCGAATGGATTTGTGAAATTAAACTTGTTTCAAATCATGGGACCAACTTAGGTGCTTGCAGTGGATTAGGCTAATTCGTTCTACACAATGAGTTCTTCAACTAAACATTTTCAGTGAAGCTCCACCTTTTCAATTTGAGTTCTGAAACTTGAACTCATTTAACACGATTTTGTTTCAATCCAGGCAAGTTTTCTAATGTAGTTGGTGCATAAGATCTCAGTTCCAAGTGATATCAGGTATGCAACCTGCACAGTTTTCCCACTGCCTTTGCTTCAGAAATTTCTCTAGAAATTTAACAAATTCGATAGGATACCCATTGGAATTTTCTTTCTGAACTGCTTTCAGCGGATTAGTTCAATTGTTTGTTCCAATCCTAGGGCCTGAACTGCCCCCACCCATATCTAGACATCCCCAATCATCTTTTCCCTTTGGTTAAACGGATCAAATAACAAATGAAACAAATCTCAGGTCTATTCATGGACTTTTTATTCCCTCGTGTTGGGCCTTTTATATGTTGGGGACTCTATGTAGCACCATAAGTACTCAGCTGTATCTTTTCCTTCTCCACATTCACTAAGTGTGAAACAAGGCTCTCTTGAAGCTAAAACGGCCAGTGAGGGCCTAAATTAATTTTCTCATCTGTGCTCTCAATGATTGTCGACATGATGTTTACTGCTCTTCTCGAAATAATCTTTTGGACTGGGTCTGCTGGGAGGAGTGAATTATAGATCTCTTAAAATGTAGTAGTTCTTAATGCTAGAAAATAATGTACGAGGGTCATCCCAAAAGTAATGACTGGTGAGGGATAAAAAATCTAAAAATTTGAATAAACATATAATAAAGGATATATTTTGAAAGAGTAACATCATAGCTTCTTCTCAATATAATCGCCGTTTCTATCTAAGCATTTTTGATAGCTTTGAGATAATTTGTGCAAACCATTGTTGCACCAATTAGCGTCTTTTTGACGTAGCCAATTGTTCACACAAATTTTCACTTCCTCATCACTAGTGAAAATATTCCCCCCAGAAAAGCCTTCAGTGGTGGGAAAAGGTGATAGTCACTAGGAGCGAGATCAGGTGAGTAGGGTCGGTGGTGTAAAACATCCCAGTCATACCTGGTAAGCAAATCTTACGTTATCCTTTCTGAATGAGGGCGGGCGTTGTCATGAAATAAGAGGATTTTTTTTTCGCAGTTTCACAATTCTCTTTCGTCGTATGGCGTTTCTGAGCTTTTCGAGGACGCCAGACGATGAAAGAGAATTGTGAAACTGCGAAATAAAAATCCTCTTGTTTCATGACAACGCACACCCTCATTCAGCAAGAATAACGCAAGATTTGCTTACCAGGTATGACAAGGATGTTTTCCCCCACCTAACCTACTCCATCACTGAAGGCTTTTCTGGAAGAGTTTCACTAGTGATGAGAAAGTGAAAGTTTGTGTGAACAAGTGGCTACGTCAAAATGGCGCTAATTGGTATAACAATGGTTGGCGCAAATTGTCTCAGAGCTATCAAAAAATTCTTAGATTGAAACGGCGATTATATTAAGAAGTAGCTATGATGTAACTCTTTAAAAATATATCCTTTTTTATATGTTTATTCCTATTTTTCGATTTTTTATCCCTCACCAGTCATTACTTTTGGGATGACCATCGTATTTATTAGTTGGACATTATCGAACTAATTCCTGAGTACCAGATAGGGTTGAATGCGAGGAGGAATAATTATCTTGTCTTACTGTAGGATATTCCATGCGAAAGGGGATTTATCTGACTCCCACTTTTATTTCGACCTGTTGGTACACTTGATTGGTAACAGGTGATGATCAAGTCTCCGCCGTGACCACGAGATCCTGTACGCAAGATGTGGTAATTTTCGGGTATTAAAAGATTGTGTACTCGTTAATATAAGTGTTATTGAGTGATCAGTTGTCTAACTTATTGAAATCCCAGCACTTTACACTTACCATTTTCGCTATTGTATCGTCTTGTCACCAGTTTATCCACTAACTTTTTCTGGTAGGAATGTCCTAGTTTTAAAATATAATTGCTTTCTTGTCGTTTTGATGTGTGCTGAAGTGACGAGTCAAGTCTTGTCAAATATTGTATCTGCCAAACAATATTCAAACTTGTTTTTTTCCAGATGTAAATCGCTATTGGAATCGAGAGATTTTTCCACTGGGCTCCAAGGACCGGCACCGCCAACAAAATCGTCATTTTCCCAGCCGCCGCTTTCGAAAGCTCCTCCGAATTTAGAGAAAGCTATCTACGCTGACTATAAATCCGGAGACCAGAAAGATAAAACCCAAATAACCACCTTGCCCAATGGATTGAGAGTTGCATCGGAGAACAAATTTGGCCAATTCTGCACTATTGGAGGTAGGAAAATCTTATTTTTTTCCCTAGGTCGATATCATAATATTAGTCTTTATTATCCATAAGAACATATGTGCTCCCACCTCGCGGATAATCACACAAGTTCTTTACCTTAGATAAAACAAAGGTTAAAAAAAAAGATGTACAGAAAATACAATAAAAATAAGTGGAATAAATGAAGAAAATAATAAATTAATGAAAAGAGTGAGAAATAGGCAGAAGAGAGAGAGAGAGAGAGAGGGGGGGGGGGGATTGTAGAAGTGAGAATGCTTGGTAAAGAAATGGCGCTCGACTGCCAACCTGAAGACGCCCAATGAAGGGGCGCAACGAATTGCCACTGGGAGAGCATTTCAAGCCCTCGCACGGATATGCACTGACTCATAGACAAACTAAACTGACGTTAGTGGGACCTGTTGGAACCATCTGGTGGAAATAGTGAGGCAATGTAGTATGGCAAACAATCATGTGTGGCTCTAAAAATGAAGGAAAGCCCCTGGGCATTCAGGTATGTAAAAATATCCATCCCTAAGAGGCGATCTGCATAAGCAGAAACATGCCACGAGATTTTAAACGAAATACATATCTGACAAAAACATTAAAGAGGGTTTGCAAACGTCTAACACTGATAGAATCCAAGGACCAAATGTATAGTGGGTAGCAGTAAATAAAATGGGGAAGAAGAAGTGTTTTGAATAGTTTCAGCCTAACGTGGAGTGGAGTGCAGTATGCCAGCTTACGAAGAGATTGGAGTGAAGAAAACATAGCTCTGGACAATTTGGTAATGTGATCACTCCACGCGAGGGTAGAATTAAGTACAACCCCCAGATTTTTTACAGACTTACTAAATGCAATTGGGTTTCCACAGATGAGCAAAGGAGGTAAAGGACCCACATCTTCCTTCCTAAACATAACAATTGCTTGGGTTTTAGCAGGGTTAAGGATTAATCTGTTGGTCGACACACCAGTTATTGACAGCCTCTAAATCTCTGTTTATTTCGCCTATGGATGCTGATAATGAAGTGAAATCTGACAGACTTTGTTTATAATCATTGTGGCAATGCTGCCATGCGTTCTTCTGCAGCCCAATAAATTCTCGTTGTTCTCGTCCAGCGAACGTCGTTGGGTTAAAAAATATCCTTAACATCCTCAAGAGCAGGACAGGGAAATCTGACATTTAAAAAGACACTGTTATGAAATAATAGCAATTATTTAAAAAAAAATTATTAAACGATAAAATTCCCGAATTGGGCGAATAAACCTATTTTTTTCTTCATGTAGTTGCTTAAGTGAAGTTATGACATTGTATGACATAAAACGGTATATCATATTCGTGGTACTTTTTCTTGTTCCAGTTATTGTTGAATCCGGCTCTAGATTTGAAGTGGCATATCCAAGTGGGGTTTCACATTTTCTCGAAAAGCTAGCATTCAATGTAAGTTAATTTCTGTGATGATCTGCTTCCTTTTCACTAAGGCTTCGAAGACAGACATGTGTCTTGGATGTCGCCAGTGATGGTAGCACATCGCATTTTCGTAAATTATCGTTATATTATGTTAGATTGTTATGAAATTTGACCTCTTTGTGTACAAAGATATTGTTACCTGCCAATTTTATGTCAAAAAACTCTTTCTAAATAGTATTCTGCGATTAAAAAATGATTTTGGATTTTTTTTTGCAGTTGTTATCCGTTTTTCGGCAAATATATAAATGACAATTTAATTTCATTTTTCAGCATAAATTTCTGCATACATTTTTTCATGTTTTAGTTCATCGTTAACCAACTTCTTTTGACTAAAATTCTGTTAAAAATATAAATATAACACTTTTTTGCCGTTTTTGCCATTTTTAGTGATTTTTTAGCACATTTTTTAAAATGTGATCAATTTAACGTGCTTAAAAAGTGCTGGCCAACGAAGTCATCCCTTTGTTTATCTCAATCCTAAGGAGAGTTATCGTCTGGTATGACATAGGCCTCAAAGCAAATTTTAATTAAGAAACTTCTCAAAAATTTAAATTTTAAAATTTTTTGAGTCATTGCAATACCTAGCTCAATTTTCTACAAAAATTCGCTAAATGAATATCAGCTTTGGACTTTCCTGCAACATACAGGGAATTTTTCGACCTAATTCTTGACAATTTATTTATTTTATCCGACTTATTGGGTGTAGATTCATTAGATCCATCTCAAAATTGATTTTTTAGTAACGATACTCCATCCCCTCCCCCCTCTAATAGAATTAAAATAAATGAGTATTGCATCCTAAAAACTGTACCTAGCTATTACACTTCACCTCTTCTAATCCATTTTTTACTTCATGTTACAGGGATCTTCTGAATTTCGTGATAAGGACAAGATTCTCATGACACTTGAGAAACATGGAGGTATCTGCGACTGCCTGGGTTCAAGGTAATAGTTCAATGAGCAGATGTTCTTTTGATATGTAATTTTATGTAAGATTGAGTATTAGGGTGGAATACTTTTGATGACCTATTTTGAGAAAGGTGGAATAATTTTGATGACCTCCACCCAAAATTTGGTTTAAAATGTCAAAAAATGACCCCTGAATTTTTTCAGATTTTTTGCATAACAAAAACCTACGCCGGTAGCTCGATTTTGGTTTTTGAAATACGCCTTTTTTGCCAATATCAGACTTTTGAATATAACTTTTACAAACTTCTTTGTAGAAACGGTGAAACTTCGTATAATTACGTTTTTGGGGTTGCTGAACTCGAATATGCAGTTAAAACAAGTCGACAGTAACAACTTTTGATAGTTTTGAATCTCAAAATCATGTCAAAAAATGAAAAATTTTCAAAATTTATTGTAAAATTATAAAAATTTATATTTTTACGTATTTTTGTTGAAATTTTCATTAAATTCAACAAAAACATAATACAAATTTTCATAATTTTACAATGAATTTTGAAGAAAATTGTCATTTTTTGACATGATTTTGAGATTTCAAACTATCAAAAGTTGTTGCTGTCGAAGTTTCACAATTTTACAAAGAAGTTTGTAAAAGTTATATTCAAAAGTCTGATATTTGCAAAAAAGCGTATTTCAAAAACCAAAATCGAGCTACCGGCGTAGGTTTTTATGCAAAAAAATCTGAAAAAATTCAGGGGTCTTTTTTTTTTTGACATTTTAAACCAAATTTCGGGTGGAGGTCATCAAAATTCCACCTTTCTCAGAATAAGCGGGCATCCTATTGAGTATCTATCATCAACATACTGTGTAAATCAAACATTACTATATAACCTTACAAAATTTTACTGAAGTTTACTTAGCTAAGTTTGATATTTTCAGGGACACATTCATCTATGCTTCATCTGCGGACAGGCGGGGCTATGATACTGTTGTTCAAATATTAGGAGATACAGTTTTACGACCCACCTTGGAACCTAATGAAGTGAGTTTATACATACATACTATATAACAAAGTAGTGCTTTCGATGAACTCGTGTGACATTTGAAATCATTATTTCTTCATGACGGATATCGTCGAATGAAAGACTGGTGCTGTATTAGTATGCGTCCCACATCCCTGTGGCGCCCCACAACCCAAACGGCACGTCAGTTTCTATGTTACTCGTAGTAGGCGAATATATATTCACAGAAAGAGAGAGGTACTCGTAGATAGGAAAATTTTTGGAAGGTACTTACAAGAAATCCGCATCAAAGTGCTTCGTCAAGGGTCTATCACGGTTTTAAGGTCGGTAAACTTCTTTCACATCCTTCAGGAATGCTACAAACACATCTTGAACCAGTCCGTGATGGTCTTGTTGATTTCCCGGTCAAATCAGCGGTGGTGGTTAGCAAGAGGTCAATAATGAACAAACACGATTTCAAGAATTTCGTCCAACTTCAATTTGCAATTTAATCTCCCATTGAGATCAGTGTACTGGAAAAAAACATTTCCACTTCGCACTGACCTGGTGGTACGTTTCCTCTTCTGTTGCATTTCACCACCGCACTTATGGCTGGCCCTTCTGAACCTGTACCTAAAAGCTAGTATTCGTGTAAAAAATGTAACGCACATTCTTTGGTTAGCCCGGCCGTTGCATAAAATTCGCGGAGAAGCATTTCGGTTGAGACTTTGCCGATATCACTGACGGACGAGATGGGATAAGGGATCTTAATGGAACGTTCGACTTTGTTCTTGCGATAATAAATTACAGTTGTCTATGATGAAACTCAACTTCGCGATTAAGGTATAAAACAAAGATGTTGAATACCGCTGAGCGGCGCATTGCAAGTAGTGTGGGGCGCTTTTGGAAACGAGGTGCTCTGTGGGGCGCGTACTAATACAGAAACGCGACTGTGGGGCGTGTACTAATAAAGAAATTCGACTGTGGGGCGCATACTAATACAGCAGCCGAAAGACTTAGGTACCATCCATCTTCGACTCTCAAGTGCTAGACTTCTTTACCTTGGAAATAAAAGTAGGTAAGGTACTTATCCTTTTAACCTTTTAAGTGCCATGAGGGCCGCCGGCTACCTCACGATACCCAACAATAGCTACCTCACAATTTTTCATCTGTACATCTAAGGAATATTATTTTTTTCCGACCCTCCGGTAATTATTAGCTTCATTAGGCACCTAGCAACTGGATCACGGGATGGTATACGATTTGCTGCATGTTTTAGAAGCGGTTACCATGGGTGCCAATGAGACCGCGGGCGGCCTCACTTTTTATATGAAATTTCCTCTGACAACCCACTAAAGAGCTATTGAATTTCCTAAATAAATACAGCTGAGTAAATCAGCGTAGTATTTTTTGTTGTTTACAGGTAGTGATGGGCGAAACGAATGATTTCAATAATCGAATACCGAGTATTCGAATGATTTCGATAATCGAATGATCATTCGAATGGGGAGGAAAAACTGCCATTTTGAACCGAATGCGAAACAACCAATAGGATATCTGTATTGGCATCCGAATGAACGTAGTATTCGAATGAGTATTCGAATGCGAAACAACCAATAGGATATCAGTATTGGAATCCGAATGAACGTAGTATTCGAATGAAATAGCAAGTAGGAACCGGAGCGGAGCTGAAACTTCTTGATTTGAAACAGCTACTTCTTATCTCGTATCACTAATATAGGTACCTACTGAATATCACTATCACGTTGTTTACTTTTTTGGTGTTTGATTTGTCGCACCTACCCTGGAAAGAGTGGAATGAGATAAATAAATTCGTCCGGCTCACCGGACGATTCGATAACCCCACTAGCCAGGGAGTCAGAAAGAGTGCAAATAATTTGGATTCTATCTAGGTACAGCTACCTTGAAACAAAAAATTACAAAGAATGGTTTGCAGTGTCGTTTTTCGACCAGATCACAAAGGCTCATTATTTGAAGAAATAATAAACCAAAACCCGAGCAAACACGGGAAGTAGAAAAAAAAAAAAAAAAAAAAAAAAAAAATTCATGAATAGATTGAGTTGGTAAGTAAAAAATACGATTTGATATTCGTTGCACGAATCATTTAAAAACGGAATGCAATAATAGGTACAACAACGGAATACAAAAAAGAAACTGCACGAGATTTCGGAAGACTTCAGCTCCAAGTAGCGGTTACTTCACTATTCGCATGTCACAGCTCCGTCTTTCATTGTTTTATTTCGATGTTTGAGCTTCGGGAAGGAGCCGCCAGTTCCGCTACTATACGAATGAAAAAGTATTCGAATACTCGCATCCGAATGATTTCAATACTTCGTGGTTATGCCGCTAGTTTCGCTACTATACGAATGAAAAAGTATTCGAATACTCGCATCCGAATGATTTCAATACTTCGTGGTTATGCCGCTAGTTTCGCTACTATACGAATGAAAAAGTATTCGAATACTTCATATCTCGCATCCGAATATCCGAATGATTTCAATAATCGAATGCCGCATTCGATTCTTCATTCGGATGTCCCATCACTATTTACAGGTAAACAACTTGTGTTCCGAGTTTCATTCCGCGTGCCATTCTCTCTTGCTTCCACCCTCCTTTTTTATCCTTGTTTCATTTATGATGAATAAAGAAAATGTTCAAGCAAGTACGAGTAGTGGACGGACGCGAAAACCGCGATCTACGGTGAGTAAAAATACGAGACAGGTTTTGAGTGAAAAAGAAGTGAATGAGGAGATGCAGAAGATACATGATGCTGATTCTGATGACGCACTTAGCTCGTTTTTAGAATCTGATTCGTCTGAATGGGAATGCTCAGATTCTTGCAGTTCTAGCGAAAGTGAAGAGGGTGATAACGCATATGAAAATGAGACTGATGTGATAGGTGAAATCATAGGCCCAGAAGAGGCGGAAGCACATGGCGACATTTCAGTTGAAGAATGGCTTGAAGTCGATGGTACTCACTTACAGAATATACCTGAGTACCAAGAAAACGCGTCCTTTTTTTTATCACCCGTTGTATCCAGAAAATCCTGAAAACCTTCAGCCAATTGATGTCTACAGTACATTCCTTACAACGGAGTTGCTGGATATCATTGTTGCCGAAACAGATTGTTATGCTGTGCAGTCTGCTGATAAACCACATAAGAAGAATTCGCGAATTTATGATTGGAAACCTACATCGAGGGAAGAAATATTGACGTTTTTTGGGATCGTAATGTACATGGGTTTGGCCGTTTACCCTAAACTGTCAGACTACTGGAGTAAAAAAGCGCTGTATAAGAATAATCCAGTTAGAAATTGCATGTCTCGTAACAGGTTTCAAAATATACTGAAATTCATTCATTTTTCCAACAATGAAGACGCGGGAAATGACAGGCTTCATAAAATTAGAAGGATCGCTGAAATAATGCAAAGTCAATTCCAAAACAATTGTACACCTGGACGAATTATTGCGGTGGATGAGAGTTTTATTCCATTCAAAGGGCAGTTACTTTTCAAGATGTATATCCCTCAAAAACGACACAGATACGGTGTGAAAGTTTTCAAAACATGTGATCCCTCAGGGTACACCTTCCGACTATCTATTTATAGTGGGAAATCGAGTTTCATTTCCAAAGGGCTTGGTACGCAAGTGGTTCTGAATTTGACTGAGCCCTACCTAAATAGCGGGCGAACAATTGTTGCCGATAATTTCTATACAAGTGTTCCTCTGGCTGAACAGCTATTAGAACGGCAAACTCACTTGCTGGGTACTCTTCGAAAAGACCGTAAGGGACTTCCCAAAGACTTGAAGCTGAAGAGGCTACAACGTGGGCACATTTTTGGTCGGGAAAATAGGAAGGGAGTGGTAGTAGGCAAGTGGATGTCAAAAAAAGAAGTGTACTTTATCACCACTAAACACAATCTAGATACTCAAGAGGTAGCAACAAAATCCACGAAAAAAACAGGTGTGCTCCAAGTCAAGCCAAAGGCTATAATGGACTACAATAAAGGGAAAGACAGGATCGACCTTTCAGACCAACTGGCGACCTATCACACTCCTCTGCGTCGAACAATAAAGTGGTATCATAAAGTTGCTTTTGAACTTATGCTAAACACAGCGGTGGTTAATTCGTGGATAATTTTCAAGTACTTTACGGGAAGAAGGATAGGGTTGACTGAGTTCAGGGAAGAACTTGTTATGAGGTTGATGCAGCTTCATGTGAGCCCCATTTCATCACCATCTACGGCTTCCTCAACAGCAAGACACTTCCTGGTCGAATCTATTGTACATGATAGCAGAAAACGAAAACTCAGAAAGAGGTGAACATCATGCTACCAGAAGATCGCAAAAGTTAGAGGGAGGACAGCGGCACAAACGCAGACTAAGAAAGTTACCACATACTGCGACATATGTGATGAATATATGTGCTATACATGTTTCACAGTACTTCACAAAACCAACAGAAGAATAATAACATAAATTCCCTTTTTCGATTTCCACTTCATCCGTTTGCATGTCATATTTTGAATACTGTTTTTCATTCACTTCATGTTTGTCTATCATTCAATTTATTCGTATTTCAGTATCAATAAAAAATCAGTTTTGATCAATTTTCGTTCACCTATTCATTTTCAACTCACTCTTTTACATTAGAATATGTATATAGAAACCTTTCTTTATAAAGAATTCACAATTTATTCATATTTCAAAGCTGGCTTTGAAAACCTATCGTGTTTTCTATGTTACAAAAACGTGACCCGCCGGCGACCTCATGGCACACCGAGTACTCTGTTGCCTTTAAGTGCCATGAAGGTCGCCGGTGGTCTCAGTACATAATGATATACATAATGTGTTATATTCATTCATAGAATGTAGAGATCCCAAATTTTCACATAAGGAAAGCCTACACTTGATATTTCCATTTGGCACCTGGGGAAGTCATGGCCAAAACAGCTTGGCAGTTAGAAGCTTGGCTCTGTGGGGCGCGTACTAATAAAGAAACGCGACTGTGGGGCGTGTACTAATAAAGAAATTCGACTGTGGGGCGCATACTAATACAGCAGCCGAAAGACTTAGGTACCATCCATCTTCGACTCTCAAGTGCTAGACTTCTTTACCTAGGAAATTAAAGTAGGTAAGGTACTTATCCTTTTAAGGCCCACATATCTGAACTCTACCGGACCCCTCCTTCCCATATCCTTTAGGCTCACATGAGAAATATATAATTCTTCAAACAGGACTTTGAACAATCACTCCTGGGAAGGATATAGGACATAACGGCAAACATTATGTAATATATGACAGTTTTTTCAAATGTTTGTCTCCAAACGAGCTCAGCAAAGTAAGATTCCAAATTTTGGCGCACGGTGCCCCGATGTTGCTTTTTTTCCCCATTTTGCTGCTTCCCACAATATTTTAATGTGCTGTCTTTGAGCTCCAGTATGTATGGTCCGTCAGATAATTGAAGCCGTACGATTCTAGCCTTGCCAACAGTCTGAATAAATCGTGGTTCTGCGAGCAATCTTCCGTATCACTGATTAGTGATACGGTTAGAATACTGATTAGTCTTCCTATCAAAGATGATATAACTTCAATAGATAACCCACCACCGAATACTCTGCCCACAACAACAAATCCAGGCCGTATTATCGAAGGGGGTCTTTGGTTTCGTGTGAGGCTCTAAAGGATAAGTACCTATGTAAGGTAACTATGTAAGTGCGGGTGTACTATGTGTGCGTTTTAACGCTTGATATACAAGAGTTGAACAGGATTCCTTAGAAAGTTTTGCTGAACGTTCCATTTATACTATGCTTTTCTTCCAGATTCTCGCTGCATCTCAATACATAACATTCGAGCTTGAAAACTTGATGACAAGACCCGAACAAGAGTCGATATTGGTGGATATGATTCATGCTGTGAGTGTGATATTGTTATAATTAATTATAACTCAATTAATAACTTCTATATTCGATTAATCTATTAAGCCATGGAATTATTTGGTTTGAAGATTACATTAAGAATTTGTTATGTTATTTGACTTAATCACATCAGTTCGGATCAAATGAATTTTCTGTTGCAGGCTGCATACAAAGATAATACTCTAGGTCTTCCAAAAATATGTCCTGCAGAAAATGTTGATAAAATTACAAGAGATGTCATCATCAACTATCTCCACTCACATTACACTCCTTCCCGAATGGTAGTAGCAGGGGTTGGAATAGAACATGAAAAATTGGTCGAATCAGTTCAAAAGTAATCAACTTTTATCATTTTAAGTTGCTTAGAGTAAATACCTTAAGCCAGCTTAGCACTCTAGCGAGAGCTGAAGACCAAGTTCTCAGGTTCTCTGGTGGTTTCTCGGATTCAAAAACTGCAGAAAAGGGACCACCATGTACATACAAGTTCATCGTTATCAACTGTACATTAATTACGCAACAATTTATTACTCAATTCACCTTATGCTTTTCACTCATTTCTATACATTCTTATCTATATTTTCAAATTATTTAATCATTCAAATTCGGTTCACTTTATTATGTCAAATCTATGGCAGTTTATGTTGTGGTCCAACTTATGTTATCCAAATCTTGTGTTGATTCATTGAATAAAGCGTGCGCTCTTCCAGCCTTGCCTAGCTGGCGACACACAGGGCCAACTAATCCACCTTCCCCAAACTCCTACTAGATTGAGTTTCAAACTCCCACAAGAATGTCTTCGTTACAAGAATTAAGTGAAAAGCCTATGTTCTTAAACTTTGTTCCGCTCTATTCCCCCTTATTTCGAAAATTTTAAAAATACAAATACATTTTAAACTACTTACGTAATTCTAGGAAATTTTTTTCGATGAACAAAAAACAACCATGAAAATACACAAATTTAGCAAATCTTCAAATAATACAGATCGATTTGATCTTAAATATTCAACAAGGAGTGCTAGGGTTCACACAATCTTCAGCTAGGTCAAAACCTTGATGCATGTAACGTTTTTTCTCTTATGGGTCATTTTCCCAGAAAGGGCCAATCGTTGTCCGGAGAGGATTCCGAATTCCCATTTAAGATTTGGGCTTCAAAACTAATTTCTCCATAAGCTATCGATTTTGCTCTACAAATGGCAATCGCTAAAACATGCATATATTAATTATAAAATATGGAAATTTAGGTTTAAACAGTGAAATGTCTACTAATCTGCCTTGTCCGGACCCCTATGTAGCCATCTTCGCTTGAACAGTGTGGATCACTGATCAAACGAGCGATCCATAATTGTAGGGATTCTTTAGTGCATACAACTGGAGATGAAAAAAATGGGTTTGCAGATTTTTTCAGAAGCATACAATGTGAGCAGGAGGATGAAACGTGTTTGTCCGGAGGTTTCTGTCTTTAATCTGCCTTTTTTTGTGTTTTCGTATTTTGAAGGCCTATTCTTGTCCCCCGCGGTTTTACTATTACTAAACGATGTGAAAATTATTCAGTTTCCGAAAAAAAAACGGCGGGAACTGTCGTTATCTCATTGGGGATCGTGTGGAGAGAAGTTCAGTTGCTGAAACGTGGTGTCACAATCAACACCGGTCCCTCATCTGTCTACTGTAAAACGCTAAGAAATCAATTTTTTTTTCTTTCCTTGATATCAACGAGTAGATTTTATTGAGCTGATTCCAGTGATATAGTCACATTTCTAAAGAACAACACCAGAATCTGTGAAAAGTTTAAAAACCTATGTGCCACCTAGGAGCTGCTTGTGTCTTTAATCTGCCCACAATGGTGGCAGGTAAAAGACAGCGTGGGCAGATCAAAACACTACTTTTATGTTTTGAATTATGTATAAATTTGAATTTTTCATTGCAGCAACTACGTAATTTAGCTTTAGGAAGCTAAACTATTGAAAAATTAAGCACAATTTAAATCTGGATGTATTTTTCATTTGGTTGAGTAGGTGCAATAATACCTACGGTGGTAGGAGTTAGTTGGCCTGTTTTAGCGAATTTCAAAGTATTGCAATGGCTCCAAAAATTGTAAAATCAAAATTTTCGAAAATTGTATTCACTGAAATCCATTTTGAGACATTCTGAAGCGAACCCTAGAGTTGACGTTTTTAACTTGTCAGTTCATCGTTATGATTTGTATTCTTAATTTGTAAAATACAAGTTCATTGCACATATCAATGAATATATATATATATATATATATATATATATGTATATATATATATATATATATATATATATATATATATATATAGTTTTGATGAAAAATGAAAACACTCGCGTGTAATATTATTTTGAGGAGTTACAGAAGGTTGGAAAAAGATAGGAAACACTTAAATAAACTTACAAAATTGAGAGAATATTTCGCTGTGTCAGCGTCGTCAGCTCTAGTCTGACTATAGCGTCAGCTAGAGCTAGCTCTAGAGCTAGCTCTAGAGCTGACGACGCTGACACAGCGAAATATTCTCTTTATTTTGTAAGTTTATTTAAGTGTTTCCTATCTTTTTCCAACCTTCTGTAACAACTCAAAATAATATATATATATATATATATATATATATATATATATATATATATATATATATATATATATATATATATATATATATATGAAACAAAGAGAAGAACACACAGAAATACACTACACAGACTAGTTTTAATATTTCGGCTTGGATGCCTTTTTCAAAATACAAGAGAAAAATAAATTTTTTTGAATTTTTTCTCTTGTATTTTGAAAAAGGCATCCAAGCCGAAATATTAAAACTAGTCTGTGTAGTGTATTTCTGTGTGTTCTTCTCTTTGTTTCATATATTAGCTCTCCTAGAGCCACTAATCAAGTGATTAATATATATATATATATATATATATATACTCCAGATTGAATTGGTTATGCATATTTTGTGATAGCTGCAAATTATGAGGTTCGTTGGTGAATTTCGTTTATTTGAGAGGTTTCTGGTTAGTCCTTCTTTTTCCACATTCTGGGTCATAGTGAAAATTTGGAAAACGCAGGTGGGACCTCGAAATGACTGTTCCCGAAATATCACTGGTCAATAATTATCTGTAGATATTAATATTGGTACGAAAAACACGATCTCAACTATATATACGTATAAATACGTATTGTTATCGATTGTCCATAAAATACTTCTCCAATATTCCTCCACCTTATTATATTAATTTGTTTATTTGATTTTGAACATATGTTCAAGGCATTGGATCATAAGAGAGATCCCCCTTCTTACAGAAGGTTGACATTTGCTTAGGGGAGCCTATCCCTCGTGGACTGCGCTTCTCCCCCCGCCGGCGAGCCGGTGGGACACAACCCTCACTCTCTGAAGAGGGCGGGAGGAGCGGTATGACTCACCGTTCAGGAGCCCTTTCTTGGAGCTTTCCTTGCAAGGTACAAGCCAAGGCACTGCAGGTGGAGGTGAACCTTCTAGCTGGTTCTCCCAGCTAAGGGAGCTGGTATCCAAGTTTATAGCAAAATTTACATGCCGAGACACATTACCAGGGTACAAGTCTCTAGTGATGCGATCTCTACCCCTAAGCACCCTGGGCCCCGTGTCACAAGGCTGGGGTGTGCTCAACCACTGCCACCACGAATCCTACCTCATCAGGAGGGCAGGCTGGTGACACTTTGGCATAGTGCCAGTGTGCCGGTAGCCTGGGGCTCCCCCCAACATGTGGTACTACCGGTTTTGGGATGGGAGTTTACCCATCAGTGTGATATTAGAATAGGTATCAGTGTGATATTAGAATAGGTATTTAGCATAGTGCGTGAGTGTGTGTGATAAATGTCAGCATGAGAGTACGGGGACCCTGCCGGCCCCTTGGGGGGGCAGCAAACCGGTAGGTTATTCTTTGCCTTTATGATTTATTCTATTGATTTCATTTTCTGTTAATTTCAAGGGCTGTAGGCCTTCCTGGACTATGCAACACCCTCGTAATACAGGAAACCCTACAAGACGGGAACCAGGAAGGCCATCCAAAGGAAGGGTGGGCTCGAGGAGGCCGGTTGGGGTTTTCCCCGACTCCACTGGCTAGTATGAATGTGCGTGTTTTTGGTTGTGTATGTATTTATTGTGTGAATGTGATTTAGTACTGTAGTCGAGAGTAAACCTGTGATAATTTGTGCAATTTTAGAATAGGAATCTAGTATGTAGGTAGATCGCTATAGGTAGGGGAGGATATTCAGTACTCGCCCTGCCTCAGACATTCACAACGTGAGATGGACCAGACGAAACATGACTACCGATGATGGGAAGACCCCAAGTTATAAGAAGAGGTGAGCCAGTACCTAGGTGTCATGAAATCCTGTCCCTAACATGTACTGCATCCCATTAATACCTGGCACCTCCACGTGGTCCATCCCGGGCACACTCAATGAGTGTGGCTAACGCCAGAGGGGACAGGAGGGCCTGCTGTATCATCAAGAAAGAGCGAGGAGAATCCACTACTGCCGCAACTATCAAGTCCTGCCAAGATTGTATTGGGCCAGAATGGCCCCAGAAACAATCTACCCCACTCTGATACAGCAGGATGGGAGATTACCATGTTACTGGACTCTCCGCTGTCTCCAGATGCCTGACCGGGTAGCAGGCCTGAGGGCAGAGAATTTGTATCTGCCTTCTAACCGATCTACCTCCGCCTGAGTGAAGATATTTTCCCCCAAAATCAGCCCAAACAATATGGGTGTGCGGAAGGAAGGCTCTTCAGGAGCGCTTCGGTGCCCAGAAGACATTGGATCAATAATATTTTTTCCTGAAAACTCGGACTTATAATTGCGTCTAGTTACATTTTCTGTAGAAATTAGTAAGGCAATCGCCAATACGTATATTAGTTTTATTTACTGGTATTTTATCATCAAAACTAATATTTTGTTTATGTATTTTTTCAGACATTTCGTTGATAAAATACCTATGTGGGGCTTGACTGCTCCTAAAATAAAGGTAGACGATTCTTTGGCTCAATATACTGGAGGTCTCATCAAGGTTAGCATTAAAAATTGTTTAAATTCGATTAGGTACCAAATATTGTGTATTGCTATTCCTCATTATCCCTGTGATTATGACTCTTCTTCCGAGAAAGCGTTAATCTGTGTTTTTCTATCTTGAGATTATTGGTTGAGAAATTGATTTAAAATGCTTCCTAATGTTGATAATCAGTGCACTTTCAAAATACCTAGTAAAGAATTTGAAATCGCATCATTTAGAGGTTCGAAGTTTACCGTGTCTCTCTAATACACTTTTGAAGGAGACTTGCACATTTATTTAACCTCATAAATGAAATTTTACTTCACAGGAAGAATGCAAAATCCCGCTGCACCTTGGGCCATCCAATCTCCCCGAGTTAGCTCATGTGGTTATCGGACTTGAAGGATGTAGCCACACTGATCCAGATTTCATTGCTATGTGTGTACTTGGCGTGATGATGGGTGGTGGAGGAAGTTTCAGCGCTGGTGGGCCTGGTAAAGGCATGTACACGAGGCTCTACACCAACGTGCTCAACAGGTGAAAATTACTTCACAATTTTGTCAGATACAGGGTGAGTCATGAAGGACGGACGGTTTTCAAAAAATCAGTACATCGTTAATTTTGCTTAAAAAAAATTTTATTTGTTATTAATAGGTTCTCATAGTGCTACCATTTCGTAAAATTAATGGTGGAAAACAACATCTGGCAGGTGATGGCCGTTTTCATTGATGCACTGCTGTAGTCGCTCACAAAAGTTTTCCTCCACTCTCACCAACATCGCTCTGTCAATTTGAGCAACTTCCGCTCGAATTGCAACCTTCAAATCTTCCAGTGTACGGGGTTTGTGGTCGTATACCCTTGCACAGTCCCAAAGTGACTGTACGGTGTGCGGTAGCCAGTTCAGTTGTTATCGGTCCTTACTTTCTTGAAGATGACAACGGGATACTGTTACTGTGAATGCAGAGCGCTATACACACATGATAAATAACTTTCTAAGCCCTGCACTACGCAGAAAACGGGTCCCTATCCGACGGGTGTGGTTTCAACAGGACGGGGCAACAGCCCACACAGCAAGAGCGACGATGGATGTTGTTCGCCAACTTTCCCACATCGCGTCATTTCCCGTTTTGGCGACATTCATTGGTCTCCTCGTTCCCCCCACTTGTCTATGTGTGACTTTTTCTTGTAGGGTCACCTCAAGGGCGTCAGCAGTGCATCAATGAAAACGGCCATCACCTGCCAGATGTTGTTTTCCACCATTAATTTTACGAAATGGTAGCACTATAAGAACCTATTAATAACAAATAAAAATTTTTTTTAGCAAAATTAACGATGTACTGATTTTTTGAAAACCGTCCGTCCTTCATGACTCACCCTGTATTTCTTTTGCTCTGCCACGTTTCTCTGGGTAATGGAGGTTGTGAAGCAGTCTCAGTAGTCTGTTGATTACATATATATTATTCCTCAGATTGCTATTCGGATCATACTCAACAGCATAATAGAGTAAAACAAATTGCTATTACTCTTCTTCTTCTCTATAATCTGCATGTTAAAATACATAGAGTTGGGTGTAAATCAGTACAGTTTTCCGTAACGTTTATAGAAATAACAATGTCTTGAAATCTTTTGTTTTTCATCTAAAATCCTAGGACTTTCTGAAAGTACAATCAGGAACCGAATATTTTGAGTAGTCAGTGGTGAATATTACAGGCCTTGGCCGATGTATGATTTTTGAACCAAATTTCATAAACTTTGGTCCACTAGGTTCTGATAAAAACTTCAAACGAAGTACGGTGGACAGACTGATTTCATAATTATTATTCAATTAGATATAATATTAGATATCAATATGATAGATTATTGGGAATTACGTTTTTAGGACCGTAAACCAAAAAATTTTGAGCGTGAGTCAACAATTTTTCTTCTTGGTCGATTACAAAGATTCATTATTGAAAATAATAGTCCAAAATCAGTGTATTCTCACTAGAAATTAATTTTTGGTTAGAAAAAGATTCGTTATTTTTCTTGCAGATTTGTTTAGGCTTATTTATTGTCTCTTACTCATTGTTGGTTATTCAACACTTTAGATAGATATTACCTGAACTGTGCGGTATTAGAATGAGCGAGCGGTGGTTATTTATAAATTTTAAATTTATTGTTCATGTGTTTTTCCTTACAATAACCATTCTTCCACTGAAGTTAGAAGTCCTCACCACCTTGTCATTTGTGTCAGGTACCACTGGATGTTCAGTGCCACAGCTTACAATCAAACTTATTCGGACACTGGTCTATTCTATATCCATGCCAGCGCCCCACCAAGCAACGTAAGCAACATAGTAGATGTACTCACCCACGAAATGTCCGCCATGGCAGGAGACGTTGATGAAGAAGAATTGCGGGTAAAACTTTCAAACATCCCTTTTGAAACTGTTTCAAAACTATCACATTTAAACTAAGCTTATCTCCTCCTGATCTTTGCTCAAATTGAAGAATTTAACAATTTTCAGCGAGCGAAAACTCAGCTACAGTCAATGATACTCATGAATTTGGAAGCACGCCCAGTTCTTTTCGAAGACATAGCTCGCCAAGTAATTGCTACCGGTAAAAGAAAACTACCTGCTGAGTTCATCAAGGAAATAGGTAGGTACCTAAACATAATTAAACGTTAATTTATGGCGGTAGGTACCTACCTACTTGTGTACAATTTTAATATATTTTCCGTTTGTTTATTGAGATCTAATATGTTTTTGTGTGTAATTATTTGAGTATTTTTGCTTTGCATTTGTTGTAGAAAATATAACGCCTGATGACATTAGAAGAATAGCAGTTCGTTTATTGAAGTCCCAGCCATCGGTCGCAGCTAGAGGAGACATCCGCAACTTACCCTCGATTCATGACATCCAAGCCGGATTATCAGATAAGCAACCATCAAGTCGTTCAAGAAAGTTGTCAATATTCTCATAGGGTTAATAAATTTTGTAAATATAAGTTTTTTTCAGTTAATAGTTATGATGACTACCTGAATACCCGTGGGTTTCCTCATTGAATATGTGAAGATGAACGGGAAAATCGAGTGTGGAGACGATTGTATTTATGAAATTCTCTCTTCATCCGGTTTGGGCTTCAAAGCTGCTGCTGGATCCGATGCCACTCTGTGAGGAGGGTGACTGAGAATTGGATTAATCAAGTATAAGCGGTTGACTTCCTTGATGTTTGATATCCATTCGTTTTTCCATCTTGTTAAATCCCATGAAACGCGATCAAAGTCTTTCTTTGCCACCATCAAGCTGTTGATAGCATTACCTTCAAATTCCTGAGGGTTATAGAAAATTGTTAATTTATATGTATATAATATTTATAATACAAAAAAGTAGTCTTCCGAATTCATTCAAATAAATGTAATGATCTAGTAAGACACTAGTCTCACATTGCCAAGCCTTCAAAATGCCGACTAGCTGCTGCTGCAATGACGTAATGCACTGAGATAAGTAAAAAAAAAGAACTTCAGTCCAACATTCCCCCTCCTGACCTCACTCTGTCGCATTGGCTCAAACTTTTTTCTTTGCATATCCTGGGAGGGACAAGTCGCCTGTTGTCAAATATGATATGGAAGATAGTTTTTATATAACCTAAAATGAAGCGTCGAAATACACGTTTTTTTACTTTCTTTTTTCAAATATTATTATATCGTTTTCTCATCTCACCAGATTCTTTACCCACCCACTACTGCCGGCTTTCCTCAGTTAATTTTGATGAAATATGGGACGTAGGCTACATTTGACCTGAAGAAGTACCATTTGGGGTTTTTGACCCGCTATTACCAAGTGGTGGTGGGGGGTGGGTTGTAAGGGAGGGGGGGTACATATGGAGTTGCAATCTCATAATCTCATTCAGCCTGTACATTCCAACCTTTTCCTAGTAGGACAACCAAAAATGTATTATCCCCCCCCCCCCCCCCCCCCCCCAAAAAAAAAACGACTCTCCGCGTACAAAAGATGCCAAGCCGCTGTGTTGTTAGACACGGCTTGAAGTCAGAAGACTTTTAAAAGTCCAGTCATGCAGCATGACCCCATGAGCGAATTTTTGAAGATGTTTCATGCAAATATTACCGATTTTTACAACTAGCGAACGGCATTATTTCGATTTTTGACTGATTTTTCAACTTTGAAATTTTTGAAAACTTGATACATATTCTTATAGGAAATTTTACGCTGATTCCGAATATACCACATGTTAGTATGCTGAAAAAATTATTTCGCACAACAAATCGCAAAAAACAGGCTATTTTGAAATTTTTGACTACATTTTTGAAAATTTCAACCCGAAGATGTAATCCGATCATGCTGGCCAACGAACTTAAACTTTCGTTTTGTGTCCTTAACATTTTAAAATTTGTTTGAAGTTTCTAGCACAATTCTACGGACAGTTATCGTCTGGAATGACACATACATATATACATATATACATACATAAAAAAATGCGTTAAACTTCAGAATATGATTCAGAATAGCCTGAAACGGATTTCTGCATACAATTTTTTCAAAAATTCACATTCTACAAATTTTGAGGCGAGAGCAATAGCTTAATTTTCTTCAAAAATTCGCTAAAAGAGTGAGAGAATGAATGCACTGTACTAGAAGGCAATCCTGATACTGGCTAGGGCCAAATTCGATTATATACATTTTGAGGCTCGGTATGTTTTGTACACACCTTTTTTAGGAGAATTTATTCATTGGAAAACAAATGGATTTTCACTTCAATTTCAAGTTCAGTATTATCTGGAATGTTATTCCTATATTAGTGTCAAAGTAATTTCTTCCCCACCCCCTCAATTGGTTCCAAGAATCTGTAACAAAATTATGTGACGTATCGAATTCAAGTTAAGTACTGTCCTTCCATTGAATTAAGAAACTATTCCTTTTTAAACAATTTAAATGGAAACTACCGTCTTCTGCACAAGCAAGCCACCGTCTTCTCACCTGGTCCAACTTCTCACTATCTCCATGCTCTTAAGCCCAAAACTTCCACCCTCATACAAAACCTTCCTCCCACTATTATAATGAGTGGGGGGGCCCTCTGATTTACTGAGCGAGCTATAGGACCAATTTCTTTTGTAATGACTAACAGTCTAGAAATATTTAATACCTCAACTAGCCGACGCTCAGCAGATGCTTGTTGGAAGAAGTCACAGTTAAGTGAGGTCATTGTTATGGTGTTTTTCTACTCAAGTGAGTGAGGGAATGGAAGATGCTATGTACATCAGGGAATGTGATGATTACAGTCTGGTTCGAAAAGTACCTATTCATTATTTTGTATTAAAGTCTGGGTCCTACTGACGTGCGCTAAATGTAAAGGTCCAAAAATAGAGAGTTCCTAGAGACCCGTCGGCCTCAATACGGCGTGCGGTAACGAGAAACTTTACCGCACCTTAAAGTCACATCAAGTCCTTAACGGATCTAGCTGTAACGCTAAATCCATGGAAGGAGGAAATTATCCCTAGGAGGTTATTTGAGTCCATGGAAGGAGGTTATTTTAGAAGATTAGGCTTTCCCGGATTGCGATCTGTTAATGTATCTGTACGGAAGGATGCATCAGAGTTACAGCGCCGGATTTTCAATACCGCATGACGTATTGTGTTTTACTGATCTACTAGGAACTTTCTAATATTTGATACCTTGACAAAGTTCGAACTCATGTCCTTAATCTCCTTGAGAGGAAGTCTCTTTAGAAACAGTTGAGCTGAGGCTGATTTAATCAAACCTCTCGACTGCGTGAGTTTTCCTTGAACATATCAGCTCCACCCACCGAAATCGACTGTAGAGACCCAGCTCTCAACTGGGGTCTTTAGTGAATGTTTTTCATTCAGCAAAACAGAAAATGGGAAAAATATGTGAGGTCATTGTTTCCCAAACAAACTTTGTCGTAATTCAGAATGCAGTTTAGAATGAATAAGAAGTTGAAATATCGCTAATATAAAACATATTGCGTTTGCTCTGGTTGCTTGGGTATACTTTTTGACCAGCCTGCCAAACTGCAGTATTTTTCCAGTTATTAAACTTTGCTAAATAGTACTTTTACCTGAACATGTGAATCGATCTCTTCTTTGAATTCTCTCCAGTGTGGAATGATCTGTGGACATGAAGATTCTCGATCACACTTTTGTCACCAGTTGATAGGCAAACCAAGATATTTCAGGATTCTTATACTTCCAGGCTTTGGCCTTTTTTACTTGATCATTAATGAGTATAGGTGAGATTGTATAGGTTTCACTAATTTTATGAAGTTGCAGGCAGCTTGGCTAGTGTGACATTTCCCCAAAGCTTTGGGATATGAGTTTGTAATACCTACAATTTTCTCCAGAACAACGAGTTACACCATTTAACCACAGGGAATGCAGTACCCTTACTTTCCGTACACGGCTCGTACCAGCTTTCTCTCATAAACTCACTTCTTCCTCTTCTTCAAGAGTTTCTCCTTCCATGGTTTGTGAATCATACTTAAGAGTAGACGATTTTTTTCGGTTTGAAATCGGTTCATAAGAATGAGAGGGGATACGTCTCGTTTTTTCTTGAATATTTTCCATTGTATTCAGAATTTGTTTTAGGTTTTGCATGAAATTCCAGAATTTATGTCCATCCATGAACGTGAATGAAATGTAGTCGTATTTATCGTGTTTGTGAAGGTTCCCAGTACTCAATTTTTTAAACCTCGAACAGTATGCTGAAACAGTCACAAACATTTTGCAATCTCTGTAATATTTATTTGCCTGCCTCATTACCTACAATGTAAATAAGAAAAGTTGTCAAAATCAGGATTGAAAGGGGTTTTGATTGAGCATTAGGTACGCACTCGACAGCTTAAATAAAAACAGGTTCAACATGACAATTTTGAAAGTAAGCTTTGAATTATGTAAATACTCGTACCTAAGTAGTTTTCTTATTTTGATTTATAAAAGTTTGATGCCCTGGTGACCTCACAATTGGCAAGGAGTTCCTGCAGAAGGGATATGGACATCATGGAGTAATCTGGTACTCGTAATGGGATAGACTTGTAGGTAATTTTGAAGAAAGCAGAGGCTTCTAAACGTTGGCTTCAAGGTAGATTTACCCATTTGATAAATTTATTGCAAGGAAAGATCTCCATGGAAATCTCCTCCAAGGGAAGTGCCTTGAATAATATCATCCCTTGTATCAATGATATCAGTTTTATCTTCAATATGATTCATCATTCAGGGTGCGGCAGAGTATAATTACAACTTGAGGAAGCATAATCAGCGGAGTGACTCTGTCGCTAACTTTGTCCCTATCTAACTCGAGATGCTGAAATTTGGAACATGGATTCTCTGGGTGTGGTAGAGTACAATTGAGAACCAATCTAATCAGCTGAGTGGGTTCTGTAGCTTATTTTGTTCCTATTCACCTTAAAATGCAGAACTTTTGAACGGGATCTCTCTGGGTGTGGTAGAGAATAACTGTAGATATTTCCCTGACAGTACTGGCACAATTGATTAGAAATCTATGTGATGGCACACTGTGCTTTCCGTTCTTGACATAAATGAGTGAGCACAGCTAGTATTTTATATTATACGAATTTTGAGTGAGAGGTAATGGCTTACACGGTACAGCTCTTCTTAGATGCGTCATCTCGACATCTATACTTTCCAAGTTCGTTGTCTGAGCATAGTAGCCCCAAATATAATCCAAGAATGAATTGATACCTGGATTTGAGAAGAGCTCAATGAACAAAAATTTGGCATCTTCGGCGACGTCTACCGCTTTCAGCTTGTTTTCTGTGAGCAGTTTTTTTAATTCATCCTAGAAAATTGATCCAACAGGTACCATGAGTAGATTTTCTTACTTAGGCTACACTTACATTGGATCCAGAATTCCCCCGATTCGATCCAATGACTCCCGAAAATCGGGACCAGACGACGTCCGTCAAGGGTGCCTAGATTGGATCTCAGGTGTAAGGGGCAAATGACACTAAATAATCTTCCAGGATGTCAGAAATGTACCTCAGTGTGGTTAGACTCCCTCGGGGGTACACATGGAGTTCCGTATTCGCCTCTGAAGTGATTCTACCCCAAACCATTTCAGAACCTCCCGCGTAAGGCACCCTTTCAGAAATATTGCACTGAGCGAAAAGCTGCCCTCGTCTCCTCCACCCTCTAACACGACGATCTGAAGCGAATAGTGAGAACCAGGACTCCTCGAAAAACAGTAAGAGTACTGAAAGGGTGCCTTACGGGAGTGGGTCTGAAATGGTTTGAGGTGGAATCACTTCAGAGGCGAAAACGGAACTCCATGTGTATTCCCGAGGGAGTCTGTACCACAATGTACCACACTGAGGTACATTTCTGACATCCTGGAAGATTATGTAGTGCCATTCGCCCCTTACACCGGCGATAATTTCATTTTTATGGACGATAACGCACGGTCACTCGTAGCAAACGTGGTTCCTGACCACCTCGAAGAGGTAGGAATGCGCACCCTACAATGGCCAGCTCGCAGCCCCGACCTCAATCCCATAGAACATCTATGGGACGAGCTAGAGAGGTGCATCCGAAAGCGACCGAACCCTCCTGTGAACCTCCAAGACCTCAGGGCAGCGGTCCTCGCAGAATGGGACCTCATCAGACAAGAAAGGGTTTCAAATTTGATCAACAGCATGCCGAGAAGAATACAGGCGGTGGTACAAGCAAGGGAAGGTATCACCCGATGTTAAAAAAATTTATTTTCCAAAAAAAAATTCATTTTTTAATTTTTTGTCACACGATAACTACAGAAGAATGTTTTTTTATTTGTGTCCAAACATTGAAGTTTTGTGATTTTTTCTGATTTTTTCGAACGGGCATTTTTAATTTGCCACTCAGTTTCTTGCTGTTCTCTCATAAGATACCGACTTCACTTGGCACATGCAAAAAAAAAATTAACCAATTGAAGCTAAAGTGAAAAAATAACAAAATATAGGGTACGCCGGTTTTTTGCTGTTTAGTTTAGTTTTACCCTTAAAAATATATAAAATTGAGCATAGCAATGATGGATTTTACGTTTTACGCATTCGCAGAGTGTAGTAAATAGGTGACCTACCTGCAGATTCGAAAAAAAAATTTGCAATTACGTAATTTTGTTTCAAGTACATGATGATCTCTCATTACTTAAGAAGGTACACCTACCTAATAACTAAATTTAAAATTAAACCTAAAATATCTAACTAATTTTTGCACCGAAGGTAGGGAAACTTTATGTTCAAGCTAGAAGTGGAGTACAAATTTTTCCTCCAAAAACAAAATTTTAACTTGATTTTTGCGTGACAGAGCTCGCTGATCAATTTTGGATCCGTATCTGTGGCAATTCATTGTCACTTCCAAAACTATACCTATTACCTACCTACTGAGTTTTAGCCCAATATTGATGACAATTTCAGGCATTGTACGGGTTAACCCCATACCCATACCCATATAAATTTCTCTGTCGTCTTATCAATTATGGCGCATATCCAAACGTGTTTTCACAACTGGTGAGTTTCTAATTCGTTGTCTGTTGATTTATTGATTTAAATTTCCCTTACCCTATATGTCTCATTAACTTCTTTTCTTGATGTTAGCTGCTCTTTGCAATGAGCAACCACATCTTTTAGAAGCTGCTGAAGCAATGGTTTGTTCAGTGGGTAACCGTGCCAGGGTTTCAATTTGTTATCAATCGATTCTTTGACTCCTTCGACATTCAGCTTTGCCAAATCGGCTTTATGAGTCGCTTTTAACTTCATGGCATTGTTGTATGCATCGTAGAAGTAGCGTTTCTTAATCAGTTGTATGTACGACATTGTATTTGAGAACACAGCATCAAATAAATTCAAGAATTCTGTTGAAAGAGAAAGTTTACTCCAACATGTTACAGTTCTTGTAGGGCATAGGTTATATATATAGTTATGTTAGATCTCGTACTCACCGTCAAAGAAGAATGTCCAAACAGATTCACATTGTAAATTGTAATGCTTCAAGCTAGATATGGCGGCTGACCGTTGTGAGTGATAGTGGTCCTTCGATACATTGTACTTACTGTACGCCTCCTTTAAAGAGTATGAAAAGCAAAAGATTCATTAAAATTCTACTAAATGGTACCTACCTTACTAGTCGTCTGTATTCTGGGAAATAGCAATTGGTATGAATTTTTATTGTGGAAGATGGTGGAAAATTGAAGCACTAATACTGAAATATTATTTATCAGTTATTAGAGTTTTTCCTTTCCTCGGTGTGCCCCTCGCGGCCTCGCCCGTGATCACAAACCTAGGGATAACACCAGATGGATGCTAACCTGGATGCTTAACTCCAAGGTCACAAGACCTATGTGCATGGCATCTCATAACAACCTGACACATTCATCCCACTCCCAATCATTCAATCTGGACAAGAATGCCGGGTTTGGAAGCTCTTTTCAGTGTAAATCCACTAAGGTCATTCTTCACATGTAAAGCCGCATCCACACATGCAGAGTTTGGCGAACTCCGAGCAAAAGTTTGCCAAATATCCACTAGTGTGGACGGATGTTTGCTATTTGCCAAACCGCAAATGTTCGGGATGCTCCATCCAGTGTCGGTAAATTGTCCCTTCAAAGGAGTCAAATGTTTGCCAAATAGCGAGCATCACCCGCCAAAAAGCCCCATCCACACATTCGAGTCGCTTCCCGAATAGTGATTCACACTTGTCCTGGGTTTTTCCCAGCTCTCCCGTTCTCCGTCGCCATTGTTTCGTTTTTGCCCTTCTTTGACCGTGCGTTCAGTTTTTGTTTTGTGCGGTCGAGATATCAGCCAGATGGAGTGGTTATTACTTTCCTAGAAGCCTACAAGCTGGAGGAAGTTCTGTGGAATGCATCGCATCCACAGCACAAGCTGAGGAATGTAGTCCACGATGCGTGGAAACGCTTTGAGGGAAACTGGGTGGAAATTGGTCAGTGACAGAAATGAAGATAAACTACTATGTTTGTCATTTCCCGAGACGAGCACGGTGCTTGCCAAACCCTGCATGTGTGGACACCCCTGCCTCGCTTCATGGTGAATACCGAATCGGCTGACCGCCAGTTGCTTGGGGTTCACCAAACATTCGGTATTGGCCAAACCCCGTATGTGTGGACGCACCTTAAGTTTGCGTTCCGCCTTCATTTGTTTACGTAACAGGAGCCAGTTCTGGTTAGTTCGTTAGGTTTTCAGTTATCATCGGATCAGCTGAAACATCTTACGGCCACGTTCGGTTAGGTTCCGTAGAAAGCAAAAACTCTCTATGACTGGAACTTGAACACATTTCGGCTCTGTATGTTGCGACAGCTATTTTAATAGGTACAATGTATAGGGGGGGAAAACGTTGAACCAAGAGGTGTAAATTTTTAACAATTTTTTTTTTTTTTTTTGGGATTTATGCTTGTTTTCAGCACGTATTACTTATTAAATAGCTTAGGAGATAAGTACTTATATTGTGGAGTTTGACGTCAAGTCCATATGCAGTATAAAATGAAAGACCTTTGCGAAAAAGTTTCTTCAATATTTTCCTAACTTCATCAACGATTGGTAGGTACGACTTCGCTGAAATAAAACATTTTGCTAAAATGTATTCCAGAGGAGACAGTTTATATACAATTCCTACCTTTCTCCTTCGCTTATGAAACAATGCTGAGAGGCTCATGAAGCCTCTCAAATGTCGTCTCAAAAAGTGTTTTTCCCCAAAATCAAATTTCATTTTAATCCACAAGCAGGTAGTATGTGGGCAGAAATAACTCCATTCAATTTACAAGTCAGTTCATTCAAACTCATCATTCTAACAGTTGGTATAATAAAGATCTTTTTTCTCTTCGTCTTTTCACTTGCTTTCTTAGGATAAAAAAAACCCTTATGTATTGAGTTTAAAGAGAAACCGCCCTAGATATTTCGTTTTGGAATATCTCACGTATTTTAAAAAATCACTGGGTACTTGGTAGTTAACAATAATTACTTACGTCCAGGATTGGTGTAATTTTGAAATGAGCGTCATTGATAAGAGTCTTGGTATTTTTCAAGTAGTTTTCATAGTCATCGAAATTTGCGTTGTACTGAAACAGGTCTTCAAGAGGTCCATCACTGGCTGCTGAGGCAGTAGTTACAGCGGAAACACGACTTCTTTTCTTGGCTGTACCTGATTTTCTGCGTTTCCCCGGCTTGAGAGATTCCACGCTTGTTCTACGGTTGAATGATGTTCCTCTGCTCTCATTCGCTACAAGTTGCGATGAAGAGGTGCCCACCGCCAATTTTCTCGCTTTTTGTATAACACTGAAAAGTTCTGAAATTTGAATAGATGAATGGAATTTAATTCAAACTGATTGGTAAGGAATGCAGGCATTACAGGGACGTCCCTACGTTGGACATGATTTTGATGAGAATAGCACCTAGATTGCGATTTTACTGAATGTACCCTCCACCGTCACCATTATAACCTAGCATGAATGTGCCGTAAGGAACGCCCCCTACCCCCATCATCCCACACCCAAAACTGTAAGTAATAAAGTATACAGGGTGTCCCATCTAAACGGGCCCATCGGGAAATTATTGCCTTACGGTGCGAGCTATCGAAAATTGAACTGGACCTTTTTTAAAGTATTTTAACTCAGCTTCACGATGCGAAAGTCCGATTTTTATTTTTCCATGTTTTAGGGTCTCAAATCATTGATTGAAACTTACGGCTTCCTCTTGACCCCCCTTTTTATTCCTTTTTTCGATTCTAGGTTGAATTTGGAACAGAAAATGCCTCATTGAAATTTTCTTCTTGGGGCTTCGTTTGTGAGTAATTCCACTTTTTGCGAAATTCGCCGATTCCTTTTAGACATTACTAACACTTTCTTACTATTTTAGATGTTAACCACACTTTTGAAATCAGCATTAAACTATCCATCATCACACCCCAGTGTCCATAATCAACAATCACCATCAGGGGGATGACATTACACTTGAACCGCTTACGATTTAAAAAAAAGTTTTCCAAATCGTCGTTAAAAAAAAAAAAAAAAAAAAAAAAAAAAAAAAAAAAAAAAAAAAAAAAAAAACCTCAAACTGTTTAGTACACACAGAATCACTGTTCAGAATACAGTTTAAAAAATGTACCACGAGGAGACTTCCAGTCAGTTGTGTTGTGACAAATCGAAAATGCCACCTGCTCCTTCTGCAGCCTCTGCTCCTTCTCCTGCAAACTGTATTCAAGGGTCAAGAAAACAACAGCTTCTTGATACTTATTGTTCAGTCTGCACTATGATCTTTATTATTATTAATTATTTATAGACGGCGTCTCATACGTTCTTGTAATAAATGAGTAATAGTGCTGAACAGTTTGAGTTAAAATACTATAAAAAAGGTCAAGTTCAATTTTTCGATAGCTCGCACCGTAAGGCTGTTATTTCCCGATGGGCCCGTTGAGATGGGACACCCTGTATATACCTTTAGTATAGTTCTTATTCCTATGAACTGCTTTTACAAATTAGTTGAAAAGATCACGATATTAAATCGGTATCCCCCCCTGAAATTCTATTCTATACAAAATACAGCTAGTAACTCAAATCAAAAGTTGGGTGGTTAGGGAGTGAGAGAAGGGAGGTTGAAGGCTATGATAGAAAAACAACACACAGTATGCGTGAAAGCCCATGTTAGCCCGATTCATTAATTGCGTTCCTCTGCTCTAGCTTAGTGGTGTAGGTATTTACAGCTAGTTACTTAGGTAGGTACCGACCCAGGTTTGGAAATGAAGAAGACAATCCAAAGTAGGGACATGCCAATTCAATGTTAGAAATTGCTTCGTGCCAGTTCCGGAAGTCATTCAGTCTGGTTGCTTCACAGATACTCTCTTTCAAGTTCTTGAGATTGATCATTGCTTTGTACGTTTCATTTTTTATCATTTCTTTCAACCGGTTGAAGCAAATCTCCAACCTGTCCTTAGCCTCTCGTTCTGCAGCTTTCAATAGTCTGTGACACGTTTATAAAAATATTTCTGTTACTTGACAGGGGCAAAGCACCTTTTTATTTCAGAACTACCAATTACAGTTACTTTTGATAGTGGGCCCATTTGATTAGGGCCTGGTGAACAGTTCCTTCCCCATTTAAACAGACCACCAGTTAAACACTGTTTAATCATAGAACTCTGTTTAAACGACGAATCGCTGCTTGAATGTTGTACAGTCTCTTAAAGGGTGGTCCACGGGAACCTGATGTTTTTCGAATGGGTACTACTCGGCAGGTAGGCGGAGTGGGGTCATCGGAAGGGTCCCGTTCGAACCGTGGGGATGTGCCATTTAGTGTACAACATGACTGAGTGGGGTGTGAGGCATCGCATGTTCGCGTTCGAAGCTTTCTATCAAAAATGGTGAATCAGTGGTGGCGACGCAGAGACTGTTTTGGCGTGAATTTAATATTGGCCGTCATGGAGCTGTCCCAAGCCGTAACACGAATCTGAAGTGGGTCAACTACCTTCGAACAACTGGAAATGTGATGAAAAAGAAGCCACCACGACCTACTCGCATGGCACGGACCCCTGAAAGTGTGGAGAGGGTGAGGCAGGCGTTGCTAACAAGTCCAGGCCACTCAGTGCGAAAACGAGCTCTAGCATTAAGAGTAAATCGTTCCACAGTTCGCTGTATTTTCAAACATGACCTCAGATTCCACCCATACAAATTTGCAATTGTCAAAAGGCAATTGGCAAAAGAACTCCTGTATTTATGTTAACTAATAAATGCGTATTTCCTAATGAAAAAACGTTTAATGATAGGATGATAAAATATAGATGGAAGTCGGCCTTTTTCTTAAAAGATATTAAGAGATATCCTACGCCATTAGCGTGGCCTATATTACTTAAGAAATACGATATATCCTATTAAATAATATTGCTGTATATATGTGTTAACTATTTGAATTAAATACGAAAATAAAGACAGAACTGATCGCAACTAATAGTTATTCTTGACTTCACCCTATTCCCATGAATAATAATAATGAGTAATTATAATAATGAGGAGTGACTAGGAGAACGGCGGTTCAGTGGGAGGAATAAGGAACAGTGACAAAAAGTTCCGGACTGGTTACTTGTCGGTCTCCTCCGGAGACAGTGCGTGCATCATTTGGATGCAGACGCGGTATGCATACGTAACGAGTTTAAAGGGATGAGGGAGTGTGCGGAAGAGCTCAATATTTGGCACACGGCCCGCATACTGATGAGTTGAGATGGATTGAGATGTAAACAAAGGGGTAGATGACGTGTATAGTGGGGGTGGCAGGGAGGGTGTTTATTATTATATATGATATAATAAAGGGATGGTTAGGGCTGGTAATGGGGGGTGCGGAGGTATGGGCAGATGCTCTATACATTGCCTACTATCGCAAGAGTATTATTGCAGTTCAACGAAGAGGAGCGCTGAGGATTGCATGTGCCTACAGAACAGTGTCAGAGCCAGCCATACTCGTACTTACAAGCAGCATCCCAATCCATCTATTGGCTGCAGAACGCAAACGAATCTTTGATAGAAGAGAGGAAGGAGAAAGAGCTCATTTAGCCGCTGAAGAGAGAGAATATACAATGGCAAGATGGCAGGAAATGTGGACTGTAGAGCAGAGAGGGAGATGGACAGCACGCTTGATTCCTCAGATCAAAGTATGGCTAGATAGAAAACATGGAGAAGTAAACTTTTTCCTGACTCAGTTCCTTTCTGGTCATGGGCTGTTTTACGCATATCTCTATAAAATGGGAAAAGTAGACTCCCCAATATGTCCATACTGCCAGGAAATGGACGATGATGTGCTCCATACTTTCTTTGTATGCAAGCGATGGGCTACAGAAAGAAGAAGGCTGCAGGATGCTCTGGAATTACCACCTCAAGACGCGACACCGGAGGTGGTAGTATCCAAAATGATTGAACGAGAGCAAAAATGGAATTTTGTAGCTGCCTACGTTGAAGACATCCTCCAGAAAAAGATCATCTTGGAACGGGAGAGACAGAGGAGGAGGGAGCACATGGACCGAGAGGACTGAAGAAATTTCTCAAGGGCTCGGCCTGAAGTAATGTGTTAAACAGTTCCAGGCTGAGTTCCAACGTGGGAAAAGGAAGGTGAGGTTTTAGTGGCGTTTGAATCCCACATAACCCGGAGTGTAGTCTCTCGTGGGTATCTTACGAGATCCGATTACCACCTTAGGATCTTAAAAATTTCCTCACCTGCCTACGTAAAAAAAAAAGGGGGGGGGGGGTGACCTGTAAAGCGTCACTTACTCCCCGGGCGGAGGGGGGTATGGTAGTGGAACGCGTTCCAGCCGCAATGGCCTATTGTAGCTGAGGTCACCTGATTTGACAACCTGTGACTTTTTTCTGTGGGGTTTCCTCAAATCTCGTGTCTACGAAAACAAACCGAGAACGTTAGGCGAGCTGAAGGAAGCGATTCGAGCACAAGTCCACGCGATTGACACACCCTTATTGGAGCGCATTCACCAAGAGTTCATGAATAGACTTGCAACATGTTACGAGCAAGACGGTCACATGACAGATGTTATTTTTAAGGTTTGATTTCTTAAATGGCATAGTACTGGCTGTAAGAATATGAAAAAATGAATTCGTTATGTTGAAAAACAATCGTGTACTGCTCATTTAAAAACCGTCAGGTTCCCGTGGACTGTTTAGTGAAACAGCTATTCATACAGTTGATTTTATTTGATCGGCTGTTTAAGCAAGCTGAGCATGCATACTGGCTTTCATAACCTTAACGCACGTTTGCAAAGTCGTTAATCTATTTTTGTTGGCGCCTAGTTAATAGGAATTCACAACAATTAATTAACAAGAACTGCACATTTCCGCCGGACACTGGCCTGTTAGATCTCGCTCATGGTATTGGTACCTCCACTTTGTAACATAACAAAGAATGTTTATTGTCTATATCTAGACTGTAGTAGCTATACCTAGATTATGACCAGGGTGGCCCCGAACTGGGAATTGTCAGGGAATTTCGCAAAAACCACCAAACGTCAGGGATTTTTTAAAATGAAAACTTGGTGCAATAATTTGAAGCTTTTTCTGGTATAACTCCTAAACAATCAAACTTCAATAGCGTACTTTATCATTCTAGGTACATATTATTTCATAGGTGAGTTATACGAATGACAAAAATAATTATCAAGAGTGGTGGTTAAATTGTTCAAAAGTAACAACGCTACACGCACATAAAAAAGGAATGGATATGCCATTGGCTTCCCTGGTAACTACATCACCTAATAAACCATTTGTGAGAAAAATCAACTGAGTATTGAACTAGGGAGAAAAAACCCAGCAGAGTAGTGGATTGATCCAGTAAGAGCCCAAAAACTAGTTTTTATGTATAAGCTAGGACTTTTCAGAAGGGTTAAGGAGGGGAAAACTGGCCCATTGGAATGTGGAGTCATGTGTTATAAATTCACAGAGCAATTTTCCAACGAACGATTTTGGTGGGATGGGAAATCATGAAGTAATAGTGTTTCTGGCAACAATTAGCAGTAGGTGGAAAAAAAGCGTGACATTTTTTGCTGTCGGACGAAAATTTTGAATTATCCCCAGAGCTAAGAAACCCATGTAAGGAAAAAAATTAAACTCAAATGATTAAAATTTGTACTACAACAAATAGCTTCAGATCACAAATTGAGAGACCATAAAATATTAAATAGAAAGTCTTGTAGCATGATCGTATGGGTGAATTTTCGCAAATTATCGTATTACATTTAGGTTAAATTCATCAAAATATATTTTAAATTAGATATTAAAGATTAGGCTCGGGGTCTTCACGGTAAAGTTTCTAAGCTATTTTCTTTTTGCTCAATCCTCTGGTATCGGGAGTGGAGCGCCATCCTGTAGGTTCATTTCACCCCCCTCCTCTTGTCGAAAGTGTCCATGGTTTTCAATTTTTCTTCTAGACCCCCGCAGTCTCATGGAGATGGCCCGGATGATGGTCATCTGGAGTTTTACTCGTACCCAGCCTGCAACTTGGGACCGGGGTTTTTCCCATTTATTTGCTAGAAATGAGACCAACTTCTTTACAAATGCAGGACTCCCTCACATGAGCTGATCAGGGGTGTGAACGATCCCCGTAAGGGCCGTATCACACTTGCATTTTTTCCGCATTTTTTTCGCATTTCAAACGCTGAAACGTGAAGAAGGCAAAGTGCTTTTTTTCAAGGTCAGCTGTGGATGTTGAGGAGGAATAAATGCAAAAACAGCGCATTCTGGCGGAATGCGTTTTTATTAAATCTGTCAGGTTAGGGCTCCTAGGGGTTTTTCATTGAATTGTAACCTCCCCAAGGGTTATGTTTAGCATTTTTCTTGCGTCAAGGTAAAAATTAGAACATGTTCTAATTTTCCCAAGTGAGTTTAAAAATGCTCCGCCAGGATGCGCAATGGTCGAAAAAGCTGACCTTGGAAAAAAGCTCTTCTTCTTCTTCACGTTTTGGCATTGAAAATGCCGAAAAAATGCTAGTGTGATATGGCCTTAAGTCTTTGGCTGCACCATCGTACTTCCGGTGCTTCGCTCGGGCGGCTTTGTTGGCGACTGCGGACCACTCTCGTGTGGAACAGGAATGCGCGTCGGCGTTGATAACGCGGTTGTCAAAAAAAGCCGCTCTCTCCCTATCCCACACTCCGTGTACCTTGATGTCAGCGATCAAGCCGGGTGAACCGTCTTCGGCCTCCTGCATAATCGGTTCAATCACTACTCCTCTCCAAGCTAGTTTGGCCAATCCTGCAACTTCATCCCTTATCCAGTCATGCCCTTGCTTTAATAGTCCACCCCTTTTGCAGTTGAGGGCATGATTCACCGTCATGTGTTCACCGCATCCATCGCAGGTAACTGGAAGGCCCATCAGATTTTTTCCGTATCACATTGAAAGTGCGTCCCTGAATTGAGTAGGCGATAAATCCAAATTATCCGCTGCCAAGGAATAACGGATATTTAGGTTAAATTGTTATGATATTTGAGCACTTCGAGAGCAATGAAATTGTTAAATACGAGTATAAGTAGACTACATATAAGTAGTCTGTTTTTTTCTTCTTTAAATCATACGATTTTCGTTTTAGAAGCTTTAAAGGTACATTAAAATGACGAGAAAACAAAAATTGAATTTTAAATTTTTTGTCTGGGAAATCTGAAGTTCGGTCAGGGATATTTAAAATTTCCATATGGGGGCCACCCTGATAATTATGGGAACCCTGATAATATGGGAACGATTGATGTAGTTTTTCCCATTCCTCCATTGTATGTAATTATTACTGATAGGTGTAAACTATTGACCTCTATACTTACTCTTCCTCAGTTGGGTTCGGATATACAATCCTCGATAATTTTTTATTGAATGCCTCTCGTGTAGTCGAGAGCACGTGATCAAGTTTTTTCAAGTTTTTATCTTTTTGAGATACCATACTTTTCATGGCTTTGAAGATTTTTTTATAAGCTGATTCACACTCTTCGGAACTGTAGTTTCCTCCTTCATGGAAGAGACTGTGAGAGTAAGAAAAAGAATATCTAAGGTTAATGAAAATAAAAATGTAGGTAGTTGAGAATAAAATCACGTAAACCGTCAATTATCATTGATATCCATGTACCTACCGACCAAAGTGACATATAAAACAATAGTTTTGTTAACTGCTGAGATTTTGTCTCGATTATTATGCATAGTTGGACAAAACATGAAAATGTTCTTTAATTCACTACTAATGGTTTTGTTGAATTTTAGTCAATCAGAAATACCTAGGTACCTACAACTAGAAACAGTAATCTTGTAATTATTTCTTTAGTATCGGCGACCCTACTTAGTAGTTGGTTCTCGAACTTTTTCAAAGTAAGTTGTGATGGATATAGTTAGTTCCTCCTTCTTGATGCTTGCAAATGCTGCAACTTGGGATAGTTCCTCGGTTTTCCTGCTTTCAGGATATCTTCTGGGTGTAGCAGGTTATGTCAAAGTTAGCCTCTCATGGCTGCTGGTAGTGCCGAAGGAGTAGGTAGGAGTCGGTCACCCCTCCACCTATCTACCCCGAAATATACTCGTCAGTCGACAATGAAATCTCCGCGTGTTCACTGGCAGTGCGCCGAACTATTTTCTATTTACCCTGCACCTGATATTAATTAATAATTTAATAGGTTAATCGCCTCTATCCTTTGAAGGGTTCACTACTCAATTTCCACACCTCCTTGTCATAAAGTATATACAGATTGTCCGTGACATACTGTGAAAGAAAAACAGGTAGAACTGTGTGGAAAATGGAGCAGAATGACGCCAACCGCACTGTTTTTTTTTGACATAAAACACTACATTTTTCCCATTTAAATAAAATGTTCTCAACTTTTGACCACATTTTCGGAATCAGCGCTAAATTGTCTTTGAGAACAAACGATTTTGTTCTTTCACACTAGGTATGTCACGGACTCCCTGTATATTTAACGTCAGGTTTCTGACTTTTTCTTTTCTCTATCTAGACATCTACTCTACTTTTAGCTCTAACTTTGTGTCTCCTATATGTTAAACTAGAGATGATCTGAAATACCTAGTTTGCGACAAATCTCATCACCTTACTACAGTCATGGGTTTCATTCGTCGTAATTACTCACAGTGAAATTTAATTCTTACCGAAGAGAGAACAGAAACGTCGTGCAGTAGTCCCTCAGCCAATTGAAAACTCGTTCCATTTCATATTTATGTCTCCTAATGGTATGCTGGCGAACTAACTCATGTTTTTTCAGCAAGGATTCGTCCTGAAATGCAGAGTAAAATTACTCTCAGATTGATATTTCTTACAAATTAACATTTTATCAACCCTGTCAATATGAACTAACTTGAGAGATTTTTCCTGAAGTGTTGTTTCTGTCATAAAAAAGACCACCCAACTTGGGCAATATGCTCACACACAAGGCGCACTTATCGCCAAATGAGCCATCCCATGGACTACAAAAATGCAATCATCCCCGATGCCAGATGTGTGACATATTACATACAGGAGTGGAAATCTCTTATCCTAATACCCCACCAGCATGCAAAGTAGAGGGAACGGCACACTGTCATGCAGAATGTGCGTTTATGAATTGCTTTGCAAGCAGTGTGACGCATTCTACATTGGAGAAGCTACCAAGTTGAACGAGATAATCAACAATCATCGCTCTACGACTGATAGACGGGGGAACCAGCCAGTTGGCCGTCATGCAGCTGTACATCAACTATGTTTTAATGACTGCTATGGAGTTCGAGTACTCAAGAGGCTGCGGGAGGAGAATCCACTGCTTCTTCACTATGCGGAGCAAGCTCGGATTTGGGTTCTAGGTGCTCTCAAGCCGCCTGGCCTGAATTCTATTGGCTGATTCCCTCGAGGAAAAACAACTTTTTTTTTAGTTTGGAAAAATTCTTTGACCTGAAAAGTGTTTTTACCAAAATTATTGTTGACTCAAAATTGAACTCCTACACACCGAACACCGACAACATAAAAACTCCTTCATTAATCTTAATAACGCAAATTGACGAAACGTTGATAATTTCTATATCTGTGTTTATATTTGTACTTATTATTCGATAAATTTATTAATTGCTATGCAATTCTTAGGCCGACCCCCAACAATTTTCTTTTGTAACGCCCGGGACCGCGAAGCGCGAGGTCGTGGGTTCGAATCCCAGCCAGGCTTGAAATTTTTTTTTTATCATGAGACGAAGGTTGTGGGTTCGAATCCCAGCCAGGCTTGAAAATTTTTTTATTTTTTTTTATCATGAGACGAAGGTCGTGGGTTCGAATCCCAGCCAGGCTTAAACATTTTTTTATTTTTTTTATCGTGAGACGAAGGTTGTGGGTTCGAATCCCAGCCAGGCTTGACAATTTTTTTTATTTTTTATCATGAGACGAAGGTCGTGGGTTCGAATCCCAGCCAGGCTTGAAAATTTTAACATGGAATCATGTTTTAGCGACAGATTCCCACCGAAAAGTGAGACTATAAAGTGAGATGAAAGTAGCGCCAATAATTGTGATGATTTCCGCTTACAACCGAGTCGTTGCTAGGGATATGATACTTCGTCGTTTTTCATCCCACAAAATTCGTTGACCATTCGTTCGAAAGCTCTCGATTTATCCAACCATACTATATTAACTACTGCGAAGTGCGAGGCCAACAAGCTGAGTTATGAGCATGGTTATATGAATAATTGTTTACACACAGGTGATCATTCTCAATTATTGATATTGTGAACATGATTGCAACCGCTTGTTAATTTCTGATGATTTCAATGAGCTGGTGTTTCGATTATGTGATTCATAGCAGGTGATCCGAATATTGCGAGAACGGTTTGATTTGTGAAGCGGTGGTTAAATCATTTTAATAGGTAATTTCTATACTTTACACTATAGGAAGCTGTAATTTCGTATGTAGCCTCTTTCTATAATAAAGTGAAAGTTTACTCGCGAGTTTCTATTAGGAGATCATCATCTCACAAGAGATCAATCGTGGTGATCATTTCTATAATAAAGTGAATGTTTACTCGCGAGTTTCTATTAGGAGATCATCATCTCACAAGAGCTCAATCGTCGTGATCATTTCTATAATAAAGTGAGAGCGAGGAGCTAAAACATGATTCCATGTTTTTTACAATCTAGCAGTCAGGCTCAAAGTAATAACATCCGGGGGGGTCCAGGGGCCCCCCTGGCGGGGTCAAGGGGCGGAGCCCCTTGCGAGGCCCGAAGGGCCGAGTTTTTACAAAATACAATAAGAATTGCATAGCAAATTATCCTCGTTTTCTACACAGTAGAAAAGAGAAAAGATCCGGCGAGGCGCGAAGCCAGATAAGATATATTATATATATATACTGGAGCCTTATCTGGTCGGGAGGACCAATGCCATCAGCCGCAGCCTAAAATAGCCCAAGTCCTGTAAAAGTATAAAATCTCACTAAGTTCAAAGGTAATAACGGCTCAATTGCGGCTTTAATAACTACTCATCTCATTTTATAATATTTAACATTATGAAAACAACGCCTCACTCTGCAAAAAATCGAGATAAGGCCCAGTCAAAAACTCTGTTTTACTCAGTCAAAACCTAATAAAGTTTCAAGATTAGACATAATTATTTTATAGATTATTTGATACTGATGTAATAATTACACCTTGATTAGTGTTAGGGAATTTTAAATTTACCACAAAATGAAGGGCAGTTAGAGCAATGTAACCTTGCAAAACTTTGAAGCGTTCTCCTGGAAAGTTGTAATTTTGTGGGATGAGGCGTTCTTCCTTTTTACGAATATCTTTGGTAGGTACCTGTATATACCAAATGTTATTGGCATATGTATTAAGCAATATCATTGCTACCGTGTTTTTACTCACAGCTATGTTCTTCAACTTTTTCTCTACTGTGTCCTCCAATCTATTGGTTTTGGTTTCGTCCAAATACACTATAACATCCATATCGCTTGCACTCAGCTCTGTTTTGATTGTCTTCAGGTCTGCTTTAGCTTTCTTCTGCTGATTTTCAATAACCTTTGAAAAACAATTTTTATATGGTTACTGCTCTACAGTAATAGATACCTTGACGGTACTTTAAGAATTGTGTTACAGTTTTAGAAGGTAAATATTTCAACTCCAAAATAATGTTTTGCAAGTTTTCATGGGCCACAGATCTTCATAAATTCACTCCAGAAATATTCTACCGATTCCAATAACCATATCTATGGATTTCTAATTTCAGCAGGTGAGGGTGAGAAGGGTCTTCAACCCCTCAAGATATAGTTCACCCCCATATAAATATAAATGTGGCCCTAAATGTAGGCATGCTGTGTTGTTATTGGGGATCAAAATATGGAATATCAATATAAAATGAATATATTTGTGTGAGAACAGCATAAACTTCGGCAGAATTTGAATACATATGTACCCTCTTCCCAGAGCTCCGCCTTCTGAAACAAATGGCTACTGAGGCAACCCAATAAACCTCTTCGAATGTGAAATTTTTCTCTGCATGCTACGTATCTGCTTGGGGTTATATCCGCCATATTAGGCTGAATTTGAAGTCGAACAATAAGGAAGTTTAACTTTGGACTCAGCAGTTCCTCAGTGAAAAGAGTTTTGGTCAACGAAGTTCATTGTCACAAAGTGTTATGGTTCAGAAAGTGAAGATGTGAAATCTCTACATCAGGAAAATGTTATGTTCTATGTCAGGTTTGAGTAGGATTGTGTATTAAATTTTGGGTGTTACCAACTCCCAGAGATAACCAAAATTTGTTTATCTCTGTTCCTATGTTGGAGGAGCATTGGTGATAGTTTCCAATTTCATGAACACCATCAAATCCAAAATGTTTTACATGTGTTAAAAAGATGGTAACCTATTTTTAATGAAATTAAAGAACGTTATTATTATTAATAAAAATAAAAAATTTGGTCAAATTCCGGAAAATTGCTTATTCCACGTTTTTAGGGTGCTGAACGTGGAAAAAATGTTTGGAAAATTCCTCAGCTCTAATTTAGGCCATTTTTTCTAATTTAGGTATTTTTTCTAATTTCAGACTGAAGGTAAGGTACACATTTGGACTAAAATTGTAACGAAAATACAATGGGCTAGTCTACTATCGTAAAATTCGACATAAATAACATTTAAGAAGTGTGACAGAAGAATCCAATATCTTCTTCCAAAAAAATGGAAGTCGTGTTTAGGAGACCTTAGGCAATTATGCCTTATGGTCTCCCCCCAGACAAGCTGTGAAGATTCTCCTGAGAGGAGACTGTACACACAGTCAATGTCCTTGACAATTGCCAAGTACCCGTTTTGACCTACCGGTCGAGGCATGCGTTCTACCTCGCATTACCAACTAAGCAGGTCGGTACCCGAGTTTATAGAAACCTACATTACTTCAAATGCCGAAATCCGCGGAAGGAGACTCTCCTGCGTGAGTCAACTGCCACGCACCTCTACCCCACATCTGCAGTATAGACTGCACGTTAGGGGTGATGAAACCACTGCCCCGTGAATCCAACCTCAACTTGGATTCAGCACCACCACCAGCAGGCAGGTGGTGCTTCAACAAAGTCTATGCACCAGTAGCCTGGGGCTCCCCCCGCCCGTGGTACCATTTAACACATTCAACGCGAGTCTGAAATGGGTGAACACACCCCACACGGAAGCAGAATTCGCGGAGAAGACACGCTTATCACTTTTATCAGTGCCTTGACTCATTGAAGGTCAATATTATGAATAGGAAAACAGGAAAACTGAATTTAAATGCAGAAAAAATGGGTCCCAGGATTGAAGGTCAGTATCAGAAAACGGCGACCTCTGGTGGGTAGGTAGGTTCTTACTGCGTAAATCGTGCTGCCGAACGGCCTTCTAAACCTTTCCTATCCAATACACGAGGCTTTCGAAAGAGGCACTATCGTACATAGGCTCTGTGTCATATGACACTGCCCCTGTAAAAGAAGAGGCAGCCTGTGTCTTATGACACATCACGCGTTGAACGTGTTAATGGAGACAACGCCATACAGCACTTCTCCATTAAGGCCAGAATAGTCGCTAGCCCGACACAGAGAAGTGTATCTGCGCATACCGCTTTATCCTCACCTGAGGGATCCCACAGCTCAAACATTATGTGTGTGAGGACGGTAGACGGTACCAGATTCGCTACCAGTTTGGATTCCATAAGGATTCCTATGGCTGTGACTGGAAACAAGCCCGCACAATGTGCTACCACTATCTTACAAAGGGGATTCAAAAAGGGAGTGCCCTCAGTGAATGTCATGTGGTGCCCCGAGATGTTGTTGGGTGCTGGCATCCTGACTCTCCACGTATTCCACACCACTTCTGAGAGTACTCCCAGCCAGAGAACAGGTGGCGAGAAATGAGAAGTGTGACAGCTCCGGGTACCTACCTCAACAGCGCAATACAGCTATCAGGGATGCCCTCCCTTGGATGTCCGAGTTAGCAATCTCCCCAACAGCCACTTGAAATAATGGGGAACAGCACGCTCGAGACCACAAGGGTTCTCAACTAAGTTGACTTAGGGTTCTGCCAGTGGTAAGTTATGGATTCCATGTTTCATTATCATGTGCACCCCAGTTGGGAGGTGTCTCGGACTTAGGTCGCCCCCAGAGGTGTAATGCTGCCTAAATCCGCGCTACATAGAGAGAGGGGAGCGTAACAGTACCATAAAAGATACGACTCAAACTAATAGCGTATGTGCTATGTTTGGAGAAGATTGATTATCCGGTTCTCGGATCTATCGCCAAACGCAGCATTCCAAGAACTCGAAATTACGCGTTCAACCCGGCGCGAGTGCGACGGATAGACACTCATCCTCTTGAGTCTGACGGGAACTGTCACAGAGGGAGATTTCTTGGTTTCAAAGGTCTCACTGTTTGTGTTCACTTGTGGTGCGAGATTGTTGTTGTTTTTCTCTAAACGGACGACAGAGTTGAACTCCATTTCGTTTTATTTTATATTTTTCTGAAGAAGATTCATTTTATTGTTATGTTCAAGGAAAATAACCGACAGTCGAAGAGGTTTGATTAATTTATTGGCCTCATAGCTCAACCCGTTCGAGTGTAGCAACTAAACGGAAATTTCCCTTTATTAGAGTCCGAACTCCGTCCAAGGTACCTATCAGATATTTTTGGGCCATAACAAAGGCGCAGTCGGTAGGACCCGAGGGATTCCGATTCCGAGTGTTGTAAGAGTGCAATACAGATCACGGATTTCTCAATTATTTTACCAGTGAAACTTGTAGTTGGTATATGCGAACCCTGTTCCCAACTCTGAAGTTTAGATCTATGCTGTTGACTCTCCAACACAGCACACTACATTATGTTTACTGAAGTGATATTTTGAAGTCATTTTTCAATTTAATATCTTTTAATTTTTGTCTTTCATAAAAAGAAAATTTCAGTCAATTTCAAGTTTCTCAGTCTTTATTTTTTTCAGAATTACATATTTTCATCTTTATTTTTGTTATTTGGATTTATTCAGACCCCTAACTACCGGTAGAAGTGGTAATAAACATGAATAAGAGGGAGTTATAGCCTTGTTCAATTTTGCACAGAATTGGCGGGTTAAGTTGAACAACTTTGAATTTGAATACATGTATCAAAAAATATTTATAACAAAGTGGCCTTTCAGGATCCGATTCCTTAGAAGTGTAAAATGCGTATTTATTTTTTTGAAATTTCAAATTGCAACACGTAAAAGTTATTCATTGAAAACCTCCAAAAGCGTTCAACCCCACCCACTTCTACGGTAGGTACCTAACTAATTTCCATACAACTACGCTCATAAACTAATTAATACCACAAATAAGGTCAAATGTAAATGTAATTAAACTGATCAGAATAGAAATAATACTTTGCCACTCACATGAAACAAATGCTTTAAGGCCACATCATGGGCTTTCAATTCGGAAGCTCTAATTTCAAGCACGTTTTTTCGGATTCTTTGTTTCCTTTTTGTAATCCTTTCTAATTGTAGCATCAACCAATATTCACTTTCTCCTTTATAAACATTCATGAACTTTACGACAAACGATTTCAAGAATTTAGGAAGTTCAGCTTCCTGTAAGGTCAAGGTTTCTTTCAACCTATAAAATAATTTAAACATCGTCATCCGCTCTCACTATCTTGGTAATCTAAATAATTGTATTTGAGGATGACCCGCTAATTTTACATAATTTAATTTTGACATTTTATGTCTTTACTATGGCACATAACTCAAAAAGTGTGGCGCTACGATGTGACGAAGAAAGCGTTATGAAAAAATTCTAATGATTTTCACGTACAACCGATTCGTTGCTACGTAACTTTAACTTCGCCAGTTATCATCGTACCAAAAATCGTTCACCACTCGTTGGATAGCTCTCTATTAACCTAACCATATTAAGGCCGTATCACACTTGCATTTTTTCCGCATTTTAAACGCTGAAACGTGAAGAAGGCAAAGTGCGTTTTTTCAAGGTCAGCAGTGAATTTTGAAGAGGAATAACTGCAAAAACAGCGCATTCTGGCGGAATGCAATTTTATTAAGCCTGTCAGGTTAGGGCTTGAAATATTGAAGTAACGTTTGACGTGCCTAGTGTTTTCAAACAGTGTCTTGACAACTCTTGTTCTTCCAAAGTTATTATACTATGAAGACGCACAATAATAATAAAAAAAAACTGTTCCCGCTAGGGACGTGGTCAAGAACGAAAAATGATTATTCGATTTTAAATTGTATTTATATAAGAGGTATGTAATTTGAACTCAACAGAGAAGCAAGAGTGCACGGCAGTGTTGCCAGGTTCCGGAGGGAGCCCGGGGACCTTTAGATGGGAAAAAGGGGGAAAAACGGGGGACTTTCTCAAACAAAAAGGTGAACTTTCTGGGGTCCTTTTCACTGCTAGAAACACTGTTTAACCTTATCTCAGTTCATAATTGAATCGTTTATTTCAGAAACCACCTAAGTGCGCTTTTTTCAACTTTTGGAAAACTAAAAAAGTCTGTTTTGCAGCTTAAGCTTAAGTATAGGTTGTAGGGGGTAGGGGGCTTAGGGTAGGTAGGGGCTTATAGTATCCTTCAAATATTTTTTTTACCAAATCAAGAACATGCAATTGGAATTATCTATTTTGTTAATTTTTTCTTTTTCTTCAAGTTTTTGAGTTATAAATTTTTGAAAATTTTGCACTTAGGTGGTTTTTGCAATACATGAATAAATCCAAAGTGATTTTTTAAAAATTATTATTGAAATTAAGTCAAACGATTAATTTTTATCTGTTTTGGTCTCAAAAGTAAGTAAGAGACACACTTAAGTATAAACAAGAGTGGTTTTTACTAGGCATTAAACGGAAAATACTCGTACGAGTAGACTAAACGCTTCAGTGCGCTTGGGCTACAGCGACGGCGCTTGGGTTCTTTCTGAAATAAACGGATTCTTTTCAAGGCTGTCAAATAGCATTGGTGATATGGAACATTGGTTATTTCTGCACTAAACGATGTATTCACCTCTGAAAAGAACAGTACCACCAAAACAACATTTTTTTAATTTTTGTCGCTTAGGCGGTTTCTGAAATAAACGATTTAATTATTTTTGCTGTCTTGAGTCATAAGGATTTGATAAAATTATCAGATCAGACAGTTATATCTTGATAACTGATAATGGGGAACTATTGTTGTTGTTGGTGACCGGTAACTATACTGAGTGACTAGAAATGGTTGGTGACACTAATCTAGCAAATTTTACTTCATGCTTTCATTTTTCGGGGTAAAGGGGGACCTTTCAATGAAAAGGGGGAAATATTGAGGTACCCCGGAGGCCTTCAGGGATCGGGGTAACGGCAGACTGAAAAGGGGAAAATTCCCCCTTTTGGGGTACCATTGGCAACACTGCTTCTACAGTTCATTCACCTGATTCGGCATTTGTTTAGTGCAGTCTCTTTAGTGACCGGAGGGGTGCTGTTACCTACTCATGCGAACGTCATGTGAGGTGAGGCATTGGCGCGCGACCAAAGAAAAACGTAATAAAAATAGATGTTTGGCATTGAAATAAGAATAATAAGAAAAGAAGATCGGCACTAAGAAAATAAGATAACTTCGGCAAGGAACTAGGAACAATATTTTTGGCACAGGAGAACTGTAACTGGAATGAAAACGGGAAGGTACAACGCAGTTTCCCAGTGAAACGTTATCTCCCCAAGGGTTATGTTTTGGATTTTTCTTGCGTCAAGGTAAAAATTAGAACGTGTTCTAATTTTCCCAAGTGAGTTTAAAAATGCTCTGCCAAGATGCGCAATGGTCGAAAAAACTGACCTTGGAAAAAAACACTTCTTCTTCTTCACGTTTTGGCATTAAAAACGCAGAAAAAATGCGGAAAAAATGCTAGTGTGATACGGCCTTTATATTAACCACTGCGGAGTGTGTGGCCGACAAGCTGCGGTATGAGCATAATTGTTTAAATAATTGTTTACAAACAGGTGATCATTCTCAATAATTTATATTGTGAATACGATTACGCAAAGACATAAAATGTCCCTCGTGGTTGCGTACTTGTACGAAAGCTGAACCCACCATTTGTGTTTTTCATTGACCATTGAGTCGAGGGCTGCTGTCATATCAACATTAAATTCAAATTCTTCAATAGAGCTAGGTTTTAATAATGATTAATCTGTGTTCTGATGTCATTGATGGGCATGACGTCCTGTCAACTCACTCATTGTAACAAACCACTGAAAACCTACAATTCGGCTGCTGCCAATTTTCTTTTGGATTTGGATTCTAAACGCGAAGAATGTTGAAATTGTTGTAGTAGAGCATGTGCGTATTACAGGGGAAATGTATTTATGTTGATCATCCAATACTACGAGTGTGATTATCTTATTACCTCCAGTTTTGAAAACAATGCGATTACACCAAAGTAGGTAGGGTATTACCTACATATTTCTGTATTACATATCTCTTCTATGCAGATCACGGGTCTGTAGATTAGATTAGTACCTATGTACCAACTATGCCCCGCCAAGGTCGCTTCCTCAACTGTTTGGAAGATCGTCTGCACATAGGCCGCGACGTCGTCTTCCAATCCATCAGGCCCCTCAACAGCCCGCCTCGCCAGTTCCTGTAGGTAGGCACTCTCATAACCTCCCTGCTCCTGGAGCCTCAATACTTCAAGGAGGATTGCTAAACGGCAGGCTGCTGCCCCACGCCTTTAGGAGATGCAGGAGGGGCCCCTGGCTATTCGCCAGGATCGCATCCTGGACAAGCTGCTTGTAGTGGGGCCTCAGGCGAACAGATTGAATAGCAGAAAGTGTGCACATGGGGAAATACTGCAAATAAACGTTTATATGACGTACCCCATTACGCACCGCTTCTGCCTCTTCTGCTGCCATTTGCCGTAAATCCTCGGAAGCATACCTGGGCCTCTCTCGCTCTATGTCAATTGCAGCGTTGGCCTCCACGGGATGCTTCTGCCAGATGTGGGCACTGAGGCCTCGCTTGGAGGTAAAGGCTCTATCACAATGGGCACACACTGGTGGGCATTTACCGGGGTCGTGGAAGAGGATGAGGGATAGGAAGACGAGGATGAAGAAGAGGGAGTGGATGGCCAACACCCCTGCCTGGGGTGCCCCCGAGCACCTCCCGTAGAACCCTGCGTGCTAATGGGCCGGCGGGGATTACGAGGCTCACCATTTTGGACACACACACACACACACACACACACACACACGCGCACACACACACACACACACACACACACACACACACACACACACATATATTGAATCAATATTATAATCCATTTGATATCATGCTAAGGGGAGATAGCATATTCCTGTAATTTTTTAGCACCTATGCTATTAGTGTTGTGAATAACGTTCATGTAACAATGAGTAAAGAGACTCAACTCGGCAGGCATTTGTCTTTGTACCTTTATAACCCTTATAATTGAAAATTTGATCTGCGAAACAATTCATCAAATCTTTTAAATATCCTATCTGCGTGAAGCTTTTAAAAATTCCTCTGAGCGTGCTAAAAATTACGACTAAAATTCATAATTAGAGTCTAACCCTTGAATCCACGTTTGAGCGGAGAATACGCAATATTTCATTCTTATGAACTCTAAATCCGATATTTCTTTTGACTCGTCCAGATTTTGCTCAACACAAAATACGTCTGGGCCTAAATTTGGGTAGGAGTTATTGAGCATCAAAAGCTGCAAACTGAAAATATCATTTGCAGCGAAAATTGCTGTAATGAATTGTTTAATTATATTATCTTCTTCATCTCTCACGGAGACATACCTGAAATAGGGGAAGGTTAATATAGTTTATTGTTCTCAAAATAGTTTAACATCTGGGAGAAAAACAAGGTGACAGTTCATAGACGATATGCTCAAGGTATAAAGCAGAGCTTCCTATCTGAGGAAAACTGCAGTGAGGCCTAAGCTTAACCCACTAGCTCGCTTGTTTGATAGTGAGTAGATCATTATGAATATTACGTAATAAACACATTACAGGTCAAGATTTGGAATATAGGTGTCTCTGGCATTTAAGAGATCTGTGGCTATGAAGATGCGTCATAAGACATACACAATAACGTTTTCAACTATGGTTTCAAGTATGTAACTACCTAGTTTTGGAACGGATTTCAAACTGGCTGTTTTGGTTTATTATTAAATATTTCTCCTAGGATCACCCAGATGAAAAGCTGTGGGACAACTGATGTACTGAGGGTAGTAAGTACTAAAACATGAGCCATTGTGTAATAATTTGTAGCTTTTCAAATTAACAATTTTCATTTTCGCAGCATGAATAGGTATCTCTGGTTGAGCTATCTACCTATACCTTCGTAAAAAGAAGATTAATTTACCATCAACGTATTTCCAACTAGGAATTGATAGCATTTAATCTGCACTTGGCCCAGTAGGTACCAACGTATCATCTATCTGCGAAGCCCAAATATTCGTAGAAGGGTAGCAATTACATAAGATAATCTGTAAATAAGATTTACAACATACGCCAATTCTGCATTCTCCAACTCAATTAAAATGCGATCATATATATGTTCCATGTTTTTAACACTGTTGCTTTCGCGGAGCTGATCAAGTAAAGAATTCATGCGTTGTTCAGCACCCTATAATCATAAACATTAACACGACGCTATCATTATAATCTTCTCCAATAGGATATTAATTACGTGAACTTGAATTTTCGAGGAATACAAACCAATGTTTTTGCGAGCTTTGTAGTTCTTAGTTTTCCAATAGCAAGAGCAGCAGTATTTTCTGCACAGTGCAACCTTTTTACAAATTGATTCCAAGCGTAAGCTGATTGTTTGCTATAATTTTTAAATTCATCATTTTGTTCTTTCAGGATGGTTACAATTTCCATCCATAACTCCTAAAAATGCATTCCAAATAATGAATACAATGAATAAATATATTTTGGGAAAGAGATGAATAACATTTTGTACTGTTATAGGTATACCTCCATCCGTGTTCTGTCAGGTTCTTCTATAAAATATTCCTTCTGTTTTTCAAGGTGGTTTTGCAAGTACAGTAACGCTTCTTTCAGATAAAGTTTCACATGTTGCTGGCACATGCCTTCAAGTAATAATCAAACCAGTAACTTGATTTTGATTGCTAAGTGATAGATTACTATAGTCAATTACAAAATTAGAAACGTTCGAAAAAGAAAGATTTATCCGGAGAGATGTGATAATTTACAAAATTCAGCTAACTCTCGGAGATGAGAATGGAATTCGCACAGTCAGAAAAATCTGAACACGCTATCTTGAAAGGTGTATTAAACAACATTACACCAAATTTCTCACTTAATGGGAGAAACAAGATCATGTCTCACCTAATACCTATCTTATTTTTCCGATTACCATAAGGAGAGATTGAGTATGAAATGAGGAAAGATCCAGTAGGTAGTCGGATACTACTTGCTGGGCTTCCCATTTTCAAAGAAATCAGAAGGACGTAACAAGACCTTCCAAAACCTGCAATCAGGCTGATATCGGCGGAGCTGTCATTTCAAATTTCTTATATTGTCCAGAAGAGGTCGCCTACCAAATTTCAACATCCTAGGGCGAAAAGGAGAGAACAGAAATTAATTAGTAGATCAGGATGGAATCCGTCATTTCATTTGACTCTTCTTCTCCCAGAGAGGCTCCCTGTTAAATTTCCTAGGGTGAACAGGAGAGGATTTAGGTCACTCCACTGATAAGAATGGAGCCCGTCATTCCACTAGAATAGGGCTGCCATCTGTCCCGATTTTCGAGGTGCCCCGGGCGTCCCGTTTCGATTTTTGAAATGTCCCGATTAACTTTTTTACCGTCCTGACCTTGTCCCGATTTTTGAAGAAATCGAATCTTCGAAAAATTTCGTAAGGTAATTTCCTCAGAAAAGAATAGCTGGATACATTTATACCATCCCTTCACACTACGCTTTCGTTTAAAGGATTTTTTCACTGATCAGCACTCAATGGACCTCTCTTCTCGCAGAAACTATTAAGGCCGTAACCACCATCAAGACTAATTTCGACTTCACGTGCTCGGAATTTTTCAACTACATACATCAAAGAACACTAGGAAGTCCTTCGCTTAGCCGGAGGAAAAGATAGATACGCGCAATAACATTCAGATTTTAAAATAAGTTTCTCCGGAAAAGCAGTTTCTTTACATGAATAGTTTGTGTATCAAATACGAGTACATGAAAAAACGTTGTTCTTATATTTACTCCTTTGATTGTTCATATTATATCGTAATTTCATTACCAGTTTCAAAAATATTGTATTTTGGTAAAGTGTTCTAAGTGGTAAAGTGGTAAGGTCATCTCGTCCCGAGTTTCGTCCAGATTTTTTTTTAGGCTGTCCCGATAAGTCCCGATTTCTAGCTCACACTGTCCCGATTTTCCTGGGACAGAAATGGCAGCCCTACACTAGAATCTTGATGTCCCAGAGAGGCTCCCTACCGAATTTCAACAGCCTGGGATGAAGAGGAGTGAGCTGACTCAGCTGATCAAATAGAGTCCAGAGATAGTCCTGAAGATAATTTCAGTCATCTCTTAATGTTCAATAGAAGTTCCCTATCAAATTTCACACTCCTAGGGTGACAAGGAGAGAATTTAACCCTCTCAGCTGACAAGGGTGGGTCGCAGTAACCATACCATAAATAACTTAATTAGTTGAGCACCTCGTCGAATACCTGGCAGATAATACCTAGTCCGAGGGAAGAGAAATGCGCCTCTTAAACCCGTTGACGATATCTCTCCATAATTTAAAAGATTATGTACATCCCAAATTTATTACATGTTTAGTGGAAAAGGGAGTAAGGGGAGGGGGAATTTGACAGCGTGATATTTAGAAGTAAATAAATTGAGTTTTCCAACGAGTGGTGAACGATTTTCTTGGGATGAAAACTCATGTTACACTTCCTGGCTACGGAGCGGTTATGAAGATCTGTGGTGTTTGTACTTTCTGTGAAAAAACGTGACGCAAATTTTGGTTGACCCCCTCGTGAAGGCCATGTCCATGCCAAAAGATTGAAAAAAATTGAAAGCTTTTGCTTTGGCATTGAGGTTTGAATTTCTTTCCATTTTTTTCCAGCTGTATCTGAAAGAATGAAATAAAACATAAAAAACGAATTTCGATAAAAAAATAGAAAATTTTGATTTAAAATTTTTTGGAGCCATTAATAGCTTCATTTTTTTACGAAAATTTGAAAAAAAATCAGCCTCCCTCAACATAAGATTGATTTGGCCAACTGATCATCGTGTTATTTTCAATTTAATAATGATCACCCAAGATTAAACCAAAGGAATTGTCAATATAACATGATTCCTCAAATAAAATACCAAAGGCTTTAGAGGAATACCAAAAGGGTTTACACGAACCAAAGTTTAGGGACACTCATTAATTTTTTGTTTTGACAATACATTTGTAATTACTTTACCAATGAATTCGTGTCATTTTTTACAGGCATACGTAGGTATTTATTATATTCTGTTAACAGGCCTAGATTGATTTCTGTGGTAGCGCGTCATTCAGCAAATTACCTATAAATCAAAACTATCAACGTACGTAAATAATTGAGGTGCAGATTCATGGCAGTTACACTGGAAAATTCAGGTTCTTCTTTGTCCAGCCCAACTAAAATTTGATCCATTATTTTGAACGTCTCCTGATGTGTGTCCGTTTCCTGAACAACCGGTTCATGAATTTCAATGGGTTCTTCGTATTCACTGAAATTTACAGAATAAGGTTCGTAACTAATATTAATAAGAATAATACGATTTTCCAAGACGAATATCGAAGCATAACGAAAAATGCAATAATTAGTCCGAATTTTCTTATCGAGGTAGGAGTTATAGCTCACAAGTCGTAGATCAGTGGATTTTGAATCTCGACTTTATCTTAGTCCAGGAGCTCAGGACCTGATATACATACGACTAATTTTACTATTTGTACAACATTTGCAAAACTGATGTTACTCACAACTTGAGATAATAAATTGTAAACTGCCATCTCAGAACAGCATAAATACGAAATGGTTTCACAAAATAAGGCTAAAGTAGAACATTTTAAACTTTCCCCCAAATAATTCTTCAATCTTGCGTTCTAAAGAAATTCTCATAGGCAGAAAAGTAACAGAGCCTAAAAAAATATAAATAAAATAAAACGTTTTGACCCCAAAACTATAAATTAGGTTTGTCCGGGAAAATCACCTGAAATAAGAAAGTTACAAACAATTAAAAAATTGGTCCAATTTTGGGCAAGTACTCTCATCTCCACCCATCTGGACTTTCGCTCTTCAAAATCACCTAGTGACCTCAATATTGGTCCGAATAAAGTCAGCCAGATCTCATTTGACTCAGGGTTAAAGGCACTTTCCAAAGTTTGTATCCAGCAAATTATTGTTTAGAACCTTCAACACCGACTTATAGCATAAAACGCCGTTTCTGCAAGTTTCATTTTGTAAAGTGGCAACAACGTATATTGAGTGACGCTGTAAGTCGACATTGGCATGGACAGATGTCGAGTTGCGGACTTTGTGGAAGTAACTAGGTGTTACAAATGCCAGGGATTTGGACACAACGCAAATTCAAACAAATGTCATGAGCTTGAAGAGGCCTGTGCGAGGTGTGCAGGCAGTCATGGCACACAAGAGTGCCCCTTCAAAGGGATCCAGCCACCAGAGCCAAGGAAGTGCATAAACTGCAAGAGAGCTAACCTCCAACATGACCATCCTGTGGATAGCGAGCGGTGCCCAGTATATAAACGAGCTTTAAAGAGATTTATTGATAGGGTGAACCCAAAACTGTAAGATATGGCTTCCGAATCTCAAAACTCAGAATTTGAAGTGGATCTCATCGATCTTTCGACACGGACCTAAATCCATCTTCAACAACATATGACAGTCTTAGTGATTATGTAAGTAAATTTAATTTAGCAGAAAATATGTTCATATTTCATATGAACATACGTAGCCTAAGTAGAAATTTAGATGAAGTATTGTGCTGGCTTGGATCTACGGGAATAAAACCAGACTTTCTGATCTTTACTGAAACTTTTAGTAGGTACCTCTTTCGACACACACTCCCTAGAAATACGATAAAACTAATTTATTACAGTATACTACAATCTGTACTTCAATATGGCATAATTGCTTGGGGTGGGACATTCTCAACCCATATAAATAAATTACATGTATGCCAGAAAATCATTGTAAAAATTATGCTGTCCTTACCAATGAGGACTCCATCTGACAATGTATTTAATATCGCTAAGCTATTTACTATAAGGCAATTATATGTTAAAAATTTACTTCTGCAATTCCATAAGGATCCACAAATAATAGGTTCACAACGTAACCCAATGTATATAACAAGGTACGTAGCCGCAGGAAATGTAATTGCACCTAGACCGAGACTAACATTGTCAACACACAATCCAAAATTCATTATTTACATTATCCACAGAGCGCTAGAGGGCCATATGAAAAATGCTCAAAGATTCACAAGACAAAACTACAAGAAACATATTTTAACCTGGCTTGTAGAAAAGGGGGAAGCGGGATGTGAAACTGTTTTAAGCAGTATTTATGTACAGTGATTACGAGTATTTCAGAAAATATCTTCTCTTAAAATTATAACAACATTATACGCTTAACATTATATTTTTAAGTACCGTTTGTATCAAAGAGTAGACCTTCCCCAACAACGGGCCAAGCCTATCGTTGGGAAAGAAATCGAAAGTGAGTAGCTTTAGTTGTTCAATTTGTACCATATTTTTAAAATGCATTTGTATATTAAAAAAAAAAGTCGATTTGAAAGAAACTGAGCTGTAATTTGCTCGATACTGACCTTGGAAATGTTACGCTCCAGGAAAATAACTTTCACAGTCGAAAAGATTTGATCACCTCATAGCTCATATCGCGAGTTCGAACTCCTGTCGGGGTATCAAATATTTTTGGGCCGTTACAGTGGCGCAGTCATAATAGGGCCCGAAATCGTACGAAACAATAATTAATTAAATCCTTCTCGAGCCAAAAGACTGTAAACATCACATTTCCTGTCGCTAGCACCTTTCACTTCCTCACTCACTTGAGTCAAAACACACCATGACAATGACCTCGCTCGACTGCTGACTTGTTCCAGGGAGTTTCTGCTGACCCAGCGGCCAGCAGTTTCACTTTGTCATTAGTCCAACCCCAAACCAGCCGAGACGGCTGGTATTTGACTCGGGAGAAATGTTACCCTTCAGGAAAATAACTCTCACAGTCAAAGAGGTTTGATCAGCCTCAACCTGGCCTTGGTTGTTTGGTTGGGCCTCATAGCTCAGATTTTTGGACTGTTGCAACTACGGGAAACTTCCCGCAGTTGTAACGACGCGAGTTCAAACTACTGGCGAGGTATCAACTATTTTTGGGCAGTTACAGATAGTATTTAATCCTGAGCCAAATAAGCTGCGGCAGACTTCAATCGGCAAATGTCTAGGATGGAGGAGACTACTTTCCGAAAATCAGCCAGTTTTTTCACTTATTTGTATTTCTTTTATTTGAGGAGATAATGTATAGTTTTTGAGGGTCAAAACGTTTTATTTTGTGTACGTTCTACAACTTTGGTGTTGATCATTTCTTTAAGACTGATGGTTTAAGAATTATAGAATAAAAAATTGTTAGCCATTTTGAGATGGTGGTTTACAATTATTTAGCTCAAGTTGTGAAATGAATCAGATTAGTAGGTGTTATAAATCATTAGTAGGTAAAATCATACTGGGCTCCAGACCAACAGTTCTCAATGAATGGTACCTTCTAGTTCAAGCAGAAGGATCTTACTTCATTGCGATTTCTTGGTGGCTGTACGATATCAACCATCCCTGAAGAAGCGTATCAAACAAAAGCTTGAGATGACGTTCTGTGTCTGTGTACATTTTCTCGTTGACGATCATCAAATGATTCAGTTTCTGAAAAATAAAAACGTAGAAGTAGTGGAAATGGTATATCCCTTCCCACAGTAGCAAATTGCACGGCCTTTGTCGCAATACAAGTAGGAACCTACGGACTTTTAGAGAGAATAAGTAACCGAAACAAGATGGTCCAATGAATGAGGGGGAGGGAGTGTAGTATAACCTAGAGCCTCGCATTCAATTGGAGGAATTTTATGAGTTTCAGGTTATCTCAGGATTGCCTCATGAACAGGAGGACTCATGGTCATCTATTACCTTACCAATCTCTTCTAAATTACAGTACAATCTCGTACATCAATCCCAAAGTCTACCGTATCTTCACCATACGCATATCTTTCAAAAACATTTACATGTTCATCAAATGAATTTACTCAAAAATAACGAAACTTGGTACGTTTTTGAATTAATTGACGAAACAAAATTACCCCAATGAATCTTCATAAGAAAAACGAAAAAAAGTTACATGTAAAATTCATCTTCTCTTGATTTCTCAGGCTTGGGGTTTCCTGATAGTTCGAGCTTGGATTGTAAATCGGTGAATGTGAACTACGTAAACGTCATCATTTTTTGCATATATCACTGGTCAGAATAAAGTTCAAATGTCTCCATCAATGGGCTTCATTCACTTTTTTTTTAATCTGCTTCATAAAATTTTTCATTTGGCCCTAGTTTTTTAGATTATTTACACATATTTTATACTACAGAATTTATAATTAGACATACCTATCTAATGTATGTATATACATTCACTCACTCATTTCCCGATTTCATCTTTATAAGATTAAGTTTGCAAAAAAAAAAAAAAAAAAAGAAAACCTCGCATTGTGCATTTGAATGAAGGAGGGCACATAAATTCAATTATTGATGTTCAATACAAATTTATGACAGGAGTTGCATTTCTTTTTCACCCTAAATGGTAGGTACCATGGACAAAAAGGACCTTTAGGTGAATTCATACAAAAATGATAAATAGATTTATCTCTATTATTTATAAGAATGAAACTCCGTCTGTTTGTCTGTCCATGCTATGCACGGCCAAACGGCTGAGTGGGCCGGATCTACGAGTGGGGGGATCTTCTTGGGATTTTCCAAAAGTGGGAGCGAGCGAATTTAAAATTGTTTAATCCCACCCGAACCATGGGCCGTAGGGCGGGAGGGGGGTCGAAGTTCCGGTTAATGTGCGCTTTTTGGACTTCCCCGCTTCCCCTACCCCTCTAAACGGCCGTTGACAATTCCGGAAAAATACGGGTTTCGTAGGTTTTCCTACGAGGAAGACGACGGCGCGATCGGATCGCGAAAAAAGTATCGGGAAATGCGTCAAAAAAATGCGAGAGTACGGACCCGTTTTCTCGAAAATTCCGCCGAAAAACTTGGTTTTTTCCGATTAAAATATACCCCATAAAGGTACGTTTTTCGGAACGGTTTTCGCGAGCGAAATACAGCTTTGGGTCCGCCGAATCTGAATCCGAAATCGGATATCGAAAAAAGTGACGGGCAGTCGGTCAAATTGCGAGGGGAAGCGAGACTAAGCTATTAAAATGAGAAATTATATGTGCTGTGGACGCGAGAAGGCTCTAGGAAGACAGACGTGTTTGGGGTTCGATAACTCAGGTACAGGTTTCGGTGTTTGGGTGTTGCGAGCAGGTACACACAGGTACCTTGCGAGCGAAGCGAGAGCCATTTCAACAGAATAAATATTCGGATTTTTTCCTACAAATATACAGCAATACCTTGCGAGCGAATGCTTACGGTAATGAGATTGTTACCATACACTGTACAAGTATCAAAACGGCCCTATGTTTACGGTAATTTACTGTAGGCAACCCTCGTTAACCCCATAACTTGGCTATGTCATACTTCTCATGACATTCCGGTTTATCTTTGACATAAGAAAATCGTATCTGATGATTTTGCCAGTGATTGAAAGATGCTCTTGCCAATGATAGGATAAATTTATGGTCCGATTCAAACTATTTCAAGTTTTAAGAGGGAACATGATTTTACGCTAACAGGACTTTCTTTTCCATTTGTGTAGGAGCCTAATACCAACAAGTAGTTTTTGTGGGAGTGGTACTTACCAACAGCACGCTTCCTCTCCACAGTGCTCTGCTCATGACGTAGTAGATATCCCAGAGTAGAAATTTCAATAAATTAGGCAGGTATACATCCAGCAACAAAATAATGTGGATATCTTCTTTTATTATATTAATAAAGTGAAGTGTCTGCATGTGGGTACCTCCATAACTTTTGAATGGATTGACCGATTTGCTCGATTCTTTTTTTAATATGACCAGTCACTTCCGGCGCAAAATGTAGGCCGCATCAAAATTGCGCAACCCCTGCTCAGTAAGGGGTGGGGATAGAAAACTGGAAAATCCGTGTGTGGGCTCAAACTTAAGTCCACGACTAGGGGGTTTCAATTCCAGCTACCATAAATAAGAACATCCCCTACACACGTTAAACCTACCCTTAGGAATCTACCGTTTGCGAGCGAAGAGAGCAACATCCCCTACATGTTTCAATTGTAATACACCTGAATGGGGGATATAAGACCATCGCATGTACACAGCCACCGCATGTACAGCTTACCCCCAACTGGACGTGAAGGCGAGCGAAGTGAGCTGTAGCGACTAGTTTATCTATAACATAGGGAAGGTAAACCGTATAAGATAGTTGTCCAACCGCATTTAGTCAAATAACTTTAATTGTGAGGGCCCGTAGTAAACATTGTGCACAGAGGTGACTAAGGACGTAGTTTAAGCAATCTATACAAATAATATTCAGCACAACTCTCTAATCCGTATAGTAATAGGTATCAAGAGGGTTTTGTTGTACCAAGTTTTGACATCATACATTTACATTACATCAGTTACTGAGAGTGTTCGTTCTTGACTTACCACCACTTGGTCATGAAGAAACCCATCGATCAGAGCAGGGGTGAACTTTTTGGAGTCCTTAAATGCTGATTCGGCTCTCTTCAATTCTACGACGACATTTTCTCTCAAAGTTGAGAGCAGAGACCGCACATCGCAGCTCCATTCATCGATGTTTGTGTCCCAATTGTTTCTCCAGTAGGGGATAATGTCATCGTAACACTAAGTCATATTCGGAGGTTCAAAAAAAGGTTTGTTGCATGTTTGTTTAGGTACCAAGGTAATATATTTACAACTGTACGTCACAAGATTAATATCTATTTGGTATTATATATACCATACAAAGCAGAAATCTATTCATTCAACATAGCGTTCAATATAGGATCTTTCTTCTAAACGTTGGAAGACAAACTCACTTTGCTTTGTTCTACTTTGACCTTTATGTCGCGAAGGAATTCAAGCATTCTGGATGTTAGCAGTTCGATTTCTTTCGAACTGCATTTATTTAATTCGTAAATCTTCCTATTAACATCATCTTTTATGGATGTCGCTATGTTCTCACGGTGACTCAGAAGTTCATCGGTCAATTTAGATAGGGACTCATCCTCTGCACGAAAATCAAATGCGAAATAATAGGTAAGTACCAATACTGCAATAAAAACACTTTTTGAAATCAGATTTTTATCACAACCTTAATACCCAATGCCAGCGTAGAAATGATTTGTACCTATAGACATTATGAATATTTTTTATTTCAATGTACTACTCTGTCCGGAAAGTTCGTATAAATATTTCTGTAGGGGGCTGAAGGCTAGAAGAGGGAGGAGCAGCTGACCGGTTTCTTCTCTCTAGAAAACCCACAGAGTGTTCAGTGTGAGCCCCGTAGCTCTCGGAGAACGTTCGATTCTTGATCGAATTTTTGAACTGTCAGAAGGAAGGTGAAATGATGTAAAGACCTGTAGGAAGCTGAGGAGGGTGGCGACTTTTACAGGGTGCGGCTAACTTCCTTTTTTTAAAACTTAATAAAACGCATTGTATGAATCAGAAAATTTTTATTCGTTTTTTATAATATAGGCACATACATAAAGTTTTGTTTTACCCAGTTTTGAAGATCGTAGGTCACGGCCCCCATTTCCATACACTGAGTAAACCGATTTCTGGCGTTTGTCATGACTCCAGCCAATAAGGCGTTATGTTGGCAATTTCTTCCTGGACGTTGTTCTTCAAATCTTGTAGGGTCCTTGGACGGTTCACATAAACACGAGATTTCAAAAAACCCCATAGAAAAAAGTCACAAGGGGCCAAATCGGGAGAGCGGGCCCCTCCCCTAATTGAGATAAGGCGCTCTGGGAAGTGTTCCCTCAAAACAGCCATCGATGCTCTTGAAGTGTGTGCCGTTGCACTGTCTTGTTGGAACCAAATGTCCCCTAAGTCCAACTTTTTCTATGGGGTTTTTTGAAATCTCGTGTTTATGTGAACCGTCCAAGGACCCTACAAGATTTGAAGAACAACATCCAGGAAGAAATTGCCAACATAACGCCTGCTATACTGGCTGGAGTCATGACAAACGCCAGAAATCGGTTTACTCAGTGTATGGAGAATGGGGGACGTCACCTACCTGATTTGATCTTCAAAACTGGGTAAAACAAAACTTTATGTATGTGCCTATATTATAAAAAACGAATAAAAATTTTCTGATTCATACAATGCGTTTTATTAAGTTTTAAAAAAAGGAAGTTATGCTGCCGCACCCTGTAGATCCGCATCATCCCTGGAGATGCGCCTTGGTTCTTCGAATCTCCAGGGAAGACGCGGTTCAAAAAGTCACCACCCTCCTCAGCTTCCTACCGGTCTTTACAGCATGCCACCTTCCTTCCGACAGCACGTGAAGAGTGGGTTAGGTTAAAAATTCGACCAAGACTCGAACATTCTCCGAGAGCTGCTGAGCTCACACTGAACATTCTGTGGGTTGTCTAGAGAGGAGGAACCGGTCACCTGTTCCTCCCTCTAGCCCTCAGCCCCCTACAGAAAATATCCATACGAACTTTCTGGACAGAGTTACTTTGTGATGTTCGGCACCGTATCTTTTTATTTTGAAACCAATCGAGTATAAGACTTTGTCTTTTTGTTCTATCATGATAAGATTTGCTCTGGACATTCTAAAGACATTGCTCATTTCATAAATATTTATAAAATGCTCCAACACAAAGCGATCCGACATCATTGAAATTATTAAAGTATAAATCAAATTCGAAGCGAAATATACCGATCAAACCAACGCGTATCTACTAAAAATTTCGAAGCGGGCTAGAGAAAATGACACATATGTAGTGGAGCGGCCTGCACAGCCCCAGAGAAATTCGGAATTGTTTCACTCTTTCCTCCATTGCCTGCACACGCCGTTCTATGGCCTCAAGGCCACGGCGGTGAAGGAAATCCTCAAGGCCAAGACAGTACAGACCAAACCTTGAGGACCAGGACGAGTGTGGACACCTTTACATAACCAGAATGGCAAAGTAGTCAAGCCATGAGTCTACAAGCTCTACATGCTTGAGTAGGTAGTTCGTAATTGGTTCTACTTGCTCAAAAAAGTCCTTTGAAGTGCATGCAAGGTCATCTTTCCATATTCTTTTGTTTGATTTCCAACTGCAGTGGATTGCCATTGCTGGGATTGTAGTTCCTTGCAATTATTATGCGAAATAGGTTTCCACGCAGAACGCATACCGAACGAACAAAACCAATCTAGATAAGAAGACCTCCTTAATTACTTAGCAGTTAATTCTGAAGGAACAGAGACAAACAACATTGGTTGCAAAGCAATGAGTCAAGGTAATTATTGCATACAGGTGGTCATAAATATAGGGAAGAAATTGAAGACTAGATTACTATTAGGTACCAATAAAATAAATAGGAAACACAAAATAATAATAACTTATTTATTGATAAAAACACTGAACATATTGATCAAAATGGCTATCCTTGACTATAAAACGGAAATTCCGAAACTAGTCTGCAAAACGATCAGAACTTGTAATCAATCGCAAAACATTGTGAATTAAAACCCTTGTGCTCTGCACATTCCGATAAAGTCTTTAAAGTAGCTGTGCCTAATATTATTCTCACAACAACGATTATTTACTATAATAAGAAAATCAGGAACTAAGAAAGAAAAAATTTTAGCATCTTCATAATATCATGTTAGAAATGAATGGAATTGAAATGCATAAAGAGGGGAAGAAACCAATTATAAGTCATTCCCTGAATGAAAGTTTTGACATAGATTAAGGCAAAATGATGCCTTCAAAACTCTTGGAGCCTATTTATGAGTGATGAGTTATCAGCAGAATAGCTGTATAAAAAACATTAACAAAAGAGAGAATGTATCCATATTTTGACTGGATTGATATTTCATTATACACGTTATCTAATATCATTACAATATTGAATGAGTGAGATATCAATTTCTATCCTACTTCAGTAGGATATCGACTGCTTTATTAGGCACCAGCCTTTCAATTGTGGTTTTTTTAACTTGTCAACTAACAATATCATTGTAATTATGACTAATATTTTGATTTTCCGAGTGATAGTTATGTGTTGAACTGATTCACGCCTACTCTGACAATCAATTAAGCTCTGGACTCTGGAAGCGACCACAGAAAAAAAGCAAATTATTACACAATGGTTTATTATTTCTGTGTTAGGTAGCCCTTCTACGCAGATCATTGGTCTATAATTATTAAACCCCGTATGTAATATATGATCAGAACATGGCGCATGGTGCCTCTGAGAAGGGTTCACACTTTTACAGTTCCAAGACCCCGCAATTTTACACTTCACAGTAAAGATGTTTGAAAAAACGGGAAAATGATGCTTGAAGTAATTTACGTTAGCGCATGCGCAGAATGGAGTATTGATTTGAGAAAAATGAGATTGGTAGAGTACAATCTAGAGCCTAACCCACAAATTCCCAGAAAATGTAATAAAAATCTGATGAAAACTAGACCTTGTTCCTCGGAGTACACTTTCGCGCATGCGTATGAGCCAATAATGATGCAATCATGTTAAAATTAACACGGACTAATTAAACCATAGTCCCCTAACTATGCACCGAATTTGAGTGGGATTGGACGGCTAGGGCGTACAAAAATTATGCTTGCAGGAATTTACGTTCGCGCAAAATGGAGTAATGATTTGAGAAGTATGGAATTAATAGTGAACCATTAACAGCCTAACGCGCACATTCTCTGAAAATTTCATCAAAATCAGATAAAAACTATTGAAATTAGGCTCATTTAAAAAGGAATATATATTCGCGCATGGGCAATAGCAACTAATGATTGGATTATGTTGAAATTGCCAGGGAATGCTCAAATTAACCTTTTCCACCTATCCCCCAAATTTGAGCGAGACCGGACAACAGGGGTGTGAGAAAATGATGGAATTCACGTTTGTGCATGCGCAAGTGAAGTATTGATTTGGGAACAATGAAACCCATAGGAAAGCATCTTCACCTAACCCGCGCTTACCATGACAATTTCATAAGAACCGGTTGAATATTGTGGAAATAAAGCTTGTTACAAGGATTTGCGGACAGGCACACACAGAGATAGAGAGAGAAAGTCACAGAACGAAAGTTGTTCAGAATAGTGTGAAACGTAAAATACGAGTGGAAATTTTACCGCAGTAAAAAAACAACAGCCTTTGATTTTAGTGGAGACCACAACTTTTAAATCTCTCGAAAGTTAAAATAATGCTTCAGCTACCTATAGGTAGACTTGAAGCAATTTAAGAGATGAAATTTAGCATCTAGGTACCAATACTTCACTAGTATGTACACTGCAATGGACAATATTTAATAAACTCGATTTCTCAACGGTATAATAAAATCCATTGGAACTATATCACCTGATAATTCCAATATTGGCATTATATCAGCTGATATTTACAAGGCAATTTTTATGTATGCCAGTACCACTATCTAGCGATCTTTGATGGAATTTAAAGCTTGATCGTCTAATCAATAGATCCGCTAGCAGCGCGTGATTTCTCTATCTCCTTGCACTTAGAAATTCGAAGGTGTTTTTCTATGTTCAAGCCCTTAGGGAAAGCGAACTATTCAACATACAGCATTGCGGGTGGTTTAAATCGATTCTTTGGGATTAAATTTATCATTGACAATGCAAAAAATTATTACTGTTACTTAGAAAGGGTTCGAGATCTCGATTTTTTGAATGTTTAGCCCTTTAATACAACCCTTTAATATTGATGAAAATTGATGCCAGCTTCTAGGACCATCTAGACCCCAAATGTGATTTTAAACACAAGTTTCATATAGTTTAGTCTAGTATTTTCGGAAAAAAGCCACGGACGGACGGATATTTTTAATTCGATTTTTGGATTCTACGCATCTTGAAACGTAAACCAAAAAATTTTCAGGGGGTGTTAAATTTTTTTCTTGGTCGATTACAAAGGTTCATTATAGAAAATAATAAACCAAAAAGTTTTGATCTGATCATGAGCCTTTTGATTCACTCCCATAATGGAACACTTGATATATCAACACTAAAACGTCTCCTAACACTCCATTTTCTTTTCAAGTGTGTTCTCAAACACTAATGACACATAGACACAAGAAAACACATACACAGAGCTAACTATTGAAGAACGTTTCGTATCTTCAAAAAACTGTGTGAGTTGAAAACATTCAGGTAAACAAATCTTAATCAATTCATGTGATACTGAAAGGCGGTATAGGCCATGTACACAGGAAGCACGCGAGAGCGCTGTGCCTTGACAATGTGACATTTCTGGGGTAGCTATGGGTGGGTCTCAAGGCTCAGGGGGTGGGGTGGGTTTGGGGGGGGCTCTGAGTACCCCCAAAACCCCGATTTTTTATTTTGTGAAACACTTCTTCTATGCTTTGCAAACAATTTTACTGGGTTTTTTATGGATGACACCCATCCACAACACAAGCTATAAAAATAAATAAGTAGAGGAAAAATAATATATATTGTGCTGTTTGTAGTGAAACGCTTTTTGTTTAATTAGTCATGGTTGAAAAATAAAGTTACAGCCAACCTATCTTGAATGATATACCTAGTTGGGATACCAAAGTAAGTAAAGTACTTAACTGATTGATTATTTGTAAGTTTGTAACTGATTGATTATTTGTTATTGATCTTCCTCTAACATTGTTACACGTTATTTTCGTTGGAATAGCCAGCGTTCTTCTTTGGAATAAGTTTCTGCAACATCCTCGGGAGTGATTTCGTTTAGTTTTTCAATTTTGACTTAAGTTCCAGTTCTCAAAGACGACTAATATGATTTCCGAGCAAAAATTGTACCCAATATTTTCTATCGCTAATGGTTAAATGATGGAAGATCGCGGAATCTTGCTAATATGGAAATTTCAAGGATTTTACATAGAATGAATGAAAATCAACAGGAATTTGTGTAATGAGAAGAATTTGTTAAACTCCCAATCACTAGGTATATAGTAATACCCGACTAAATACTCAAGTATGAAGAAACAAAAGGAAGGAAGAAAGGAAGACCCTATTGCCTAGTTTGTGATTATAAAAATATTATTGCAGATGATTATAAATTGTGGGAATTTGTAGGAATTTAGATTTGTTGTTGACATACTTTTCTTATTAATACTAATTACGATTTCATCCAAAAAGGAAAGAAGCAAAATAAAAGTGTGTTTATTTACAACGCTTAAGTAGGTATCTACATCGAGTTCATCTGTTTCATTGTTGCTTGTTTCTCGATTTACACACAGTTGTTTAGCATTAAAATTAAATTCATGCTAGCGTGGATGATTAGAATTTCGGAAGACCTAAGAGGAATCAGAAACTTCGACCAACTAAACTCAGGATCACATGCATCGTACAACAAATGATAAACCCTCTGCTTCACCCAGCTGTCATTTGCGAACACAGCGATCAGTGTGTGCATGGCCTATGCAACCAATTGTACAGCGGAAATATTCATATTTCACCTTGAATAGCTTAAAAGTAGATTATTACCTACTCTTGGCATTCCAGAACTTTGTTACGTAGTTTAAAATTTTCACTGTATTAATTAATGTACAAAATGTGGGGCTATATTTATACAGGAAGAAAGAAAAATATAAGTAAGTATGTAGAACACATTTTTGAACAAAATTCACTATTCCAAGAAAAACAACCTGAATACTATATGCTTTACCAGAAAAGATTCTCTTAAGTACCCAGTTTTGTTGATATTTTAGAGAGCAATTGTTTACCTTTCTACTTCAAATTTAACTTTGAGTGTAGTGCACTCCATTCCCTTGATCACAACATATTTTTCTTTTCATTTGTGTAACTATAACGTGGAAAGTTGAGAGAAAACAAAATTATTCGAAAAAAATTAATCAAAATGGAAGATGACAAATCCCTAGAGATGCTCAATCTTTTAAGACTAATGGACAAGTAGGTTCTGATACGCTACTTAAAATATTAATTTACAAGACAGGAGGACAAGAGTAACAAAATCATTATCCCTAAATCACAATTTGGCTGACTAGATCAATTTAATACTCACAGGTATGCAAACAGAAGACATTTTCGTATGATCTAAGAAATATCATTATATAAATAATAATAATAAAAACAATACTATACGTACATCATGCATAAACAAAGGTATCTCAATACTTGATAACTACAAAAACGTACATATAAGAAAGTGAGTTAATATCAGTGAGTTAATCAGAATGCCCTATCCCTTCCCCATGTCGAAGTTGGAGAATCAAAGCATGTTACATGTAAAGCATGGAACATATTGTTTTAGCAGTTTCCTAAAAAGTGGAAATTCGAATAGAAATAGTAATTTTTAAGTGATCTAAAATTGAAGGAATTTGATCACGAATACGATTTCTAATTCTAAATGACTTATGTTTAACAGCATTTTATCACCTGATAATGTCAAAAGTATTCTTATGGTTAAATAGGTAAAATTCGTTTGATCGTAAATTTCCAAAGTCCATGTCTTCCCATGAATTATTCCTGTAACAAGACAGGTATCATGGTAGTTACTATATTGATAATAATAAACGCAGTATAATATGATTAGGTATATAAGGAGCAATGCATGAATCAATGAATGGTAAAGAGCTCGACAGTCTTCGAATCCCTCATATCTTCCAATTGGGTTGAATGGGATTCTGATAGTACTTCTCTAGTCACTTTGGTGAGGTTTCCAAGGGGAAGTCGTGAGACCCTTCTCTGATGCTGGGGAAAATTGTACCGTCTGTTATGTGTACTACATTACGCCATGATGCGATAGCCAATCAGATCGCAGGTTCTCTGTTATCAAGTAATAGGGATATAAAGAGGGAGAGACTGACTGTATCATTTGCCAAATGACCAGGGCTTGAAGCTGGATACAATTGTCGTCTTGTCTGATGAGTCTGCCATAATCCTGGACGTCCAAGCAGCGTGAACATGGAGAAGACTTGGCAGGCTACGATAAATATGATAGAACCTGGTAACGCCAGAAGGCTTATACAAATAATTTCATTTCATAAATATGATAGAAATGACCAGTAGAACGGCATCTCCACCAAGTGAAGCGCAAATATCAAAATCACGACTGTGATTATGTCATGGCGTTGGGTGTGGTGCGGAAAAAGTGACACAGAGCTACTCGAGTTGGATTTATTGGCAGGAGTTGGGAATGAAACATCGAAGGCTAACAATCGATTTTGACATCGATTAATGGGTCCTAAAAAATCAATTTTTCCTAAAAACCGATTTTTATCTAAATAGTTTTAAAAATTACTAAAATGTAAAATATACCTACCTTCCTATGTACAGTAATATGTGGTTATATGCCTATAAAATGGTTGAATAATGGGATCATTGAATTCATCAATCAATAGCCTACCACCTAACCTATTTCAATATCAATAATTAATAAGTAGTATTATAAAGTTGAAAAAAAGTTCTTCAACACTCTGCAGGAAAGTATGTTCGACAAAATTTTGCCCTTAAGCCTATTTCTCTCCTGAGTGAGAATGATGGACATTGGATGAGACTACTCCCGTTAGTTGCGCCATTGTCCCATGAGTTTGGGACACGACAAGTAGCCACGTCTATATTTTAGCACTTTTGCCCGTCATAATCTTAGCAATTTTACTCACAATGTAAAATATACCTACGACAAACCATATGGATACTTAACTACTGCTCAGCAGGTATTGACAGTACCTACCACACTTTTCATGACGGGTGTTTGCCACGACTTATGTCTTAAGTCAGGATTAGGAAAGACAACAACTAACAACATCACAGTGCTTCAGGGCTTACAAGATTCATAATTACCTTTACCGACTCTAAATAACTACCTATTACAAAATCGATTTTTATGGATCAAAAATCGATTTTCCGTTGATAAATTGGTCGATTAAATCAATTCTAAAACATCGGAAATCGAAGGGGTAAAAATCGATTTTTCGATTAACTTGATTTTCATCCCTAGCAGTAGTACTATGTGGTATTACCACCTCGGTCCTTTTCTTAACAAACTGGTGGCGTATCGGGGCACTTCCTTCCATCCTTTTCTCCCTAATAAAAAAACTGCTAATTTACATTTAAAGGCTTGGTTCGGGATGTCTTGAAGCTAATCCACTATCCAAATAACAACTTGCTTTCTTTCATTATTTTTTAATGCATCCCCTCTGCCTTTCAAGGGAGTGTTTTGGAATTTCGGGAAAACATTTTCCGATTTTTGTTTCAATCTCACTAATTTTTATTTGCCCTAATAAAAAAACTGCTAATTTACATTTAAAGGCTTGGTTCGGGATGTCTTGAAGCTAATCCAGGTAACAATTCATCCAAATAACAACTATTTATGAGCCCACATAATCATTTTTTATAAATCTGAATTCAAACAATTAATGATTTTGCAAAGAAATTCGCTTATTCTCGGATAATAATAGGTAAATACTAACAAATGTGCATTTCAATCCCCAGATACTAGTAGTAATATTCGTAAATGTGTCAAACTCACGTGGGACTTGGTCTAAAGAGGGTAGCTTCTATCGTTTTTCAGTTCCTTGAGTAATTCCTTCGACGTGTGGTCAAACGTATGTGTCATTGTTGTGTGCGTTGTACTCATCAATTGTGCCAGGTTTTCATGGTTTAGACCACAGGTTTTAATCGGAGGCAATACAGTGATAACAATTTTTCCTACGCAAAAAGCAAAAATGTCAATGAAGAAATAAAATAAATCAATATGCAGTTGATAAGCTAGAAGAGCATTGGGAAACTACCTGGATTCAAAATATACTTTTCCGATTGAAGGAAATAAAATCTTGTGAAAACCACAGGGAGGATTGGAAGTTGAGCAGAAATAGCAGCATGGAAAGCCCCTTTCTTGAATGCATGGATTTCACCAGTATTCTTTCTAGTGCCTTCAGGAAATACCCACACTTTGATCTGAAAATTTCAAGAGCGCCCTGGTAAATAAGTAAAACAAGCGCCAGCTCATATTTACATTTTCATAGTTAGTAAGTGTTGCGCCACTCAGAGCTACACTGGTAATCTGGGAGAGGGTGAGGACAAAAGGTCACCTCCGGCACCTCTTTATATTCATTTCGGTATTCACATTCTCTATTCATCCTATGCTATGGTGGCTTTCCGCCAGTGACCAGAATGGGTGGAACACTAGCCATGCAAGCCAATCCTTGAGGACTGGATTCAAGGTGCAGGCCTCAAGGTTTGGCCTGAAGGGCCCATGTCCACACACGCCTAGATTTCTTTCAGTTTGTGACAAGACACGGAGATGTCAGCATCAGATGACGATGTATGATTGGTACTTGTTGTGTAATCATGAAAAAGTGTATTTTGAAAAGAAAGAAGAGAGTTTTTAAGAGTACATGGGGGTAAACAGTGGCTGTTGAAAGGAATCTTTGCTCTGGAACTGTTCCGAAATCTCACGATCCAGCATACTTGAAATTACACTTGATACCGGCTACCAGACCAACATGCACCACTTCCAAAAACTCGAAGTGGGTGTGGGAAGTACACACACGGAGGGGAGCGGCCTATACAGTCCAGACCTTAGAGGAATTCGAGATAGTTTTTCACTCCTTCTTCCATGGACTGCACAGTCACATATCCTCCATGACACTCCATGAAAAAATTCCTCAAGGCCTGGACTGTAGAGTCCAAAACTAGAGGATTTCCAGCGCAGCGCGTGTATGGGCACCTTTAGAGAGACGAGCAACTAAGCTATCAAAACGGAACTCAAGCAGTGAATAACGAGAGGCAACCAATTGTATTGGCCTGACAGGATACTGAACTTCGAGGAGCCTTCGTGATAGATTAAGCTCGTCATATACAAGACTTAAGCCAATGAGACGATAAGAATGACGTCAAGCTAGTGAGTCCTATGTCTTCATTACTATGATCATACCTCAACTAAACTGTTGAGATAATAAGATACTTGTACGGTTTTTGGATGATGGGGAAACAATGTCTCAATGAAGAAAAAAGGTGTGTTCTTTTATAGGACTATTCTAAGAAAAAAAAAAAAAAAAAAAAAAGTTGAGGGGAGGCCTTGAATTCACAGGAAGGGATACATGTTACTGAGAGGGCCCTACACCTAAAAGGTCATGAGGTATGGATGATCTATGCATACCAAAAATAGTTCATTTGTTGAGAAGAACTAATATGAGAGTTGGAACAACCATGTTAGTTTCTAGATGTTTTAACGAATTTCTCGATTAAAAAATAGAGTGTCACATGCTAGGTGAAAATCACAAATGGGAAAAGTCCTCTTGCTAACAATAAATTGCAAAGCTCAGCTCAGTAATTAATACGCTAGAAACCAAACCAATGCTATCAACCAAGTTCGAGAAATAAATTTTCCAAGTAATAACTTAGTTTAATAAAAAAACAAAGCTCAAAATCATACAAACATTTAGAAAATATTCTTCTGTACCAAGATCATCCAAAACTGGAGCAAGCACAAGCAAAAATCTACAAAGAAACAAAACAAAATTAATGAAAAAATATATAAAAAAGGCTTAAACTCAAAAAGCACACTCAGAAAAACAAGTTTGAGAGTGGTTACTTTGGAATCTCTCAATTGGTTAGTTGAAATGTTGATGGCCTGACGGGAAGCTTCCGAATTGAGCCGATCAATGAAAACCAGACCACAAAGCCATGCCGCCAAGCCAAAAGGTCCGGCATAAAGTAATTCTTTCTTGGCAACAACAGTGCATCTCTTCATCACAGGCCATAATTCAAACATACCTATAAGTAAAAACACATGACACACATTGACTGAACAAATGGTAGACATATTATAAAAAGTTCCTTCTGTCGGTTATTAGTTATTGTGCGGGGATGACCTAAGTCAAAAACTGAAGGGATCAAGCGAGCCCCCACGATGACAGTATTAATTGATATATGGTATCTGACGAGAAATCTCATCTTATACCAAAGATGAGTGAACAGGAATACTACGTGAAAGGAGATTCTTCATTCCCCTTCCTCCTACTGAAAAATTTCAGCAGCAGCAGAAAACTATAAAAAGTTCCAGTCATGCAGCATGATCGTATGAGCGTATTTTCATAAGTCAACGTACTATATTATGTTGAATTGTTTTGACATTTGAACTTTTTGGGTGCAAAGAAATTCTTAATTACTATTTTTATGACAAAAAAACGTATTCTAAATAGTAATCTGCTATTCAAAAATAGATTTTGGATTTTTAGCTTTATTTGCAGTTTTTATCGATTTTATAGCAATGAAATTTAAGTAAATTTGTCAGCCTAATTTTGTACATAAATCTTTTAATGTTCTATTTTAAATATGATAAACTTTATTTGAGCTATATTTTGCTAAAAATTATAAATTAAACAATTTTTAGTCATTTTTAGTGATTTTTTCAGCACATTTTTTTAAAATTTGACGAATTTAATGTACTCAAAAAGTACTGGCCAACGAACTAGTCCTTTCGTTTGGAAAGCTTGATTTTTTGGCTCAAGAACGGAATTTTGATCTCAATCCTAGGAGAGTTATCGTCTGGAATGACGCACGCACGCGCACACACACAAGCACGAAAAAGCGCAAACTTCAGGAATTGTTCCAGATTTCAATGAAGACATTTTTCGAAAATTTTGATTTTGAACATTTCTGAGCCATTGCAATAGCTTCATTTTCTACGAAAATTCGCTAAAATTAGTTGAATTGCTTCTTGGTTTACTTATAGAAATGAGGTCTTTGGATACGACTGACAGTGCCCAGAACTGAATTCTGCAGTCGTACGTTACACACTGCACCACAAACTGGTTTCAAAGTCTTGTCTGATTTTCTTTCTTACAAACTCCCAATACAATCTATTTTGCCTACAGGCTAACACATATAAAGTCAATGGAGAGGCTCTGAAAATCACAAGTCCATTAATTCTAGACCATATGCTTGATTCTCTTCAGGCAGCTGTCACTAGCTTGTGGCATGCTCCAATAGAATGTAACTTTTAAGTTATTTTCTCTCTGGCGACGTTCCAAGGTTCGTCTACTATTAGGTTTTCGCAACTTTTCTGTAGGTACTCAGCAATTTGGCAGATTTTTTCCATGCTCTCACTCAACCGACGAAAAGTAATTACAATTATGTTACTTCCTATAAATGATTCACACAAGGTTTATGCAATTACAACTTATCCGACAGTATCTTGTATTGAATGAAGTGATTAGTGAAACATATAACGGCAAGATTCACCAGAGGCCTTAGGAGTTTTTTTTTCCTTTTTTTAAATTATGGAGACGATAAGCTGATTAGATTCATGAAACTACACCAAATAGTTGTGCACTGTATGTACCGAACCACTGTCAATAACCTGTAACAAACCTGGAAAATGAGGCTCATTGTTGTTATTCGTTACGGTGAAATACTCGTACTTTTGTACGCATCCAGTGTACTTTATCGTGCAAGTTGCGGTTTTAGTAGGAAACATAAAAATTCTGTCAAATGAGAGCAATGTTAATAATATTTAAAGCAAACCTAATTTACATCAGGGCTTACCAAACGTAGACACAGCTCCCTTCAACAGGTAATCAAACTGAAAGGGGGAAAATAGCGAAGAAGATGAAAAGTCAGATTTGTCAAGGTTTGTATGCACAGCAGCCAAAAACCAGCTACACATCTGAACCAGTGAGAGATGCATGCCTCATGTACACTTCTATAGCTCTCAAAAACCAAATCAATCATTTGGTGAGATATTAATATTAGAGAGTTCCTAGAGGTTATATTGTATCAATTTGACACATAGGATCTACACGGTCTAGGGTAAACAAAAGTGGATGCTAACCTAATAGTGGTGGTAGCTCTGATAAGACGTGTAGTATTTGCGATCCGACTCCTGCATCAATGATCCAATCAGTCGAATCACGATGAAGCGAGCTATTGATACAATGAGGTATCATGATACCATATCGGATTGTAGATACCACCTGTCACATCTCAGATACCAGGTGTCACATCGATACAGCTGGACAATAGAAAGACTCCATTGTATAGTTACAGAAAATTCACTATTCCTATCTACCATTTTTAGCTAGTAAGGCTGGTTACAACTGCATGTATGTCATGCAGAGCCAACCACCCAACATTGGGTAGCCCATGCCCAAAACCGATTCACGTGAGCTGGTTCAGGAACAACTGGACCAAGGAGTCATACGAGAATCTACTATTCCTTGGAGGGCTCCAGTAGTCTTGGTTCCTAAGAATCAGGGTCAGGGCTTCAGTGGCGAGCTGCAACTAGGGGAAATTTCCCGTAGTTCGACGCGAGTTCGAACTCCTGTCAAGGTATCAAATATTTTTAGCCCGTTACATCAATGAGGTATCATGATACCATATCGGATTGTAGATACCACCTGTCACATCTCAGATACCAGGTGTCACATTGATATAGCTGGACAATAGAAAGACTCCATTGAATAGTCACAGAAAATTCACTAAATGTTTGTCATGCAGAGCCAACCACCCAACATTTGGGACAGAGTACCAACTAAAGATGTATCATATTAGTTCATCTGAAGGGCTGAGGGAGTTTACCATCATTTGTCACTTGTTGGGTTGTCTCAACGGACTCATGGATCTTACACTTCGTGCATCCAGAAAGTGCACTGGTGACGTCATCAACACTTCGGAATTTAATAATTAAAAATCAACGACACATGTCTCGCGAAAAAACTGAATAGGTGTCATCTTAAAAAAAAAAAAAAAAAAAAAAAATTCATTGGAATGATATCTATCAATGACAGCCAAAACCGTTGATCGAAATTGTTTTTGAGGTTCTTGTTCCAACTAAACCCTATTTGTGATTTTTGACCGAAGTTTCTATAAACTCTGGTCCAGTAGTTTCAGAGAAAAGCCCTAGATGGTGTAAGGACGGATTTGTTTAATTAGATGTTTTGATTCTACGCATCTTGAAACGTAAACCAACAAATTTTCAGGGGGTGGATAACTTTTTTTTTTCTTGATCAATTACAAAGCTTTACTTTTGAAAATAATAAACAAAAATTAAAAGCACTCAACAGGACGTTTTGATTTAATGCCAATTCTAGGACTTTAAACTTACCTAAAATATCGATAGAACTCTGGTGGTTGGCGACAATAACGAAGGACTGGTCTTTGCTCAAGTAATCACCTCCTCTCAGCTCCCACCTGAGTCCAAGAAGTGTAGAAATGTGCCGGCAAAGATTGGACGCCAATCTAAACAACATAATAACAAAATCATGACTATTTTCTATAATTTTTGGTTAAAAAAAAAAAAAAAAAAAAAAAAAAAAAAAAAAAAAAAAAAAAACCAGTAGTGCAAAAAAAAAAAAAAAAAAAAAAAAAAAAAAAAAAAAAAAAAAAAAAAAAAACATGAACTGATAATAAAATTGTATCATTTTTAAGGTTCTGTTTTTGTTCATGGTGCTGGCCAAAACAACCTTCTTATTTATATACGTTAAAATTAACGGTAAACGAATTTTCTAAAACATTTCTAATGCACAATTATAGTAAAGAAACGCTAAATTTATATAAAAGTAGCAGCACATTTAATTCCTTTGCTATTCAACCTATGAACCTGAAATTTGGAATGGAGGCCCCTTGGCGCGTATCTTAGAGTATAAATAATATGATAGATAGATAAATTGTTATTTACTTACATAGATATAAACATCCATAAGTAAAGGAGTTGGCACATTTTACGCGTGTGAGAACAAAATGACATGATACTGAAGATAAAAATTAAAACGAATTCTCTGCAAAACCATCAAAAATGAAACATTGCTTTCAACTTTTCAAATTGTCTTCTGTTTGTAACACAGTAACAGTTAAGGCAACAGCCCTTTGATGTAAGTTCAATAAACACCTTCACTCTTCACAAATTAACACAAGTTATCTTTGTGTCATCACAATCATCAGGTTAATTAAGTATAACTAAATATCTGGTAGCATGTGAGCAAAGACACGCATCATTTACTCCCCTGGTCTGCTCGGTCGACGGTCTCTTTGCCCCCCAGATGGTGGCCTTTACCAAAGTTCTCGCCGAAAAATTGGCTGAAAAATGGTTCAGACCACAAGGACAAATTAGAGGATGGCTGAGGGTGAGAATAGGATTCGCGATAGTTAGAGCAGCATCCATGTGCATCAGAGGATCGCGAAAAAAATGGATCTCCGCCGAAGATTTGATAGGGTTTGGCGATGGGGCCGCCCTGTCCTTGGGCATGAATTAGGGAACACTACATCACATTTGACGTTAGTCAAAGAAAAAAAAAGAAAAAACCCTGGAAAACCCCTTTCCCAGTTACATGAACAGCTCCCCCTTAAATCAAATATCCCAAGTATAACTAAGTACATTTTTCATTCAGACACCAAACAAAGATTATTATAATTATATAAATATTCAAAACTCATGATGATTATGTGCACTAAAAAAAATATATATATATATTTCAGAGAGGAAAATATAAGAAAATCTAGGCTGGAATTGCTTATCAAACGCAAAGAAAATACAAAAGAATCATATCAACGATTAATTTATCTCAAAAAATTCAGAAGATCACACGGAAAGAATTAAGTGTCTAATTTCAAGGCTCTCCAATAGGAATCGACCCACTCTAAACATTACATATTTATCTTCGGTGTTTAGGATCAACTTTAGCTGCATGTATGGGGAAAGTGGATTTCGCAGCAAAGGCTGAATGAATTGTATTCTGGCAGAAGAAAACATTGGGCACATTATAACAAAATGAATTAAATCATCGTAGTGATCCCAGCTACAAAGCGGACACTTGTTGAGTGGGTCAAATCTCACAGCATGTCGACCTCGAAGCAAATCCTAGCACTATGTCTGCCCATCAACCTGAACTGGGAACACAGCCTTGTCAGTTGGATTGGCCAACCCGCAGTGAGAGCCAAACCCGGACTCAAACTCAGTAGATCAGGACCCGAACACAAATATCTGGAAGAGACAGAGACCTCAAAATCCTTCAATACCAACCAATCTTTAACCCCCTGCACTAAAGATTTAGAATCTAAATTTTGGAGACGATCCATGAGTGTTAGGGGGCAGACAGCATATGGGAGTCGTTGCTGTTCTCTGAGAGGACAACCGCCAACTGCTTAAACCAGTTGAAGCGCATATCAGGATCACTACGAGTTGCCAGTTCTACCATTCTCTCCAAACTGATCCTAGGGATCCTATGAGATGGCATAGACATTATTTTTTTTAGCCACATAATGGCACTCTCCAGTACATCAAGCAGGAGGGGTGTTGAGCCAGTCTCTGATCTTATGATTGCAGCCGGAGTATTGCGCCCTGTTAGCAGTATTCTCCTCAGGAAATTGGTTTGGATCTTCTCAATTTCGGTAGTGTACCTAAGACCCCATATACAGGCACAGTGCAATAGTGTGAGTATAAATAATATGGAGGGCTATTGCTCTTATTTCAACGCTGTTTTCTTTTCAGTTGATACGTGCAACTGGCGTCCCGCTGGACCAGGAAAACCCTACGCTTCCCACTACGCACCTGCTCGAAGTACTCCAATAACGCATAGTAGATACCTATTAGTTAAAAATTAAATTAAAAAAATCCTGCGTCGAACAATTTGAGTAAGTATATTCGAATACGATTCATAGAAAACTATAATAATAATAGGTACCTACCGCAGAATACAGTATTAACGATATATCTCATATGACATCAGCTGATCAGTGAATGTCCATCTTGAAAGTAGCGTCGTTTGCAAGGTCCATCGTGACAAAAAACGGCACCTATGGTTTGACAACTTAACTACTGCTAATAGCTCTCCTTATTATTTAATTCAATTCAAATAATCTATTGTGCAGGAAACAATATGTTTATGTGAGCACACATGAACAACAGAGACAAAAGACAAAAGTAGACATGAGGTGGCATAGAAAAGAAAAACATAAAGTACAAATTAAAAATATTTAGGTAAATAAAGAAAATAATTAAAAGATAAAGGAAAGTTTAAAGATATTCTGCATCACCAAAAGAAGAAGGGGGAGAGGAGAACGAAGGGGAGTGCTGAACAGTAGCCTTCAAGAATCGACAAATGGAGGGGGACGCACGCACAGACAAGGGAAGAGAATTCCAGATCCTTGCTCCTGCCACCCCAAAGGACTTGGACATAGTTCGACTGGTATGCCTGATGACAGAGAGAGAGTGGGATCTAAAAGAAGAGGCTCTATTAACTAAATTGGACAAATACATTGGCATTGAACCATTAATTATTTCTGCAATTAATTTTAAATGCCTGAAAATGAAATAATCCTCCAGGGGAAGGATTATTTCATATATATAGAAACGAATATAAGAAGCGGGTATAGAAACGAATCATGAAGTCAAGAGGCCCCCAGATCAGCTTAAAGAGATCTGGAGCTAAGTTCTTTGCTATTCAACCTATGAAGCTTAAATTTGGAACGGAGGGCCCTTGGGACGTGCAGAAACGAATAGTAAAGTCTGAAGCTTCCTAGATCAGCTGGGTGAGCTCTGGATCTAATTCCTTCGTTACTGAAGCTAAAAATTGGTATGGAGAACCCTTGGGACATATAGAAACGAATCGTAAAGTCTGAAGCTCACCAGATCTGCCGAGAGAGCCCCGGAGCTAATTTCTATTCAACCTATGAAAGCTGAAATTTGAAATGGAGGCCTCTTGGGGCGTCTAGAAATGAATCGTGAAGTCTAGAGCCACCCGATCAGCTGAGTGAGATCCGGAGATAAGTTCTTTGCTATTCAAATCAAATCAAATAAACGTTATTGTACGAAGAAATATCATTTCCATTATGTACAAGCAATAACAACAATAATTAAAGCCGCTCAAGATCTAATAGAAGAGAAAAAATTAAAAAAAAAAAAAAGTACAAGTAAATGCAGAGTAAAATGAAACTATAAAAAAATTAAGTAGGGGGCAGCGGAAGGCTTACCAAAGGTGGATAAAGGTTTTCTTGCAAGAGTTCCTAAATTTTTTTATATCAGAGAGAGAGCGAATGCGGACAGGCAGAGAGTTCCACAGCTATTCAACCTATGAAGCTAAAATTTGAAATGGAGCATGTTCCACGTTCCTCCACTGTTTAGCCAAGGCTAAAGGTGAAAGCTAAAGGCGGTCTGGGGTCTCCCCAGCGGGACCAAGGGGCACAGCCTCTTGCGAGACGCGCAGCGCCGAATTTGATTGCTGTTATACAAAATGATGGAAATAAAAAAGAGGTAGTGATTTTTGGGTGCAGAAGGTCATGGACGAGGAACGAAATGAACTTCTTGCTAAACATGCTCGCCTTGCCAGGAGCTGGAATTTCAGCACAATCAAAATTCTCATTCTTTTCACCATTTACTTTGATTTACTCATTACTTCTTTTTGTGATACCAATAAATACCCATTTTGTTCACTTTTATTTAGCGATTTCATCTTTTTACAGCAATGACATCTGTGTTCCTGTATGGGTAGAGGCGATGTAATATTATTAATGAATGTATAAAAAGACAAAATTATCTCATCATCTCATCTCATGAGACACGTCTCATCTTTTACCTACCTAATATTCGCTCATATCTTCTTAACAACCAGGTAGGTATGTTGAATTCTGCTAGCTCAGTAAATCGTGGCTCCTTGATTTGGTTCATTTTTTTCAATATCGATTCACTGAACCTTTGTTATCGACCGAGAAAAAATGTTCTAACTCCCCCCATTCCGTATCCAAAACGGTGGTCCTCGCCACTATGAAGCGGTCTGTCTAGGACACAGGGATGCCGTCTCCTCATTAAGAACGGTTATTAATGAAAATAGCTGTTATCTGTTAGTGCTTAAAATGAATGTACTTATGCATGATATATAATATACTCACACATATATAGATAATATACATATATATTATACACATTATACTATATAATATACTCACATGAGATTTTCAACACTCCTGGGTTTCCAAATCATTATGGGAATTACTATCACGGACGTCACCATTATATATCCATAATAAACGAAGAACTTGAAATAAAAACGAAACGTATTGCTGTGCTCGTAAAAAATTGGTAGAAGGAGGAACACACAAATGCTCCCGAATTCAAGACCGCTCATCATTATGATAGTTAGTCGAGTTAGAAGCACTTAAACAGGAGACCGCACTGAATTTTGGGAGACTGTACCAAATAGAATCATCCTATTAGACTACTATTTACATCCCACCTTGATATGAGTGAGAATTCGAATTAGAACAAGGACGCCTAAAAGAAAATCGTAAAGAAATAAGACAAATCCACTGCGTTCATTGTGGAAGAATAATACGTAGTATATTTTTCTATGGAATAAATACGCTAAAATGACAGCGGCACTGGCAACAGCTGATTGATACACAAAGTTGGTTAGTTTAGTAGTTGATTTTTTACTTTCTTATACGCAAAATGCTGCATGGAAGAAGAAATAGTGAGAGAAACTGATTGACAGGAAAATTTCATGAAATTGTACCGACATCAATGGAGTTATATTTTTCATTATGCTATGTGTTAAATACGATTGATATAGATTGAAAGGGAGAAATAACACGATTTACCTGGGATTACTCAGAATTTGTGGTGTTGTCGGCCATGCACTGCTTCCCGCCTTGAGGCGGGAATGCCCGTACGCCATGTTGTGGTTCTGTTGAATGTTTAGGGTTGTGATTGGAGTTTTTCAGTAATACCTGTTGATTATTCTGAATTCCGGAACTCGAGATGTCTTCCGTAAGATTTATTATTCACCATTATACTTTATAACTTATGTTTAAATCTCTGTAAGTATGAAACTTGCTCATGCTTACCACTTGGAACTTAGATCCTAAGGACTATTGGTAGCCGCCTATCACGCAACCAGATCGATCAAATCTCTTGCCCCAAAAATGAATGCAGTGTCATTTCCTACAATATTAATTCATATCTAAATAAAACAGGTATTTTACATGTGAAGTCAACGATTTATTTTAGAATCGGGCATCTATTAGTTTGTTCTCTCCACCGTTTAGTTCGCACCGTGATTTAGGTGTTAATATTGATAGCTTCGTAGACGGTATGTACCTACCATGCCCTTCAAACGTTGTTCGTATGATTCATATTGTCAGAACAGGTTCATCAGACTTCGTTATTGATATTAGTTCATTATACTGGGTAGTTAGAGAATCTGCAGTAATAAATTATACCTAGTATGCAACCGATTTCTATTTCAAAGTTAGGTTGACCTTGAAATTTATGATTTCACGAATTAGTTATGGTCGAGTAGAACCTATCTAGTATTCTCTGCACAAGAATGGTTCTATCAATGAGTTGAAATGAATGGGCATTACACACCATCGTCTACATTTCCAAAAAAGACATTGACCCCCTCTGAACCTACAGGCTAACAGAAACCTTCCTCGGGAAAACAGAAGAATCCCTATTAAAAGGTTCGTTCGGCTAAGGATTCTGGACGAGTTCAGGACGGGACGGCATTCTGCAAGGGGAGGGGATAGGATCAGTACGGTACCGTTCTTAACCGAACGCCTTCAGAACTCGTACTGAACTGGTAGCCAATATTGCAACCTCCACTCATTTTTTAATTGTATTTTTTGCTGTATTTGTCTGTTGTCTTCTCTCGTTTTTAGTGATTCAGTAAAGATTTTCAAACGTTTACGAATTTAATAGTTATACTTCTTTGCACACAAAAAGCTCACATATCAAGACAATTTAACATAAATTTAGCACAATAATAAGTACCAACCTACCTACCATCATTTACGAAAATGAGAAAAACATCGTGAGAAAACCAATTAACTTTTAGTTGCATTCAGTGACTAGGTACACAATATTATATTCCGAAACTCCATCGGAATCGTAAAAATCTGAGTCAATAATTTTAACTCAAAATTATTCAACAAAAATGACAAGACGACACACGCAAACAGTAAACAAAAATATTTATATGATAAGCGAAATGATGATAAGACGATGTGATAAGCAAAAATAGGTTTGTTTCCGCTTCGTGACCTGAACAGGTTCAGTACAGAGCAAGGTCAGAGCAAGGGCACCTCCATAGCTGTTCAGTTCAGATGTCAGTGGAAACGCTTTAGGACATATTCGGTGCAGTAACCATGGATACACGAAGATCCATGAAATGGAGTCCCGTTAGCGGTACTTTAGCAAAACCATGAGCAAAACCTTGTGTCTCATTCTTATTCGACGTCGACATTCTCGTGATTCACTCCCGAATATTTAGTTATTTCTATTTCATTAGTTTAGTAGTAGAAATAAGGAATATAATAAAGGGTCAAACAATTCTAATTTAAAACTTTTAAAAGTTCGAAAATCGCTGAATCACCTGAATAAATACGAACAATGGACTCGAAAATAGGCACGAAATCAAAGGAAACCACAATTTGTAAGGTGTAAGGTTACAGAAGTTTGAGGAAGGATATATCGGGTTATCTGAAGTTCCAAAGAACGCACGCGCGGAGCAAGCTGCACCTCCTCTTCTGGCGGAGCAGGAAGTTCATGTTCCTTGAGCAGCGGAAACACTAGACATCTTGCACCGAATATGAACTGCGGAAACGCCATTATCTTACTCCTTCTTCACCGCAAGCGCAACTTGACCTGAACCTGTTCAGGTCTGCAGCGGAAACAAAGCTAATATCTAGTGCGCATGTCTCGGACTGTCGGTCCCGACGAAAATTTCAGGACTGGTTGAACTGGTACTGGACGGTAATGGATGCCTAAACGAACAGCGGACTGTCGGTACTGGACGAGTTCTACGCCTAAACGAACGCCACAAAGGGGGCGGGGACCATCCCGAACCGTTCAGGATCCTTAGCCGAACGAACCTAAAATCGAACCCCGACATCCTTCGTTCCATAGGCAAGCGCTCTATTCTCTACGCCATTGAGGCCCTTGTCCATATAACCACTATTCCGAGGTGGAGCTGGGTTGACGCTGTTCTTGGAGTTAGTAAGTGCTGGTTTAGGGTACGCCTCTGTGAGTGAAATTTCATCGAGTCCTATTTTCTAGTCCTAGTTCATGCCGTGAAAACCCATGTTCAAAGGCGCACTATTTCAGGGGGCTCAGTAGGGGTAACAGTCAAGCTATCCTAGTTCCTGAGTAGGTAACTGTGTGCGACTTCAATATACCTACTCTTACATATTGAGGTATCTGACCATTTGTCTAGGCCAACTTAGTTCCTTGGTACATATATTCAGCAGAATTAGCTGAACCCGCTGCAGAGCCCTTGTCTGTGACAGTTGAAAATTTTCGCAGACCAACAAGCAGTGAATCATGAATTCAATTAATTGAGAGTTCCTATTAGAACCGTAGGTCTCAATCTGGATTCAAATGGAGCGGAACGAGCACGGAAAGTGGAAGGATGGAAAAACCAGAATATAGGAACTATATAAACATGTTGCTAGGAAGAACAGAAAAAAGCTAACCTTTGAGTCGTATTTGATGAGTGGATTTTGATTCCACTTATGAGTCATGAAATGATGGTGATTGAAAAATTGATTATTTTTATCATCATTTTGTAAAATTTGTAATGATTTAAGCCTCCAGCGCCCAAAGATGACCTGCCAGAGAAATTTCAAAATTTTCATATTTTTCCATCTACTTACGCTCTAAATAGAACTTTAAATGTGTTTTTACAACCTCCGCCCCTCCCCCCCCCTCCCCTTATGACACCGTCACCTGTAGGTGACATTGGGCACCCGAGCAACTAAGAAGGCAAATGAAGTAAACAGGTGGTTTCTGATCTGAAAACGTTTTATTCTTATGAATGTACACAATATCAATTAAAATACGTATTCGAAAATGAAACAATATGTAGAAAATGGTATGGAGTATAAAAAGTCACTTCAAGGGTTGGTCAATTTGCGATGATAGTCATGCCAACAATGGATATATGCAAATCTACTGCACATTTTTCACACATAAAACGGGTTCGCTTATGGCATTGCTTGCACATAGTGACCATCAATTCGATAACTTCATCAGAATACATTTTTTCGAAACAATCCATGATAGACATGTCGGGTCCATCGTAGGCAGTAAGTAGTATGTTCAGGGTTGTCTCCTCTTCCAGCTCTTTTTATGAACAAATCTTCATTGTTCAGCCAATTGATTTCACGTTCGGTCTTCTTCTCTTTTGGTCCTTTCTTGTAAGCCACCGTCCGAGTCTGCTTTTTGGTCAGTTTTGGTTGAGAAGTTCCGGGCTGGAAGGGGACCTCAGAGGAGACCTGCGAGTCTTCATCCTCCAAATAGTCAGCATCACATTCATTCCTCTTCGCTTTTTATAAATTATTGGGAAAATATGTATAATTGTTGGGAAAATCGTATAATAAAGGATTCTGATCTGCTGTATGCTATTGCAGCAAGTTAGGGTTTTCACTAAGGTGAGATACACATGAAACTCCACAAAACAGGTAGGTACATAAATATGAAATGAAACGTCGGTACATATAAAACACATGAAAATCCTACTTGTCATGCCAACAAAATGAGAATAACGAGCTGAACATTGAAAACAGTAACCCAAAACACGTAAAATGAATGTGAATTGCCAATACCGAGCCCCTGCAACAGATGAACGTCTAAGTTGCTACAGTGCCCAACGTCACCTGCGGGTGACACTCCATTTTTACAGCTCATTTTTCCTTCCAACCCAGGTATATTCACGAATATTTTAACAGATCTCGTTCACATAACTATCTAACTACACAAAAATGTGAAAGCAGTTGGGTTACAAACCGTTTTTTGGGCATGGTGAACGAAAAACGAGAGCTAACTTAGCAGGCGCCAGAAAATGGTGATAAGACAAACTTAGGAAGGTCATAGGTTTCAAAACGAACTTTTTGTTGGTTTTATGTGTTCATGGGTACTTGAAGGAGGTGAAAATATGCTAATCAAGCAGCCAAACCATTACCAGTAGTATTTAAACGTCATATTGCTATTGCTATTCTGACCTATATTCGGATATGGATCTCATTGATGATTTTTTTTCTTTCATTTGTACAACGATTCGAATCTACCTTTAACCCCTTCATGCTCAAGCGTAGTTCGTTACTCTCCTACTACTCGTATTCTGACTCGTATCTCAGAGGGAATGCTAGAACTTTCAAGAGGCTTGTACCGTGTCATTGCACTGTGTATTTGGTGCTATTCCCCATACGTGTTTCTATTCAAAATCCTCAGAATAATAGACAATTTAAATAGTTAATAAAGTTTGATGAATTTTGGGTGGAATCTGGATGGGAAAATGGTACTGATGACCCCATCCTCTCACTCTTTTCATTATCTCATTGTAGGCACACTGAAATAAATCGCACCCGTCCTAGAACAACGCAAAAATTGCGATATTTGAGTTAGTTGTGGTTCTGAGAAGTAGAAACGGTCTAGCTTGTCTGTAGAAGGTGGAAATATGTGTAGGGCACTCTAATTCCGCTAGAGAGTGCGTGTGTCTTTCTTCTATGGAGGGAGTAACCAATTCATGTCCTAGGAAGAAAGACACAACTCAGTTGAGTTCACACAGTCTGTGTCCCGTTTTGAGTTGTTTCCTTTTTGTGTGGACAATTTAAACTTGTGTCTTTCTTTTCTGAACATTTTGGATCCTGACAGATGAGATTTCAGAGTTTGAGTTGGAACAACTCAAAAATTCTTAAAAAATCAACAAAACCGTCCCCCCCCACTCCCTTCCCACTGCCAAAAAAATGCTATTTATTCACCATGGGGCGTTAGAGTAATAATGTAGGAAACAAGTTTCGCAAAGATAAATTATGTTCATCGTGTTCCAAAGAACGGGTAGCCAATGGTGTGGAAGGAAAACTTTGAATTCGATTTGCCGAAGATGACAATTTTTGAGTTGTACCCTTATTCTAGAATGGGTGCGAAATTTATTTTCTTGGTGATATTTTCTGACGCGATACAGAAAATTCACCATTAGGGAGATAGTAGGTACCTGTTTTATTCATGTTCTTCAGTTTTTACCCAGTGGTCTGGTTTGTATGATGGGACTTCTTTATCACCAATATTCACTTTAACTCCGTGAATACTCTCTTTAACTCCATCTGCTTAATCTTTCATGCTTAGGAAATGGAAATGCCGGAATCACCTGCAACTCCTGGGACGCAGGAGCCTAGAAGTCAGCTGGGGATGATGACGTCGCCACCAAGAGAACTCGATGAGCCTTTCGAAGATGAAGCTGAACTGATCGGGGGAGATGATGTTCCCCCAATTGAAGAAGAGGAGGAAGATGGGGAAGAATTGTTTGGGGACAATTTGGAAGCGTAAGTTTTCCTGCGCTACTCCTAAAGTTTGTGAAAATACATTTGCAGAAATAGTGAAGAATATGGAAAACATGCTGTCTTCAATTTTTTAGTTACATTTTAAAATAGAGATTCCAAAAGAATAGTGTAGTAAATCCGTGGCATTGGCTGCTGCCAATTAAGCTCAAGGCTTGATGAAACCCAGACCAGAAGATTCCAGCAACAAGGTCGAATAGTTGATTAGTTGATTTTTCAACTATTTACAGCTACTTGAAGTAACTCATTACTCATTATAGAAGCTCGAGTTAGAGAGCAGCACGTAAATATAGCCTGTCGGCAATGAAAAGAATATGTAGGCGTTGGTGCCTGGCGGCGGGGGAGTGAAACAAATAGCTGGGAAAATTTCCCGTTTGCACGATTTTTCTGGAGTTTTCTTCCCTGCGAACGTCAGCACTGAATTGACTTGCAAAAATTGATAAGCATGGCTCTGATAGTTGATAATGGGTAATTCCTGTCTCAAAATGAATTCAAACATTAATGCTCGCCAATTTATATGCCCTATTACTAAACTCACCTTGGATTCCATAGCGAAGGTCGTTAGAGAAAGGACAAAAAGGGGTGAGCGAGAATGAAAAGCAGTAGAAAATTTATTTACAAGACGCACCTAGGTACTATTTTTATTTACAGAAACCTTTTGTAAAAAAGAAATCAGTTGTCTTCTGATGAGAAAAAATCGCTCTCATCAGAAGAACCGTCAGACGAGCTCCCAGCCAGATTGATGGTCAACTCGAAATTGTGAGGGCGAATTTTCAATCACCAAATTCTTTTCCTGGTTTTCTTTAAAGTTTCATCCCTTGGGAAACCCACGTTACTAGGATTACTACTCCCAAACACACAGTACATAACCATCGTGATGAACTAAAGGCCCGATCACACAGGACGTGTTATAACGCGACGTTATAGGAACACGCGTTCCCCCCGATGTTCGGCGATATAGCAACGTCACATACACCGTGTTATTATTGGGCGTTATCAGGGCGCGAGACCCAGTCTTGTCTGTGCTACTCAAGGGGTTCGCGGTTCCCAGCGTCTAGATTTATCTAATTTGTCTATAATCTATAATGATTTCTGACAATGACTCTGATGAGGAAGAAGCTCTACTTCCTCTAGCGCTATTAGACCGCAGGAATAGACGGTATTGGGTGCACCCAATCAATCAAAGGAGGGAAGAGCTTGGGGAATACCACCGTCTATGTCGGGAGTTGCGCTCACATGAAGATCGTTTTGTGAACTTATTCCGCATGTCGAGACAAAATTTCGAGGACCTACATGAACTACTAGCGGTGAATATCCAGAAGAACCAGAAGGACCAAGGAGAACGCCCTCAGCGCGCGATATTTTGTAATTGTGTACAACCCGCTTGGTTGACGTCGCGTTACTGAAAGTATCGCTGAGAGGTACCGCTGTGTGTGTGACGGGGGTGATGCAATGTACCGTATCTCGGTAACGCGACGTTACTGGAACGACTAACGTCGCGTTATAACGCGTCCTGTGTGATCGGGCCTTAATAGCTTTGTTCCAACAATGCTTCGAGAGCGACACCCGGGGCTCCTCCAGAATTGCCGTGGGGTTAGCTCCAAGGTCGCCCACTTTCGTGTTTGTTGGAACACTTCGGAGAGAGATTTGATAACAAACATAGTAGAGAAGGTGAAAACGGTTTAGAGAAGGTTACTCGGATATGTAGCTTACCCAAGGGTAGCAGATTATTCCAAAATGCGCATGCATAGGGCACGGAGCTCTCGATGAGACCCCATCAAAAGTGTGGGGCTGCTTGGGGGATCCCCGGTGCAGCTCTGGGGGCGCTCTAAGATCTGTTGGAACAAAGCTAATAATAAATAAATTATTAAAATTAATTAGTGCCTATTAACGTACATGCCTTATAAAAGATTTGGTTAGGTTTCTGTGTGGTTTGATGTCTCCAATTTTGTTGTCGAGGACCTCTGGATGTCAGTGTGGTTGTTCATGTGCAGTAGGTACCTACCGTTTTTTTGTTTATTTTGCCGTTTTTATTGTTTGAATGTGTTTCTTTATTATAATTATTAATTTATTAATAATATAATTTTCATGTTTGGAAAGGATTGATGAGGTAGGTAGTGTGGGGAAAGAATTTTAGAGCAAAATGGGGCGATGCAAGGTGCTGACAAGGGGATAATCATGTCAACGATAATTTTCTTTAGGGGACTGCTCCCCTAGCGCTTCTAGCGGTGGAGCTTGTTAGTTTGGAGCCCCATTACTAAAGTTTCTAACGAGCACAGAGAAAGCAATTGAAATTTAAATTCCAATAAAAATTTTCCCTATTCAAGATAAACTCTCATTTGTTACGTAACTACTCCCCCCCCCCCCCCCACAAAACCGTTCAAAGCTACACAAGGCATAAAGGCTTCAAAAACATTTGCATCATTTTTTTTGTTTAACGATTTATGCCGCACCTCAACCGGAAAGGTCATGGCCTTGAACAAGGTGCCTAAAGTGACACTGTTAGTGGTACGGTTCTAAGGGGAGCCATGTTGTCCTCCGTCACTGAATGGAGTGCCATCCTGGACTCGAATGGCCAATTGGAGGGGGGGTGGGACGAGGGGTATAGCCCCTACACCCGATAAAAATCCCAAAAATGAAACAATGCAACTGATCTAGATCAGGAGTGCTCAAACTTGAACTGCTGGCGATCTACCTCAATATTTTTAGACTACTTACGATCGACTCTGAGAGGCTGCAAGTATGTGTGATGCAGGGTTGTCGTACATACACGATACACCCTACCTACCTAGGTAGGGTGTACCGTAGCATATATAGATATTAGCTTTCCGCACAATTTACATTATTTTAGTCAAGGTTTGGGTTAGGTTTACTTAAGTTCTTCTCTACAATATCAATGAAAAAACTCCTAGTTATTCAAAATTGCGAGTTTATTCGTTGTTACAAAACAAAAGAGGGTGTTAAACTCAACTAAGGAGTGACTTTGGATGTTGAAGCGTGGCACTGCATGTCCTCAGCATACTTTTCATAAGATGGTGCGTAAGTGCCACTGAGTGCCAATCGCAAGCATGATGACATATGATCGTCAGTTAGTCGATTGCGATGATTTTGACTTAATTATCTTCATTTCAGAAAATGCAGACTCGCACAAGTAAGTTGACCCAAACATTGCCGTCAGTTGAAGGGCGATTTGCCTTAGATTCGGATATTTATCTTCAGATATAAAACACCAGAAATTTGTATCAGATGCTGTAGCTTTGAGATGTATATCTGATATAATCTGCACCAACTTTTTTTCAACAGAACATGAGTTCATATTAAACTGACTTGCTACTTCAGTAGCTAATTCCTCAATGTTTTTACATGAGAAAGGATAACTCATAAATTATGCTATATTTGCCAATTTACTGCAATCATAAAAACGCATTTCGAATTGTCCCAAAATATTTGATAATTCAGCCTCATACGTATCATAATTCAACTGAGGAATCCTTGCTTTCAAAGACGGAAAATGTTTCAGATCCTTTCTTTTCAGTTGATCTATCATAAGTTGCAATTTACTTTTGAATGCGTTTACTGCGCTAATCATCTCAATAATAGTTTTTCCTTTACCTTGAAGCTCCAAGTTAATGGTGTTTAAGTGCATTGTGATGTCAGTCAAAAATGCCAAATCAGTCAGCCATTTTTCGTTTTTCAACATCTCAGTGTCATCACCTCTTTCGTCTAGAAAAGTTGTTATTTTGGGCAATAATTCTTGAAACCTTTCTAGGAATTTTCCGCGACTCAACCACCTGACGTCCGTGTGAAGAACTAAATCAGTGTGTTCAGTTGACTCCCTATTTTCCACCTGCATTTTAAAGAGCCGCCGTTGCAAGCTACGTGCACGGATGGAATTCACAATTTTTGTTGCAATGCCCATAATTTCCTCCGTGTTTAAAACTTTTGAACACAAAGGATCGACCGTTTGAGCACCCCTGATCTAGATAATGAATAGGGTAAATACAAGTTACTAAATATAAAATCAGTAAAGTGAAATGAAACTATGATTAGATATCTACATAAATATATTGAATTTGCATTTATAAGTGGTATATATTATTCGTTATTTTTATTTATATTATTTCTTACTCAGGGATTACCGACCTAACCCCGTTTTGGATCGATATGATGCTCGTGAGCTGGATGAAGATGAGTACGATGACATGTCCCAGGGTGACCGGCAGGCGGCTGAGAGGTTCCTACAAGACCGCGATGAACGAGAAGGCAGAAGGCGTGGGGATCGGGATCTCTTATATGGCAAGTATTTCTCATTTCTAATATTTTGTTATTATTGAAAAGAAAGAAATTGATTTCTGTCGTTTTTCTTTGTCAGTTGTCACTTCTTCTTGTGTTTAGAGTGTAGGCTGTACGTTTGTAGCATACTGTTATTTTATTGAATACAAATTCATATCACCAAAATGAAAAAAAAAAAAAAAAAAAAAAAATTTCTCAGATTTTAGGATTGCGTCCTCGTAGTTTCTTCCTCACTGAGTGCTGGTTGACGAAATTCCCATCTTACAAAAGCTGGTTATCCGGAAATCACGGTCCTGAAAAATGAATAACCAATAGCTTAACTTGTTGATGTGCTGAGTGTCTACATGTACTTACATTTTTTAGCACCTAGAGCTACCTTTAAATTGGCCATTGCAATATAATTTTATGTATTTACTTTGTATTAATGTACCTATATAACTTTATTTTACAGATGAAAGTGATGATGAAGAAGGACCCTCACGGAAAAGAAAAAAGGTTGCAGAACGTGCAGCTGTTGGTGATGTGGAGGAAGAAGAGGTGAGAGATTTGATATTTATGGTTTCGGTGGTTAGTAACTTATAAAGGAGTTATAACTTATATAATTATTTTCAGATGATAGAATCTATTGAAAATCTTGAAGACACCAAAGGCCACACTATTAAAGAATGGGTGTCCATGCTTGGACCTAGAACTGAGATAGCTAACAGGTGAGCTAACAACGAGATATATTGATTTGTAATAATTGTTTCATAAGACCAATATTTTTACATACCAAACTTTTTATGTTCATGTGTTTCTGTAAAGGCCGTATCACACTAGACCATTTTTTCTGCGTTTTTTCTGCGTTTTTTCTGCGTTTTTAACGCAAAAACGTGAAGAAGAAGAAGTGCGTTTTTCCAAGGTCAGCTTTTTCGACCATTGCGCATCCTGGCGGAGCGTTTTTAAACTCACTTGGGAAAATTAGAACACGTTCTAATTTTTACCTTGACGCAAGAAAAATGCTAAACATAACCCTTGGGGAGGTTACAATTCAATGAAAAACCCCTAGGAGCCCTAACCTGACAGATTTACTAAAAACGCATTCCGCCAGAATGCGCTGTTTTTGCAGTTATTCCTCTTCAACATTCACTACTGACCTTGAAAAAACGCAGTTTGCCTTCTTCACGTTTCAGCGTTTAAAACGCAGAAAAAATGCGGAAAAAATGCTAGTGTGATACGGCCTTAAGGTAAACTATGCGAGCTTAATTGAAAAATCAGTCGTTTACTAGCTGAAATAATATGCACTTTCTATGAAAAGCTGTATTTATCAGCCAGCCAAAAAGTAAATGCTCTTGGACTCTTGTAGTAGGAAATTTCTCCTTGGTGAAGATTTTTGCCATGTCCCTTCAGGAACACTGCTTGGTCCTCTAGGGAATTCCATATTTTTGCCCTTACTAGGTCACTGATGGCGATATTGCTAGAGATGCTGAGATAGGGGATCTCTCAGAAGAGATAACTTGATAGCTTCAAAGCTTGATGGAGTTCAGTTGAAACATACCGATGTCTAGTTCAAGTTCTGGGGTATCCAAAACTGTAATAAGGCAGTTGGCATAATAGAGGCTGTAATCCTTGCTGATGTCCGAGGATTAGATTCTCATAATGGGGAGCGTTTTCTAGCTAATAATTATTAAAGTAGTCCCAGCATGTCATCCTTGGAAACCATGTGTTAAGGTCGTTCAGCAAATATGGACACTTGCAATTATTACTGCTCGGATGGTTCATGGGAAACCGTTATGAATTTACTCATCTTCTTGGAAGGGAAGAGGAGGATATCGTAGTCACTGCGCTGCACATATCTCATACCAATAAGCTTCTACTTGTTAAGGAAAAATGTAAGTATAAATTAAATGTAGAAATGGGTTTTTGTTTTTACAGGTTCAGAAGTTTCCTGAGAAACACTGTGAATTCTCGAGGCAATTATATTTACAAAGACAAGATCCGTAAGATGTGTGAAAACAATCACAGCAGTTTTGAAGTCGAGTTTCCAGTTTTAGCAGGTCAGGAAAATGTGTTAGCATTTTTCCTTCCTGAAGCTCCTGTCGAGATGCTCCAGATATTTGACGAAGTGGCCAAAGCATTCGTGCTCACCATGTACACTAGTTACGAGCGTGTCACGAATGAAATTCACGTAAGAATATCAGAGTTGCCGCTCATAGAAGAACTACGTACTTTCAGGTCAGTGTTGGTTTGACTGTTTTTTAATAGTTATTTTTAGACAACGATCTTATTTGTTGATCATTCACTCTACAGTTAGTACTTCTGATAACTCTACTACTCCGTGTCCAACTTCTCTGTCTGGCCTGAGTAATTTGCTTCAAGCGAATAAGAGATCCAGCAAAAATCTCATGTGTAGTTTGTATGTGTCTTATATAGTCTAGTCTTGACCCAACTTGTATTAAAATCATGTGTAATTGCAGGAGATTCCATTTGAACCAGTTGGTACGGACTAACGGCGTTGTAACAGCGACAACTGGTGTCCTTCCTCAACTCTCTTTGGTGAAATATGACTGTTATAAATGTAGATATGTTATTGGACCATTCGTACAAAGCCAAAATAACGAAGTGAAACCTGGATCCTGCCCTGAATGTCAAAGCAACGGACCTTTCACTGTAAGCTAAATCAGGTTAAATAATACAATTTGCTTATCCAGCGCAATATTCTGCAAGGGTTTTTTGGAGCAAGAACTGAGCCTTGTTCGATTTGAATATTTGAGGGCTTCAAATTTAAATATAACCATTTAGACTATACGAAAATCCCTTGCAGGATGTTGCATTTGGATTCATGATGTTTTTTTTACAGTAGTTGTTCAACAGCGCGGTCGAACCCCCATCGCCATTGCCTACTGGATCCAATTCCAACACAATACATACCTACCATTTCTTGTTCTTCATAGTCAACTTCCAAAAAATTATTTTACGCTTAATTCTCATTTTTTGTCTAACTAATCTGTATTTTTTGTAATCTGTATTTTATTAAAAGGTATATGGTTTACAGGGTGTTACCTAAGTAACTGGAACCGGCCAGGAGTCGATTCTACAACTGATTTCCGACAAAAAGTGCCTCCTAGACTTTAATTTTTTTTTTTTTTTTTTTTTTTGGTTTCGTATCCGAGTTATTTTACTTATAAGAGGTTTTCGTGTTTTCGACCTTTCGTCACAAAAGCGGCTCTAACTCCTCAATTTTTGGAGTTTTCTCAAATCTGAGGATACCGTTGGATAGTACGTTTAATATGCTATCTTCCTGATGGAAAACAATTTTTTTTTTAATAGACAAAACGGGTGAAAAATGAACTTGAAGATGAAAACTTGTCAAATCTTGAAAATATCTACTTTTTTCAACTGCTCATAGGTTCCTGTGATCCAGCGCGTGAATTTTTGCCTGTAAACCTAAAAGTTGCGCCACGTTCTACGTATTTTTTCACGCTGAATCGAATGTTAACACTCGCAGATTTATTCAACTCAGTCAAAACCGAGTTTCACACTTGAACAAACTAGTTTTTAGTTCATTTATTATGCTCAATTTTATGTGTTTTTTTAAAGGGTAAAACTTGTTCGTTAAGTGTAAAACGCGGTTGTAACGGAGTTGGAGAGATCTGCGAGTGTTACCATTCGATTCAGCGTGAAAAAATAAGTAGAAACCGACCTCAAACTTGTTTTTTCTTAGAGGGTAATTTTTCATGAAAACCCTCGATTTCATGGAAAAAACCACATTTTTCAAACATACAAACATACTTTTCTCCCTTAATTAACAAAGTGAAATAAAAACGATTCTACCGTTGGAAAGCTGAGATTTTGGCGCAACTTTTAGGTTTACAGGCAAACATTCACACGCTGAATCCCAGGGACCTAACTAAGAGCGGTTGAAAAGAGTAGAGATTTTCAAGATTTGACAAGTTTTCATCTTTAAGTTCATTTTTCACCCCTTTTGCCTATTTAAAAAAGTTTTGTTTTCCATCAGTTGGATAGGAAATTTAATGCTCTTTCCAACGGTATCCTCAGATTTGAGAAAACCCAAAAAATTGAGGAGTTAGGGCCGTTTTTGTGACGACAGGTCGAAAACACGAAAAAACTTTCAAGTAAAAAAACTCGGATACGAACGAAGCTTCTAAAAAAAGTGAAGGAGGCACTTTTTGTAGGAAATTAGTTGTAGAATCGACTACTGGCCGGTGTCATTCACTTAGGTGTAACACCCTGTATACGGCGACTGGGGGGAGGGGGGGGTTACGATGGTGTTCTTGAACATCGTTTTTTTGGCAGTGCTAAATCGGAATTCGGGATAAAAAAACTAAATTCTCACCCATGCAAACACACCATTTCCCATTGTACTCTATCATTGTAAATATAAAATATGCAAATAAAAATAGGTTCAAATTGAGTTTTCTTGTACGTTATCTCAAAATCAGAGTTTGTAAAATTAATTTTTGGCCATTTGACTTTAGAGAGGCTACAAGTGTTTTGAACATGGCCCCTCTCCTTGGAAACCAAACAATATTTTTGAACCAGAGACCCGTCATTGAATTTGAAAAGACACTCGGTACTAATCGATGCCTCGACTTCAACCCCCTCTACCAGCGAGTTCAAAATGTTTTTTCTTCTCGAGTCACATTTCCTCACCACCTTTCCGTGTTGAGTATTCGATTCTAGTTTTTTTGGATTTGTTTCGCCAATGGGAAAAGCTGGCTAGCTATTCACCACCCCCAAATCCACAAGCTTACTAGTGCGAGTGTACCTATAAATGCACATTAACCCTCTTCCCTCCGAAACACTTGGGTCCTACCGAGATTCGAACTCTGGACAATCACATGGGAATCGAACACTATCCGCTACAACACTATGCTCTTGAAAGTTAGCTTTTAAACAAAAGCACCAGAAATTCCAGATATCGTCAGTAGAGTGTGGTAAAGTCGAGGAGATGATATTGTACGGAGCGTCGAGTGTTGTATTTGTAATTTCTAAGTTACATACTGATTTTATCCTTTTAGATAAACATGGAACAAACCGTATACAGGAATTACCAAAAAATCACGTTGCAAGAATCACCAGGAAAAATTCCTGCTGGGCGTATACCTCGTTCTAAAGACATCATCATGCTGGGAGATCTTTGCGATCGCTGCAAGCCCGGCGATGAAATTGATGTAACCGGCATTTACACCAACACGTACGAAGGATCGTTGAACACTGAGCAAGGGTTCCCGGTTTTCGCGACAGTGATACTGGCCAACCATCTCATTGTAAAAGATTCGAAACAAATCGTTGAGTCCTTGACAGAAGAAGATGTGACTACCATACTCAAGTTATCCAAAGATCACCGGATAGGGGAACGAATTATCAACAGCATAGCTCCGTCGATATATGGCCATGATTACATCAAACGAGCGATAGCCCTTGCGTTGTTTGGAGGACAACCCAAGAATCCTTGTAAGTCAAATAATGCTTTATTTATATATTTTTAACCAGCAGTCACAAAAAGGCTTCAATTCAAATTTCAGCAATCAAGTTTCAACTTGGACCTAATTAATTTTTCAACCAAACGTCCCCTCTGCATAACCAATTCAATATAACCTTAGTTAAGTTAAAACTATTTCTGAACTACATTGGAGCTTGGAATCAAAATCTAAACAACTTCAACAGTGGTTTCTTATCGAATTCTTACCGCGGTTAGGAGTTGATTTTTCTAAGTTGAAACTCTGGAATTTGAAAGAATTACATTAAAGTTTAATATATATTTAAATGAGAGAGAGAGAGAGAGAGAGAGAGAGAGAGAGAGAGAGAGAGAGAGAGAAAAACGACTAGGTACCTGCGCCCGAAAGCAGTGGCGTAATTTGAGGAGGGGCAGGGTGGGCAGAGCCCCCCCCCCCCACGATCACAGAGGATGTAGAAGTTCTTCTTGAAACGGATGCTGCGTGAACAATAATTAATAATTTCACATTACTAACGTCAGTACCAATTACGGTAAGTTCGAGAACGCAACCCGCAAAGCACGCCTGTTATGTGGGTCCAGTTACCTAGCAACTTCAAGGCTAACTAGGAACGCTCCTCCAAGGCTGGTTCCAGGGAGGGCCAAACGCCGTGGATAATATAATTGCCCATAATGCCCATCCAACAGAAGCGAAATAACTACAGTAAAAATAATGGTATGCTGGATACTATAAAGTGAAACAGTGGTGAAATTATGTCGTTCCCCCTCTCCTGAGGGGGGGCTGGCCCTTCCTCATTTCCCTCCTGGAAGCCAAGTCATTTTTGCCCCACTCTCACTGCCCCTACCTTCCTCCACCTTAACAGCCCTCCGATTGACGTTCGATTGATCGATTCAATGCAGTAGCATCGATTGCGTCCTTCTTACCATCAATAAGTTTTCTTACTCATAAAAGTCTTCAATTGTCCCTGATTTTTGGTATGAGTCCCAGTAGGAATAACGGTAAAATAAAATTAATAGAATCTTACAAGGACTAAAAAATGTCTGTGCTGTGGTGATTGAAATATCCATAGTCGAATGGAAACGATTGAAAGAATCGATATGTGAACCAACCGATAAATCATTTTACTTCAGTTTGTTTACGTTTGTGAGTCTCTCATAAACGTTTAATGCCCTATATCCTGTATCTTATTCCGTGGTAATTCCATGAAAGGAACCGTAATTAGTGTAAAAGTGAGTGCTAAAGTTACAAGTTATGAACCCCTTGGAGGGATACATCAAGATCTACAAATACGATTGGATTGGAAACGGTAAGTCACTGACAAGCCTTATGCTCCCCATTTCATGAGCATTTTCTCATAATAAAGACAGATTTAGCTTGGTAAGAATGTTCTTTTTGTGTCCATCAAAAGAAGGGTTAATTACCTTAATTTAAGGTACGTAAGGTTATGCTGTAAAAATAATACAATGTGTCTGCTCTTCCCTACATAATGATTACTTTTATGTTCATTTTCTCTCGGTAGGTAGGTAGGTACCTAAGACTCAAATTCAAATTAGGTAATTCTAAAGTGATTGTTTTCGTTTAATTTTTTTCAACAATGAACCTTTGCAATAAACTATTTCTGGCATCGGCATCGAGGGAGGCATTTCTCCTCTGCGAAATCAGATGGGTAAAAATACCGATTGTCACTTCAAGGTTCGTTCGGGACAAAGTACAAAATAAATACCTATTGTGCGTCTTTGAGTATTAATAAGTCTTATTAATACTCAAAGTTGTGCGTCGTACTAAGCATAACGCTTTTTCCCATCTACTTCTTACATTCTCCTCTTCGTTATAATTTATTATATATCAGATTTCCATTGATTTTATATGACCCGGACTTTTTGACAAGGACTTTAAATTTGGATTTTCGGTTTTGTGCAGATATAAGGTATAATTTCGGTGATTTTACATTTAATTTGCTAATTGCTAAACTTCTAGTGAAAGTGGCGCACGCGAAAGTATTTTTCCTGAGGTCTACTTAAAAAATTATGAAGAACATCATTCTTCATAATTTTTTACGCTGAATTCAGGGGAAATGAGGGGGGGGGGGGGGGGGGGGTAGTAACCTTTCTGTGGGACACCCTGTATACATGCTACAATGCCCTCTTTGTGACTAGTAGTACCCACCATACACATTTTATACTATAGTTACATATACCTATAATCTTTGGCTGTTGTTGTTGCCCCTCCGTGATAAATTGCTTTGCTACGCCACTGCCCGAAAGTCTTTTTAAATGAGGGACCCGTGACGTGAAGTGAAATTAAACATAGCTATTTATCTTTCTACTCTTTTGGTGGCCTAAACAGTAGATCTTCGGGTACTAGAGGGTATCATACCTACAATCTAAGAAATCCATATGTAGGAGGATACTAGTTGATGGTTGGAGAAATCTCATCAGATGAGAAGTAAATACATACAAATCTCTACTTCTCGGAAACGTATAAATCGGGTTATCAAACTTGGTTTGGTACCTACCAAGGTATTAAGTACCTAATCTATGCTGAATGAGCCAAAGCACATCATGCAAGAATATCTGTTTTGATCTAGCTCTAGAAAATCACTTTTCCTTATGACTCGAGGTGATTGTAACTTGAATAACATTAAAAATGCGCAAACAAGACAAGTTGTAGAGCTGCCATAAGAGCTTAGTGATCTCAGATTTCTTATCTACTTTTTCAACTATCTAACGTATTATACTGCAGGCGTTTCATACTTCTTTGAGATTAATGAGAAACGAGCTTGTGTACGGGAAATTTGAAATGTTGCGTTTTATTGAAAACGATCCCATCACCTACAAACTCGTCAATGGCGGAGGAGGTTATGTGAGTTAATATTCTTTTTCTCTAGACTTGTGGCCGTTTTTTGAATTATGTTGAACTTGAATGTTTAAAATCATTAAGTATTATACTTTTTGGCAATTAAAACGTGGAAATTGAAGGCTCCGACCACTGAAAACTTGATGTTAATCATCCGTTAACCTTTAATTCCTCGAGGGTCGGGTAATTAGTTAATCAGCTTTGGTAGTCAGATCATCAAGTTTTGTCGGGCGAGTTAACCAAAGACGAGTGTTGGTGAAAGAAAAATCGCTCTAACGTCTGATTAAGCTCAAACATTATGCAGAGTTAACGCTAATTCTTGATTAACTCAATTGGTGAAACTAGCCCTAAGAATGTCCATGTACAATTTCTTTCAGCTCAGTAAGTCCAGTAGTTTTTACGTGATTGAGAAAAAAAAAAAAAAAAAAGAAAAGACACACCATTAGATTTTTATATAATAGTATAGAAACGACGGTGTCTCATGGTGTGTGTGATGAGGCTCTTTCTACTTCAATGCAGAGTTGATTGTACTCTATTGTAGAAAGAGGTTTGTTCCTCATCATGTTAAGCCAGGGATTGCATTAAGAGAAGCTAGCATGTTGAATATTTGCCATCTTTCCGTAGATACCTACTATCAATGAATACTTACCTCAAAAACATTAGGTACCTAATTATGCTAGTCATACCTAATTAGGTCCACTAGTTTTCAAACAATTATGATTTATTGCCAACTCGTGCGAATCCCTTCTTATAAGTAGAAATTACTACCACACACAAAAGCTACGTAGCCTCATTGATATCACCGTTAACTGAGATTAGCAAGTGTAACTGGTCGGATTTTAGGAGCCTGGCCTCCTCAGTGGTGAAAGAATGTGAGCTGTAATCTCGGTTATTTTCAATCTTTTTTAGTTTAAAAGTTTAAACTCGTTCAAGTTTTGGTGAAAGTGAGCCTTTTACTATCACAATTCTCGATTCTGGGCTCTGCAGTTTTGGACTATTTTCTCCCCACGTCTAATTTCAGTTTGTTTCATTTAGTTGGCTCTCTAAATAGCACGTACCTTCGTATTTTCACACGTGGAATGGGTTATATCCCAATTTTTCATCTAACTTTAATTCTATCCCCCTTGTAGTGACATGTTTTCTTGTGTGTTACTTATATGTTTCGTTCCCCTGCAGCTCAAAAACACAAAGTCAGGGGCGACATAAATGTGCTACTTTGTGGAGACCCTGGAACAGCGAAATCCCAGTTTCTCAAGTTCGTTGAAAAAATAGCACCAAGAGCAGTTTTTACGACTGGTCAAGGCGCTAGTGCTGTAGGTCTCACAGCGTACGTAAGGAGGAGCCCCATCACCCATGAGTGGACTTTGGAAGCAGGGGCTCTCGTCCTTGCTGACAAAGGAGTTTGCCTTATTGACGAATTTGATAAAGTGAGTTTGAGTTTTTTGAACTGTCTTACATTTTTCCCAATTCCTTACATGGATAGTTTTATTAGAGTTATGCCTACACATTCTGTTTTGCAGATGAATGATCACGATCGAACATCAATACACGAAGCAATGGAACAACAAAGTATCTCTATATCTAAAGCGGGTATAGTCACTTCCCTGCAAGCTCGTTGTTCAGTAATCGCTGCTGCCAATCCCATTGGTGGAAGATATGACCCTGCTATGACGTTTTCCGAAAACGTAAGATCACCTTTTGATGGATGATAGAACATCATTCAGTACCCTAGATTTATCGTTGTACAGTACGATTCGCCATGTTTATGGATTCTACTCTTAATTTTGCAGTTGTTGTTGATTGTTATTCTCTGTTGAATCTTGATGTCGTTGCTAAACCTAACCCGTTATTGTCTTAAACTGAAATATGTTAGGTTCATTCGTACTGCCAAATTCGTATCAACACTCTGCACGTGTGCTGCTTCATCGGTTGCTCTGTCAAGGCTTCGAGCTCCCATTGCTTAGAACAACTTCTGCAGTTTTTTTGTACAAACAAGCTTTTAATTTATGAGAGATGCTATTGATCGATTCTCCAGCTGTGTCGCTTTGACAGCAATTCGTGCATTGAAACTTGTAATAATAAGGTGTTTCCGGTTTCTGCCTCTACTTAAAAATCTGCCTTTAAAAAGCTATGATTGTTTTGTTTTACTCAAAATTCCGTTTATCTTGGCCATGAGACAGGTAGGTAGGAAGACAAGTTTTGAACCACTAACGATTCGGCTGAGTTCTGTGGGTGGGAAGATAGTGAAAAAATGAAGTGTTCTTGTTTCCTTTTCAACTATCTTATGTTACTATTTCCTTTTATTGAAGTGTATGTACACGTTTTATTTCAGGTAAACCTTTCGGAGCCAATCATGTCAAGATTTGACATCTTGTGTGTCGTGAGAGACGAAGCAGATCCCCTGGCTGACGAGCAGCTGGCCAAGTTTGTGGTCGGCTCGCACATCCGTCATCACCCTGCTGCCCCGCCCGCTGACACAATCACTGACAATGTCACTGCAGACACAATACCTCAAGACCTCTTGAAAAAATACCTTGTATATGCCAGACAAAACATCCATCCAAGATTGCACAACATGGACCAAGATAAGATCGCCAAGTTGTATAGTACTCTACGTCAGGAATCAATGGTTAGCGTGTAATTATTTTGGGATTCTAATGAATTGTTTGTTCCATTTCTACTGTTCCCAAACTAGACAGCAGTGGGGATGGAATGGCCATCACATCGTACAGAGTTTTCTCTTATTGAACACTTTGAGCTGCTACTATAGTATAGGAGTGGGTAGATGAGTAATTTCGCTCTCCTCCTCATTCATTCTTCTTGTTTCTTCTGTACATTTAGATGACAGGAAGTTTGCCCATTACCGTACGTCACATTGAAAGTATGATTCGCATGGCTGAAGCCCATGCTCGCATGCACTTGAGGGATTACGTTCAAGAAGACGACGTCAATATGGCAATGAGAATGATGTTGGAGAGCTTCGTGGATACTCAGAAGTACAGTGTCATGAACAGCATGAAGAGGGTAAGTATCTGCTAATTCATTGTTAATTTTGTACCCGAATTTCCGAAGTTACCATTCGGTTCGAAGCAGTGGCGTAATTTGAGGAGGGGCAGGGTGGGCAGAGCCCCCCCACGATCACAGAGGATGTAGAAGTTCTTCTTGAAACGGATGCTGCGTGAACAATAATTAATAATTTCACATTACTAACGTCAGTACCAATTACGGTAAGTTCGAGAACGCAACCCGCAAAGCACGCCTGTTATGTGGGTCCAGTTACCTAGCAACTTCAAGGCTAACTAGGAACGCTCCTCCAAGGCTGGTTCCAGGGAGGGCCAAACGCCGTGGATAATATAATTGCCCATAATGCCCATCCAACAGAAGCGAAATAACTACAGTAAAAATAATGGTATGCTGGATACTATCCTCATTTCCCTCCTGGAAGTCATTTTCGCCCCACTCTCACTGCCCCTACCTTTCTCCACCTTCACAGCCCTCCGATTCACGTTCGATTGATCGATTCAATGCAGTAGCATCGATTGCGTCCTTCTTACCATCAATAAGTTTTCTTACTCATAAAAGTCTTCAATTGTCCCTGATTTTTGGTATGAGTCCCAGTAGGAATAACGGTAAAATAAAATTAATAGAATCTTACAAGGACTAAAAAATGTCTGTGCTGTGGTGATTGAAATATCCATAGTCGAATGGAAACGATTGAAAGAATCGATATGTGAACCAACCGATAAATCATTTTACTTCAGTTTGTTTACGTTTGTGAGTCTCTCATAAACGTTTAATGCCCTATATCCTGTATCTTATTCCGTGGTAATTGTCATACAATGTTTAACATGAAAGGAACCGTAATTAGTGTAAAAGTGAGTGCTAAAGTTACGAGTTATGAACCCCTTGGAGGGATACATCAAGATCTACAAAGACGATTGGATTGGAAACGGTAAGTCAATGACAAGCCTTGTGCTCCCCAGTTCATGAGCATTTTCTCATAATAAAGACAGATTTAGTTTGGTAAGAATGTTCTTTTTGTGTCCATCAAAAGAAGGGTTAATTACCTTAATTTAAGGTACGTAAGGTTATGCTGTAAAAATAATACAATGTGTCTGCTCTTCCCTATTCGTCTCCCTACATAATGATTACTTTTATGTTCATTTTCTCTCGGTAGGTAGGTAGGTACCTAAGACTCAAATTCAAATTAGGTAATTCTAAAGTGATTGTTTTCGTTTAATTTTTTTCAATAATGAACCTTTGCAATAAACTATTTCTGGCATCGGCATCGAGGGAGGCATTTCTCCTCTGCGAAATCAGATGGATACCGATTGTCACTTCAAGGTTCGTTCGGGACAAAGTACAAAATAAATACCTATTGTGCGTCGTACTAAGCATAACGCTTTTTCCTATCTACTTCTTACATTCTCCTCTTCGTTATAATTTATTATATATCAGATTTCCATTGATTTTATATGACCCGGACTTTTTGACAAGGACTTTAAATTTGGATTTTCGGTTTTGTGCAGATATAAGGTATAATTTCGGTGATTTTACATTTAATTTGCTAATTGCTAAACTTCTGGTGCAAGTGGCGCACGCGAAAGTATTTTTCCTGAGGTCTACTTAAAAAATTATGAAGAACATCATTCTTCATAATTTTTTACGCTGAATTCAGGGGAAATGAGGGGGGAGGGGGGGGAGTAACCTTTCTGTGGGACACCCTGTATACATGCTACAATGCCCTCTTTGTGACTAGTAGTACCCACCATACACATTTTATACTATAGTTACATATACCTATAATCTTTGGCTGTTGTTGTTGCCCCTCCGTGATAAATTGCTTTGCTACGCCACTGGTTCGAAGAATATGAAATAATTCTGCATTATACTCCACATAAGTTTTGAAATGATAGCAGAATAATGTCAAGATATTACGTTCTTTTCATCTTACGATGTTGAGGTGGTGCTTCAGCTTATATTTTGCCCTATAAATCTGCATTTGTTTGCATCAGATTGTTTTAATATTCAAACCCTAATTATTAATTTTAATTCTATCTGTATTTTCTTTTCAGACATTCCAAAAATATTTGTTGTACAAGAAAGACACTACGGATCTGTTGTACTATATTCTCAAGCAAATGACATTGGATCAACTTGCTTACATCAGAGGCGTACACGGAGTCGATGTCACTACCGTTGAGATTCACGAAAAGGATTTCATCGATAAGGTAAGGCCTTACATATTCTTACGTATTCAAATCTTAATTATGACCTTGTGTAAGGTTTTTTTCCTTTTGTTTTAATGCAAATCATAATGGTGGTAATTTGAACTTCAATTCTCCACCTTATTGAATTGAACCAGGAATTCAGATATGGTTATGCTTATATCACAAGGTTCAGGGTGCTTTACTTGCCATCTTTACTTGTCATCATTAGTACACCAATCAATCCGTAGATTTTCTAAAACATGAACAAGAATGGATTCTACTACTAATTTCTGACGAAAAGGTACCCGTAAATATTTTCCAGAAATCTCTTTATAAGGGAGTTATAGCCATTTAAAATGTTTTGGGGTGTTTTCGAACTTACGTCACTCGAATGGCCATAGCTCCCCAATATTAACCATTATGCCCACATTGAGAACACCGTTGTAAAGAGCGTTAAATTAACTTTCTAGTACAAATTAAATATTAAAAACGTCTGCTAAGTTGGTTGTGGCACATAGCTTCCTCGTTTACCTATCATGAAATTATAGATCATTGAAAAGGTTTTAAAAAGGTTTTAAATGATCTTGAAAAATTCCATTGCGGAAAAGAGTAAATGAAGAAGTAGCGTGAAATGTCATAATTGGTCAATTAAGAAACGAAAAAATGATAATGTAATTTACGTTTGCGCACGCGCAGAATGAAGTATTGATTTGACAACAATGAAACTGATAAGGGACCATCAACCCGCGCATTCTCTGACAATTTCATTGAAATCAGATGAAAACAGTGGAAATGAAGGTCGTTACAAGTATTTTACATAGGCGTATGCGCAGTAGCTATTAATGACACAATCATGTTGAAATTGATATGGGACGATAAAATCGTCATCCCCAACTATCATCCAAATTTGAGAGAGATTGGACGACTAGGGCGTGAAACAATAGAGCATAATGGAATTGACGTTTGTGCATGCGCAGAGTGAAGTGTTGATTTGGCAACAATGAAACTGACTGGGGACCGGCTTCCCCCTAGCCTTCAAATTCCCTGAAAATTTCATCCAAATCGGATGAAAACTGTGGAAAATGAGCTTGTTACAAGGATTTCATTTTGGGGCATGCGTAGTGGCTATTAATGATTCAATAATGTTGAAATTGATATAAAATGATCAAGTTGTCATTCCCCAACTATCATCCAAATTTGAGCGAGATCGGAAGACTAGGGAGTGAAAACTAGAGTATAATGGAATTTATGTTTGCGCATGCGCAGAGTCAAGTATTGATTTGGCAACAATGAAACTGACAGAAGATCGTCTTCTCCCTAGCCCGCACATTCCCTGAATATGGTTGTTCAGAATTCTCATTGCGCCATGCACTCAGTTGCAAAACAGGAGGCCTAATCTCAAGACGCCACAATGAATTGAGGGACATCCTTGGTGAGTTGATGAACACAGCATGGGGAAATTGCGTGAAGGAACCCATGATTCTTCCGGCCACAGCAACAAACCCGGCTTTAAGAGAGGACTTGGCTTGTCGAGGAGTGTGGGAACCACAGAGGGAAGCGTTGTTTGACGTCCGTGTCGTAGACTCTTACGTTCCCCGCTCCGTACAAGCAGTCCTTAAGTCAGCAGAAGAAGAGGAAATACCTTCCCGCATGCGAACAGCGCCATTGCACGTTCACTCCTCTAGTGTGTTCAGTTGATGGAGTGTTTGCACCACAAATGGACCGATTTGTAGATGTGCTAGCGGAAAAACTGTCTGACAGATGGAAACGGCCATATGGAGTTGTTAAGGGCTGGCTCCGGGCTCGTCTCGAATTTGCCATCCAGCGGGCATCATCAATGTGCCTAAGAGGGGCGCGACAGAAGTGGAGAAATGTGGATGAGCTTGTCGGATTCTCCGAAGGTGCGGCATTGCCCCTCGGATTTACTTGGAGCAGTCATCAATAATAAGGACACAGAACAAAGAAATCCGTCATCCATCTGCCCACTATGTGGACCAGGAACATATCGGAGAACTACATTTAACCGTGAATCATAAAAAAATAAATTATTTTATTCTTGAAAGTTGTTCAGAATGGTCTAAAACGTAAAATGCGCCTGGAAATTTTGATTTTGGAGACCAAAAATTTTTTTTCTCCCGAAAGTGAAAACAATGCTTCCGCTACCTTTAGGTAGACTCGGAAGGAAAAATATTAATTAAAGGTGGATCATGATCCCAAACAGTGAAATTTGTAAAAATTAGGAAATGTCCCTTTTTTCAAGCGCTTTCAAGTCCGAATGACTCTACCTGATTTTCCATACAGTGGTCCTTAAATTTGACCCAAAAACTGTGATTTTCAACGATAAAAAAGAAGTTTTTTTCTTTTGAAGAAATCAAGGGCTTTTTTGAAACTTTATAGTCTATGAACCAATAGGTTAGGTGTATGTCTCTATGGGATTTTTCACCCTTAAACGAATGGTAACACTTGCAGATCCCCCCGACTCCGTTATAATCGAGTTTTATACGTTAATTAACAACTGTTTAGTTAATTTTTTAAAAATTAGATCACGTTTGTTTTTAGAGGTTCTAAACGGAGTCTGGGAGATTTTGAAGTGTTACCATTCGATTAGCGTGAAAAATCCCATTGAGATCGACCTCGCAAACTAGTTGGTTCATTGAGGGTTATTTTCCAAGAAATACACATTTCTTAGAAAAAAAAGAACAAAAATCAAATTTTTCTACTTCAAAACGTCATTTTTTCTCCTAATTAGCAAGGTAAAATCATGATTGTCTACAGCGTTCGAAAGCTGAGTTTTTTGGCCAGCATTTAGGATTACAGTAGAGAAAAATCAGATAGAACAATCACTCAGACCCAGATACGTTTGAAAATTTTACGTTTTGGGATACTAATTTCATCTTTGAATAATTTCTTCAAAATATTGGATTTGCTCTCGGAAGATGGGAAATTTAATGATCTTTCCAACGATGTTCTACAATTTAATTATAATTTATAAATTGATGGAGTCAAGGCAATGTAAGTGGCTCAAGGTTAAAAAACGCAAACAATTGAAAATGACTATAACTGCTTAAGAAAAGAATTTCAAAAAAATGTCTAATATTAACGTTTTGTCTGAAATTAGTTCTAGAATCTGTAACTAGGTACTCTGTATATTTGAGACCCGTTGAGGTCATGTAGGTACCACCGAGTTTGGTACGATTTGTGGTGAGGGTTCGTATGTGCAAGTTCAATCCCTCTCTTCTCTTTAATATTTAATTTTGAATTATTATCTGAACATGAATTTTGAATTAAGAACTCTATGCATTCTCTTTTCAGGCAAAAGAAATCAAGATTTTCGATGTTCGGCCTTTCTATGAAAGTAAAATATTTGAAAACAACAGTTACCAATATGATGCCAAGAGAAAAATGATCATTCAAAAAATAGATACGCCGAGATTCGATGGATAAGTAAACCAGTGAGTTCCTGTTCCGCGGGAAAAAACGCATTATCAATAAGTTGTAAATAGTATTTTGATTTTGAATTTCAATATTTTTAGGTTCCCGGTCTCCATTTTTGTACCTTCCTCATTTTAAAATATAGTTATTAAATAATAAATTACTTAAGACCTCAGGTTTATGACATAATTATTGCCAACCTACCTATTCCTGCCTACCAACATTTCTGTAGGTACCTAGGTATCACATTCTACGAGAGCATTTGATTCTGCGATCTTTGCTTCCGAAGATCGGACTCATGAGGCAATCTAAAGGCCGTACCACACTTGCATTTTTTTTAGTTTTATCTGGCATTTTTAATGCTCGAACGTGAAGAAGGCAAAGTGCTTTTTTCCAAGGTCAGCTGTTGAAGGGGAATAAGTGCAAAAACATCACATTCTGGCGGCGGAATGCAGTTCTATTGAGTCTATCAGGTTAGGGGCTCCTAGGGGTTTTCCATTGAATTTTTAACTTCCCAAGGGTTACGTTTTAGCATTTTTCGTGTTGAGGTAAAAATTGGAACATGTTCTAATTTTCCCAAGTGAGTTTAAAAGTGCTCCGCCAGGATGCAAAACACTTTGCCTTCTTCACGTTCGAGCATTAAAAATGCGAGAGAAAAAGCTGAAAAATGCAAGTGTTAAGAGATTGTCGTAAATACATTTCTCATTTCCATATAATAATAATACTTATGCTTGATGAGGTTATGGGTATGAAATGAGTTACAAAATTTAATCAATATGGAAAATTTAATATACATTTTATTAAATGGCGCTCCAAAGAAAGGTGTGGAGAGTGGATTCTTTGTATAATGCAATTAGAGGTAAGATGATACTGCAGGAGTTGTGGTAGTGAGGATAACGATTGTGTTGTAGACGAATCATAATTTGCTGTATGGGTAATTGTATACAATATATGGCGCCACCTCCAATCGTTTTGATACTAACATATATTGTAGTGGAAAGGTATAGAAATATAAAGAGATAGTATTTGAATGCCGGAAAGCTTGCGAGCATCCAGCCCACCAACCTATACACAGCGTTCTGCATTCGGTGGTCTGGATGCTCGCAAGCTCGCATCTCAAAATTACATAACATCAAGTAGTCAATCACTTAGTAAAAATACAGATTAGTCGGACATGTAGGTCAGAATGAAGTGTATGATATCTCTGCTTATCTTTCACGGGCTCAAACATGTTTCCGGCATTCAAATACTATCTCTTTATATTTCTATACCTTTCCACTACAATATATGTTAGTATCAAAACGATTGGAGGTGGCGCCATATATTGTATACAATTACCGCTATATGCACTTGAGAACAAGTCTCACCTTGATGGCGGACGGGTTGGTGTGTCACGCAGCTGAACTGTCTGTTAGCTTGGTGTTCTTTTGAACGTACTGAGTTGAGTAACAGGGTGGTTCTCAGTAGAAGGCCAAATTTCATGAAACTGGTACGATACCACTATGGTTTTAGTGCTGGAATGAATCTGTTTTTCTCTCGGTCGTCCTACATCATCTATGGTTTAAGCGCACATATGCTAATCCCTTGTAAAAATATGTCAAATTTTTCATGTTGAACATGAAATATTTCGGACCCATACGTGAATCCAGTTCTGATTTACAATACTCAACTTTGAAAACTTGGCTAAAAAAACATAAATCGAGGGAAAAATCCTTTGAATCCACTTTTGGGGTATTTCCATACAGTGACGGATTAATAGAAGCACACAAAAATAAAATGAATAAATGAAAAATAAAATTAACAAAAAATAAAATGATTATAGGTAAGTAATTTTTTTGGCAAAATTATATCGAAAAATGCAGGGAATGAAACATAAAACGCTGGAGATATAAATACTACATAACAACTTCAGTCTTCGTGATGTAATATTATCCATAAATTATACATTTATATTGTGAACACAGGATTAAATAAAAACTTCAAGTACCTAACTAAACAACTCGTAAACGAGTTCCACTATCTGCTTTACTAGCAGATACCATGTTACATGGATATGTCTTTGATTGGGGATTTCATAACGGTTGTCCTCGAGAGTTGTAAACAAATCCTTTAACTTTAAACAAATCCCTGGGCCGCATCCCGACTAATTCCAACAAAACAACGGTTTACTTATAGTCCAGGCAATGAAGACAAAAAAGGGCCCTGAGGTAGAAAAAAATAGAACCCAAACCAAAATTGGTACAGACGTAGGTGGAGGTCCCCTGATTGACATACTAAAAGTCCTGGGGGGTGGGGGTGCCGCTCGAGGGGGGGGGGGGTCATTAAAGGTCCCATTTTGTGGTTTTTCGCGAATATCTCGGAAACGGTGCATTTTTCGATGAACCATGTCCTATAGTAAATGAAAGCTGATAAAATTCTCTACAACTTTGATTATATACGTTTTATCGAAATTCCGAACCGTTACGGAGATATATGCATCCGAAAATGGACGAATTTTGAAAATTAGGTTTTTAGCTCACGTTTTTCGGATAACTTTGTTGATTTGCGTCCAAACCGTTTATCTGAGAAAAAAGTCCTTTCAGAGAAAGTTGTAGAGCATCAAATTTCCTTGAAGAATATGTGGCTGAATGCCAATTTATCATTCACCAATCAAAAGTTACGCCAGTTTCAAAATTTTGCCCATTTTTGTCATTTTTACTCAAATGTTGTCAGGCCACTTTTCTGTGTCCTCCAGCTTTAATCGTCCTTCTTTTTGTCATCTGTGGTCATACATACGCCCACACGACCCCAGAATTACATACCACCACATGGGGGGGGGGGGGGGGGGGGGGGGGGTGAGACGACGATGTAAAAAAGTGTTATTCCATGGTGAGCACGAGTTCAACTTCTTTCACCCCTTACCAATGATCGTACGAAGTGGTCTTTTGCATTCAAATTTGTTGGGTGGTGAGCTCAGGAAAGACCGGATGGCCGAGGGAACGGAGGGGGAGTTGAAGCAGATGAAGTGCTAACAGTGGAATTTTGTAAATGTACCTAGTGTTACAGTTGATCTGTGTTTTAGTACTTAATATTATTATTTTTTTTTGAAGAATACACTTTTTACATTTCCTTGAACACATACAGAATGAACTTTATTCAATATTGAACATATGAACATGTGGAACCTAACAACATAACACAAGTTGATGTAGTGGCCAACTTAAACTTCAATACTCCCCCTTAAGTGGGCACCACACTCAACATGTCTGCAGGCTCCGAAACTTCTCGAACTTCAACATAGGTCTTGAGAATGTTTCATTGACTACACCGTATTGTTGCGTAAAATCTTTAGCAACAGGTCTTGATTCAAACTTCGAAATTTTATCATCCACTCCAACTTTCTTCCTAAATACCCAACGGTTCTTGACAACCTGCCCGTTGCTTGGACGATCAACAAACTCCCAAGCTTTCAATTTTATTAGTGCATCATATTCTCGTTTCATCGCTTCTAACCACTTTTCTTTTTCTTCACTTTCAAGCACGTCTTTATAACTTGCTGGTTCGTCAAGTTCATCCCCTGCTGTAGCTATACAACAGTGCCACTGCTTTGGTTTCACAATCCGGCTTGACTTCCTTAATGCCACTGTGCTTGAATTTTGATTGGCGAGTTCTGGTAGTGGTTCAGCGTGATTTATTTCAGTTTCAAACCATTCTTCTTGTTCCGATTCTTCATTTTCTTCTGGAACGTGTTCTGATGGAAGATCAAGAGAAGCTCCGATCCCTGTTTCAATTATAATGGGATGTTCTATCGGTTGCTCAGATCGTTCTTGATTTGTTATGATCACTACGTTTTCAGTGTTTATTGTTTCAGTGGTTGAATTATGAAGATTTTCGTCGGTTTTTGTTTGTAACGTTTCGGCCTCAAAGAATATCACATCCCTCGCTTTCGTTACGATTGTGGGATTAGTGGGATCACTTAATCGATACCCTTTCGTGTCTTCACAGTATCCCACGAATATGTATTCTTTGCTTTTAGGGTCCCATTTCTTTCTTTTCTGCTTTGGAACATGAACAAAAGCTCGGCAGCCAAACACACGAAGATGAAATAACGCAACTTTTCTTCCTGTCCAGACTTCTTCAGGAGTTTTCTTCTTCAGTGCAGATGTTGGAGACCTATTCTTTAAATAGTTTGCAGTGCTTAATGCTTCTGCCCAGTATCTTTCACTGAGCCCTGCTTCTTGCAGCATGCACCTAGCCTTCTCTACTAGAGTTGTATTAACTCTCTCTGCGACTCCTAGCTGTTCTGGAGTATAAGGTACTGTTGTTTGATGCCTTATTCCATGTTGCTTTAGAAAGTCTGTCAATGCAACGTTGACGTACTCAGAGCCATTGTCGGTCCTTAGAACTTTTGTCTTCTTGTTTGTTTGATTTTCCACTAGTTGTTTGAACTCTTGAAACACATTCTTTACCTCGCTCTTGTTTTTAATCATGTACACAAAAGTTTTCCTAGAAAAATCATCAGTGAATGTTAGGGCATACCTCTTTCCTCCCCAACTTTCCACTGGCATTGGTCCACAAACGTCCGAATGAATCAATTCCAAAATATTTTTGGATTTTGATTTGCTTGTGGGGAAACTTTGTCTTGTCATTTTCCTTTTCACGCACGCTTCGCAGGGTTGAAATCCAGCTGAGGCAAATTTCACTCCACGAGCCATATTTTTCCTCAAAAGGTTCATGGATCTCACGTTTAAATGCCCCAAAGCTCTTGTGCCAAAGCATTTGTGAATTACCACAGGTGATTGCATTAACTTGTTCACGGTTCTTCGGAACAATTTTAAACACTCCCGAATCATATATGCCCTGTATGAAAACTTTTCCTTTGACCCTAGTCTGGGAATCCATTATCCTACAGCCATCTCTTGAAAATACTACCTTATAGCCTTTTTTGACTATTTTCCCGACTGATAGTAGGTTTGTGTTGAGATTTGGACTGAACATCACATCATGGATATCAGTTTTCTCTACAGTACCGGGTAACTCTAAACTAACTGTCCCACAGCTTTTTGCTAGAATTTTTTCGTTATTTGCTACCCTTATTTCCCTTTCTGTTGGTCGTCTATTCTTAAGCCAATCGTCTCTCATGGTAAAATGTGAAGTAGCTCCTGAATCGATGATCCACTCATCGTTATCCAGTCTTCCTATAGCTAAGGCCATTGAAGTTCCTTGCTCACTTGCATTTTTCTTCTTGGCTTTACATTGTGAAGCGAAATGTCCTTTCTTGTCACAAGCAAAACACTTGGGAATAAAATGCTTTTTCTTTGACTCTTTCTTCAATGTTAGAGCTTTATCATTTTCATTATTGGGCTTGGCTTGTTGACTCAATAGGGTACGTACTGAATCACTTGTGATTTTTGCCCCTGAGCTCTCCAGAGCCATTATCATGGGCTGGTAGCTTTCACCCAACCCCTTCAGCATGACAACACCGATGAACTCGTCTTCAAGCCCTGCATTGATTGACTCTAATTGCTGAGATATGCTAAGGATTCGATTAAGGTATTCTTCAACAGTTGAAAACTGTGTCAACTCGAGTGAAAACAGTTGTTTCAGCAAACTCAAACGTCTGCATAATCCTTTACTTTCATAATTTGACTCAAGCTTAGCCCAGACATCTTTTGCCGACTTTTGACTACGAACCATAGGATACAAAGACTCATCGACCATTAAACAAATTTTTGATCGAGCTTTGGCATCCTTTCTTGGATCAACATCTGTCCCTGCAACAACTGCCCTCAGATCCTCGGCGATCAGAAACATTTCCATTCCGAACTTCCAGTTGGAATAATTTTCTGAACCAACCAATTTTTTAATGTTCGGCATTGCTCCCAGTCCTGCAACTGCCTGCAACACTCGTAGATGCCACAGGTGGAGAACCACCTGCTCCTAGATCCCCATGAGACATGTTGATTGTCTACAAATTAGTGCTGGGCCCATAACCAGTTGAAGCAGATGAAGTGCTAACAGTGGAATTTTGTAAATGTACCTAGTGTTACAGTTGATCTGTGTTTTAGTACTTAATATATATATATTTTTTTTGAAGAATACACTTTTTACATTTTCTTGAACACACACAGAATGAACTTTATTCAATATTGAACATATGAACATGTGGAACCTAACAACATAACACAAGTTGATGTAGTGGCCAACTTAGACTTCAATAAACAGGCATTGCCTGCTCCGTCGCCTGCATCGGGCGTCACGGAACATGTTCAAACGCCGCCCCCACGGAACTGCCCGACGAGGACAGTGACGAAGAATACGACATGTTCTAATCATGTATCATCTAATCATGTAATCATGTATTATTTAATTACTTCATAATTAATTACACGCATCGCTTTTTTACATCGTCGTCTCATCCCCCCCCCCCCCCCCCCCCATGTGGTGGTATGTAATTCTGGGGTCGTGTGGACGTATGTATGACGACAGATGACAGAAAGAAGGACGATTCAAGCTGGAGGACACAGAAAAGTGGCCTGACAACATTTGAGTAAAAATGACAAAAATGGGCAAAATTTTGAAACTGGCGTAACTTTTGATTGGCATTCAGCCACATATTCTTCAAGGAAATTTGATGCTCTACATCTTTCTCTAAGAGGACTTTTTTCTCAGATAAACGGTTTGGACGGAAAAACGTGAGCTAAAAACCTAATTTTCAAAATTCGTCCATTTTCGGATGCATATATCTCCGTAACGGTTCGGAATTTCGATAAAACGTATATAATCAAAGTTGTAGAGAATTTTATCAGCTTTCATTTACTATAGGACATGGTTCATCGAAAAATGCACCGTTTCCGAGATATTCGCGAAAAACCCCAAAATGGGACCTTTAATGACCCCCCCCCCTCGAGCGGCACCCCCACCCCCCAGGACTTTTAGTATGTCAATCAGGGGACCTCCACCTACGTCTGTACCAATTTTGGTTTGGGTTCTATTTTTTTCTACCTCAATGTCTTTATTTCCTGGACTATTATAGAAATGTTGAAAATAACTGTGGAGTGAAGCCACTACAATGAGTTGTTGAGTTGTTGCTAACATGCAACTGCTGTCAAGAGGATGAAAATGTTTCCTATGGAGTGGAGTAAATGATGCGATTGCTTTACGTTAAGAATATTGTAACCGGCTTATTAAAATTGTTTATAGTCCAATCAACTTAGTTTAGGAATGTAGCCAGGTACGTAAGGAGGGGGAAATTGGTAGCTTGAGATGTGAACATTTATCACATAAATCAAGCGCTTTCCAACGAGTGGCGAACGATTTATGTGCGATGAAAACTGCGGAAGTTCCATTCCCCTAGCAACGGCTGGGTTGTACGTGAAAAACAATGAAATTGTGACACAAATTTTGCATCACGGAAATTTTTGGTTGACCCCCCAGAGCAAAGACATATCCATGTCAATAATACACTTTATTTTTTCAATTTACTTTAGAAACAAAAACATTTAATAAACACTCACGGTGAAATTCAATGAACAAAGTACATTTTTGATTAAAGATGAAAATACAAATGAAATATTACCTTGTTAAAATTTTTTTGTTTATTACTGGTAAATGTGAAACAGTGAATTCACTTCAATCGAAAAACACTGGTTTCAATCAGTTAAGAAAACAAGATTCGTTTCTCTCTTCGTCGAAACAGTAGGTAGGTTGATTATATATTATGGCTATTGATTGTGTATTGTTCCGTTACCGAAAGCGGTAAATACTGTAGGTACCTACCGTAAGGCCATCTACACACGGACCTACTGAAAAGGAACTGATTGGTGACGAAAATTACCAACCAGTCCGTTTTGAGTCACTTGCTGTGTTATCAAATGGAGCGCCGCAGACGGGGCTACTGATTACGGACTCGTCTGTGATTCACAGAAACCAGTTAGTAACTAGTCGCCTGGAGACTGACATGTCGAGTAGCCCAGTGATTTGAGTTTGCAGTTTCTTTCCGGTTTCCAGGATGAATGACCAGAAATTCAACCTCTTGCTGGTGGGGGAAGTTGAAAAACGTCCAATTTTGTACAATTTTCATCTTCCTGGGTACTCGAAGAAGCATGAAACCGAAAAGGCGTGGATTGAAGTCGGCAACGCGGTGAAATTGCCACAGACTCCCTCATGTTCGTATCCATTTTCTGAATCATAGGAGAAACTAATCTTACCAATTCCAAATAAGTTTCTTTAGACATTCTGTAGAATGCTAAGAACTTGGCATCGGAGATTTCCAGTTCCTTTACAGCAACGAACAAGCGGCGGTGAAAATTCCTTTTAAGATAAGGGTGGACCCAAAACCTTATGCTCATTCTTTTTCTATACCTAATGTAATAATACATTATGATGGCTTCATCTTCGCTGGATTCACTGTCATCCGAAGATGACAAAACGACACTTGTTGAAGGTTTGGCGTCCATGATAACACTGAAAACTGCAGATTTTGATCACTAATGAGTAGCCTCGTGTGTGGAGACGGGTTACCAATCAGTCACTAACTAGTTTCTAACTCGAGTTACCAACCAGATGCGTTCCTTTTCAGGAGGTCCGTGTGTAGATGGCCTAACTTGTACGTACCTTTTACGGCTGCAGTGCTGAAACAGCAGAGAAAGAAGAGAAAGAAGGCAGAATGATCCTTCAAGAAGCTACGTATAATATCTGCTCAATGCAACGTATGAGACTGATGAACACAATAATTATTCATTGATATATTCCTTCGCACAAAGCTTTAGGATAAAAATTACTTTCTAATCGATTTTTGTAGATTTGAACCTTTTTGAGTCAGTCCCATGGCAGCATTGTCAGTACCATGGATGTATCAAATTCAAATTTCGCAATTTAGGCTTAAAAATGAGTGTTGACCTCTAAAAACTATCCATCACTAATAGTTTTCATCTGAAAAACGAATAGTTACTTGAAAAAATAAGTTTTGAGCCCTCGCATTTTTTTGAAAACTGGAAGCTGAAAATTGCCCTTCTACTGAGAATCACCCAACAGTTCCTACGACCAATGATGAACTTTCATCTGTCGGAATTCCACACTTTAGTCCTCAGATTCGGATACATCACACTTGAGAACCCCCCGACTTTCAACTCAAAAGAATGTATGACTGTTTAGTTTGGCGCCAATAAACGGGTCGGAAGATCACGGGTGACGTAGTAGAGCAAAGGAGCTGGAAGTTCCCCCCGACGCGCGACGGGGGTGGGGGGAGTCATAGTACAAATTAATTTCAAGGGCTGTTTTACTGGTCAGATACCCATTATATAGCACCTTTTGGGAAAGCTCCCGCTCAGATTTTTCTTTGGGGCGGGATCAAACCTATTCCTATGATTGGTCTTGAACTATTAAAATCATGCTACAAATCCATCTCTACAAATTATCGAATAAGTTAATTTTGGTTGATTATTCAATATTAAATCTTGTAATTACTACAAGTAATAAGGGTTCACAATTCAGAGCAATTCTAAAATAAAAAACTAATAAAACTTTTTCCGTCCATTACCCCGTAAACGCTGTAGGGGAGAGTGGGGGTAATACCACAACCCTTTAGAAATACTGCGTTACTTCTTTCAACTTCAATTTAATGGCATTATAATTAATAAGTACTTACACTTAAAGGTTCAGGTAGTGATGTAACCATAACAATAAAATTAACTGAAACTTCAAATGAGTAAAACTGAGTAGCCTTAGTGTTAATTTTCTTAACTAACGTCTTCTTTGTAACACTTGTTAGGTACGTTGGAAAAGCTGGTTTGGCCCCATTTATTGGTGGCATGTTTTGATAAAAGCGTTCTTCAAGATTTTTCAGTAGATGGAATAAAATAAAATTGATGATATTGCACATTACATTCGACCTACTTTAGTTTGTGATTTTCTCAAATAGGTTTATAGGATAGGTAGCTAACGGTAAACTGTATTCTTACTGGAAACACCGACGAAGGCCTCGACAAAAGGTTGTCTGCCTTGGCGAGAACACCTTCTGGCACGATTCCATGAGAGGAAGTTCACATTTCCTTCTCTCAGTACATTAATACGTTGAGGTTTTGTGACTCAGAAGCAGGGAGTGAGAAAATAAGACGAAAGGAATGTAAGAGATTGGAAGAAAATATGAATGTGATGGCAAAAGAGAAAACACCTCAGGGCAGGTAGATTAAAAAAATTGTAAAAAAGGCAAAAAAGAAAAAATCGTTTAATTCATGTCTTCTTAACAGAATATTAACTGTAAAAAGTTGGTTTTGCCAAAAACTTTTAGTTAACCTTGTCTGTAAACCCAAAGTACTCAAATGTCAGAACAATTTAACATAAAAACATGAAATGTTGTGCACTAACAATAACATTTACTTATACATATTTTATTTTACGTATAAATACGCAGCCCTACTCGGTTTGGCTACACGTATGCGCTGTCGCTATTAATGATACAATCTTGTTGAAATCGATATGAGGTAATCAAGTCATCTTTTTCCGACTATCATCCAAATTTAAGGGAAATCGGACGACTAGAGTGTGAAAAAAAACAAGACCCCGAATGCAAATAGCTAAAAAACTCGGCCCTTCACCTGTGTGTAAACAATTATTCATATAACCATGCTCATAACTCAGCTTGTTGGCCACGCACTTCGCAGTAGTTAATATAGTATGGTTGAATAAATCGAGAGCTTTCGAACGAATGGTCAACGAATTTTGTGGGATGAAAAACGACGAAGTATCATATCCCTAGCAACGACTCGGTTGTAAGCGGAAATCATCACAATTATTGGCGCTACTTCCATCAATCGCTAAAACATGATTCCATGTTAAAATGGAGCATAATGGAATTTACGTTTGCTTATGCGCAGAATGAAGTACCTATTGATTTGGAAACAATGAAACTACAACCTAACCCGCGTATTCTCTGACAATTTCATCAAAATCGGATGAAAACAGTGGAAATTAACGTCGTTACAAGGATTTCACAAGGCGCTTGCGCAGTAGCTTTTAATGATATAGGTAATCATGTTGAAATTGATATGGGATCAAATCGTCATCCCCCAATTATCATCCAAATTTGAGCGAGATCGGAAGACTAGGGCGTGAACAAATGGAGAATAATGGAATTTATGTTTGCTCATGTGCAGAGTGAAGTATTGATTTGGCAACAATGAAACTGACAGAGGACCATATACTCCCTAGCCCGCACATCTCCTGAAAATTTCATCCAAATCGGATGAAACTGGAAAATAAGCTTGTTACAAGGATTTGTGGGCACACGACAGACACACAGACAGACTGACACGGAACCAAAGTCGTTCAGAATGGTCTGAAACGTTAGATGAGGGTGGAAATTTTGATTTTGGAGACCAACATTTTTTATCCCGAAAGTGAAAACAATGCTTCCGGTACCTTTAGGTAGACTCGGAAGCAATATGTGTGCGTTATTAGGCAAGTTGCACACACACCGATTTTGGACGGTCGGTAAAAAATCGGCCGATATTTTATCGGTAGCAGGTGACTTCAAACACATCGGATTTTTATTGGCAAAACAGTCAGTTGCTTGGTGTTCGAGACGCTATCCTACTGCCCTTCTTGAACATCAATGAATCCTAAACGTGTAGGTAATTGCTATGTGGTTATTGTATCGCCGCATTAAGCGCCGTAGGATTATGCGCAAGTGGTGGATTCATCCTATCAATCTAAGAAGGGAACACAGATGAACATTGTACACTCGTTTTGAAGAACTGAGGCGTGATGGTACTAAGTTTTCCAACTTCTTTAGAACGTCAATTGAATCCTTCGACGAACTCCATGAGAAGATGAAAAATAAGATCCAACGTCAGAATACCAATATGAGAAATTGTATTCCTTCTCGAGAAATCGGTCGGTGTGCAAGCGTGTATTTAGTCATGTACGCCACTGTGGGGTCGGGTCTTCCCGGTACCGGCGGTCTGCAGTGGCAGTGGCCGCTACTCCCCGATATTTCACCAGTATTATTTTACGGTCGGCGTGTGTGCCAAGTCCCGTTCTATCCAATGGTTCACTATTGGAATTCGGACGGCCAGAATAAAACCGACCGTCCAAAATCGGTGTGTGTGCGTTATTAGGGTTATTTTTATGATTTTGCCGACGCTGATTGCAGGCAGGAATGCACCTGTGAGACTGACCAGACACTAGGTACACAACATGTCCTGCTGTGCGCGCCCCTGCCGACCTGAATTCGAACTAGCGTCAACTGGCTATGGGTAGCTAAGTTCTGTGATTATTCATAGTTGCTGTAGTCCTCTATGGTATAGTGGAGAGCGTATCAGACTCGACCAGAGTCGATCCCAAGGTCGAGATAACATTTTTTGCATTCGAATTCAACCTCCAAAACTTATTTTTAAACGTCATTATTATAAATGTTTTAAATCATACTTTAAAACGACATTTTGATCTATTCGTCTAACTAATCTGTATTTTACTAAGGGACTGACTACTTGATGTTATGTATTTTTGAGATGCGAGCTTGCGAGCATCCAGACCACCTAACTATACTTACAAATCATTCTGATCTATTTGTCCAACTAATCTGAATTTTTACTAAGGAATTGACTGCTTGATGTTAAGTATTTTTGAGATGCGAGAATACCGTGTTTTTTCATTTTAAACTCGAATTTCTCCACTTTGTCTCATTTAATTTCAACTTTCAACCTCATTTTCGGTATCCACATTAAATTTCCTATAAGAATAGTGTACTTGGGTTCTTAAAAAGTACCATCCGAAGACCCTCACATCAGCTCAAACATTGACGATTTTGAAAAAAGATCATTTCTGAAAATCTTTAAAACTTTACTACTCTTCCAAAACTAATTCTGGTAACTGGCAAATCTCATGAAAACTGCTTCGTCTAATACTATTTCCAACGATATAATCAAGTTTAATTTTATTTTGTTATTTAGTGGAGAAAATTATGTTTTAATGTTAAAAAATGTGGGTTTTTCAATGAAATTGTTGGTTTTCTCGAAAGATGACCCTCCATGAACCTACGAGTATGGGGTCGGTTTCTATGTATTTTTTCTCGCTGGATCGAATGGAAACTCTTGCAGATCTCTCAACTACGTTATAATCGAGTTTTACACTTTAATTAACTAGTTTTACCCCATAACACACATACATTTAATCGTAACAAACAAACTAAACATTTGCGATTTTAAGTGTAAAACTCGGTTATAACGGAGTTGGAGAGATCTACAAATGTTACCATTCGATACAGCGTGAAAAAATACATAGAAACCGACCCCATACTCGCAGGTTCATGGAGGGTCATCTTTCGAGAAAACCAACAATTTCATTGAAAAACCCACATTTTTTAACATTAAAACATAATTTTCTCCACTAAATAACAAAATAAAAGTAAACTTGATTATATCGTTGGAAAGAGTATTAAACGAAGCAGTTTTCATGAGATTTGCCAGTTCCCAGGATTCGTTTTGGAAGAGTAGTAAAGTTTTAAAGATTTTCAGAAATATTATTTTTTCAAAATCGTCAATGTTTGAGCTGATGTGAGGACCTTTGGATGGTACTTTTAAGAACCCAAGTACACTATTCTTATAGTGAATGAAGTAAAGTGGAGAAATTTAAGATTAAGAGGAAAAAAACACGGTTTTCCTGAAAAAACCTTTAAAAAATCATATCTCGAGAACGGATTGAGATAAAAATATGCAGTTGGCGGAATTTTACTCCATTTTTGATGTAGTTTCACCCAAATTTTTTTTGCATCTGCGAGGGAATCACCCTGTATTGATAACATCCCACAGGAGGAAGAAGACGTTTGATCAATATTAGGGTGAAAGAAGGATTGATTTTCGGTGAAAAGGGGTTTACCTATGTCACAACATCTCTTGAATTTTGTATTTTTTAAACCTGTCGTTTCTACAATTTGCAATTTTTTATTATTATTACGTGGAATAAACATTCTAAGCAAAGCACTGCATCCATCAAAAGTTATTTTTTACCTCATTGTAATAGCTTCCTGGAATAGTGAACTTTAGATTTGCTCTGCTGAAAAATGGCAAAAATTGACGAAAATCCTTCTTCCCCTGGACCCTTCAAATCATTCTGATCTATTTGTCCAACTAATCTACATTTTAGCAGTGGACATTGATTAACAAAAGTCCAGTCATGCAGCATGACCCCATGAGCGAATTTTTGAAGGAATCTTCGACATTTCAGTCGCCATTGATCGTGTTGAGAAATTTTAGTTTATGATTTTGATAGACAAACATGGAATCAAATTATTAACACATGCACAGAGTAAACTCATCAGTTGTGATTACATTTTTTTTTAACAAGCACCTACTACCTACGTTTTAAACAGCATGGTTCTAAAATTGGTTATACAGGGATACTTCCATAAGAGTAGTTCAATCTGAATTTGGACAATGTTTCATGCAAATATTACCGATTTTTACAACTAGCGAACGGCATTATTCCGATTTTTGACTGATTTTTCAACTTTGAAATGTTTGAAAACTTGATACATATTCTTATAGGAAATTTTACGCTGATTCCGAATATACCACATGTTAGTATGCTGAAAAAATAATTTCGCACAACAAATCGCAAAAAAAAAAGTAACCCATAAAAACAAGTTTTTAATGTAACTCTTTCTTTTTCTCATGTTCTCAGTTAATTTTATTGTTGTTTCAATATTTGGTAGTTTCTTGGCAACAATAAATTGAAACAAAATCACATTGTTTCAAAATCACATTGATAATAACTTAAATTAAATTGACAAGGAAAATCATTTAATATTTTATTGACCCTGGATTCGTTGTCATTTTATGCAGACTTTCAATAGTATCCTTCTCCTCCCTCCTCCTCCTCATCCTCCTCCTCCCTCCTCCTCCTCCCTCACTCCTCCTCCCCCCTCCTCCTCCTCCTCCTCCCTCACTCCTCCTCCCTACAATACACAACACGTGTAAGGTGTCCCATATTAAATTTCAAATTTTCGAAAATGTATAGTATAACTAACTTTTTCTTCGCGAAAATTTGATAGATTAAAATGTACGCCAGCATGAACTCGTGTGCAAAATTTCAGATCGATTGGATATCGGGAAGTGGGTTAAAAATCGATCTGAAATTTTGTCTCAAGCAAGCAAGCAAGCAAGCAAGAAGAGAATCGAAGTTAAAAGAAAGAGTTAAAAAATGAACCCATAAAAACAAGTTTTTAATGTAACTCTTTCTTTTTCTCATGTTCTCAGTTAATTTTATTGTTGTTTCAATATTTGGTAGTTTCTTGGCAACAGTAAATTGGAACAAAATCACATTGTTTCAAAATCACATTGATAATAACTTAAATTAAATTGACAAGGAAAATCATTTAATATTTTATTGACCCTGGATTCGTTGTCATTTTATGCAGACGTTCAATAGTATCCTTCTCCTCCCTCCTCCTCCTCCTCATCCTCCGTCACTCCTCCTCCCTCCTTCCTCCTCCTCCTCCTCCTTCTCCTCCTCCTCCTCCTCCTCATCCTCCTCCTCACTCACTCCTCCTCCTCCTCCCTACAATACACAACGCTTGTAAGGTCTCCCATATTAAATTTCAAATTTTCGAAAATTTATAGTATAACTAACTTTTTCTTCGCGAAAATTTGATAGATTAAAATGTACGCCAGCATGAACTCGTGTGCAAAATTTCAGATCGATTGGATATCGGGAAGTGGGTTAAAAATCGATCTGAAATTTTGTCTCAAGCAAGCAAGCAAGCAAGAAGAGAATCGAAGTTAAAAGAAAGAGTTTGAAAATTGAGGCGTCAATTCATTCAAGACTCTGAGGGACGTAGTTACAATTCAGCTCGGTAGGGGCGCACACAGCGGGACATGTTTTGTACCCAACGTCAAGTGTGAGACTGTCGAGTTGTGGAGGGGTAGCCGTTGGGGGTGGCGGCGGGGAAGGGAAGGCCGCCCCTCTCGAGGCCGCCTCCGGGGGCGGCCGCTGGGAGCAGCTCAGTAGTGATGGAGCGGCGACCGGGGAACGACCGTCTGGGGGTGTGAGGTTCTAGCCGCCTTGCGACCCCTAACAATACAACTGTGCGTATCTGACAACACCGTGCCCCTGTGTCCGTGTGCCCGCCCCTCCCGGCGCCCCGGCACCTCGGTGGGACGCCCGGAGGGACGGGCCCCTCTGTGTTGTGTTGCATGTGTGTATGTGTATAACGTATACATGTATTGGTATGTCTCTCTCCTCGCTTGGCTGTACCTAACTTCCATCCACCACAACACCAAAAACAACAACATAACAACATACATACATCACAGACACCCAATATTATTATTTTTATTAAATTCAAAAAATAAAAAAAATACCAAAACATCATCCACTAAGAACAGACCTTATCTAGGTCGTGGTCGAAAGGGTCACCTAAGGTCAAAGTTGCTTAGCCCTTCATTCTGCCGCTAATTTACAATTCTGCCCTTAATAATAAAATGTACATGTTAGATTTGACACTATTGTCATCAAAAGACAGAAACATTTTCATCACCTACATTTTTGCCAATTTTTGAAGGAAATGAAGCAATCGCAATGGTTCCATACACATTAATAATACAATTTCCCCAAAATTTAGTTCTTTTTAAAAATCCGCTCTGAGGCATCCTTAAAAAACAAAAAAACTTATTTTTATTTGGTCGCTTTTTAATATATTATGTGGCATTTCGGACGATAGTACTTCTTATTGTTGGGGTAAATAAAGTGAAATAAAATCACTTAGAAAATCTTAAAAATGGTTAAAAATTGTTATTAATAATGTACACGTATATTTTAGAAGATTATTACTCAGAAGAAGTTTATAACTGTAAACAAGAATATTCAGAAATTTTAATTAAAAAGAATTACGCTGAAAAATGTGCTTGAATTTAATTAAAATGTGCTAAAAATCAGTTTACAAACATTCTAAAATATTAAAAAGTTTGTTTGTATTGCAAAATATTATTTAAAATAAGTGTTTTGCCTTAAAATTGATCGATTCCGTGCACGCAAAGTGCTAATAAAATTAAAGAACAAATTAACATTAAAAAAAAACTACGATAATTTGCTCTTATGGTAATGCTGCAACTTTGTTTGCATCTTATTTTGCACTGCGATTTGCGTACTAATTATATTAGGTCTTCTTGCAATGAAATAACCCTTAATGATGCAATAATTTAATTCAATTTAAAAGAAATGTATTTTTTGGATTGGGACTTGTAACTCATTTTCAGTTGATAAATTTTTGTGATTTTTAGATTTTTACAAAATTTTAATTGAAAATGGGAGGTTACAGAAGTGGTCGGATTCTCAAAAATTTGGAATAGTAGACGTGTGGTACCTTATGGGCTATGAAAAACGAACGAAATACCTAAACGATACTTTATGGATTAGAATTATAGGACAGACCCCCACTGGAATGATGCAAGAACCCCGCGCTCGATTAGACCTTGTCGTACTCATGAAGGCGCTTTCGTTAATTTTAATGGGTTCCTACAAGTAAAATGAAAATAGAAACGTGTGGTGCGAGGCTTCACACTTTTTTCCAACCGTATTCTATGTGCTTGACAGCTATTTCGGTGTTATTCGTCTAAAAGTCTGAAAAGTTGAAGCGGTTGTGAAGGACATTTTAGTGTTTAGGGTCTATCGATTTATGATTATGGGCGTGAAAAATATCGAATATTATATTGCATTCACGTGATAAGCTAATGACATTTCATGCAAATGTCATCAAAATTTTTTATTATTAGCGAATTTTCGTAAAAAATGAAGCTACTGCAGTGGTTCCAAAAATTTTAAATTCAAAATTTTCGAAAATTTTCACAGTCGAAATCCGTTTTGAGACATTCTGAAACGAATACTAGACGCTTTTCATATCTCTATTATATTCATGTATATATTATGCTTCCTTCCAGACGATAATTTTCCTTAGGATTGAGATCAAAATTCCGAATCAAGCTTTCCAAACAAAAGGATGAGCTCGTTGGCGAGCATTTTTTGATCACACTAAATTGGTCAAATTTCAAAAATGTGCTAAAAAATCACTAAAAACGGCTAAAATTTTTTAAATTTATGTATTATTGCAGTATTTTAGTCAAAACAAGTTTATCAACGATGAACTAGACCATTAAAAGTTTTAAGCACAAAAATATGCTGAAAATGTACTTGGATTTCATTAATAATTGCTGAACTAGTACTAGTACAAGCAGAACAGTAATTTTTATTAGCTTCCCTCTCAAATTTCAGCAGAACAGTAATTTTTATTTAGGTACGATTTATGGATATCATCCCAAAGAATCGAATGAAACCACCCGGGCCGCTTTACGTTCATCCGTTTGCTCTCCCTAAGGGCTAGAACATAGGCAGAAAAAAGACACTTATCACGGGAGTGAATCGCAGCTTGTGGCAGTTGATATGGAATTCTCACTTCACGAAATAGAGTTTATTATAACTTCTGTCGCCTTTAGATGGACTTGTGAAGCGTAGATAGGTGATTTATTTTACCTTTCAGTTGGCAGGTCAGCTGTTGTTAAAGACAGAGGACTAGTAAGTGTGTTTTATTCAATTTAATTAATGTCTCCGCGGTAGGCGTCTTCGCTTATTCGGCTAAATTTAGATATTGTATAATAGATTTCGTTTAATGATTATAGACAAGTTTTCTGCGTAAAAAGGTTATGAGAAAGAGAGAGAAAAAAAAAAAAAAAAAAAAACACAGTTTTTTAATAATTTACAGTGTTTTTCCGTATGACCTAGAAAAGTGTTTGGACTATCTTACCATCCTCAAGATGTAGGTATTTAAATTTCTTAGAAACCTTGAGGTTTTCTTTATTATTAATAGCTTCTATATTGAAAATAACTAACCAAAAACTTTGTTTTTTACGATTTTATCTCTAACTTCTCAAACGATTTTGATATTTCCAGGATAATCTTTGGATAGGTAAAAATAATATCCTATACATCCTGGTAATTCTGACCCTGTAAGCTTAAATTGAGTTTAATCCATCATGGTTTCACACCAAAAACACCAATACCAACTGCATAAAATTAAAACAAATTATTGAAAAAGTATTGCGACGCCTCGCTCACGATATTTTTCATTATGAAGTTCTTTTAATACAAGAACGGGAATGTCGTGTAAACAACACTTTGGAAGCGTATATTTATCTGTCTGTATTACGTAAGCCGGATATAAAAAGGTTTGTTGCATAATATGCTGCTGAAACGGGTTTTTTGTCGGTCTCTAAAACGGACGAATATATTACATATATATACCGTAACATAAATAACATAATCATCAAATCATTCGTTAAGGAAAAGGAATAAAAGTATCAGCATGTGTACCTACACCTTCTAGTTGGTATTTAAATATGCTACCACTGCAAAACGAAAAACATGATTTATATTCAAAACAAACCAACCATTCTTGGGACCGGGCCATTTCAGAAACCAATAAATCGTTCGGGTATAAATTGTCCTGAATCCATTCTACTATTTTCCCAGCATCCCGAGGGGTGAATGTAAGTTATGTTATAATCGTCCTGACCAATCTTTTCTGGATTTGCGATTATTAGGGTTTCCATCCGAAGTGAGGACTCCGAACAAATCAAATCACAGAACAGAGGATCGTTTGTGTTTTTGATATTCTGTCAGTTCTGAAGAGGATTCAATCATCGAGGAAAAACGTAGAAAAATACATGTTTCAGGGTTGACTCAAGTGCTGAAAAAAATGTAGGGAAGGAGCCTTGAGGTGTTTAGAATGAAAAATTCAAATAAGTAAAAGTAGTACATACATGTGTATACAGGTGTGTGTGACAAACTGTCGTGATTAAATTTCTCATATATCTTTTTATACATACAAAATAAATCCATATATTTATTGAGGTTAAGGCAGGGGTGCTCAAACGGTCGATCGCGATCGACCAGTCGATCGCGAGTGCTTTTTGAGTAGATCTCCAGTGCATTATACATCAACAAGTTTTGTGTTCAAAAGTTTTAAACACGGAGGAAATTATGGGCATTGCAACAAAAATTGTGAATTCCATCCGTGCACGTAGCTTGCAACGGCGGCTCTTTAAGTTGCAGTTGGAAGATAGGGAGTCAGCTGAACACACTGATTTAGTTCTTCACACGGACGTCAGGTGGTTGAGTCGCGGAAAATTCCTAGAAAGGTTTCAAGAATTATTGCCCGAAATAACAGCTTTTCTAGACGAAAGAGGTGATGACACTGAGATGTTGAACAACGAAAAATGGCTGACTGATTTGGCATTTTTGACTGACATCACAATGCACTTAAACACCATTAACTTGGTGCTTCAAGGTAAAGGAAAAACTATTATTGAGATGATTAGCGCAGTAAACGCATTCAAAAGTAAATTGCAACTTATGATAGATCAACTGAAAAGAAAGGATCTGAAACATTTTCCGTCTTTGAAAGCAAGGATTCCTCAGTTGAATTATGATACGTATGAGGCTGAATTATCAAATATTTTGGGACAATTCGAAATGCGTTTTTATGATTGCAGTAAATCATTTATGATTTTTTCATGTAAAAACATTGAGGAATTTTCTACTGAAGTAGCAAGTCAGTTTAATATGAACTCATGTTCTGTTGAAAATGAGTTGGTGCAGATTATATCAGATATACATCTCAAAGCTACAGCATCTGATACAAATTTCTGGTGTTTTATATCTGAAGATAAATATCCGAATCTAAGGCAAATCGCCCTTCAACTGACGGCAATGTTTGGGTCAACTTACTTGTGCGAGTCTGCATTTTCTGAAATGAAGATAATTAAGTCAAAATATCGCAATCGACTGACTGACGATCATATGTCATCATGCTTGCGATTGGCACTCAGTGGTTACGCACCATCTTATGAAAAGTATGCTGAGGACATGCAGTGCCACGCTTCAACATCCAAAGTCACTCCTTAGTTGAGTTTAACACCATATATGTAACTCTTTTGTTTTTTAACAACGAATAAACTCGCAATTTTGAATAACTAGTTTTTTCATTGATATTGTGGAGAAGAACTTAAGTAAACCTAACCTAAACCTTGACTAAAATAATGTAAATTGTGCGGAAAGCTAATATCTATATATGCTACGGTACACCCTACCTAGGTAGGTAGGGTGTATCGTGTATGTACGACAACCCTGCATCACACATACTTGCAGCCTCTCAGAGTCGATCGTAAGTAGTCTAAAAATATTGAGGTAGATCGCCAGCAGTTCAAGTTTGAGCACCCCTGGGTTAAGGGATTATTGAAGGAGATACGAAATTAATCGCTTGAAATTTTTTACCCAATGGCGCTCCAAGGAAAAGATAATGTGGGAGGATTCTCTGACTAAAATATGGTGTCGAGATATATTGAATATGATTCAATGATAGTTAGGAGGATACCGCACGCGGGTGAGTGCAAGTGAAGACCTACAGGTCCAATGGGCTTAAGTACCAAAAACTTCAAAAAAATTTATCTCAATTTTAAGGTTTCATAATGTCCAAAATTTATTCACAATGCATTCAAAATTCCTGAAAGTTTTCGTACGTTACCTTTGTTGTAAGTGCTTCTATTTCCCGCTAAAACTAACTAACTTATTATAAACGATAATAAATGTTTGTGGGACATTAAAGTAATGGGAGGCCCTAATAAAAGATAGAAAAAGTCCAGTCATGCAGCATGACCCCATGAGCGAATTTTCGAAGAAATCTTCGACATTTCAGTCGCTGTTGATCGTGTAGAGAAATTTTAGTTTATGATTTTGATAGACAAACATGGAATCAAATTATTACAAATAATTAGGAGGTACTCATACTTTACTATTATTAAACTAATCTTGTAGATTTAAAGACAAATGTAGGTAAATATTCATGGATTTCGATGTCCAATGATGATATTTTCTAAGCCACAGTCAGTATTAAAGCTACATCAAGTCCTAAAACAGTTGAGCGTAAAACATTACAGAGAGTGACCGAGAGAATCGGAGGACGGAATATTTCATAGAGTAAACTCATCAGTTGTGATTACATTTTTTTTTTTAACAAGCACCTACTACCTACGTTTTAAACAGCATGGTTCTAGGATTGGTTATACAGTTATTCCATATTCCATAGTTCCATAGTATATTCCATAGTTATTCCATAAGAGTAGTTCAATCTGAATTTGGACAATGTTTCATGCAAATATTACCGATTTTTACAACTAGCGAACGGCATTATTTCGATTTTTGACTGATTTTTCAACTTTGACATTTTTGAAAGCTTGATACATATTCTTATAGGAAATTTTACGCTGATTCCGAATATACCACATGTTAGTATGCTGAAAAAATTATTTCGCACAACAAATCGCAAAAAACAGGCTATTTTGAAATTTTTGACTACGTTTTTGAAAATTTCAACCCGAAGATGTAATCCGATCATGCTGGCCAACGAACTTAAACTTTCGTTTTGTGTCCTTAACATTTTGAAATTTGTTTGAAGTTTCTAGCACAATTCTATGGACAGTTATCTTCTGGAATGACACATACATACATACATACATGAAAAAAATGTGCTAAACTTCAGAATATGATTCAGAATAGCCTGAAACGGATTTCTGCATAAAATCTTTTCAAAAATTCACATTCTACAAATTTTGAGGCGAGAGCAATAGCTTAATTTTCTTCAAAAATTCGCTAAAAGAAAATGATAAAATAAAATAAAAACGGATTAATATGGAAGGAAGAAGAAGAGGTAGGGATAATTCACTATTCAGTGTTGGCATAAAATTTAATTACGCCACTCTTGAACTGGCTGATCGTGGTGATAGACCTAAGACGGAGAGGAAGAAATTACAGAGTTGAGATAGGACGGGATCAAGGAATGAAATATTTTGGAAATAAGTAAGAGGTAGCGAAGGTTAAGATAACTGTTGAGGGGAAAATAAAATAAATTAAAGTGGGAAACTGAGTTATGGGGCTTAATATTTTGAACAAAATGGAGGCAGGCATTGTGGGCGACTTTGAGTTTATGCAAGCAAGTGGAGGAGAGTGAGTAGGAGAAAATGGAGTCACAGTATAAGAAGTGTGGAGCTTCCAAAGCCATCACCAATCCCACATTTTCGAAGATTTTCGAGAAGATGAAGAAGAATATTTTCGAAATATTTTGTTTGTGGACGAATTGCAATAACTTCATTTTTTACAAAAAATGGCTAAAAGAAGAAGAAGAAGACAAAAAAACAAACAAAAAAAAAACAAAAAAAAAAAAAACAGTCATGCAGCATGACCCCATGAGCGAATTTTTGAAGAAATCTTCGACATTTCAGTCGCTATTGATCGTGTAGAGAAATTTTAGTTTATGATTTTGATAGACAAACATGGAATCAAATTATTAAAAATAATTAGGAGGTACTCATACTTTATTATTATTAAACTAATCTTGTAGATTTAAAGACAAATGTAGGTAAATATTCATAGATTTCGATGTCCAATGTGGTCAGTATTGAAGGCAGTTGAAATCTCAACAGTATACTATCATAACATCATCAAATCTTGACATAAAATAAAATAACTTACCGACGTCATAAATATGAAAGAAACGTATTTCCACAGCCAATCGATGATGAGGCTTTGTATTACGAGTGATATAAAGTCAGTTGCATTCGAATCTAGTATCCCACAGCAAGAAGTTGACAGACAAACTGTAGTCTCTGTTTCGAACAAATATTACCGATTTTTACAACTAGCGAACGGCATTAATTCGATTTTTGACTGATTTTTCAACTTTGAAATTTTTGAAAACTTGTTACATATTCTTATAGGAAATTTTACGCTGATTTCGAATATACCACATGTTAGTATGCTGAAAAAATTGTTTCGCACAACAAATCGCAAAAAACAGGCTGTTTTGAAAATTTTGACTACATTTTTGAAAATTTCAACCCGAAATTAAAGATGATTTTCACGTACAACCGTTGCTATCGTCCGTGACGCGAAGCGCGAGTTCGTGGGTTCGAATCCCAGCCAGGATTGAATATTTTTTTATATACAAATTTTTTCAGGCTTTTATTGCATAGCAAATTATCCTCGTTTTCTACGCAGTAGAAAAGAGAAAAGATCCGGCGAGGCGCGAAGCGCCGAGTATAGATTAGGGGGGTCCAGGGGGGCGAAGCCCCCCGGCGAGGCGCGAAGCGCCGAGTATACATACATACATACAAACATACTTAAAAAAATGCGTTAAACTTCAGAATATGATTCAGAATAGCCTGAAACGGATTTCTGCATAAAAGTTTTTCAAAAATTTACATTCTACAAATTTGGAGGCGAAAGCAATAGCTTAATTTTCTTAAAAAATTCGCTAAAACGTTTCCCATTAATATCCTACTTTTGCGCTAGACTTTTTTGCCTTGAAACAACTAACGACGGAGTAAGCAAAGGGTGGTAGATGTGTTGGCGCCACGCCGCTGACCTCCCCTACCCAGTTCCTCTTACACAGACCCCATCGATTTCCGTTGGCAACGATTTAGTCATGCAATTCTTTTCCATACGAGGCCCCACTTTTTCTCTTATCGTAAATCACACATATTTCTGGTGCGTTTTTAAAACGTAACTCACTATATTCCGTTAAATTAGTTCAAGCGCCAACTAAACTAGTCGGACCGCATACCAGTTACCTCACGAAGTTTGAGGTAATTTGCTAATTTTGGCGACCAACAGCGGTTTTAAAGCATGGGTGATAAATCTAACTGTGAACGCAATCCAATTCGATTCAGCGTCCTACAAATAACTAAATCGACCACGAATTTATTACAGTTTTTGGTTTATTATAAAAAAAAAAAAATAAATAAAAAAATAAAAAATATACATATATATATATATTAATTGCTATGCAATTCTTAGGCCGACCCCCAATAATTTTTTTCGTAACGTCCCAAACGAAATTAAAGATGATTTTCACGTACAACCGAATAGTTGAGTAGTTGCTATAGATTGTGTCACAATTTCAGTGTTTTTCACGTACAACCCAGCCGTTGTTAGGGGAATGAAACTTCCGCAGTTTTCATCGCACAAAAATCGTTCGCCACTCGTTGGAAAGCGGTTGATTTATGTGATAAATGTTCACATTTCAAGCTACCAATTTCCCTCTCCTTACGTACCTGGCTACATCCCAAAACTAAGTTGATTCAGGCTAAGAATTGCATAGCAAATTATCCTCGTTTTCTACGCAGTAAAAAAGAGAAAAGATCCGGCGAGGCGCGAAGCGCAGGGTATAGATTAGGGGGGTCCAGGGGGGCGAAGCCCCCCGGCGAGGCGCGAAGCGCCGAGTATATATATATATATATAAATAACCTCCTTGATTTTTTTTTTTAAGTTTACGTTTCAAGATGCGTAGAATGCAAAAGTCGAATAAGAAAAAAATCCGTCCGTCCTCGGCTCTTCTCCAAAATTACTAGACCAAACTTTATGAAACTTGTGTTAAAAATCACATTTTTGAACCCCAAATTTTGGGGTCTAGATGGTCCTAAAAGCTCGGCATTAATTTTTATCAAACCTTAAGGGTTGATTTAAAGGGCTAAACATTCAAAAACCGAGATCTCGACAACTTTCAAGGTAATAATAATGATTTTTTGCGTGTCAATGATAAATATAATCCCCTATCAATGCCCTATCAATTTCATACTTTTCAAGTCATCAATTCATTCTGCGCATGAGCAAACGTAAATTACTTCAACCATCATTTCTTCACGCCCTAGTCGTCCAATCGAGCTCAGGTTCGATGGATAGTTGGAAAACGATGGTTTAATTATTCCATGCTAATTTCAACATGATTGCATCAATAGTAGCTCCTGCGCATGTGCAAAAGTGTAAACCCAGGAACAAGATTAATTTATAGTTTTCATCAGATTTTGATGACATTTTCTGGGAATGTGTGGGTTAGGCCGTAGTTTGTCCTCTACCAATTTCATTTTTCTCAAATCATTACTCCATTCTGCACATGAGCAAACGTAAATTCCATTATTCTCCATTTTTTCACACATTTGTATGACAGTTGGAAGAAGATGACTTGATTACCTCATATCAATTTCAACACGATTGTATCATTGATAGCTACTGCGCTGTGCCAATTAGAAATACTTGTAATGACCTTAATTTTCACAGTTTTCATCCGATTTTGATGAAATTGTGAGCGAATGCGCGGTTTAGGTTATAGATGGTCGGTCCCGTACCTATTTCATTGTTTTCATCTCATCACTTCATTCTGCGCTTGCACTAACTAGAGTTACATTGAGTAGGTATCATTTTAGCGAATTTTTGAAGAAAATTAAGCTATTGCTCTCGCCTCAAAATTTGTAGGATGTGAATTTTTGAAAAAATTTTATGCAGAAATCCGTTTCAGGCTATTCTGAATCATATTCTGAAGTTTAACGCATTTTTTTATGTATGTATGTATATTAGGGTGGTTCAAAAAAAAAAAAAAAAGTTCTGGGATTTTTGGTCCCCATTGCGTTTTTGCTTCCTCGGTATGTCAGAATGACTCTCCTAAATTTTTAGCAAAAAATATTAATCCTAACCACTTTACCTGGGTCGATTTTTGCCAGTTATCGACTGCTATCGTAAACCAACCTCTAAATTGGGGCCGACGTGATGATTTGAAGGACGGATTTCAATTTTTTTAGGTCTATTTATGGGTTTTCGCATGCGCTGAACACGATGAACCTATTTATTTTACGCTCCGTCCACTAGTTATCCGGTAAACTGGCGGAGGGCACTGATTGAAGATAAGTAAAAATCGAAAATTTCACCGAAAATGCTGTCGCCTGGTTAAGAATCGTACTAGAAACATGCTATTATGGTCGGATAATATGCTTTGGCATGTTCTGAACATGATTCCGTTTTTTACTATACTTTTTTACTTCGTTTATCGGCCATAAACCTCAAATTACTTGTAGGGTAATAGACAAATTCACCCTAATTTCACCAGAAATTATGTCGCGTTGATAATTTAAGGTCCCAAAATACCTTGTGCCGATGAAATTTGGTATTTTTTTTATGTTTCGATATTTCATCGTGTTTAATTTTTTTTTTTTTTTTTTGTATATTTTTGTTGTTATTCTCGTTAAAATGGTATGTTTTGTGAAACTAAAATTATATTACATATTATTTTCAATTATACTGCATCATTTTTTATTTAACAATCCAATCACAGTTCAGACAATTCAGAACTATGAATTTGACCCCGGAAAACCGATGGAAACTAAGGAATTTTACAGAAAAATGGGAAAATTTTAGCTATTTTCTCCATTTCGCCGCTATATTTGGCGAATAAGTACAATGCCGGTTCAGGCCCTTGCCAAATTACCTACGGCTTTGTATCGAGTATCCTGGAAAATACCAAATTTTATCGGCACAAGGTATTTTGGGACCTTAAATTATCAACGCGACATAATTTCTGGTGAAATTAGGGTGAATTTGTCTATTATCCTACAAGTAATTTGAGGTTTATGGCCAATAAACGAAGTAAAAAAGTATAGTAAACAACGGAATCATGTTCAGAACATGCCAAAGCATATTATCCGACCATAATAGCATGTTTCTAGTACAATTCTTTACCAGGCGACAGCATTTTCGGTGAAATTTTCGATTTTTACTATCTTCAAGCAGTGCCCTCCGCCAGTTTACCGGATAACTAGTGGACGGAGCGTAAAATAAATAGGTTCATCGTGTTCAGCGCATGCGAAAACCCATAAATAGACCTAAAAAATTGAAATCCGTCCTTCAAATCATCACGTCGGCCCCATTTTAGAGGTTGGTTTACGATAGCAGTCGATAACTGGCAAAAATCGACCCAGGTAAAGTGGTTAGGATTAATATTTTTTGCTAAAACTTTAGGAGGGTCATCCTGACATACCGAGGAAGCAAAAACGCAATGGGGACCAAAAATCCCAGAACTTTTTTTTTTTTTGAACCACCCTAATGTATATATGTATGTATGTATGTGTCATTCCAGACGATAACTGTCCGTAGAATTGTGCTAGAAACTTCAAACAAATTTTAAAATGTTAAGGACACAAAACGAAAGTTCAAGTTCGTTGGCCAGCATGATCGGATTACATTTTCGGGTTGAAATTTTCAAAAATGTAGTCAAAAATTTCAAAATAGCCTGTTTTTTGCGATTTGTTGTGCGAAATAATTTTCTCAGCATACTAACATGTGGTATATTCGGAATCAGCGTAAAATTTCCTATAAGAATATGTATCAAGTTTTCAAAAATTTCCAAAGTTGAAACATCAGTCAAAAATCGATATAAAGCCGTTCGCTAGTTGTAAAAATCGGTAATAATTGCATGAAACATTGTCCAAATTCAGATTGAACTACTCTTATGGAAGTATCCCTGTGTAACCAATTTTAGAACCATGCTGTTTAAACCGTAGGTAGTGGGTGCTCGTTAAAAAATTCTAAAAAATCATAAGCTAAAATTTCTTTACACGATCAATAACGACTGAAATGTCGAAGATTTCTTCAAAAATTCGCTCATGGGGTCATGCTGCATGACTGGACTTTTTTCGTTTCTTAATTGACCAATTATGATATTTCACGCTACTTCTTGGTTTAATCTTTCCCGCTATGGAATTTTTCAAGATCCTTTAAAACTGTTCAATGATCTATACATTCATGATAGGCAAACGAGGAAGCTATTTGCCACACCCAACTTGGCAGACGTTTTGTATGTGGACAGTTCAAATCATATAGTATTTGCAAATAGAGTTAATCTTTTTGCAAATCAAATTAATCTTTTGGTAAATTTAATTAAACTTTTTAAAGATGAATTTAATTTTTTTTTTACAAATATAGTTAATCTTTTTGCAAATAAAGTTAAATATTTTACAAAATAATAAAGTTAAATATTTTACAAATAAATGAAAACTTTCAGCTGCGGTAGGTAAGTTTGATTTCAACGATTTTTAAACAAAGAACATGAACCGAGAACAAGAACATGAACAAAGAAAAACAAAGTCTTCAAAAACTTCGTCCTTTCTAATGATGAGGTGATTAAGATCTATCGGCGTAACTTTTCCGACACTTCGAGATAAACTTCCACTAAGTTATGTTCCCCAGCAACGCCCATGATTCTTCGGGCCTCATTCTTAATTTTTGAAAATGCTTGTTTTGCTGGGTTGATCATATGGGAATAAGGAATTTTATGCTCATTTGGGATGAATTCATGAAGTCATTAACCTCTCGAGCCTTGTGGATTTTGGCATTATCCATTACTAACATTGTGTTTTTGGCTGACGTCCCCAATCGCTGTTTCACTTCTTGCAGAAAGTTTTATTTTATTTTATTTTATTAATTTAATTTATTTTATTTTTTTAAAGGTTTAAGCCGCACCTCAACCAGAAGGGTCATTAGCGGCATTGAACAAGGTGTCTAAAGGGACACTGGAAGTGGCACGATTCTAAGGGGAGCCATGTTGCCATCCTTGACTAAAAGGAGTGCCATCATGGACTCCACTGGTAACTCGGAGGGGGAAAACAATGAGGGGTACAGTGTTGACCACTGTTTAGCCCCCAAAGTGGATAAAAAAAACCCCAAAAATAAAATAATACAACTAAGACTAGATGTAAAATAGGCTAATAACTATATACATGCTACTATATACAATCAGCAAAGTGAAATAAAACTACAACTAGATGTATGTAAATATATCACAGATCAGATATCACAGTTCGTAGTAGAGCTCAGCGGCTCTCAGATACAACAAAAGGGATCGGACCTTGTCTGGTCCGGATAAAACGTCAACCCACTGAGGGGGCTGATGCTGGACTCGGAGGTCCATAAGGGCTGCGCAGTCCTCCAGAAAGTGGTGGATGGAAAGATCACCCCCACACCTCCCACACACAACATCTCGAGCTTCTATACTAAGCAGGTGTCTGTGAGTAAGACGGGTATGGCCAGTGGTGACCCGGTTGACCACTATTTGATCCCTTCTTGGATGTAGGGTTACGAAAGGGCCCACCGGGCTCAAGTCCTGAAGGACACAACGCAGGCCAGTGACCTCACCTAGCCGTTGCTCATGCCAGATGGAATTGGCTTTATGTTTCATTTAGGAGATTTGATCCTCAATGCGTAAAGGCAGCATATCAATGGAGTTATCACCAATGACTCTTCTTGCAAGGGCATCTGCACACTCATTGCCATGAATGCCAACATGGCTCGGTACCCACATAAAAGTTACGGTTGAGCCCAATATCGTGCTTTGGTGTAGCGATCCTAGTAGGCTTTGTATTAGGGGAACATCAGAATATGAGTCCCTAATCGCGTCGATGGTACATAGTGAATCGCGTTTATATTAATTTGTAAAATGTTTAACTTTATTTGTAAATTGTTCAACTTTATTTACAAAAAGATTAACATTATTTGTAAAAAGATTAAATTTATTTGAAGAAAGATTAAACTCATTTGAAAAAGTTTAATTAAATTTGCCAAAAGATTAATTTGATTCGCAAAAAGATTAACTCTATTTGCAAATCCTATAACAAGACTTTACAAAAAAAGGCATTTCTTTCCTTGAATTGGTTTTTATTATTCTCCAACGTTTCTCCCCAGGAACTAGAGCATCTTCAGGGACAAAATTCAAATTATAAAATTCAAAATTTGTAAAATAAGTAATTATCGTTTACTTTTTAGTAAAAATTTTTCTAGGATAGAAAGGCTTTTTTTTCTTTTTTTTGTAGAGTCTTGCATCTTATCATCGGATCGCCCTGACACTCTTCTCAATCGATTCAACCCGTAAAAGATGATCGAAATTCATACTTAACACGCCTAAACCAAAATAATAATAAAACATATTCCAGGTGTCTAAGGTCTCAAATTAACAAACTTCCTGTCCATAGCTCAAAATCGCGGCCTGTAGGGCGGAACAAATAGACGGAAAGATAAAGGCTGGTCGAGTCAAAGTAGAGAATTATATCGTTCATCAATTAGAGGCCACGTAGCCAACCCGTTCAGCTGAGTGAGCTTCGAGGTAATAGCGCGTTCATTTCTTTGTAATTCCAGAATTTTTTTGAGAAATTTGGAGAGCATTTTTGGAGAGAAGTTGCTTCAAGACTACGTAGCAAGAGCGTGTCATCACTTTCGGCAGGTGAAAGAAGGAAAATGTAGTCCTAAATCAAAATTTCCTCTTGCGTTAACATTTTATACTTTTTGGACAATTTGGGTTTAGTGTCTTTCTGTCTGTCAGTGAAGAATTGGAAAGGGCAAAAAGTATAATAACGTATAGTCCGATTTCAATGAAAGCCACCAGAGTGGTCTCTGAGGCCAATTTCTTTCCTTATCGACCTACGGTGATGTAATTTTAAAAGGAGCGCTTTTGGAACACTTGGAATACAATTACATGGTATGGAGGCGAAGTGATCAGTTGAGAGACCTCAGAGGCTAATAAATTTCGGTACTAATCGATCAACGTTGTTGACGTTTGAGCTTCGTTCTCAGTGTGCGTTCTGCCAGTTCGGAACGGTTCTGGGCAAGAGCAGTCAACTTCTGTCTTCGCAGTGCCAGAACGCACATTTCCGGAACTCCAAGAACCGAGTTCGGCGTTCGCAGTGTTTTGCGAACCCAGTTCCGAACGGTTCTGACAGTCCCCGTATTTTTTCGGAACTGTCAGAACTCGAACGCAAAAACGTAGTAGACGCATGCGCATTTCACAATTTTTCGGACTCGTGGAGTAAACAACTCTCTTCTTCATCGAATTCATACTTGATCTCTATACGTTAGTATAAGTACCTATTCTATGATCAAAATGTCAACTAGCTCGTCAAGTTCGGAAAGCGATAGTTTTGAAGATGGTGTTTCATGGTTTGTAGATTATTAGGACGAGATTGAAGTTATAGTTGGATCTCGTCTACATCCACGAAACTCAAATTTTTTCGAGTCTACTCCTTAGTCATCGTGGAATTTTTTTTAAATTTTTTTATTGCCGTGGGGTAATAGTTAAGTAATATTCACGGGCATGATAAGTAATAAAAATATTCACGGGCACTAAAAATATTCCGAAAAGGAGCACCAGAAGATAACACGAGTTGAGTGAGGTTATAAACTACAACGCAGGTTATTCCATTTCCAAGTTCTGAAATCGTTCGCAGTGCAGAACGCGGTTCCACAAGTTCCGGAACGCCTCGGGATTTCCCGTCCCAGTTCTGATGAGTTCGAGAACTGTCAGCACGCGCACTGAGAACGAATCTTTGGAACATATCGCCTTTGGAACACCTTGAAAACAATTTTATGAGATACGGAGGACCCCTTATCAGCTGAGGGACGAAAAAGCTTAAAAAAGTTCCAGTCATTCAGCATGATAGAAGTATGAGCGAATTTTCGTAAATTATCGTATTATATTATGTTATATTATTTTGAAAATTGAGGACTTTGATTGAAAAGAAATTCTGAACTACTAATGTCGTGGAAAAATTCTCGTTCTAAATAATAATCGGGTATTCAAAAAGAGATGTTAAATGTTCAACTTTTGTGCAGTTTTTATCGATTTTTTAGCACATTTTAATAAAATTGAAGTACATTTTTCAGCATAATTTTGTACATACATTTTTTATTGTTCTATTTTATGGTGAATAAACTTTATTTGTGCAGTATTCTGTTAAACAATATAAATTTAACGATTTTTAGCCGTTTTTTGCTATTTTTAGTGATTTTTTCAGCACTTTTTTGAAATTTGACCAATTTGACGAGCTCTAAAAACGCTGGCCGACAAACTCGTCCTTTCGTTTGGAAAGCTTAATTTTTTGGCGCAAGAACGAAATTTTTATCTTAATCCTAAGGCCCAAGGAGAGTTATCGTCTGGAAGGATATATATATATATATATATATATATATATATATATATATATATATATATATATATATATATATATATATATATTATTTTGAGGAGTTACAGAAGGTTGGAAAAAGATAGGAAACACTTATTTTTTTACACTCTTTTTCCAACCTTCTGTAACTCCTCAAAATAATATTACACAGTGTTTTCATTTTTCATCAAAACTATATATATATATATATATATATATATATATATATATATATATATATATATATATATATATATATATATATATATATATGAGTAAGCGTTAAACTCTAGGATTTGTTTCAGAATGTCTCAAAACGGATTTCAATGAAGAAAATTTTCAAAAATTTGATTTTAAAATTTTCCGACCCTTTGCTATAGCTTCACCTTCTACGAAAATTCTCTAATTGTGGGGTCCTGGCGCTGTAAAAGGGTGAACTCTTTTTGCGATGAGTGAAGCGTTTCTGCGTAAACTCTATTTGTGTAAGAGTTTGCAGGGTATTTCTGTTTCTCTCTTTCGATATAATTCAAAAAGGCCGTTGAGTTGGAATAAGGAGGCAAAAGAGGGGTAAAAATCGCGTGCCGTACGAGGGGGTGAGGGCTAATGATCGGGAAGGTCGTATCGATTCCTATGCTGCGGTCAGGCCCTTGAGTTACAGTCAGAGCAACTCGCCACCTCGGGCTTTACAAATTGTCTCAGTATAAATAGGCTCGTAGACACGTGCGAATTTCCGGTTGGTCCCGACGCAAGGTGGGGTGAAATACGTGTTTTCTGGACATTGCGATGGTACAAGCGATTCTTATAGGAAATTTTGCGCTGATTTCGGTTACAAAAACACCAAACATATTTTGTGGCGGAAAAACAGAAACCAGAAACACGTTTTTCAACATATTTAGCAATACACATCCCTCAAAAATATGTTTGTCCAACAGAAAAATGTTGGAAAATTAAATTATACGTCGAATGAGACTAACCCCTGCTCTCCAGCTCTGATGGCAGGCCAGAATTTAGCGGTTGTCTACAGAAAAAGTGGACCGAATCATGATACTGAGATATTGATGAAGCAAACAAATTATTTCATCAACAATTATTATAGGAAATTTCATGTTGATCATAATTATTTTGTCGCGATGAAACCTAGGGTATTGAATAGAGGCATCAAATGCGAACTTTTCACGTTTTCAAAATTTCCAGAAAGATTTTTTTTACTTCCCAATTTTTTTTTTAATTGAGAATAATTTCAATGAAACAACTGCTTTACTTTTAACTTGGCAATATGTCGACACATAAACTGGTCGACACCTCCTGTCGCCATATTTCCACATCAGGTGTTGAAGAACTTCGATAACGCACATCTTTGAAACTGGTCGATCGGATTTATGTCGAAAAATTTGAGACCCGTTTTTCGCCGTATTTCAACAACAGGAGTTGAACATGAGCTAAAAACACCCCTCTTGAAACTGGTCGACTGCTAAACGACGACAAAAGGGTTGTTTGGCTCACTACCTGTTACTCAGCCTTGGTAATGGGGTCTTTCAATCCGAGGATTAAATGAAAAGTCACATTTTAACGTTTCTAAACTGTTATGTGATCGTGTTATGAGACCACGAAACTATACACTTCATTCTGATCTACACATCCAACTAATCTGCATTTTTACTAAGGGATTGACTACTTGATGTTATGTATTTTTGAGATGCGAGCTTGCGAGCATCTCATACCACCAAACTATACACTTCATTCTAACCTACGTGTCTCTTATACGAAGGATGTCGATGTAAATATGTCGACGTATCCCCATGGTTGACTTGGACGACCTTTTTCAACAAGGGGTGTTGAAAGTTGTCGACTAATGTATTTTTGTGTCGCCATATTTCCAATGCCTGTGAAATCGACATTGGTCAACCCTTGGTGTTGAAAGATGTCGACACGGCTTACCCGTTTGTCGACCAGTTTATGTGTCGACATATTGCCGCCCATGGGTCGAACGAGCCACATAAGTATGAAAAGCGAAAAATATTGGGGGCCGACCTGAAGAATGTATGTAGGTCACAATATATAGAATATTTCAAAATTTTATTCCTACAATGTCCAACTCCCCCTTACACTCGCTCCAGTGTGCGACGTCTCCGGGTTACCAACACCCCGGTACTAGAATACGGTAGATTTGAGCCATAAAACATGTACATATTCTACAAAGAGAGGCTCCCAATCGAATTTCAACTTCCTTGGCGGAACAGTAAAGAATTTAGCTAACCCAGCTGATCATGATGCAGCCCGTCAAATAATCTGTCTCTTCATGGTCTTGAAAAGTTTCCATTCAAATTTCAACTCCTTAGGGTGAACAAGAGAGAATTGTGGGATCATACCACAGATCACAGACACATAATGGGATCATACACCAGATCATAATGGGGACCGATATTTCATTCGTCTCTTGTTGTCTCAGTGAGGCTCCTTATCAAATTTCAACTTCATAGTGTGAACTGAACAGAATTTAGCTCATTTTTCTAGTGTTTCGCTACTTTTAGGATAAAATTTTCGTTCCGATCTCGGACAGCTAGGTCATACCTACATCATGTTTCATGCAGAAAGTCGAAACACTCTTCAGCAGCTCCAGATTGCACGAAGGACAACCAGAATGACTGACGTGTGTCTGCATTACTGATTCGTAATGATATGTTTTAGTTTGGGTCCAGTTCCGCATTGCGAGGGATTACAGTAACTAAATTTCGTCAAGGAATCTATATATCCTTAATAATGGGTTAACTTATTAACGAGTGTTAGTCTCGTCCTTTAGGTACGGAAAGCTGCGAAAGGCTTCAAAATCGGTTCGCCCCGTCAAAAGATTTGGATTTTCGTCAGTCGTGTGAAGACATTCGTCCGAAATCGCAAGAACGATCCCTCGTCCTGACTTGGTCAGGGACCGCGCCCACTGGGTCCGTCTCGTTCGTTCGTTTTTGAAGCGATCCCAGCTGCTCGGATTTAGTCGCAAATGGGTGCGAATAAATAGAAAATGATTTATGGATATGAAAATATTGCTTGTTCAGGAGAGGAAATATCTATAAATCAACAAGTACATTCAGTGACTTTTGCAGTAACAACCAGCCGTTCTTGTGAAGATATCGTCTCATGAAGATTACTGAAGTTTTCGATTTTAGAGTAAGTACTGTCGGGAGTGTATCGAAATGCATCCTTTTAATATGGATGTATTTTTGGGGTGGAGGTCAGTATGAAATTTGCGACACCGACATCGGAATCATATTCTTATGATTTCCGCTTATAACGGAGGCGTTCATTGGGAAATGTTACTCCATCAGTTTCTATCTTGATCAGCTGGGTGAGCTAAGTTCTCTCCGGTTCACCCTAGGAATTCGAAATTTGAAAGGGGAACTTTCTGGGACATTAAGATAAATATGAAATGATAGGCTCTTTCCTGATCAGCTGAGTGTGCCAAATTCTCTACTATTCATTGTAGGAAGACGAAATTTTATGTTGACTCACTGGGACATTAAGAGGCGGAAGATGTGATGGACCATTCTGATCAGCTGAGTGAGCTTAATTCTTTCCAGTTCACCCTAGAAAGATGCAATTTCATAGGGATAGACTCTCTGGAACATTTGGAGACATGAAATGACAGGCTCCATCCTGACCAGTTGAGTTAGCAGATCGACTCATGTACATTCACTAGCCTATAACATATCCATGAGTCAATGTTTTTCCGTGGAGTGGAGAAACTGTTTGCTGCAATCGTTGAAAATGGAACTTGACTCGTTCAGTACCTACAACTTATACAGTAAATTCAAAGACAATGTATTTTTAACTCGAAACCAAAACAAAACACGAAACTTTAACGATATCACTTGGGAACAGAATCATATGACTAGTCAACAAAGTCCCCCGCCGTTTTGTTGATTCCATACAAAAACATAGGAAGTGGTGGTCATAACTGTTTTGAAAATTATGCCACAAATGAGAAAATCGCTCGAACTCGTTTCTTCTGGCGTAAATGTGATTCTTCCACATTTTCCGCCTTCGTCGATATCGCCTGTGCCTGATACACCTGTGAATTAAAGGTTATGACTCAAAAGCAACAAATTCTTCATAAGAATAACCGCTCCGAGCCATCTCGTCTGCTGCGAATTCAAACGAATAATAAGGCAATGGAAGATAGACAATCGCACGATTTCGGATGAACGATTGGACAATTGCGAAGTTTCGCAGATCGCAGTTTTCCGTTCCTAGTGGACGAGAAGGCCTAATTAAACAAACGATCACCTGTTAAACAAATTAAGGGATCACATAAATTTAATTTATTTTAACTCTTTCTCTACTTCTAAAAATTCATTACGAAGGTTATTATTGAAATTGATAAACAAAGATAAGCTGCCAGATATAGGACGCTGCTGATTGGCACAATGTGATTAGTTCGTGTGTGAGTTCAATTTAACCTTCAAACCCTGGAGGGGGCAATATGTGTCTCGAAGCGTATAGGGGTGTTTATTTATATATCGAGGCCAATTAATCAGGTTGGAGGTCCGTCGAGATCTATTATCGAAGGACCTGATATCGAAGGGTGCTGTTATAGAAGAGGGCTGTTATCGCTGCGCGCTGTTATCGATGTGCGCTGCTATCGACGCCAACTATCTTGATTACGGGTTCACGCGACCTCATGCCGCGGGTTTGACCCGAGAGACGTCCAGGGGTCACTTAGTTCGCGACCTCAGCTCCGAGGTCCGAGTACGAACTTTCCTTGACGAATTCGAAATCGATAAATCGGGTTAATGCAAGGGGTTCGAAATAGTGGAGCCCGTATGCAGGAGCAAACATTGTTAATTTTTATCGTAAAGTGGGATATCGATTCTCTGCTGAGCAAAGGCAAACAAAAACCTGACTCGAATATTTGTCCCGTCTGAAGTTTGACCAGTGCAACGTTGCCAGCTCATGCTGGACCAAACGATCTTACCAGCCTCTCATATTTATCATATTTCTGGGGAATTTATCGAACGAACCATTATAATCACAGTTCCAGAAAGGAAGTTCGATGGGAGTTGTCATACAACTTTTTTGTTTTGGGTAATGAGCCTACCGAGTCTAAGAAAAGAATTGACAATGAATCTCAAGAAGTGGGTAATAGTGACCAGGGACGTCGCTAGACAAAAAAGTACTAATGCATTATAGGGACGAAAGGATCGATTATCGAGATAATCGAAAGATGCAATTATGTATCGATTTGTACGCATTCGATATTCCGCTGTTTAGAGCGATTTTCTATTGATTATACCAATGTTTCCATTGAACGATAGGGCGGATTCGGAGGAGTGTGAAAAATGTTTTTGGTTGAAGCTACGAGTAAACCTAAAATTGAATAAAACGCTATCGAGCACAATTTTAAATCGTAATCCGTTTTTGAGGTAGTACATATAACGTAAATTGGTTACGCTGAGGAAAGTTGGAAAAATGTGAACGAAAAATGACGGTGTCATGCTCAATATGAAAATAACTCCAGTATTTAATGAACGAACCTACAGTTGAGAAAATCAAAATTTCATTACGATTAGACTTCCAAATAATTGGTGTTTTGAAATTAAGGGTTTTATAAAAACTTCCCAACTTTGTCTGGAAGCTCAAATTATTGTACGAATTGTAAGTACGTACCTACCTACGTTATATCGTACATGGTACGGATCCCTCAGTCCCCGTACTAAACTAGGTGATCTAAAAAGATTTAAAATGTTCCGAGGCGAGAATGATTGTTATACATTCAGGAACAATTTTTGGTTCCTTCTGAAAATCAGTTGATACCTATATGCAGTTGGCATGCTTGCGTCTGCAAGCGTTTTCGCCAATTGAGAACCGCCTAAGATACTTACTGGATATGGAGGAAACGTTTTTACAAGAAGAGTGATTTCCTACTGGCGGGTCGCGACCCACCCGTGGGTCGTTTGAAGGTTCCAGCTGGGTCGCAATGCACAACAAAAAAAACCAGTAATTAAAAAATGTCTGCTAAGTTGGGTGTGGCACATAGCTTCCTCATTTACCTATCATGAATGTATAGATCATTGAAAAGGTTTAAATGACCTTGAAAAGTTCCATAGCAGAAAAGAGTAAATGAAAAAGTAGCGTGAAATGTCATAATTGGTCAATTAAGAAATGAAAAAAAATGATAGCGTAATTTACGTATGTGCAAGCGCAGAATGAACTGATGAGTTGAAAACAATGAAATAAGTGCGGGACCATCTACAACCTAAACCGCGCATTCGCTGACAATTTCATCAAAATCGGATGAAAACTGTGGAAATAAAGGTCATTACAAGTATTTCACATTGACGCGTACGCAGTAGCTATTAATGATACAATCGTGTTGAAATTGATATGAGGTAATCAAGTCATCTTCTTCCAACTATCATCCAAATGTAAGCGAAATCGAACGACTAGAGTGTGAAAAAATGGAGCATAATGGAATTTACGTTTGCGCATGCGCAGAATGAAGTATTGGTTTGGCAACAATCAAACTGATAAGGGACCGTCTACAACCTAACCCGCGTATTCTCTGACAATTTCATCAAAATCGGATGAAAACAGTGGAAATTAACGTCGTTACGAGGATTTTACATAGGCGCATGCGCAGTAGCTATTAATGATACAATCATGTTGAAATTGATATGGGATGATCAAATCGTCATCCCCCAACTATCATCCAAATTCGAGCGAGATCGGACGAAAAAATGGAACATGATGGAATTTACGTTTACGCATGCGCAGAGTGAAGTATTGATTTGGCAACGCCCCTAGCTCACACATCCCCTGAAAATTCCATCCAAATCGGATGAAAATTTTCGGTACGTGGTTCACTAACAAAATGAATTTGCTATTCACAATCATGTTGATGACATTTTTCCCCATCGCTTAAACCCTTCTAGGGCACAAACAGTTGATCGTACAGCAATCTAATAAGTCTCATTTTTAATTAAAATCAATTCTACCAAAACTTTACGAAAGTAAAGTGTAAATCAAGCATTTTAATTTCTCCCTTGATGGGAAAAACAAAAGATCATGGATAGGTCTAGTAACTACTGCTTACAAGTACCTACTACTCAATAGTATACCAACCATGTAGTGCGTTCTTTTCACAAGATTATTCCATTAAATACATAAAACAAAATTAGTTTTTAACTTAGAGTAATAAATCAGCATTCCTTGACACTACAATGGCTTAGAGGTCATGAAATGTCGTGGAAAATGAGAGCATTCCAAAAAGTGGCGAACGATTTTCCTACTATGAGAACTATGGTAGTTACTCTTCCCTAGTAACGCCTTGGGTGTTGGTCGTTAAAATCAATAGAAAATGTGCCGGTCGGGAAAAAAAGTGTCGGTCGGGAAAAAAAAGTGTCGCGAAAAATTCCTTGACCCCCAGCCAAAAGACATATCCATGTCAACTGTGGAAAATAAGCTTGTTACGAGGATTTGCGAACAAACGACAGACACACACAGACAGACAGACAGACAGAAAGACAGACACGGAACCAAAGTTGTTCAGAACGGCCTAAAACGTAAAATACAAGTGAACATTTTTTTTCTCCCCCGAAAGTGTAAACAATGCTTCCGCTACCTTTAGGTCTACTCGGAAGTAATGAAGTTACTATGGCAACTATTCATGGAATGAACTTAGGTCTGCCCTCCTCTGTGTGGTATTAGCTGAAACTGCTAGCCACAAAAACAGTTATTTATTTTTGGATAACAATATTAATTTGGTCTCCTGAGCTGCTAATAGAGTTGGCGTTGTCTCCTATTTTTCGAGCCAAAATCTGATAGGTAAGTCCAGGAAACATATTGGTGTCATACTAAACGACGACAGGCTTATGAACTTGTAACAATATGTATTAAAAACGCAGAAAATTATTACTCAACGGATATTATTTCTGTATATAATATCCCTTCTTCATATCTATCCTGTCTATCCTTAAACGAAGTCTATTATTCGATCATCATCTAAATAAAACTGCTTAGACGTAGACTCCTACCGAGGATAAATTTATTAAATGATTTGCCTATTACTAGTCCCTCTGTATATGGCAAGAGCTGATAATATAATTATAATAATGGGATAAAATAAATCGACTACCTTCGTTTCTCTTGCCCATATACAGGTGGCAAAAGATATAATGAACTCAATTTTGTGAAGACAAATGAGAACTTCATTGGCATTGTATCAGCTGATATTTTCATCGTAGTTTATAAGGCGATTTTGCTTACGAGTCTACCTAAAGGTAGCGGAAGCATTGTTTTCACTTTCGGGAGAAAAAAATTGTTGGTCTCCAAAATCAAAATTTCCACTTGCATTTTACATTTTGGACCATTCTGAACCAACTATGGTTCCGTGTCTGTCTGTCTGTGTGTGTGTGTGTATGTGTCTGTCGTTTGTCCGCAAATCCGTGTAACAAGCTAATTTTCCACAGTTTTCATCCTATTTAGATGACATTTTCAGGGGATGTGTGGGCTAGGGGGTAGACTATCCCCTATCAGTTTCATCGTTCTTGACTCAATACCTCACTCTGCGCATGTGAAAACGTCAATTACTCCAACCATCATTTTCTCACGCCCTAGACGTCCGATCTCGCTCAAATTTGGATGATAGTTTATAGGGATAACGATTAAATCATCCCATATCAATTTCAACATGATTGTATCATTAATAGCTACTGCGCATGCGCTAATATGAAATCCTTGTAACAAGCTTATTTTCCACAGTGTTCATCTGATCTGGATGAAATTTTCAGGGAATGTGTAGGAAAAGGGTTAAACGGTCCCCTGTCAGTTTCATTGCTGCCAAATCAATACTTCATTCTGCGCATGTGCAAACGTAAATTCCATTATGCTCTATTTTTCACACTCTAGTTGTTCGATTTTGCTTAAATTTGGATGATAGTTGAAAGAATATGACTTGATTAATTCATATCAATTACAACTCGATTGTATCACTAATAGCTACTGCGCATGCGCCAATGTGAGATACTTGTATTGTCCTTAATTTCCACAGTTTTCATCCGATTTTGATGAAATTGTCAGGGAAAGCGCGGTTTAGGTTGTAGATGGTCCCGTACCTATTTCATTGTTTTCAACTCATCAGTTCATTTGCGCTTGCACAAACGTAAATAACATTGAGTAGGTATCAGTTTTTCGTTTCTTAATTTACCAATTATGACATTTCACGCTACTTCTTGATTTACGCTTTTCCGCTATGGAATTTTTCAAGATCATTTTAAACTCAATGATCTATACATTCATGATACGTAAACGGGGAAGCTATGTTTTACAAGTTTTGATTTGATCCCGTGTTGATGATAATTTTTCCTGTCAAAGTGATGGAGAGCAAACGGATGAGCCTACAGCTGTCCAGGGGGTTTAATTCGATTCTTTCGAATGATATCTATAAATGAGGGCCAAATAAACTACTATTATTTCGAAAGTTTTCGAGATCTCAACTTTTAGTTCAGTAGTTTCAGATTTTTTTTTTTTTTAATTAGATTTTTGGATCCTACTTATCTTGCAACGTAAACCAACAAAGTTTGACGGGGGTTAAATATTTTTTCTTGGTCAATTACAAACATTCATTATTGACAATAATAAACCAAATTTAGACCTCTTAAGCGGTTGACTCTCGAAACAAATAATATAATTTTTATTAGATGGTGATGAAAATATAGAGTAAAATATTCCGTGTCGGGTAGCGAAACATTTATAAGCAAAACTTTTTTTTTTACCATTTCGTTTTTAAACGTGGGTTTTTGTTTTGTTGTAATAGGTATACAATAAACAAACTATTTGTGAATAATTTAATAATGTAATAAATATTTAAGAATGTTAACAATTTGCTGTAACATTTTTTGAAATCTGAGCAGAATTTGTGTACAGTTTCTTTCCTATAGTTTTAGCGTCTAATTTATGTTTAAAAGCGTACACTGAAAACCTGAATTATACACATTCATACGGACCTGTCTACTGAAGATTAATAATTTTTTGATTCATTGAGGAGTTTATTTAACAATAAAAAAGAAATATCCTTTATTTACATTTTTTTTACACTACCTACTACCTAATCGCTACCCTAAAGGTTCACAAAATACAACAACACAGGTAAACGTTTGCTACCACGCTCTATAGAAAATGTACAGCCAGGCTGAAGCATGGACAATTAGCAATCAGCTGTTTGCTACCTACCTATTGACATGTGTGTGCGTGTTGTGTGCCTCTTTATGTGTGTCTCCATTTACATGTAATACGTATGTTTCTGTTGGATTGTTGTTTGTACTCTTGAGAAAGTGGTTTGAGCCCAACCCACTGATTGAGTCCATCGCAGTCACTTTTCCTATCAACTTCACAATCTCTACGTAATGTTGATCCCTGCATGCGGTGTTGCTGATGCCGATGATGTGTGCAGCGCTGTCGTTTTCTCTTCGGAAATTTTGCGTTCTACGTGTCCACTTTTTGAGCTTGCTGCTGTTGTTGTTGTTCCATTTTCCAATTTATATGTGTTCATTTTTTTTCCTTTGTTTTCATTTCAGTTTTTTAATTATTTCTGTATTACAGTTTATTTATGACATGTGCGGCCATATAATATTATTTCCCGTTTTACCTACCTAGATTGCAATGGTTAAAATATGTAGGTAATAGTAATACCTACTTACTCAGGGGATCATCTTCAAACCAGGGAATAGATTTGAGATGTTAGCATTCTTTTGATTTCGGGAATTAAGGTAAGTATACTTTTTAATGTATCTCTGTGAATAGGTACCTATTTACCTATCATATGGGAGACTTTATGATTTATTTATTTATTTGTCAAAAACACAACATGTGTGACAATTATCAGTTGGAGATACAGTCAAATATAATTATTATTAACTTAGCCATAGATCAAACAAAGTTCTTCCTGCAGCCAACAAGCGATAGAATGAATTTAATGTTGGGGAATGTGAACGGATGTTGGATTTTGGGTGAATCAATCATCAATATTTGAGCAATATTATTAGCGAGAGTATCAAATGTCAGGTACATACTTAGTTAAATTTAATTTAAAAAACCAAATTATATACTATTTATTTGCGAGTTTAAACCATTGTATGTGAATTAGAACTAGGTATTGACTGGTTTGACTTGTTACTCATTACAATGGATATAATTACTCAATATTACTTTGATCATAATTAAATGAAATTATAGAGACAAAGAAATAAATAAAAACAAAATCTGCCATGTTTGGTGGGCAGTGCTGCATTTTCATTAAAATTCATAATTGTTTGACACTCATTAGATCTGAAACATGATTTGAAATGCAAATGAGGAGAATTGGTGTGTAGGGGGATTAAACTACAAAATTAAATTATCTGACTCTAATAAGAAGAACTTAAATTATCTGACTCCAAAAGAAAGCTAATCGAAATTTATTTACGGAATGTTAAATGTACACTAACAACTTTTAAGCAACACAATTATTGGGAAAATAAGGATTTTTTAAGACAGGAGAAGACGAAAGAAGATTTGAAAAACATAACGTTGTTCCACCAGATGGAAATTTTGAAAACAATGATCGAAACGGAATTTGGTAATGAATAAATGTAGGCACTACAGGTGAAATAGGGACATGACGGGGTAAGGTTGCTTCATTCCAGTTCTTCAATTCTCTTTAACCCAAGATGGTCAGCAATTTCATCATTTTCTTCATTACAGTGTGTCAAGGCGGAACGTATTCTATAAGAATGGACCCTCGCAAAGTAGCTTTTGGTGCAATAATTGTAGCGCTAGGCTCAAAGAATTAATTGGGACGAATGGTTGAAGAAATGGCAAAGGAACTGAGCAGTTTCCCATATTGTGTTACTGAAAGAAATCTGGGCGACAGAGGAGGCGGAGGAATTTAGTAACTGAAGGGTCCAGTGGAAGAACGATGAGGAGTCCATTTTTATAAGCGGAGTTGAGATTTCTGTGGCATCTGTTGGATTCTGACATGAACCATGGCATTTTTATTCATTCCAGGGTTCAAGATCAGATTTTAATGGTTTTTCGATCATGGAAATCACACAGAAAGCCATCAAATTGTTATCAAAATATCAGTATCAAATTTAAAGTTAAATATTAATTAGGTAAGTATCAAATATTAAATATCAAGATGAACAAAATTTCACCTGTCACAAAATTTGAAATGGAACTCATCGTACACTCGTACACTCATCGTAATCATGGAACACTGTAAAAAATGGAATCTCATCGTTTTTTACCTGGAATTGTGGGTATGCACGGCATTTTTATTCATTCCTGGATTTAATAATGAGTTTTAATTATTATTTTTTATCAGGAAAATCACTCGAAAATAACTCTAAATGTTACTAAATTTATATTGAAAAAAAAAAAAAAAAAAAAGGTGAAAAAGTCAAGCTTCAAAAGCAAATGTCAAGTTTCACTGAACAAATTTCGTTGATTATTTGTCGCTAGGTGAGCCGTGGTTAATAGTAATTTTGACTTAACGACTGGAAAATTTGTTTACACAATGCATTTCATCCAGTTTTCGTCCACAATTGTTGTCCAGCAGAAAATTTTGTCCACAAATAAATATATATATTTATAAAGGAATCTGAAAATGAATGGCTATTATAAACGTGTTCTACATCCTCTGAAACGCAAAGAAAATGCATCTACAACTCTACACATAAATACCTTTCATTCAAAAAAAGAATGAAGGGAGTCGGCCAGATAGAACGGCCGTACTAACTGCCATAAGATTTCGTAAATTTCTTTAATATATAAGATAAGATGTGCGAAAAAATCGACAAAAACTGCAAATAAGTTGAAAACCCAAAATCTCTTTTTGAATAGCAGAATATTATTTAGATCGACTTTTTTGCCATAAAATTGGTAGTTAACAATTTCTTCTCCCTCAAAGTCCTTAATTTTCAAAACAATGTAACATGATATAGTACGATAAATTACGAAAATTCGCTCATACGATCATGCCGCATGACTGGAACTTTTTTTGCGCTCAAAGTGCTCAAACAATAAAATAATTTATCACAAATATAATGCGATAATTCACTTTAGTAACTACTTTAGGATGGATGTAAGATATTTCGACAAACGACTGTATTAGTTACTCACTTCCTTCGGCTGAAAAACATTGAATTTATATTTTTTAGTAGAATATTTCTCAAAAAAGTTTATAAACTATGGAGTAGAACATTGAAAGTTTTCTTGCACAAAATTTTGTTGAAAAATGTAGGTGTTTGAATTTTATTAATACGTGCTTATAAATGGATAAAAACTGCAAAATATCCAACAATTTTTATTGATTAGCAGTTATTATTCAGAGAAAGTTTTCATCTCATAAGCAACTGTTTATAGCAATTTTTCTTTCCATAAAATTTATAGTTAATCATTTTTGCGCTCAACGAGCTCCAATATCAAAACAATTTAACAAAAATATAATACATAAATAAAAATAAAATACATAAATAAATTATAAACCATTATGTAGGTGAACAATTTTACTAGTCCTCATTACTTTCGTTCACAGTGAAAAGGAAGTTAAACTGTGATACGCCTTCGAAGATTACTTTTACTAAGCCAAGGAATTCTTGATTTAGTAGATAACCAAAAATTTTTATGGCAACCACTCCGAGGTCTCAAACAAAAGAAAATATGGCCAATCTGGCGTCGGCGCGCGATAATCTGTTTATGGTCAGAGTGGATTTATCGTCGTCAAACGCTGTTCCGCTTCATCGTTGGAGAAATTCGGATCTTCGTCGTAACGACGTTTTGGTGTTGGGATGTTGTAGGAACAACAAGTTTATTATGTCGGTATTATGTCGGCAGAATGGAAGACTTGGCGTGTTATAATGGGTTGGGGATCTTTACGACCAGGCGGATGGTGGGGCTTGGCGGAGTAATCACTCGTAAAGAATTTATTATCGGCGGAGTTAGAAAGCCAATCGGGATGCAAACATTTAAAGTTTGAGAGCTTAGCTTGTGCTGGATGAGACGAAGTTTGCCTCCGAATTATAACGCGGGGTCCGTATTTATTATTGAGGGCACCAATTGGATGGTACACAAAACAATATCAGCTTGTAGTGACAGGGGCAGGGGCCGCATAACCAGTAAATCTGTATGGATGAGTGTGTCAGCTTCCATAAAACCTTAATTGTGCACTGTTTTGTAGAGCAGTCAAGAGTGTTACTGTGAAGTTATTATATTTAAGAAACTTGTTAAGAAACTAGAAGTAAAAGTAAATTTATTTCATAATGCAGAAATTTCGCTGGGTCGTGCAAAGCAACCGAATAATAATAATTGAGTACCTATTGAATATAATAACTGAAGGCTTCATTACATCTCCTCTTCTCCAATGTCTTTTCAATCAACGTATTTCTGGTCTTCTAACCGTTCTACTTGATCTTCTCACAACAGGTTGGAATTCTCCTTGATCTTCCTTGTCCGCGGATGATGATTGGGTTTCTAGTTCTTCTGGAAGTACTTGAAGGTGCCACCGATTTCTTCGGATATCTGTTCCGTTTTCGAGGGTGACAATATATGACAATATATGAAGATCAAGAAGAATTCCAACCTGTTGTGAGAAGATCAAGTAGAACGGTTAGAAGACCAGAAATACGTTGATTGAAAAGACATTGGAGAAGAGATAATACATACATAAAAGAGATAATACATACATTGAAAAGACATAGGAGAAGATGTAATGTAGCATTCAGTTATTATGTTCAATAGGTACTTAATTATTATTATTCGGTTGCTTAACACGACCCAGCGAGATTTCTGCGTTTCATCCCACATCCAGTCTGAACTTTTCTTAAGGAGGCCTCTTAGTGGCGCTGTGGTATCAGCCAGGTTTGGTATAAAAGTCATGAGTTGATTCACCGTTCCCAAAAACTGACGCACCTCGGAAATATTAGTGGGAGGTTTTATGGCCACAATAGCCTTAGTTTTCTCTGGGTCTACAGTCAAGCCACATTCTGAAAAGACGTGCCCAAGAAATACCTGGCTTTTAACCCCGAATTTGCATTTATTCTTATTCAGAGTGACTCCATTTTCCGCTAGCCCTTTCACGACCGGATTCACCCTTTCATCGTGCTCTTCTTCTGTTTTGCCCACTATCACTGCCTGATTTACTACCCCAGCAATATTAGCTAAAATCTGACTCAGCCGAAATTTGAATACCTCAGGTCCAGAGCAAATCCCAAAGGGTAGTCTCTTGAAGAAAATTCTTCCAAAAGGTGTTATAAAAGTGGTCAGCCGGAATGAATTTTCATGATGGGGAATCTGCCAAAATCCATTGGCTGCATCAAGTTTGCTGTAAAACTTGCCTCCTTCAAGCTTAACCAATGACTCGTCCACTGAAGGCAGCTGGAGAATTTCTCTTTTGACGTATTGGTTCAATTTCGTGTAGTCAACACACAGTCGAATCCGACCTCCTCTTCGTGGAACGACAACAACCGGTGAACTCCAGTCCGTTGGCTAAGTTATTGGCTCAATAACTCCTTCGTTGAGCATTTTATTTAGCTACTCCTTCACGCTATCATGCAAAGAAACAGCCACTCTTCTGGGAGACAAAACTGCATATGTTTTGGCCTTATCCTGTAAACGAATCTCATATGGTTCTTTGAGTTTGCCCATACCCTTAAATGCGTCAGGATGTAGTTTCTCAATTGCCTCTCCATCCACCAAATTTAAGTTGAAAGTTAGGAGCTCCAATTTCAACAGGGCGTTTCTACTCAACAAAGGAGTGCTCTTTGTCAAAAGAGTTACAAAAGTAGCGTACATGATTTCCGCTTACTTACTTAGGTATTCGCTAAAATAAATGAAAACTGCAAATAGTTGTGAAAATCCAATATTTTGTTTGAATAGCAGAATAAAATTTAAGCAAAGTTGTTTGTCATAAAATTGGTACTTAGTTAATAATTTGTGTACACAAATTGTTCAAATTTCAAATCAATTTAACATAAATTGAATATCTACGATTATTTACGAAAATTCGCTCACACTATCTTGCTGCATGAATGAAACTTGTTTGTGTGATCTTTTCAATTGCCTCCTCAAAACGTTGTCTGATATTCCCTTCAAAGCTTAGGTCAATTGAGTCTTTCTCCTAACTGAGCACGGGCACTGTAAATACGTTACGCGTAATTAGTGTCATCTTTTACCGGTCCTAAACACTCGAGAATAAAGCAGTGCGAAAAAGGGAGAGAGGCCACAGTTAGGCAATTACACCTCTACATCTCCGAATATTCTCTCCGTTTATAATAACGCGAGTCCGGCCGCCTCGGGAGCAAATTGTTTCAGCTTTTCTCCTCGGGTTGTAACGAGCTGGCCTTTGTTGACGAAATATTTTCTAGTTGCAGTGAGCAAGTCCGCAGTGTTGTGTAGAACATGATTTCCACCACCGCTCGTGAGCTCGGTATTAAAATAAAACATTTATGACTTAACCTATATGTGTATCTGCAACGATTTCCGTTTCGGAGTTGGGCTTCTTAAATCAAAAATGCCACTGCCAAAGCAATAGTTGTTGAAAAATTTCTGCTACCATACTACGTACATACTTCAAATGGTAATAGAACAAATCGTTGAACCAGTTAAGAAGAAAAGTAAAAACCATTTAAAAACTCTCCCCTTTTTTCCATCCCTTATTTGAGGATTTTTAAAGAAAAATTGCAATCGAGCAGAATGACCATAAGAGGGAGTAATCTCAACCCCCCCCCCCCCCCCCCCCCATTATAATAATTATGCCATTTTTTCAATATGAGCGCTTAATTTTGCTCGAAATTTTGATGCGAGACGCACCGTAGTTTATCATTTTCAATAATGCACCATTGTAATTGACTTAAAAAACAAATTTACTCCCCTCCCCTCCCATATTTTCTGGTCTATGTTTCAAAATACGTAGATTTGAAAAAAAAAAAAAAAAAAAAAAAAAAAAAAAAAACCGCAAATTATTTTACAAAGGTTTGTTATTTTTGTATAAGATGATAGATAGCTATTATTTGTCACTGATGATCATCTAATCGTCGAAATCGGTTCAACATTGCAACTCCATATTTTTCGTGGAAATATACAACGTTCAACGAAGCCCGAAATGGAGCTCTTTTGAGAAATCTAGAATACAATTACGAAGTACGTTAGGGCCCTCTCAGCTTTAGGACTCTGAAGCTAATTTCTTTCCTAATCGACTTACGGTGTTGAAATTTAAGATGGACCTCCTTAGGGATACCTCGAAAACCAAATTATGAGGTATAGAGGTGTACTGATCAGATATGATTACTTGAAATCAACTTTCGATTTAAGGGTTGAAACATTAAAAAATCGAAATCTTGATAACTTCCGAGAAAAAAAGAAAAGTTTTTTGTTTGATCTAGACTAGGACTCAGTTCATTGAATCGAATGAGACCAACCGGAGCATTGTACGACCAACTGTTTGCGCTCCAGAAGGGTTTAAGGATCGTAAGCAAAAAAATCGTCAACAAAAATGTGAATCGCAAAGCGCCATTAACATGCAGAACTAAACTGAACTTCTGCTAACTCGGCTCGATCTCATTCGGTATTCTTCTACGTTAAGCCTGTCTATACTAGAGTGATGTCTGACTAATGTGTGAAAAGACCAGTGATCTGAACAGAAGAGCAATCTAACACAGAAATAATAAACTTTTGTGTAATAATTTGCAGTGTTATTTGCTTATTCACATTTTTTCTCCTCTTATTTAAGACTCTTCAACATTCTAGTCATGTAGCACGATAATATGAGCGAATTTTCTCTATTCTTCCCAAATAAAATAATTTGAGGACTTCATTGTGCTATGTCTTTAACATACTACTAACATAGTACTGAACATTTTTTTTAAAATACGGAATAGATTCTCTTTTTCATCATCTTTTTTTTTTTTTTAAATAACGTATTTTCAATCTCAACTCTTTGGAGGGATATCCCCTGGAATATGTTAATATATAATACAAGGTATAGGTATTAAAATTCAGAAATCATTTCAAAATGCCTCAAAGAAGATGAATTATTTTTGGAAATTTTTATTTTTTAAAGTTTTGGAGCCATTGAAATATTTTATATGTTCTTTAAAAAAAAAAAAAAAAAAAAAAAAAAACAGAAAAAGAACAGGTGGTCGTTTCAGTGCTCCGTGTGGTCTCATTCGAATAATTGAACTGAGTCCTATTATGGCTAGGTCAAACAAACAACTTTTTTTTCCGGAAGTTATCAAGATTTCGATTTTTTAATATTTTCAATATTTCAATATTCAATATTTTAATATTCCAATATTAAAATAATCAATATTCATTATTCAATACTTCAATTTTCAATACTTCAACCCTTAAATCGAAAGTTGATTGAAAATAATCATATCTGATCAGTACACCTCCATAGCTCTGTCATTCGATTCATTGAACGAGTCCTATTATGTCTAGATCAAACAAACAACTTTTTTCCCGAAAGTTATCAAGATTTCGATTTTTCAATATTTCAATATTTTCAATATTTATTTCAATCTTCCGACATTCAACATTTCAATATTCAATATTTCAATATTTTAATTTTTCAATATTTCAATATTCAATATTTCAATATTTTCAATATTTCAATATTCAATATTTCAATATTTTAATTTTTCAATATTTCAATATTCAATATTTCAATATTTTTCAATATTTTTCAATATTTTTCAATATTTCAATATTTTTCAATATTTCAATATTTTTTCAATATTTCAATATTTTTCAATATTTCAATATTTTCAATATTTCAACCCTTAAATCGAAAGTTGATTGAAAATAATCATGTCTGATCAGTACACCTCCATAGCTCTTAATTGATTTTGAGGTGTCCCTAAGGAGCTCCATCTTAAATTTCAGCACCGTAAGTCGATTAGGAAAGAAATTAGCTTCAGAGGTCTAACAGCTAAGCAGGGCCCTTGCGTACTTCGTAATTGTATTCTAGATTTCCCAAAAGAGCTCGATTTCGGGCTTCGTTGAACGTTGTATATTTCCACGGAAAATCTAAAGTTACAACGTTCAATCGATTTCGACGATTAAATGATCATTTGCGGATTTTTTTAAAATTTGATTTTTTAAATCTACGTATTTTGAAACGTAAACCAGAAATTTTGAGAGGGGGGGGGGGGGGGGGGATAAATTTTTTTCCTAGGTCGAATACAATGGTGCATTATTGAAAATGATAAACGACGGTGCAAAAAACAAAACAAAAAAAGGTTGGCGTTTTTCGTGCACAATTAAGTGCTCGAATTAAGAGAAAAAAGTGGCATAATTATTATTATGGGGTTGGGGGGGGGGGGGGGGATTGCGATAACTCTACTGCTGATAACTATGCTGTTCGTTTGCAATTTTTTCTAAGTCCACATATAAGGGAAGAAAAAAGGCCCCATAACGTAATGAAACCTTCAAATCTAGGGTATCATGAAATTCAGTCCTTCTTCTCGTTTTCGCACACCAGGGTGTTTGACATTATTCCTATTTAATACTGGACCAATCTAAATTAGTGTATCCAACATATTAGATAGTTGGACTACTTTTGAATTACTTTGATAATGACATTTATGCTGTTGGTAAGGTAGGTACCTTTGTAAACAGACTCATGAAATTCAGTCCTTCTTATCGTTTTCGCACACCAGGGTGTTTGAAATAAGTCTTATTTGGTAATGAACCCTCCTAAACTAGTGTGTTTAACGCTTTTGATAGTTTAAATACGTTGGAATTGCTCTTATAATGACTTTTATGATGTTGAAGTGGTAAGTAGGTAGCCACCATCATAAACAGTCTATAAAATCCAGCCCATCTTTATCCTTCCTCCCCCCTAGGGTGCTTATAATTACTGAACTGAAAAAAACTGAACTGTTTTTCAATGGTTTATTTGACTTTTCTTCTTAAGTAGTTCAACGATTTGTTCCACTACTATTTGAATGAGTGAATCATGGTAAAAATAGTATTTCCAGCTTGTGAATGTATTGAAATAGAACCACCGGGTTTTCAGTGCTTTGACGTTTCAAAACCCACAAGGGTTTGCCGTGAAGAGGGTGAAAGAGTCGAAAGGGAACTAAAGCCGAAAGCGGGAATTCCTGGCAGGTCGTCAACTTTGTTTGTGCATGCGAAGGCAAGCAGAGCTTTCACGTCAGGGTCCGGGTAAAGCCTCTGGGGGAGCTTAAGTTTTAATTAGTTTAATTAATGGACTAGACCTTTCCCCGGTTCCTCCATCCGCAGTTTGCCTCAACTGAGCTCGAAGCCGGAGGTACTCAAATCCGGTTACTGTCTGTAAATAATGCAAACCTGCGAAAAGCGGGGTCATATGAGGAGTCGGAAGAGGGTCTGATTCTTCCATTTTTCATCTGCGGAGGTCGTATGTCAGATGTGACATGAACAAATAAAGGGACATTATATAAGTCTCTACAACGTATCGCATTGCTGTACAGCATTTTATCGTGGGTCATACATTCGCACGAAATCACAGTTTCAACAATCTACTTTTGTGAAAACGTGACATACAACTAAGTCCGTGCAAATTTTTTTTCTCTGCATGACAGAGTGTAGGCATTTGTGTACCTTCCTAGAATAAAATGACTTTATATTATAAAACATTCAACGTGTAAGGCATATAGGCTTCGTGCAAGGTCGGAAAAAAGCACTCTATTGGTGAAACACGGCATAACAGGTACTTCTCCACATATCCACTCGTATTTTCCTCTATGAACACAAAGGGCATAAGGACAAAAAGTTTCTTTTTAATAATTAGTATCCATCCTGTTTCGTAAAATGGATGAATATTATTTTATAGTTTCTGGAACTAGTATTTCACTGGACTTTTGTATGGTGAAAGTAGGATGAGTTCAGTACTGCCCCTCGTCAATGACTAACCCAGATAGAACCAAAACCTAAGCCAGCCGCCACCACTCGCTAGAATCGATGTGCACGAGGCCTATACTATAGGCTGTAATGAAAACTCTGTAAACTAGGAATGGTTGAGAAAATTACAAAGTGAGAGGCATTGAGGTGATATTGAGGTGATTGTAGTGGTTTACGTTTGTTCCAAACCCTCAACTAACCTCTTTTATTGAAAAATTATCGGTGAATTAGGTAGCGAACTATTAAGTGAACTATTTATAACGAGAATCATCTTTGTATGGGTAATCAGAGGATAACAGTGATACTACTGCGAAGAGAGTAGAGATGTAGGTATAGGGACTAATTTTAGAGGCACCCAAATAAGTAGAAACAACAAATTCAAAATCGAAAGCAAGTTGTGGGGGTTTCGCGTGTAACTATCGTGTGCGTGTACATATAAACATATACAAGATCAAATTTTATTGATACAAGTAAACAATGAAATGTTACGTAACAAAAAACAATGTTGTTAAATTTCCGACAGAAATCTAAAGAGTTCTGTAAACTTGGTAGATATGGGAATTTGAACTTGAATTTCATAAAAGCATCTACGAATAACACCACAGAAAATTTGTGTAATAGGTATAAACCTAATATATAAATATATATATAATATGAATCCCATTATTGGGGCAATTCTTGAAAGACGTACTCTTGAGATCTAATAGGTACGTGTAGGAAAAAGGAAGTGGTTAAAGGATATTTCAATGTGATGGAGCAAATGGAAATTAACAGGTAATAGATTTAAAAAAAAAAAAAAAAAAAAAAAAAAAAAAAAAAAAAAAAAAAAAAAAAAAAAAAATGGCGCTCTGCTACCATGTGAAAGATAAAAAAAACAATACATTCCTCTTTGCAATGGAGGGGGCGATTATGCCAGAGGTTGTTATGGTCTCCTAACACACACAAATCATAAAAAGAAAATTGCTTCCGACATATCACAACTTTTTTTTAGAGAAACATGTCATTCCCCGATGCAGCATTGCTAGTTCTCCTCTTAGAAATTAACCTTCTCATTTATGAGTGCCATTCAGGTGGGGTTAGTAATGCAACTCTATCATTGTGGTTAAATGTGGTTAGTACCCATACTGACCATAGATATATGGGATATTTGACTATATGGGGATGTTGAGCTGACAAAGTCTGGCAGGTTTCCTACTTGGTAACAAATAACAACTAAGATGATTTTGTCGTTAATGTCAATTCCTTGTTTTGTTTATTTTTTGTTGATTATTATTTATTTATTTTCAAAATCACTATAATTTATTTTATTTCGGTTTTAAATCCTTTTTGGTGTCGTATGATCCTGTCTTGTCCAATTTTTCCAAGCGTGTTGTTTTGAAGCAGTTTGTGTGGTTATGTTCGTATTTCCCTGCTTTCTGTGTTGTTGTGGTTGTAGATATTGCTACTTGTTTGATCCTTTGGGCGGAAATGATTCGCCATTTGTTTGTAACCAATAATTAACAAAAATAGCAAAATTTCCCTTATGAATATAATAACATGAATATTATTTAACCGTACATAATTTTAAATTCACTTGAGTATTGAATGGAAGGATACTTTAAATGTAATTAGCGTAGCTCTTGTGCCGAATGTAACAATTTTTGAAGTCCTATATCAAATTAGTTGCTTTCTTGTAAATAATATTAATGATGTTTCATGCCTCAATATTCCATTTTTTCGAGTGGTTCATGTGTGTGCATATCGCAACACCATTTTCATTTCACAATAGAAATCTCACGTTTCGACCTGATATTTTATTGTACCGGCTATTGTTAGAGCACCAGGCTGAGACAAGCTGATTTTTCTGAAACCGGCGTTGAACTTGAAAATAGCGTTGGTGTGCACTGGTTTCGCAAAATGGGGATAGTCTTGATTTTCAAAAATTCATGAGATGGTCGATTCAACATACTTCATTCTAAGATGTGTTGATATTTAGTCTGGAACTGTTGGTCAGTTGATTTTTATAAAGATCTGTCGTAGTTTTTCATGCGAGGTTGTTTGATTTGATTGTCTCCAAGTCTCCTCTCCCAAGGTATGACTGTTGATGATTTTGTGTGACTTATTGGTGTGACTGACGGAAGAGGGGTTAGTGTTGCAGGTAATGGAGGCGAGGTAACAGACCTACAATGGCCGAGCAGCCCGAACAAACCACCAAGGAAAAGTTGCTCTTCTACATAACTGCCAGCTTCATCCTCCTCGCCACTTTCAGCTTGTTCGCCTTTCTCTTCCTTGTGCCTTTTGTCATTGAGCCCGCCTTCACAACCATTTTCATGGAGTTCGACGAAACACCAGCCTTCTGCCAGACGGCGGATATCATTCACAACCGAGGGATGTCCAATTGTTCCTGGACTTCTTGCAAGGAAGGTTGCACCAAAGACGTCTTCGAGTGTACTCAGATCCGCGTCCACTATAGGATGGCGGACAAAGCTGGCAGTGCGGACGGGGACGAGGCTAGCAGGATAGTTCCACGAGCACTGCAAGAAGGAGCCAAAAGGGTTGCTAGAGCCTTGCACGACCGGTCGCCTCGTGCCATCCGCGACTACGACTATCCAGAATCCTACGACCGGATACCTCCGGAGATCGAGGAGGAGCCTGCGCTACCGCCCGAGCACGGTCTTGCGCCAAACGGTAGTGAGTGGTACTACTTCAAAGCTCGCCTGTTCCCAAATGTGAAAGGGTGCGGGTACCCACCAATGCTCAACTGTACGATATGGTTGAAAGCCCACGCCTTCTTGGGCTCAAACTTCTCGTGTTACTACTCGCGGATCGAGCCGAGCCTCGTCATAACGGACTTGGACATGTGGCAAGTGTACATGAACCTCGTGTATGCGATAGCCATCCCCATCCCGTCCTTTATAGTGTCGGTTATCTACCTTGCCATAGCGTATTTCTATATATACAATGAGGAGCCGGTGCTTCCGGAAGACACGACGCCGTTGCCGCTGTCGACGCCGGTGCCGCCACCAACTTCGGGAGCGTTGACGCCCGCGTCCGAAGTGTTTCGCGAAGATCTCGCGTCGTTCGGTCATCAGCTCAAAGTTGCGATGGCTGACGATATCTCTCGAGACTCTATGTTCACCGACAGCGTACCTCTCAGTACCAACTCCATCAATGGGTAAGTTCAATAATAGTTTTTCATCTATGTAGATATTGACGTATTGTAGAGTGAGATGTTGACATGATAAATTAAGGATTAAGATAAGTATTTGGATTCTGCTTGTTCGTGATATCCGAACACAAAGTTACAGAGGCTAACCTGATCAACGATAAGAATCAAACTGTTGAATTATACTAAACTAGAGGCCTGTTAGGGCTTGGAAAGCCCTAATCTAGTCCGTATAACAGTAGTACCTAACAGGAACCCAGCACATTATAGTAACGATATAAGTCCTGCCTATTTGCGGCGTTATGTGATGTGGTGCAAAGCTAAGGCGATGTTAATAAATGATTAAAAAAGAGAAAATAACTATCAAAATGTAAGTAATGTAATAAAATAAATACCACCAGTTGAGGTGGTCCTCGCCACTATGAGGCTAAACAAAAAGTTGAATCGAGGAATTCAGAATTCGGGCATGGTGAGATGATGGTGTAATTCTATCTCGAGTCTTCTTCGTTTCTTCGTAAGAAGCTAAATTCTATCTCATTCTTTATGTCGTTGATTGTATCTTGATCGGTAGTACTCGTAGATGTCGAACTGGTGTTGAGTTGTGTGTAGGAGATGCTACAGCTGTCTTCGTCCTGATGTGTCTGGTACCACTCCAGCAAAGCTCGTGCTTGTTCTGCGTCAGGATTAATTTCGAGTGCTGTATCATGTCCAATAGGATCGTTCAGAAATAACTCTCCTAGATGTTTCTACTACGTTTCTTACTTACCGTGGCAACTGTTGTTACTGCCACAGCCTAATAAACAGAGAGTCTCCCTATCAAATTTCAACTTCCTACAGTGAACAGGAAAGGATTTAGCTCACTCAGCTGATCAGAAAAGACCCCATCACTACGTTTCTTACTTACCGACACTTTTGCAACAAACTTGGGGCCGTGCTGATTCGGAATTATATATAAAGACCGTTCGGAATTATATATTTATAAAGTCCGCTAAGTTCTTCAGTTTCAATTTCTTCGTTCAGAAATAACTCTCCTAGATGTTAGTAACTACACTACGTTTCTTACTGACCGTGAATTGATGGCAACTGTTGTTACCGCCACAGACTAATAAACAACTCTCGTTGATAAGGACCGCCTAGAACACGATCAAGGCGGGTATAGAGACGAACGGCGACACTTTTGCAGGGGCCGTGCTGATTCGAATGAGCAGTCTAACACAAAAATCGGACCACGAAGTTCTTCACAATTTCAAAGACCGTTCGGAATTATATATAAAGATTACGAACAACTCACAAACTCCTTGATCGAAGTGCTCTTAATAAAGCATGGCTATTCTGATGCACATGACACCCGAGAGAGGAATGAATACGTAATGGTGGCAGATTCGCAAGCATAATTCTTGTTTCTCTTCTTTATTCTCCTTTGTTATTAAATACTCAACATTCTTAATATACAAAAAATCTCAACTCTTTTTTCCTCGCATCAACTTTTTAAAATATTTTTTCCAACTCGAAACGTAGTTTCATTTCAGTCTAACATAATTAATTATGACAATAATAATATCTGGAGTAGTTATAACACAGGTACATACATTTAGATTGAATCGTATGCCAAACAAGAAATGTTGAATTCCAGATTTATCCAGATTTGCGTATTTGCGACACTCCGCGGAGAGACCTTCGTCCCAATCCTTCTAGAGGCCAAAATTGCTCATGATGATCCGTTTCCTTTATCTTTCTATGCATTTCATTAAAATCAGAGCAGTCAATTCCTCGGAGCCTAATACCATCAATTTCAAACTCATCTTCTCCTTCAGAATTCAAAGTTCCATGATTGTATCTTCTTCCAAGTGATTCGATACCGTGTTTGGTGTTCACTTCCAGTTCGACGTTGAATAAATAATGGTTCTTCGAAATTCTCGCTCTTGCGTGGTAATCTTGATATTCTGCCACGAATGAGTCTGTGTATTTGGCGATAGAAAATCGGTAAATTTGGCTATAATTTCCCGTAACTTCTTCAGTACCTTCATCATTTATCTCATCCTGTAATGAATTATACTCACGCATATCAACTACTTTTGTCACATCGGTGTCTGCTATAAGCTCAGCAACATTTATGCATGATAAAAAATTTTCTTCAAGATCTTCGTTTTTTACAACCACAACTTCTTTTGCTGGATTCATAAAAAAATTATTCTCTGTATTTTTCTACGGGTTTGATTCTAATCTAATCAAATATCCACTTTGAATATTCTGTAACAAATCAATCACCATATTAGCATTTCCCAATGTCACAATTATGTCATTCAACTCGTTTTCCATTTCGTCCCAAGATTTCCAATACACATCATAGATTGATTTGACAGAGTACATCTTTTTACGAATTTCAACCACCATCATTCTGAATCGGCTGATGAGAGTGTTGGAAATGCTTGCGGTAAGTACGGTGTCCTTAAATTCTCGGATCATTTGATCCAGCCTCCGGGCCCAAAAAAACAATTCCCTCACCTTGAAATTGGCTACCACCTTCATGCCGTAGATCTTCTCACCTTCTGCTACCATGTTGTAATTCTTGTTTCTCTTCTTTATTCTCCTTTGTTATTAAATACTCAACATTCTTAATAGGTATACAAAAAATCTCTTTTCCTTGCATCAACTTTTTTAAATATTTTTTCCAACTCGAAACGTAGTTTCATTTCAGTCTGACATAATTAATTATGACAATAATAATACCTGGATGTATATAACACAGGTACATACATTTAGATTGAATCGTATGCCAAACAAGAATGTTGAATCAAAATAAATCCAGATTCGCGCATTCGCGACAACCCAGTTTCTTATTCTGTGATACATAAAACTATGTTGTTTACCCTTTGAATCAATAAAACCTAAACTGCTACTCCGTACCAAGCAATCCCCTCCCTAAAAGGAGATTATAAGGAGAACTAATGATAAAAATATGAATATAAGCAACAACCCAAAAATGACTGGAGCAACTAATGCTAAACATAAATGTATATATGGACAAGCATAAACACTAATACAGCAAAATATACCGATACCAAGTCTACGCCTAATATACCTAGCGGAAGCAAGCACGTCATAGTAAGCACTTCGTTTATATAAATATAACTAAAATTGAAACCCAACATTATCCCTGACGGTACCGGATAGCGAAAGCTCTGGATACACAAATAAAGACACAAGAGGAATAGCCTATACATTTGCTTCCCTCCACACACCCAACCAGTAAACCTGATAGACACAACATGCATCAATTCCCAAAACTCTTTGCATTTTTGGGTTTAGCTACTTTGACTATTCTAGTTCCTCGACTTTCGAATTTTTTCTGTACAGCTCTATAAGTGGCCGTCTATAGTCACTGAAAGGGCCTTTATATTGCCTTGGTATGCTGTAATGTCCTGTGAGACCTTTTAAAAACCCTGCCTAAGTTTGGTATAACTCTTATTTCCCTTATCAAGTGTGACATCTGCAACGTAGTTGACGGTCACATAATCACCTATTGTGGTACTTTGATGCACTCCCCACCTGTTGGCCCACAGAGAGACTCAGACATTCTGCGTTCGACCATAAGACTCGGGGAACGGGTGTAATTTATGCATGGGAAGCGATTTATCTTTACGGCCCGCAAATCATGACCCCGTTCCTACCTTTTTTGAAATGGCTGTTGAATGCTTTATTCATCAGGGTTGAACAAGTTTACTTGCCAATATTTGAGGCATAATCAACTATAGGTGATAAGTTATTTACAGATAGGAAGATTAGAAAATCTTGTCGGCTTGGTCTTTTGTCTTAATTTTTTTCATCGCTGGGGGCTATTCTAAAAATTCTGTAACCCGTTTCGTTACCAAATATTTTACCACGTTTTATAATGATTTTTGCTTACAACCAAAGTGTTTCTAGGGTAATGTAAATCCTTTAGTTTTCATCGCATAAGAATCGTTATCTATTCGTTGGAAAGCTCTCGATTTATTTAACGGTACCTAACTACCAGGTTAACCACTGCACAGTGCGTTGCCAATATTCTGAGGTATGAGCGAGGTTGTGTAAATAATTGTTTACATACGGGTAATTCTTCTCAATTAATTTTGTAAACATGATTGCAACAACTATTGGGAAATTTAGAGACCATTGAAATGATGGGCCTTTTTTTGATCAGCTGAGCGAGCTAAATTCCCTCCTGCTTACCCTAGGAATTTTAAATTTGATAGGGAGACTCTCTGGGACATTAAGAGACGAATGAAATGATGGAATCTTTCCTAATAGCTGAGTGAGCATTTCTTATGGTTCTTTGCAGAGGCGTTTGGACCACTTACACAGTGCCAAAGGACATTTTCATGTCATAATGTATCTGCATGAAGCGTTGATATTTCATTTATATTCGTAAGGATTACTGAAATGATTTAATTAACATGACTGAAGAATATACTGTTATAGATAAAAGGTTTTGATTTTCTTCATTTTGTAGGCGAGGTCTTTGAATCGGGAAAAACAGTGCAGATAAGAAGGGTTCCACAAATTCATTTAGAGGTAGTAGGATTATTATGACGTCACCTAGAGGACCATATCAGTAATCGTGTTACTTATAAATTAATCGTATTCCCGTATGTAGAATATAAAGTTTTTCCCAACAGACATGGACTGAAAACTTTCTAGAACTCATACAGTATGTGGGATTTGACACAAGTGCAGCACTGGCAAAAAATGCACCGCACGCTACGTTAGCTACCTACTTGAAAAAAGCAACTTCCAAGTTAGTTTATCTTGGTATATAAACAGTACTTCATGACTTTCCTACAGTTATCCCATCATAAAATGTAGGAAGGCTATCCAGAAAATATGGTACAAGTTCCCTGGAGGGTGCAAAATTTGTTTTCCTTCAAAGTTGGTATATCTGTTTAAAGAGTGGTTTCTAACGGAAGATAAGCCCGGGGTCGCGTTAGTCGTTGCAAAATTTCGTCGCAAGGAGTGGATTTTATTAACATTTGCAGGTGCTGTTTGCTTCATCTACCACTGCCAATGCGAGATTCATGAAGTCAATACTAGGTTTGTTCGCTGAGACGATTGGCAGTGTCTTGCAAACCATTTCAAACTCGTTGGAGACTGTTGAAATGCGCATGCGCGACTTTAGCCAACTTTCAAATTGATTTCAAACCGGTTGGTGATTAGAGTCTATCCATTTTATACTTGAATGTTGCGGCAAAATACTGAGAGGCTTGAAACAGTGGCGTAAACAGAGGCTGAAATTCGAATGATTTCATAGGCTGCTGTGCGTTTGGAATGGAGGGGGCAAACAGTCAGGAAGTGGTGAGCTAGAAAAAGCTCTGTCCGATTTTACGATCCGCACCGGGTTGAAAACCAGTCTAGAAACAGTGACTGAGAGTGGGGGGAGTTCTGATGATCAAAGAACACAGCGAACAGCTCAAGTGGGTTGCAAACTGGTTCGATGTCCTCAGCGAACAAACCTATTATGGAGAGATTAATCAATTTACAATATGAAATAGAGGGTGAAGCATTCCTTGACTCGATTTTGGCTGGGATCGAAATTCGGGATGGTTTATCTGTCCCAGAACCATAAAGGCTCCCCCAGGAACAGCATCATACTCACTACCCATAGTGTTTTTGGGCGGAAGATGTTGGCGTGTGTGTTTTAGGAAGAAAAGGGTTGTTGGTTTCATAGCTAGATCAGCCATTAAACCTGATGCTCATTTTGGCACTCTAAAATAATTTACGAAGATTAAAACAGAAGGGGGAGAACGCTGACTCGTGGCGTTTCTGTCCTTCGCAACAACGTCCATAGAGACTTCCTAACTGCTCTTGTGACCCATGTGTGTGTCCTTTGGATGGGAGATTGTGACCCACCTATCGTATTTCTCGTACTTAGCACCCTTGGACTCCTCCCTTTTCACCAATTTGAAGGAATTCTTGGGTGAAAAACTTTGTGTACCTGGGAAAAATGAGCTCCATTCACCAGAATTTTATTTTATTTTATTTATTAAGGTTTAAGCCGCATCTTAACCAGAAGGGTCATTAGTGGTATTGAACAAGGTGTCCGAAAAAATGAGATAGAGTGATGACTACTGTTTAGCCCCAAAGTGGATTAACAAAAAAAAAAAAAACCTAAGACTAGATGTAAAGTAGGGAAATAACATAACTATATACATGCTATTATATACAGTCAGCAAAGTGAAATAATACTACGACTAGATGTATGTAAATATATCACAGATCAGATATCACAGTTCGTAGTAGAGCTCATCGGCTCACAGGTACAACAACAGGGATCGGACCTTGTCTGGTCCGGACGGATAAAACGTCATTCATCAGCCCCCTCAGTGGGTTGACGTTTTAGCCGGACCAGAATTTTACTATTTCTCAATTTAAAATGAAAATTGACTTTAACAAAACAACCTAAAACCATTGGTTGCTAATGTCACATGATGGTGAAGGAGGACTCCCTTTAACTATGAACTCTACTATGATAGCTACGGTAATATGCACTTACCAAAAGCTCTGATGAGGCCAACAGGCGAAAGTACTTAGCTAATAAAATATCTACTTAAAGCCTATAAACATTCTCTCCATCACAACCTACCCACTTGAGATAGAAGATATAAAGACTGTGACACTCCACCATTCAAATATTAGAACAATGGTTTTGTAAAATAAATTAGACATTATTTAATTAAATTTACTTACCAAAATAAAAACTACTGCTTAAAGACCACAGGGTGGACATCGCTCATGAGTGATTACAATAGGCACTAGTAATTGTAGAGAGGATGATCCGAAATTGAAGTCGATAGTACATATAGAGTAGAGCTAAAACTTCAATGTTGGTGGGGGGGGGATAACGAGTCGTTCAGTCAGGTGCCTTGGATCGATGCTGAGTAGCAGACAAGGTCAATCCATATAACGTGTTAAATATTTGAACTCCCCCCCTCCACCTCGACCCACTGCCGTAACCCCTTCCCCTATCTATTGCCACTACCCCTCCCACACGGAATCCCTCCCTTTTCATCCCTTACCACCATCCCCTTCTTTTTATGGACTTCTATATGAGGGGAGTCTTGTTTTTAGGGCTCTTTCGCTTTTCCAACTGAGCGGAACTTCTCAGCTAAACTTTTGCTCTACATAAACCCAGCGACGAGTCTACAACCTCTAAAACTAGATCTTTTACAGTTCTTAGTCGGGTGTTCTTCAATACTACGTACATAATCTCACCGAATCGAAAGTGAAAAGCTACAAATCAAAATGAACCGTTCTGAAAGTTTTCTTATTTATGGGAACCATAGTTTATTGAAAAATTTTTTTGAGAAGTAACATAGTAAAAAAGTATACGTGAGTGGCCATGCCTCATTCAAATCCCCCAACTTATTCAACGTTCTAGCTAACTAAACTGGAGTTTCAGTCTGTGTTCATTCCATTGAATATCCTACCTACCACGTCTTCCATAAATCTCACCACTTGAGACTCATGGTGAACGTCTTGGTGAACACCAAGTGAACACCTTCTTAAACCATAATTGTAAGTTATTATGGAGATCATCTTGCCGAAAATTGTCACCTGATAACGCAAAGAAACTGATGATGAGTATCTACACTGCATGCAGATACATCGGTACAAGGATATGTATTATTTTTCCCCATGTGGAATATGTGTTATCTGTCTCACATTAAAAATGTCTCAATTAAGTTAGCTCAGTCAGCTGATCAGAAAAGACCCAATCATTTCTCCAGAGCTAAGAGGTAGAAGCTATAACTTTATTGAATGATTTTGATATTAGTGATGGGTGGTAATGCTTATTATGGATATTATAAAAGGAGGACTCATGATAAACCAAAATCCTTCTATTCTTCTATGAAAGTACACGATTAGAACAGAAATTTGATTTTGAAGATTTCCTTCCGTTCCAGGGTTAAGTTCTATTAAAATACCTCTTCAAAACCCACTTGTGAAAACCCTAATGCACAAACCTACAAAATTTGACTTCTTTTGCGCTAAGTATCGTGCTGATATTAAATACCAAATACGGCTATTCTAAAACGCATAAATTACCATACGAAATTGTTGTAGATGATTAAATGGAAGTTTCCACAAACAAGTTCTCTCGATCCCTCTGGAATGGTGGAGGTTTCTTTTGTTGATTGATTTCTATCGGTGTCCTATAATTTTTTGTGTGTGAATACTTATGTTTGTAGAGTGATGCAATGTGTAATTAGGTTATCATATTTTTGGTTTTGAGTTGTTAAAATCTGGGTGAATTAACTTTGACCTAAACACATGATACATAAATCCCACTTGGGTCATGTCATGCCTTGGGCAACTGTTATGAAAGAATATGACTACTAAATAATAATCAATCGTTAACAATAAATATTATTGATAAATTAAATATACATTAATTAGATAAATAAATAAAAATACTATCTTATAGGTACCTACTTACTGAGTATCTAAAAATTTTAAAATTAAAAGTACTAAAAATCAAATCAAATCAAATCATCAATTCAACAGCTTCCTAGAGTGTAAAACATAGAAATTAGCTTCAAGAGCCACTCATCTGATCCGGACCCTGGGCATCGTCAAGTAAATGTCCTAAAGAGGCTACATAAGAAATTACAGCTTCCTAGAGTGTAAAGCATAGAAATTAAGTATTAAAATGATTTAACCACCGCTTCACAAATCAAACGGTTCTCGCAATATTTGGATCACCTGCTATGAATCAAATCATCGAAACACCAGCTCAATGAAATCATCAGAAATTAACAAGCGGTGGCAATCATGTTCACTATATCAATTATTGAGAATGAGTGTACACAATATTATTCGAATAACCTTGCTCATAACTCAGCTTGTTGGCCACGCACTTCGCAGTAGTTAACATAATATGGTTGGATAAATCGAGAGCTTTCGAACGAATGGTCAACGAATTTTGTGGGTTGAAAAACGACGAAGTACCATTTCCCTAGCAACGACTCGGTTGTAAGCTGAAATCATCAAAATATTTTTGTGAGCAATTTTCCGTGACGTTTTTTAGTTTATGTGTCATAGCAAAGACATAAAGAAACTAGTTGATTGTTCTCTACGCAATACAGTGAGTCTATTTTATTTATTGGTATCGCGTGAGCAAGTTTTCGTGACGATTTTTCAGTTAATGTGCCAAAGCAAAGACATGAAAATGTCAAAAATGTCAAAATCAATACCTGACTAAACTTCAACTTACGTAAATCCGTCGATGAACGTCGTCCTTAGGTGCGAATTTTATCCAAAGTGATCGTTTATTTTTCTTCATTCCCCACAAGGGATGCCAAAATTTATTTTTGTAACTATCATTCGTAACTACCAATGGAAAAGTGTTATGTAGCTCTACACATGGAACAACGCACTCCAACTCGACCGGCAATATAAAGGACTTTATTACAAAAGATGTATTCAACAACTTAGGTATGTATTCAACAACTTATAGGTACTTATAGGTACACAACGCTTTAATACGGACTTTACTTTAGAGTAAATTCTTGGGAACAACCAAACAAACATCACATATTACTTGCGGAGACAACAAAACATTACTACGAACATACCCAACAGGGAACTCAGCATGGAGTGACCAGAAGAAATCAGTTTGGCTAACGGAATAAACCAAAACTCCTCTAGCGGAAGCCACTCATAATGTAAATTTCATTCTACGGTCTTTAGAAAAGTTGGAAACCCTGTCTGGGGCAAAGCCCCCAAAATCATGAGAAATTTTCCGTTATGACCTCTTTTTCCCGTTCCTTGCCCTTTATTTCCCGTTTCTTGCCCTTTATTTCCTTTTTTGTCCCCTTCAAAGTCTAACCTGAATCGACGAAATTTCCCTCTTGATAGAGTGATATCATCGCAATCCACGTACTTTTTCGCAGGTAGATGGATCTTAAACCTCCTTGGATGGAGCCTACCTATTCCTTCTAGCACCCACCTTGGAGCCACAGCATGGAGCTGTTTGTAAAGTCTTCATTCCAGTTTGTTACTTTTTTCCCAAATGTACTGGGGCAATGTCCCGATGCCCCCCCTCACAGTTAAAATCTATTAACAGTGGGACTAATGCTCACTTAGATTTCTACACTGAATGATGGGCCGAACCAGTGTTGGGCATAATCTCATCGTCGAATACGAATACGATTGTAATCGAGATAATTATTCGTTGATTCTGAGTCAACTGCGATTATATTCGTATTTGTGTAATCGTATTCGTCTGTCGGTCATCAATTTCAATAGGGCGTCCCCCCTATAATATGCGAAGCCTTACTAGTATTACCTAGCTTCAGAGGGACGTCAAAACGAATTCAACGATTGGAGCCCAGCCTATTTGTCTCAAATCTATTTCAATAGGACGTCCCTAAAAACGTCCGACGTTTTTTTATTTATTTTCAAAATGCCGACAGACGAATACGATTACACGAATACGAATGTAATCGCAGTTGACTCAGAATCAACGAATAATTATCGCGATTACAATAGTATTCGTATTAGACGATAAGATTATGCCCAGCACTGGTGAGAACGAAAAAAACTCATCAACAGTACAGCGACGGATCCAAATAGTAGGGAATGCTCAAGTTCTTGTATGAACTGCATTTGCAAAGACAAGAATCCCTTATTAGAAAAATTGTTAGAGTGCAGAGGTTATACACTTTTTTGTGTATAATGTAAGTACTGGTTTTATTTCATGTGCAACCGAGATTTGTTCTTGTGGTTTTTCGGGAGTGTTGGAAATGCCTTGAGTAAAGCTGCAAAAAGCGAAGTCTTCGCCAGCTGCTGTAAACAATCGGTAAACAAACTGGAAATTACTTTCACAACTTGTTGGAGTTAGGTTTAGAAAATACGTTCAGAACCCACGTATAGTCAGGGATGGGTGGGGAGTACATAAATATATCTTGCTTCTGCTGCTGTGGTGAGGGGGGTTGAGTTGTTAGTCCGTAATCGATTTCCTCAGAGTTCCGAACGCTGGAAAGAGAGGGTTAAAAGATAGGAGCCCTCCCTGGTATGTGTTTTCGGGTAGATGTATTCACTCGTGTGTGCGTAAGTATAGGTGGGGTGAGGGACCATAGGCAAGGGGAAGACCCGCGAAGTGGTAAGAGGCTTATAGACGCGCCAGAGGCGCTCCAAAGTAAACAATTAGGTAATCCTCTTGACTCTTCTTTTCCTTGACTGAAGACTCGTCAAGGTGAAGGGTCAAGTGACCAACTTCTCCTGTTGAAACGCGATCCGAAATGCACTAAGATACCTGTAAGGAATTACGAAGTTGGCAAAACATTCTCAAAGACGAAAACAGGAGTCCCACATTTCTGTTGCTGGATGCCGTCCACACATATTAGCTTCGTTCTCAGTATGCGTTCTGCCAGTTCGGAACGGTTCCGGGCAAGCGCAGTCGAGTTTTGTCGTTCGCAGTGCCAGAACGCCCAGTTCCGGAACAAATACGGCACAATAAGTGGAAACTGATAGAAATAAGATAAATAGAGAGAAAAAAAGAAAGGAAACTCGTAAACGAGTTCCACTATCTGCTTTACAAGCAGATACCATGTTACATGGATATGTCTTTGATTGGGGATTTCATAACGGTTGTCCCCGAAAGTTGTAAACAAATCCTTTAACTTTAAACAAACCCCTGGGCCGCATCCCGACTAATTCCAACAAAACAACGGTTTACTTACAGAAATGTTGAAAATAACTGTGGAGAGAAGCCACTACAATGAGTTGTTAACAGTCGACTGTTGTCAAGATGATGAAAATGTTTCCTATGGAGTGGAGTAAGTGATGCTATTGCTTTACGTTAAGAATATTGTAACCGGCTTATTAAAATTGTTTATAGTCCAATCAACTTAGTTTAGGAATGTAGCCATGTACGTAAGGAGGAGGAAATTGGTAGCTTGAGATGTAAACATTTATCACATAAATCAAGCGCTTTCCAACGAGTGGCGAACGATTTCTGTGCGATGAAAACTGTGGAAGTTCCATTCCCCTAGCAACGGCTGGGTTGTTCGTGAAAAACACTGAAATTGTGACACAAATCTTGCGTCACGGAAATGTTTGGTTGACCCCCCAGAGCAAAGACATATCCATGTCAAATAATAATTTAAAGGTTCAATCGTTTCATTGAGGGGGGGGTATTTTCGGACATGTTTAACCCTAATTCTACCTTGCTACAAAAAAATTCCCCAAGGTGGAATAAAGCCTCCATAGAAGCCTCCCAATTTTACTAATTTCCCACATAAGTGGACTTCAAACGAACGAACTGCTTGCGTTCACTTGGAGTTTCGGGGATGAGTCTATCTAATTAAGGGCGGAATTCATAGACGGGAATTTATGAACTTTGAACCCATTAGAGTGGAGAAGCGGCTCAGTTAGAAGTTCAAATATTGTTCATAAGCCCTAAGTTGACTCGAACTCTTTTGCATCTCGAAGCATGAAGTGGGTCATGTAGGCTGCGTGTTGAAATAATTCCACAGTGCTGTTATCAGTTCACTACTACGGTTTTCTAACGAAAATGCATCGGAAGGTTTAACACGTACCAAAGATTATGAAGGCTCCAAGGTATTTTTCTAGTAACTTTGATTAACTTCGTAAAGTGCTTAGAAACTTGATAACGCGGTAGTTAAGTGTTAATTTATATACAAATTCGAGGTCTTTTCAGCTTATTAATTCCGCTCTTTTGCCACAAAATCAAGCACTCCAAAAGACCACATCAATATGTAGGACATCATTATGTTTCCGAGTCTACCTAAAGGTAGCGGAAGCATTGTATTCGCTTTCGGGAGAAAAAAAATTTTTGGTCTCCAATCAGTTTCATCGTTCTTGACGCGATACCTTACTCTGCGCATGCGCAAACGTAAATTCTACCAAGCATCATTTTCTCACGCCCTAGTCATCCGATCTCGCTCAAATTTGGATGATAGTTGGGGGACGACAATTTAATTATCTTATATCAATTTCAACATGATTGTATCATTAATAGCTACTGCGCATGCGCCAATATGAAATCCTTATAACAAACTTATTTTCCACAGTTTTCGTCCAAATTCGATGAAATTTTCACGGGGTAGACGGAACCCTGTCAGTTTCTTTGTTGCCAAATCAATACTTCATTCTGCGCATGCGCAAACGTAAATTCCATTATGCTCCATTTTTTCACACTCTAGTCGTTTGATTTCGCTTAAATTTGGATGATAGTTGGAAGAAGATGACTTGATTACCTCATATCAATTTCAACACGATTGTATCATTAATAGCTACTGCGCATGCGCCAATGTAAAATACTTGTAATGACCTTAATTTCCACAGTTTTCATCCGATTTTGATGAAATTGTCAGCGAATGCGCAGTTTAGGTTGTAGATGGTCCCGTACCTATTTCATTGTTTTCAACTCATCAGTTCATTCTGCGCTTGTACAAACTTAAATTACATTTTTTCGTTTCTTAATTATTGACCAATTATGACTTTCAGCTACTTCTTGGTTTACTCTTTCCTGCTATGGAATTTTTCAAGATCCTTTAAAACTGTTCAATGATCTATACATTCACGATAGGTAAACGAGGAAGCTATGTGCCATACCCAACTTGGCAGACTTTTTTTTACTTTTTATTTTTTTAACCACAATGTTCAAATTCCAAATCAGCAAAAACGGCTTAGAATCGCCAAGTTACATATTTTAGTTATTACATGAAAAAGTTAACCAACTATGAGTTAGAACATCTAGAAATTTAGAACGTTATGATGAAAACTGTACATAAATTTCATTGAAAAGTTGTAAATAAGTCGATTAAAACTGTAAAAAATTGTTGATATTTCTAAAATATGTTTGAATAGCTGGTATTTAGGAAAAGTTCATTTGACATAGCTTTTATAGATGACGATTTATTTATGTTACACAAAGCGCTCAACTTGCAATAAAAATAGCAATACTATGCGTAATTACGAATTTTTTCTCTTCAAATTTTCTTCAAAAATCTATATACTGCTTCAAATGTATGCAATAAATTATAGGTCATCAATATTAATGGCAGTTGTATGCATCACTCATGCTCTAAGAAAATTGTTCTATCACAAAATGAGATCTGACAGCTCGATGATTACAACCCATTGGAGTTCTCTGAAAAGAGATAGCTAGCTGCCTACTCAAGTGTGCGCTGTCGAGTAGGTATACTAAAAGTCCGTATTCATCCGAAAGTGTGGGTAGGGGTGGGATAAAACCCTCCCGGCACGCGGAAGATTGGCGAAATCGTGGTAAGGGGCTTATATATAGTGCAAGGGAGGGCTCAGAGGCAAACAAAGAAGATACCCTCACTCACCAGGGTAACAACTCACACCCGCCATGGATGGAAAAGTGGTGAAGGAGTTGGAAGTTCCCCTCAACTTTTCTATAGTAAAACTGAAGTCAGTCAAGGAGAGGTGTCAATTAAATCTTAATTTCAGCTGCTTTTTTTTACTTTTATTTATTTTTTCATTTATTTTCAAGTGGTTTGAGTCGCCGCACCTCAACCATTAGGGTCATTTGCGGCATTGAACAAGGTGTCCAAAGGGACAATGCAAGTGGCACGATTCTAAGGAGGGCCATGCTGCCCTCCACCACCAAACGGAGTGCCATCACGGACTCCACTGGCAAATCGGAGGAGGACAAAATAAGGGGTACAGTGATGTCCACTGTTTATCCCCTAGAACGGATTTAAAAAAAAAAAAAAAAATAATACAACTAAGTCTAGACCTAGAATAGGCTAATAACTAAATATATGTTACTCTATATAATCGCCAAAGTGAAATAAAACTATGACTAGATTGTACAAAAATATATCACAGATCAGATATCACAGTTCGTAAGTAGAGCTCAGCGGCTCTCAGGTACGACAACAGGGACTGAACCTTGTCTGGTCCAGATAAAACGTCAACACACTGAGGGGGCCGATGCTGGACTCGGAGGTCCATAAGGTATGGGCAGTCCTCCAGGAAGTGGCGGATGGACAGATAACCCCCACACCTTCCGCACACAACATCTCAAGCTCCTGCGCTAAGCAGGTGTCTGTGAGTAAGAAGGGTATGGCCAGTGGCAACCCGGTTGACCACTATTCGGTCCCTCCTTGGAAGTTGGGTTACGAATAGGCCCACCGGGCACAAGTCCTGAAGGACACCACGCAGACCAGTGACCTCACCCTGCCATTGCTCATGCCAGATGGAATTGGCTTTATGTTGCATGTAGGAGATTTGATCCTCAATGCGTATAGGCAGCATATCCTCGCAAGGGCATCAGCACACTCGTTGCCATGAATACCCACATGGCTTGGCACCCACATGAAAGTTATGGTTGAGCCCGATGTTGAGGCTTGGTGTTGCGATACACGTAGGCTTTGTATTAGAGGATCATCAGAATATTAACCCTAATTGCCTCGATGGTACTTAGTGAATCGCTACAGAACACATAATTCCCAACTCCCAACAACTATCAGTGTCGAACAGCCAGTGTCACTGCCCACAGTTTTAGCTGTTGAAACATGATGCAGAGCACAGCATATCGGCTGAATGAACTACACAGAAAAGTTTTGTGCAATATCTACCAACGCATAACGCTCGTCATAACTAACGTTTTTACAATTCAATAAATATGCCTCTTTTTCACTAGCCTGGGAGTTCAACTTGGAAGATAACTTGAAAGAAACTAAGCTCTTTGATCATTTACAAGGCACAAGTATTCACTTTACCGATTACGCCTAAGGTAGGAGAAGACCTGTATTGCCTTTAGAATTCTCTACGTCTCCTAAGGGTTAACCTGGAGTTGATATACCTATGATAGTTTGTGTGCATTTGAGGACTCCAGATAAAGTTGACTATCTGCTTGGGCCTTCAGAGAAAGGAAAGTAGAAATGTATTGTATCCATCCAGTGAATGTCCTCTTGTAGTATCCCATAACACCGTCTTTTAAAGACCGCGATTTCTCTATACCTCTACATTTGTTGTAAATGTCAATAATCTGTCCCAGAATCGGTTTCAGTTCCTGAAAAAAGACTCTAGTCCTATTCAAAAGAAAAGGGTCCCACAGGAACTCTTGTGACAGCTTTCATCTAGGAGCTTTCCATGCTAGTAAAAGGTGGTGAAAAACTCGTTCTATGAAGTCACCTAAAGTGCCTGGAAAACGGTGAAGCTTCAGTAAATGAGGAGTATGGGTACCTGCATAGCTATAGTGGCAAACATGTCGTGACTGGCTGATTTATGAATTGACGGGGTCTATCCTGATCAGATATCAAACACCAGCAGACGGTAAAATGTTCCATGTTTTTAAATATATCAGAGATTTAGGTACCCCCCCAGAGGTGAAATGGGGGCCTAAATCCTCGATAAAAAGGTGGAGGAGGTTGACAGTATCCCGTCAGAGAGATACCACTCCTACTAATAGCATTAATGAGCTATGTTGGGAGTAGATTGGTTTCCAGGGACCTGGATCACCCATCCAACGCCAAACTCAGATTCTCAAAAACTCGAGAAAAAGCGTGCGACGCCCGTTGTTCACCAACGGGGCGACGACAGCTTATTCTCTGAGATCCCGACGGGAACTCTACGACGGGAACTCTGTCACAAATATCAGCTATTAGGCTCTAAGTTGCATCAAGAAGGGTTCCGGCGCCCATCCCTCGCGAGGTAAACACCTATAAATTCATAAATAGGAAAACAGGAAAACTGAATTTAAATGCAGAAAAAATGGGTCCCAGGTGGGAATCGAACCCACATCCTTTGGTTTTCCGTACCAACGCCTTCACCATCTTAGCCGCAAGGACCGCTGGATGGAGAGAGCTTGGATCTGAGCCAACACCCTAAAAACCCAATTTTTTCTGCATTTAAATTCAGTTTTCCTGTTTTCCTATTTATAATCAACCCCCTGCCGGACCCATACGGCGACTAAACAAATTAAGAACCTATAAATTCATACACCCCAACCCGGGCTACGCACGGGCATTCGCGGGAGGATAACGAAGAACTCTATTGGCATATACTTTGGATTTCTCAAATTACAATTTTCAGGAGTGATATATCCCTGAGATCATAACCATTAGGTAGTTACCTACCTCCTCATTGTGATTCCTTCCGACATCGAGTGAATAGTCGCGTGCTCTGCGTGAATCCTAAATATTCTAATGCGGTTGGGACGACAAGTACAAGTAAATCATCTCGTGAGAAGCAGCAATAACTTTCACGTCGAGCTTTTCTATTAACCGACCGATTTCCTGCCATTGACTTTTTGGTTGACGTTTCAATCCGGGGAGTTTTCAATTGATGGAAGCCCCGCTGTCATGAACGGATAACCCGCAATCCCTCAGCTCCGTACTGACTTCCAGGCTTATTATAACTGGGTGATCTTCTGTATGACATTCGACGAATAAAATCCATCTATCTGTAATAATTTCACTATCCATTTTAATAATGATTGGTGTTTATACGAGTGTGTGTGTTTTGATGACGCGTGCACGCTTAAACGGCTGGACTGATTAGAATGCGCTTTTTGACATTTTATGCCTTTACTTTGGCACATGGACTTGAAAAGCGTTGCGTTATAAAAAAGCATTACAGATGATTTCTAAAGATTTTCACGTACAAACAAGCCGTTTCTGGGGAAATGAAACTTCTTAAGTTTTAAACGGACAAAAATCGTTCACCATTCGTTGGAAAACTCTCGATTTATCACACATTTCTTTCGTACTTCTTCTTGGTTTTATGTCGCCATTTTATATTTATTAACGTTATTAATGGATATAGTAAACAATACCGCTGTGTTTATTGAAATCATTAAAACTGTTACAATTGTAATGAAAATTGTTGTTTTGAACATTATTCGTCAAAATTATTTGTTGAAATGGGTAAGGGGGGGGGGGGTGGTGGTGGTGGTGGTGGTGGTGGTGGTGGTGACGGAAACTAAAGACATAAAATGTCTCAGTGTGTTGCAGACTCGTATGCAAGCGTTTTGTTAATATCGGTTTTTGAAGATCTATCCTTATGAATAAACACTGCTCGGGTTTGATTTTTTTTTAAAAATGGCTTTGGGACCACTTACATCATACTCAAAAAGAAACAGTACAATTACTTTAGCTTCTGAGTTTACGAACAGGTAATATATGTATATGTATATTGGCTTTTTAAAATGTGAACTTTAATGTAAGAAAGGAGAGACGGGGAGAAGGTCGGAAAAATTCTTAGATTTGCTTGCAAAAGAGGGAGAACGAAATTAGGTTCTAAAACGGATTATGTTGAACATGATCGGCCTTCTAGGATATGTGATGTGTATTGAAATCTTTGTAGTTGAAACGTCCAGGAATCCTTGAATTAGACAAGGCCAGTCAGATGGGTGACCGGACAATTAGAATGAATAAGCGCAGTTATATAGACAGAAGAAAAAGAAGATCCATTCAGAAAAAAGGAAAACAGAAAACAGAAGGAGGGTGTGCTGAAGGAGAACACAGTCCTTCTGAGAATTAGTCAAGAGGAGTTTTAATGTGACAGGTAGTTTGGATGGGGAAGGTATTAAGAAATTATTCACTGTGAAGACCAGCTGCGTGTTGTTACGAATGCCTCGATCCATTTTAATGAACTACCTTCGGATTTGATTAGGAAGTTGTAACTGAAGTCTCAAATGGAATAAATAATAGCTGTGTTCCAAGCAGCGTGAGTTCATGAACTTTTCGGAACTGGTTCGGCGCCGAACCTTATGCGCACGTGAACCGTGTTCCAGGCGTTTTGAGTTCAGGAACTCGCTAAGGTGTTCCCACCTCGTCGGCTTCATGAACTGAGTTCAGTGAGTTCATGGACTTTTCTGACCTGCTCGGGGATAGGGTTGAGAACTCGAACTGAAGGAAACCTTTCTAAACCTTCCAAAAATCCCATTTCACCGCAAACCCTAACGCTAAATGCCTTGTCAGTAGCCTGCTTGATGCTTGTTGTGTAATCGTTTTTCACATTTCTTTTCCAATTTGCTTAATCTAATAATTATTAAAACCGTCAATTTTCTTTTATCAGCTGTCTACACATAGATCTAAAAAATTTGTTCAAGGGTAGTTGGTAATTTACAGGCAAAGTCAAACTAATGTTTTCCTTGTAGGAACTAACCCTTGTAGGCACCACCGTACCTTACTTGAAAAAACGTCGTGTTTAGCACTTTTTTGCCTTTTCTCAATAATGGTTCGAGGGATTTTGATAGCATTTTCAGCAGTTACTCTTCGTCTGGGTAGGAATGATATCGCATACTCTTTATACCTGGGAAAATACTCTGAGGGTGGAAATTAGCAAATAACCTTAAAAAATAGTTGAAATTGCCGTTTTTTGCACCTTTTTGGCCTTTTTCTTCAAAATGGCTCAATGGATTTCAATGACAAGGTTTTCACGTTACTAAAGACGACGCTAGCGCTGGTTGGTGCATCGAGTGTCAGGTGAACTATAGTGTTCCCTTTTAAATAGCTGTCCGGGCGAAAATCACTCTGAAAACCGAATGTCCGGTTTTCCTAGGAAGAGCGGCACATTTCCAGTTGTGGATCCTATACTAAGTTGCTATTCTACAAACTCAGCCGTGACTTCTAGAGGATCTAACTACATCAACCTTCCAACCTACTTGTTTTAAGTTATCTTTTGGAAATCGACCATAGAAAGCTATCCAAACGTCCATTATCATAAACATTTGTACTCTTGTCACATTATTTCATACAAAGGAACTCCCGATCTCTTCCGTTAGCCATTACTTGTGCATTCGCTCTTTCAGTTTTAGACGGAGGTGAATAATCTTGAATCTAGACTTAATATCGTGATTTTCGTAGCTACATTTTCAAGTTATCGGCTATTTATTGATTCGGAAGTTTTCTACAATTCATTCTCAATTCAGTTTTCTACATAAATATGATTTTTGTAAAAGTTCTGAAATACCATAACTAATTAGTATTGTTTACTGTACTTTATTTATTGCAGTATTTAATCTCACTCCATTCTTCCTGACTTTGAGTCTCAATGAACCAATAAAACCAAAAATTAATCATTTCCAGCAGTTTATCATGTAATTAGGCACAAACTCAGAAACAAGCATAAATGTCAACCTCTGTATGTTCTTTTAACATTTAATTTGGGTCGGTAAATGTTGAACTCATTAAATTTGTAAACCTGTAGTGGTTTCCAACCAAGTGGTGTTTAGTACCTAATTATATGCTGCCGGTTATTCTTCAGTCTTCTTAACGTGTGTGATACGTGTACTTCAATTATCATAATAGGGATGAATAAAGGGGTACCTGATGGTTGTAATTATCGGTTATATTACGGTTATAATACACACTTAACAGCAAAAAACCGGCGCACATTATATTTTGTTATTTTTTCACCTTAGCTTCAATTGGTTATTTATTTTATTTTATTTTTTTGCATGTGCCAAGTAAAGTCGGTATCTTATGAGAGAACAGCAAGAAACAGAGTGGCAAATAAAAAATACCCGTTCGAAAAATTTTTTTTTTGAAAATAAATGTTTTTAATATCGGGAGGTACCGTCCCTTGCTTGTACCACCGCCTGCATTCTTCTCGGCATGCTGTTGATCAAATTTGAAACCGTTTCTTGTCTGATGAGGTCCCATTCTGCGACCACCGCTGTCCTGAGGTTTTGGAGGTTTACAGGAGGGTTCGGTCGCCTTCGGATGCACCTCTCTAGCTCGTCCCATAGATGTTCTATGAGATTGAGGTCGGGGCTGCAAGCTGGCCATTGTAGGGTGCGCATGCCAAACTCTTCGAGGTAGTCAGTAACCACGTTTGTTACGTGTGACCGCGCGTTATCGTCCATAAAAATAAAATTATCGCTGGTGTAAGGGGCGAATGGCACTAAATAATCTTCCAGGATGTCAGAAATGTACCTCAGTGTGGTTAGACTCCCTCGGGGTGCACATGGAGTTCCGTATTCGCCTCTGAAGTGATTCCACCCCAAACCATTTCAGAACCTCCCGCGTAAGGCACCCTTTCAGAAATATTGCACTGAGCGAAACGCTGCCCTCGTCTCCTCCACCCTCTAACACGACGATCTGAAGCGAATAGTGAGAACCTGGACTCATCGGAAAACATTAAGAGTGCTGAAAGGGTGCCTTACGGGAGTGGGTCTGAAATGGTTTGAGGTGGAATCACTTCAGAGGCGAAAACGGAACTCCATGTGTATCCCCGAGGGAGTCTAACCACACTGAGGTACATTTCTGACATCCTGGAAGATTATGTAGTGCCATTCGCCCCTAAAAGGGTTTGAAAGGAAATAAGGTTGAAAGGTTGAAAGTTTTGAAAGGGTTTCAAATTTGATCAACAGCATGCCGAGAAGAATACAGGCGGTGGTACAAGCAAGGGAAGGTACCACCCGATAATAAAAAAATTTATTTTCCAAAAAAAAAAAAAAAAATCATTTTTCAATTTTTTTTCACACGATAACTACAGAAGAATGTTTTGTTACTTTTGTCCAAACATCGAAGTTTTGTGAATAATGCTGATTTTTTCAAACGGCTATTTTTTATTTGCCACTCTGTTTCTTGCTGTTCTCTCATAAGATACCGACTTTACTTGGCACATGAAAAAAAAAAAGTAACCAATTGCAGCTAAGGTGAAAAAATAACAAAATATAGGGTGCGCCGGTTTTTTTGCAGTTAAGTTTATATAATGTGTGTCCTTCCAGACATTCTTGCTCCGAAAAATCAAGCTTTTTAAACGAAAGGATGATTTTGTTAGCCAGCATTTTTTGAGCATATAAAATTGGCCAAATTTCCAAAAATGTGCTAAAAAAATCACTTAAAATTGATGAAACGGCTAAAAATCATTGAATTGGTATTTTTTAGCAGAATTTGAGTCAAAAGAAGTTTATTAACGGTCAACTACCTAGAACAATAATACTTTTAAGCACAAATTTATGCTGAGAATGTACATAAATAGACAAAACCAAAAAAGCTAAAAATCCAAAATCTCCTTTGAATCTCAGGATATTATTTAGAACGATTTTTTTTGCCATAAAATTGATAGTTAACCATTTCTTTTTACTCATCTTACTCTTATTTCGAAACAATTTAACATAATATAGTACGATAATTTTCGGAAATTCGCTCATACGATTATGGTGCATGACTGCAACTTTGGTAACCTTATACAATGCAGAGTTGACTCTAATTTCAATTTCGAAAAGTTCTTCATGATCTGATTTCAGCATATTCCATAACAGCAGGTTAAGTTTCGCTGGCGGTTGTATAAATAAACAGGTTATATGCAAGGTTGTAGATCCAGGTTCAACTTACGATGTTGGGATGTGCAGGATCGATGTGACGCCGAGCCATCCGTCAGTTGGCATATTATTTCATCGCTGGGTTGTATTATCTGAAGTAATTGAGGTCGAGTTTTCAGTTTATCGAGCTGTCGACTCCCGCAGTGTGCGTGCCAGCGTTCCGTTTTTAGGAGGAGAAAAACTTCGTTTTTTTTTTTCGTTCGTGGTCTTTACGACTCCGCAAAGCAGCGTTTTCCTCCCGTCAGTTCGGCCAACAACCCGAAACGGCTCGCGATGGCTTTAAAACGTCGGTTCATACAAAATGTATGGAAATTACACTGCATGGCTGCTTGTTGCTAAAGTTGTGACTGAGTTCCACCGGTGTAGAAATAGGACGTAAAAACTGCGACATTGGTCAACATTTAAAGGTCCTTCTACGGGTTCCCGAAGCACACAACCCTTTGACAGTGATCCTAGTGAATACAGCAATGAAGCTCTCGACGCCAATATTGAGTCATTCCATAGGTTTTCTGAAGAAAACTGCAGACATTCGATGTCAAAAATTGGCAGTTTGCAGGATTGCTTATCGCAATCATTTTTGCTTATCGCAAATAAATCAATGAGGTAAATAATGCGTCCTAGTTTTTTATGGTTTCACTTCTCACGGTATGTGAGTGAAGCTTGTGAAAGGATATAGAAACAAGTAGATCAGTGCTCACGAATTGAGTCACACGATAGAGCATTTTCTTAAGAAATGGAGATCTACGTGAAATAGACGCTTCCTGCGTAGAATAGGAGGAAAATGGCTTAGGAGCTCACTCAGCTGATCGATGACCTCTCATGCGTCTTCAGTGTTCTCCTTTGAGCCTCCCTTTCAGATTTCAGGTTCCTGTGTTGAATCGTTCATTTCATTCATCTATAGATATACCAGAGAGCAGGGCCGCCACATCTCCAAGTCGGGCCCGGGACCAGATTCTGGCCACGGGCCTCCCCCCCCCCCCCCCCTTCTTTTTTTAGTCGCGACACTTTTACTAGAGATGGCTATGATAATTATTAAAAAAAAAAAACTATTAAACCTTCTCTAACCAAACGATAAAGTTCCAATCATGCAGCATGATCGTATGAGCGAATTTTCGTTAATTATTGTGAATACTATAGTGTTACATTGTGTTGAAAATTGAGGACTTTGAGTGAAAAGAAGTTATTATCTACCAATTTTATTGCAAAATTTTAATTATTCTGGACGTCTTAGACGCTAACGTTTACGATATTCACATTATGATTTTCGGCCTTCCATCACTTAGCAACGCTCAAGTTGAAATTTACTGTCTGCAAAATAAATGTTAACTATTAATTTTATTGCTCAAATTCGTCATATTGTCTGCAAAAAATTGTTAACTATCAGTTTTATTGCTGAAAAATTTGTTCGAAATAACATTCTATTATTTAAACAAAGATACCTATTGGATTTCTAAAATTTTTTTCATTTTTATCGATTTTGTAGCACATTTTCATGAAATTCAATTACAATTTTGAGCATAGGTTTGAGCTTTAATTTTTAAATTACCAACTTCATAGTTGATAAACTTTATTTGAGTAATATTCTGCTAAAAAAAATAAAAACACCGATGTTTAGCCTTTTTTTGTCATTTTTTGTGATTTTTTTTAGTACATTTTTTGAAATTTGACCAATTTAATGTGCTCAAAAAGTGTTGTCCAACGAACTCATCCTTTCTTTTGAAATGCTTGATTTTTTGGCGAAAGAACGAAGTTTTTATCTCAATTCTATCGAGAGTTATCGTCTGGAATGACACACACACTCACACACACACACACACACACACACACACACACACACACACATATATATATATATATATATATATATATATATATATATATATATATATATATATATATATATATATATATATATATATATATATATATATACATGTAAAAAAGCGTTAACATCCAGGAATCATTTCAGAATGCCTCAAAACTGAATTCGATGAAGAAAATTTTTGAAAATTTTATTTTGAAATTTTCCAAGAAATTTTCTAAGAAAATTCACTAAAATCATTTATACTTTCTACCAAGGTTCAGTGTTTGAATAAGAACACTTGAGGGGCTGAACTCTTACTACTTCACTACGTTTTATTCAATATTTATTCAAAAGTAAAGTGTAACTTAAGAATTGAAAATTCAAGTATTTATACTCTAGTAATTGCCAACCAGTTACAAAACCATAAAAATGATATAAATTACCTTGAAACGAAAATTCTATATCCAATCAGTCATACGATTTTTATTTTAACTACTTTAAATACAACTGTTTGTGAATAGAGGGCGTATTCAGAGAAGTTCCAATTTACTCATTCCTCAATTGGACGATTGTGGCAGAAATTATGATTGACTAAATTTCATATAATCATTAATCAACACATACAATTAACTTTATTTTAATGTTATGGACGGATTAAAAAGGAAAGTCTCTGTATACAAGATGGCTGATGGAATTAACTGAAACAATGATTATGTTTAAAAGAATACATTTATATTATTAATTTATATATATTTATATATATTTATATTTACATATTATACATTTATATATATTATTAATTTTGAAAAAAAAATAAAATAAAATCTACAAAAATATAATTGTTTTATTAGAGTTTATCTACTTGTAATGAAGCTATGCAGTAAAGAATTAGATTTATAACAACAAAAGATACAAGAATTATCTAGTGAAAAACTATCAAAAATATGAATTAGTAAAATGGGAAATTTGTTTTGTTGAGTTATAATAGCATTCTGTAATTCTAATTATAATTGTGGAAAACTTTTTAAATACTGTAATAGGCTATAATTTCATGTTTTATAAAAATGAAACATTTTAAAACTAATAAAACGAAGTGAGGAAAAGTGTATTTGCATTTGAAAATACAAGACAAAGCACTTAAAACTTTCGTGCCTTTTTAAGTGAAAATTCTTTAATAACCTTAGAAAAGTCAAGTTTGGATGCTAAAGTTTGGTGCTCTCTTCCAAGTCTTCAGTCGAGTGCGTACTGGTAAAGACGGTAAAGGGTAAAGAGTAATATTTTGGGCCATCGCAATCACCGCAACTGTTTAGGAGAAACAGTCTGGTGTAGTAAATCAAATATAATCTGATCAGGGCCCGTCAAGTGTAATACACTCTGTTTTATGTAGGCCTAACAATTCTAAAATACTTTATTTACTAAATACAGGACCGGACCGGGCCCCCTCTGGGCCCGGGCCCGGGGCAACAGTACCCACTTGCCCCCCCCCCCCCCCCATGTGGCGGCCCTGCCAGAGAGGATCCCTATTATATTCCAACTGCTTATGGTGAGCAGGGGAGAATTTAGCTCATTCAGCTCATCAGGCTGGAGCCCTTGATTTGATTTGTCTCTTAATGTTCCAGATAGACTCACCATTTTATTCAAACTCGTAGAAGTTTTGAAGAATAGATAATTTTTGTCAATCAGCTGATCCGGAAGGAGAACGTAATTTTATTAGTCTCCTGATGTCTTAGAGGGGCTCCTTCTAAAATTTCAGCTTCCTTCAGTGAACAGGAGAGACTTGAGCTCGTTCAGCTGATCAGGAATGAGGCCGTCACTGCTCGAACCTCCTACAGTTATCCGACTTCTACAGTTATGATCTGATTTAAATGAAATTTTATGAGATCGAACGTTTTAGGCTGTAGATAGTCCCAAAACGAACTTCATCGTTCTCAAAACTCACTGTTAGCTTTCGCGCACTTGCCAACTACCAAACAAGCCAAGACATCAGCGATAACCAAGAACCATCTATTGAGCATTATATGTTCACTGCTTTATTGAACCATTTCGTTCAAACAAGGATGATAGTACGGAAAATAATTTGATCGCCCTGGCCGTAAGAACTCGCTATGGAATCGTGAAAGGATATTTAAAAAGGATGCGATAATTATGCTACACCGATCGTGGTGGACTTTTGCTTCCGAATCTACCTAAAGGTAGCGGAAGCATTGTTTTCACTTTCGAGGGAAAAAATATTTGGTCTCCAAAATCTACATTTCCACTCGCATTTTACGTTTTAGACCATTATGAACAACTTTGGTTCCGTGTCTGTGGTGTGTCCGCAAATCCTTGTAACAAGCTTATTTTCCACAGCTTTCATCCGATTTGGATGAAATTTTCAGGGGATGTGCTGGCTAGGGAGAAGACGGTCTCCTATTAGTTTCATTGTTCTTGAGTCAATACCTCTCTCTGCGCATGCGCAAACGTAAATTCTACCTAGCAACATTTTCTCACGCCCTGGTCGTCGGATCTCCCTCAAATTCGGATGATAGTTGGGGGATGACAATTTGATCATCTTATATCAATTTCAAAATGACTGTATCATTAATAACTACTGCACTTTCGCCAATATTCAATCCTTGTAACAAGATTATTTTCACTGTTTTCATCCGATTTCGATGAAATTGTCAGAGAATGCGCGGGTTAGGTTGTAGCTGGTCCCCTATCAGTTTCATTGTTGCCAAACCAATACTTCATTCTGCGCATGCGCAAACGTAAATTCCATTATGCTCTATTTTTTCACACTCTAGTCGTTCGATTTCGCTTAAATTTGGATGATAGTTGGAAGAAGATGACTTGATTACCTCAAATCAATTTCAACTTCTTGAATCATAAATCAACAAATTTTAACCTGAATGTACATAGCAATCCAAAGAAGGACGTACGTATATAATGGGGTTACGAGATAGCTAATGGAATATTGAAATTCGCTCAGTCTTGGCACTATGAAGCCCAAGGGAACTCTCAACGCTCGTTATCTGCCGTGTTTCTGGAATGTTCTAGAGAAAAAGAGTTGATCCTATTTCAGATTCAGCTTCAAATAAGATCTGGCAGGGTTATGCACCTAAGGGTGGGGCGCAATCTTCCTTCTGTTCCCTCTTCTTCCAACTCCAGTGAATAAATTGTGATCTATAACCTGATATTCTGCCGGGATGAAACTGCTTGAGATCTGGCACATCTTCAAGAGGACTTTCTCTGTTTTGAACGAATTTAATAACTTTTGGGAAAAAACGCGACAGGCCGCTCATACTTTCTCTCTTATGAGAGAAGAGCTATGAGAATTGAAAATGTCTCAGTAATTTCCATGTTTCTTATTGTTTTATATAAAATAATAATTAGAAAACATGAAATAATTATTGACACACAATTACTGATTTGATGTAAGCCAGTCTCGACGATGCCTAATTCTTCCACGAATATGAATTCACAGCCCTTCTTTCTAATAACTGGTATTGTGAAGTATCTATTGACATCATATTGACAAAATACTTGCAACCATCTAGATCTTCAATATTAATCTAACACCAATAATAAAACCTGTTTTCATCGCTAGTATACACAATCATAACAACACCTAACTTGTTTATAGGTTGCGTGGCGTTTTTTTCTTTGTGTAACACCCGTCGACTAAGACATTTTCAATGTCAAAAACTAACGAGTATTTAATGTTCTAAAGACGTCCCCAACAGCCAGAGATGCACAATTTGTAACTTGGTGGTATGGAGGTTTGTGAAAAAAAAAAAGAAAAAGTCGTCTATTTCCACAAAAAATAAAGAGTTACAATGTTGAATCGATTTCGACGGTTAGGCCATCATCAGTAACAAACAATAACTGAAGACACATCAGAAAGGAAACAGCTTTTATAGTCACAAGTGAAGGGAGATTGAATCCCATTGATCAAGAGAAAGAAAAGGGGGCAGGAGGTACAACCAATTAAGTGCAAGCAAAGTGAAGGGGGATTATAGCTAATCAGATGAAGTGAAAGGAGAAGAGTATAGTACAAGAAAAGTATTGAAAAATTTCGAGTAACGCATTTCGTCACCCGATTTCATTACCCGAAACAGAGTAGTTTTTTCTAGATGATCTTTTAAAGCTTCAACAAGTTCCTACTTGACGTGCATACCTACTTGGTATAAAGTATTTTTGGTAGGTATTTATTCGAATTTCGTGCCCAAGAGTTTATTCTTTATTTTTCTTTCTTTCCTAGCAATACTCAACAATCAACATGGCCTCTTCCATAACTCCTAACGTGTGACATATTTTCGAAACGATTTTGGGGCAACGGGCTCACGGCTAAAGCATGCGCATGCTCTAAAAAAATAAATAAATAAATAGGAAGACATGGGCAGAAGAAGAACAAGTCAGAAAATGCACCTCTTTACAAACCAAATTTTGAAAGTCTACACCTGGCACCACAAGACATGGCTTTCGCGAACGTGTTGTTCCACGCCTGGCAGACAAGTGGAATCGTTTTAAAGCCACCGCTCAGGGATAGTTGATTTTCCATGATCTGAACTACGTGAATGTCTATTAGGAGGGCACGGGAAAATTGGCTGTGCGCTGAAGACGACCCCTTTTGGTTCGTTGACGTTGCTGCTTTGACAATGGGATTAGCGAGGAAGTTGCGAAATTAAGCACAACGACAAACTATAAACTGCGAACTTATTGAATGTAGCAACAAAACACTTAATTTGTTTCACGAATTTGGTTTCAATTACGCTTAGATAGTCACAGGTGAAGGGAGATTGAATCCCATTGGTCAAGACAAAGGAAAGGGGGCAGGAGGTACAACCAATTAAGTGCAAGCAAAGTGAAGGGGGTCTATAGCTAATCAGATAAAGTGAAAGTAGGGGAAAAATTACTGGTTTCAATAGTTTGAAGGGATAATTCCAAGCTTCACAGAAATGGACTTATCAGTGGTGAAATATATTGAGGGCCATCCTCATTTAAACATTTACCAGATCTGTCACATTTGATAATTTCGAATTTTTCAAGTACATTCATCATACCTCCCTTTGGACAAAAATGAAGAAATTCCACAAACTATCTATCTGTCAAATCAAAATCGTAACTATGATTGGATACCTTGATGTTTCGCAAATGTAGACTTACCCTTATTTTCCTTGAAATCCTCCTGATGCTTCTCTATTCTTTCCCTACCTTCTGTCCAAAGTGAGGTATGTTGAATGTACTTCGAAAATTCGACACTATCAATAGTGACAGACCTGGTAAATGTTTAAATGAGGATATCCCTTGATATATTTCACCACTGATACGTCCATTTCTGTAAAGCTTGGAATTACCCCTTCAAACTATTGAAACCAGTAATTCTTCCCCTACTTTCACTTCATCTGATTAGCTATAGACCCCCTTCACTTTGCTTGCACTTAATTGGTTGTACCTCCTGCCCCCTTTCCTTTGTCTTGACCAATGGGATTCAATCTCCCTTCACCTGTGACTATAAAAGCTGTGTCCTTTCTAATGTGTCTTCAGTTATTGTTTGTTACTGATGATGGCCTAACCGTCGAAATCGATTTAACATTGCAACTCTTTATTTTTCGTGGAAATACAAAACTTTTTTTTAACTTCGTCGTGAGTGATTTAGTTCGTCCTTGATGGGATGCCGAACATATTAAACTCTGAAAGGTTGGAAAAACGCGAATGGGCCCGTGGGCCTCCCTTTACACCACTTTGTGCATAAGGGCTATAATTTAAAAAATTGAAAATACCATGTATATGATTTCCTGTTCAGATTTCCTGTTATCTGGCAGCTGATGAGAAACGATCTTTGAGCGATTGAAGTCACTCACCTGATCAGGATGGAGCCTGAGATTTCATTCTTCTCTGGGTGCCTTAGAGAGGCACCCTATAAAATTTCAATTTTCTAAGGCGAAAAGTAGAGGCTAAAGAATAGAGCTCACTCAGCTCGTGCAGAGTATTTTTGATATTTCAGAGAAGCTCTCTATCAACTTTCAACTTTCTAAAGTGAGCAGGAGAGAATTTAGCTCACTTACGTTATAAATTTCCGCAACTTTTGGGGTCGAAGTTTCGTTCCGGTTCCGAGTAAGGTTCTCGAGTAATTCAGGTCGTGACTAAACCCGTAATTGAAACCAAATCCGTGAAAACCGCGGGCGCGTTTGAACAAATAGCATCAAGTGTTTTGTTGCTACATTTACTAAATTCGCAGTTTATTGTTTGTCGTTGTGCTCAATTTCGCAACTTCCTGGCTAATCCCTTTGTCATGGCAGCAACGTCAAGGAACCAAAAGGGGTCGTCTTCAGCGCACAGCCAATTTTCCCGTGCCCTCCTAATAGACATTCACGTGGCTCAGGTCATGGAAAATCAACTATCCCTGAGCGGTGGCTGTAGGACGATTCCACTTGACTGCCAGGCGTTTTTCAACACGTTCGTGAAAGCCATGTCTTGTGGTGCCAGGTGTGGACTTTCAACATTTGGTTTGTAAAGAGGTGCATTTTCCGACTTGTTCTTCTTCTGCCCATGCCTTCCTATCTATTTATTTATTATTTTAAAGCAGGCGCATGCTTTAGCCGTGAGTCCTTTGCCCCAGAATCGTTACGAAAATATGTCACACGTAGGAGTTACGGAAGAGGCCATTTTGATTGTTTGAGTATTGCTTGGAAAGAAAGAAAAATAAAGAAAACCTCTTGGACACGAAATTCGAATAAATACCTACCTAAATTACTTTATACCAAGTAGGTATGCACTTCAGTTAGGAACTTGTTGGAGCTTTAAAAGATCATCTAGAAAAAACAACTCTGTTTCGGGTAATGGAATCGGGTGACAAAATGCGTTACTCGAAATTTTTCAATACTTTTCTTGTACAACCAATTGTTAAATTGTGTTTACCCTAGGAAGGTGAAATTTTATAGGGAGCCTCTTTGATAAACAGGGTGTTTACAGGTCACGGATTCCTGGAAAAGTCACGGATTTAATAGTAGGGCACGGATATTTCTGAAAGTCACGGATTTAATAGTAGGGCTCGGATATTCCTGAAAGTCACGGATTTTAATTTAGAAGTCACCGATTTTTATTGGCGTCGGTAACCAAATAATCTTAATATAATGCCAGTACACAGAATTCTTTTTAAAATCTATTAAAAATTTTGTACATTGTATTTTACTAATATTCTGCAAGTAGTCTTAGAGTTTCTGTACTTTATAAGTAGGCTAGAATCAATAAAAAAAGTTATGAAGATCTAATTTTATATAGGCTACTCATGATTACAGTAGGTCTTCTGGTAAGTATTTCGGTTCGCTATTCCTGAAGAAATTAAAGCCTGTAAAAGGTCACCGGTTTTTAAAATTTAGAACCCCAAAAGTCCCCAAAAAGTCCCCGATTTTTATTTTACAGATCCAGTAGACACCCTTAAAAATCAAGAGACGAATGACAATACGGACTCCATCCTGATCAGCTGATTGGGCTTACGAAGTTGAAATTTAATAGGGAAACACCAAGAGACGAATGAAATTGCGGGCTTCATCCTGGAAATTCTCAATTCACTGATTCAAAAAAGTGATATGGAATATCACAAATCGTTTAGAGGCTTTAATGTAGAATTATGTGTAGATTTTTGTCAACTTTTTCCAGAAGAATGCGATACGATAAGGAGGTTCTGTGGCTTTTACCTTAATTCTGGAAATCAGCATTTATAAGAACAGCATGCCACAAATAATTCACCTGCTGGCTAAAGCATGTGCGTGTTTCAACCATTTAAGCCGCCAGGCTTTAAGTAACAAGCATCCGAGTTTTGTTCTTGACCCGTTAAACTATTCAGTTGTACATAAGCTACGTTGCCGAATTCTCGACATTAGAGAGTTTTTGGTGACCACTAACGTACCCTTAACGTCACCCTACCGTACCCAAGAGTACGTGACCTTGAGGGGACGTTAGCAACGTCGTACGTTAGAATGGCTCATTTAACGTCACCCGTTTGGGGATCTAAAGGCAGACGACACCAGCCTAACCTTCCTGTAAATGTAACACTACTGGGCACCTCAGAATTTACTCAAATACTAGGGAAGTAAATTATAATAGTTTTTCTTTTCAAATGCCTCATTACCAACTAATTGCGTTGATGTAGCGGGTAGGTTTTTGAACACCCCTCAAACTTGGTTACCTATTTTACCAAGTCGCGTAGAAATCGAATGTACCATCTGAAGGCCGCCTCCGCTGTTCAGCTTTACTAGCCTTTAACTCGATCGAAAAAATCCGTTTCTTTTGCACACAGGCTCTATTTGGTCGATTAGAGCCTAGTTTCTATCGTTTTTCACATATTTTAAATGACAAAACTGAGTTTTAAGACACTACTTCTTCGCAGTATTGTTCTTAGTTTGCCTGATCTCTCAAATATTTTTTCGTGAACATTGCGTGAAGTGCTGCCTCCACTGATGATTGTGTCAGGTAAAATCCTGGTTCATTGTCATAGAGATAAATACTTTTTCATACTTGTAGTTCATAGGTACCCAACGGAAAACCCAAAAACATGAAGTTCGTAACGACTAATGACCTATAAGTGCAACTAAACCGCGGTGTTCCACACTATCTTTGCGTTAAATCCATGTCCTGTTTACGAATTGAAGACTAAAAATGAGAGCCCGTATTAGTACTGAAACTAACATGAAATTCGAATTCAGGATTGAAAATCGGCGTTCATATCGAAACGGAGAAATTGATAAGTCAACCGGTGGACAACAAGACAGCTGGGGAAAAATATTGCGTTACCCAACCACCGTTAACGTGACATCAAAATTAAGGCAACCGTTCTCTCGGTTCCATTTGGGTTAGCATCTTCATTTGCTCCTCCAAGACTACGGTAACGGGTGACGTTGAGTTGAAGTCGCCAAATACTCTCTATTTACGTTGAGGGTAAACGGAACGTATGTCTCAAAAACTTTACGAATGTCATAGCGTTCGTATGAATTGATCCTTAACGGAGGAGAAGTGCATCTCTGAGTTTGCCTAGATAGAGGCCATGACTATCAGTACCTAGAGGTAGGCTAACAGGCACTAGTTGGCTATAGCTGCTAAATTGTATTCCATTTCAAGTGTATTCAAGTATCTTTCCGATTTATTGAAGACAGTGTCGGTAAACATAAAGAGCAGTAATAGTGCTATTCCAAGTACATTTTGTGTCTTCTAGAGAGGGTTCGTCTTCCATTCCAACTTCAGTATCACTACGGTGGCAGTACCTAGACATAAAGAGACTTCTGTTATTGTTACTATTACGCTGCGGATGCATCCCCAACACTCATTGTTAGTACCAGTCAGTGACACTAATGTTTTGAATTTCCATTCCAAGACTAGGTAGGCACTCAGCACTTGAAGCTGTAAACAGGGGTTCTAGACATGAAGAGCGTGATAATGGTATTCCACCGCACTCATCCGGGGTACGGAAGGCCGGTGGGTGGGAAAGAGTTATTTTTAGGAGCCTTGATGAGAACCGATCGATAACTGAATGGGCAGAGCTGTCTACCGTTCAATCACCTGCCACAAGGTAAACCCGCCGCGTTGTCTAGAATCAGTTCTTATTTCCTTTTTCTTCATATCCCTCTTTTTTCTTGCATTGAACGATTCTGTGTAGTGTTGAGAGTATGGTGATAGGTATCGACAGCTTGAAATGAAACTAAAATCCACGTTTGTCTACCATCAGGTTTGTACCTAGTACCGTTCTACACTAAGTACACCCCATTGAGTACACTACCTAGTACACGGTCGTGAACGAAAATTTCTCTTGATAAAATAATAAAAAAATCAAAAAGGTTAATTAAATAAAAAGGCGTTTTAACTGGATCGAGAACGTGGTCACTTCATTAATAAATAATACTGTGTTAACAAAACAATAAACTCCTTATTGAAAACCTAACCTGGAGGTACAGGAAACCCCATAACATTGCCTGCCCACCCGAACTATGGAAATCGACTAAATTTCCTCTTCATGGTCGGTAAAAAAGGTTCATTATTGAACATAATAAACCAAAATTCATATCCCGTTCTTTAATGGTCCTGTCGATACACAGTTAGTGTTGAAATATTCCTAAAATAATTTGGTATTTCAATTAAAAAACATATTTTTTAATTTGTAAAAATGAAACGAAAGCCCTTGAAATCCCTCAGAAAGGTTTTACGATGTTGAAAGAAAGAAAGAAGGTGTTGGTAAGCTGTTTGAGATCCCCTTGGGACAGATTCTGACAAAGGTTGTTATTTTCTACTAGTTTTTAATTTGTTTGTCTCTCATAAAAAAATGGTTTTATGACACCTCTCACATCGGCTGTTTGGTCGAGACTAATAAAACGCGACGTTCCTTAGCAGTTCCTTGAAGCAACACAAGCTACAGGTAGTAAACTGAAACGCGGCAACGAACTTGCATTTACCCTTTATCCCTCGAAGGATTTGACCTCGTAAAAAATGGAAATTGCTAACAATCCCCCAACGATTTTCTTCTGTTTACGACTAGCTTTGCGGTGGTTTGCCACACGAAAGCGCATAATTAGAGAGTTTTTGTTCTTCCTTTACGATTTCCCCCCGTTAACGCGTCGAGCAGCGTCTAGAGCAAGCAACTGCAGATGCTATTTATCAATTCGTCCCATAATCTGAGTGGGTACCTGGCCCGTTATTGAACTGTCAACAGCTTTTATATAAAATCATATTACCTATCTAAACACAAAGGATGGCAGAAGATTTATTTCATTTCGATAGATAATTCCCATTTTTTCCTCACTTTACTTTTTAATTGTTTAAGGACATTGCGACTAGCTGGAACTTCTACGCGTCCCACCAGTGGGCCGCGACCCGTCAGTTGGAATCTACTATTTTAGGGTGTCTCTAATGTATGTTCAGGTTTTCTCAATACAATAATGGTCGACCTTCAACATATTCGTGTATCCGTCAAAAATAGCCTTTCGGGTGATTTCTCTAAATCCATTTTATGATAAGAGGTATGCGACTAGTCAAACACCCCCGAGTCCGCTAACTCCGGTCTAACTCCATCGTTTTGCGATTAGTACTCCGTAGTTAGCAAGTTTGAACCGTTTAACTCGTGGCAAGCTCAGCCGTACATCCGCAGCTTTATGAATGAGAAATGAAAACATGGAGTGGCATTTTTATAGCAGAAAATAGAGTTTGGCTGGGTGAAAAAAAAGAAGCAAAAAATCCTACCACTTTGTCCCCTGTTAAGCGGAGGGAGGGTGAAATGGAAGGGACAACAAGTGTCTCAATCAAATGGCCATTAAGGAGTTCAATTACCGCGTCGCCGCATCTTTTGTCGACGGTTCATTATCATTATCGGATAACAATCAAGGCGCGGCACCGAACGCTCAAAAACGGTTTTTGAAATGTAGGAAACAGCGAGGGAAGGTAACGACGAGTTGATTCGTAAGCTGTTAGGAAATGACAGCTCGGAGAACCCTATATACCGTACACAATGGAAGGTGTCCGAGAGTAACCCGGACTTATTTCCCAAGAGAGGATGTTTTTATAAGCTCAGCATTTGAGTCGTCGGAGTCTTCCTGTATTTTCTTTCTTATATTTCTTCTTCAAAGGTGTAAGGGACGTCTAGTAATCAAGCTTTGTAGCATCCTATGGACCCACAGCTGAATTTCAAGCTTTTTAGTGTGGTTAGACCTTCTATTAAGCAGGATCTACGAATTTACTGACTTACTCCTAGAGTTACTTACTCCTGAAACTCCGAAACGGGTCAGTATGTACCAGCACTCACCACACTCTTTGATAGGGAATGAAGGGAATGGGTGTATTGTCATTTAGACTAGGCCTGTGCCTTGAGTCAAGTGTTTTCATTGAATTTATTGATTGGTTTTGTGAATAATTCAGTATGATAGTGGTAAATTGGACAGAAAAATGGAAAATGTTTGATTAAAAATATCGGTTCTGTTCTTCACGTTTTGACGGCTATAGGTTTGTTGGAGTTATGTTCCTCCACGCTTCGCCTGTCAGGGCCAGAATTCCTCGGCCGACCCGGCTCCACCCAACATGACAGATCCCTGAGCTCTTTGAATGGTGTAAGAATGCCTTCACTTATTCCATGAGGAACAAACGAACCGTCGATCATAAACTCCCGCACGGGGATCATACATTTTTGGGAAAAAACGATGCTAGCGTGATAGACTTAGCGATGATTAGTTTAGATGTGATTGATTATTGTAGTGATTCCACAGAGAGTGATGATTTTCACGAGTCTGATCATCAACCCTGTATAGCCACTTTGAAGGTGGCTCTTCCTGGTTCTGTATTGGAAGGGGAACTGAACAGGATTAAGAGAGGACATACAATAAATTATCTTAGACCTAGTTTCGGAAAAAAATCAAAAGTTGAAATTTTTCTAGCAAAATGTATGGAGTAAAATATGAAAAGTGGTATGATATAGTAACCTTTAACCGATTTTTTATTGTTGAACGGAAAATGTAATTAGTACAAAAGTACAAATAATGAAGTACTAGATGGTGATTAGAAACAAATCACAAGAGGTAATATAAGAACGTACTGATTCCATCGCCTGTTATGTCAGCGAAGTCGTTAATTTTCATCCGCTAAGGCGGAATTTTCCGGTTTGAGCTGCTTAGGTCTTGAATTATTTATTGAATTCCATCCTATCAGAATAAACTGCATCTTCTGTACATGTGCTAACGTGAATACCGGCCAATTGCAATAATGGAGATTTTGTATTTCTCGTAAACACAAAAACATGCTGTTAGAGCGAGCACGATGAATGCTAACCTTTTGACATTTCATGTCTTTGCTATGGCACACAACCAAATTTTCGTTATGTTACGTTACGTAACGAAATATGCTCAATGATTATTATGATTCGTAGAAGTGAGGTAGGTAGGTACCTATATGATTATAGCTGAAATTTGGCTATATGATTATTATGATTTGGCTGGTAGACTCCTTAGGACGTGAACAATAAGGTGCAGAGGGTTTTGATCAACTGAGTGGCTCCTGAAGCTAACTTCTTTCCTATCAACCCTAGGAAGCTGAAATTTGGCTGGTAGCCTCCTTAGGACATGAACAATAAGGTGTACAGGGTCTTGATCAGCAGAGTGGCTCCTGAAGCTAACTTCTTTCCTATCAACCCTAGGAAGCTGAAATTTGGCTGGTAGCCTCCTTAGGACATGAACAATAAGGTGCAGAGGGTTTTGATCAGCAGAGTGGCTCCTGAAGCTAACTTCTTTCCTATCAACCCTAGGAAGCTGAAATTTGGCTGGTAGCCTCCTTAGGACGTGAACAATAAGTTGTACAGGGTCTTGATCAGCAGAGTGGCTCCTGAAGCTAACTTCTTCCCTATCAACCGTAGGAAGCTGAAATTTGGCTGGTAGCCTCCTTAGTTTTTGGTCATCTTTTTCGTAGCCATTGTGGAACACCGAAATCTTGAAGTATATGGAAGTATTCACTCATGCATCCAAATTTGAAAACAGTTGAGTGTTACCTAGGTAATCAATGCTACCCAAGCATCAAAATATGAAAATAGTTGATTGTTGTCTACGCAATCAATGGTTAGTGGGGTTAATGTACTGTCATGTAGAACATATAACATATAACATACCGTTCTTTTACTACCCACGACGATATATGTATGGATGTAAATAATAAATAAAAATATGAGTTTAATTTTTGTTTTCTTTATATTGAAAAAAAATGTAATTCACAGAGGAAGACAAGATTGCTAGAAGATGGAAGGGAAGAAGGAGGGAGGGGAAAGACATGAAATGTCCTAATGCGTTGCAGACTTGTATGCAAGCGTTTTCACAGGAATTCGTTTGTGCAATGTGCCAGGGCAAAGACATGAAAATGTCAAAAACTAGAAAATGCTGGAATAAGAGGAAACTGCAACAAATGGTTTGAGAGTTACCTAACATCTAGATCTCAGATCGTTAGAATAAGTGATGTCTATGGAGATGAGGAACCAGTAAAAGTAGGAGTTTCACATACAACCCAGCCGTTGCTAAGGGAATGTTTGTTTCGATTTCTCGTAGCGTTTTCGAAAGCCCGAGAGAAAGAGAACTCTTATAGAGACGTTAATGTGACTCTTGTAGTGAATCACTGCTAAAAACTCAATTGTCACAGTAGAAAATTTCCAAAATATAACATAAATTAAGAAACAACGACCACTTACCTCTACATCATATAAAAACGATTCAGCCGCGAAGAAAACGAATCTTTAAAACGTGTGAAATGAACCTTGAAACGAAATCTTGAGAATGAAGAAGCTGAAATCTTTGAGAAAACGTCGAAAGCAAGAACCAAATGCCGCTAATGACCCTTCTGGTTGAGGTGCGGGGAAAAACACGAAAGAAAGACAAATACAATGGTTAAACCAACAACAAAAGACGGCATGGGGAAAATTCAGGCGATTTGTCGGGTATATGTGTGTGTCCATGCCAACTGCATGATAGTTGCTACGTTATTATAGAGTTTTATCCGAGAGAAAGGTCACGTTGTCGTCTTGTAATTACGATTCCGAAAAAGCTGAGCACGAGTAAAGCTGACTCTTCCCGTTGCGAAAAGCGTTTCCACGTTACGAAAACCTCTTCTCGTTTCGGAAAGGCCATTTTCGTATACGAGAAAATGAATACGAGAAGTATGTACAACTCGGGGCTCCGCGCCTCGCCAGGGGGCAAGCCCCCTGGACCCCCGGTTACCTCTATTTACATACTTCGGACGAAATTATTGAAACACAGAATATGTTTGCGTTGTCGCGCAACCAAGTGACAACCAAACAAGCGTCATTGTTTACTATTCATTTACTATTCATGCTCATAACTCAGGTTGATGGCCACGCACTTCACAGTAGTTAACATAATATGGTTGGATAAATCAGGAGCTTTCCAACGAATGGTGAACGATTTCTGTGCGATCAAAATTGCGGAAGTTCCATTTCCCTACCAACGGCTCGGTTGTACGTGAAAATCATAAGAAAATTTACAAGCGGTTGCAATCATGTTGACAATATCAATTATTGAGAATGATCATCTGTGTGTAAACAATTGATTCAAATAACCATGCTCATAACTGAGGTTGATAGCCACGCACTTCGCAGTAGTTAACATAATATGGTTGGATAAATCAGGAGCTTTCCAACGAATGGTGAACGATTTCTGTGCGATTAAAATTGCGGAAGTTCCATTTCCCTACCAACGGCTCGGTTGTACGTGAAAATCATCACCGTCACACATTTCGTTACATCCCGCGTTCCATTTTCGGCTAGTTAGTCCATGGCTAAAACACATTCTGTGTTAAAAACTGTCTAGTGTCATTTTATCTCCATTACAGAAGTTGCTCGACAGCGTTTGACTCGGAAGCAACATAACGGACCGACAACTTCTTTAGACCGATCTTTGAAACGTGGTCTTGGAATATTGAGTGTGAAGTCGAAGGAAGCATCCATTCAGGGAATGTTCTTATCGTTACTCGATCGGAGCAGAAAAGCAAGCGACTGCGACAGCGCTCGAATAGTAACGACCCTGATTTCCCATACCCGTTACACCTTAGGAGTATATAGGGCAATCTATTTATAGCAACCTAATCCATCGGTATTCTTCTACCCTCTACAGTACACCTTCTAGCAGCTATCTAGAACGAAATCACACTGCACTCAACGATTCTCGATTATGACCTTTGTTGGACTAGGACCCACTGAACTATATCGTTTACATGAATGGTAACGATTCAATGGATTGTTACGTGTGTCTCAAAGTCATTTCGCATACTTAATCGATTTATGAATAGTTTATTGAAGGGCTTGTTCAATTTCTTCCACCAAACTGATGTCGAATTGGAGACTCAAATCAATGAGCTTTGTTTCTCATTTAGTTTCATGTCAAATTCATACAATTTGATCGGGTTTTCATAAATATAAATTGAACCATCTATACAAGATTATCCACTTTCCCTTGATCCCTGTGAATGCAGTAGATATGCATAGATCACAAGATATTTGCCTGACTACATCATACTACAGAAAACAGATGCTCTCCTACTTCATAAAGGAGCCTATTCATAGATTAGCATTAAGTTGGCCATTGATGAGTTTCAGACATATATAGAAACTCGTGTTCCTGATGATATAGACACCAACACATCACAACACCAAGTGACATCACTTACAACAGTACTGATTAATTAATTGATTATTACAAAACCATTCAGGGCCGGTTTATCAATCATCTGCATTAACTGTAGGATAGCTATACTGAGTATAGTTCTATACTCCAGATAAAGAATGTGAGTCGTTTATCAATGCCGAATTAGCTAGCGGATAAAATTATACCTCAGATAAATTTTGTCTGGCAGATAGTGCCGTTAGCATCCTCATTAGTGTCCGAAGGCGACAAAATAAGGGCGATTTATGCATGGAGCCACCATAGAGTAGATATGGAGCTACATTTTCTTCATGGATCGACTATTAAAAGAACTGAATCTGACGTTATTTCCACAATAGTGTCCATCATATTATATATTTACTTATTAGCTATTTGCTTCATTTTTAGAGACAATGTATGCGAATATAATACATATGCGAATTGCGATATTGCGAACCTGAATTATTATGAATGAATTATTGTGATCAGTAAGTTGGTGGACTTGATTTCATCTTCGATCTGTGTTAAAATGTAAAAAGCGTTGTATTTGTCTAACCGAAACTTCAATTAAAATACGCACTCGTCCCATTTTAGTTGGTGATCTACACGGGATCTTACTGCGAGTATATGCGGTCTTCTTTTCCATTCAACCAATTATGTACGATAGAATCTTCGCCGTTTCTGCTAATTGAAGACAAATCCCCAAATATATCCATTGGAAGGTACAAAAATAAAGACAATCAAACATGAGATTCAAATAAGATTTTTGTAAATAATTAAGCTTGTTTGAGGTTAGAGAGCCTTAGATGTCTCAATAACCTCCAGTTATAATTGATTTCCAGCCGTCCAGGGGCAAGATAAATTGAAATGCCAGATAGGGTTTAACTAGGAATGGATATACACCATCTATTGTGTTATCTGGGAAAATGCTATCCCTCAGATAAATCCCCTTATTCATTGGATAAATGTAAACCGGTCCTCAGTGGATTATTTGTCTGTTGAATAATATTATGAAATAGTAAGTCCATACTTCGTTATTATCAAGCCCAAAACATAACTACCTGCATTATGTATAAGGCTGAAGTTTATTCCCCTCCCCCTCCCCACACTCCACACCGCTAATATTTTGCAGGAAAAAAAGGCCTCACAAAGTATCAGAGAAGAGATCGTAATATCCAGCACTAAACTACTCACCGTCATAAATTCGGCGGCGAAAGAACCGATCGATGGCGCATGAATAAAACCCCAATAAAGACGGGATGGAGTGAAGCGGGAATAACAGCTCGACGTATATAAACAAGCGAGCAGGCAAGAAGCCTGGAGACCACAAAACAGCTTTACTTATAACCAGTATTGAGTAGAGAATTTGCCAACGCCTATTGCCAACTACAGAATGTTCTGTTTAAAAACGGGAAAAAAAATCAGAGATCGATTTTTCAACTAATTTGCAACACAAAGTGCCAATTAGAATTTTTTCCCAAGTAATTTGACATTTAAGTTTTTTTGGAGGGGGGTCTACCCTTTCTATATCTACTAGGGTGCCCGCTATTCTGAGAAAGGTGGAATTTTGATGACTTCCACCCAAAATTTGGATTAAATTGTCAAAAAAATAACCCCTGAATTTTTTCAGATTTTTCGCATCACTAAAACCTACGCCGGTACCTCTCGATTTCGGTTTTTGAAATACGCTTTTTTTGCCAATATCAGACTTTTGTATATCACATTTGCAAACTTCTTTGTAAAATTGTGAAACTTCGTATATTTACGTTTTTGGGTTCGCCGAACTCGAATATGCAGTCAAAACAAGTCGACAGCAACAACTTTTGACAGTTTGGAATCTCAAAATCATGTCAAAAAATGACAATTTATCAAAATTCATTGTAAAATTATGAAAATTTGTATTCTCATGTTTTTGAGCCGCTGAACTCGAATTTGCTATCAAAACATCAAAATTCGTAATACGTAAAAATACGAATTTTCATAATTTTACAATGAATTTTGAAAAATTGTCATTTTTTTGACATGATCTGATGATTTTGAGATTCCAAACTATCAAAAGTTGTTGCTGTCGACTTGTTTTGATTGCATATTCGAGTTCAGCGGCCCCAAAAACGTAAGTATACGAAGTTTCACAATTTTACAATGAAGTTTGTAAAAGTTATATTCAAAAGTCTGATATTGGCAAAAAAGCGTATTTCAAAAACCGAAATTGAGGTACCGGCGTAGGTTTTTGTTATGCAAAAAATCTGAAAAAATTCAGGGGTCATTTTTTTTTACATTTTAAACCAAATTTTGGGTGGAGGTCATCAAAATTCCACCTTTCTCAAAATAGCGGGCACCCTAATATATACCTTCTATTCACTGTGATTGAGATTTATCTCGCAGCCGAGGAATTTTTTTATGATAGTACTCTATGCTGGCTTGTAGTTATTTTTTACTGTTATGTGTCTGTGATATTAGGTTTTTGGGTATGCTTGTATTGGAGTGAATGTTATTTATTTATGTGACTGGGTGATGAGTCTGATGTTGCTGGTGAGTGGCCTGGGTGTTCCGGCCAGCCTCGGGGCGGCCCCCTTGGCGTTTTTTCCGGGTCAGAGTGACCTTTGTCACTTGTTAGGGCTGCCTGTTCAGAAATGGGCTGGTGGCTCCGGGAGCCGCCATGGTGGGTGGGTCCGTGCCGGTCGGGGCGCTCTGCCCCCGGCCGGCTACACTCGGGAGTTTTGTGCCTCTCCCTTGTCTTCCTTATTCCTCACCCTTTCTATTCCCCACAGACATTTATTTATTTTTTAAATGACGTTTGCTCTCACGTTTATTATTGATAATGTTAATAAAAAAATTATTATTATTATTATTATTAAAAAATGGTATAATATTGGGTGTGACAAGGATTTACCAAAGACACAAAGACAGACTGACACGGAACCAAAATTGCTCAGCAAGCTCTGAAACACAAGAAGGAAGTGAACATTTTTATTTTGGAAGAATTATTTCGACTTCTCGTAAACCTAACTTCCGTGAGGAAGTAAAATAGAGACACAGCTGGAAAGAGCGTAGAATTTCCTATCCCTCTGATGTTAAATTAATATTTAAAGGAAGCTAATATGTAAATGTTTACAATTTTCAAGAATTCGACTTGTTTCTATCCGTTATCTTGCACAACAACTTTCCTCAAATTCCAGGTTTCCAAAGGTTAGTCAATTTTGCTATAGTCCTTTGAAACTGGTCATGATTGTGAAAGAACGTGCCATGACAGCTCTGCTAGAAGGAAATATTAGGTAGGTATCGCCTTTGGAAAGGTAAGTACCTAGAGAGGTACCTTCTTCCTGTATATTATTACTTGTTAATTATCAAGTATACTTTTGTACTTGTACAAAAATTGAAGTAGCTTCTTACTTAATCTACTTTTTTTTGCTCCACAAATTTTCGTAACTGCAAAACTCGCGTAGTAACGCACTGACAATGCCGCCTGTCTTTATGATGTCTAACCTTCAAATGAATGAATTTCAAGGTTTTTTTTCCTTACAGCTGGTTTATAATTCATGTTACACATTTCCTAATTCGATATTCGACAAACTTTTTGATAAGCAGTTGTTTTCATTGGCTGAGCAACAACCCACCTACTTAGTTTACTTTTAACCTACAGCGAATTTGGTAGGCTGTACGTACTTAAGTAGTTTCGTTTGTTGGTGGAGCACCAACCTGCCTTGTTTACTTCAACAAACTAACAAATCTATCCTTTTATTCATTCAATAAAACAATAAAACTGCCTCAGTTATAGTAATAAGAACATGTCTGAAACGCTAATGAAACTGCCTGGGCAATGGCTATGTAGGTACCTGCACTGCAATACAGAGATCTGAGGAATTTTCAATTATTTGTTCTCTATTATTTTTCAAGTAATTTATTCTCAGTCTAAATGAATGAAGTTCTTTAGTTTTGGGGAACAGATTAACCATAATAGTTTGTCCCTAGTCCTAATAAAAACTCGTTCACCACTAGATCGGTATCGTTGACTACAACCAAAATCGCGCTGGCAGGCAAGATTACTGCGACCATTTAGTTGATTTGAAACTTTGTATTACTACAATATTACCTTCACAAAACAAAACTGTTGAAAAATGTCATTATAATAACGTATTAGGTTGACATACGACGGCAAACGTCTGGTTAAACATAGGTTGGTTGAGTTGCGATCAAGTAATATCTACCTCGTCATGGCGGACCTTGGAAGAAACTCAAACCTACTCCAGGCGTGACGTCACGAGAATTTGGGCTATAGGTACATTCCTCTTACTCGTTATAATGTTCCAATTTATATTAGGTCTATCACCATATTTAGGGGGGTTTCAGAAAATTGTGTTATTCCGATTAGATTATGTACCCTCCAGTGCTCTTCGGGGTGTTTGGTAAGTGAAATAAACTGATTTGCCCCAACTCGTACCCTTCTTCATAATTCAATGAGATATTTCTCGAATTATGGGTTTGATCAGATGTTTCGGGTCCAAGCGTGAAGAGAGAAGTGACCTTACGGAGGGCGAGGAGCCACGCGACCTCGGATCCGCCGCCACCCAGACCGCCCCTACGGCCTGCTATCACAGCTGCAACAGAGTCGGAGGCGGCGCGGGACAGGGCGATAGGGGTGAAGGAGGGTGGTAAGGGGGTTAAGTGGGGCGGGAAGAGGGTTGCGAGGAACGGTAAAGGGGGTGAGAGGGGGTTGCAAGGGGGATGGAAGGGGCAGATAGAACGGTACGGGGCGCGGTAATGACCTGGACTGTTTGGCGCCACCTCCCCCTACCAGCCCTAGAAATCTCAGCTCAGCAATTGGTGCCCACGTTGAGCTAATTTTCCCTGGGATCGGTAAATATTTTACCATCCAGTTGTAGCCCTATTCCAAGTATAGCGACCTTGCCAGAATCTGACAACCTGTACCAAGCTCCAAAGTTTACAAATTACATTCTTGTTATAAATAACAAAATATGGGTAACCTAATTTTTGGAAATAACCAACGATTTTCTACCCCTTTTCGATATAATATTGTCACTTAAAAACAAATCACAATCCTGAACAGCAGTACTTTCTAATAGCTTCCGAGTCTACCTATAGGTAGCGAAAGCATTGTTTTCATTTTCGGAAGGTGAAAACATTTTAGTCTCCAAAATCAAAATTCCCACTCGTATTTTTCGTTTCAGACCATTCTGAACCACTTTCGTTCTGTCTGTCTGTCTATCGAATGCCCGCAAATCTTTGTAACTAGCCTAATTTTTACAGTTTTCATCCGATGTTGATGAAAATTTCTGGGAATGAGCGTGTTAGACAGCAGATCAGTTGTTCATAACCTGTAGTCCTCGGAGAAAATAAAAGTGGTACGTGAGACTTTTTCGAAAACTTGATACATTACGTAAAAATTAAGTAGGTGGGTGACCGGGGAAAAACGAGTATATTCGTACCCACCACCTATTTGCAATATTTGTTTCTTGACAGCTGAGGAGGTATCATAAAATCGATAAAGAAAAAATTGAGTACTTCATATTTGGAATCATTTGGAAACGTGAAGGAACTGCAAGGGTAACTTCACGAAACCAAAAACCGGAGAATTCTTTTACGAAATTGCGTTCTCGTAACTCAAAGAGACCCCAAACCTTGAGTTATCGCGCTGAAACCTTTCACTCTATTCTCTACTACTAATGTATGCTAGCAACGATTTTCATCTGTTCTCGCGCATGGAGCGTCTAAACCTACGAATGGCAGCTGTATCAAGTGTTAACCAGGGTTGCCATCAGTACGGCAATTACCATAAACATACGGTAATTTTGATGTACGTACGGTGTACGGTAGTAATCTCAATACCGTACGCGAAAATACGGTAAAATGGAAAACCTAGGTAAATATATCTATTATATCATTATAGCATGAGTTCATAGCTAAAGGATACCTTCATCAGGAATTGTAGAAGGAAAATTTATTGCAACCCTTTTGTTCTTGGTAGGTACCTACCTAGGTAGAATATCAAGGTAGAGGGAAAAATGAATGAAACTCCTTCCATAATCTGTATTGAACTTATTTGCTCACCCACATTCAAATGCACAATGCGAGAGCACTTTTGGTAGAGTTAATCTTATAAAAACCAAACCATGAAATGAATAAGTGCAAGCCCGTTGCTGGAGTCACTTGAACTTAATTTCGACCAGTGATATGCGATAAACGATCACGTCTACCATTTGTATATTCTTCCACTTTCACCTATTTACAATCTCAGCTCTAACCACCAGGAACCCCCATACCTGAGAAATCAATCAAAGATGAATTTTTCTTCAACTTTTTGATTCAAAAATATACCTTCTAGGTTCTGTTATTTTTGACTAAATTCACATTTAATTTTTGTTCAATTATGGTGCGGTGGAAAACACGGTAGATTTTAGGATGGATGTACGAGAATGTACGGTAATTTGGAAAAGATTGGTACGGTTGGTTCTTGTCTGATAAATGGCAGAAGCCGCCCTTGTTGCACATCACCCGATGGGTGAGAGTGAAAACTCAAATTTCGATCATACGGGGTATTTCATTGAGGGTGAGAGGCACTAGGAGGAAGGTGAGGTGCCTTGGACTGGAGGATGGCGCTCATGCCGCTATGGAGGACATATGAAAATTAATGAAATAAGATGAAAAAATAAGAATAGAGCAATCGACAAATGTAGAAGAGAAACCTAAAACTTATAACTTTTAGGCGAATATCCCCCCTCATTCTATGCATCTATATAAATATATCACCCAACATGACTCATAGGGTTTGTTCGGACACGTAGTTCCGAACCCGTTCGGAATTCATCTAGTTCGGAATCGAACTGCAAAGGGAGGGGATGGGAACCGGTTCAGAACTCTTAGGTCTGAACTCCCAGTCCGAACGCCATTTCGTGTAGTTCGGAATTGATAACCTGGTAACCCCTCTAGCTTTTTCCCAAAACGTGGTTACATGTTTGTAATTTGTGTTATAAAAACTATAACTCCATATTTTTGTTATACTTTATCAAGTCTGTTAACCGCCTGTTAATGTTTATGAGGCCTGTTAGTATCTTGCGATACTACATTTAAGCAGCAATACCTAAATTGTTATTCAATAAAATGTTTTGAATTCAATTGCGTACTTTCATGTTCAATGTATTTCCGCCCAAGGTTTGACTTTGATGTGTTTTGAAAATGGCTACTGAACACATAAATCTGAACTAAACCTCTTTATCATTAGTTGAGAGTTGCCCTGTCAGGAACTGAACTTGACCTCGGTAACTCCTATGAATTTCATTGATATCCCTCGAGCCATTTTGGAGAATAGACCAAAAAGTGCTAAAACCGATTATTCCCCCCCCCCCACCCCCATATTGGCCATTTAAGAACTTTTTTACAAATTAAGTACCTACCAGTCTTATGGGATGAGGGGAACTGACTATAATTTGCACCCAGAAGAAGAATAACTCCTATGAATTTCATCAAAATCCCTCGAGGCGTTTAAGAGAGAAGGCAACAACTGTTAAAAAAGACGTTTTTTCACATACTTCGATTTTTTAACCCTAAAATAATAATTTTACGCTATTTTAAGTAGGGGTATAGAAACCCATCTCTAGAATAGGAATGTTTTTATGTCGTACCGTAAGGTCGCAATTGTGTACCTACACGAGTTACTTACAGTTGTATGAAACGTTAAGGGCAAGATAAATTGAAAAGACATCAGATAAAAATGTGAGTGCGAGAACGTGAATTAAGAAGGCTGATGACAACTTGAAAGTTTGGCGGGAGGTACGTGCATACGGGGCGGGGCCAAGCTTGTTTACTGCGCATGTCTAGAACTATTAGTTCTGGAATAAAGACAGAACTGGTAGAACTGGTTCGGAACGTGTCTTCCAGAACTAGTTCTCATGTTGTCCGAACAGCCAAAAGTAGGCGTGTCCAGTTACGAATGGTTACGAACTAGGTGTCTGAAAAAACCCATAAAAACTCACGCTTAAAGACAGTCCTGTTCGACTGACAGTTTTGTTCTGATTAGATTCCCCTCAACAACGGGCTCCTCTGACGCTGTGCATCGTACTATGACTGACTAATTAGTCTTGCGGCGCACCCGGGTCCGCGATATGACGTCGGTATTAATGAAACCGAGTCGAATAGCGCCCTTCAACGCCGAACTTAATGAGAGCGCCGCTCAACCGACAATTAACCCAGATCCATGTTGAAAAAGTCGGTCCTCAGCCCTCGATGCACCCGGCGGTTCCCGCTAAGAGGCGACGCAGCTGCTAACGAGTTGGTGATTCATCTCGCTCGCAAAGGGAGCCGCGTACCTACGACGACATTGTTCGGACTCGCTGAGATTGTATAATTTTCTAGGAAGAAACTAGAGAATACTAAATTTATTTGTGAGTTATTTGAAATAAATTACTCGTAGAAGAAGGATGGGACGTCCTGTTTATACATATAAATTTGGTAAAAATTAAGAACAAATAGATCAGTGCTCACGAAGTGAGTCACATAATAGCGCATTTTCTTGTAAGGAGACCCGCGTGAATAGACGCTTCCTGTGTTGAATAGGAGACAAAATGGCTTTTGAGCTCACTCAGCTGACCGATGACCTCTAAGTTTATTATGGAACATTCAAAAATGTATGTACCAAATTTAAAAAAAAAAGTACTTAAAAATCATTAAAATTTGCTAAAAATCGATAAAAACTGCAAAAGTAGCTGAAAATTCATAACCTCTTTTTGAATAGCAGATTATTATTTAGAATATGTTTTTGCCATAAAATTAATAGTTAACAATGTCCTTGCACTCAAGAAGCTCAAATTTCAAAAATATTGAACAATATAAAATAGATAATTTACGAAAATTCGCTCATACCAACATACTGCATAACTGAAACTTTTCCTTCTGCTGCATTCATTACTGCTGACACAGTTCGGGAACAAAATCAGGGGGCGTTAGTGTGAATGACATCGGCGTCGAACCCGTCGTTCGACGTCATTTCAATGATGAAGTACGTCCGCGGAGCGACATAAAAAGTTACAGTCATGCCGTATAATCTTATGAGCAAATTTTCGTAAATTATCGTACCATACTACGCTACACGTATACACTGTTTTCAAATTAGAGCATTTGGAGTGCGATGAAATTATTAAATTTTAATTTTAAGGCAAAAAACATATTTTAAATAATAACCTGCCATTAGAAAAAAGGTTTTAGATTTTTAGTTGTTTTTGCAGTTTTTATAGATTTTTTAGCAAATTTCACTGAAATATAAGTAAATTTTTCAGCATAATTTTGTACATATATTGTTGAATGTTCTATTTTATAGTTTATGAACTTCATTTGAGCAATATTCTGCGAAAAAATATAATTTTAACAATTTTTAGCCGGTTTTAGACATTTTTAGTGATTTTTTTAAGCACATTTTCCGAAATTTGACCAATTTAATGTGCTCAGAAAGTGCTGGCCAACGAACTCATCATTTTGTTTGGAAAGCTTAATGTTTTGGCGCAAGAACCGAATTTTAATCTCAATCCTAAGCAGACTTATCGTTTGGAATGATATATATATATATATATATATATATATATATATATATGTTATTTGAAAATAATAAAAAAAGCTGCGTAACATTTGAGTCGTTGGCATTCGTAGGGCGGCGAGCAAGATATACCTCACCTTCATGATCGTTCTGTCATGCGGGTTTTGCCTATTCACGTGAAGCTTTGATCCCATTGGCGCGTGCTGTTAATATACGCGTTATTATTACTCTGTCTTACCTTATGTACTAATTGGACCGTGATCGTACGGACGATCCGCGTAGTCGGATGCTCGTACGAACGAAAAAAATACTATGTAATCAAGGAAGGTGTTCGAATTGAACCGAAACGACACTCGTGCGATGGGGGGGAACGGACGGATGTGTTTGATTTGTAAACGGATCGTCCAGTTCGTATGAACTCCGCATTAACACATGCGAACCCATACAGATGTTGGTGACAATTAAAATTTTCGTCCAAGGGTGAACAATGAGTGTATGGATGGAAATGCTAACTAACGAGCATTTCTCTGCTCAGTCAAGAAACAATTTGGGTATTTCGGTCTGTTATCTACGTTCTGTTACAGAAGACTCGCGGCATTCTACATTCCTTTCTAGGATATGATATGATATTATACTTGGGACGACCTTGATAAGTGAGAGTCCCAGTCACAGTTGAAATTCCAGCGATAACAGCCTCTCATCCATATTTCTGAATTTTATCATAGGGAAGGTGATCTAAGCAGAGTCACAGATAGTGACGTCAATATTCTGTAACGAGGTTCCAGTTTTCAGAATGATGGCTTGACAGTTCTTTCGTATGCCTAAGGGTTAAGTTGTACTCAGCTTTGTGCTATATCCTTGGCCGCTTAATTGTAGATCAGCTTGGCTACAGCTGTGAGTACATCTAACTCGCCTGGTTGCAGTAAATGCATTAGGGTTGCTGAAGGACGAGTACCCATCCCTATAATTCGAGGGGTTACTACAATCTTACCTTAGTCAGACACATTTCATTGTGGAATTTTATGCGTGCACAGGACCCCCACACCGATCTTTCTTAACTTCTACCCAGGCCCTTACAATCTGTCATATCATGCCAAATGATCTGGCACGACGTTTCATTTTTTCCAGTCTCATAACGGAGTCCTTCGTCAAATAACTTTTCTTTATTTGGACAGGGCAAGTTTATAACAAGACTCTACAAAAAAGGCCTTCTGTCCTTAATTTGGTTTTTTATTATCTCCAACGTTTCTCCCCAAGAAGTGGGCTTTTTCAGGAAAACAAAATTTAAAATATAAAATTTAAAATTTTTTAAGGATAGATAGGGGTATTTACCTATCGTTTTCTTTTTTGAGATAAAAAATCAACCTATCGTTTTCTTTTTTGAGGTAAAAAAATCGAATTCAGAGTTGGTATCAGTGAGAGAAAGTCAAATTTAAAATTGTTTAAGTTCATGTAGGTAACGTATGCTTTACCTAGTTCGCTGGTTACGGTAATTATAAATTTACAGCCCCTCGATTAAGTAAATACGAGTCAATTTTGCTCAAGTTTTGAGTGCCTTTTCGGAATTTAATTGAATTTGAATATTTATATTAAACATTTCCAGAAATAATCTTTTTTGCAAATTAGATTCTCTTCCTACAATTTTGAAATTTTCGAAGTCCATTGTATGTCCTAAAGTTCTGCAAAGGGAAACCAACGTGTTTTTTATATCTTCTTGTCGTAGATACGATTCATGTTTTGAAAAACGACGTCGAACGGACTGAGACGTTTCCCCCACATGGATGAACCTTCGCAGATCGTCCTCTTTTTAGCTCTGGAAATGAATCAGGAGAGTTGTTAGCGAACTAGTGCCATTACTTAGTGAGAAAAAGATAGTCTAAAAGAAATGGAAATTCGTGCATGTGTACTCGTAATATTGCTTTGATGGTGATTAAACGTAAGAGCACCAAGTTTCTACGAGGAATCTCGATAGAAACCTATCATAGAGATGCTCTGGTTCAAATTTCAACGTCATATGACGGATACTTTGCAATGCATACACACCTGACACGGCTTTAAAACTTAAGATAATGATGTATTGATGAATATTTAATAATTGTCTATGGAGTAGTAATAATTAAGAAATAATTAACCTTTGCGTAGTAATTTGCAGTCAATTTTGCTTCCTCACTACCAAACGTAGGGATGCTTTGTGTTCGTTCAGGATGTCAAAAAAAGTAGGATAAACTAGGATAAAATCCCCATAATCTTGAATGTAACCGAAACCGTTTTGAAAGGCGTGAAACGTAAAAAGCGAGCTGACTTTTTAATTTTGGGGATAGAAACAATTTTTTAACATCCTGCACGAATTAAATTGGTCTCTTACCATCTTTAAAAAGGAAGCAAAAGAAAACCCGTTCTTAGTTTATATAGAGTGTAATGTCTTATTTAGCCAGCTAACCTGCTTATATCCCTAACATACGCCTATTCCGTTATTAAGGAATATAACCGGTCGTATATTTTGTTAAATTGAACCTCGGGAGCCGCCTTTCTAAGCCTGTAAGCGCGGTTGGCTGCCCACCCCTTCTTCCCGTTGGATTTCAAGGAGATTAGCCGGCTAAGGCCCTTAGTTTATTATTATTCTAGATTCAGTAAAGGTGCATGTACCTACATAATTACTGTCTAGCCAAACTTGGGGTTGGGTTCATCTCGTTTGGCCTTTCCATTCCGCTATCCAATTTCAATGAACACGAAGGAGATCATGTTTCATCTGAACACCATCTTACTTCCACAGACACAGAGCCAAGATTGATCAGCTAGCTCTGAAAAGCCAAAAGTTTGTGAAAATTTTGATTTTGGAGGACATAAATTTTTTTGACATCTGAAACTTAGAAGTGCTTACTTTGTACTATTTTACTCCAAAGCTAAGTAAGGTATTCTTTTCTGGGCAAACGAGCTAAACACGAATGAAGTCTTCATGTTACAAAAAACGTCTTCCAAGTTGGGTGTGTCACATAGCTTCCTCGTTTACCTATCATCTTCTTCCAACTATCATCCAAATTCAAGCGAACTCGAACGACCTGAGAGTGAAAAGATGGAACATGATGGAATTTACGTTTGGGCATGCGCAGAATGAAGTGCTTGTTTGGCATCAATGAAACTGATAGGGGACCATCTACAACATAACCCGTGCATTCAATAAAAATGTTATCCATATCAGATGAAAACTGTGGAAAGTAACTGTTACAAGGATTTCATATTTTCGAAATGGGTAGGTAGGTAGCTCCGGGAGTCGCCATGGTGGGTGGGCCCGGGCTAGTCGGGGTACTCTGGCCCGGCCGGCTGCAATGGGAGGTTTCTCCCCCCCCCCCCTCTTCCCCTATGTTTCACCCTCCTTCCTTTCCAATTTTTCTAGTCTCCACAGACATTAATGTACAAAATACAATAAATTATTACTTATGTTTGTACTTTAATCGACGTTTGCCCAATCATTTTTTATGGCAATAAAGAATTTATTATTATTGAACGAACACAACGCTTCCCCACGTTCGGAAGCGAAATTGGCTGCAAAGGTTAATTATGTCTGTATAATATACATATTATGTATGTATTTACGAGTATATAATATCATATTATGATGGCCTATTTGCACAGATTACTAGTCTATAGGTAATTATTAAATATACATCAATAAATAATTATATAAAGTATTAAAGCTGTGTCTTATCAGGTGAGTATGCTTTATAATCATCCGCCATATGACGCTGAAATTTGAACCAGGGCATCTATATGATAGGTTTCTATCGAGATTCCTGGTCAAAACGGTAAACATCTATCCAAATCAGATCAAATAATTAGTATACATTATGATTGATGAGATAATTATGTAGACCTCAGAAAAAACTATTCTCAGGAATGGGAACAGCAGATAGTATCATGCATTTTGATGGTTTATGTATTCATCTATTCTCACGGCCCAAACAACGACCCCTTTTCGGATGATTTCTGCGATCAATATTTTCGTACCATCAGCAAAAGGAAATGAGGAGGGAGTGGTAGGTCCCTAAATATAAATCGAATGGGAGGGAAGTCCTGCCGCTTGTATTTCATTTTTATCAGTGGGGAAGCACAAATATTGAGAGTTGGGTCGGGAAAGAGAAACTGCCAAGGGTTTTTGTTTTCAATATCCGTTCTCGGGATAGCATTGGAGTGAAAACATCGATGTTAACATTGACGTTAACATTGATCACCGAATTTCGTGGTGTAAAACATCTTTTCATTTAACGATTGGTAATGTAGGCTTCTAAAACTGATAGAGCGATCTATTTCACCTACTGTATGGAGGAAAATTTTTACTGTTGAGATTTCTGGTATTCCAGCTTGTGAAAAGTGCATTATTAAACTAGCGATGGAGTTAAACGACAAGGATGATGCTGGAAATGTATGCTCAGGTGTTCAAGATCTTTCTTTTAACGATTGATAATGTAGGCTTCTAAAATTGACAGAGCGATCTATTTCATCTACTGTATGGTTGAGAATTACTACTATGAGTTTTCGCTTTCAGAATTTCATTCCATGGTTAGGCTGCGAGATCTGAAGAAGGCTACATTTCTTTCGTTTTTTTTCTGTTTTCTACTTTAAAGTTGAATGAACATTACTATCAAACTTGGTGATGATGATGATGATCTTGAAGATGATTATATGACTTGAGAGACTTTGGGAGAAACTGAGGAAGTTACGTTTCCATAGAGATGGATTGGTTGTATATGACAATTTCATCAACATCTACTTCCGTGATAAAATTGACTAGTCAACGCCAAATGAAACTTGTTCAATGCTCTGAAACAGATTTATATTCGGTTATTTTACCGTTGAACACGCTTTTACTGGGACCTAAAAGTGAAAAATATCCCAAAATAGAGAGTTTTTGAACTTCTCGTATTCATTTTCTCGTATACGAAAATGGCCTTTCCGAAACGAGAAGAGGTTTTCGTAACGTGGAAACTCTTTTCGGAACGGGAAGAGTCAGCTTTACTCGTGCTCAGCTTTTTCGGAATCGTAATTACGAGACGAAAACTTGACTTTTCTCTAGAATAACACTCTAGAATAGCTGAGCAACTATCATACAGTTGGCATGGATACACATACACACCCGACATAATCGCCTGAATTCTCCCCGTGCCGTCTTGGTCTTTTGTTGTTGGTTTACCCTTTGTATTTGTCTTCCTTTCGTCTTTTTTCCCCGCACCTCAACCAGAAGGGGCATTAGCGGCATTTTGTTCTTGCTTCCGAAGTTATATAGAATATTTCAGCTTTAACATTTTCAAGGTTCATTTCAGTTTCAAGATTTCGTTTCAAGGTTCATTTTACTCCTTTTAAAGATTCGTGTTCTTTACGGCAGACTCGTTTTCATGTGATGTAGAGGTAAGTGGTCGTTGTTTCTTAATTCATATTATATTTTGGAAATTGTCTTATTGTCTACTGTGACAATTGAGTTTTGAGAAGTGATTCACTACAAGAGTCACGTTAACGTCTCTGTAAGAGTTCTCTTCTTCTCGGGCTTACGAAAACGCTACGAGAAATCGATGCAAAAAGGTTAGCATTCATCGTGCTCGCTCTAACAGCTTGTTTTCGTGTTTACGAGAAACACCAATACGAGAAGTACAAAAACTCTCTAATATTGTCACGAAAAGACAAGACTAAATTAGCGGCGGATATAATTTCTTTACTATTCAACCTATGAAGCTAAAATTTGAAATGGAAAACCCTTGGGACGTCTAAAAACGAATGATGAATCTAGAGCCCTCCAGATCAGCTGAATAAGATCCAGAGCTAAGTTCTTTGCTATTCGAGACTAAAGTACTGGCGGATCTAATTTCTTTGCTTTCAATCTATGAAGCCGAAATTTGAAATGGAGAGTTATTGGGACAACTAGAAACGAATCATGAAGTCCAGTGTCACCCGGATCAGCTGAGTGAGAGCCAGACCTAAGTTCTTTGCTATTCAACCTAAGAAGCTGAAATTTGAAATGGAGCGTGTCTCACGTTCCTCCAATGTTTAGCCGAGGCTCAAGATGAAAGCAAAAGGTTGTCTGGGGTCTCCTCAGCGGGGTTAAGGGGCGGAGCTGCTTACGAGACGCACAGCCAAGAGCTAGAGAGTTGTTTGTCCCTCCCCCTCCTTCCACGTTAGGCGCAAATCTAATGATTATCTTAGTTTGGTAGCAACAGTGAATATGGATGCTAGTTCCTTACTATCAAGTAAATCTCATAGTATAATGCACGCTTAATTAATATGAATATGATGCTTTATTCTTCGATGATAATATCTATTTACAATAGTAGAAACTTGAAAACTTATTTTTTCATGGCACAAGTTGGTAAGAGACTTCACGACTCGTCACTTCGAGACTTCAAGACAGGATTTCACTTTCCGGTGGATGTCAGGTCCACGATCGTGGTGATGTAAAATAACTCGTGCTTCTTCACTCTGTTCGATACGTAGGTACAGTTTGAAGGATCTCCGCTCTTGTTTTCGTGTGATTTCTTAATTCCTATTAACATGTAGGTATCATGTTTTAGCCCTGGGGTCCTAGCAAATTTTGCGAGTCAATTTTTTTCCGCGCACGAAACATATAGTGTTACAGTGATTTCCGCCTACAACCGAGTCGTTGCTAGGGAAATGGTACTTCGTCGTTTTTCATCCCACAAAATTCGTTGACCATTCGTTCGAAAGCTCTCGATTTATCCAACAATATTATGTTAACTACTGCGAAGTGCGTGTCCAACAAACTGAGTTATGAGCATGGTTATATAAATAATTGTTTACACACAGGTGATCATTCTCAATAATTGATATTGTGAACATGATTGCAACCGCTTGGAATCGAGGAGAAAACATGATACATGGTTGAAATTTTTGGTTCTAGAACAGAAATAGGTAAGCATCGTTATTAAAGCAATAGTATAGTGAAGTCGTGGTTGTCGAAGATGGTCGATGCTTTTTTTCATCCTGAAGCTAATCCACCTATTAGATTAATAGATAGCATTTCACTCCGTCATACTCACCCTTATTGACCATACCATTGACGAACCGTTACACCATCCTCCCTGGATCAATTACAATAGGTCGTCTCTCTATTGACGACGCCTAGCCTCAAAGGGACGTCCTAGAATGTAGGTGTATCGAAAAACAAAAAGAAATATTGCCGCGCCTGCAAATAGTGTATAAATAACTGACGCTATTTGATAGCTGTTTCACCAGATGACGTGGTGTTGATGAAAGCATCTGCTACACTCGGAATTCGGAGTTAGGGGCGATGCATTTGATAGTTGTAGGCGGCGACTGGGGCATGAAACAATGCTTTCAGGCGTGCGGTGTAGGACGGTATATTCAGATTGACCCTGGTGAGAGAGATGGTGACTGCAGGCCGCAATTCTCTAGCTTATACCAGAACATAACATTAACGTACATCTGCTCGTTATTTTCATGTTGTTCCTGCAGATCATCATGTTTGTACGGAACATTTATAGAACTTGTGTTCGCAAGATTAATTTGCAAATATTTTTTAGCCCTGTCAGACCCGGATTTTTTCCCTTCACACAGAAAATTTTTTCTTTTGGAGGTAAATTGGTAATAGTTCAAAGACGTCACATGGTGAATTTTATGCAGATTGCTGCACCTGTTGAATATATACGATGTGTCCACCACGATGGACATCAGGATCGAGGTGAACTAAGAGCATATTTTTCCATGTCCATGTTAGTGGGCATTGGGACTTAGTAGAACATGAAAACAAACCAATATCATGAAAAAATATAGTTATATTTTTTCAAGAAATTGGTATTTTTAAAATGTTGTTAAAATATAATAAAACCAGAATTATTTTGTAGAATGATAGTTTTAAAAACACTTTCTATCTTTCAGTAAGCATAACTTAGCTTGTCATCATCACCACCCAAATTAGTTTCTCTTCAACAGTGTTTGGCCCAACCACATTGCCTCCCACTCGCTGAGCTGTTGAGCATGGAATCACATCGATCGTGTAATTGAAGGAATCAGGAGACTCGTTTTTTCCCCCCCAAGTTCCTCATACAGACTCGATATCGAAAATACGTCTACCTGCAAAAAATTTATTTAAAAAAATTAATCAATGTACCTATACCTACTTCCCTACTTCGAAAGTAGGGTACAAAATATATGAAAATCTAAGGAAGTATTATAGGTATCTAACTACCTAACTCGATTCATGATGTTCCAAGTTCTGGTGAGAAAAGAGTGAAGCCAAGTCCTGATGTCCAGACTAGTGGACGTACTTTTAAAATTACTCTATTTACTGTGGAACTGGACTGAAATGTGTATTGGAGAGCTATAACTAGTGTTGACAATGTAAACTAACAAAACTAAGTGCCATCCTAGTGGTTTTTTCGCTTAAAATACTAAAAAGTTATGGAAAATAAACTTACCTGCCATAGTGGATATATATATATACTGTTGAGATCGCGTACAAAAACACAATAATTTACACTTCAAACAAGAATTATTATGTTACTCAATAGCGTCAGAAACGCGTTGCTACAGTGACATGGAAACCACATATGTTGCCAATGGACCGATAACAATGTTTGGATTTGAAAAATTGTCATTCGGAGTTGCGACCAGAGTGATGGACAGTGAGATTGAGGGGGTGAATAGTTCCCTCGTACGTCTTAACCCCTCGCACTGCGTATAATTTTATACACTATTCTTTTTAGGACATTTGGCGGAAACCAACCTTGAAACATTACCTGCTGAGTTTCTAACGAGCCGCACATATCTAACCTGCTGAGTTCCTAGTTACTTCTCTTTGTTCTATTTATTGGGATCGTACAAATTCAGCCAGCCTTAGACTGTAATATATTAAATAAAAAAGGATGTTTTCTTAACATTTTAAATTTAGATACCTAGTAGCTGATTACCCGGGCGTTCCCCCGATCGGGATGCATAAATAACTTGGTAACTTCGTACCGCCTACTAAACTTCGTACTGTACCTAAACTTGATGTAGGATTTAATAACGTAATAAAATGAATAATACAAATTTTTGAGTTCAATTGATTATTTGGATAGAAATATATATAAAAAGAAAGGGAAAAATTCACATCACTCAGCTGATCAGGTTGGAGCTCGTCATTCCATTCGTCTTCTAATGTCCCAGAAAATTTCCTTATCGAATTTCAATTTCCTAGGGTGAACAGGATGAAATTCAGTTCACTCAGATGATCAGCTCACACAGTTACTCGATTTTAATATAGCCTACAATCCAAGTTACGAACTAACTGTGTGCCAAATTTCATCCAAATCCGTCCATCCGTTTTTCTGTTATAAATGCTGTAACATTAAATCCGACTTTTTTTTTAATTTATATAATTAGATTTAATTAGAATATAAACGAGTTTTAAACTTATTTAAATTACGATTAAATATTAATTTAAATAATGATCAGAAATCAGTTCAACGAATTCCATTTGCGTTTGATTGAGAAGGAATCTGTTAGCATTCATTAGTCTTGTTAGCGTTGCACCATAAATCATCGCGCCATTCCGCGTCATTCTGTTCCATTTATGATGTGACGTAAAAATATCTGTTCTAGTTGATTTTAAAAACCTGTTCGTGAGAAGCTTTTCTATTTTTGAGTTCTTCAATAAAACATGTGTGTTCATGGAATAAATTTCTGCGCATAAAAAACGCATGAATTAGTTTTCACGTACTTACTCGCACTTCAATAAAGTTGATTATCAGGGATTGATCGATTTCGGTTTGTTATTTTCAATAATAAACCTTTGTAATGAATGTAAAAAAAAAATTGTTTTGGTTTTTCTATTAATTGGATTTGGGAGTTTTGGATTCTACGCACGTTGAAAAGTAAACCATCTATAACAATTTATTTCCATCTGCAGTACAATTACAAAATATGGAGAGGCTCTGATCAGCAGTGAGACTTCTGAGGCTAATACTAATTTTCTTACCCATTGAAGGTGCTGAAATTTATGCTGTAGCTCTTTTGAGACTCTTGGAAAACAAATATGAGGCGCACTGATCACCTGAGAGGCCAAAGAGGCTGATTTCTTTCCGTATCGACTGAGATGATGAAATTTGAAACGGAGCGCTTCTGGGACACGTCAAATACATTTCCAGATCGGACTGGTTAGGTTTTAAATCGATTCATTTTTTTTCTACCTTATTTACTATATTATTACATTTTCATTATTTTCGAAGTTGTGATAATAATTTCCAGAGTCTATATCTAAGTTGAAAAAGACTGATCCTAACGGGAAAAAGTTTACCTAAGTGAAAAAAAGTCTAAACCTAAGCGGATATGATTTAAATGAATTCGGAAATGCTATAGACCAGTTATCTGCTTTTCAGGACATTTATAATACAGATGCATTAAACCATTATGTAATAATTATTTGTGGTGGTTTCAGGGTAGACCCTGTGGAACGGAAGGTGGAGGTTTCGAATGTCAATAAAAAAGATACCTTAACCATTTTTCTTCATGTTAAGACGGAATCCCGACTAACATAACCAGCTCAATGTACAGAGGTCCACTATTACAAGCAAACTTGCGCAGTTATGCGAGGCGGAGTTCCAGACATTGGTCTTAAGGTCGATTGCAGTACTTTACTATTTATGCACCTTCTTGCCGAGTAAGCAAAGTAAATATGAACAGCATTAATAAATAAAGTTCAATAACAGAGTCGTGAGGTTCATTATGTTTGTATTAATGTTTTTTCTTATTGTTACGTTTAGAAGACTGGATGAACCTAATTGAACCTATGGGATGAGTGACGTGATGCATGACTGCCAGCATTTTATTAATTTTTCTAATGTTCTGATAAATGTACAAATCGTGCAAACCATTGTGTAATAATTTGTGGCGTTTTCAGGGTAGACCCTGGGGAACGGAAGGTGGGGGTTTCGACATGTCAATAAAAAAGGTACCTTGACCATTTTTCTTCATGTTTAGACGGAATCTCGACTAACATAATCAACTCAGTATACAGAGGTCCACCATTACAAGCAAAGTTGCGCAGTTATGCGAGGCGGAGTTCCAGACATTGGTCTTAAGGTCGATTGCAATAATTTATTATCTATGCTCCTTCTTGCTGAGTAAGCCAAGTAAATATGAACAGCATCACAAGATTATTCGATTAATCTATGAGCGAAAATCGCGAAAAATTCCTTTACCCCTTAAATCTCGTCCAAATAAGGTGGGTATATGGAGAATTAATATTTGAGTTTATCATGAGCTTCTACACATGCGCGAACTATGATAAATTCTTGTTTCGATCATGTCAAATGGCATCTACAGTTTCCACCCAATTAACATGACATTTTCAGGGATTGGACAATTTAGGTTATAAATTAACAAGCTTAATCGTTCCCGACTCACTGCTGTTTTGGTCAAATGTATATCTATCAAGCATCATTTTCTCTTTCCCCAATTGACCTAGAACCTAGTTGCTCACACTTGGAGGGTCGTACGGAAAAAATCAGAAAGAAGGAGGGCAAACGAATTGAGTGAGGAGCTATTCAGATAAATTAATTTCTCCCTTGATGGGAAAAACAAAAGATCATGGATATGTCTAGTACCTACTGCTTACCAGTAGGTAGCTACTACTCAATTGTATACCAACCATGTAGTGCCTTCTTTTCACAAGATTATTCCATTATGGTTACAAAACAATATTAGTTTATAACTTAGAGTAGCCATACTCAACCTGCGGCCCGCGGGCCGCAAGCGGCCCACCAAGCTTTTCTATGTGGCCCTCATAAGCTAGGGTCACTTTTTGTCCGATAGAATGAAATTTACCTACCTATACCCGTTTCCTCCTCTATTTAGTCATTTTATAATTCTTCTGTTTTCGGTTCTGTTTCACTCCTATTTTAACTTACCGAACTGACTCAATTCATTTTTGACGAAATAAATAGGTAGGTACCAAAGATAACCCACGTTAAAAGCGGAGACACTGATCTGTCTCACATAGTTAAAAGCCTGTCACAATATCAAAAATCACATTAATTTTGTATTACTATGATTTTTGTAATATTGATTTTGTAAATATACTTATTTTTAAATGTATTTTACAGTTCTATTGTACCTTGACTAGGTATTCGTATTACTAAGATTTGTAATACCTGCTTTGTGAACTGTGGCCCGCTTAAACTACGGAACACACAGATGTGGCCCGTGAGACAAAAAGGTTGAGTAAGGCTGACTTAGAGTAATAAGTCACCATTCCTTGACACTACAATGGCTTAGAGGTCATGAGATGTTGTGATAAAATTAGAGCATTCCAAAAAGCGGCGGACGATTTTCCTGCTATGAAAACTAAGAGAGTTAGTACATTTCGCTAGTAACGCATTGGTTATACGTAAAAATCAATAGAAAAAGTGCCGGTCGGGAAAAAAAGTGTCGGTCGGGAAAAAAAAGTGTCGCAAAAAATTCCTTGACCCCCAGCCAAAAGACATATCCATGTCAAAATTTGATCTATCAATAAACCAAGTTCAACAACAGAGTAGTGAGGTTCATCATGTTGGTATTAATGTTTTCCTTATTTTTACGTTTAGAAGACTGGATTAACCTGATTGAACCTATGGGACGAGTGACGTGATGCATGACAGCCAGCATTTTATTAATTTTTCAAATGTTCTGATAAATGGAGAAAGAGATTATCGACCCACAATATGTCTGTTGTCAAATTATCAATATAAGGGTAAAAAACGAATAAAAGTCCTTATCGCCGAGCTTTCGTTTTATATAAAACCATCTTCAGGGCCTATAACAATCAGAATAAAAAACTTTCAGTCTCAGCACAGAAACAATAATTAAACAATAACAATAGCACAGAATGAACTCAAAGAAAATATATACATCAGGCCAACATAAAATAAAATAATAACAACAACCACTACTACTTAATTGAGTCCATAGATAGGTAACTTACTCAAGGATCTTTCACGGTGTCGAAATATAGGACACAGTCATCGATTTAGAAGTCAATTGTCATATAACTAAGAAATAACAAGATACAACAATATCAACAACATCCAGCCTGCTCAATTAAAACCATGTGAACAACTTACTATCATGGAAACATTTATGTACATACCAAAAACAAGAAATGGTTGCAGCTGAGGCTGACAAGAATTGGCACATGAACAGGACTCAAAAAACTAGAGGCTAAAATTGTAAAAAATTGAAAAAACTTTGAAAAAACACACTGCTGGCAAGCATACAGAACTAAACTAAACTAAAATCACAGACAACAGGCAAAAAGAAGAAGAATATGATAACAGATATCACATGGATCACATGGAGAATAACGACAACACATCTTACGTTCTGATAAATGTACAAATTGTGCAAACCATTGTGTGATAATTTGTGGAGTTTTCAGGGTATACCCTGGGGAACGGAAGGTGGAGGTTTCGAAATGTCAATAAAAAAGGTACCTTGACCGTCTTTTTTCATTTTTAGACGGAATCCCGACTTACATAACCAACTCAGTGTACAGGGGTCCACCATTACAAGCAAAGTTGCGCAGTTATGGTCTTCTAGGGCCGAGGCGTTAAAGGGAGCGGAGGAATGGCACAATGGCCCCCCTGGGTTGAATATCAGCGTTGCTCCCGACCCGCCGACATGGAATACCACCTTCTCGACTCTTGTGAAGGAGAGAAAGAGAGTGCGAAAGGGGTGGGGGGGGGGGGGGCTGCTGATACAAAAATGAAAAGGGTAGACTCGCGAAGCAGAGGAAAAAGGGGCTTTCCATCCAACTGCAGCGGGTGGCTGGTCGATAGAGGAGCTTTTCCCTGGATCTTACGACCGTACTTGCTGTACATGTTTATCCCTCCTTTCAAATCGACGCTGGATAGTCAATGAGTCTACTTTATGGTTCTTTAGCCTCTGAACCATCAGCACGTTCATCTGACGTGATTCCAGGCGGCAGGTAATGTAACTCCTTAACCAGCTTTTACTCATTCGACTATCGTCGAATACGAATACGATTGTAATCGCGATAATTATTCGTTGATTCTGAGTCAACTGCGATTATAGCATTTCCAAGCCAAATGAAACCTTTTCCAAGTCAAATGAAACCTTTTCCAAGTCAAATGAAACCTTTTCCAAACCAAATGAAACCTTATCCATATCAAATGAAACCTTTTCCAAACCAAATGAAACTTTTTCCAAACCAAATGAAACTTTTTCCAAACCAAATGAAACTTTTTCGAAACCAAATGAAACTTTTCCCAAACGTAGTGTATTTCTGTAAAGTAAACAATCGTAGATAAATAATATATATTACAAAATTTCAGAAATTGAGTCTTAGAGGTTCAATCAGTCAATGTAAGTCACTACCGGTGGCGGCTCGAGGCAACTGCATCATTATGTCCATCACATAATTGTATGAGCCAGTTGCTGTTACAGTTCTGACGCATATATTAATGACTTGCGTCAAAATGTGGTTTTCATCCGGTTCGCTCAGTATATTCCTCGCGTGACGGAAGGTAGTGTACTTGGAACCTCACTCATTTTCTCAATAGGTTTCATTTGGTTTGGGAAAAGTTTCATTTGATTTGGAAAAAGTTTCATTTGGTTTGGAAAAGGTTTCATTTGATATGTAAAAGGTTTCATTTGGTTTGGAAAAGGTTTCATTTGACTTGGAAAAGGTTTCATTTGGCTTGGAAATGCTATATATTCGTATTCGTGTAATCGTATTCGTCTGTTGGCGATTACACGATACAACCCATAAAAATGCGTCACGGTATTGAAATTGATTTGAGACAAACTTGGCTGGGCTCCAATCGTTGAATTGGACGTCCCTGTGAAGCTAGGTAATATTAGCAAGGCTTCGCATATTATAGGAGGGACGCCCTATTGAAATTGATGACCGTGACGCATTTTTATGGGTTGCAGTCGTGTAATCGCCGACAGAAGAATACGATTAAACGAATACGAATATAATCGTAGTTGACTCAGAATCAACGAATAATTATCGCGATTACAATCGTATTCGACGATAAGATTATACCCAACACTCAGGCGGTAGGTAATGTAAAACTCCTTAACCAGTTTTTACTCCTACGGCTAGGAGTCTTACTGTCTTACTATTACTTAATTAATCCAATTCATCACAATTTCATTGAAAATTTAGGTATTGCTAGGGGTTCCTTAGGCATCTTAGAAATCAAATTACTCGAAAACTAAGCGTTTAAAAATAAATCTCTATGAGGAACTTTCGATCAGAAATAAGCTCTAGAATTGATCGCTGAAGTTACGGTAACCTTTTCCGCTACAAAATCTTTTGAGATCATTTAAAACAATCAAATGTTCTGTATATTCATGTTACGGATACGAGGAATTTATGTGCCACACGTAACTGAACAGACGTTTTTCATTTTCCCTGGGTCTTACGACCGTACTTGCGGTAGGTACATGTTTATCCCTCCTTTCAAATCGACGCTGGATTGTCAATGAGTCTACGTTATGGTTCTTGAGCCTCTGAACCACCAGCATGTTCATCTGACCTGATTCTAGGCGGTAGTTAATGTAACTCCTTAACCTGATTTTACTCTTACGACGTCTCACTATCGTTCTATTACTTAATCAATCCAATTCAACAAATTTCATTGAAAATTTAGGTATTACAGGGGTTCTTTAGGCATATTAGAAATCAAATTACTCGAAAACTGAGCGTTTAAAAAGAAATCTTTAAGAAGAACTTTCGATCAGAAATAAGCTCTAGAATCGATCCCTGAAGTTACGGTAACTTAAGTTGAGACACCCTGTGTATAAGTCAAACATTATTTGTTGAGGCAATAATGAAAGCAAGATATAATTTGCAATTGCTTTGCTATTGCTATTGCGTATTTCCATTTCCCTGGATCTTACGACCGTACTTGCTGTACATGTTTATCCCTCCTTTCAAATCGACGCTGGATAGTCAATGAGTCTACGTTATGGTTCTCGAGCCTCTGAACCATCAGCATGTTCATCTGACCTGATTCTAGGCGGTAGGTAATGTTACTCCTTAACCAGTTTTTAATCGTATTCTCATAATCGCTGACAGACGAATAAGATTACGCGAATGGAAATATTCGTATTCGCGCACTCAAATTCGCGAATATAATCGCAGTTGACTCAGAAGCAACGAATAATTATCGCGATTACAATCGTATTCGACGATAAGATTATGCCCAACACTGTCTATGGGTGTTTAGCTGTTAGAAGGAGAGGGTAAGGTAAAACAGTCAGTTTCATGACAGACAATGTAGCGTAAGTGTTCCTCTGATCCACATAATATGACTCACATTGCATAGAGTCGACGTTCTGCAGAATTTATTCTCATCAGGCGATGAATTTATAGATCAGTGTGAGTTTTTCACGAAAAAAGTCGATGAATACAAGACTGGGCTGAACCGGGTTAATCTACTGTAATTCACTATATTCCTTAGTATTTTACGGGGTGTTACACCTAAGTGACTGACGCCGGCCAGGAGTCAATTCTTCAACTAATATACAACAAAAAGTTCCTCCTAGTTTATATCACTAAGAATAACCATATCTCCCACCAATGACAAAGAAAATAAAAAAATGAGTACACCGTTGGAAAGAACATTGAATTTCCTACCACCCTGATATCAATAAAAAAAATTTGTAATCAGGTTTAATAGGATAAAATCCGGCTAAAAGTTTAAATTTGACAAATATCAAGAAATCTGAAAAAGTTGGGAGCGCTATAGCTTAAAATTCTTCAATCAAATTTTACCCCCAAACACAGGAAAAATTGCGCCGAGATTTCACCTTTCCAACCGTGTGGTCAATTTTACTTTTACTTTGCTAATTAGGGGGGAAAATTGTGTTTTAATATTGAAAAACTTTGTTTTTTCTATGAAATGATGGTTTTCTTGAAAAATGACTTTCTATGAAAATACGAGTTTGTATTCGCGTATATTTGTATTGGCGTATATTTGTGTTCGCGTAATCGTATTCTCTAATCGCTGACAGACGAATAAGATTACGCGAATACAAATATTTGTATTCGTGCACTCAAATTCGCTAATAAATATAATCACAGTTGACTCTGCGGCAACAAATAATTATCGCAATTACAATCGTATTCGTATTAGACGATAAGATCTCGCCCAACACTGCCCATAGACCCCCCTCCACCTGTTTACTGGGTAACTTTCTGGAGCAAATCCGAGTTAAGGAGTCTGTATATTAGATTTTAAAACAACAACAAATGTTAAATTAATGTTCATCACGAAAATAAAAAACGTGAACCCCAATAATTTCCGCACTAATCGCACGATTCATTTTTTAATTAGGTCGTTTGAGTTACCTTTATATTATCCTTCGAGGAGTTTGGAAAATGAAATACTTCTCCCTCCGTAATTCGGGTCTCCCCAGGGGCGAGATGAGCGCATTTTAATTTTAATGGCGACCGAGTCGAGTTTGTCTCAGATCCAGGCTGCGAGACCCCCAAGGACTGCGAAGGCACTCGGCGCATTTAACCATTCTTTTTGTTAGTCCCCTCGCTGATGGCTCTTCAGAAATAATTCATCCTTCTCCGACAACAAAGTTCCGCCAGAGTCCAATTTCCCTCCCGCAAAAGTGCATTCGCGGCTCGCAGTGCCCCCGAGGGCTCCTCGCGTCTTCGCTTTTTACATCCGCAGTAAACCATGAACAGGGTGGTGCAGTGAACCTGCTCCAAAGCTTTTTCAAGACCCCTCGAGTGTAGTTGGAAATAGATAAAAATAGAGTAGCATATCGTACGGCTTTTTCAAACTCTGTCATCTTGTCTGTACGTAAAGGAAAGGGAACCATCGTGAAAGAATATCGTAGGGGTTTCCATGATGCACGCAATCGAACGACTACATAAATCAGTGAATGATTGAATGTAAGAAAGACATTTTTTTTATTGGACTCAGCACAACATATATGTTGCCAAATAGTGGACCTCATCACATTATATTCTTATTCTATCATTACGACTCTTAATAATATTGTTGTGAGTTCCGGTATCGTATGTTTGTGGTTTCCTCAATGAACAGGGAAGGTGGAGAGGGTAACTACATCCCTTTCCCGACCTATTTCCGTCGAGACAGGCGTGCAGGAAGGAAGACTGGTGGATAAGGAAAAGCAGATCTCCACGCCATCCATTCTATTCCCATCTAAACTATTGTACTCATTACACCTAGCTCCATAACCTTCATACCTTCTTTCCTTACTCTGAGCGAGTTAGACAGATCTTTCCACGTAGACCATATGGTGATTGTTCGTAGTCACCAAGCCTTGTGTTTTATAAAGGACTAAGAGCCTACTGAGTTAGTAACAGCGCCAACCCCGTCCAATACATGTTGCTCTGTTATTTGGTAGTTTGAGCACCGTGCTATCCTAGGCAATGATTGTGCAGATTAACTAGCAAGCCCTACAAAGCACAGCTAGTTATTATATTGAGTGGACTCTATTTTTAATGAATAATAGGACTTTACTATGAGAATCAGTGATTAGATTAGTGATATATTGACTAGGAATGATAAATGAACATAGATAAATAAGTTCACCTAGTTTATTGGTTAATGAGGTAACTTTGATATATATATATGTGTTGGTACAAGTGTTGGAAGTTTTCCTACCTAAGTGGCCACTTTGATTATGACAGAAGAGAGAGGTAGTTTATATGAGCTGACTAGGGTAAAGCAAGTACATAAAGTCTAAAGGATAACCCTGTTCCCCTAAGTTCAGTCCCAAAGATGAATGTTGAAAGTGATGGCCACCTCCAGATAGTTATGTAGCCAAAAAGAACCCAGAAGATGAAGAGAAGATAAAGATGTAGGTGAAGATAGGTAAGATCTCACCGCAGGTATGTTGAGCTGGTGATCAAGCAGCAGAAAACAAGGTTGTGAATGGTGCTACCAACCAAGTGTTGAATTTGTGGTGATACATCCAATTGATGGCGACCCAGATGGTTTTCTGGAAAGTCCTAGTTCCACTAATTTGGTGTCGGAATTAGGGGAAAATACTTTATAATCCACGGATAATTATGAATATAAACTGGGCTCAATAACAGGTGGTCAAAACGGAAAGTGGCTGGCTTGAAAGTGTCTTGCTTCTACCTCTTTGTCCTTCCAGGGTTGGCTGGTTCATGATGCAAAATTAGGTTGATAGACAGCTGATGATCAGTTCACAAAACCAGCACTAAATACCACTTTATAAATATAGAAAGTTATAAGTAATATTTGCATTGAGAAGTTATTTAATTTGTACAAGGTTAATAAATTGTAATGTAGCAAACATTTCCTAACTATTATAGAATTGGAAATTCTAAATCTAGAGTGCAGTGAATATGCGATGGCCTCTTTTTGTTTACATTGTGTCAACAAAATATTAATTATTCAATTATAAATTATGTAAAAAGTGAGTTGAAGTTAATAGGAGGTGCGATTATGATAAGTAACGGAAGAATTGAAACTTTGTGGAAAAGGATTGCTGTGGATGGAAAGGAATAACGCATATTCGGTGATGCCAACAGGAGAGTTTGGGTTTGGAAACTCATAAGTTGCAGATTTAATTCCCGTTTTCCAAACACCTTGTCTCCAACTGTTCGGTACTGAGAGTGAACGGTGGTGCTCTTGATTGATGATTGCATTGATGCTGATGCATTGCTACTATTCTGATTCCCAACATAAATTACTATCCTTTCTCGGTCTGCGGGGATAGTTTCTGCCGCCGGGCTGTTGCTACCTCAACTTACTACCCTACTCAGGGCCAGTTTCACCAATCTGAGCTAATGTCCCGTCAAATTAACCAAACGGTAACGGGAGACTGGCGATTAAGAGCGGCGTTAAGAAATTATCTTTCACCACGTGAATTCAGACGTCAAATTAATCACCTCCGTGGCTGGTTATAGTTTGGTTAGTTAACGACGGAAAGTTTCATTTTGTCCATCAATCATGAAACATTTGACCATAATGGACAGAAAAGCGGCTGCCTGGAGCTTGGAATCATAACCTAAACAACTTCAACAGCTTTTTCTTATCGCGATTAGTTGATTTTTTCTAAGTTGATGCGCTGAAATTTGATTTACATTCATTTTGAATAAAAATTTAAATGAGAGAGAGTAAAAACCACTAGCTACCTGTGCTCGAAATTTTATCATTTAATAATGATTAACAGGACGTTTCCGTTTGTTTTCGTCCGTCACGAGCATCACGTCACGGTGGGGTTTTCTATTGATTTTCACGTACAACCAATGCGTTACTAGGGAAGTGTAACTCCCTTAGTTTTCATAGCAGGAAAATTGTTAACCACTTTTTGGAATGCTCTCATTTTATCACAGCATCTCATAATCCCTTAGCCTCTGTAGTGTCAAGGAAAGCTGATTTATTACGCTCAGTTATAAACTAATATTGCTAAGTAACCATAATGAACTAATAATGAGTAAAATTAATCATTATTAAATGATCTGACTGTAGAGCCGTAGGTCTACCGTCCGTTTTTTTTTTTTTAAATTGAGGAACCTGTGAAGTGAAGTGAAATAAAACATATTTATCTTTCTACTCTTTTGGTGGCCTAAACAGTAGATCTTCCGGTACTGGAGGGTATCATACCTACATTCCAAGAAATTCATATATGTAGGAGGATAGGTACTAGTTGATGGAAGGGTTGTGACAGAAAACTATGGAAATCTCGTCAGATAAGAAGTAAATACATACAACTCTCTACATCTTAATAGGAAACGCATAAATCGGGTTATCAAACTTGGTTAGGTACCAACCTACCAAGGTATCTACCTTATCTCTATGCTCGTTGAGTGAAAGAACTTTGGCTACATCGTTTTTTCCAGCTCTAGAGAACAATTCTTTTCCATATGACTTGAGGTTGTTGTCACTTGAATAACATTCAAAATGAGCAAGCAAAACCAGTTGTAGAGCCGCCCAATAAGAGCTCAGTGATCTCTGATTTCTTGTCTACTTTTTCAACAAATCAACGTATTATACTGCTGCCTTTTCATACTTCTTTGATATTAATGCGAAACAAGCTTGTGTACGGAAAATTTGAAATGATCACTATGATCTGAATGATCATACATCAAATAATGGATACGAGGAATCTATGTACCACACCCAACTTGGCAGATATTTTTTTCTCTGTCGAGTACGAAGGTTTATTATAGAAAAAAATTCACCAAATCCACCGAATCTTGTGAATGTGTGCACAACAGGTTGTAAATTCAGACATATTTCAGCACATTTGGTGGGTTTTCTTCTCGTATTTTGACCTGTAGGTCGTCGCAAGGGAATGTACCGAATGACTTCAAGATATTTTTAGACGCCCTCTAGGGATGAAAATTTCAAAGTCCGAATCGTACAATACACGTTCCGTCATGCAAACCCCTAGGGCACGTAGGCGAGTCTCCGGATGAGTTCACGACCCTCTAAATAATCCAGCAAGTTCAGAAAGCCTGCGTCTGACGTTGACCCTAGTTCTCCGAGTTGTAGCTGCTCCGCCTATTTGGAGCGCTCCTGTATAGATCGAGCGGGATAGGCCCTTCTCTAATAATCATTATTGTTTGTTAGAGTCTTTTCCCTCGAGGTTCGTTGTGAGAAAAAAAGAAAGACCGAAGGTAGGGATAATGTTAGAGGGTGGGGATCCAGGGGTGAAGGGATAGAGGATGTAGGGGGTTGGGGGTTAATGCAACATTCATGGAGGAACGCTGTTCAGAGGGGGAGCGTTTCCAAAAGGGGGTTTCCAGTGAAAACCATTAGCCCTGGGTAATTTATGCTTTCTTGTTGGGTGCCGTCCGTGACTCGGTATTGAGAATTCCCGACCTTACGGGAAGGTAATGTCGAGGCGCATCAATGATGGAGACGATGAATTTTGAATCGGGATAGGTGAGAATCGATCTCAAAAGAGAAGGGCGACAGTACCAGTGAATACTGAATAAGGGTCAGTACAATGTTGGACAACAGTTGGTCACTTGTGAAACGAGAAATAGTCACGTGATTGTAGCAAATATTCTTAAAAAATTGATCTACGGCAATATCACAACTAATTTTTATAGGAATGTATAAGTATATAAATTAAACGTATGCCAAGTTGGGTGGGCTGTATAGCTTCCTCACTTACTGTAACATGGACGTATAAATATAGAAATAGTTGAAGAGCAACGTAAGAGTCAAAATTATAAAAGTGCAAAATAGAACAGTGGAATATGTGTAGACACTAGACATGCTAAAATACGAAATATGGCTGTAATTGATGTTTGAGCAAATGCATAACGTGCCATCAATCCAACGGCATTCAACATCTAAGGCATATATAGGGCGAAATGGCAGGAGATTGTATGGGGGTTAACCCGCATGAACCCTGAAAACTTCACCAATAAATGTCTCGGAGTTTAGCCTGTGTCGTACAGTAGTTTGAAGTCAACCTTTTGCTGTATAACCCACATCAGAGCACTATCCTGTACCATATATACCCAACTACTCCCCAAGTTTTAGCTAGACGAAACCGATAGATCATGAAAAATCGTCGTTATAAGAAAGTCACGTTTGCGCATGCACACAGGCTACCATTCATCTAATAGTAATGAAATTTATATGGCATCATTTAGAAACTAAGCCGCACAATCCCAGAAAATTTCATAAAAATCTAGCCATTAGTGTCGAAGCCTCTCTGGGACAGTGAGGGACAATTAAAATGATGGGCGCTTTCCGAATCAGCTGAGTGATCTAAATTCTCTCCTTTTCACCTTCGGAAATTGAAATTTGGTTGGGAAACTCTGGGTTATTAAGAGAGGATTAAAATGATGGGCTCTTTCAAGATCAACTGAGTGAGATAAATTATTTCCTGTTTACTCTAGGAAGTTGTAATTTGATAGGGAGACTCTGTGGGTCATTAAGAGACGATTGCGGATCAGCTGAGTGTACTAACTCTAGGAAGAAGAAATTCGATAGGAAGAATGTCCTTGAGAGACGAATGAAATGACGGGTTTTATCCTGATCAGCTGACGAAGCTGAATTCTCTCCAGTTCATCATTGGAATTTGAAATTTGGTAGGAAGCTTCTCTTGAACATCAAGAGACGAATAAACAGTGTGGTCTTTCTTGATCGGCTGAGTGAGCTAAACTCTCTTCTATTCATCCGAGAAACTTTGAATTTGACAGGGGGCCTCTCACAAAGAACAAGATTCAAATGAGATGACAGATTCCATTCTGACCAGCTGAGTAAGTTCAGTCCTCTCGTTTTCACTCTGGAATGTTGCAAATTGCTAGGGCGCCCATACTACCAGAGGTAAAAGCTTATTCCATGGCGTAGGGTATCTTAAATAGACAGGTTCCTTCCTTATAACGCAATAACAACAAAAATTTACTAAAAAACCATGTCTTTCAACACATAGGCAATGTATATCATTAATTTCAACGTGTAATATACGTTGAAAAATTAATTATATACATTGCCTATGTGTCGAAAGACATGGTATTACATGGTAGAAACATATATTATATGTTTCTACTTTCTTCTGCCCTTATCGGTAAATCTGCATTTTGATGTTTTGGCGGTTCATTTTTTAAATCTGTATTCTAGCGTAGGAACAAATTGTACCAATTTCCTCCACTTCATAGAAACGAAATGTGGATACAATACAGTGCCCAAAACCATATCCTTGATTCAACGTTTTTCCAGGAAGAGAAAATTAGTAGGAACATTTTCATTATTCAACGACTTCTCAATTTATGGTATTACATTACGGTTATTTTCGCTTTAATAACAGTAAAATTATTATTTGCATACATTTTGGAGGTGTCCGGCGTCACAGTTGAGTATCGGGGGCGAGCGCTTTCGATGTAAAGACATCATCATCAGGCCGTCGAAACAGTACTGAAGTGTGACAGAGTTCAGTACTGCTTGGTCGGCTGATGATGATTTCTTTACATCGAAAAAGCTCGCCCCCGGTACTCTACTTGCTAGTGACGATGGACTCCTCCGAAAGGCATGAAAATGATAATTCTCAAATTATTTTCATGTTGGAAATGGCTTCAACAATAAATAATGATCCCAAAAGACTGTCCTCTTAAAATATGGGATGCAGTTCAGAATGAAGCATATAGAATACAAATTTATCTAGTTTGTATTGATGAAATCAAGTAAAACAACGTACATAAACTGAACATTATTATTTTTTTGTTGTTTCAGGTACGTTAACAAATTAGCGCTCGTTGGTGAAAGCGAGTAATGAAGCGGCCCAATTACCGTTGGTAAATGAAAGTTTTTACTAATGAATTGTTTTTTAAGTTTTGGATTTTCATGGATAGAATGTTTCAATGTTCACAGCAGTCAGATATAAATTCGATTTATTTAAGTCAATGGGAGAGGTAATTAGCTAGTTTTCTATCGACTGGATAGCGATTACTGAACTATAAGTTGATTCCTTTGGCCTGAAAGATACTAGCTTGAAAAGTGCCATTAATTTGCATGTTGTTTCCTGAAAATCTCGACGCTACTATTTTGACTATTAGGATTTCCAATAGTTTGATCAAACATGATCCTTAAAGAATAATGAACCATTGGGAAATTTCCTGTTATCATTTTTTTTTTGTCCACAGTCCTACCTATTTCTCCCTCCCCTCGCTCATCTGGTGGGAATATATAAATACAAAAATATATATATATATATATATATATATATATATATATATATATATATATCAGCTCAACATCATACACAGATTAGTTGGTTGGTTGATAACTACCTAATGACTAGCCTACTCATGCCATGAACCATGGAACAGGATCATATGGATAAATAATAAATAAGTCATCTAAAATCTGCACGATCAACAACACAACAAATTATAAATATTATATTAAAACACACTCACAAATTAAAAACAAATCATATATATATTCAAAACTTAACAATCTATCTATTTTAGTACCTGTTTGCATCTTGTGATGAATTTATTGATCAGTTGGTCGCTGAGTAGTGTGATATTCACGCTGTAGTTCACCTCTGAGTAAGTTAGCTGATTTTACCTATAGTATACTTGTTTCTTGCTGGAGTATTTTTGCGTTTATACCTTTATTTATTATCTTTTATGAGTTCGCCGTTTTTCTAAGGGTTGAGCTGTTGTACTGTATATTATAGGCCCTGAAGAAGATAATAAATTTATCGAAAGCTTGGCAAAAGAGGAGGAATTATTTGATTGGCCCCATTCCTGATAATTCCACGATAGATTAGCTTCAACAACGAAAAATGCTTACAGGGTGTTTGGCACTTTTTATAACAAAACAAATTCGGCAAAACTAGACTGAAAATGGAGCAGAATGACGTCAACCGCACCTTACTATCTCAATCCATTCCCGAGATTTGATTTGATTTTTTCTTCCTTTTTATGGTTTTAGCCGCATCTTAACCAGAAAGGTCATTAGCGGCACTGAACAAGGTGTCCAAGGGGACAATGCAAGTGGCACGATTCTAAGGGGAGCCATGCTGCCCTATGTCACCAAACGGAGTGCCATCACGGACTCCACTGGCGAATCGGCGGGGGAAGTACACTGCCAAGGACATGGCACATAAGCTTCCTCGTGGCCTTCAAAGTATGTCACCATTAAATGTTCAGCTTGGCGAAAGAGGAGGAATAATTTGTTTTTCCCCATTCCTGATAATTCCACGACAGATTGCTGCGTTTGGGACGATAATCAAATATTCTCCGTTGAAACTAATAAGGAGAAAATTTGGTTGAAAACAAGCGATGTGGACCCCTTGTTAGTTTTCCCACCTTTCAGGGGGTAAACGGAGAATCAATCCCGTAGGCGCCCGGTTCGATATCATTAGCGAGTATCAGATCCGGGACCTCGATTTGCCAGGTGTTGCGGCAGGAGTCTTCCGACAGATCCCTCGTCAAGACCGCCGCGCTTGTCAAGTCCCCCCCAGCCTGAGGTTGAAGCTTCATTACTCAACCTGATTAAGGCACCCAAGCCGGTCTCTGTTTGCTTGGAGTAAATTTACGTGACGTCGCTCCTCCTCGGGTTCCTACACGACCTTTTAGCCCCTTCTATTCATTTCACTTCATCTGAAAGAAGAAACTATTTGTACTCTTATGTCAACTAGTGAATTTCACTCAAATGTTATTTGTATTGTTCGTTATACATAGAGACTGTATGACTGTATATTTATTAACCTGCACAGAAATTAGGGCCATATGGACCTCTCTACCACTCTGGCAGGAAACATGAGTACAAAAATACAGAAAAATTAACATAAGTCTTCATAAAATAAATGTTATTGCGCTCAGAGCTCACTTCACTAATAGTTTATTTTTAAAGTGTCCACTCAACACAAAAACAAACAAAAAAAATATATATATATATATATATATATATATATATATATATATAATAATAATAATAATAATAATAATAATAATAACTCATACCAATTTATGCGTAATTTGCAAAATTTAAGCATAAACACAGTATTTACTCAGTATATTAAACTATCAACTACAAACTAAGAATTAATCATCATATGTTTTCAATAACTTTTCTTTCAGTTTTTTCTTAAATGTACTAATAGACATATATCTGTATCAAATTGTTCAATATTCTCATTGTGCATTCGCACTGCTTGAACATGAAATGATCTATTAAAATCATTGTCCTGTGTAAGGGACATTGTAAGAGCCTATCACCACCACGAGTGTTCATTGTATGACTATTACCTAAATACAGAAAATCATCAAACAAATAAGAGGGTCTACAGGACTTCAAAATTTTTAAAACAAGAACACCAAGACGATACCTTCTCCACTCCCTGATCTTTAACCAACCAAGTTTTGGTAAATGGGGCGTAATTTAAAGATAAAACGGATGCAAGAGAGAGAGAGAGAGAGAGAGAGAGAGAGAGAGAGAGAGAGAGAGAGAGAGAGAGAGAGAGAGAGAGAGAGAGAGAGAGAGAGAGAGAGAGAGAGATTTGATTGATTTATTTATTTAACCACCAGGGAGAGTTAGGGCCTTGAGGCCCTCTCTTCCACTTCCCTGGATACAAAATACAAAAAGTTCCTCTTACAATCGTTCATTATAAAGTTCCAAGTAATAATATTTATTGTAAATAAAAACATTTAAAAAAATTAATTCAAATTAATATCAGACTTAAATATTAACTAAAAATAATTCAAATTAATATCAAACTCAAACTTATTGAGGTAAATTAATTAAATATTCCTTTGTTTTGTTGATATGACGAAAAATATAAAACAAAAATTAACAAAATTTCCATCACTTCATCAAACATTAATATTTACAATTATGTACCTACTATTTTTCTAATAACATTTTCTTTAATTTGTTCTTAAACGCATCCGTACTTTGCTCAAAATTAAACATCTCCACCATTTCATTATAAATTTTGACTCCTTGAACAATAAATGACCTATTGAAAATAGATGTTCGGTGTATCGGGATTTGCAAAATTCTATTTTTGTTCCTTGTATTCCTATCATGAACCTGTGACATCCATTGAAATTTATTGTACAAGTACTCAGGTTTTCTAAATTTCATAATTTTGAACATTAAGACGGCAATTTGCATTTTCTTTCGCTCAGCAATTCTGAGCCAACCTAACGCTTTATAGTGGGGAGTCACATGTTCATCTGGTTTTATTCTCAAAACGAACCTTACGATTGTGTTTTGTGCCTTTTGTAATCTTTGGAGATTTTCGCCATTCATATCGCATAGTGCGACTGGGGCATAGTCGAAAATGGGGAGTATGAGCGATTCTGCTAATTTTTTCCTGACTTGGACAGGAAAATCTACAGCTACCCTCCTAAGCTGGTACACACTTTTAGCAACGAAATTGCACATGTTATTAACTTGTGAATCCCAAGAAAGAGTGTTTTTGACTATGATTCCCAGGTTTTTCATCTCTTCTACATATTCTAATGGACTTGAATCATACATGACTTTAGGAACTATTTTTTAACCCTGGGGTCCTAGCAATTTTTGCGAGTCAATTTTGCGAGTCAATTTTTTTCCGCGCACGAAACATATAGTGTTACAGTGATTTCCGCCTACAACCGAGTCGTTGCTAGGGAAATGGTACTTCGTCGTTTTTCATCCCACAAAATTCGTTGACCATTCGTTCGAAAGCTCTCGATTTATCCAACAATATTATGTTAACTACGGCGACGTGCGTGTCCAACAAACTGAGTTATGAGCATGGTTATATAAATAATTATTCACACACAGGTGATCATTCTCAATAATTGATATTGTGAACATGATTGCAACCGCTTGTTAATTTCTGATGTTTTCATAGAATTTCGAATCAATATCGAGGAGAAAACATGATACATGGTTGAAATTTTTGGTTCTAGAACAGAAATAATTTTTGAAACTTTCAACCCGAAGATGTAATCCGATCTACAGCTACCCTCCTAAGCTGGTACACACTTTTAGCAACGAAATTGCACATGTTATTAACTTGTGAATCCCAAGAAAGAGTGTTTTTGACTATGATTCCCAGGTTTTTCATCTCTTCTACATATTCTAATGGACTTGAATCATACATGACTTTAGGAATAGCAGCGTAGTTAATTTTAGACAAGATTTTGGGATATCCGCAAGAAGTTTAACGCATTTTTTAATGTATGTATGTATGTATATATGTATGTGTCATTCCAGACGATAACTGTCCGTAGAATTGTGCTAGAAACTTCAAACAAATTTTAAAATGTCAAGGACACAAAACGAAAGTTCAAGTTCGTTGGCCAGCATGATCGGATTACATCTTCGGGTTGAAATTTTCAAAGATTATTTCTGTTCTAGAACCAAAAATTTCAACCATGTATCATGTCTTCTCCTCGATTCCAAGCGCGGTTGCAATCATGTTCACAATATCAATTATTGAGAATGATCACCTGTGTGTAAACAATTATTTATATAACCATGCTCATAACTCAGTTTGTTGGACACGCACTTCGCAGTAGTTAACATAATATTGTTGGATAAATCGAGAGCTTTCGAACGAATGGTCAACGAATTTTGTGGGATGAAAAACGACGAAGTACCATTTCCCTAGCAACGACTCGGTTGTAGGCGGAAATCACTGTAACACTATATGTTTCGTGCGCGGAAAAAAATTGACTCGCAAAATTGACTCGCAAAAATTGCTAGGACCCCAGGGCTAAAACATGATAGGTACATGTTAATTTCAAAATAGCCTGTTTTTTGCGATTTGTCGTGCGAAATAATTTTTTCAGCATACTAACATGTGGTATATTCGGAATCCGCGTAAAATATCCTATAAGAATATGTATCAAGTTCTCAAAAAAAGTTGAAAAATCAGTCAAAAATCGAAATAATGCCGTTCGCTAGTTGTAAAAATCGGTAATATTTGCATGAAACATTGTGCAAATTCAGATTGAACTACTCTTATGGAAGTATCCCTGTATAATCAATCCTAGAACCATGCTGTTTAAAACGTAGGTAGTAGGTGCTTGTTTAATAATTTGATTCCATGTTTGTCTATCAAAATCATAAACTAAAATTTCTCTACACGATCAATAGCGACTGAAATGTCGAAGATTTCTTCATAAAGTATTAATGTATGTATGTATGTAAATCAGCCAGTTTTAGCGAATTTTTGAAGAAAATTAAGCTATTGCTCTCGCCTCAAAATTTTATGCAGAAATCCGTTTCAGGCTATTCAGAATCATATTCTGAAGTTTAACGCATTTTTTTATGTATGTATATATGTATGTATGTATGTATGTATGTATGTATGTATTTGTCATTCCAGACGATAACTGTCCGTAGAATTGTGCTAGAAACTTCAAACAAATTTTAAAATGTTAAGGGCACAAAACGAAAGTTCAAGTTCGTTGGCCAGCATGATCGGATTACATCTTCGGGTTGTTCGGGATGTTCAAAAATGTAGTAAAAAATGTCAAAATAGCCTGTTTTTTGCGAGTTGTTGTGGGAAATATTTTTACTTTTACAAGCTATGAAGAATAACATATATTTGGTTTTTTAAATCCTCATCACTTGAACATAAATGTGATCTCCAGTGTTGCCACATTGAAAAATTAAAAATTCGTACTGAGTGAGCAAAAAATTCGGATTTGGGACGTACCTGATATACAATTGTTTGATTTAACTCTACACGTTTTCCGCATTCTCATCACATTTTGTAACAAGCTTCTGTTAGAATCCTACACACACCCACATACGTTGCCAGATATTTGAAGTAAAATTTTATATGTGGTGTGTTGTATTTGTGTGTTATCTTTGTTTTTGTATTGCTATATTATTATATACGTATATATTATTATATGCTGAACGTGTTTTCATTTATCGTAAAAATATATTTTAAAAATTTGCTCAAATGATCGTGCTGCATGTCTGAAACTTTTTCGTTACTCACATGGTATTTTCATAGTTCTTGCTAACATTCGATATCATCCAAAAATATATTCCGTATAAGTATGATTACCTTCGATGTAACCCATAACCACGCTAAGTGACTTGGTGCCTTATTTGACTTGAGTAGTTACTGGAATTTTTTATATTGCCGATCATATTATGTTCATCTCCAAACCTCATCAAACAAATACATGATATGCAGCAGCTATTAACCTTTCGCAGGCGTTATCTAATAAATTCATCATACAGCGAAGAGCATCAAAATATCACGGCCATGAAACTGCAGATACAAGCTTTGATACTCCATCGACTCCCGACGCGGTCACGCAAAGTGCACGAATTCATCAATACCATACGAATTTGCTGAACGCGGCGACCGGCCATGCGAAATATGACTTCGAACAACGCTATTAGCTGAATCGATGGGTTGGCGTGATGGGAGCAAAATGGCCACTGAATTAGCGTGACTCCCGTGAGAGCGTTACCAACTAAAGAGGCCATCGCTCCGCAACCCGTACGATCTCGTAGAACATTTAAAGAATCATCTTCTTCTCAGCTCCAAATGTTTGTGCCCACTGGTTATTAGGAAAACTAGTAGTCGTTTTCATTGAACTCATGAAATTACAATTATAATAAATTATTAAACTAGATACCTACACACAATTTTTCAAGGCAATCCAAACTAAATAATATATTCCTTCAGCAAATGATCAAGTTAATGCAACAATTTTTCTGCACGAGCGGTTAAATGGGAACAGATCAATTACCCATCTAGCGCAGGTACTAAGGCCTTGTTTCATAGGCTACAGATCCCAACAGAGTAATTTCCTTATCCAATCCCTTAAAAATATCCTATTGGGTATTCATACCTAAAAAATGGTCTACGATATGATCACCAAATGCTTCATAGTTGAGAGTCCTGAAATTGCTTCATATTATTAATACTGTTTTTAGGTTTGAACACATACTATCCAGATTGAATGTCTCATAGGTTATAATGATTCAGGGTATCGACCAATCTCCCTCCTCCCTGTAATGTTAAACTATCCGAAAAATTGCTTCATAAACGGCTTAAACCAGTAATAACAAATAATAATAATATAAATTCAATTGCTGATCTTCAATTTGTTTTTAGACAACAACACTCTATGATAGATCAAGTCCACCATGTCAGTAACGTAGTAGAAAAGGCCTTAGAAGGTTGGCAAATATGTGCAAGTACTCCAATTTTCTTAGATGTAGCTCAGGCCTTTGAAAAGGTTCGGCATTAGAGATTAGAGTACAAACTGCACAGATATCTTCCAAGACAGAACTAAAAATTTTTATAATTCTACTTTGAGAACAGACATTTCTGTGTGAAACAGGATGATCAATAATCAAGTTTGAAGCTCATCAAAGCAGGGTTCCCGCAAGGGAGTGTTCTGAGGCCTGTTCCTCCTGTTTACACGGGAATTACCCCAATACAGACATACAACTATAGCTACTTTTGCAGATTGCACGGCTATTGAAATGTATCAAGACATGGTGAATAACACTAAACGAATCTAAATCGATTCACATAAACTTCACTAACCGAAAAATTACATCTTGGACCGTTATTGAGATCAACTCAGATGTTATACCGCATGGAGATGTAGTTAAATACTTGGGCATGACTCTTGCCTCCAAACTCAACTGGTATAGTTACATCGAGGAAAAGAAAGAGGAGCTGAAAATCAAGTTCAGAAAGATGTATTGGTTTTTGGAATGAAATTTCCAGCTGTCACTTCACAACAAACTACTCATATTTAAGTAGATTCTTTGCCAATCTGGACTCGTACTCAGGGGTGTGGCAGGAAATCAAATATAAATAAAAACTAACTTCTCAGAATGAAATACTGAGGAGTACTGTTATTATTGATATTAATCGAGATTAAGGTGGATACCGTCAATCAAACCATTGTGAATTACGCACGGAAGGACGATCAACGTCTCCAAAAAAAATCAAGGTGGCACTTTTTGTTGCAAATTACATGTAGAATTGACCCCTGGATTTCTACCCCGCTGAAGTATGACACTCTGTATAGGTTACCTGATCATAACTCACCAGAGACTAAAGTACACAAATTTGTAAAATTAAGCTATTGCTCTCGCCACAAAATTTGTAGAATGTGAATTTTTGAAAACCTTTTATGAAGAAATCCGTTTCAGGCTATTCTGAATCACATTCTGAAGTTTAACGCATTTTTTTATGTATGTATGTATATGTATGTATATATGTATGTATAACTGTCCGTAGAATTGTGCTAGAAACTTCAAACAAATTTTAAAATGTTAAGGACACAAAACGAAAGTTCAAGTTCGTTGGCCAGCATGATCGGATTACATCTTCGGGTTGAAATTTTCAAAAATGTAGTCAAAAATTTCAAAATAGCCTGTTTTTTGCGATTTGTTGTGCGAAATAATTTTTTCAGCATACTAACATGTGGTATATTCGGAATCAGCGTAAAATTTCCTATAAGAATATGTATCAAGTTTTCAAAAATTTCAAAGTTGAAAAATCAGTCAAAAATCGAAATAATGCCGTTCGCTAGTTGTTAAAATCGGTAATATTTGCATGAAACATTGTCCAAATTCAGATTAAACTACTCTTATGGAAGTATCCCTGTATAACCAATCCTAGAACCATGCTGTTTAAAACGTAGGTTGTAGGTGCTTGAAAAAAAAAAAAAAAAAAAAAAAAGGTAATCACAACTGATGAGTTTACTCTGTGAAATATTCCGTCCTCCAATTCTCTCGGTCGCTCTCTTTAATGTTTTATGCTCAACTGTTTTAGGACTTGATGTAGCTTTAAAATATCACTGTGACTTAGAAAATATCAGCCATGAAATTATGAAGAAGTTCTATTTATGTACGAACTAGCACGCAGACCCTGGGCCTCGCTCCGCTCGGCCGTCAGTAACTTTCTTGTTGCTACGGAAAAGCCAAGTGACACTTCCCCATAATTTAGGCTGTCAATAGATGCACAGAGACTACTGTTTGTCTGTCAATTTCTTGCTGTAGGATACTAGATTCGAATGCAACTTACTTTATATCACTCGTATTGGCTGTGGAAATACGTTTCTTTCATATGACGACGGTATGTTATTTTATTTTATGTCAAGATTTGATGATGTTATGATAGGATACTGTTAAGATTTCAACTGCCTTCAATACTGACCACATTGGACATTGAAATCTATGAATAGAAATATTTACCTATATTTGTCTTTAAATTTACAAGATTAGTTTAATAATAATAAAGTATGAGTACCTCCTAATTATTTTTAATAATTTGATTCCATGTTTGTCTATCAAAATCATAAACTAAAATTTCTCTACACGATCTATAGCGGCTGAAATGTCGAAGATGTCTTCAAAAATTCGCTCATGGGGTCATGCTGCATGACTGGACTTTTTTTTTTTCTTTATTCTCTGCTCAGTATTTTCTCCTTACCCAATTAACATTGTACCTCCATATGACGACGAGTAGGGATGCCTACTCCATATATATCTACAACCGAAGACTCCCTTTTAGTCTGTATAACCAAACAAACATTATTCTTGTTTGCTGTGTACAATGTCAACCTTGAGAAGTTTGTATGAACTGCCCGATGAAGAGTTCAGACGTATCAAACTCGAAATGCATAGCAGGATTAGGAAGGAAAAATAAGAGTAATTTTTCTTCTTTCCCTCATCATCAACAATCCTTTAAGACATAAAGGCTTAAGGAACCATCAAGCTGGCACCTACCTAACAATTTAATTAACGTACATCTACACCCCAGCTATTAGAAACCCACAAGAACGAGGGTTTAAAAATTTATAGTCCTGGATTTTCGCAAAATCCGTTATCGTGGGATGAGAGAATATCAGTGTTGTGAATAAAGTGCTCGTTTTCGAAATTCGGGGCGGGAGAGGGGAGGTGCTTTTGTGCCTTCGTCTATCCCCTCCATAACTCTTTTGTATCCGCCCTTGATCTCATCCTAAAGTAGTCACGTCAACCGCAAACCCTCCCAATCTAGCTCGTCAGAAAATGGCTCCCCTTTGAGAAACCAGGAAATTTATGTCGCTACATAACGGGACGGAATGTCGCTCAAGTAGAGTGGCTCGAATGTTCCAAATTCCACGTGCCTTGGGAGGTTTGTCAATCATCTCGGGTCGGTAGGAAGTGGGAAGGTAGAAGATAGGTACTCTCATAAGGAGATGCCAGCATACTCCCCATATCCCGAGTGCGAGCTAAATGTTGATTCATTTTTAAAATTTTACTTAATTGATTTCACTCTAATCAAAATCCTAAATTATCAGGTGTTAGAACAAAGTTCCAGTCATGCAGCATGATCGTATGAGCGAATTTTCATATCGTATGTTAAATTGCATTGAAATTTGAGCAATTTTAGTTGACAGAAATGGTTAAAAACCAATTTTATGGCAAAAAACTTATTCTAAATAAAATTCCACTGATTCAACAGGGATTTTTAAATTTTTTTGCAGTTTTTATGGATATTTTAGCAAATTTTAATGAAATTTAAGTACGTTTTTCATCATAATTTTGAGCAAAAATTTTTAATGTCCTAGTTAATCGTTGAAAATTTAGTTTTGAACTATAATAATAACTTAAAATTCTACAAAAAATAGAAATGTAACGATTTTTGGCCGTTTTTAGCCATTTTTAGTGATTTTTTGGAATTTTTTCGAAATTTGACCAATTTAATGTGCTCTAAAGTTGTTGTTCAACGAACTCATCCTTTCTTTTGAAATGCTTGATTTTTGGCGAAAGAACGAAGTTTTTATCTCAATTCTATCGAGAGTTATCGTCTGGAATGACCCATACATATATATATACATGTATATACATTTTAAAAAAAAAAAACGATAAAATCCTGGAATCATTACAGAATGCCTCAAAACAGATTTCGATGAAGAAAATTTTTGAAAATTTTAATTTTAAAATTTTTGGAGCCATTGCAATAGCTTCATTTTTTAAGAAAATTCGCTAATACACAGGTTTCAAATGAAAAGTCATATTCCGTGACGGAGATCTCATTATCAAATCTTGGGGTTCTTGAGTGTGGTGAACACGAATCCGAAGTCCGTTTTTTTCCAACTCATCAAAATTTTGAGATATCGTCAAAGTTTGTCCTATTTTGGCCCAATTTGTCCAATTCTCCAGTTTTTGTATTTGAAGAGTATGAGATGTCGTTTCCAATAGTTTTCGACCTCTGTAACCGAATGAGACCAACCGCAGGTCGCTAGATTAATGGTAACGGAGTTGGAGCACTTTAAAACCCAAAAAACGTGGTTTTTCGTGTTTTATCCTTGGCATTATTCGATTACGGAGGTCGAAAACTGTAGGAAACGACGCCTCACACTCCTCAAATATAACAACAAACTGGAAAAATAGAACACATTTTGATAATATCTCAAACCCCTGATGAGATGTGTAAAAACGGGCTTCGGATTCGGGTTCAGTACAATCAAGAACCCCTAAATTTGATAATGATATGATTTTTCAAAGATGACGGACATGATTTTTCTTTTGTAAACTTGTGAATTGATTGATTTTATCATACAAACAATAAATGAAGATTGTAGTTGGAAAATGGAAATCGAGTTCTTGTTTTTAATGGTAAGAAAAAGATAGTAAAAAGATTAATAAGAATGTCACAAAACAATTTCATAACAAGGTGGTAGCAGAGCGCATGAAGACCCGCGTAATGAAGATTACAGCCGATATCAAGGTGAGCGAGTTGTTGTTTTGGGTCCGGAGGTTGGTCAAATGATCCGAGATTTTCAGGACACCACTAGCACTTTCGGAAATATCATCATCAGACTGGAAATGATGGTGGATAAATTTGTGAACAGATGTGCTCTGTCAAAAATGTTGATTTATTTTCATATTTGGAATTTATTTTAGACTAGCCGGTTACCCGTGAGTTGCACGGACCCATACGTACGGGTTAGTCGGTGCTAAGACTGCTGAAATAACCATATCCAGACTGTGTCGTAGCTACGGAGGCTACATATCAAATTACAGCTTCATAGGATAAAAAACATGGGAATTAGCTGTAGGAGATCATAGAAACTAATATGAACTCAGTTGATCAGGAAAGAACTGATCATTTCAATCGTCTCTTGATGCCCCAGAGAGTCTCCCTATCAAATTACAACTTCCTAGAGTAAACAGGAGAAACAATGAAGGAGGAAGGATTTCAGGAGGATTTTAGTATAGCCTATGTTCTATTCCGGAACTTGCCCGTCAATTTGCGCCCACCCTCATGAAAATAAGTTCAGCCGTCCTTGAGCTATAAACAGCGTAACTAACACGACTTTCTTTTATACATATTTAATTTCAGCTCCTAGATAGCTTGTAATTACTTAAAAGGAAACTATGTTACTAATCGACAAGAACATAGCGAGCATAAACGAGTAGAACGTTGACTGTAAGGTCATATTGACTCCACATTCACCGTAACTACATTCAATATTGACAAGCCACTGACCTCTGACAACTTGCAGGGAGCCTGGTTGGAAGGCACTACTCTGCACTATATTTGATGTGCATTAGTGCGCTGTTCGGGTCATTATGACCCTTACCGTGCACGAGAAATTCTAAGAATAGAAAAACAGAACCCCAACTTTACGAAACGTCGAACGAAAATTAACAGGAAAGCTTTCAGTTTGCGGCGGGGAGGCGAAAGGCCCAAGTCATCTTATTAGGTACGTCCCCCTCGCCCCCTGCCAGTAATAAGTTCCCGACGGCTGAGGGCGGAATCAGATTAGGGCTCAGGGGAGCAGGAGGGTTTCGGGTCAAAGGTAGCAACAACGCTCTCAAATGGCTGCTCGGAATTGGGTTAGACCCAAAAGCAAGGAGCTTCCCACGCTGCCTGCCATCTTTAGTTGGCACTTGGAAAACTCGGTTGCTCAGAGGGGAAAAAACCTGTTTTAAAGTTTAAAAAACGCTGCAAATTATTACACAAAGGTTTATTATTTCTGTATCATACAGACCTTCTACGTAGGAAACTGACCGTAATTATTTAGCCTCACTCATAGTATATTTACCACCTCGCCCTCCCTCTCACTCTCTCCCGCCAGGAGTGCACGCGTGCGTAAATCTAACACTCAAAGCTCGAAAAAGACACTTTTTCCTTTTTCGCCCGTTTTTGGCCCATAGCATCTATGGGAGTAAAGCGATCGGGATGGTTAAACGTTAGGACCAACTAGACCCCAAATGGAGTCTATCTGCGAAAGAACGGGTTTTTAAAGTCAATTCTTCGGCGGACGGCGGACGGCGAACGGCGAACGGTGGACGGACATTTCAAATTTGGATTCTACGCACCTTGAAACGTAAAGTGACAAAGTTTGAGGGGGGGGGGGGGGGGGGGGGGGTTATAAAAATTTTTTGCTATACGATCACATAGGCTTATTACTGGAAATAATAAACCAAAAAGGAAATAAAATTTAAATAACAAAAATTATCCCCCCCCCCACCTCCCACTCAAATTTTGATAGCTTACGTTTCAAGATGCGTAAAATCCAAAAATCAATAGAAAAAAAAACCTTGCGCCTAAAGGCAGGGTTTCCCCAACTGGAAAAGTCAGGGAAAACCTGGAATTTTCAGGAAATTCTTCACGTCGGGAAAAGTCCGGGAAATATCAGGGAATTTAGCAAAAACCACCAAATGTCAGGGATTTTTTAAAATGAAAAATCTGTGTAATAACTTACAGTGTTTTAAGCAAATTTTTGAAGAAAATTAAGCCATTGCTCTCGCCTCGAAATTTGTAGAATGTGAATTTTTGAAAAAAATGTATGCAGAAATCCGTTTCAGGCTATTCTGAATCATATTCTGAAGTTTAACGCATTTTTTAATATATGTATGTATGTATGTATATATATATATATATATATATATATATATATATATATATATATATATATATATATATATATATATATATATGTATGTATATATATATATATATATATATATATATATATATATATATATATATATATATATATGTATGTATGTATGTATGTATATATGTATGTATATATATGTATGTGTCATTCCAGACGATAACTGTCCGTAGAATTGTGCTAGAAACTTCAAACAAATTTTAAAATGTTAAGAACACAAAACGAAAGCTCAAGTTCGTTGGCCAGCATAATCGGATTACATCTTCGGTTTGAAATTTTCAAAAATGTAGCCAAAAATTTCAAAATAGCCTGTTTTTTGCGATTTTTTGTGCGAAATAATTTTTTCAGCATGCTAATATGTGGTATATTCGGAATCAGCGTAAAATTTCCTATAAGAATATGTATCAAGTTTTCAAAAATTTCAAAGTTGAAAAATCAGTCAAAAATCGAAATAATGCCGTTCGCTAGTTGTAAAAATCGGTAATATTTGCATGAAACATTGTCCAAATTCAGATTGAACTACTCTTTATAATGAATTTAGGTGCCCCCCCCCCCCCCCAGAGGTGCAATGGGGGCCTAAATCCTCATAAAAAGGTAGAGGAGAGTAACAACATCCCGTCAGAGAGATACCACTCCTACTAATGAGCTTTTAATGAGCCATGTTCGGAGTAGATTGGTTTTCCAGTCACCTGGAATCCCATCTAACGCCAAACTCAGCTGAGAGCAAAATGATCGAGCACGGCCGAGGCGCCCGTTGTTTCATCAACGGAACGCCGACAGCGCTATCTCTGGTGCCCTGACGGGACCTCGATGGACCTCACAGGAGGTAACTCTGTTACATCTTATGGAAGTATCCCTGTATAACCAATCCTAGAACCATGCTGTTTAAAACGTAGGTAGTAAGTGCTTGTTAAAAAAAAAAAAAAAAAAAAAAAAAAGTAATCACAACTGATGAGTTTACTCTTCAAAAATTCGCTCATGGGGTCATGCTGCATGACTGGACTTTTTAGGTATATTCTAACTCCTATACAATCAAAATTCAATAGCGTACTTTAATCATACTACATATTATTTCATAGGTGAGTTATGCGAATGACAAAAATAACTATCGAGTGGTGGTTAAACTGTCCAAAGAGTAAGAGTAAGAGGGGATATGTCTTTGGCTCCTCTGTTTACTTCATCACCTAGTAGTAAACCACATGTAAGAAAAATCAACAGAGTATTGAACTAGGAGCAAACCCAGCAGAGTAGTGGATTCATCCAGTGAGAACCCCAACAACTATTTTGTATAGGTACATAAAGTACGACTTCTCAGGGGGGTTAAGGTGAGGGAAATTGGCCCATTGAAATTGGAGTCTTGTAAATAACTCACGGCTTACCAACCAACGATTTTTTTGTGGGACGGAAAATCAGGAAGTTATATTCTCTCTAGCAACATTTAGTTGAAGGTGAAAATAAGCGTGACATTTTTTGCTGTTGGACAAAAATTTGAAATTACCCTCAGAGCTAAGAAATATCCATGTCATATATATATATATATATATATATATATATATATATATATATATATATATATATATATATATATATATATATATATACCTATTTATTTATTTTTGCTTAATATTAAATTAATAAAATTTGTGCTTCAACATATCCCTTCAGATTACAAAGTGAGAGACCGTAAAATATTAAATAAAAGTTGAACGCTCGCATACGAGTCTGCAACACATTGTGACATTTTATGTCTTTAGTTGCAGGCAAGTATATGTTGCAGACTCGTAAGCAAGCTCTAAGAGCCACTCAGCTGATCCGGACCCTGGGCATCGTCACGTAAATGTCCTAAAGAGGCTTCATACGAAATTAGAGCTTCCTAGAGTGTAAAGCATAGAAATTACCTATTAAAATGATTTAACCACCGCTTCACAAATCAAACCGTTCTCGCAATATTCGTATCACCTGTTATGAATGAAATCATCGAAACACCAGCTCAATGAAATCATCAGAAATTAACAAGTGGTGGCAATCATGTTCACAATATCAATTATTGAGAATGATCACCTGAGTGTACACAATTATTCAAATAACCTTGCTCATAACTCGGCTTGTTGGCCACGCACTTCCTAGTAGTTCACATAATATGGTTGGATAAATCGAGAGCTTTCGAACGAATGGTCAACGAATTTGGTGGGGTGAAAAACGACGAAGTACCATTTCCCTAGCAACGACTCGGTTGTAAGTGGAAATCATCAAAATATTTTCGTGAGCAATTTTCCGTAACGTTTTTTTTAGTTTAAGTGCCATAGCAAAGACATAAAATGTCAAAAGTCATGCAGCATTCTAAATAATGGTCTGCTAACTAAACATTTTTCAGCGTAATTTTGTACGTAAATTCTATGTTCTTTTTCATAATTAACAAACTTTATTTGAGCAATATTCTGTCAAAAAATAAGAATTTACCGATTTTTAACTGTTTTTCATCATTTTTAGTGATTTTTTAGCACATATTTCGAATGTTGACCAATTTAATGTGCTCAACAAATGCTTTCCAACGAACTCATCCTTTGGTTTGAAAAGCTTTATTGATTTTTTGGCGCAAGAACGGAATTATTATCTCACTCCCTCACTCCTAAGAAGAGTTATCGTCTGGAATGACACATACCTACATGTATAAATATATATATATACATATGAAAAAGTGTTAAACTCTAGGATTCGTTTCAGAATGCCTCAAAACGGGTTTCAATGAAAGCTTCGTTTCCAGTGTACGTTCTGCGAGTTCGGAACGGTTCTGGGCAAGCGCAGTCCAGTTTTGTCGTTCGCAGTACCAGAACGCCCAGTTCCGGAACGCCAAGAACGCCGAGTGCGGCGTTCGCTTTGTTTCGCGAACCCAGTCCCGAACGGACTGACAGTCCCCGTTTTACTTCCGAGACTGCAAGGCAGCGGAAGCTTTGTTTTCACTTTCGAAATGAAAAAATTTTTTTTGCTCCAAAATCAAAATTTCCACTCGCATTTTGCGTTTCAGAGCCTCCTGAACAAATTCGGTTCCGTGTCTGTCTGTCTGTCCGTCCACATTTCCTTGTAACAGCCATAACTTCCACAATTTTGATCCGATTTTAACCAAATTTTCAGGGATCGTGCGGGTTAAGCTCTAGATGGTCCCCTATCAACTTCATCAAGATCGAATCAACGGTAGCTTCTGCGCAGGCGCTAACGTGAATTCCTTGTGACGGTCATAACTCGGTCAATGTTGAACGGATTTCGGTCAGATTTTCAGGGATGATGTGGGTAAGGTCCCTTGAGGTCCCATAAGACAATAATCATAATTGCATTAGCAGTACGCTCTGCGCATGCGTGAACGAAATATTCTTGTTACGGTCCTTGCAACAGCCGTAATTTCCACAATTTTGATGCGATTTTCTTCAAATTTTTAGGGATCGTGCGGGTATAGCTCTACATGGTGCCCTATCAGTTCCGTCATGATCGAATCAACGGTAGCCTCTGCGCAGGCGCAAACAAAATTTTCTTGTTTCGGTCATAACTCAGGCAATTGTGAACGGATTTCGGTCAGATTTTCAGGGATGATGCGGGCAAGGTTTCTTGAGGTCCCGTATCACATTCTTCGCGATCATCAGCAGCGGTACGCTAGGCGCATGCGCGAAAGTGATGTTTTTGTTACGGTCACAGCTTAGTTAATTTTATCGGATTTTGTTCAAATTTTTAGAGATGATCCCGGTAGAGTCCCTTGAGGTGCCATACGAATCGTACGGTACTACCAGTGATTGTGCCCATCATGCCGGGAATTTATTTGCCGGCCGTTTCTAGTTTTCTGGAATTTAATGGTGACGTACTGTGAAGGTCACGAGGAAGCTCATGTGCCATTTCCTTGGCAGTGTATTTTTTTTTTTAGGGCGTAGTTAAGGCATGCGCATTTCACAATTTTTCGGATCTAGTGGAGTAAACAACTCTCTTCTTCCTCATCAAAATCATACTTAATCATACTTTAGTCTCTATACGTTAGTATAAGAAGTACCTATTCTAAGATCGAAATGTCAACTAGCTCGTCAAGTTCGGAAAGCGATAGTTTCGACGATGGTGTTTGGTTTGTAGACGATGAGGACGAGATTGAAGTTATAGTTGGATCTCGTCTACATCCATGAGAAACTCAAAATTTTGCAAGTATACTCTACTCCTCAGACATCGTGGATTTTTTTCTTTTTGTTATTGCCGTGGGGTAATAGTTAAGTAATATTCACGGGCATAATAAGTAACATATTCAAGGGCACTAAAAATATTCTGAAAAGGAGCACCAGAAGGTAACACGAGTTGAGTGAGGTTACAAACAACAACACAGGTTACACTTCCAAGTTCTGAAATCGTTCGCAGTGCTGAACGCGGTTCCGCAAGTTCCGGAACGCTCCGGGATTTCCCGTCCCAGTTCTGATGAGTTCTAGAACTGTCAGAATGCGCACTGAGAACGAAGCTGAAGAAATTTTTCAAAAAAATTTGATTTTAAAATTTTCCGAGCCATTGCAATAGCTTCATTTTCTATGAAAATTCGCCAAGAAAACCTTTTGCGTATCCAGCTAGGAATATTGGTCATTAGTGGTTTTCCGAAAAGTACAGCTTCCAACCCTCCGTGTTAGTTTAGTAACTAGTATCTTTTCATACTGTATAGGTACTTCACTGTTCTGCGGTATTTCTCTTTCTAACTCGCTGATGCGTTGACATTGGTGTTTCCTAGAGATAAAAGGGGCACTTGACGGTGAAAACAGTTCGTGAAGACACTTCAGGGACGCCGACTGTTTTCACGTTCCGCTACTTTTAACTTATTCATTTAACTTGTGTATTCTCCGGGCTCTTGATCCCCGTTGTTGACCTGTTGCTCCTCGCCAGGAGAGCGTGTAGTCCGTTCATTATACGGAGCCCAGATGCGGGATACCTACGAATATTCCCTCATCATTTTGGTATTATAGCCGTGGACAACTGGTCACAGTATCTCGTGCATTGAACTCAATTTTTAGGGTCACTTAATGATGGTATCGTGTGCATTAATTACACCCTGTACTTAATGCTTCAAATTAAATATTCATTTCCTTATCTCACGAAGACCTGAAATGAAATGGAAATGAAATGTATTCCTCCAACATTACAAGAATACTTTTTTGGCAATGAGTATAGAAGAAAAAGAAGTGTAAAACACTATTTGAATGATCTGATCCACTTAATTAATTTCCCCACATCGTAGAACATTGATCCGTGCACTGTGTGGGACTTAACTCCCGATTGTCACATGGTTTAGCGTTGCGAACTTGTAACTCCTTACGGGCTAAAAAGAAGAACCCTTCTTATAGATTGCGCACCGAAAAAAAAAAAAAAAAAAATAAAAAAAAAAAAAAAAAAAAAAAAAATAAACTTATAACAGTTTATAACAGTAAAAAACTTGGATCATCGACTCCAAACATTACTCCATATATATTTTTTTAAATACGTTTCCTCAAATGAAATGGTCCTGAGGAATAAACCAACTGAAAACAATTTTTTTATATGCTGATCTTTTATAATTAGTAAGGTTGGTAATAGTAGAGGGTACTTTTCGCAGTAATAGCGGCATACCATAAAAAATGTGGCGTGCTGTACTTTTTAAACGTGACTGAGGAGTAGGTATATTATTTTGCGTAGTATGGCGAAAAGAATATGCTCAATATTTGGACACAAGTCCGTAATTGAACAAATCCGGATGCTTGTGCATAAAACAAGAGAGCTGACTTGACATATAATTGGCCAACAGAGAAAACCTTAGTCATCGAGAATAAATCAGTTGTCGGAAACTTTTTAGGTTTTGGTTTATTATTTCCAATAATAAGCCTATGTGATCGTATAGCAAAAAATTTTTATAACCCCCCCTCAAACTTTGTCACTTTACATTTCAAGGTGCGTAGAATGCAACTTTGAAATGTCCGTCCGCCGTTCGCCGCCCGTGCCATAAAAGGCCTAAGAATTTACTTAAAAAACCCGTTCTTTCGCACATAGACTCCATTTGGGGTCTAGTTGGTTCTAACGTTCAACCGTCCCGATCGCTTTACTCGTATAGATGCTATGGGCCAAAAACGGGCGAAAAAGTGTTTTTTTCGAGGTTTTGAGTGTTAGACGTGTTAGACGTACGCCTGGCACGCTTGGCAGGGGGTCACGGTTGGTGGTGAGGAGGGTGAGCGGGGGGTGGAGTGAGAGGAGGCGCCGCGGCACCTTGTGGTGGCTGGAGTGACCAGGGGCGTAGCAGAGGGGTGTAGGAGAATGGATATTTATTACTTTTACGTGTTATACCCATATAATACACTGCGGCACCATGAGGTGGGTACAGCGTTCCTTCGAGGCATGAATATATGTTTTTTTCTAGGTCATATTTGTGTGTTAATACCAATGCTTTTCCTACGCATATTTAGTAGCATATCCTCTCGACTTTTCGTACGTACTTTATAAGGAATTTAGGTGCCCCCCCCCCCCCCCCCCAGAGGTGCAATGGGGGCCTAAATCCTCATAAATCAGGTAGAGGAGAGTAACAGGCATCCCGTCAGAGAGATACCACCCCTCCTAATAGCTTTTAATGAGCCATGTTCGGGGAAGGTTGATTTTTCTGTCGCCAGGAATCCATCCAACGCCAAACCAGCTGCCAAAAATGATCGAGCACAGCGCGTGGTTCCCATTGATTCCTCAACGGGACGCCGACAGCGCTATCTCTGGTGCTCTGACGGGAGCTTGATGGGCCTCTCAGGAGGTAACTCTGTTACAACTTAGATAATGATATTATTAAGGCAATAACTATTTGAATTGATAGGAGCTCAAATCGAGAAATATAAACATGCGTATATAATTATAAAAGTATAGGTTGTGGCAACTCGAAATAGGACACTCCAAGGAGTCTGGACGGGCCTTATGACGTACGCAAGCCAACTAAAACTACGATCAAACTCAATTGAAAAAATAATAAACCTTTGTGAAATAATTTGCAGCGTTTTTTATATTATATTTTATTGTTTTTACCCCATATAACATTTAACCTACCTTGAACACACTAGTATATTTAGTAATTACATCATACTATAGTATATTACAAAAATAATTGATCCAGCCCATCTAAAATCCTTCGTTCTTCTTCTTCCCAAAATCTTCTGAGATAGTTCGAAGCAAATCGTTTTTAAATTAAAATTGCATTACATCGGCAGGTTGGAGTCTGAACCCTCTGGATGAATAGCTGTTTACTTATATTTCTGTAGGTAAGTGGGGTGTCGTCACCCAAGTAATTTCTGAAGCAGAATCGACTGGGATCCAGATGCTTTTGGAATCCAGTGTACCAACGGTTTTAGTTTGATTCCTGTAGAAATTAGCTCCGTGGATTGAATGAGACCACTCTGGTGGCTGTACGATCATCCATTTGCTCCAATAATTTGCAGAGTTTTAACTATAATTTTTAAGATCGCCTTTTGGGCTGTCACTAAAGGACGCAACAGTGATGGGAAGGCTCCACCCCACACAACTATGCCAAAGCTCAATATACTCTGCGTCAACGAATTGTATACAATTAAAAGAGAATCATAGCTTGAATATTATTCCTGACACTGAAGTATACGTAAGCCATATTCATTACTTTTTTAACGAGACAGAACGTGCTCCTCCCATCTAAGATTTTCATCCACAACGACGCCCAAGTACCTTGCAGAGGCCACTCTTTCCAATTTTGGGCATGGACACGACCTTGAACTTCTATTATTGTAGCTGTGAAGTTTCGAAACTATCGTGGTCAACGTCGCCTACCATTCTATATCATTGAGCATCCGTATTGCGTGTTTCTTACTTTTACGTATAGGCAGTTCTCGACTTGTGGAGCCACCGACTCCGTATCCTGCTCAAATTTACAATTTAATTGCCCATAAAATGCTAAAAAATCGGTTTTTTTACTACAGGGCATGTGGAGTGTCACAGTCGAAGTATTTTTCAGTGCTAAGTCGATTGTGACCACTCCCAGACCTCTAAGATTAATAATAAGTGAGCAAATTAGATTTTTAGGTGAAAAATGCCCATAATTGACCAAATTTTGACAATAAGGCATTTTCGCAGTCGAAATTTTCTTTGCGATCTCGTCACATGGCTGTCTCCCTCAGTTTTATTCAGGACACGGTTGGCCTCAATGATTAATTTAAGGGTGGAATTCATAGACAAAGCCTGAGTGTGTGTTCACTCGCACTCACCTAAATGGAGGGTCACCCTCCACTCACCAGTTCGAATTCATAGTTGAGTGGGGTGGTTCACTCAACAGTTAGGGGCACACTCAGATTACACGAGTTTGACAGTGCACTCAGAGGACACTCATGGCTTTTTCAACTTAAGTTGGCAGCCCTGACAGTTTGTTGTAGTGGAAGTTTCCCTGGTTTGAGGGAAAAGGGACGGGAAAATTCCCTCTCACATTCCGCAATGATCAATAACAGTTCTCAAAGGTTACTCTTTTCTTTGTGTTTTTGCTTCTTATGCTATTATCTTTATTCCTTGGGGTGACAGAACATAGGCCTTATCAGACAAAGGCGAAAGTCATTGGTCCTTCGGCCTGGATAGGGGCAGGCACAGTTTGAATTGAACACTTGTTGCTTGTTTGCTGAAGTGCTGATAATTTGTGTTTATGTATAGAGTTGTGACGGAAAAGAAGTGAGAAAATAAGAAAACAATGATTCGCCAGTTAGTTTTGAAGAACAGATATGTAGTTGAAAATAAGAAGAGTTATAGGTATAATGAGACTGTTGGACAAAAAGAAGACGTGAGGTTTTGGGAGAGCTTCAAGCAATCACATTTTCTTGGAATTCTCATTGATTGTACATCCTGATGAATGGAAGGTAGGTACCTACCACCAACTCATTCCACAAACCAAGATGAATCGGAAAACCATGCACTACAAACTTGGTATGTAGAGATTGCATAAGATCAAAGAGCGACCAGAACTTTCAGCTCTAGTGGTTATAAATCCTTTCCATTTATTTTAGGCTCCTTCAGGTTCGTAGTTGGCCATGTCTGTCTCTTTCCCAAATCGGAATATCTTGCGAAATATTTCATTGTTGATTTTAGGAACATTCGAATGGGATCTGTTGATCACATCAAACATGTATCTAACTACCGTTTATGTACAGCCTACTTACTCTTAAGAACCGTGGTTTTTGAATAAACTCCGAACAAAATAAACGATGTATGCTCTACTATATTACCAGTACCTATACCTACTTGAAAATAATAATAAAATTTTTCAGCTGATGCACTTAAGTGACCTCCTGCCGTCACTCAGGATATTCCACCGTTGAGCTAAGGGTGAAACTCACCTCAACGCCATTTTAGCATGAATATGCTTTAGCCGTGACCTAACTACCGAAAAATGTCCCACGAGAGTGCAACGAAAGTAGCGCCAATAATTGTGATGATTTCCGCTTACAACCGAGTCGTTGCTAGGGATATGATACTTCGTCGTTTTTCATCCCACAAAATTCGTTGACCATTCGTTCGAAAGCTCTCGATTTATCCAACCATACTATATTAACTACTGCGAAGTGCGTGGCCAACAAGCTGAGTTATGAGCATGGTTATATGAATAATTGTTTACACACAGGTGATCATTCTCAATTATTGATATTGTGAACATGATTGCAACCGCTTGTTAATTTCTGATGATTTCATTGAGCTGGTGTTTCGATTATGTGATTCATAGCAGGTGATCCGAATATTGCGAGAACGGTTAGATTTGTGAAGCGGTGGTTAAATTATTTTAATAGGTAATTTCTATACTTTGCACTATAGGAAGCTGTAATTTCGTATGTAGCCTCTTCAGCCTCTTTCTATAATAAAGTGAATGTTTACTCGCGAGTTTCTATTAGGAGATCATCATCTCACAAGAGCTCAATCGTCGTGATCATTTCTATAATAAAGTGAATGTTTACTCGCGAGTTTCTATTAGGAGATCATCATCTCACAAGAGCTCAATGGTCGTGATCATTTCTATAATAAAGTGAGAGCGAGGAGCTAAAACATGATTCCATGTTTTAGGATTGATGGCAGAATGATAAACAGAGTTCAGAGGCCGATGGGGGGTCGGGTTCAGAGAATCGACGAGGAGTGAGTCGTGTACGGCTAAAGCATATTCATGTTTTTTAATTTTAGCCGTCAGGCTCAAAGGAACTGTGGCTTTTTTGTTTATGAATCCCGTTGAGTGTGCATTTGGGTTGCACACTCAGTGCACCCTCAGGGTCGCCCTCAAATCACGTCTATGAATCGCGCAGAGTGCATGAATTCCCTTATCGATACACTTAGGCCACTCACACTCAATTTCCGTATATGAATTCCGTCCTTAGTTATGTTGGAAATATTAGAAACATGCATTTTAATGTTTTCGATATCTCTAAATTGATACTTAATTTATTTGTTTCAGGAACGTGAACAGGATGATGACGACGAGCATCATCACGCCACCTGGACCCATCGCCCAAGTGTGAATCCCCCCTGGAACTCAGCCGTCCGCCTCCTGCGACTCGATAAAACGGCGAGCCACCTCATGAAATAATTATTATATTCCATAATAATTATAATTATTATGAGCTAATAATTAAATTCAACCAATTATAAGCTACAGCAAAACATCAGCACACAGCTACAGCTCATAGTGGCGGTCACAAAGTCACACGCAACACATCAAGATTAACCGCCTTACATAAATATTACATGATAAAATTTAATCACAGATTGTAACTACCTTCTTAGAGCCAAATTAATTGAAGAGAAAACATCCATCACACTTGCTTCTACAGCTTCCGAATTAAATAAAGAACAATAAATTCCACATTTTTTCTATTAATTTTCATAAAATTATACGTTTATTTCAATTCTCAAGTCCATACATTTAGCTCATTTCTTAGATGAATGATGTGGATACGTAATCATTGCAATATTGTACAAAAACCCAAACGACGTACATTTCACACAAGAATAGAACTTTAACGAATAAAGAAATTTGTGAATAAATTCTTCCCATGTTCCGGGCTTGATTTTCCGGCTGCTTTTCAGTTGATAATGGCAGTGTGAATTAACATAAGGTTAATATGTAAATACATACAAAGAAAAAGATTTCAAACAATATAAATTATTGTTCTGAAAATTTATACTCTCATCGAGGGAAATATTAGGTTGATCTGAAATAAAATGAAACCTAAAACAATGAATGCTTTATTAGGTAAATACCTATATTAATTGTTGCGAAATGAAAAAATCTAACAAACTTCAAACTTATTTAAAGAGTAGTTTTGTGATAACAGAAATATCCGTAATCAGAGTGCTTTACTAACGCAAAATAACAATCAATTATTAATCATGTTATATAGTTTTATCAGATTTTGTAGCTTGTTTGACCTTATGCTGTAAATTTTAGGAAGAGTTTTATAGAAATAAGCCCTTAGTGGTGGAGTTTCACAAAATTTTCACCTGAAAAAGATTTTGAAGGAAATGTAGGACCTCGCTTAGCCAGAGGCACCTCAGAGAGGATTCAGAATATTTATTAATCATCCTCAATCATCGACCACATCAACTGATGAACTGCAGGTTGGAATAATCAATAAACTTTACCATTTCGTATATTTGCAATGATCAGTCTGAATAATGTTTTACCTCCCATTTCTGTCGAAGCCGGATAAGCGAGGTCCGAATGATCGCCTCCGTACTTTGTCCCATTGGTTAAGTAAAAATAGGTGAAATCACATTATAGAGTACAAATTTTATGTAGGTTTATTTTCTTTATTTTAAAAAAGGATGTCGATGAAGAATAATTAAAATGGAAACTGTGATGCAGCCGGAACCTAATCTATATAAAATCGAATGAGTGTTTTATCATCGCAATTTATGACAAAAAATATATTAAAAATCATCGAAGAACACTGAAGTTACAGCAATATTTGGTCTTGAAGTAATAAAAAATAAATAAACATTAAAAAACGATATTTTTGACGGCGTAGCGAGCATAAAATGGTTGTGACTATAATAAAAATATAAGCTTGTCAAAAGACATAAATTTAGCAATTCCCTTATTCGCCATTCCCAGTGCGTTTTCACCCTGAATTTCGGAAATGATCGTACGACCCAATTTTGAAGACCGGTGGTCAAAGTAAAACTGCTCATCATTTTTGTATATTGCTGCTCATTAATTGTGATTTATGGCATTTATATCACATATTTTAATGTCATTAGAAGAGAAATTCGTGTACATATATTTTTATTCACCTTTCATCAAGCTTTCACGGCTTAATTCACGTTATGGTTTCAAATATTAATCAAGGAGTTGTTTTTCAGCCCTATTCATATCGAGCCATTCTGAAACTTCCAAACCTCCGATCGCTATACGATATTTGTCGTTAGTTTGCAATAATAAATGTTCAATTTAGGGTATCAACTAAAATTGTAAAGTCAATCAATCGCTTTCAATGTGAGTAGCAAAGAGGACGTCATAATATTGTAATTAATAAATGAATTACTGATCGGACCCAAGCCAAACGAAATGATAAATTATAAGATTCAAATGCCTGCAAGAGCAGTGCACGGTTCAGAGATGAATAATTTCAGGGACCCAGATTCGTTTATGCAGAAGGCACCCACGAACCCAACTATTTTAGGATATGGAGTCTCGATGAGCAGCAAAATTAGTTTTTTAGGCGTCGCGTAAGGGAGTAAGTAATTGCGATTTTTTGTTTTTGAGATTGTTAGGTACGTTTTAAAATACGTTAAACTAAAAATTTCCACGGTACCTTCCTATCAAGTAAGTTGTAGGTTAGGGAATTGCCTCACAGGACACCATAGAGCATGAATGGGAAGTGAGGACCAATAGATTTTGACACATCCTTCGTCTGAATTTCCACAAATTTACAGTGTGTCTCAACAGTTGTTTTCAGTAGTCCATATTTTAGAGATATACCTACCTACAATTGAAATTGTAAAAGTTATTGAGGGGCCAGAAACGTTCAACGGAAAAAATACAAAACCTTAGTAAGTTCTTAAGACTTAACAATAATCTGATTCATGATTTTATTACTTTTCCAACTTGCATTTTACGCAGATGGGTGTTGAAGTGGAAGTGTAGAATTAGTAATTTTTTCTTTAACGTAAGAGCCTTGAAGTCCCGTAGCTTTGGTACCTGTTCATATGTAGGTGCTGAAATCTAAAATATAAATGGACGTTTGCTGGTGATCAAGTAGAGTCACGTTAGAGACTTCTAAAACGATAGAAATATAACAACAGATTGGCTGTTAAATACTGTCAATATTTTCCTTCCTGGTAAGTGGGTTTCAGCCTGCACCTTGCTGTACTTATCATCTCATTTGCACCTCACTAGCTGGGTACAGCACAAGTACAAGTACTACACAGTATGGTGACTTCATTGCACGAGGGCCAATCTTGTCGTGGATCCTGGTCTGCAGCTCAGCTGTCTATCTTGAAATGCTTGCCACAGTGCACCACAGATTCTGGACCCTTGACAGCATCTTGGAGATCACACACCATGTCATGAATTTCTCTGGTGCGATCTCATTGGTGCAACAGAGCTACTCTAAGGCTGGAGCTTCCAGCGTTCTTTGTTCTTCATGGTTCGCCCCAAAATGGTGAGCAGTATAGGCCATGCTTATGGACATACCCCCGTTCGGAGCTAGTGGCAATTTCTTCTTTCCCCGTTGCAGCACTGGTGTTAGTCTTTTCGTTTAATTTATTAATTGTGGATCTTTACCCACAGATATTGATATTATTCTGCCTAAAACCCCAAACATTAATGTTATTAATTACAATTCAGAGTTTCCTACTAGCCTTCAGTATTTGAAGTGTGAAGGACACTTAATAATATCCCTTTTGAATAGATTTTGAAACATTTGTCAATTAGGCACCAGTATTTGGTCCCACAATAAGTTTACAAAAGTTAATCCGTATTTCCTCAATAGTTTAGAACCGACTGCGGAGGTTTCTTTTGAGACACCTGCGTTATTTTCACAACAGCATGTCGAAATTAAAGAAACTGTAGGAGAATGTTGATAATAGAAATTATTGTCTTTTGCATACTAATCATTGAAGGGAGTTCAAGAATTCTTCCAGTCCCACAATTTTCTTTCGGTAACTTTTTATGTGAGATGCTTGAAATGGATTTCCTCGAGTTCAAATAATTATTATCGCTAAGTGTTGCCGTGAAAACCTAGAAACTCTCATAATCCTCATACCTTTGATTCGACAACACACTAAAGTCTTTTTCCTTAGGTGTATTTAGATGCTCCCCAATAAACCTTTTCGCTCTTGAATTATAAGTGTTGACCAATGCACTTGCGATAACTAAAAATCCTTCTCTCAAACGATCCTCTCAAAAACCATATTATGTCGCAAGATCTTAGTTACGAGCCTAAATCTAGGCGTCCCCCATGAATTTCAACGACTTGAAATGAATAGTGCCTATCACTTCCACTTAAGTAGTAGACAACTGATAACATACCCCTAACCCCTTCCACTCCACCATTCAGGTTACCAGATAATAACCCAAATATTTCATTAACTTCGTTACCCTCATGATCTTCATGGCTAAGCAATCCAGAGGAGGGTGATCTAATTGCTCTCGGCCGACCTTAATAGGGTATGAAGACAACCCCAAATCAGCTTCGGGCATATAGTAAAGGAAACAATGAACTTTAGGGCCACCTTACTGTCTATAAAACACATATCTTAGTGCTGCTGAGATGCTTGTTCAGATTTGACCTCAGCCTGGAAGATCTTGGTATTTGTCCCAAGTGACCTAACCAGAGTGAGTGTGGGACTCACATTGCCCACACCCAATCCTCCCATGCAGCACTGATCAATCCATGTTAACACTATAAATCCTGGAGGAAACATGGGCACCCCCTTCTCTCACCAGCCTCTGTCATTGATGACACTTTGTAGGGTATTTCAAAATTTGGTTGCCCTTCATGAGATCGGCGACTGTCAGAGAAATCTCACAATCACTGTTATCTAGGATTTTGTGAAAACTGACTCTTGATGTCTGGATCCAGTCTTACGTACCCCAGTCGCAGCAGCCTTGCCCCCAAGATGGTCACTTTCTACAAATGTAAGCGCTGTGGCGTGAGGTCCTCCAGTTGGGCAGGTGGGCATAGCGCCTTTTACACCCAAGTATGCTTTCCTCTAAAAATTGTTAAGGGTCTTCTGGACAGTAGTTCGCTTATTTATGGCGAATTTATGTATCATCGAAATTTATTTATCTAGCTGCAATTTATTGCTCATGATAATACATGTAAACAATCCTATTGAAAGTTATTCAAGTGCCGAAATTCTCAAATCCTGACCCCAAATATCCGATAGAAACCCCCTTTTTAAGAAAACCTCACTCCCCAATAAAAAATAATCATGAAATGATAAAACTCTCTGCAATCACTTTCTATTAGCCAGATGATACACATACATCCACGAAGTTCATTACAAGTACCTAATGTACACCCAGATCAGCCAATTCTCTTTTTTATTGCATTTTCGGTCCATGAATCATAGAAATCTGTTGTAGCATAGAACTCTATTCGAAATTTTAAATAAATAATGGAAACCTACTTTCAAAGTTTGCTAATACTTAAAGGGACAAAAATACTTGACGTTAGTTAAGTTCAAGCAATACTGATGATGAACCATTTCTGATATCAACATTCTAGTATATTTGCGTATTCATAACAGTTTTCTTCAAGTTACATTATAAGAAAGTTTGTTGGACCCTCTTCCCAATCAAATTCGACTGTAACATTGTAGAAGTAGATCCTAAACTATACAACTCACGGTTTTCGTTAGGATCGACCTATTCGTAAATTAATGAACATAGTTGGACATCAAGTGCGGCTATAGTGTTGTCAGAGATTAATAACAAAATACTTTCAAAAACGTCGACTACCTGTATCGGGGTTATGGTGGAAAACATTAGTTTTAAAAGGATGTTGAACGCTATTCGCTTAAAAATCAGCTAGTGCTTCGCCAAGCACCCTTAAATGAATCAAGCAATGTGATTTTTCTAGCTTACTTTAGAATTGTAGACTCTTACGTAGGATGTCCGTTCTAAATTTTTAAAAGAATATCTCATTGTATTGAATGGCCATCTCGCCAGACTTTTTTGTAATATATCGAAAAAAGTAAATATTATAAATATGTAAATAAATAAAAAAATCCGAATAAAACGTAGAGCTATTCAAGGTTAAAAAGGAGTGTTGGAACAAAATTTATATATTAAAAAAAAGATGAACTAATTTTTTTCATATTTATGAACACTGTTTTCAAATTTTAATAAATGTGCTATTGTGCCTATACAATGACGCTTAGACGTTCTTGGCCACTTGAATTTTTTCCATTCTCGATTTTTCACTCTTTCTCTCTTGCTGAACGAAAAAGGTGGCCAGTAAAATGTATATGACTGGAAAATGTTTTCAATAATATTTCATTTTATAATGTATTTTTCTTTAAGTTAATTTCATGCTGACGACATTGCGACTTCTGTCACACTGGGACGTGATTGCATGATCAAAATTTTAAAAAGAAATATTTTTCATTCCTCATAATTTGTGTTTTCTTGTATAATAAGACAATGGGAACGAACTATAATGAACCGCGAACAGTTTTGTAAACTAGGAAGAAACCTGTACCGCCTCTGGAATCCTTCCATGTATTTGATCCCTCCAAAACAAAAAACAAAATTTTCGAGTGGAATAAAGCAACTTTAAAATCCTGAGCCTGATTTGGTTTTATAGCATAAATAAATTGCCTTTTGCTTCTCTGTAAAACACTTTTTTAGATTATAATGTAATGTGTAACCGATAAGTGCTATCTTCTCCCAGAATCTCTTCATTATTGTTTCCACCAGAATCTTTGTTGAAATGGAAAAAATAAAGAAAAAATACTACTTTGCGCGTGGTTTTTATTCGTATGACCTTTTTTTATCATTTCAGCTTATTACCAACTAAATGAGTGATTGCAGCAGCAGGTTGTTGATTGATGATTACACTGTTCAACACAGGAAATGTTTCGGGCTTGAACATAGCCATTTCCCAAGTATTGTATCAGGTTCTCGTCAGAAGAACCTGATACATTCGTTCAAAAAAGCACACGAACTTGTAAGTTGCATCGATATCAATGGTTTGAAGAATTCCCTGAACATAAGTCATGCTTCTGGTGAATGTAGGCTCTTTGAGACTCTTCGAAGCTCAGTTTAAAGCAGTTCTGCTTCATAATGGCAACCTTCTCCCTTCCATCCCCATTGGCCATGCTGTTCACATGAAATGAACTTACAGGAACATGAAAGTACTTCTCGAGTCGATCAAATACGAAGATCACAAGTGGCAGATTTGTGGTGTCTTGAAAGTGGTTGCTCTTCTTTTAGGAATGCAGTTGGGCTATACCAAGTACTGTTGTTTTCTAGGTTTATGGGACAGCTGAGATCGGAAATCTCACTACACTAAGGACAGATGGCCTTCACGAACATTAAATCCAGGCGAGAAAAATCTCCAAAATAAAGCTCTAGTAGATCCACGTAAGATCCTGCTTCCTCCATTGCATATTAAGCTGGGATTGATGAAGAACTTAGTAAAAGCCATGGATCAGGGTGGAGAAGCCTTCAAATACTTGAGAGCGAAATTCCCAAGAAAGGTGAAGGAGTCTTCATTGGCCCTCAAATTCGCGAAATTTTGAAGGACTCTGCTTTTGATGAAATTTTGGAGGGAAAAGATAAAGCAGCCTGGGAAACTTTCCGAAATGTGGTACGAGGATTTCTCGGCAACAGGAAAGAAGAAAACTACTGACAGTTAGTGAGTGAACTTCTTCAAACGTACCAAGACCTAGGTTGCAACATGTCCCTAAAAATATATTTTCTTCACTCTCATCTTGATTTTTTCCCAGAGAATTGTGGGGCTGTAAGTGATGAGCATGGTGAAAGATTCCACCAGGATATTCCTGCAATGGAACGCAGATATCAAGGTCGTTGGAACGAATCAAACAACGACTGTTACAAGAGATGCACCGGATATGACGTTCAAGAGGTAATCAAAGAGAAAACATTCTCAAGAATAGGCTTCAGCCAACCCCTTTACTATTGGAGAAGATTGGCAAATGAAGAAGATTAGTAGAAGAAATAGGAGAAGAGAAATTAGTAAGTGCACCAAATTTCTCGGGCAAGAAGATGGATTTTTACAGCACATTCACCTTCACTAAGCTGATTTTGTATCTTGAGAACAAGAGCTAATAAAAAATATTTCGTTGTAATATTCGTGTTTCTCGACCCAAAATTAGTAAAATGTGGCTATTTAGATCCCAGAAACTACCAAATAATATATTTTTGTTGGGTAGTGTTATTTGAGGATTCCGAAAATTAAAAAACAGTTGTATCTTTGGACTTCACGTTAGCTTTCTTGATTGCTGGATTTTAAATAGATCTGACCTATTTTTCTTTACTTAACGTTACTTTTTATTATCTAAATAAATACTTTTTGGAGGGGAGGGGGATTGTGATTTTCTATCTGTTTCTATCAAAAATTGTGGCAAAGGAAACGATCGAGCACAGGGACTCATGGACTGAACAATCTTGTCGACTATCAGTGGAACAGTAGATTGCCAATGGCCTATCAACAATGAATCAGTCACTGATCCAGGGCATAATCTTATCGTCGAATACGAATAGGATTGTAATCGCGATAATTACTCGTTGATTCTGAGTCAACTGCGATTATATTCGTATTCGTGTAATCGTATTCGCCTGTCGGCGATTACACGAATACAATCCATAAAAATGCGTCACGGTCATGAATTTCAATAGGGCGTCCCTCCTATTATATGCGATGTCTTGCTAATATTACCTAGCTTCAGAGGGACGTTCTATTGAAATAGATTTGAGACAAATAGGCTGGGCTCCAATCGTTGAATTCGCTTTAAGGACGTCTTTCTGAAGTTAGGTAATATTAGCAAGGCTTCGCATATTATAGGAGGGACGCCCTATTGAAATTGATGACCGTGACGCATTTTTATGAGTTGTATTCGTGTAATCGCCGACAGACGAATACGATTAAACAAATACGATTACTCGAATACGAATATAATCGCAGATGACTCAGAATCAACGAATAATTATCGCGATTACAGTCGTATTCGTATGTGACGATAAGATAATGCACAACACTGATCCTGGGTCAAGCGGAAGACCTGGTAGCTAAAGGAACCTGTTCCGGTAGAGAGTGAATCATCGCAGACCTTCACGCTGTACAGGGAGTTCAACCCATGGTTGCCGGGTAGTTTGGGAAATAATACCAGACGACTCGGAAAGGCAGATTGGAAAAATTCATAAAAAAATTATAAAATGAGAAATGCCAATCATGCAGCTCAATAATGAAGTAGGTACCTATTGATATGCGTTTTCTATTATGTTCTACTAAATAATATGTTCTTCAATTTAAATCATTTTTGTTTAAATTCTATGTGATCTTTTAGTTAGACTAATATTCGTGCTCTGATAATTTCAACCAGCAAGTAACTACCTACTACAAGTAGTACACGAACAGTTGTACAAAATAGTAGGTACCAATGCATATTCATATAATGAGAATATTGAAGATTAACCGACGAAATAATTGCTGTCCATAATTTGAAAAACAAGTGGGCATACGATTTTCATCCTATTCTTTAATAGATCAAAATGAACTTGAGGTTGAAATTTTTGATGTATTCTTCTTATCTCGATTTTGTGATTTATAATGTGCATTGGTACTTAATTAAACAATCCACAAAAACAATGTTTTTCTGATTTTATTGATTCATTAAAACTTCTGTCATGAAGAGTTGAATAAGACTGATACAGTGATAAATAACGTAAAATAGGACAATACCAACTAGTGAAATATTTGGAGAAATTTTATAAAATACCAATTATGTAGTTAACGACAAGGATACCTACATGTTCATGATTTTTTTCTCGGCTGAGTTCGAGGGATAGCGCCAGAAGTTACTTCAAAAACCGGACATTTGCCGCCCATCCTGTGAAAACCGGACATTTGGCCTTCAAGGCGACTTTAAGTTTTCGCCTGGACAGCTAGGTAAAATTTCGGACTGTCCGGGCCAAAACCGGACCCCTGGCAACCCTGGTTCAACCCCGAGATAAAGCCTGCTTGTTTGATGAAGGTTTCGGTGTTGACTTGTGTAATGTACTGCCCAAGATTTATTCAAAAACTGACAATTCAAATACATCATAAATAGAAACACGTTGGATGTGACACGTTTGGAACGTGAAACCGACGCCTTAGCTCGCTTAGCTAACTCAACCAGATGGTAGATGTGTCGATAAAACTGATTCATACATCTCCGTATTTTTTCGCGCCCGAGCGTGGGGCGTATGTCATAATCATGTAATATTATCAGAATGAGTCAATTAACTACAGTCGGAAGCCGCTCGCATTTCTTGTTTCATACTCAGGAATGGCGAGGGAGTAATATTATTGAGAGGTTATCTTATTGGTTGATCCCTGAACTATTACGTAATATAGGTATATCATCACATATTATCACTCGCCACGACATTGTTTCGAGCGTCTTACCAAATTGATACAAAATTGATTTGTAATATTTATTATATAACTGTCGTGGAAAGGTGGGTGATTAACCCCATAACTCGAAGAAAAAAGGAGACAATAGCTAACTAGGATAGGATATTCGTTTCCGAACTTCAGAAGCGTTTACTCAATATGAACCCCATAAAATACGAACAAAATGGACGTCATAATTCATGATCTGAAGAGTGATTGTGAACAGAGAATTGTACCTAATGGAAAAATGAAAAAAAAAAAACGGGTATAATTCCAACAAGGAAATTCCATTGTTGGGTATGAATAATAATAATAATAATAATAATAATATGAACAAATATTAGTTAGTTATCTCTGTTCTGTTTCTTTTTCATCTCAAGTATCAGAAGGAAAAATTAATAAATAAGGAGAGAAACAACATTCGATAGTATTGATTTTATTAGATCCATTCATTTATTTCCATAGCATTTTTAATGAAGGAAGATCCTTTTACATTAATAATATGTAAACAATTTGGATAAAATCTCGCATGCTCCTCCCAAGGACAGTCTTGTAACTTCCAATCTATGATTCTTCCACCACACTCGTAACATTGCACTCCGCCTATCATATTTTTTATTTTCGCCGTTTCTATTTACCTTTCTGACCCTGGCGTTGTACTCATTTTGTAACTGCATATCTTACGACCAATATGCCATCTGGTGGCGATAAACCCCGTCTCCGCCTCTCATATTTTTTAATTTCGCCATTTCTGTTGACCTTTCTGACCCTGTTCTAGAAGCAGCAAGATGTATACTACTACTAGCCGATGGATTTTTAAACTTTAAGGCGGTGCTGCATTCAAATGCGAAACCATTCTACATAGATAGGTGGGAACAATGCTCATTGTGTAATGTACACGAGTGAGAAGATGTGTACCATTTCCTAATAATATGTAGGTGCTTGGCGTTAGTAGGATTGAGAATCATTCTTCACATCAGTTCTCACACGAGATGAGGCAATCGGACTGTTGAGTGGTGGAGGATGGCCTCAGTTGGCGACTTACTGTAGGCTATCATAGAAGAGAATTGAGAATTTAACCTCAGTTTGTAATACCGTACGTCTCCATTAATAAAGTTCTTACTGGCAGATGCTGCCGGCAGACGATAAAAGACCATTTCGAGCTGTTTTTTGCTTCCGAGTCTACCTAAAAGTAGTGGAAGTAATGTTTTCACTTTCGTGAGAAAACAAATTTTTGGTATCACATATCAGAATTCCCAATCGCATTTTACGTTTTAGACCATTCTGAACAACTTTGCTTCCGTGTCTGTCTGTCTGTCTCTGTGTGTGTGTGTCTTATTTTCCATGGTTTTCATCCGATATGGATGAAATTTTTAGGGAATGTGCGGGCTAGGGTGTAGACGGTCCCCTATCAGTTTATTGTTGCGAAATGCATGCGCAAACGTAAATTCCATTATGCTCCATTTTTCCTCGCTCTAGTCGTCCGATCTCGCTCAAATTTGGATGATAGTTGGAAGGAAATGATAGGTAAACGAGGAAGCTATGTGCCACACCCAACTTGACAGACGTTGTTTAATTCTTTCGGTTCATTTCTCCACAGTCATAGTTTCCTACTTATTTCGTGTGTTATTGCCCCAACTCTCGGCAGAAGGCTGATGAAGCCATACTGTATTGTTTATTCCAGACCACGTTAAAATAGGAAGAACTCACTTGTTTTCAAAAAGGGTATCGTGAAGATTTTCAAAATATGGTAATGAAGGTTATTGTTAACAAATACTATTCATGGGGGAGTTAACTTTGGTTTGAGTATTGATCCTCCGTATTCATTGATGAAAGGGGGGCTAGTGAATAGGATATTTCAATAGAGGAATTATCAAGGGTATCAAAAGAGAGATTTGGCCGGGCTGTGCTCTTTACAAATTAGAATTTTAAGGTTTTCAAGTCGACCCGAGCCCACCTGTTGATGATCGTTAGGTTAGTCAGTAGTGCGTCCAGTGTCTCCACGAGGCGGAGAGTTGGGTACTTGCCTAATATTACATCTACCTATTAACCTGATGCAATCATGTTGAAATTGATACAAGATAATCAAATTAGCATACCCCAACTCTCATCCGAATTTGAGCGAGATCGAACGACTAGGGCGTGAGAAAATGATGCTTAGTAGTATTTACGTTTGCGCATGCGCAGAGTGAGGTATTGAGTCAAGAACAATGAAACTGATAGGGGATCGTTTACCTCCACATTCCCTGAAAATTTTATCCAAATCGGGAGAAAACTGTGGGAAATAAGCTTTTTACAAGGATTTGCGGACACACGACAGACACACACACACACACACACACACACACACACACAGACACGGAACCAAAGTTGTTCAGAATGGTCTAAAACGTAAAATACGAGTGGAAATTTTGATTTTTGAGACCAAAATTTTTTTTTCTCCCTAAAGTGAAAACAATGCTTCCGCTACCTTTAGGTTTGACTGGGAAGCAATAGAAGTATGGAAAAATATTAACTAATCAATGAATTCAAGCGAATTAAACAAAACATATCTGGTATAAATGAATAAGGAAGAGTTGGCGATCGAACATTGAATTCCCAAACAAACATTGAACTACAAGGTGAGGCAATGCTATAAAAAGTGCACAACTTAGCCCAAATATTGAAGAACGGATACCGCACGAATAAAAACTATTTGTGGGATGAAGCCAGGTGTCCGGTTTTTCACCAAGTGTCCAGACGAAAATTGAAAGTAGCCCTGAAGGCCAAATTTCTGCTTTTCACAGGAAAGACGGTACAAATGTCCGAGGTCATCTCGTAAGGTACTACGAACTCCGCCGACTTCTAAGGGACCTACTTTCATCATGGTTGAGTTATTTGACGCTAGAAAGCTATTAAGTGTCCAAAATTCCAGTCTAGAAAGCTATGAAGCTATTAGTGACCAAAATAATAAATTTTTGTATTCTTGTCACATTTTTTTATAAGAAGGAACTTTCAATCTTTCGTTTCGGCCACTATTTGAACATTGGCTCTTTCAGTTTTTAACGGAGATGAATAACCTTGAAATTAGTACGGAGTAACTTGAATTAGTACTTGTGATTTCTGAGGTAATCTTAAATTGGTACTTCTAGTCGTAATATCCTATTTTTATTGCGAAACTAACCCATTCAATACCGGGAAAAAAACACATTCTATGTTAAAATTCTAAGTGAAGGGGTATAATCACTTATTTAAATGTTGCCATAGGTATGCTTCACAACGTAAGTGGTGTATTATGAAAGTTCTTGAAATACCTACACTTATTAGCATCGTCTTATTTTACTTTAGTTATCCCACACTTTATAATTATTATTAAGGTATTATCACAGACATCATTATCGCAATCAGCAGTCAACAGAACTAATCACAACTTAACCGTTTTGTTAACATTCTTGTTTTCCACATTATTTGGGATTGAAAAACTGGGGGAAAATAGACAGTGTCTACAGACACTACGGGAGAATGTGCCGAGGGGAGGGTGGTCTGGATGCGTTGAGACTACCGTTACGACGCGTTTCGCCGAGAGAGCGCTCTGACTTTCGAACTACGGACTAGGCCTATTGAAATAAAAGCTAACGAATCTGGAGATGTAAAAAAGTCATCCTCGAACAAGTCATCCTCGAAAAAAGTCGAACAAGTTTGGACATGGATATGTCTTTGCTCTGGGGGGTCAACCAAAAATTTCCGTGACGCAAAATTTGTGTCACAATTTCAGTGTTTTTCACGTACAACCCAGCCGTTGCTAGGGGAATGGAACTTCCGCAGTTTTCATCGCACAGAAATCGTTCGCCACTCGTTGGAAAGCGCTTGATTTATGTGATAAATGTTCACATCTCAAGCTACCAATTTCCCCCTCCTTACGTACCTGGCTACATTCCTAAACTAAGTTAATTGGACTATAAACAACGTCCAATTAACGATGCTATTGCTTAACGTAAAGCAATAGCATCATTTACTCCACTCCATAGGAAACATTTTCATCCTCTTGACAACAGTTGACTGTTAACAACAACTCGTAGTGGCTTCTCTAGAACGATCAAGTTTGTCCCCCACCCCGGCAACTACTTGGAACCGTTCCCTACAAGAAGAACTGTGAGTTCTTCAATTCCGTTCAACCTGTTTAGTGGACATGTAGGTCAGAATGAAGTGTATATGTTCTAACCCTATGCATATCTGCAGAAATAACCCAATAGTATAGTTTGGTGGTCTGGATGCTCGCAAGCTCGCATCTCAAAAATACATAACATCAAGTAAGTAGTCAATCCCTCAGTAAAAATGCAGATTAGTTGGATATGTAGATCAGAATGAAGTGTATAGTTTCGTGATCTCATAACACGATCACATAACAGTTTAGAAACGTAAATGTGACTTTTCATTTGTGACTCATGAGCTGCTCCGCGTTGAACGGAATTGAAGAACTCACAGTTCTTCTTGTAGGGAACGGTTCCAAGAAGTTGCCGGGGTGGGGGACAAACTTGATCGTTCGAGAGGGTCTCGTCTTTGTAGTGGCTTCTCTCCACAGTTATTTTCAACATTTATTTTCTATAAGTAAACCGTTGTTTTGTTGGAATTAGTCGGGAAGCGGCCCAGGGATTTGTTTAAAGTTAAAGGATTTGTTTACAACTCTCGAGGACAACCGTTATGAAATCCCAAATCAAAGAAATATCCATGTAACATGGTATCTGCTTGTAAAGCAGATAGTGGAACTCGTTTACGAGTTTATTTTACGGTGGGGCAAGTGCGTTTCCAAATAAGAGGCAAGTGCGTTTCATTAAAAACCTCATGAAATTACCAGGAAAAATAAAAAAATCAAGGTCTTGAAGCCTAATTTCCATCCAGAACCTCATCCTCAACCCACACGCACAACCGCACGCTTCTCTCAAACCTCAGTCTTATATGATTCTGCAAAAATCTGGAGTCTTCAAATTCTCTCTCACGCAAACCTCATTCCCCAAACGACACCGAATCAGAGGACAGCCAACAAGTGGATGAGTTTATTGACCATTTCATCAACTCAGGAATTCATGTTGAGTTGCTAAAAATGATCTATTTTGCGGCGTTTTTTTCTTATCATTTAGGTACGTACTATTTGGAAGAGTCCGTCGTCACTAGCAAGTCGAGTACCTGGGGCGAGTGCTTTCGATGTAAAGACATCATCATCAGGCCATCAAAGCAGTACTACAAATCAGTAGTAGAATCGAACCCTAGCCGTGGCCCGCACTTACCCCGTACAGAGTGACAATCGACTGACTGACTTTAGTACTGCTTCGACGGTCTGGGTGTTTTTACATGGTGCGGCGAACTTTCCGATATTCTTTCGGAATGTAGAAAAATGCCGACCGACTACCAACTAAAACTTTGCCGAGATCACATCTGGGTTTGAGTCTGAAGTAAAAACCGCGAAATTTCGAACCACTGGAATACCTACTGCATCCAAACGCGATTTTGATTCACGAGACCTTCTCGAACGATCAAGTTTGTCCCCCACTCCGGCAACTACTTGGAACCGTTCCCTACAAGAAGAACTGTGAGTTCTTCAATTCCATGTAGGTCAGAATGAAGTGTATAGTTTGGTGGTTTGGATGCTCGCAAGCTCGCATTTCAAAAATACATAACATCAAGTAATCAATCCCTTAGTAAAAATGCAGATTAGTTGGATATGTAGATCAGAATGAAGTGTATAGTTTGGTGGTCATAACCATAACACGATCACATAACAGTTTAGAAACGTAAATGTGACTTATCATTTGTGACTCATGAGCTGCTCCGCGATGAACGGAATTGAAGAACTCACAGTTCTTCTTGTAGGGAACGGCTCCAAGTAGTTGCTGGGGTGGGGGACAAACTTGATCGTTCGAGAAGGTCTCGTTTTTGATTCGCCTCCAATGGAAATTAGTCGGTTTCCTAAAAGCAGCTGTTGGTATTCGATGGATTTTATAACTGTAGCCACTGCAGAGGCCGAAATTCAAGTTATTTCAGCTCAAAAAGTGCAGGAAACAGGTTATAATTGTCTCGTAATATGTTAAAGTCAAGTTGCACAACTAGGTATTTTTATGTTTGTATCTCCCATCACTTCATTGTCAACAGCCTACGACACCATCTACGCACATTGTGTCATTCCAAATTGTGATGAGCAGTTGGATATTTTATAACACTATTTTACAGCTGTACTTGTCCATTCCGTGTATGTACCTTTAGCCCTATCCGTGAAATCCGATGCTATCATCAATTTGTTCAAGGACTGACAATACAGTAGTTTTGAAAGTCGGTGCTTCCTCAGAAAATCGATTTCATTAAGACTGAAATCCGCCGTACTCTCTCTAATCCAACGAGGACGGTGCATTGTAAAGTCTTCATACAATCCTCGTCAAATTTGTACTCAAATACCAATGCTATAATGAATCCTCTGTGACCAATTTTTGTGCATATAGGAAAACGTAGGAAATAACTAGGAAAATGTAGCAAATTAGATGGGATAACGTAGAAAAAAAGGGTTTCGGTCATGAAAATAAAGATGGCGAAAAGAACCAGGTACCTATCTAGTAAATCGTTGATTTGAACGCTAACCACCCAAATTCAGCTGGTTAGTTTTGGTCGATGATTTAGCACGTATGATCATTGATTTATTTGAACCGGATTTGGTGAAATCAAATATCGTTGTTTAACAGCTGAGATCTTTGGTTTAATGAGTAAACGTTGATTAAAAACTTTGGTGAAACCGGTCTTTAGCCCCGCAACAAGACAAGGATGGCGAAAGGGGATCGTAGAGGCCTCGCCTCACCTTGGTCTCAAGTTCACTCATTGAGTACCTCCTCACCCCAAGGGCTGGATTAAAGATCTGGCCAAGGGTCCTCAAGCTTTGAGTGGCCGATGAACTCCAAGAGCGGCTCAGGGGTGGAGCGAGGCCAACAACGACCGATTAGCTCTGCAGTACTGAGGCATCGATTTCCCATCGTATGACATAGAAAGAAGGAGGACAGGGGGAGGGTCTTGCTCAGAAAAATTCTACATCCGCATTTGAAGTAAAACCATCATCCACCCTATTACGTAAATATCTAAGGCTTTAACAAAGGTTGTTTTTACATAGATTTTCTTATATATGGCTACGAACTATTTACACATACAAGACTAGTTGTACTTACTTCTGGAAAGTATTTGCAAGAAAAATGGTTTTTTGTAAAGTTGGATATTCGTAGAACCAACTTTACCGATGATTTCTTCTTCTGAGACCCTTTACGGTAATTTAATGTGCTCAAAAATGCTGGCCAGCGAACTCAAAGTGCCAACATTTTAAAAGTAAGTAACATACTCTAGTACGAAAATATACGAAAATTCGCTCATACGTTCATGCTGCATGACTGGAACTTTTTATCATATATTTTTTCATATTTTTAGATTTTCGGGAGGTAGGTATATTGGTTTTAATTTGTGCTTATTTAATTGAAACTTTACACCTTTCGGATAGGTTCAAATCTATTTCACGTACCTTTCAAAACAAAGGGGTCACCTAATTTGTTGTATAATTAACGAAAAAGTTAAAGGCTCAGCAGGTAATTCGGGCTGATTGAAAACGTGGCAATGGGGGAGTTGACTTCCGGATGGATTAGTTCAACTCCCTTTGGTCCCTAATTCCCTACGTTCCTCGACTACATGACTCCTAAATGAGCTGAACAACTGACAGCGAACATTCACTTCGGTGGCACTAAAATGCGCCAATTACGAGGAAGCGCGAGAAATCCGTTTGCGAAAATTCTCGAAATTATCGCCTATTGTTTAACCCTTAAACTTCTCTATCATTGGTGATATATCAAAAAAGTTCCAGTCATGTAGCATGACCGCATGAGCGAATTTTCTTAAATTATCGTCAGGGGCGGATCCAGAAATTTTTTCCGGAGGGGGTCACAGGGTAGAACAATATAAAAAATAACAAAAATAACAAAATAACCAAACGAACAATACAAATAGCTGATAAATGTATTTATTTTCAATTTTCTTCTAAAAAAGTGTCCTAATATGTTTTCAAACAAAGTGGCGCCTTTTATGGCAGCGTAGCTAACTTCAGAGTTTGCAAATCAAAACATTGAAACCACAACAATCGATTGCTGATCTTGATCTCAGTGAATTCAGGATCGTTTTTACTGAATTTGGCAGGAAAGTAAACGAGAACGGGAGTTGAACTTCTGAGTTAGAATTTCCTTTTGCATTCACGTTTTTAATTATATGCTGAATTCTTAATCGATTCAGAATATCTGATCGATCCCACAACCACCACCTGCCATACAACACTTGTTCTATTTCAGATCAAAATAGATGCGAAAACTGAATATTCTTCAATATTAACGAGGCCAGAGCTCGATGAGCAAGGAGGTGGGCTCTTAACATCTCTAGCATAAGCCGTGACCTGTCGTAACAAATGGCAGAAGCTGGGCTTGCATTGTTACACGTTCATCGCGACATCGAATTAGACACCGATGCGATAATCAACAGATTTACGAAACAAAATAGAAAATTAGACTTTGTGTTATAAATGATCGTCCCAGTTAGAACTTTTACAAATGTAAACAATCACAACTGCTGCTACAAACCAAATACATAAAAAATCAGTATTCTATAAAAAGATCAGTCGTTATTATTGTTATATTTTGTTTCCAATGTTTTTAGTTAGCAATATGGTAAGTTAACTTTGGTCGTTTGGTTTGTTTCTGGTTTTTGATTTTACAAAAATTGGGTTTGTTTTGGTCGTTTGATTTTTTTTTTTTTTTTGTTATTGGGTTTGTCAACAATTCGTTGTCGTTCAGCTCTGCTTTTTGAAATGCAGGCTGTGATTCTGGGGGGGGTCATGACCCCTGTGACCCCCCCCTTGGATCCGCGCCTGATTATCGCATTATATTATTCTACAATTGTTTTGAAATTTGAGCACTTTGAGTGCAAAGAAATACCTAGTTAACTTTTAATAAAATTTAAAAATTTAAAAATATTGTTCTAAATAATATTTTACAGTTCAAAAACGATTTTAAAATTTTAGCTTCTCTAGGGAGTTTTCATCGATATTTTAGCAAATGTTGATGAAATTTGAGTACACTTTTCTGCAGAGTTTTTTGTGCATATTTTGCTTCCGAGTCTACCTACAGGTAGCGGAAGCATTGATTTCACTTTCGGGAGAAACAAAATTGTTGGCCTCCAAAATCAAAATTTCTACTCGCATTTTACGTTTTAGGCCATTCTGAACAACTTTGGTTCCGTGTCTGTCTGTCTGTATGTATGTATGTGTGTGTCTGTCGTGTGACCGCAAATCCTTGTAGCAAGCTTATTTTCCACAGTTTTCATCCGATTTGGAGGACATTTTCATGGAATGTGCGGGCTAAGGAGTAGACGGTCCCCTATCAGTTTCATCGTTCCTGACTCAATACCTCACACTGCGCATGCGCAAACGTAAATTTTACTAAACATCCTTTTCTCACGCCCAAGCCGTTGGATCTCGCTCAAATTTAGATGATAGTTGGGGGATGAAAATTTGATCATCTTATATCAATTTCAACATAATTGTATCATTAATAACTACTGGGAATGCGCCAATATGAAATCCTTGTAACAAGCTTATTTTCCACAGTTTTCATCCGATCTGGATGAAATGTTTAGGGAGTGTGCGGGCTAGGGTGCAGACGGTCCCCTATCAGTTTCATTGTTTCGAAATCAATACTCCACTCTGCGCATGCGCAAACGTAAATTCCATGATGCTCCATTTTTTCACGCCTTTGTCGTCCGATCTCGCTCAAATTTGGATGATAGTTGGGGGATGACGATTTGATCATCCCATATCAATTTCAACATGATTGTATCATTAATAGCTGCTGAGCATGTGCCTATGTGAAATCGTTGTAAAGACCGTAATTTTAACGGTTTTCATCCGATTTCTTTGAAACTGACAGAGAATGCGCGGCTTAGGTCGTAGATGGTCCCCTATCAGTTTCATTTTTGCCAAATGAATACTTCAGTCTGGGTATGCACAAACGTAAATTCCATCATGTTCCATCTTTTCACTCCCCAGTCGTTCGAGTTCGCTTAAATTTGGATGATAGTTGGAAGAAGATGATAGGTAAACGAGAATGCTAGCTGCCACACCCAACTTGGCAGACGTTTTTTTAATATTTTAGTTCGTTGTTAATCTCTAGGACTCGTTTCAGAATATCTCAAATCGTATTTCGATGAAGAAGTCTTTCGAAAATTGTATTTAAAAATTTTTGGAGCCACCGCAATAGTTTTATTTTCTAAGAAAATTCGCTGAAAGCGGGTCAGTGCCAAAAACACTGAAGGACCACTTCCACCTCCGATCACTCCGACCTTGTGCTATGATTCAAGTTTCTTAACTTCCATATTCTATCCATCAGATTATCGACTTCTTACAAGAGGACAGCTGCCACTAACTACATATATATGCATTGTACGCATGCAGATATTGGTCATGCATATATTTTTCATGAGGATTTATTAGCGTTTGGTATTCAATTTTTGGCGTGACCTGTTGACATGTCTGAAAAATTACTCTTGAGTTTTATTTTTAAATTTATTATTGGATTTAGCTATGGTTAGAATTTTGATGTAGTTTAAATAATAGTAAAGTTTGAATTTTGTATTGCTTTTCAGTTTTTGATGTTGTTTTTGACATTTTCTCTTTAATGTGTTTACTCTATGAAAATTTGGCGTCTTTCCGTGTATGAAAAATAAAATAAAACCCTAGAACGAATCAACACATTTGTAAAGTTCTACTGTTTAAAGAAAACTCGATCAAGCAAAACACTAAGTAAAAATCATCAGGAACCCAGCTATTGAAAGGTCCATATAGGTGAATTAGCTTGTGTTGTGATCTCAAGCAGAGCACGTTTTGGAATAAGCTGAAATGAAGAGGCAGAGGAGCTCTATAAGCAAGCAACCACAGACGATACAATGCCCATTGTCTTCATTAAAGTTCCTAGCACATATATCAAGAAGGTAAGTAAGATTTGCAAAATTACTAATTTGGAGAGGAACCTACACACAATTTTTTTCCCACAGTAGCTCATAGATTAGCTCTACATCTACCGCTAAGCTAAAAAACTTTTCAAGGGAAGCTTTATCTTTTTTACGAATTCGGTCGATATGGTATCAGATGCGTGTCCTTGTGTTGCCAAGTTTCCAGGAGTAACTAGACGCTGAGAAATTCAAGTACGCTGTTTCTGACAAAGTCTTTCCGCTATTTCCCGCTAAGACTCCTGGAGTGTTCCCAACTGGACAGCCTTCAGAACATTATATGATATATGCAGACAGTATTGAGGCAGCGGGCCTTTACAGTGGCAAAAGGCTACATTAACTTATAGCTGTGGGATGGTGGGTAGATGTGGGGTGGATAGTGGGGTAGTGGTGTGACGTTTGAGGAGTGCCTTGCAGGGTAGCCCTCAGTATGGTAATTACTGTAAACATACGGTAATTTTGATGCACGCACAGTGTACGGTAGTAATCTCATTACCGTACGCGAAAATACGGTAAAATGGAAAACCTAGGTAAATATATATATTATATCATTATAGCATGAGTTACAGCTAAAGCATACCTTCAAAAGGTTTTGAAGAAGGAGAATTTATTGCAATCCTTTTGTTCTTGGTAGGTAGGTACCTACCTATGTAGAATATCTAGGTAAAGTGAAAATAAATGAAACTCCTTCCATTATTTGTATTGAACTTATTCGCCCTCCCTCACTTATATGCACAATGCGAGAGGACTTTTAGCAAAGTTAATCTCATAAAAACTAAACCATGAAATAAATAAATGCAAGCCCGTTGCTGGAGTCATTTGAACTTAATTTCGACCAGTGATATGCATAAATGATGATGTCTACCATTAGTATATTCTTCCACTTTCACCGATTTACAATCCCAGCTACAACCACCAGGAACCCCCAAGCCTGAGAAATCAATCGAAGATGAATTTTTCGTTAACTTTTTTCGTATGAAGTTGTATTGAAAAAGATTGGTTCGGTAATGGATCATCATGAGTTGGCAACCCTGGTGCCTTGCAGAAGTCTGGGTAGGGTCGGGGGGGGGGGGGGGGGGGGGGGGGGGTGCGTCTCAGTGAACAAATAAGCGTAATCGGAACCATTTTCCGGGAAGCCATCGTCCGATATCAGGGTCTCAATCTGAGGGAGATACAGGTAACCAATGATTTTCTTGTCTAAAACCCTTCCTTTCCTATTTATTCCACTGTTTATCTTTCAACCTTTTGTCTCTAATAACTACATGGCTACAAAAATTGCTGCAGTAAATTAATAAAACGCACTTGCCTCTCTTTTATTTTTGACAGTGGGGGCAAGTGGGTTTTCAAATAAGGGGCAGGTGCGTTTCATTAAAAAAACACATGAAATTACCAGGAAAAATAAGAAAATCAAGGTCTTGAAGCCTAGTTTCCACCCAGAACCTCTTCCTCAACCCCCACGCAAAACCGCACGCTTTTCCCAAACCTCAGTCCTATCTTATTCTGCAAAAATTTGGATTTTCAAACACTCTCTCTCTCTCTCTCTCTCTCTCAGCGAATCAGCGGACAGCCAACAAGTGGATGAGTTTATTGACCATTTTATCAACTCAGGAATTCATGATAAGTTGCCAAAAATTATCTATTTTGGGCGTTTTATTTTATCATTAAAAATTTATTTTATCATTAAAAATTCATTTTAACATTATACCTAAAATCTACCTACTTTGGTTCATTTTATTTTTATTATTTTTCGGGTAGAAAGTTGAAAACACACTTGCCCCACTATACGTACGCACTTGCCCCTCAACAGTGGGAAAGTGCGTTGTTTGAATGCTTCTTGGTTTCTAGAAATAAATATTATATCTATCTGTACATCTGGAAGATACGGGTCCAATCAATGGTGAGGGAAGGAGCAAAAGAAAAAAAAAAAGAGGGGATTTAGTTGGATTCACTATAGCTTCAATGATGTAACTGTAAATGTTTCTTCTGTTACTACTGTTACTTTATTTACTGTTCATTGAAAATTTTGTGGATTTTATCCTTAGACACTCATCATAGAAGCTATTTGCAAGCAATGATATATTAAGTTGCCGTTTAAGAGACTAGTGTGCTATGTGATCACAGTATTTTATAAACCCCATCACAATTTTTCGTATAAAATCCACACAAAAAAGAAGAAAAAAATGGAAGAAAGATTTCGTGGATTCAGTGCTACTCGTAAAATGAGGTTGACTGCGCCATCTAATCCCCTTCCCCTTGATTAATCACGAACTGTTCCATCCGGTCGTTCCGTTATAAGGAACGGAGGAACTGAAAAATGAGACTTGTTCCGCTACTTGCTGAAGAAAGGCTGAGGTGGGGAAAATGAGGGGTGTTGAGGAAGGGAATTGTGAAGGGGGGAGGGGGGGGGGGGGAAACTTGAGACTGCCAGGGCCTTAACAAAATTGATTGTTACGGCAGCCGGATTACTGCTCTGCTCCTACGGTCCCACGGATCCCAACAACACGCCGCTTCCCGGCTTCGAGCAAGTCCTCCCCAACTTCTCTCATTTAGAAGTCCTAATCGAATCATAAACAGGCAAGTTGTAAAACTCGATCGAGAATTACGTTATGACCGAGGGAAAGCAGAGTTTACGGATTTCCGGGGTTTAACTGCATCTGAAGCTATGAAATGTGCTCCGCTATGCTAAACATTGATTATATTGATACGTACATACATACATTGATTACTGTGGTGAAATCCACCCCCTCTTGTCAACAGCCCTTTTCAGGGCTACCAAAAAGAGGTAGATACAACACAAAAATATTTACAAGACGTCGAATTATAACTCCGTCAAACAAAATATTTCACCAGAGAGAAAATACTAAATTCTCTCCCAAAAGTGAAATATTAAAGAATAACACACAAGGCGACCTCCCCAAACATTTACTGGGCGAGAGAGATGCGACAAACATCTCGAAACAAGTCGCCTTGAATGAGAAACCTCAAACAGGAAAACTCAAGGTCGTTCAGCCACCCCCGGGGACCCCGTCACAGCGACGGACGCAGGGAAACCACCTCGAAAGACCAACTCAGCTATCGTATGCACAGATACTGAGAAAACACTGTGCGAACCAATGAGATTGCACAGTCGAATTTATGAAATTAAGCGGACCAACCAGGAGGCGGCAGGAGGCGGCCACCTCCCTATAAATACCCCGCTGGGAGCCCTCCGAAATTCATTCCACTCTCCGCTCTCGACGACGACACACTCTGAAGTACGAAGAATTCTACACGCTCTACGCTGACGAACCTTCTGCCTTACGAAGTCATCTCAAGAACGGCCTCCTACTGCTTTCTACAAGCCAGACCTTCTCTCCACACAGATCTCGCATTGGCATCTACGAGTCCAGTGATTATTCATCCTGCTCATTGCCCAACGTAGTTCATCTGTCAGGACGCCACCCGGTGCAGCTATCGATATTCTCTTTAGCTCGCACGCCCGAGGGACGTTCCGAGCCGTGTCGCCCGGGTTTCGTAGCCTTAAGCTCGTAACCGACCGCTGTGGGCACGCCGGTAAATTACTCAGCTCCTCCGCTCTAATTTACCGTCTAAGGAAGCCTTTTTCAAGGCTACGAGGTAGGACCCTGACATCCGAGCATTGGAAAGACGCTCTGTCAAGCGAGTCCACCTCCAAAACCCTCTATTTTTCACACATAGAGGCATCGAAACGAGCTAAAACTCGATCATTTCGATGGAACGTCGGCCTTCCTACTTCCCCTTGCAAGGGGAGGTGGACGACGGCGAAACCGGGCCGAGTAGCCCACGTAGTGCGCCCTACCGGCCACACGGCGAGTCCGCTGAACCCAGCGACAGCGCAAGGCGCGACCCTCACGTCCGGATCGCCTTCTCGCCCGACGTATTCGTTCGAGAAACGTTCGAACAAGCCTCACCTATACAAAAGATCGAGGAAACCTTTCAGACTCGCTCTGAAGCCGATCATTACGATTCGACCAAGCTGTCCGAATACCCACGATATTCGACGCAGGCTTACCCGGCCGATCCGAGTGTCAAATACACTCCAAATGTACAAAAACCGAAGGATACTTTTCAGTACCTCAACCAAGCTCAACATATTCCCCTTTCAGATGTAAATCTAAGGCCGGAATATTACAAAACGGCTCAGTACCAAACTGATCGAACCCAGCACTTGCTACGCGAGCCCAGCGCTCCACGCGGCTGCGACACGAACTATCTCCCCTTTCGGTCCGCCAAACCAGTTGACCTTGGCGGATCCGCTCACATTCCTCGCGGGGACGACCCGGGGACCAACCCGCATAACCGGGATATAAATGTCCGACTTGGCCTACCTACGCCAAGTAAAACATATATAAATCCACTACAAATGGTGACCCCGCCTTTGAACAGGCTCAACACGGAGCATTTCGTTCCCTCTTATGAAGCTAGTGGATTTCAGGGAACCACTGCGGGCGTGCGACCCCCGCCGGGCCTCTACGCCCCACATCTCACGCAACATCCCTCTACACAAGGTGGTTTTCAAGCACTTTTAGAGGAGATGGGAGATTATCAAAAACCAATCTTCCAAAAGAAGAATATCGATCGTGCACTCGCCGAGTTCGATCAATACTGCGTGCGAAAACACCTGAGAACGCAAAACGAATGCTTCTCAGCTATATACAAGTGGGTACCAGAAGAAATGAGGGAAGCTATCGACTCAGCTTACCTCACGGCACCCCACGCACCCTACGAAGAGGCCAAACAGCGCCTCCAGCGAGAATATGGGTTGTCCTTACAGGACAGGCTCCTCGCACTCGAGGACCCCGCATCTCTCGCCAAAAAACCCAGCACCAAGTACCACGAGATGTACTCGAAAGCTGTTGGGTACTTTTCGGAAGCTCTAATCACTCAAAAGTGGATCGAGACTCTTCCCATCGAAGCACGAGGTATGGTCGCAGCTCAGCCTACCACGACCTCCCGGCTCGACCTAGCTGATACGCTACACGCGTACAGAACAGAGAATACTTCTCTGAACATACGAGGAGTAGAATCTACTCCGAAACCCATAAATACTGGTTTCAAAAAGGCCCTCTCGAAACAAGCTGAGTTCAAACCCCAACCAGTGGAGAGTAAGCCTCACAAACCGACGGCCTATGTCTGTCGAAACCACGCACGTTTCGGTAACGAAACTCGCAAATGTGCAGACCCAGAACACTGCACTTGGAAGTCGAACACTGCTTCCAAAACTAGCAGAAAGGCTGCGACTATAAGCCAGCCTAAAACCCGGGTTTCTACCGAAAATACTCAGCGATCGGTACAAGAAAGTACCATTCCAACCTCCGACACAGAGAGTTCGGAAAACGAATAACTGCCAGCGTATCTGAGCCTATACGCCGGCAGTCTACTGAGTATAAAAGGCTTTTTTTCAAGTGCAAACTAAATGGCACTGAATTTCTCATTGACACGGGAGCAGAAGTGAACATTCTGCCCCACAATGTCACAAAAAAATTGGGCTTGAAAATTCTTAAGTCCAACGTTAAGCTCACAGCAGCTAACGGAGCCCCTATAGACACACTAGGGCGAGCTGACACAACAATTAACATCGGCCTCGGGGACATGACCACCGAGTTTATGATCACAAAAGTTGATCTAGCGATCCTAGGTATTCCATTCCTCGAGTCTTGGGATATCGGAATACGGGTCAAACACAAGTACATTTATAAAGATAAAATAAAGTGCTATGCCGATCAAAAAATAGCTGCAGTCATGAACAAAAAATTCACTGACGAACAAATAGCAGCTAATATCCCTCATCGTGACAATACCCCTCAAACAGAGGCCGTGCAAATCACGGAGGACGAAAACATTCGCTCTATCATTAACAAATACAATGAGAAAATGAGCAAAATTCATGGTAAATGGAAAAACAACGGGGTTTACCACCGTATAACCACGGAAGGAACACCAGTACACTTCCGAGCAAGACCCATGGCAGGAGAAAAACGGGCTCAAGTCAAAAGTACTTTTGACGAAATGCTTTCAGAAGGCATAATTGCACCATCGGATTCCGAATGGGCATCCCCGTTACACTGTGTGCCAAAAAAAGACGGGTCATGGAGAATCACCGGCGACTACCGTTTCCTCAACGCGAAAACGAAGAAAGACGCCTACCCTCCTCCTCACATTCGCTCTTTCCAAGCGAATTTACATGATACGCAAATCTATTCGACAATAGATTTAAAATCAGCGTATTATCATATTCCGATGCACCCAGATGACGCTCATAAAACTGCGATTATTACACCTTTCGGTCTTTATGAGTTTAAGAAAATGAGCATGGGTTTGGCCGGAGCGGCTCAAACATGGCAAAGATACATGGACAGCATTATGCGAAAATTTGATTTCGCATTTGTATACCTAGATGACATCCTGGTGGCTTCTAAAAATTATAACGAACACATGAACCACCTCAGACAAATTTTTGACAAACTAGGGGAACACGGACTTCGAGTAGGTTTTGATAAATGCATTTTTTCAAAACCTACCGTCGATTTCCTAGGTTTCACTATCTCGAAGGAAGGGATAATTCCTAAACGAGATAAAATAGAAGCCATAGAACAATTTCCTAGGCCAGTAGACGTACGAAGTCTACGCAGATTCCTAGGTATGTGTGGTTTCTACCGAGCATGCTCAAGCAAATTCGCTCACACGGCACAACCTCTGTATGACTCCATTCAGTCAAACAAAAAAAATGACAGAACACCTATCGAATGGACATCAGAGAGAGAAAAAGCTTTCAACAGCTTAAAGCAAGCAATGATCAAAGCAACATTGCATAACATTGCTCACCCACACCCTACGGCGGAGTGGAGATTAGTCTGTGACGCGTCCGACACACACATCGGAGCGGCACTAGAACAAGAAATTACAGACAAACATGGCTCGAAATCGTACCAACCATTGGGATTTTTCAGTAAAGAAATTCCAGAACAATGGAAGAACAAAGCATCGTTCGACAAGAAAATGTTCCCCGTTTACCAAGCGTGCATTCACTGGCACAATGACTTGGACGGCAGATCTTTCCATATTTGTTCAGATCACAAGCCTCTGCTAGGCACGATGCTTAAGAAGAATGCACATTTTTCTAAAATGAGGCTAAGATGGCTAACGTACATCTCTCAAATGACGAGTGACATTCGTCATATTTCCGGAGAGAGCAACGTCGTCGCCGACGCACTCTCCAGACCCTTCGATCCGGTTGAAATTCAAACGAAATCGATTTCAACCCAGACGGACGAGGGTCCACCCATAGCCGAAATTTCGAAAATTACGGCTGCAATAGAATGCAATCTTCTACTGCACATTTCAAATTCACAAATTCGTTCTCCCCCTACCGCGGAGGACAAATTGAAACTCACACGAGTTGAATTCTCTCAAGGAGAAATTTGGTGTAACCTAGACCTAGGACACCCTAGACCTTATATTCCAAACGAAATAAGGGAAGAAATAATAAGCCAAATTCACAATTTGGGACACCCAGGTATACACTCTACAGTGTATAAAGTTAAACAACGATATTTTTGGCACGGACTACGTGCAGATGTCTCAAACTGGGTCCGAGCGTGCGAAACTTGCCAACGAGCAAAAATCACGCGCTCCGTGAAGCTCCCTTACTCCGAATTTGAAACGGCAAACAAATTTTCACACGTACACGTTGATATTACCGGACCCTTACCTTTAGCAAAAGGAGGGAAACGTTACATTTTGATGATGGTTGATAGAGCAACGGGTTGGCTAGAGGCAGTCCCTCTTAACAACATCGAAACAACCACAATCACAAATGCATTTATCAATATTTGGGTAGCTTCAAAGGGCGTACCTAAATACATCACAAGTGATCAGGGCACTCAATTTGAATCAGATCTATTCAATTCCATTATGGAACGTCTCGGAGTAAAACATACTCACACGTTACCATACAAACCATCAACAAACGGTATGGTAGAACGCAGAAATAGATCTTTGAAAGAGGCTCTCAAAGCTCAAAACGAAAATTGGCTCGACGCACTTCCCAAAGTTCTACTCGCCATGCGTACGGCAGTAGACCCGGCGACCGAAACTACGCCTTTCCAAAAAGTTTACGGAATTGACGTACCACTCCCAGGAGACATTTTCGTAACTTCTACGAACCTTTCGGAACCTCTTTTCTTCCTGCCTACGCATATTAAACATAATAATACGAAATATGCCGTAAACATGCCCAAAAATTTGGATACATGTACTCATGTCTATATCAGAGTGCCCACACAGCTCACCTCTCTGCAATGTCCTTACACGGGACCATTCAAAGTGGTTAAAAGAGATAAGTTTTCGGTTACAGTGCAAATTGGCGAACATACTAAAAAAGTTCCAAAACAGCAAATCAAGCCAGCTTATACTCTACACTCGGAAGAAGCTGTATCACAAGGACAATCTGTGTCACAAAATCAGACAGAAAGTAAGGAGAAAACTCCCCGAAAATCTGCCAGAAGGCACGTCCCCTCTACCAAATTCGACGAGAGGTGGGTAACGGCGCTCGAATCACCCCAACCGGCGGCGTCGTTATTAACACGACGTCTTGGGAGGGCCCCTGTGGTGAAATCCACCCCCTCTTGTCAACAGCCCTTTTCAGGGCTACCAAAAAGAGGTAGATACAACACAAAAATATTTACAAGACGTCGAATTATAACTCCGTCAAACAAAATATTTCACCAGAGAGAAAATACTAAATTCTCTCCCAAAAGTGAAATATTAAAGAATAACACACAAGGCGACCTCCCCAAACATTTACTGGGCGAGAGAGATGCGACAAACATCTCGAAACAAGTCGCCTTGAATGAGAAACCTCAAACAGGAAAACTCAAGGTCGTTCAGCCACCCCCGGGGACCCCGTCACAGCGACGGACGCAGGGAAACCACCTCGAAAGACCAACTCAGCTATCGTATGCACAGATACTGAGAAAACACTGTGCGAACCAATGAGATTGCACAGTCGAATTTATGAAATTAAGCGGACCAACCAGGAGGCGGCAGGAGGCGGCCACCTCCCTATAAATACCCCGCTGGGAGCCCTCCGAAATTCATTCCACTCTCCGCTCTCGACGACGACACACTCTGAAGTACGAAGAATTCTACACGCTCTACGCTGACGAACCTTCTGCCTTACGAAGTCATCTCAAGAACGGCCTCCTACTGCTTTCTACAAGCCAGACCTTCTCTCCACACAGATCTCGCATTGGCATCTACGAGTCCAGTGATTATTCATCCTGCTCATTGCCCAACGTAGTTCATCTGTCAGGACGCCACCCGGTGCAGCTATCGATATTCTCTTTAGCTCGCACGCCCGAGGGACGTTCCGAGCCGTGTCGCCCGGGTTTCGTAGCCTTAAGCTCGTAACCGACCGCTGTGGGCACGCCGGTAAATTACTCAGCTCCTCCGCTCTAATTTACCGTCTAAGGAAGCCTTTTTCAAGGCTACGAGGTAGGACCCTGACATCCGAGCATTGGAAAGACGCTCTGTCAAGCGAGTCCACCTCCAAAACCCTCTATTTTTCACACATAGAGGCATCGAAACGAGCTAAAACTCGATCATTTCGATGGAACGTCGGCCTTCCTACTTCCCCTTGCAAGGGGAGGTGGACGACGGCGAAACCGGGCCGAGTAGCCCACGTAGTGCGCCCTACCGGCCACACGGCGAGTCCGCTGAACCCAGCGACAGCGCAAGGCGCGACCCTCACGTCCGGATCGCCTTCTCGCCCGACGTATTCGTTCGAGAAACGTTCGAACAAGCCTCACCTATACAAAAGATCGAGGAAACCTTTCAGACTCGCTCTGAAGCCGATCATTACGATTCGACCAAGCTGTCCGAATACCCACGATATTCGACGCAGGCTTACCCGGCCGATCCGAGTGTCAAATACACTCCAAATGTACAAAAACCGAAGGATACTTTTCAGTACCTCAACCAAGCTCAACATATTCCCCTTTCAGATGTAAATCTAAGGCCGGAATATTACAAAACGGCTCAGTACCAAACTGATCGAACCCAGCACTTGCTACGCGAGCCCAGCGCTCCACGCGGCTGCGACACGAACTATCTCCCCTTTCGGTCCGCCAAACCAGTTGACCTTGGCGGATCCGCTCACATTCCTCGCGGGGACGACCCGGGGACCAACCCGCATAACCGGGATATAAATGTCCGACTTGGCCTACCTACGCCAAGTAAAACATATCTAAATCCACTACAATTACCAATATCAAGGGGCTATTATTCAGAGAATGATTTTAGCAAATTTCCGTAGAATATAATCTCAATTCTCAATTCTCCGATTATAATCTCAATTCTGAGCAGCTTAATCTCAATTCTGAGTAGCTTCATCGCCTTCAAGTGTGTTGGAATTCCATAGCTCGGTATGTGTTTTGTATCAGAAGATACGTTCATATCACCCCCTATTCACAATCTGTAGTGGGATGCTCCATGACCGACCATATTACCATGCGTGTATGTTTTTTCATTTTTAGATTAATACATGGTGTGAACCCTTGCCCGGAGTACCTTAACAGCATGTTTGCTTTCGGGCACTCCGCCAGGCTCCATGCCTTAAATGTGGCGCCTCAACGTACTCTTTCGATGAGTTATTCCTTGAGGGTAGCTGGTGCGAGGGCTTGGGATTCATTGCCTCTTGGTTGTCGTTCGGTTTCTGAACTGTCCGTCTTCCGTGGCTTTATTGAGCAGCACATTGGTGTTGCATCAAACCTCCTTCATGAATTTCATGATGCCTAACTTGTCGACCCCACAACCCACCCCATCCACTATTTCGTTTCATTCATTTCTTCCTTTCAATTTTATATTTTCACTTTCCTCTTTTTTTTTGTATAATTTGTTCAACTTTTTCTAGTTATTGCTTCGAATCTTTTGTTAATTAGTGTATCTTTTTATTTATAAAATGACGTGATTTTTACATTTTGTTATTATTCTAGGCCAGAAAATCTGTATTGTTATTATTTCTTATTTTTACATGCCTAAGGGCCCATGAGGCCTATTTGTAAAATAGTTGCCAATAAAGGTCTTATTAGGGAGTTTATTGCAATGGCACCAAAACTTAAAAAATACAAATTTTCGAAAAATTTCTTCATTGAAATGGGTTTTGAGGCATTCTGAAACAAATCTCAGTGTTTTTCACTCTTTTTCATATGTATCTATACAGGTATACACAAAACAGGTCGGCCAAACTGCAGGAGTCGATTTTAGAGCTCATTCTGACCCAATGTTCCTCCTAGAGATATTTTTAAACGCTCAGTTTTCAAGATATTTTCAACTCCTACCCGTTAGGCACCTACTACAGAACTCTCTTTCCAACACTTCCAACAAAACCATGGTTCGCCTTCTATCCATCTGAAAATAAAAATTCATAAAAACAGACTATTTCCAGATTACGAAGTGGACACATCCTCTGTAATTCCTATTTTCAACGATTTGGGATTGGAAATATAACCAGCGGCTGCGGTCACTATGTAGAGGAAGACACTGCGCAACTCAAAGTACTGGAGAGCCCCATATTTTCACGAGAACGACAACTTCTTATAGACAATATAAGCGATAAAATCCCAGCTCCATTCAACTTACATTTTATTACAAATGGTCTATAAAGAACTTTTCAGATACCTTAGTACAAGCGAATGTGATCTATTAAAATATTTAGTATTATCAGATAACTAAAAATATGTATTAATGAAAAATGTATTACCCAATATGGCGTAGAAGAGTAATCTTGAGCCAACAAAAATAAAAAAATAAAAAAAAAGCTTAGATTTTGCGTCATTTAATTTTAAAGATTTTTTCCTGTTTTCGACCTCTTTGTCACTAAAACGATAATAACTCCCATAATTTGCTGTGAAAATTCAAATTTGAGGATACTGTTGGAAAGGGCATGTAATTTCCTATTGGATAATTGCCTGACGTTTCTTGAGAATGAAGGGTTAAAACATGAAAAACCCTTCTGAAAAGCCAATTTTACCTCATTTTGGAAACCCGGAGTTTTTTTAATCGATAATTGAACTATGAGAACCAATATTTTTTTAAGATGCAATGAAACGCTTGAGCTGCAACACATTCTGTGTTTCAATAATTTCATTCGAAGTATGTAAATTGAGGTAAACGGGGGTCCGGGAGGCTTGCCCCCTGGCGAGGCGCAGAGCGCCGAGTTAACTCCATTTTAATTTTTCAAGCCTCTGTTCGGTAAGGTCATGGAATGGATGAAGCATCTTCCATCCTCGACGTTCAACAGCAAGGTGAACCCCCCCCCCCCCCGACCAATGCCATTAAGATCAAATTCCATCACGGTACCATTTTTTCTTCTTAACAAAATTTCGAGCGTAATTCTGATCGGTTTGTCCAACTAACCTGTATTGAACTAAAAGGATTGATTTAGGGTATTTTTTATTTATTTTTGAGATGCATGCATCCAGACCTAAACTATACAACGAACATCATTCTGATCTATTATTATTATGGGCCCCGTTTATAATACGGGGGCTGATTATTGTACGGAGGCCGGTTTATTAAACGGAGGTTGATCATGGTTACTTTGAACTGGATTACATTATGAAGGCTGGTGGTGGGGGGTATGACGGTGCCCTTGAACTTCAATTATATTCCATAGTCCATACCTACTAGCAGACTTCGTGTTCTGTTAGAAGAAGAGCTATCGAAATAATTAACCTTCAATGTATATTGTAATATACTTTAAGACTTTAGCTCTATGTACCGATTCCGACTCCATGATGCTTAGATCCAGAAGCCGGAATACAAAAACAAGATACTTATTACCAATTAAGATAAATCACCAATGTATGAATTCAAAACCTCGAGCGTGAATCCTGGTTCGACTTGCGTTGCTTTTGCGTGTCGAGAACAGAGTAGTTACCTAATCAAGTGTGAGTTTTGAACAAAATGCTCTGTTACTCTGTGGTTATGAACAAAAATTACCGGGCTCATTTGAACTGGGCTCTAGCGGCAAGTAAACCACCATTCTGACCCATATGCCCAACTAAAATGAATTTTTAGTAAGGGATTGACTACTTAATGTTATGTATTTTTGAGATGCGACCTTACAAGTATCCAGACCATCAAACTATTACCTGAATTTCTACTAATGGTTTGGATTCTTAGCGAATTTTTGTAGAAAATGAAGCTATTGCAAAGGCTCGGAACATTTTTAAATCAACATTTTAGAAAAACTTCTTCATTGAAATCCGTTTTAAGACATTCTGAAACGAATCCTAGGATTTATATATATATATATATATATATATATACATATATATATATATATATACATATATATATATATATGTTTGTGTGTGTATTTATTTATATACTTATTTTATATTATATTTATATTTTATATACTTAGCTAAGGCAAACGAAAACCTTCCATTTCGAAGATCCATAGTGTCAGTGCCCAATTTAGAACTAGATTAGGAATTTAGGGAAGAGTTGATATTAAACAAAGAGAGTGATAAATTTCCCCCCTTTATTGATACAATCTTTTTAAAACCTAATTCACCCTAAAGTCTCTCCTCGTTGTACCTTGGTTCTCGTAGAGGCTTGAAGATCTAGAAGGTCTAGGCGTCTTCGTGCAGCAGAGCGACACTGAGAGGAGGGGCTTCCAAGAGGGGACACTATCGTTGACGAGACGGTAGCTATTCGTTCCGGATACAATTCGCGGTGCAGGATAACGAAGGCCAATCGTTACCAAGTGTTGGCAGTCTAGTACGTTTTTATAGTACGTAAAGTACTACGTACTTAGTACGTTTTTATCCAGTACGTCGTTTACTATATATACGTATATTTGAGGAGCTTACTTTCAAAAGGGCTTACTTATCGTCCATTTTTCGAAAAAATCTGTAAAAAACGCATTTTCAATCTGTAGGATAAAAAAAAGAAAAAAAGTGGCGAAAGATGCCGGATTTCGGCGCTCGCGGGTCTTATAAATCCTCGTTCGGAAGGCGTTTTCGAGATGAGGTCACTGCTGAGGCCGGTCTCCTCACGTCTGATCCGACAATGGTCACATGTAGTCCCCGAAAACTGTGCGAGTGAATCAAGAGTTAAGGAGTAAGCAATTTTCAAATGTTGAACGATAATTACATCATAAAAGGAACGCTCGAATTTGACGTCAGTCGTTCACATTTTGGTTTATTATTTTTAATAACGAACCTTTGTTATCGACCAAGAAAAAAAAATGTTTTTTCACACCCCCTGAAAAAAATCCGTCCGTCCGCCGTCCGCGGCTTTTCTCCGAAAATACTTATACTAAACTGCATGAAACTTGTGTTAAAAATCACTTTTGGGGTCTAGATGGTCCTAGAAGCTCGGCATCAATTTTTTTCAACCCTAACGGGTTGTATAAAAAGGCTAAATATTCAAAAAATCGAGATCTCGAACCCTTTCTAAGTAACAGAAATAATTTTTTGCTTGTCAATGATGGATTTAATCTAAAATAATCGATTAAAACCACCTGCACTGTTCATTGAATACTTCGCTTCCCTTAAGGGATTGGACATCGAAAAAAAAAAACTTCGAATTTCTAAGCGCGAGGAGATAGAGAAATCACGCGCTACTAGCGGATCTATTGAATAGACTATCAAGCTTTAAATTCCATCGTAAAACGCTAGATAGTGATACTGCAATACATAAAAATTACATATACATAAATATCAGCTGATGTAATGCCAATATTGGAATTACCAGGTTCTAAGGCTGCGAAGTCGAATTTATCAACTATTGTCCGTGCGGTGTACTTACTAGTGAAGTATTGGTACCTGAATGCTACATTTCATCTCTTGCACCCAAGTCTAATTATAGGTAGTGTTCAGCATTGTTTTCACTTTCGAGAGATTTAAAAGTTGTGGTCTCCACTAAAATCAAACGGCTGTTGTTTTTTTTACAGTGGTAAAATTTCCACTCGCATTTTACGTTTTAGACTGTTCTGAACAACTTTCGTTCCTTGTCTTTCTCTCTCTATCTCTGTGATGTGCCTGTGTGTGTACGTACGTAAATCCTTGTAACAAGCTCAATTTCCACAATATTCAACCGGTTCTTATGAAATTTTCATGGTATGTGCGGGTTAGGGTGAAGATGGTCGTCTATGGGTTTCGTAGTTCCCAAATCAATACTTCACTCGGCGCATGCGCAAACGTAAATTCCATCAACCATCACTTTTCACGCCCCCGTTGTCCGATCGCGCTCAAATTTGGAGGATAGGGGAAAGAGGTTAATTCCATAGCATTTTCAACATAATAATATCATTTATAGCCATTGCGCATGCGCAAATATGCATTCCTTTTTTAACAAGCAACCGTAATTACCTTCTAGCATAATTTTTTTACGCCCTATTCGTCCAATCCTGCTCAAGTTTGGTGCATAGTTAGGGGACAATGGTTTAATTATTCCATGTTAATTTCAACATGATTGCATCATAATTAGGTTCTGCGCATGCGAAAAGTGTACCTACTCCGAGAACAATGTCTAGTTTTCATCAGATTTTGATGAAACAAATTTCAGATTTTGATTTCCACATTTTCCGGGAATTTGTTGGTCAGACTGTACATTGAGCCCCACCAATTTAATTTTTCTCAAATCATTGCTCCATTCTGCGCATGCGCTAACGTAAATTACTTCAAGCACAATTTTTTCGTTGTTAAAACATGTTTACTGTGAAGCGAAAAATTGCGCTGTCTTGGAACTGTAAAAGTGTGAATCCTTCACGGAGGCACGAGGCGCCATGTTCTGATGATACGAGTATATTACATACGGGGTTTAAATTATTATAGTCCAATGATCTGCGTAGAAGGGCTATCACAAAAATAATAAACCATTGTGTAATAATTTGCAGAGTTTTTATTGCATTAGCAAACTGAATTAAACCTTTAGCAAACTGAATTAAACTTTTAGCAAACTGAATTAACCTTTTCGCAAACTGAATTAAACTTTTAGCAAACTGAATTAACCTTTTCACAATTAGAATTAACCCTTTCGCAATTAGAATTAACCCTTTCGCAATTAGAATTAACCCTTTCGCAATTAGAATTAAACTTTTCGCAAACTTACTCACCCATGCTCAATCCTGTTGAAAAAGCATTTTCAAAAATAAAAAACGAAGCAAGGAAGATTCTGGCTCAACGAGGTGAACATAATTTGCCGGATATCATTGCGAGGAGCGTGTCTACTGTAAGTTTTCAAGACTGTTCAAACTACGTCATGGACATGTACCTCGTACTTCCTGCCGCAGCTACATGCCAACCCCTCCACTGACCTTTCCCTTTCTTGATTTTCTGTTTAGGTATTAAAAAATTATTAAATTGTTTGTTTATTGCGAAAAGTTTAGTTCAGTTTGTGAAATGTTTAGTTGTAATTGCGAAAGGTTTAATTCTAATTGCGAAAAGTTTAATTCAGTTAGCGAAAGGTTTAATTCTAATTGTGAAAATTTTAATTCAGTTTGCGAAAGGTTTAATTCTGATTGCGAAAGGTTTAATTCTAATTGCGAAAAGGTTAATTCAGTTTGCTAAAAGTTTAATTCAGTTTGCTAAAGGTTTAATTCAGTTTGCTAATGCTATAAATGAGCACTGATTGTTGGTATATAATGTCCTAGCGGTGGGCATGGTCAAAAGTTGCGAGGCAATGAGGCAGTTGCCATCATGTCATGCTTCACATTTTCGAATTTCGTGATGCATTTTGAGAAAACATGAATGTTTTTTAGTAGACCACTGATCCGAGCAGAAGGGTTATCTAATAGAAGAAAAATATTAAACCTTAGTGTAATAGTTTGCAGCGTTTTATATTATCCTTTGTTATATTAACCCTTGTGTTACCAACAGGTTCTGCGGTTTAATGCAATAAATTGAATTGATTCATGTTCGATGTGATTAACTTGGGTCAAGAACCATTTCCTGGGAAATTTTTAAAAACGCTACAAATTATTACACAAAGGCTGCAAATTATTTTTATTTAAGGTAGCCCTTCCACACAGTTTTTGGTGTACAATATTATTATGCCCCGTATGTATAGTGCATCATCGAAACTTGACGTTTCGCGCCTCTCAAACGGGTTCACTCCTTTACAGCTCTAGGACCCCACAATTTTACGCTTTTTAATCAATATAAAAAAATTAAAAAAAAAAAAAAGTGGAAAAAAAGGTAGGTCAAAAAGGAAAAAAAAAAAATAGCCTCAGAGGCCCCTCAGCCGATCACTACGCTTCAGTGCCTCGTAATTGTTTTTGAAGTGTCCCAAAGGCGCTCCATCCAAATTTTTAGCACCGTAAGTCGATTAGGAAAGAAATCAGCCACACAAGTTCCACAGCTGATAAGAGCCCCTCCATACTAATTAATTATATTCTAGATGTTTCTCTAATTCAGGTTTCAGCACTATTAGTCGATTAATAAACCAATTAGGCTCAGAGGTCTCTCAACTGATCAGAGTTCACTGGAATTGTACCAATTAGACCCCAAATGTATTGCATAATTCGAATTTCATAAACTTCGATCCAGTCTTTTTCAGAGAAAAGCTGCGGGCGGATTTTTGTTTATTTATTTTATTTTTTATTCGACTTTTTGGATCCTACGCATCTTGAAACGTTAACCAACAAATATTGAGGGAGTTAACAAATATTTTTCATGGTCGACTACAGTTTTATTTTTGAAAATATGTAATAAACCAAAATATTATTTTTGGGCAGATTATATAACTTTTTTTGACCCTTCTTTGTCTGGAAATTAGTAATCGGGTTAGTCTTCGGCTGTTACATTTTCTTCTGCTGCTAGATGATTTGTTGAGGAATGTAGTGTGTGGGCAAGTCTTTAGATATTTTGCATAATTCGCTTGGGAAGACGTGAGGAGTTGATTGATCTGGGGGTGATCTGTGATAGGCAGTTATATTTTTCTGCGCACATCAGGGAGATAGCGGGTTGAGCCATGCTGGGTCTGGGTTTTCTAAAAAGAAACAAAATTCCAAAAGTCTCCAAAAAGTTCTCCAAAATTCGCGCTATTACACTACTGTACAAGACGCTCTTTCTCCCAAATCAAGAATATCCCCCCCCCCCCCCCCCCCCCCCAATTCGGTCTCCGACGTACAATGTATACACATATACACTAGAGAGGGTTCAGAACAAATTCCTTCGTTACGTTGACTATAAACTCGGCATTCCTTCGCACGAGGTGAATTATGAAGATGTGCAGCCTGATTCCCCTGGAGAGACGGCGATGTGTAGCGGATGTCGTCCTTTTCCATAAGTTGACGAACAACCAAATCTCGTGGGCCCTGCTCTCAAGAGTTGTCATCCTGGTGCCTCGAATTTCGGCTCGTTCACTAATATTTTCTTCATCCCGTTCTCCTAGTCTAATTGTTGGATGAACCGCCCCCTGCATAGGCTCCCTCGTATGGCGAATCTACTCATTGAAATGAATCCGTAACTGGACTTTTTCAATTGCACCACCACCACCCTCAGAAATCTGGTCGCATCGCCAGTCATTAGAGTGTTTTTATTCTTGCCGTACGATTTTCACGCGTTAACGCGTAGAGCAGCGTCTAGAGCAAGCAACTGCAGATGCTCTTCGCGCATTTCTACACGTATTTTTACTCGTATGTACACGACAAACCAAACGCTATCGTCATGCTAAAGTCTCTTTAGTATTTCAAAGTCAACGATTCTCTTGAATTCGAGATCGAGTAGAAGAAGTTTGAAATCATTTTACACTCTGCTTTATCTTCACAAGCATCGATTAACAAGGTTCGACCTGAGAAACGCATATTTCGTTGCAAACATCGGTTCTCGTCTGATCACCGAAGTAATGCAACATCGGGCTTGGTTAGTACTTGGATGGGTGACCGTCCGGAAGCGCCGCGATTACGGCATTTTTTCATTTTTTTGTCTAATTATTCAATTTTTCATCTAGCTACATCAAGTTTACTTAATCAGGCCTTGTGGAATAGTTCATTTTGAGTGCCTTCCCTGCTTTATCAAATGGTAATTTCCAGGATCTGAGATGGTACCTAGCGCAAATCTTAGTCCAACCTACTCAATTTGATATTGAACTGACAACAGCTTTTGTATACAAACTTATTATTTGAACAAAAACCTACTCGTCTGAATCATTATATTGGTAGATACAACTTTGTAGTACGAAATGAACTTGCGAATGCTTACGAAGAGTAGGTATCTACTTTAAAATCGGAAAAGTATCAACGATTGAATTTACTCTCAATTAGGTGAACAGGATGTCTGGCTGTCGGGCGAAGTAGGTACTTTTCACATAATCAACATAATTTGATTTAATAATACAATTATATTTATCACAGGTTTTTACTTTTTTCGACTAGGTAGGTTTTTCGTGGAAGGGAAACGTTATTAGACGACAGTCAGAGAGAGAGAACGAATAACCTCTTCTTAAAACTGTGGTCACCTTTGCGTCAGGTTATGACGACTACACGTAGAACGAAAGCATTTTTCCCGCCTACGTGTAGGTAGGCCTTTTCCCAATACACGCGCAGTTCTACTCGTTGACGCGTAAATTCATGAATTCATTTAGACAATCACTTTACCGCACTCATTCATTCGTCACTGACTACTTTTCTTTCAATTTTTCCTTATAACTTTTTCAATATATAGAATTGTAACCATTCTTTTCCCTGTTGTATATTCGTAATTATTAGTAGTCTTCAATGTAATTGGGCGCTGCCCGTATTGTAAAAATAAATAATGAAGGAATGAAGGATTGCTATTTAATATCAGGAACTGTCCGAAGAGAAGTGATGGGGGAAAAAAAAAGTCCCACCAACAAAAGCAGGAAAATGAACGAATAGAACTGAAACGATGAAAAATACTTTTACCTAAATTAATTTCTCAGAATAAAATTAAGAGACCTACACGCATTGAAGGTAAATTCACAAGTGTTTTATTTTACAAGAAAAAGGCGTAAATTCACAAAAAGTGTTTTATTTTAGAAAGAAATTAAATAATTATTTTGGGAAGAAACCAGGGAAAAATATAAATCAATATTGTTTGGGATTAAAATAATTCTTCAATCTTGAAGCCATTTTCCACAATTGCCATAGCCGAAAATCCGGAAACGAGCTTTCGGCACGGAGGTAACGATATGATAATCCGTGCTGGGGATCAGAGCCAAGCAGGCTGTGGTGGGTTCAGTTAATCCTGACGGGAAAAATTCGATCGCGCGGGGCCGCAGCTGCAGGATGGATCGGGGGCTCGTGTGGGAGTGAAGGCGAACGAGGCCCAGAGCGCAGGCGCGAGCTGGACCGATGACGTCACGCCTACGTCCCAGATCGGCCTCCAGTTTTTATGGCTCAGGTCGGGGAAAATGCCCACCTCCGGGAGGCCTTATGATACTTTTTGATTAGAAAGAAGTGGAGGTCAAGTTAACCCTTAAGAAGGGCATCGGGGACAGGGAAAAAAGGAAATTCAGCCTCGGCACAGAAGGGCGGATCTGGAGTTGTATATAATTGGTACCAGCGGTTGGTGGGTAGGAAATCCTTCCCGACTCCTTCCAGATCAATATGGGAATGGCCCGGGCAGTCTCGCTAGAGCCCTCTAGTTTCAAACGTTAGAGTTACTCTTTTCCTCACCCCCTTGGAGAGGTTAATATCCTCCCCCTTCGCCTCACCCGTAAACCACAATGTTCGTCATCAATACGCCACTTACGTCTGAGTACCTTGTTAATTCCCTCACACTACGACCTCTTAACTCGTTCCCTCCTTTGGTCTGATCTGCTCCTTTAGAGCGTTGACCCAGTTGTTGGAAAATAGTGAAAACTCTGAATTTTTTTCCTATTGCACTGCATCATACATAAAAAACTGTACATTGAATTTCTAGAAGTCCATCTCAATTATATTAAACGGATTAGAAAGTACGATGGTGAACGCCTCCCTTTGAGAATTGCAATCGAGACCATTAAAACTCGAACTTATTGGTTTAAAGAATGGTTATTAACTGCTAAAAAAATATGACATCTCTTTGGAACGTTTCCGGCTAAAAGAAGCGCGATTGATCTGGAAGTTTTCCTGAAAACTCTTACAGGAAAAACATTTAGAGGAAAAGCGGTACCTTAATGACTTAGCCCACAAATCGAAATTTTATTTGATCTTCCGGTCTTTAAATCACGGTTTCGTCGTTTTGAAGGAATACATCCAAGGGTGGTGAAACTATTGTTTAATGTCAGTTTTAAACAGTTACCTCTATACAAAACATGGAATCATATGGGAAAATATGGGAACATGGGCGAATTTCGTTGACGTTATTTTGGCTCCTCGCTTTTTGAACGGCACGAGATGATGAAGTTTTCAGACGAATGAATGAATGAATTATGAATTTCTGGAAAAGGTTCAGCATGAACTCAGCTTTTCAATGACCTAAGTATGCAATTTTTTTAGACCCTTGAAACATACCGATTTGGCAACCATTTGTTTGAAGACGCAATCGAATTTTTTTTACAAAATGTGTTCTTGGTTTACTTCAGACTGGACCATCCTATTGAGCTGGGATTTGTGGTAAACTTTTCCTGGATGCCTATTAGTGAGAAAGTGAGAATTTGTCTCAGTAGACAGGTATTTTACGATGCGGCCACCACGAATCCGAAACTGTGTTTATTCGACAGAGGTCCCATAATATTGCACAGCAGTGTAGATCACTACTGGTTCACTGAGCTATACCTACACGTGACATTCTCGAACAATCAAGTCGAGTCACGAGACTCTAGACCCTGACTTGCTCTTTTTAGTTCGACTACCCACCGCGCGGCATTCCCAGCGCTCCAGTCACCATGAGATTTTACACAGATCAGTTTCTGCTTAGATTAGTGGACTGGATGCTCGCTAGTCTCTCATCTCAAACATACATAACACCAAGTAGACAATCCCTTAGTAAGAATTTAGATGAGTTGGTCAGGGTCTAGAGTCTCATGACTCAACTTGATTGTTCGCGAACGTCTCGTTATACCTACAATTCGGAAGATATCGGCCTTTCTCAACTAAATTTTACCAAGAAAAGTACTCTACTCGTCATTGCTCCAGGACTTTATTGCCTGGAAGTATTCCGTTGTTCTATACAATTTAACTGCAAGGTCCATTACGTCTCGTTTTCTCCTAAATGATGAGGAAGACCATGTCGACGATCAGGAGAGCCGCGAGGCACAAGGCGACGACGCCCGTCAAGATCAAGTCCGATCCTTCGTGATCTATGATGACCATCGCTCCTCCGACGAGGTAGAACCCGGCAGTGATGAGGAACAGAGTCAGGTTGAGGCCCTTCACTAGTTTTTTCTCATACGTGTACAACTGGGTCCTGTTGAATATGAAAATGAACTTTCAGTGAGAAGAACGTTTATGGATTTTTTTTATATATCATATTAGGATTGTTCGAACAGGCAGTCCTGGACCGTTTTACCCAAGCCACGCCCCCTTTTGTGCGTTCGGACAGCGTCGGAACTGGTCCTGGACCAACAGTTCACTGTTCGATGAGATGGACCGGGACGGTTCAGGACTAGTCCTAACAGTTCTGGATTTTTTCCGGGACTGTTGGTCCCGCACATGCGCACTCGATGTGACCGGACTCTCTCTTCCTGCTTCTCCATTATCTTTTCTTATCAGTATCTGTTCTTTCGCGCTTCCTACAATTTTCTCTTGCATTTGCATCGTTTACTAAATAAAATTGTGGACATAATAGTAATAGATAACTTTTTTGGCGTTTTACTTGCATACATCGTAAAATGAACCAGGATTTGCTTCGATGGAATGATAGAGACAAGAGGGTTCTATCAAAATCATGTAAAAGTTACTGAAAATGTTACAAAATGAACTTCACATTCACTTCAATGAACTTCAGCTATAGAATGTATTTATTTGGCGTTAAATATATTTATCCAACGTTCAATGTTTTGTTCACCGTGCAATTTTTTTTCTTCCGTGTAATGCATTTTCTTACGGTGAATGTTTTTTCCAACCGTTTTGTTTGTTTCCAAATGTTTTTTCCTCAAAAAAATATATTTTGCGCTCATTCTATTTTGCCTTAACATTATATATTCCCCAAATTATATTGCTTCTGTGATTGGAACCCTGCGACCCTACGTCTCACGGAACTCAACTAGGGGTTATAATACTAGTTGGCAGTTGTCCGTGTCGATAATTATACATTGATGTAATTCACTTCTTACCTCAACACTATAGGGATAAATCCACCTGGTAAAAGTGTGTCTGCAATTAAGTGGGTCGAAGAGTCTCTGCTGCTCTCACCTTAAACAACGATAAAATTAGACGTATTTCAAGTTAATTTGCGTAGGTATACATTATAATTAATTTTTCAAAGCCCATTACCACTAGGGCTTCTTGGGCTTCTATAGTATATTTCAATCTTTTGATGTAATTTTGGGACTCAGGTAAAATAAGTAGAACAAGATTTCAATCACTGGGATAATTAATTACGCTTTTTTATGTCGCTCCAAAAGAAAGGTAATCAGGGGGGTTTTCTATCTAGCCTGTCGGTTGATTAGTTTCTTATATTCACTTCTTTTAAAGATGAAAGAAATACCGCAGGGAAGATAGAGGTATGCAGGATAGCAATGGATTAGGTATTAGTATAAACAATGGGAGTTTATATAATATTAATTGCTATTAACGCAAGTAGACTCACAGTTCTGAAGGTTGAACAACGATTAAGAGCAAGCGGACCCGTGCACGTTGGGGGTACCAACGGGCACGCCGTTCCATTGAACGGATCATCGTAACAGTTTTCGATAGCTGTTACATACCACTTCCGCAGTCGTCAATTTTCGGGAACCACCAATTGTTACTCCCGAAAATTGCGTCCTGCGTGGTGAATTTCGCGGGGATTCGGGAGTGGTGTGGAGTGATGGTGATAGGAGTAGGATTTTATGGTATGGGGTCCTAGCGTGGCATATTCTTCAAGTACAGCATACATTGATAGTGCATACTTCTGTATTACATGGTTCGTTCTCTGGAGCTCTTTGATATTTCATGGTCAGTCCCTAAAGTTGGTTTTTTTGGTCGGTTTTGCTCTTTTTATATGTTCGCTAGTACGGTTGTTTTTTGTAGTGGTGTTTTGTAACGTGGGGCTTTGCGTGTCCTATCGTGAATTTAGGTGGACCTGGGGCGAATGACTTTTGAGCTGTTACAATGTATATTGGCATAATTATTACTTTTACCTGTACATTGACTTCATAATTTCAAAATTTAAGATTTTTTTAACGCATGATATTCAATTTATTGTTTGTTTTTTTCATTCAAATTAGTTTTTTTCCAGGGTCCTTTCTGCTATATCCCCGCATTTACATACTATTTTCGATAGAATGGGGATTGATCGGGTTGATGATCCTGGGTCATTCTCATTTCATTTGCCGCTTTGGGGCGTTTGAGAACCTCAGTGACGTGAAATATGGAAGTGCTCGAAAATGAGGTTAGATCAGCAAATACTACTCATTGTACATTGCAGATTTGTGTTCCATAGATGAACAGTGACTTTTTAATTGATGTATTTTATATGTTTTTTTGTATTAAAAAACAGGATTTCCATTTCATGAGTGTTACCAGATTTCAATAATTGATTTCTGTAAAATGGATGATTTGGCAAAATTGTTGTCGGGGCTCAAGTAAGTACAAAAGAATCACGTTCAAACGTAATATTCAGATTTCACGGAATTCATGTTGAAGGCAGTGTAATTGAGCTTAAATCTCAGGAGTGTTACCCTATTACTGTTACCGTAATATCAGGAGTGTTACCCATCCTTGGTCACACTCCTGAGAGGAAACACTCATGAGAATTTCTGATAAAAATGGTGTCACACAGGATGATGAAGTGACAAAACTCGGGGATGGCTACTGTTTGAAACCTGTCACCAAGCAGTATGGTTGTTGATATAGGATTATTTTGTTTAAGCAACACACGTACAACACTCGTAATTTGTGTAACACTCATGATTGAAAATAAAAATACTCAACATGTTTTTAGGCTTATTTCGCTGTAAAAACTGCTGCAACTCCAAGCACTCCACTACAGTCTCACATCTTCAACTGGACAATATAACCTTCACATCTGACTGTTTCCCGCCATTTTCCATCAGCTTTCTTGATCGCAAAAATGATAACACTCCTGAGGTCCCATTGAGAAGAGATATGGGGGACTGACTGAAAAACTAGTTTTTCACGGGTTGGGAAAAATCTTACAAATGTAAATCCTTACTCTAAATAAAGAGGAACCAACTTACTGCAGCTAGTAACCCTGGCCAGTTCTAGATTGTCATTATTTCGTAACTACCTAACTTCTACTTAGGTGTTAGGTAGGAGGGGACAGTAACACTCATGAGTTTCCAGGATTTCAGGTTTGATTCGTCATCACTGTGTATTGGTTAAAGGGGATTTTGGGCAGTCAAATCATTACTTCGTTGATCTCCCAACTTATAATTCCTTTTTTTCACCAAAATCACTAGTTTTGGTCAAGAATTGTGAGAATTCGTCGTCGGGGACATGAAAGCGGCAAATGAAATGAGAATGACCCTTCTCAATCATTTTTACGTCCACTGTGATAAAATAGATCAAAATGCTGTGTATAGTTTGGCTGTCTGGATGCTCGCAAGCTCGCATCTAAAAAATAGATTACATCAAGTAATCAATCCCTTAGTAAAAATACAAATTAGTTTGACATGTAAGGCGGAATGAATGAATAGTAGAGAATTAACGGAAATATGTGGGGATATAACAGAAAAGGCCCCCTTCTCCAAACTAGGAAAAACAGAGATAGCCCGTTCTTCCCCTGTACTCTTCAATTCTGATGTAAGTAATATTGGCGATAGAGTAAATAATCAATCTGTACCAAATCAATTTTTTAATCGTGGCAATCCGAATTCCACCTATTGCGCAGTTTTCTTACCTGAAAAAGTTTGTATGCCTTCCCCGCCGCCACCTCCAAATAGAGCACTGTTCGAAGTCGCAGCCGCCACACTTCCCAAGTACGCCACGCTCACGAAAAACCCACCTATCAATTCAGCAAAGATGAACCAGAAGGATCTATCAACGATACTGACCTGCATTGTCTTTTAACAATAAATTGATTATTTTAGGAAAATCGGATTTCACGTTTGAAACAATATTCCTATATCGGTTACCATGAATCATATGTAAACACCTAAACTCCTGTCGGGGTGAAAAAAATACGGGGCGCCATGTTGCAATTATTGCTTCCGATTCTACTTATAGGTTAGGTAGCGAAAGCATTGTTAGCGAATTTTCGAAGAGTTCGAGTCTGCAACACATTGGGACATTTTATGTCTTTAGTTGCAGACTCGTATGTGTTGCAGACTCGTATGCAAGCTCTAAGAGCCACTCATCTGATCCGGACCCTGGGCATCGTCAAGTAAATGTCCTAAAGAGGCTACATACGAAATTACAGCTTCCTAGAGTGTAAAGTATAGAAATTACCTGTTTGATTTAATGATTTAACCACCGCTTCACAAATCAAACCGTTCTCGCAATATTCGGATCACCTGCTATGAATCAAATCATCGAAACACCAACTCAATGAAATCATCAGAAATTAACGAGCGGTTGAAATCATGTTCACAATATCAATTATTGAGAATGATCACCTGTGTCTAAACAATTATCCACATAACCATGCTCATAACTCAGCTTGTTGGCCACGCAATTCGCACTAGTCAAAATAATATGTTTGGATAAATCGAGAGCTTTCGAACGAATGGCCAACAAATTTTGTGGGATGAGAAACGACGAAGTACCATTTCCCTAGCAACGACTCAGTTCTAAGCGGAAATCATCAGAAAACAACTGGGACAACTTTCGTCAACAGTTTACGTAACGATTATTTTGTTTATGTGCCAGAGCAAAGATATAAAATGTCAAAAATAAGCTATTTAGCTTATCTGATTGCTCCGATCAGATTTTTCAATGCGAGTGCCTCTTTTGTCGCTTCTGAGACCGCCATATACTCTGCTTCAACCGTTGACAAAGCTACAGTTTGTTGTTTCCGTCTCTCCCATGTTATGACGGCTCCTACTAAAATGAATGCATATATATCCTGTATAAGACCTGCGGTCAACTATGCAGGAAACCCAGTCGTCATCCGCGTACCCCGTTAGTGCATCCCCTGATTTCCTGAACGTCAATCCATAGTCTGATGTTCCTTTCAAATAACGCAGGATATGTTTAGCGGCAGACCAATGCTCCTTTTTGTAACAGTTATTGAACTGGCTCAGAAAATGTACTGAGTTAGCAATGTCAGGGCGGGTGCAAACTGATAGGTGAGGTACAATGAGCCGATGAGCTAGTGGTAGGGTATACGCTTCATTTCTTCTTCTGTTGGTAGTGTAAGTTATCTTAATTTTGTACCCGTTTCCATCGGTCTTAACTGCTATTGAATTCTTCATACCGAAACGCTTGATCAGCTCGTTCGAAGAAAAAGTAAGCTATTTAGATGGCTTCGAAATTTCAAAAGGTTTGAAGGGTCGGGGACCCCTACAAATCCGTTTCGTACATCAAAGAACTCGATCCTACATTTTAACGGTCGTATATATATATATATACAGGGTGTATTTCCAGACCATAACTCCCGTTAAATACGGCATACAAAATTCGTTTCAACGCCGAAAAATCCGTCTTGGCAAAAGACAGGTCAAGTTCGTTGCCCAGCCCGGTCGCCCCAGAATTTCAGGCTCAAATTTACAATTTAGTGGTCCAAAAAATGATTTAAAAAATCGGCATTTTGACGAAAGGGCTTGCGGTGTAGTAGGTTCTCGGTCGAGGTCATTGACTGTTTCTAGCTCAATTTACGTAACTACCTTATCCCACGAGGCTCTCAATCAGTGTATAATAAATTGGAAAGCCTAGTTATAGAAATGGAGGTCAAACATCCTGACATCGCCCTCGAATCATCGATAACAGTCCCTAGTGCGCACTCACACGATCTCATTCACAACCACTGCACCGCTTTGTATTATGGCGAAATGGTCTGGTCTTGTTATCAAACTCAATGCTCACGTATACATACATTACCTAACTTACTCCTTGGCAGGTTAATGAAACGTGATCGACTCGAATGTTTAATATCTCATATTTTCTTGAATATCAAACTCTATCTCCCACCCCTCAATTTCCAAAATTTGCTCGAGATTCAATGAACATTACTATATACACCCTATAAGAACAGTTTTGGAAGGATGAACTGATTGATTTCCCAAAGCATATCTTCAAGGTAGCTCTCTTCCTACCTTGGTTTTTCTGCTTATTTGATAAACGGAAACCTAAGAATTCGCTGGGTTTTTTGTAGTAGTAATAGTTCAAGTAGCCAGAAGCTACTCAAAGCTTCACTTGTGCATTTCCTTTCAGCTTAGCGACGACTATGTATTCCACCCTAAAACTGCAGACTGGATCCTATTTTTTCTCCTAGAGGAAATAGTGTCATTCCCATAGTCATTCACTTTTTGGAACATTCCTGTTATCCGACCGCCAGCACCTCCAGCGCTGCCTCCAGATAGTATACCACCTAACTATACACATCATTCTCATGCGTCATTCCTCTTACTGCAAACTTGATTTTGGAGAAAGCGTTTTCCACCGGTTTCAACATCAGCAAGTATGATGGTAAAAGTAAAAACTTTATGGTCATTTGTCTCCTTTATGAGTTTATAATGGTTTTTGTGTCGTTTATTCATTTCTGTTGAATCCCCTTTTTTGCTATAGATTTAATTGTTTTGAATGAATGTTTAGCTATTTTGAAAAAAAGTTTAATTGAATTGGGAAGAGGTTTAATTATTTTGGAAAAATAGAAGAATTATTTTAGCCAAAAGCTTTGATTCATTTAATAAATGGTTTAATTACATCGGCGAATCCTATATATTGGGAATCGCTTGCATTTAGGAAATGAAAATTGTGGCAACCTACCACCTCTTTTCGGAGGTATAAATGAATTAATTCACTCGAAAAAATGATATATTTTTATTCTGGATTACATGTCTACCCTATTCTACTGGAGCAGTCAGGTTCCTCAACCATAGTAGCCGCCATAATAACCGTATTTTCCGTATCCATGGTCTTCATGCACGTCGTACTTGCTGTAGCTTTTCTTCTTGTCGTCTTTCCCTTTGCTTTTCTTCTTATCGTCTCCCTTACCCTTGCCTTTTTTATGGTCGTCTTCCTTCTTCTTCCCTTTTTTGTGTCCATAATCGTCGTCATGGTCATCGTGCTTCCCCTTCTTCTTCTTATCATCTCCTTTGCCCTTCTTCTTGTCATCACCTTTCCCCTTTTTCTTCTCTTCTTTCTTTCCTTTTCCTTTTCCGTAATGGTGGTGATCGTCGTCGTCATCATCATCGTCATCATGCTGATCGTACTTCTTATGACCTTTCTTTTTATCATCTTTCTTCTTATGGTCCTCTTTGCCTTTTCCTTTTTTCTTATCATCTTTTTTTCCTTTTCCTTTTCCATAATGGTGGTGATCGTCATCGTCATCATCATCGTCATCATGGTGATCATACTTTTTATGTCCTTTCTTCTTGTCGTCCTTCTTTTTATCGTCTTTCTTCTTATGGTCCTCTTTACCTTTTCCCTTTTTCTTATCTTCTTTCTTTCCTTTCCCTTTTCCATAATGGTGGTGATCGTCATCGTCATCATCATCGTCATCGTGGTGATCGTACTTTTTATGTCCTTTCTTCTTGTCGTCCTTCTTTTTATCGTCTTTCTTTTTATCTTTCTTTTTATGGTCATCCTTTCCCTTGCCTTTCTTCTTATCGTCTTCCTTCCCTTTTCCCTTTCCCTTCTTGTGGTCATCTTTACCCTTTCCCTTTCCTTTCCCATAATGATGATGATCGTCGTCATCATCATCGTCGTCGTCATCATCGTGGTGGTCATCATCATCATCGTCATGATCGTCATCGTGGTCGTCGTCGTCGTCATCATCATCGTCCCAATGATGCCTGTTCCAAGTGTTCCAGCTATTGTAGTAGTTTCGTAGTTGAATTTCCCCATCATCGAGACTGTCAACATTAGTCACCGATGGAGGCAATTCCGGTTGAATTGAAGCTACTTTCGATGCTACATCACCTCCCACCAAAGGCTTTGTAAGTTTATCTGTAATAATAACCAAGAAATATTTTGCATTAGAATGGTAACATTACACATTTTGTTGCTTATCATTATAATTATAACCTTTACCAACATGTTCCGTATCTACCAAAGTTCGAATTTGGTAACTGATTTTTATCATATTTGAGATGTATAATAAATAAATCATTGAAATCATCCAAAAATATGTATTAATTTCTGCAATAACAAATGTAAATCTTTATGTGGTTACTAGAAAGTGATCCTATGAACTCGTTCTTAATGTTACCACTGAATGCTGAATTTATGTTTTAGGATATAGTGTTTTGCTTATTAGCCTATCAGCTGGGAGGTCCGTTATTCATGACCATTATTTATTTGGGGCTTCACCACCCCAACGAATTTGATATTGAAAGCCTAGCAATGGAAGTTACGTATCTATGCTTGTTTTAACGAAGGTATTTAACAGCTCAAAAGAAAAGTTCCAGTCATACAGCATAATAGTATGAGCGAATTTTCGTTAATTATCATACTATATTATGTTAAATAGTACGAGTATAACATAATTTTAAAAATCAAGGACTTTCAGGGGAAATAAATCGTTAACCACCACTTTTATGACAAAAAACTCGTTCTAAATAATATTCTTCGATACAAAAAAGATTTTGGATTTTAGCGAATTTTCGTAGAAAATTAAGCTATTACAATGGCTCCAAAAATTTTAGAATCAAAATTTTCGGACATTTTCTGCACTGAAACCCGTTTTGAGACGTTCTGAAACGAATCCTAGAGTTTTACGTTTTTTCATGTATATATATAAATTGATTATTGGTTCTACAGAACTTTATAAATTATTATTTAAGAAAGAAATTTCACAAATAGAAGAAGAAAATTTAGGTTCTGATATTTTGAAAAAATCTTGATTACTGAAATCTTGATTTCCAGAGAAGGAAAAGTAAATTTAACTTGCGTAGTCCCTGGTAGCTTGAAGCGTAATTAATGAATTCATGGCCGTGATATATATATATATATATATATATATATATATATATATATCCTTCCAGAATATAACTATTCTTAGGATTGAGATAAAAATTCCATTATTGCGCCAAAAAAATCAAGCTTTCCAAACAAAAGGACGAATTTGTTGGCCAGCATTGTTTGAGCACTTTAAAATCGTTAAAATTATATTTTTTAGAAGAATATTGCTCAAATAAAGATTAGGAACTATAAAATAAAACAATCGAAAATTTATGTACAAAGTTATGCTGAAAAATGTACTTAAATTCCATTAAAATGAGCTTAAAAATTGGTAAAAACTGCAAAAAAAAGTTGAAACTCCAAAACCCCTTTTTGATTAGCAGAATCGAGGATCCCAAGTCTCTATATATGCATAAAACCTGTAGGGAGATTTATCCAATGTAAGTTTTGCCACATTGGATCTACCTACCTAGGAAAAATGCTTACCAATCTGTAATCAATCATGGGATTCGTTCCTATAGAAACTCGGAAAGCTCAAAAGAACGCCGAGCTAACTAACCGCAGTTCTGCCGCCTCTAACAACCAGCCCAGCTTCTTTCAAGGTAAGACTAGTTCCTATATCCTGAATGATTAATATCTTTTACCCCTTTTTTGTTGAAGCTACTGCTTTAAATTATTCTATTTTTGAAATGCCTACCCTCTTATTTGAAATTAATCAATGACACTTGTTGCTGCGTTAAATAAATGGTAGTTGGTATTGTGAATTCCCCATTTTCACACCAAACGAATCCGAATCAGTCAGAATCACTCTGAATCAAGTTGAATCTGATTGACCAAGATTCGGCTTCGAGCGCTCCGTTTAAATGTGAAGGGACTGTTTTCCCGCCGTCAGACCCGACGAATCTGGTTCAATCAATATTGATTCGTCGTCGCACTTGATTCAACCGGTCAGATTCCTCGTCCGGTCAGTCACGAATCAACAACCTTACGAGATGGTCGTGGAATTATTCATTTTAAAAGTAAAAGAAAATAGTGCGTCACAGGTCCCACCAAATCCAGTATTACGAACAAGTCCTCACTCATTCGGAAGAAGTCATAGAATTTCTTCTCATCATTTTGTAGGTCAGGATGTAAATGATGAAACATACCAAAATCCGGCCTTTTCCTATTTATGTGATGTATCCATACTTTTCTTGTTTTCTGTTTCCACCGTAGCCCCCTACGAATCACTATGGCATTTAAAACAACAGCGTCCATGATGGTAGCTCAGAAGGAACTAAAAGAAGGGAAACAAAAAGAAGATGAAAGGATTGTTATAGATTCAGGTTGAAAGCGAGGAGATGACGAATCAGATTCAACTTGATTCGGATTGATCCAGATTGATTCGAATTCGTTTGGTGTGAAAGGGGCCTTTAGGAACCAGTGTTTTTCAATTATAGAAAAATGTAGTACTTGATATTTTAATATTTTTCTGTTCATACCTACTCTGACCCCAGCGGTATCTTCTTATCGCTAATTGAAGTTCATTCATTATTACCTCAACATCAGATTGATAAGAAAATTCTCCCTTTATTCCTTTCTTTGGAGCGCCATTTAAGGAAATTGGTATCAAATCAACTCTTTTCTATTTTCGTGTACGCCAAACTTACCATTACCGTTGACGTCAAGCGATATAGAAGGGACGTCAATCGTGGAATTGACCTCCACCTGAAGTGTCGGAATCCCATTCGTACCAGAAACGTCTTCAGCAACTATGGGGACGCCAACGACGCTGGACGTCAAAATAGCCAAGGAAATGCAGGTCAGCCACAGACGGGCCATCGAAGCTGTTTTCCTGCGGCGCATCATCAGGCTGCAGGTCGCTACGCCAAGTGAATGTCCACGGAGGCAAATCCAACTGTTTGGTTTTCTCCGGCGAGAGGTAATGAAATACAGTGAAGCTTGGCTTGCACAAACAGTCGCACATTGTAAAAGGAATTGTGAAGGGACAAACTGCTCGCTTCAAGCAAACAAAAGATTTGTTAACTCTTAGAACAAAGATGTGAGTTTATTCGCGAATGACGTCGTTCCTTATTGGAACAACAAGGAGACGAGCATTAAATGTCTGATTTGCATATAAATAGTTCTGATTTCTGTTTTTTATTTTTCCCAATAGACAACAATTTGTTCAACAATGCATTGATTTGTCCACATCAATAAATTGAAGAGGATTGTTTTCGTTTAGGTGAATGTGAAGGAATATACCTTTCTCATTTGGAATATATTATAAGGAATATATAATATTACCATTTTAAACAAGTCTGTACATTGCACCATTGCCTATAGGAAATTCAAATACTATATTATATGGTCATAGTTTCATATGCTCCCTTGTTATCGCAATAATCTATATTAATGTTTTCAATAAAGGGCTTTTGAAATCGATCAAGAAAAATAAATATTGAACCCCCCCCCCCCATTCCCCACTCTCCTACAAGGAATTGATTTGTAACGTAAATCCAAGTTGATGAAATTCGGTTTTTTTTTTTTTTTTTTTTTTTTAAAGTAATCTTTGTGTTTGTTTGTTCCCAAAACTGGCTTAGTTTTATTGAACACAGCTGGTTCAAACAGCGTTTCACTTGAATAGTTGGTAGTTAGGTATGTACTTAGTAGGGTGAACGGAACTAAAAGTGAACTTTTCAGAATTATTTTTTAATCTCAATTTATCTAACTGAATCAATTGCGACGAAGCTGCGGAAACCGATTTCAAAACGGAAGTTAGTGAAAAACGTTGACTATCTCCACGAATAAATAAAAAGTTACAATGTTAAATCGATTTCGATGGTTAGGCCATCATCAGTAACAAAAATAACTGAACACACATTAGGAAGGACACAGCTGAAGGGAGAATTGAATTCACAGGTGAAGGGAGATTGAATCCCATTGGTCGAGAGAAAGGAAAGGAGGCTGGAGGCACAACCAATTAAGTACAAGCAAAGTGAAGGGGGATTATAGCTAATCAGATGAAGTGAAAGGAGAGAAAGAATTACTGGTTTCAACAGTTTGAAGGGATGATTCCAATAATTTGAATTATCATCCAATCATTGGAAATTGGAATTATCCCTTCAAACTGTTGAAACCTGTAATTCTTCCTCTCCTTTCACTTCATCTGATTATCTATAATCCCCCTTCACTTTGCTTGCACTTAATCGGTTGTACCTCCAGCCGCCTTTCCCTTCTCTCGACCAATGGGATCCAATCTCTCTTCACCTGTGACTATACAAGCTGTGTCCTTTCTAATGTGTGTTGAACCTTCGTAATAGATTTAACATTGTAAACTCTTTATTTTTTCGTGGAAATAGACAACGTTTTTCACTAATTTCCGTTTTCTCCATTCATCTGCCCTGATGGTTAGTTCATAAATGAACCATTGGTGGGTGAGTGAGACAGAGGGGATATCGGATCTATAAAAAGTTGCTAACTCATCAGCGAACTATGTCAGCATACAGGGTGTCTCACAGAACGGTTAAACCCCCTTCATTTCCCCTGATTTCAGCGTAAAAATTAGGGACCAACGCCAATCTTCATAATTTTTTACATATAACGTATATAAAAATTCGTACATATGACATAAACTTTGTTTTTCCAAATGGGAACCGTCATTTTTATTGCAGATTCGAATTCTACGTAAAATGTCATGAAGAAATTACCTAACACTCGATTCGTTAAGTGCGCGCAAACGGGCCCGATTCCGCTCCAAACGTGCAAAAATTGTGATGTACTGCTTTTGAAGATATTCAATCGCCTCATGAATACATGATTTTGGAGTATTTTTCGCTTAACCTCGTAATGATGTTCATTTATTGATATTGGCAACACCAACTAGGGAAAAAACCAAAAAAACAACATTTAGCGAATTTCCGTAAAAAATGAAGCTATAGCAATGGCTCGGAAATTTTTAAAATCGAAATTTTTGAAAAATTTCTTCATTGAAATCCGTTTTGAGGCATTCTGAAACGAATCCTAGAGTTTAACGCTTTTCCATATATATATATATATATATATATATATATATATATATATATGTGTGTGTGTGTGTATATATATATATATATATATATATGTGTGTGTGTGTGTGTGTGTGTGTGTGTGTGTGTGTGTGTCATTCCAGACGATAACTCTCCTTAGGATTAAGATAAAAATTCCATTCTTGCGCCAAAAAAGCTTCCCAAACGAAAAAAGTTCGTTCGCCAAACTCATTTTTTGAGCACATTAAATTGATCATTTTCCGAAAATGTGCTAATAAAAATCCTTAAAAATGACTTAAAACGTCTAAAAATTGTTGAATTTATATTTTTATCAGAAGTTTAGTCAACAGAAGTTTGTCACCGATGAACTAGAACATTAAAAAATCTATTCACTAAATTATGGTGAAAAACGTGCTTAAATTTCAGTAATATTTGCTGAAAAAAATTTACGGTTTGCTACCGGGGTTCCGAGTGAAGCATGGGTTCCATTATTAATAGGTAATTGACCCTAATTGGAAAAACTTCAAAAAAAAAAATTTTCTAAGTGTTATTGAGGATATTAAAATGAAATTTGAAGTTTAAAATTCTCAATGCTTATCCATTGAATCGATTCAATCACGACGTATAGTTCAAACACAAGCCTATGTAATTTTCATCCAGTTTTAATAAAGTGAAATACTTAATAACAATTGCAAAATTACATTTTTTTCCTTGTATTTCGAATTTTAATTCAGCAAATACACACCACATCCGAATTGTTGAGTGGGGAGTATGATTAATCAATGATGTACACAGTTTTGGTTTGCAATTTTATTTATATTTAACATCTTCGTAGATAGATGTCGCAGTTGGCGTTTTTTCTTACAGGTAATGCATTACAAGCAGGTACTTATGTCTACTTATTATATCACCGTTACAATTGTATTTAATTTTTTCGAATTTCTAGTTATTCATCGGTGGTGGAGCATGAGGACATTTCTCAAGACGATCTTTAGCCGCGGTGCACACGTCACCTGAAAAGGTGGAACCATTGCAACATAAACCCAAAACAGGTGGATTTACTTACTATATATTTATGTACATAGTTGAGTAACTATATGTATGAATCATTCGAATAAAAATGAAAAATTTATAAGATTAGGAATTATTAATAATAGGTTTCGAAACTGATTATCACTTAATCAGCCAAGTAGGTAATAGGCAGTGCACCGCCATCGTGAGTTATTTATTTGGTGAACTGACCTGCACAAGGCATGGCTAAAAATTTAGATTTCTGAAAGATATCAAATTTTTATCGAAAAAAAATTTCCTTTGCAGAGATAGATACTTTACACGTAAACATGTATACATAAATATACATGCATAATAACACGATAAATTCTCAAAGAAAGATCGTAACTTACTTTCAGTCCACTCTGACGCTGGGCAGCTCTGCAAAATTGATAAAGTTATAAATTAATTGTTGATTCTTGCTTCATTTTCGAATTTAAGGTACCAAGCAAACTGAATGAATCAGGGACAGCTTCCTGTATGATGAATTCCAAGAAGCTCTAATGGCAACAAATCACACCTGGGCAAAGTGGTCCCATTTTACTTTCCTTACTTAACCCGGAGGGTGAAGGGAAAGTCTTGCAATCACCCTGAAAATCAATTTTTTGAAACTCGTACTAGGATGGGTATTTTGTTCAACTTGAACCCATAACTATACGTTTCGTGAAAATGTATGTATGTGTGTGTATATATGTGTGTATGAATGTGTTTCCGAGCTAAAAGGAGTGGCGACCAATAACATCAGGGTCATGGCCGCGACCGTGTCACGGCGCGGGGTGTGGTGCGGGAAAAGCACCACGGAGTTACTCGAGTTGGGCATCTCGGCGGGAGCGCTCCGTGGTATCACCGCCCGCGTCCTGAGGGGTTCGTACTTGAATTGGTGGTGATTTCATAGGGGCACTTTCTTTCATCCCTCTCTTCCTCCTCTTCCTTCTGCAACTTCCCTTATCCCTAGAGCCGGCGTCGGGTAAACCTGGGTGTCCTCCCCACTTCTTTTATTTATTTATTTTCACAAGTTAATGGTGTGCCCCCTCCGCCTTTGAGGGGAGTTTCATTTAAAAAAAAAAAATGTGTGAGTATGTAGGTATGTAACTCGTGTACACAAGTGCGACCTTACGGTACGATATAAAAAATTCCAATTTCGGGGTTGGGTTTCTATACCAAAGAGCTAGCAACTGTCGAAAAATCAGCTTAAAATGATGATTTTTAGGGGGTTAACAAAATCAGAATACTTGAAAAAACGTCGTTTTTAGCACTTTTTTTTTCTTTTCTCCAAAATGGCTCGAGGGATTTTGATGAAATTCTCAGGAGTTACTTTTCTGACAAATGATATCAGATACCCTCTTGCTTGGGAAAATACTCTACGGGAGGTAATTAGCAAAATACTCCCAAATATAGGTTAAAAAACGTCTTAGTATGGAATCTACTTCTACTTCTTCCATTTTGTCATTGTGTTCCATGGTAATGATTCATGTATTTAGGGTTATGATAAGTAGGTTTCGTTTGCTTCGCTGTTATCTGTGATTGTGTTTGTTGTGACCTGAAGATGCTCAAAATCTGAGCGAAAAGCTTTGTGATTATTTCAATATAAGTGGTAAACTGAAGGTTTTGTTTTATATTTTACAACCCATCAGATTTTGTTTAAAAACGTAGTTTTTTAGCACCTTGTTGGTCTTTCCTTCAATATGGCTCGAAGGATATTGATGAAATTCACAGGAGTTACTTTTCTTAAGGATACAAATGATATTCGATACCCGTCATGGCCAAGAAGATGCCCTAAGGACAGTAATACGCTAATAATAAATGCAAAAATATAATTTTTAGCACTTTCTTAGACATAAAAAAAGAAGTAATTAGCAAAAAACTTCCAAAAATTGGTGAAAAACGTAGTTTCCGTCGAAATGGCTGAAGAAATTTTGACTCCAAATCGGCGGTTTTTGTAAGACAAAACAGTAATTGAGCTGGCTTTTCAAATTGATTTGAACTTCAACACATCAGGCATTTGAGTAAGAGTTTTCAATATTGAATTAACTCTATGCATGTTTCATATTCTGCAAAAAACCAGGAGTTTGTTGCAATTTTAGGGATGGTTAGAAGACAGTTATCACTTTCCTACTCGCCCGGAAAATAAATAAAGGAAGTCATACAACCGGTGTTCATCGGTCTCTTACTGACCTGAAGAAATTCTGGACTAATGAAGTCCTAAGCAACGAATAACAACCCCCTCCTTTTAAGATGTGATCCATCATGATAGTATCCACGTAAAATGAATACATGTAAGGAAAGTAGTGTGAAGGCTCGAACCAAATGTTTAAGTTTAGATATCCGAAAAACAACCATTAAGAATTTCAAGAAAAGTACCTATCAACCCCCCCTATCAATCCGCAAATGAAAGATCCTACCTTGAATAAACGAGAAACTACTGTTTGAAGGAAACTCCTCAAAAGAGGTATTTGGAGGTATTCCCTCAAAGTATAGATTATATTATTGTGGTATGCCATTGTAAGAAGGGGATCAAAGAAGGACTTATTCACTAAGAAAAAATTGGGAAAAATTACCAGGTTTTATCAAGATGATAACTATTTGGTAACTAATAACATCCGAGACTCATATTGACGAAATAAAAATATCTGAATACTTATCTACTTTAACTGTAATGGTAAAAATGCTTTTTGTACTGGTGCATAATGCATTAGAAGAAAACTGCTAGTAAAAAACGTAATTTGAAATATACCCAATTGAAAGTGTTTTACTCAGCTAATGAAGGTATGGGAAACAGTAAAGCAATAGTTTATATGTTGTTGATGTCCTGATATAGGAGAGAAATTAGTTCTCTAGAACAGATTCTTACCAAAAATGATTCTCTAGCCAGGCAGATCAGAATTCGTTTGGAGCCAGCTTTGCACTTTGACGAATCATTCTCTTCAGTCTCTGAAAAATCCGGAAATAAAACCCCTTACTGGCTATTTTGACAACAAATAGGAGCTGGATGATAAAATAGTAACAAATAAACTGTTTACTGTTAAATAAAATGTTTACTGCTTCTAGTAAACTAGAAACTAATGGAATTATGCATATAAATGTTTTTTTTTTTCAGTTATGTTGCTCTTTGTTTTTCTTTTCCGTGTTATACGATTGTTTATAGTTTGCTTCGAATGTAACTAGATATTACTCCAGGATGATGAATGATATTGGATTACAAGATTTGGCTTACTAGATTTTTCTAGGCATTTCTCAATGGTAGAAGATCCAACTGACGCCCAGTCTCCGGTGAACTTTTCAGCAATGAGCGCCTTCAGCTCGTCGACTTTGACCTCTCCTTCTTCATTCTTCAAAACACAAGTTAAGTACAACAGAAATTAGGGATGCAAAGTCTTAATGATGCAGGATTATGATCATGTAAAATGTATGCATGGTTACAGTATAATCATATTTAATGCTATGTTTAGTAATTTGATCCTGCTTCATACGGGAGGGATGAATTATTCGGTTTATAGATCCTGGTAATGGAATAGGAAAAGTTATTCGGTTGGAATGGAGATTCGCTTCAAAGAAATATACTAGTACAGTAATTGTTTATTCAATTATATTTTATTCTACAGCTTCAAGTATGTTTAAAAGAAATCTCCTGGGAAATCACCGATACAAACAGACGATAACTTGAATCTGGTAATGATACGGACCGGGACACCCTTGAGTTGTCTAATAATAGAAATGCGTTGGAAAAATGTAGAATATTTCAATTTACATAAAAATGTATCTACGTTTGTGGTGTCTGTGTCTCCGTTATGGACTCCAAATAGATGGACCGATTCGTTGCGGTTTTCCAAAACTATCAGAGAATTTGTGGTCAGTTTTCGGACTGCGTGAAAAACCCCAAAACCACCCGTAACGATTCCCCCCTCCACCAATTTTTCGTTCAAATATTGTAGTAGCTCTTTAACTATGGCTCCTTGAGAAAATCATATCGTGCCATTGGATATCTGAGAACATTTCCTGTAAGATGACAGGAGTGAATAACCATTCACACAAAATACCTTGATGAGACAAGTAGGGAATATATGACTGTTTAGTGGGGTACTTAATGCGAGAATAGCTCGAGCTGTAGCATGATTGTTAACTCTGAAAATGTAGGTAACAGTTCCTAGAAGGTACGTAACATTTAACCGGTTGCAACACGATATCGGCGACATAAAAGCAAACTAAATCAAGTAAAAAACTGGACTAAACAACAACTATTGGGACCAATCACAATTATAAACGCTGCAATTTATTACACAATGGTTCATTATTTCAGTGATAAACAGCACTTCTACGCAGATCATTGGTCTATAATTATTAAACCCCGTATGTAATATATGATCAGAACATGGCGCATTGTGCTTCCGAGAAGGGTTCACACTTTTACAGTTCCAAGACCCCGCAATTTTACGCTTCACAGTAAAGATGTTTAAAAGAACGGGAAAATGATGCTAGAAGTAATTTACGTTAGCGCATGCGCAGAATGGAGCAATGATTTGAGAAAAATGAAATTAGTAGGGAACAGTCTACAGCCTAACCGACAAATTCGTAGAAAATGTAATCAAAATCTGGTGAAAACTAGACCTTGTTCTCGGATTACATTTTCGCTCATGCTCAGGAGCAAATGATGATGCAATCAGGTTGAAATTAACATGGAATAATTAAATCATTGTCCCCCAACTATGCACCAAATTTTAGCGGGGTTGGATGACTAGGGCATAAAAAAAAGATGCTTGAAGGAATTGAAGTTTGCGCATGCGCAAAACGGAGTAATGATTTGAGAAGTATGGAATTAATAGTGGACCATTTACAGCCTAACCCGCACATTCCCTGAAAATTTCATCAAAATCAGATGAAAACTGTTGAAATTGGGCTCGTTAAAAAAGGAATACATATTCGCGCATGCACGATGGCTACAAATGATAGGATTATGTTGAAATTGCAGGGGAATCCTCAAATCAACCTCTTCCACCCATTTTCCAAATTTGAGCGAGATCGGACAACGGGGGCGTGAGCAAATGATGGTTGATGGATTAACGTTTGCGCATGCGCCGAGTGAACTATTGATTTGGGAACAACGAAACCTATAGGGGACCATCTTCACCTTAACCCGCACATACCATGAAAATTTCATAAGAACCGGTTGAGTATTGTGGAAATTAAGCTTGTTACAAGGATTTGTGGACGTAGACAGACAGAACGAAAGTTGTTCAGTATAGTCTAAAACGTAATTTTACCACTGTAAAAAAACAACAGCCGTTTGATTTTAGTAGAGATCCCAACTTTTAAGTCTCTCGAAAGTGAAAACAATGCGTCCGCAACCTATAGGTAGACTTGGGAGCAATTTAAGAGATGAAATGTAGCATTTAGGTACCAATAATTCACTAGTAGTTACATCGTACGGACAATAGTTAATAAGCTCGATTTCGCAACGTTATAATAAAGTCCATTGGAATTTTATCACCTGATAATTCCAATACTGGCATTACATCAGCTGATATTTACAAGGCAATTTTTATGCATTGCAGTATCACTATCATCTAACGTTTTACGATGGAATTTAAAGCTTGATCGTCTATTCGATCGAGATCCGCTAGTAGCCCGTGATTTCTCTATCTTCTCGAGCTTAGAAATTCAAAGGTTTTTTATCGATGTTCAAGCCTTTAGGGAGCGGATTATTCAACGTACAGCGTTGCGAGTGGTTTTAATAGATTCTTTGGGATTAAATTTATCACTGAAAAGCAAACAATTATAACTGTTACTTAGAACGTTTTCGAGATCTCGATTTTTTAAATATTTAGCCTTTTTATACAACCCGTTAGGGTTGATAAAAATTGATGCCGAGCTTCTAGGACCATCTAGACCCCAAAAGTGATTTTTAACACAAGTTTCATTTAGTTTGGTCTAGTATTTTTGGATAAACGCCGTAGACGGCGGACGGACGGATTTTTTTAATTTGATTTTTGGATTCTACGCATCTTGAAACGTAAACCAAAAAATTTTCAGGCGGTGTTAAAATTTCTTTTCTTGGTCGATTACAAAGGTTCATTATTGAAAATAATAAACCAAAATAAATCGGCCATTGATATGGTAGGGCTATTCATATAAGAATTTTCAATTAAAGAATGTACAACCAGGCTGATTGTTTTAAGCGTGAGTTTTTTTCTTCAGAAAATGGGTAAGTAGACAACGATTTCTGGAAAATGTGAATTGAATCACGTGAAATAGATCTTTGCGATGTCAATATGAAATAGGCCCTACGTAATGGTTTAGAAAAGACCAAATGAAACTGTAACGAATTCGCAGTAAGCAGAATAGACAAAACCCGTAGTGGTGTAGCATATGCTACTACATAGGATTGTATAAAGTATTAAGATTGTTCATCATGATGCAAATAAAGAGACCAATCAGCAATTTAATGTTTCTCTATTCTTCTATACTTATTATTCTGTACGAGCATACTTACAATAAGCTCCAAGTTCTTCAAGAAACATTGTTCGACGCACTGGAAATGTTAATAAAAATACATTAATAGAAATATTAACTGTGGAATTCGAGATACAATTTAACAAAAACAGCTTAATGTAAATCAGTTATCGCACTAGAATGGGTAAAAAATAGCAACTTTTTCGGATCTAAATCCATTTTACCATCCAATAAGTAGGTAAGTTGTAGATTGGTACCTACCTACCTATCCAACGGTTCTGATAGTTTCTACTCCTTTAGAAAACCTTTATTGTCATCTATGAAAATAATTTAGTTAGTGTACTTTTGAATTTAAAGTTTATGTTAGTATGTTCCTATATTTATTTTATTATTCTTTAAACTTAAGACTATGTTCTTCTTTCTTAGGGAGGTACCTACATCACCATACTTAAATGTAACTATATCAACGCAACCCTTTATACACACAGAGAACTGTTTGTATTTCTATGTACTGGTATCACTTCTCAATTGAATTCATGAGAAAAGAGAGGAAATGAATTATATGATCGGTTCGTGACGGCAGATAAGTAGTTTCTCTCACGAGTTCGTATTGATTTGGGACATTTTTCATGTTTCTGAGGTCACGGAGTGCTGGCTGTGGTTTGATTTAGACATTTCCATATTCTGAAGAATAGCCCTTGTAATGGACCATCTACCATAAAAATGTGATATTAGGCTCTAAGATGGTTTCACATATCAACTTAGCAGGAAGCTTGTTATATTTTCAAGGCAATCGTGTATTTTTTAATTTACCTTGAATTTCTAATGACCTTATTCAGAAGCTAACAATAATCTCTTAGGAGCAAGAATAATGAGAATTCTAGGAATTCTGAAATCAGTATACATAGATATACATATTTTTTAAAATTATTTTTAATTAATGGTTTAAACAGCACTTCAACCAGCAGGGTCATTAGCGGCATTGAACAAGGTGTCTAGAGCGACCCTGCAAGAGGCACGAGGCACGACCCTGCTGAAGCTGCAGCCATAGCTTCCGCTTTGCAACACGCCATTGATATAGGTCCACAAAATAAAACAATTGTGGTACTGAGTGACTCCCGAAGTGTGTTGTCTAAATTTCAGGCGCTCACCACATCTTCAAGAATCGCTCCATTTGAAGAGAGAATAATAAGACATACTCTCAGTTTAAGGGCTCAAGGGAACAAGGTTGTGCTTGTATGGATAAAGGGTCATAGTGGAATAGGAGGCAACGACATTGCAGACCACCTTGCTAAGCAGGCTACCACCCGTCCACTCCCATTGGCAGCTCCAGATTACGCACCGTCAGAAATTAAAAAGAAGATCGCTATTAAAATGCACGATAACTGGGCTTCTCTTTTCGCCGCTTATCCGGAAAGCCGTTATAAAATCCTGTTCCCCATCTTGAGAAGACGCCCTTGGTTTGAATCTGTAGCAGATGCAAAATCTAAAAGTTCCTGTCGAAACATAATACACTTGAGGACTGGCCTAGGGAACAGCAACTCTCGTGTGCATATGATAAATAGCCAAATCTCGCCGGACTGACCTCACTGCTCCGGTGAGTTGGAAACTATGGAGCATATTATATTGCAATGCTCTCGACACAGCGATCATAGAGCTGCACTTATCGCATCCCTTCCAGAAGATGTAACGGCACCCTTCACCCTGGACACTCTCATCGCCCAAGAAAGCCTCGAGACCTACACCAACTTTTACGATTTTATCAATAAAATTGAAGTGATTTTTTAAATATCCCAAGAAAATTGTAATTCATATCTTAATCATGCAGTTAAATAGTTTATTTTTTATTTTTTTTAAATAGCTGAATGGTTCCCTGACCAAAGCCAATAAAACGAGAAAAAAATAGGAACGATTCTAAGGGCAGCCTTGTTGCTGCTGCTCTCCATTACTAAACGAACTACCATCATGGAATCCACTCACAAATCGAAGGGGAAAATCGAGGGGTACAGTGATGATCACAGTTTAGCGCCTATAGCGGATAAAAATAACCGCAGAAATAAAATAATACCTACTACTAAGACTAGATGAAGAATTGGCTTATACATTTTAGTATATGATCAAGAAAGTGGAATAAAACAATGACAAGATACTATGAAACATATTAGTTTGTAGTAGAGAGTAGCTCTCAGGTACAACAACAGGAAGTGGAATTTTGTTTCATCATTAAATGCGATTTTAAGTTCATAATACAATTTTTATTGAACTTTTATTTTGCGGTCCTTTATTAGTCTCAAAATTGCCCATCACTGAACCTACCTAGCCGGTCCCTCACTTGTGCTCGTTTATTTTATTTTGAAAGAAATAGAAGGATTTTTAAAAATTATTTGAGAAATAGATTGAAACAGGAAACCTAGCCGATTCTATAATGTAGATGTACCCGCGTTAAAATGAACGAGGAGGTTATACCCCCCCCCCACCCCCCCACCCAAAGCCACAACTGGCAGGTGTTTCTGCAAACTCACTCTTCGTTCATTCCCATTCGCGAAGATACTTGTCTCGTTGATTCAGAGAAGATTCACCTCTGATAAAAAACACAAAGCAGACTTGTGGCGCAGGTGAGATGGTACACGGATACACGAATCGGTCTCGGTTATATAAAGCAGTAGACAGCTTTGAAATATCACGGGAGCGATCTGTTGGAAGCGGATGTCGGGTAATGGGCGAGCTATTATAACTTCGTTATTACAGAAATCCGATGGCATCGCGGGACGTTATCTGTCATCGATGACCCTCGCGGTTGGCAGCTGTCCGGCGGGAATATCGAGCTGGTTCCCCCGTCACTTTGTCGCCGAGAGTCAACGAAAGTGTAGCACAATCTATGAAGTTATTTTGTAAACTGGAGGTTGGTCGATTTTTTATCGCTAAACTGTCTACCTTAAGTCTGGACATCCACACAGGGTTGCCAGGGGCCTATTTCATAAAACAACAAGTTACAAGTGTACAAGTTAATAAGTACAGGTACTTGTAATGCACTGCAAACAAAGTGTTGTGTTTCACCAAAACAAAGAGTACAAGTGTGGAAAAGTTACACTTGTGGAAGCTAAGTTTCCAAGTGTAGCAGAAAAGAAAAATGGCGTGTGCGAACTAACGAAATGAACAACGTCAAGCGGGATTATAAATTGAAGTTTTGTCAGCGAACCAAAATATAAAAACGGTGATAAGTACATAATAGGATTTTTCTCCTTCATTAAGGTGTAATGATTAATCAGTTCGTCAAATTATAATGCTGAAAAGTTAGAGAATGTGCGTCTGTAACTTTAAGATGATCTGATCACACTTCGGTTTTTGTTCATTCATTCTGGGGAAATGATTAATCAATACATTCATCATAGCAGCAAGTCATGCACAGGGTTACGCATCATTTCATCTTTAAGGGTGTCCGAAGATGATCTTACCCGACTTCATCTTTGGCGTCTTCAACGACGAATGCTTCCTCAATACCCGATCTGTATTCTTCAGCAGAAGATCATTCCCACATATTAATCTTTCAAAGGTGTCGGAAGGCATCCTAAATCTCTCGTTAAATTCAAAAGGCACAAGTGATTGAACGAAGGTTAAAAATCAGCCATTCAAATAAGAATTTGGTAAATAAGTGAACTTGTTCAAAATTATGGGAAAGCACTTGGTAACTTGTCCTAATTCCAGTTATAATTGTTATCCAGCCGTCTACAGGGACCAGATAACTCATTAAAACGCCAGATAGAATCGTTGTAACTAGGGGTGGATAAATACCCCCGATTGTCCGGTTATCTGGAAGATAATTGTTCTTGATCTAAATGTCCTTTTATTGATAAAATCCCCCTTATGGGACCATTGGATATTCGTCATGCTTAATTGATCAAATAACCGGCCCTTTCCTCGTGTGGAGAATTCCAGCTTGAATGGATTGAAACGAAATCGCAATCACGCGTGACGTAGTTGGGAAATGGAGTTGAGGGTTCCCCCCAGGCGGGCGGAGGCAGTTTAGTCATCGTGCTGATGAATTTCAAGAGCCGTTTCACTGGTCAGACACCATAATATAGCCCCTTTGTGGACAGCCCTCACACAGATCTTTCTATTGAGTGAATAAAAAACAACCATGAAAATTCCCAAATAAGTATTTTGGGGTGATCTTTTTGAAACGTTCCCTCATACTCTATTTCAATTCCATGGAACGTTAATATGTAATACTTACGTCAAATTTAGAGTCGTTCTTCGGGGGTGGTGGCGGTGGGGGAGGGAGTCCAAGCCCGGGTGGAGGTGGAGGTCCATGGTGGTCTGAAATATGAAAATTGCGGCAAATAGGAGTGACGAAATTGGTAGGAACTTCGTAACATTTTAGTATTTGATTGAACAAAACATTGAGCCTTCTGCTTTGAAGTAAGTATTCGTTTTCTAGGAGATCAGTTTGAGACTAACATTCATCAATCATATCCAACCTTTTATTAGTTTTCCAAAGTTGTAAACAACATATTGAAGTTTGTTCCAGACAGGTTCTAGATCGAAACGATCTCATAGGGAATACATTTCAATGCAGAACTAGTAATTTTTGTTTTTGACTGAAAAATTTAGATTTGTCAAAATTTTAATAGTAGTTTTCACTATTTTCCGATTTGAATTTCCAACTTTCCACTTCACTATTGAAAAGAGCTTATCGAAATAAATGGAAATACGTCAAAAGCCGATTTTTGACCATTTTGGAAGAGATGTTTTCAGTAGGTATACCTATCAAGGCAGGATACATTAATATAGTATTCCCTTAAGACACTTACTGGTGTAACATTTTTTTATGAGGGGACCACCGTTATTATTCCCGAAAACTCATTTCGAACATAAGAGCGTCATTAAGGGGGCGCCGCGAGGTCTCCGAAAGCAGACCGACTGGCGCCTTTCCAACCAAAAGAGCAAGACAGGTGAGTGATTCGAATGTAGTGAAGAAAACGGTCCAAAGCCCCCTCCAAATTCTATTCAACGTTTCTCAGCCAATAATTATTGACCGATTTCAATTATTCTAGCAGCTTTCGTTCTATTTTCGAAACCTCTATAGGTCCCACGGTCCTCGAAATTTGAAAGTAAAATTGCTAAATGGTGCTTAACTAAATTTGGAAATTTTTGAATTTGAAAATTTCGGAGGCTCAATCCTATGGGAAATTTTAAAACCAGTAGATTGCCGCAAGAATCATCAAAATCAGTTTCCGGCGCCCCCTTGAGTACCCGAATTTAGAATTTATTTACTGTTGCAGGAAGCAGGAATATGGAGGAAAAAAAGTCGGTAGATACCCACCCGCGAAACAAAAACTTGTATCAATCGAAGTCGGTAAAAAAGGTGCAACGAAGGGAGAAGTTTTTCATTTATTATGGAGAAAGATTTAGATATTAGTTCCAGAAATATACATAACCACTGCCGTAATTTGTTCATCTTAATTCATCAAGGGGGTATTCAGCTTTGATCTTTAATGATCTAGGAGGCAGATAGAACGTAGGTAGATACGTTGTGAAACTTTTTTTCATTCAGTAAAAGGCTTCGAACCAAGCAATTCCTTGATGGGATTCCTAAGTCTAAGTTTTCTACATCATAATCCTGAAAGAGTTACCATATAGAATTGCGAGTTGGTACCTATATTTATTTGTTTTGCTCACCATGATGTCCATGTTTCTTGATTCCTGCTTCTTCAAAGCATTTATGTACTAGTTCATGCATCTCATCTTTGCTGTTCGAAAACAGGTTAGGGATCTTGCAGCAGTCTTTCTCCTCAAGCTATAACAATTCAACACCAACATACATTAATTCACAAATGCTTTTGATTTTCAACCATAATAGGTAAAGTTAACTTTGGGTAACCAGAATAGTTATATAATAGTTAGTTTGCAGGGAGTAAGTATAGTATAATAGTATATAAGCCTGGTCCTCCTTAGTTCATCCGTAGGTATTCGTTTTTATCGTAGTTCTCAACGTTCTGATTATTAGTTTATTGGAGAATATTTTTTCTAAATAGTATTAGGTAGGTACGCTTTAATAATCCATAGGTAGGTTTGTGAGTATGAAAGCGTATGTGATTTCAAATCATTACGAAAAACTATTGAATATCTACTTATATGAACGTTTGACAGTTTATTATACAGTCTTCGTATATTTAACAACAAGTACTAGAAATAAATAGATACTAAAACTATAAAATAAAACAAAATCCTTGACTGTAAGTCATGACATCAGCTGATTCATTGTCCCGGTGTTCAAGTCGTCCAACATTTTAGCAAATTGAATTGGACAATTTCCCAAAACTCCGTTGTGGAATCTCCGTTATTCCAAACGCAATATAAGCGAGTTTTGGGTTGGTGAAAGATACCAAGGTTTGATCCTCAAGATTATTTTTATTGGAGTTGGGCCAGTCTCCGGTAAATAACTTTTAGTGAAACTGGGTCTAACAGAATTGCATAGATGTTTGTGAATGGATGTATTTAAGTATATCCGTGACACGTAACATCTTAGTCACATCTCCCATTTTACGATATCCAAGTAACTACATTAATGGTGTTGGTATCTGATTACCATCTGGACTATTAAACTGGTTTCCTTGCGGTTACAGATCCTATGGTAACTCTCATTTCGGAGCCCACTATGGCGGGGCTGTACACATTTTCATCCAACACCTTTCTTCATCATTAACCAGGAAGTCCTTAAAATATAGAGACTTTTTCAGGATTTGAATTAGGTAGGTTGCCCGATGGTTCAACGTTCATGGTTGAACGAAAATTTTCACTTTTAGTCATTTAGTAAAAAAACAAAGAATATCTGAATTGAGAAACGACTCTGATTAGCTGAGTGTAAGTGGGGTTTTTAGACCTGCTGAACAGAATATTTATGGAATTTCGTAATCAGCCAATTCAAAAGGCAACCTTTGGACCAAGTATAATTAGGTACGAAGGAGGAGCTATTTCCAGCTGATAACATTCTGGCTGTTTGTACTTTCCATTCCAAACTCGTAGAAGCCAATGAAATCATTCGTGTTTTGCTCAAACATTCAATTATAACATAGATGGACTCCAATCCTCAACCGGTTTGAAATCACTTTGAAAGTTTGCAAAAACCGCACATGTGCACTTGACTAGTCCCCAAAGAGTTTGAAATGGTTTGAAAGTCACTTCTAACCGTCTCGGCGAACAAACCTAGCGTTAGCCATGATACATTCATGAAACCATTTCAAATCACGATCGTTTCTGATAGGTTATGATGAGCCAACAACAGTAAAAACATCCATGTTATGAGAGATGTGAATAATTAGAGTTGAACACCATCAAGTGAAATTCAAGAGATTGACGGAAAGTTGGACTATAAGATCTTACTCTGTGGTGGTGAGGTGGTCTGCATTCAGGATCTTCATCGAAATGCCCCGGGTGCTGTAACATTGAAACATATAATTGAATTAACGTTGAGTAGTAGGAAAAAGGAAAGTTATGGGTAGGATAAAAATATCGTTGAATGGCGAGTAAATAATTGAAAAAGAACTTATCAAACAACTGCCGTACGGGTAAAGCATAACAAATTTATGTACAAAATTATGCTGAAAATGTAATTAAATGTCATTGAAATTTGGTTTTAAAAAATGTATAGAATCTGCAAAAAAATGAAAACCCAAAATTTCTTTTTGAATTGCTGATTATTATTTAGAATACGTTTTTTGCCATAAAATTAATAGTTAACAATTTTTTTGCACTCGAAAGGCTCCAATTTTAAAACAATTTAACATCATACTATATATAATTTACGAAAATGAGCTCATACGACTGACTAAAACCGCATGACTAAAACTTTCGGAAGATACCGACATTTTTTCGAGTAGGTTTTTGATGGGAATTGAAATTCTGATTGATGAAGTGGCTGCTGAGCCAAATTTGCTGAAATCTTGGCAATCGCTGCAAGACTTTTCTTCTTTTTAGGCTGATTCGGCGTCACGAACTTGCTAGTAAATTCTTCATTATAGTTCTCAAGATTGTAAACTAGCTGAAGGCAATCAACATGAAATTTCATTTCACTCAGCCGCCTTGCCTTCATTGAAGCTTCAAGAATATACCTTGTGTCAAGGAAACCCGCACAATCAAAATATCTGATTTTGATCAGGCCAAAAATCAATGAATAACACAGGACTAAACGATGAATATTGAGTAGCGACAGCAACAGGTCGGAAAATTAGTAGAATGTGACATGTAAAACACAGCTAACTTCTGTTATTCACAGGCTAGATAATGAACTAACAAGGATGGGGGAAGCGGCAGCTCTAAGTTAGCTCGTTCTTTCCCTGGACTGCTCCCATAAGCTCGTTCTTTCCCTGTATACAAAATACTCGCCCGCTGTTTTGAAGCATTTAGACCCGTTCTTTCCCTATTTTGACCACACCATCGTGTTCGGCTACCATCAAAACATAAGGCACCATTCTCAACTCACTTTTGACAAAAAATGGAGATAGCCCGTTCTTCCCCTGTACTCTTCAAATGTTCTTATTGCAATCTGATTGTTGTAGGAATCAGCATCCGAAATTCAAGTAAATCAGTGAGAGAATTGTAGTTAGAGAACTTACGGCAATGGCAACGTTGAGAAGGAGCAGCGACAGAGCAGCTGTGGTGGCAAACATGTTGAGGAAGATCACAACTGACTGATGACTTCTCGGCCGGTCCTGGACGTTTTTATACTTCGGATTTGAGGGAGCTGCGATTCGCCCAACGATTGTGATCTGCTAAATGTGAGAATCTCAAGGAGACATTTTCACACCTTTGTGAGCAGCCGGAGGAAGTCTCCACTCCGTGATTGCCTCGCAGAGCATTGTTGTTCCTCTAATATTTCTCTTAAGAATATTATTATGGAGGAAGAGGACAAAACAATGTCAACCTCAGTTCTTCCGACGGGAATAGGAAATTCGCATCGTTGGGCGTTCAGTTAGACTCATTCGGGCAGTGTAGCTGTCAAAACACATCTTCAGTCGACCCTTGTATGCAGGAATGATTCCGTGTATTGGTTATTTAGTCAGGATTCAGCCAAGGGGTAGAAACACAACTTCAACACCTCTTTTTGCAAAAAATAGAGTGGGGGTAGAGCCGTGTTGAAGTTTTGATTCTACCCCTGACTAAATAATAAAAATAATCCTGACTAAATAACCAATACACAATGAATATGCAGCCGTCTAATGCCACAACAGGTATGATTCAATTTTACACGCACAAACATAAACATTCATAGCAATCGTTTCAGAATGTTTCAAAACCAATTTCTTTCAAGAAATTTTCGGATAATGTTATATTTAACTTTTTTTAAACACTTGGAATAGTTTAATTCTCTTCGAAAATCTGGTAATCATCTTGAAAATAAGTTGCAAACGATGTCTATCAATCAATATCTGTCGAGTAGCAAGGAGGTTCGATATTTCTTCCAATCACACAATACCATTTTTCACAACACGATAGTAGTTAAAAGGTTAAGTTGAACGGATTTATCAAAATAAAGGTGTTCACGCCTAAGAATAACATTCGAGTAGCAAATATCATTCAAGTTCAGCGTCTGAAAAAATGAGAAAAATACTAATTTGATTTCTAAGGAATATAGAATGTTGGTGTACACACCTCAAAAGAATTAAGGGGTCAATTTTCCTTGTAAACGCTAAAGACCGCAGATCAATCGGACCAAGTTCATATTATATCTCATGATTTGGTACCTAATGAAGATGGGATGCACCCTGTTCTTTTGCTTCCGAGTCTACCTAATAAAGGTTGCGGAAGCATTGGTTTCACTTTCGGAAGAAAAACATTTTTGGTCTCTAAAATCAAAATTTCCACTAGCATTTTACGTTTTAGACCATTCTAAACAACTTTGGTTCCGTGTCTGTCTGTGTGTGAGTGTGTGTGTCGTATGTCCGCAAAACCTTGTAACAAGATGATTTTCCACAGTTTTCATCCGATTTGGATGAAATTTACAGGGGATGTGCGGGCTAAGGCGTAGACGGTCTCCTATCAGTTTCATCGTACTTGACTCAATACCTCACTCTGAGCATGCGCAAACATAAATTCTACCAAGCATCATTCTCTCGTGCCCTAGTCATCCGATCTCCCTCAAATTCTGATGATAGTTGAAGGGTGACAATTTTATCATCATATCAATTTCAACTTCATTGTATCTTTATTAGCTATTTAGCAAGCGCCAATATGAAATCCTTGTAACAAGCTTATTTTCCTCAGTTTTCATCCGATCTGTATGAAATTTTGAAGGAATGTGCGACCTAGGGGGGACAGTCTCCTGTCAGTTTCATTGTTGCCAAATCAATATTTCACTCTGCGCATGCGCAAACGTAAATTCTATCATGCTCCATTTTTTCACGCCTTAGTCGTCCGATTTCGCTCGAATTCTGATAATAGTTTGTAACAGAGTTACCTCCATCGAGGTCTCGTCAGGGCTTCAGAGATAGCGCTGTCGGCGTCCCGTTGATGAAACAACGGGCGTCGCGGCCTGTTCTCGTGTTTTCTAGCAGCTGGGTTTGGCGTTGGATGGGCTTTCCTGGTGACTGGAAACCAATCTACTCCGAACATGGCTCATTAAAAGCTATTAGTAGGAGTGGTATCTCTCTGACGGGATGCTCTTTACTCTCCTCTACCTTTTTATGAGGATTCAGGCCCCCATTGCACCTAGATTCCTTATATGGTAGCAGAGCGTGGTTTGGATTATGCACGGCTGACGCCTAGTAGTCCATTCCACTATTTTTGGGGCGTTAATGTTTCAGAAGAAACATGGCCCGGGGTTCCAGAAGGAATTCCCATTATCACCCTTTGGTATATAAATAATTTCATTGGTCTTTGACTTATAATTTTTCTCTTTTATTCCCCATTATATTTTCAATTTTTAGCCACCTGAGTATTGCTATTATGTCAATTACCAGGTTAGAGCACAATTTAAGTCCCCAAAGTTGGGCAAATTGATTTAAGTCCCCAAAGTTGGGCAAATTGATTTAAGTTCCCAATGTTGGGCATATTAATTTATATATATTTTATTTTCCTAAGGTATAAGTCTCCATAGTTGAGCCTCCGTTTTGTCCCGATTGTTCAATGAATACTTCTTATGAAGATTCATTGACAATCCATCCCTGCTGATGCTCTTTACTCTCCTCTACCTTTTTATGAGGATTTAACCCCATCCCATTGCACCTCTGGGGGGGGGGGGGGGGGGGGCACCTAAATTCCTTATCTGTTGCAGGGAGACGATTCGATCATCCCATATCAATTTCAACATGATTGAATCATTAATAGCTACTGCGCATGCGCCTATGTGAAATCCTTGAAAAAACCTTGATTTCCATAGTTTTCATCTGATTTTGATGAAATTGTCAGCGAATACGCGGTTTCGGTTCTGGATGGTTTCTTAATTGACCAATTATGACATTTCACGCTACTTCTTGATTTACTCTTTTCCGCTACGGAATTGTTCAAGATCATTTAAAACTTTTCAATGATCTATACATTCATGATAGGTAAACGAGGAAGCAATGTGCCACATCCAACTTGGCAGGCGTTTCTTCAATGTTTTAGTTCCTCGTTGATAAACTTCTTTTGATCAAAGATCTGCTAAAAAAATTTATATATAAATTTAACTAAATGTTTAGCCGTTTTTAGTCTTTTTTAGTGATTTTTTGAGCACTTTACTCTTTTCTGATGTGAAACGGGAAATTCCCGCGTGTGTTATTTCTCAACTAGACTAAAATTGGGATCGAACGTGAAAATAATCATTGATATCGGTCAAGAATTGTAGTCTGGGCAGCGCCGATAACATTTTTGTATCAAATACACACAAATTCACCAATATTGTTTTGTTATTTTTTTCACGGAATGGTCTGAAACAGATTTGTGCTATTCTTCCGAGCAAATCACAAAAATTACATTTTTTATATACACAATAGGTAGGTATGTAATATATAATACATATATGTGTATGTACCGAGTTCCTAATAATCGGGGCTCTATTGTAATGTGTTTCAGGCAGTGTAGGGCATAATATTATCGTCGAATACGAATACGATTGTAATCGCGATAATTATTCGTTGATTCTGAGTCAACTGCGATTATATTCGTATTCAACTTGTAATCGTATTCGTCAGTCGGCGATTACACGAATACAACCCATACAAATGAGTCACGGTCATCAATTTCAATAGGGCGCCCCTCTTATAATATGCACAGCCTTGTTAATGTTACCTAGCTTCAGGGGGACGTCCTATTGAAATAGATTTGATACAAATAGGCTGGGCTCCAATCGTTGAATTCGCTTTAAGGACGTCCCTCTGAAGCTAGGTAATATTAGCAAGGCTTCGCATATTATAGGAGGGACGCCCTATTGAAATTGATGATCGTGAGGCATTTTTATGGGTTGTATTCGTGTAATCGCCGACAGACGAATACGATTACAAAATACGAATATAATCGCACTTGACTCAGAATCAACGAATAATTATCGCGATTACAATCGTATTCGTATTTGACGATAAGATTATGCCTAATACTGGTTTCAGGTGGAAAAAAGTCAAAATAAAACTTTTCAGCAATTTTCAGTAATGGACTGAAATAGATAATATATATGGAATAACCCTCTCTGGTTAACTCTATGTTCAAACTTGAACGCACAAAATACCAAACTACTGAACGGAACCCCTAGGACATTATTCCTCTGAAATCGAATACCTATTTTTTCACCTTCTTCTGATCATCTTGGCTTGAACTGAGATGCTTCTTCCCAAGGTTTTAACGAAATTCTCCCTTAATGAGGAAAAAAGGTCATGAACATGTCTGGTCCAGATAAAACATCTACTCACTGAGGGGGCCGATGCTGGAATCGGAGGTCCATTGGGTCTGGGCATTTCTCCAGGAAGTGGCGGATGGACAGATCACCCACATACCTCCCACACACAACATCTCGAGCTTCTGCGCTAAGAAGGTATCTGTGAGTAAGACGGGTATGACCAGTAGCTACCCGGTTGACCACTATTCGGCCCCTCGTTGGAAGTTGGATAACGAATGGGCCGACCGGGCAAAAGTCCTGAAGACCACGCAGACCAGTGACCTCACCCTTCCATTCCTTATGTTGCTTGTAGGAGATTTGGTCCTCAACGCGTATAGGCAACATATCGATCGAGTTATCACTAATGACTGTCCTTGCAAGGGCATCAGAACACTCGTTGCCACGAATACCCACATGGCTTGGCACCCATAAGAAAGTTTATGGTTGAGTCCGATATTGTATGACAGAGGATCATCAGAATATGAGTCCCTAATCGCCTCGATGGTACTTAGTGAGTCGCAACAGATCACATAATTCCCAAATCCCAACAACTGGCAGTGTTGAACAGTCAGTGTCACTGCCCACAGTTTCGCTGTGAACACAGAGGCGTCAGTTGGTAAGCCAAAAATCATCTAATTATTATTGTTTTGTATTGTATTGTACAAAAATCATCTTATTATTGTTTTTAGCTAACTCCATCTATATTATCTCTATATTACGTATCCAAATGATCATTTTTCCACTAATTAAAACTATTATAACATTAATATCTTATTTCATTAGTTTCCACTGTTAGATAGGGCAATAAAACCGCGATACGTATTACTATCAATTTTCGTGGTTTCGCACTTTTTTCCACCAAACTCCCAGATTGTAACACTGTGTGTAGTGTAAATCATTAGTAATCGGTAGAATATTAAACCTATTTGGAAAATTGTTGAATTTTACCAGAAAACGTTGAATAAAATTGGGAGAAACTGCATTAATTAGCACATAATAATAATATTTCTTGTAATACTACCTGCTGCCGGTAGATAATGCCAGTGATTGTGATTGATTAATATATATTAGTTTAATAATAATCAAAATAGGATATTATGTTAAGAAATATAGAATATATATCTATAAGAAATAAAGATTACTTTAAAAACTTTTCATTTTCAACTCTTCAAATAACCGTAGCGTCGTATAGGTGATATTCTCGAGACTTCGACACTAGCGCATCCTTTCATCAAGGCAAGGCTATAAATCTAAAACTGTGAAGTAATTTCACCTTGCTGCCATGGTGACGAGTAAACTATGTGGCAAAGCGCCATTAGGAGTCACCACCTACATACCTACTTATCTTATGGTTCAGTAGGTATTTACCTAGTTCCTAGTTCAGTATATTTTATTATGTCAGGTAATACACTCTATGCGAATTATATCAAGCATTAATTCGGCAATGACCTGAAACATTGAGAACGCAAGATTGTGCGGTCGAGATCCCAATGAAATTTGTGTTGTGTTGACAATCATGTGCTAGAAGTTCCAGACATCAGCCGCGAAGATGTGGATTACCTATCTAGTTTTCAGAAACGTTCTTTGAATCAATCAAGAAACAAAAATTCTTTAGAGTCCTGTTAAAGTGGTCATGTGAAAGGACGTGCCATGAGAGCTCTGCTAGACGGGAATATACCTATCGCATGGTGGAAAGGTAAATACCTAGAGGGAAGGTATACGTACCTGCTACGTACCTACTTTCCGTATATTATTACTTGTTGTTCATATACTTCCATGGACAAGAAAGGTAAGTAGGTAGTTTTGTCCCTAAAATTTGTTCAACTGTGAAACTCGCGTAATAACTGCACTGCCAATGCCGTCTGTATGAAATCTAACCTTCAGAAGAATGAATTTCGAGGTTTTTTCCTTACAGTTGGTTTTTAATTCATGATGCACATATCCTGATTTAATATTTGACCAACTTGTTAATCAATAGTTTTATTCCTCGGCAAAGCAACAACCTACCTACTTTGCTTGGGCATTTTTAACAAACAGCTAATCTGGTAGGATGTTCGTCACTACCTAGGTACCTATGTGACTAAGTAGTATCGTTCCTTGGTGTTTACAGCAACCTGCCTTGTTTACTTCGACTAACTATCAAATCTATCCTTTTATTCATTCAGTATAACATGTAAAGCTTCCTCAGTTATAGTAATTCGAGCGTATTTAAAACGCTGATGAAACTGCCTGTGCAATGGCTATGTGACTACACTGCAGTACAAAAATCTGAGGAATTTTCAATTATTTTTTCTTCATGATTTTTTAGATTATTCATTCTCAAAGCCTAAACGAATGAATTTCTTCAGTTTTCAGACATTATTTATCAACTATAATAACTATAATAATTAGTACGTAGTCCAAATAAAAATTCATTCACCATCACATAATTATCGTGACTATTTAGTTGAAGTGGAACTTTGTATCACTACAACATCACTTTTTCCAAACCAAACTGTTGAAAAGTGGCTTTATAACCACGAATTAGATTGACGTAAGACGGCAAACTTCTTGTGAAAAATAGCTTGGTTGAGTTGCGATTTACTGACATAGGTGTAGTCATGGCTGATCTTGGCTAAAACACCAACCTACTCCAGGCGTGACGTCACGAGAATATGGGCTATATATAGAAGGTTATGCAATCAACTCAAAATTACTCAACATGCTCATTTATTGATATCGTCTTTGGAAATGATAGGAACGATAACAAAATATATATTGTCGTTGGAAGTCCTATTTTTTGTGAGGCATTGGCGCCGGAGCTTTGGGGCACTTGGTGAGGCGAGCCTTAGCAGCGGCGCATTCAGTACCTGCGCATAAAAATTACACATCCCATAAGTACTTACTATTAATACAAGAAGAAGAGAAAGAGATCATCGATCCACAATATGTATGTTGTCAAAAATTGTCAGGATAAGGGTCAAAACGAATAAAAGTCCTCATCGCCGAGCTTTCGGTTTATATAAAACCATCATCAGGGCTCAAGAATCTTCTATGGTGCTCAAATATACGAGTGTTTTTTCAATTTTTCAATTTCAGCCTTCAGTTTTTGAGTCCTATTTATGTGCCAACCGATGTCAACCTCAACTGCAACCAGTTCTTGTTTTTGTTATGACATTTAACTCACAGTCCATGTGTCCTATATTTTGGCACCATAGAAGATTCTTGAGCCTTGATGATGGTTTTATATAAACCGAAAGCTCGGTGATAAGGAGTTTTATTCGTTTTGACCCTAATCTTATATTTTTGTCAACATTAATACATGAAAGTTGATCCAAATTGGGTTAAATACCATTATATATATGCTAAACTGATCAAGGATATTCATCCCTTCGATAGACCGATTTGACTAAAGGTATATTTCATTCAGTTCGTTTGAATTCTTGTTTTTAAATTAATCTAACTGAGTTTCTCGATAAACTATTTTCATAACCAATTTAAAATCTTTGATTATCAATTACAATTGTTTAATTGTAAAAATGAATGTCAATAATAGTATAACGATAAAAACTGGATGAAAGTTGAATTGTCATGACAATATAAAAAAGATTTTATCTAATAAATGGTAACGCATTTCTACAATTAATTACAAAGCTTTTATAGCTTATATAAACCCTTTTTCAGAATAACTCATCGGTATTGATAAAATTCAAATATTTTGGAATTTTATGAGCTAAATACGTTGATGAATAATACCTAACCATATATCAATAAGAATAGTACCGGAGTAGCTTTTGATAAGTAATATACAATGCTGAATCTCAAAACTATTTTTGCTGTAAGGGCGTATACTCCAGCGACGTATCTACTCAATTATTTTTCATCAAGTATATTGTTTAAAAATTTAGTAGAACAAAGACTAACTACGCAAATATTATACAAATTTTGATGAAATTTTGTGGAATATGCTAATCGATAACTAAATTTTTTCCTACAGATTTCACTCATCTGTTATTGTTTAGAATATTGTGCAAGTACTCACTTTCCGTCCACAAGCTCGCTGGACAACCCTGGAAAATTGAGAGAAATTGCGTTAAAGTATAGTTCATGTTATGCAATCAATAAATAGGTGGATTTTCGTAGGATGAGGATGAGGATGAGGTACATCGTTCGCTAACAGTGTTTATTATTAATCGTTATTAGAAAACTCCCAAAAAGGGCTAACATTTTCGAATCTTTTGAATCGCAGAATACTATTTTTAAAGAGTTTTGCTGCCATAAAATTAGTAGCTAACTATATTATACTATGAGAACTATGTTTTATACACTCAAAATGCTCGAATTTCAAAACAGTTCAAACAATTTCAAAACAATGTATTCTAAAACAATATGTTTTATCCCATAATATATCGAACATGCTGCATGACTGGAACCTTTTTTTCTTTTTGGGTCTTAAGGAATTAAATACTCAGCAATAACATTAATTTAGTTTTCGAATTTCACTTTTTGATCATTCTGATTTGAAAATATTTACGAAAAGTGGCCTTTTTGTCCTTGAGTTTTATATGACGCCGTGGGAGAGGAAAATAAAATTCAAGAAAAAAAGGCCTATTTTTTCAAAAATAATCAAATTGTCCAATAAATTAAACAATTCCGATATGGGGTCGACTTACCAAGAACATCGACCTCATGAAGCATCTAGTAACCTGGAAGGCACCGCTCTTGCACTTGGATGAAGCCTCGACTTCGCCCTCTGAAAATTAAAACACTTTGGTAATTATCAAATATCAAATCCAATCTTAAATTTTGAAGCACATGTAATACAATAGCTTAAAACTTCAAGTTGAAATAAATACTTAATTTTTAAAAATAATTTTTAAGTTTGGGTTGTACCATCCAATGGTGGATTGTGAGGAAAGGAGGAAAATATATAGGCATTTATAGCGAATTTAAAACTGATCAAGGTTGTGGGGAGGAATATTGAGGCGTGTCCTCGTGTGTTTGGGGGTGTTTATTATTTCAAAATCCTAGGGACGCAGGTGGGAATATCCTCACTGAAGACCACAACGAGTACCTACACCCCTGAGAAGGCCTGACCAGGCGTAAGCGCTAGGCTCCATGTGAATCTAGCTTAAGCATCTTGAAATGTAAACCAACGAATTTTGAGAGGGGGGGGGGGGGGGGGGGGGGGAAAATTGTTTTCTCGGTCGATTACAAAGGTTCATTATTGAAAATAATAAACCAAAACTATAAAATATTAAGGGAATTATAACCCAAATTCAGTATTATAAAATTCTCCTCAATATGAGGACAGTTGTACGATGGTAAACGTATAGACCATAGGGCCTCTTAACGCGTCCCCCGGTTGAGGCCGGGGAAACACCACCTTGAAGGAGACAATTAACCCCAACAAGGCTCTACTTCCTAGCCGCCGCCCCCCTAGATAGGGGAGAACTACAAGGGCGTGAAACCTACTACCCCCGCGAATCCTTCCTCAACTGGGTGGCAGGCTAGACCTGGGGCCCCACCCACCCGCGGTACCAGTATGGGCAGAGCCCTTAAAGGCCAAGAATACCGCTTAACCCCACCTCGTCCTGCATGACTGCAGCACATGTGGGGAGGCCACGGTTGCCCCTGGGCCTGGGTCCGCACGCATGCCACACGTGTAGTGTCGTTAAACACCCCCAGTACGGTTACAGTACAACCCCAATATGAGAACAACTATATCAATACATCTGCTTGTTATAATGGGTTAGTTCGGACACGTAGTTCATAACCGTTCGTAACTGGACACGCCCACTTTTGGCTGTTCGGACAACACGAGAACCAGTTCTGGAAAACCTCGAACTAGCAGTACGTTGTTCGGACGTAGGAGTTCGTTACCGTTTCGAACCAGTTCGAATAGTTCTGTCTTTTTTCCAGAACTAGTAGTTCTAGACATGCGCAATAAACAATCTTGGCCCCGCCTCGCGTGCTCACACCTCCCGCGTACTTTCAAATATTGTTTTGTTGTCGTATTATCAGTTGTCGAGTCCCCTATTGTTGATCTCTTCTCTTTATTGTTGTCATCAGCTTGCTTACCTATTAGTCCTATTCGATCCTTGTTGATTATTCATCAGTGGCATAACTAAGTCGTTTCTTATGGAGGGCAACAGTCAATTTTATTTTATTCTAGTACCTGTTATTGAATATACGAAGACTGAAGCGTATATTGTACTTTTGCTTTATTTTAACTCGGATTTTTATACGGGTTTTATGCAAATGATATACCATCCATCATGAATTAATGAAAGAATACGGGAAAATGTTGTGGATTGAACAACCAAGCTTGATCAAGTACGATTTTGGTGAAAACTGAACAATGGATATTTTTCTAGGGAAAAATCGCATATGGGCTAGCCCGAGAAGGTAGTGGGGGACGACTTGATTTGTTGATTTCAGTTTGCAGTAGTCATCTATCCATATTTCCTTTTCTTGTCGTACAATTATCTAAGAGTTCTCAACGGTTCACATCCCCTCCCTTTGCAATTCGATTCCGAACTAGATGAATTCCGAACTGGTTTAAAACTAAGTCTCCGATTAAACCAAATGATATAGGCAGAAGCATCTTACTGGCTGAGGCTAGACATTTATCGATGGAGGTGGTCGCAACTGAGGCCCAATCTCCGGTGAACAGTTTGGTCACAAGAGCTTTGATGGCGTCCTTGTCTAGTTCTCCAGCGGATGTCTTAAACAAAATGATAACAACTCAGATAATCAATTAACTTAATAATCTTAATCAATATGGTTTCCGCAAAAATAAGGGGGTAAATGATGCAGTATTTGCTTTAACAACGGACCTTTATGATATTAGAGATAAGAACAAGAAAGGTGCACTCATACTACTCGATGTTGCAAAAGCATTCGATGCGATTAACAGAGAACAATTGATGTACAAGTTAGTGAAACTGGGAATCATAGGCCCCAGCTTAGAATGGTTTAAGAGCTACTTTACAAACCAAAGACAGAGAGTGTCAATAGGCGAGTGGTGAGTTATAATGTTTAAGCTATGTGTAGATTATGTAGACGCATATGCGATTTTATGTCAACGTGCAATGTTTGAAATTATGGGGAAATCGCCTAGACCTTAAACAACAGCACGGGCCAAGCCTACCGTTGGAAAAGTTAGACGAGTAGCCTAGTTCTACTTTTGTACTATCATCATATGTATGTGTCTCTATTGAAATAAATGAAATCTATCTATCTATTTAATCGGGTAAAATAAAACATGAGTCTTAATCCTTACAGAACAGCACAATTGTCTACAAAAAATTATTGGTGGCAAAGAGACGAGGCCAACTTTCAGTGGGTACGGTCTAAGTCTTCACTTTTCCAATAATTATGAACTTTTCCCTGCAAATAGTTTCAACGCTTGATGCAAAGGGCTCTCATTGCTGAATAAATTGAATTATAATATAACTTTGCATTATGCTAATCAAACATTATTTTTAACTAATGTGAAACACTTCTTATTCTAGTGACGTTTCTACCCTATAACAGAAAGTTAACATTATGGTCTAATGACATGCAAGATATGTTGTTTTATGAACTATGTTCATCACTTCAACTTCAGCGAGTTTGAGTGAACCCTAAATAATGAATCTCTCGATGATGTGAAAATCTCAGATAAAATCAGATTTACTTAGATGACTAATCTCAACGGAAATTAACAGGTAGCATAGGACACTGACCAATCGACATTCAGTCGACTGAACATAATAGAGATTCAGTAATAAAATTGTTATACACTTACGATTAAATTGGCACTCTTGAACACACACTCGTCGGCGCACTGAAACATGATAAATAAAACATGTTAAATACATCAAATTTATTTGATACAAATAACTGAATGTTATTCAAACTATGCCAATAATGGGGGGGGGGGGGGGGGGGGAGTATACAGGTAGAGCCATGATGAACAGGATAAAAGGAAGGAAGTCCTCATTCAGACAAGTGTAAATTTAAGAATGCTCTTTGAAAATTCCTAGTAGATCCGTCGGTCTCAGTACGGCGTGGGGTAACGAGAAAGATTTACCGCACCTTAAAGTGACGTCATATCCTTAACGGATCTAGTTATAATGAAGAAATGCACTCACTCAAGTTTCTTTATTATTTAGTTGAATCAACATGTGATCTATCTAATTGATATCAATCACATGTATCAATCAAAATATTATGATTGTATTATCCAGTTGAATGTTTACCGAATAGGTACGAAATAAATATTATTATGAAATAACAAAACCAAAAAGTTCCGAGTCATTATCACATTACAATATATAACGCTAAATCCATGGAAGGAGGAAATTATCCCTAGGAGGCTATTTGAGTCCATGAAAGGAGGTTATTTTAGATGATTACGTTTTTTCCGGATTGCGTTACGTTTTTTCCGGATTGCGATCCGTACGGAAGGATGCGTCACCGTAACTCATTGCGTCAGAGTTACGGCGCCGGATTGACGATACCGCGCGACGTATTGTGTTTTACGGATCTACTAGGAACTCTATTATCTTAACCAACTGCACCCACCGTCCCACCGCATTCATAAATTTCACTGTGAAACCCGCTGATTCGGACCAGCGAGCGGCTGCCTCAAAATAATAGCAACTGCACAACAATGAGACCTGCCGTCCTCTATGTGAATGGAAGATCGATCTGCAACGTGCCTACTATCCCTTTTGTCTAGTCAGGGGCGTCGTGTTGAACGAATCCTACAACGTATCCGAACATCTTCGCTAATATTCAGATCGCCTCCTTTACATATTTATGTCTAAACAAAATTAAAGCATCTGGAATTAAATGTAGTTTCATGTTACACTAGCTCGTGTTCAACCTGCAACTAGAATAAAAACGTCTGCCAAGTTGGGTGTGGCACATAGCTTCCTCGTTTACCTATCACGAATGTATAGGTCATTGAAAAGTTTTAAATAATCTTGAAAAATTCCATAGCGGAAAAGAGTAAATCAAGAAGTAAGTAGTAGAAGTAGTTTCATAATTGGTCAATTAAGAAACGAAAAAATGATACTCAATGTAATTCACGTTTGTGCAAGCGCAAAATGAACTGATGAGTTGAAAACAATGAAATAGGTACGGGACAATCTACAACCTAAACCGTGCATTCAATGACAATTTTATCAACATCAGATGAAAACTGTGAAAAATTAAAGTCGTTACAGGGATTTCACATAGGCGCATGCGCAGTAACTATTAATGATACAATCATGTTGAAATTGATATGGGATGATCAAATCGTTATCCCCTAACTATTTTCCAAATTTGAGCTAGATCGGACGACTAGGGAGTGAAAAAATAGAGCATAATGGAATTTACGTTTGCGCATGCATCTTTCAAATCTAACAACAAGAAATCCTTTTACTGAAAGTTTTTTGGATGAATGTTTACCCAGAAAATAATAAACCTTACTGTAATAGTTTGCAGCGTTTTTTGATTAAAAATAGGTGGGTAACGTGACAAATTATTACCTCATGAGCCATCTTGTGGGCAGCCCTTTCTTCAGCCGTGGGAGGAGTTCCACCTGAAAATTTAAATATTAAATGATTTATTATGAATCTTCTTCACTACTGTCACTTGCCAATGATGGAGCTTTATAGGAAGGTTAGCTTTGCAAAGTCTAGTCGTTACAATACTACCTTACCTACCTATAAAGCAATTAAGAGGTTGTCTCAAAAGTGTTTCCACCTTGTTATCCTACGACAGCGAAGTAAAGCATAAGAAAGGGTTACTCTAGTATTGAGTTTAGCCTAAAAAATTTTCGAAACTGGACTACTAATATGATAACTATCCATAGAGAAGGGTATTGGGAGAATTTTACACTTTTTTCCAGGAACCATACCACCACCACCATACCTCTATGTGTATTTCATATGTATTCTTACTTCCAGGAGGTCCAGGGGGCTTCAAACCAGCTTCATCGGCGCACGTCTTCATGATCTCAGGCATTTCTTTCTCTTTACCTCCAAGAAAATGGCCGGGAGTTGCGCAGCATTCACCTTCCTATACGTTAATGAATGGTACATGCACTTATTTAAATAAATATGCTCACAATAGTTCGACAACCAATTGCTATTACTATTTATTTATTTCATTATTCAATTTTATTTCATTCAAGCACTTCAAGTTCAATATTTTTCCGAAAATTTGGAGGTGTTTTTTTTAAACCTTTTTTGCGATTTGAATAAATTAATGAACCTAAACTATATCTCAAACGTCCCTAGTTTTGAACGTGTAACTCATTTAATAGGTCATCGTCTCATTTCCAAAAACAGAAATAACACTTTTATGACTTTTAAAAAACAACAAAATCAAAAGAGGTTCAAAACGAAGAAAAAGGCTCAGTATTGTTTCATGTTAACGAATTTGAGGATATTTTCAAAACTTACCTTGTTTGGAGGAGGTGGTGGTCTGCACTCTGGGTCATCGTCCATCTGCCCTTGCTGAATCACAGAAAATTTAACATGTACTGATCATATTATGCATAGGTAACAACAATGAAAATGTTATAAATTTAGAAGTTAATCAATTATTGGTATATAAAGTAATTATCATGAACCGAAAAAGACCGAAGACCGAAAAATACATGGGATTGTGAGCTTCATTGACGTTTCCTGCGATTTAAACCATAGGTTGGCGTTTAAACCACATCTCGCGAAATTTTAACTTTAAGTTGACCTTTTGACAAACTATGAGTGTGGTTTAAGCACTTGTACACAAGGCCTTAACTGAGATAATTTTAAGATTTATACTGGGATTGAGCGTTAAGTGAGATTTAGGCCCCGGTTTATCAATCACATTTATGCAATGGATAAGGGGGATTTATCTGAGGGATAGCGTTATCCGCCAGATAACACAATAGGGGGTGTTTATCCATCCCCAGTTAAACTCTATCTGGCGTTTTAATTTATCTGGCCCCTGGACGGCTGGATAACAATTATAACTGGAGGTTACAGGTTTAGCCATATTTTCTATTGAACGCGAGTCAGTAAGTTAAATTTTGATAATATTATTAAAGACTTTGCTAGTCTTAAAGTTAGACGATTAGTAACTCCTTCAGTCTTCAGTACTTTGCTTTCAAGATGGTACTTTTATTTTTTCAAGAAGTTATCAAAGACTTGGGTGCAATAAAAATAAAACAATTGATAGTGGCAACTAACTTCTTTATACCTAGCTACCATTAATAATATTGACAATGTTACTAATAAATTTGTTGCTATTAGATGAAGACATGAGAATAACCAATTTTAAAATAATATTTTATAATAATATTAAAGAAATCCGCAGTGCTACTTTACATACTTAGTCACAAATATTCTTGAATAGGCTACAGTTTAAATTGGATGAATATTTGTATCATACAGTTTTTTAGAATATTTTCTTAATTTCACAATTATGTATTAAATTTATCCATTCAATTAATTACAAGAATTTAATAAAATTTTCATCCTAATCTCATTAAGTAAGTTCATTATTCGTATGTGATTTTTGGACATCCTTAATTATATTATAACACAGTATAGGAAGAAAGGCGAAGCATATAGAGGGGGCCCCAAAATTTCTGTACAAACACAGCTGCTTAAAACACTTCAACTAGAGCAATGAGCTTCGACTCGGCAATAGATTATTGTAAAATTTTAGTAAGATAATTTGGAGTCTTGAGTCAGTGTACGGTTTATCTTACTAATGAAATTGTATTGGACTGAATTTAAGTATGGTTGTTTCATTGCATTTAAAATTGGTTCTACTATTGTTGTAGGCAACTTACTGAAATGGCGACGACGAATAGGGAATGAGCTAACTCTATGAGCTTCGACTTGGCAATAGATTATTGTAAAATTTTGATAAGATAATTTGGAGTCTTGAGTCAAACAGGGTACGGTTTTTCTTATTAATGAAATTGTATAGGAGTGAATTTAAGTATGGTTGTTTCATTGCATTTGACATTAGTTTTACTATTGCTGTAGGCAACGTACTGAAATGGCGACGGCGAAGAGGAAATGAGCTAACTCTATGAGCTTCGACTTGGCAATAGATTATTGTTAAATTTTGATAAGATGATTTGGAGTCTTGAGTCAGTATACGGTTCATCTTATTAATGAAATTGTATAGGACTGAATTTATGTATGGTAGTTTCATTGCATTTGACATTGGTTTTACTATTGTTGTAGGCAACTTACTGAAATGGCGACGGCGAAGAGGAAAACCGAGAGTGTGATGAAGGTGAACATTTTGCGGAAAGTAGGACCCAACTAATGCTGCCATCTCCGGCATGAGAGTTTATATAGGAATCAACGGAAAACGAACTGCGGCAATTCCACAATAGTGAACCGTCAATTTTTTTTCCAAGTCCTCGAGGAAACAGGAATTCGCACTTTTTCCCGAACAGTGACACAATGAAGAAACGCTGAGAATGTACAAATTGCCTCCGATCCCCGTGATTGTCGGGATGGAGCGCGTTATGGGGGCTGTCAAACTAAGTTTTCCTTCGGGGGAATTATTTTTGTTGTAGGCGGAAATCAGCGAGTCGAAGCAGCTGGGGTCAAGTATCGATTGTGTTCCGGGTACTCGACGCTCTAATTTCGCTTGTCAGTCAGATCTAAAAATTAAAAGTTTGTATCGAGTAGGTAAAAAGTGTGTATTCAGTTCGTTCCTGACACAAAAGTTCGAACTAAAGTTCTTAGTCAGCAAACCAGGTTTCGTTGATTTTACCATGATAATTTAGTTCTAAAATTATGGAAGACAAATTTGGTGAAACCCTCCGAGAGGAGTAACGATAATCATCAGAAACGCTTGAATAAGAGTCTGCAACACATTGGGACATTTTATATCTTTATTTGCAGACTCGTATGCAAGCTCTAAGAGCCACTCAGCTGATCCGGACCCTGGGCATCGTCAAGTAAATGTCCTAAAGAGGCTACATACGAAATTACAGCTCCCTAGAGTGTAAAGTATCGAAATTACCTATTAAAATTATTTAACTACCGCTTCACGAATCAAACCGTTCTCGCAATATTCGGATCATCTGCTATGAATCAAATCATCGAAACACCAGCTCAATGAAATCATCAGAAATTAACAAGCGGTTGCAATCATGTTCACAATATCAATTATTGAGAATGATCACCTGTGTGTAAACAATTATTCATATAACCATGCTCATAACTCAGCTTGTTGGCCACGCACTTCGCAGTAGTTAACATAATATGGTTGGATAAATCGAGAGATTTCGAACGAATGGTCAACGAATTTTGAGGGATGAAAAACGACGAAGTACCATTTCCCTAGCAACGACTCGGTTGTAAGCGAAAATCATCAGAAAACCAACCGTAACTCTTTTTTTTTAGCAGTTTTTGTTAATGCTTTTTTCGTTTATGTGCCAAAGTAAAGACATAAAATGTCAAAAAAATAATTCAGATAGCCTCACATCTCAGGTTTCAAATGCCGCTAGAGTTGATATCAACCAACCCAGTTGGTTTTTTAAAAACTCAAATTGTGGCCGAAGTTAGTGGCACACTTCTAGTAACTTCGGCCACCAATTTAAAATCGGGAAAAATATGTTAACAGTGTCCTGTGTCACTAACTTCGGCCCAAGGTTTAAGTTAAAAAAAAAATTTTTTTGTCGCTTTCCTAGGGAATTGAAAGCATATACTTACAAACGTAGTATAAAACAGCCTTTATTACAGCTTTATTAATAACAGTAAGATGCAAAGAAAATATAAAATAAGGAAGTAGGTACTGCCTACGTTATCGCAAGATTCTGAAAGTAGTTCTTGATAGAACCAGTAGTATTGATAGTATCTACCACAATTTACTGCTGCTCGAGCCCGTTGTATATTAACCCCCATTCTAACAGAAAGAAAATCATCTCGGCGAGAAATGAGATTTTTCACCCAAAATTTCCCTGGACGATTGTTAGTGAATTTAGGAATCACTCTACCCTGGATATCCAGATACCCCTTCACAATACTGCGGGTGTCTCGGCGGTAGTCAGTGGGAAACCCAAATCCGTGCATTTCAACTCACCAACAATAAAATTTTCATCTTCATAGGGAATCAACAAAGGGCAACCTACGAGGGTTGTCAGATTTTTTCGGATCATATAAAGTATATCCTGGCTGCAACCAAGGAAAAGTAAAGTATTTCAATGAAAGTTAAAGTATACATTAAAGTTAACGTTCTCGACTTACACACTGAGATATTTTTCATTCAGCATCTGCACACAAGGGCTTGAATGTGTCAGATTACTGAAAAAACGCTGCAAATTATTACACAAAGGTTTATTTATGTATTAGACAGCCCTTCTACGTAGATCTCTGGTCCATAATTATTAAACGCCGCTTATAGTATATTTAGTATCGGAACTCGGAGCTTCGGACCTCACAAATGGGTTCAATCCATTACAGCAGCGGAATCTCACAATTTTACGCTTTTTAATATAGTTGATAAACAAAACAATTTATTACCAAGTCATCTTCCCAACACATAAAAGTGTTACCTATACTGTATATTGATATCATCTAATTGGTCAAATTTCAAAAAATGTGCTGACAAAATCACTGAAAATGGCTAAGAATTGTTAAATTGATATTTTTTAGCATAAGATTGGTCAAATAAAGTTTATCAACTATGAAATAGAACATTCAACAATTTACGTACGAAATTATGCTAAAAACTTGAACTTCATTAAATTTTGTTTTAAAAAATCAATAAAATTGCAAAAAATAGCCTAAAATCCAAAATCTCTTTTTGAATAGAAAAGAGTATTATTTAGAATACTTTTTTTTCCATAAAATTAATAGCTAACATTTTCTTTTCACTCATAAATCTCCAATTTCTATACAACTTGAAATATACACACAAAAAAGACACTTTTCACCTATTTTTGGCTCATAGCACCCATGAGAGTGGAGCGATCGAGCTGGCGAGAAGTTAGGACCAACTAGACCCCAAGTGGAGACCCCAAGTCTATGTGCGAAAGAACAGATTTTTTAAGTCAATTCTAAGGCCTTTTATGGCCCGGACGGCGGACGGCGAACGGCGGATGGACATTTAAAATTTGGATTCTACGCACCTTGAAACGTAAAGTGACAAAGTTAGAGGGGGGGGGGGGGGGGGGGTTATAAAAATTGTTTGCTATACGATCACATAGGCTTATTATTGGAAATAATACACCAAAAGAACCATGGATAGTAATATTTTTACTGTACGTAGGTCACAAAATTTTTATTCCGAAGAAAACATTACTAGACATTTCAATCTTAACGAGTCCATATTTCAGTAACGTTGTGTTACATACATAAGTGTAATTAATTAGGAACATAATTTTCAATCTCTTTCTCACTAAAAAAAATATCTAGTACATCTATTGGGCACGTAAGGACTAAGGACGTTAGGAACTTGAAACGTTACATTCATTCAGTCCCTCGTTCTTTCTCTGAAACACTGTACCTATAAAATATTAAAAATTCGGAAAAGAGCTGTGGAAATTGAAAATTCAGAAAAAATTTGAAAATTGACAATTTGAAAGAAATTGGTGTACCTACTTGACAAAAAAGTAAATTATACCTTGTCCTTGACTAGTAAGTAGGTGCGGGGGCTGAACTTTGCTTCTTCGTTTCAAATATAAAGTATTTAGGTCTACTTTAAATTTGTTATAAAGTATACAGTATTTTGAACAAAAATAAAGTAGGATACTTTAAATTAAAGTAGATCTGGCAACCCTACAACCTACCTTACGGGGATGTAGATTTTTTAGTTTAGGGACACATCATACATTACTGAGGCTTCAGAAATTGAGATCTCGCCCCTCTGAACTTCTTTGACTGCATTTTCGAGGTAAATAACATGGAAGAAGACATGGCCGAAGTTACCCTTTGTATACAAGATTTTAATCATTATTGTCCTCTGAGCAGACTGAGTTGGTCTGAGACCAAACAAAATTAGCTGCATATGTTCAGGACAGTTACCAGAACTAAAGATATAACAAACTTGGCTGTAATGTCTACCGTTATTTACATACAGCAGTTTGTTTGACAATGTTTATGAAAACTGTGAAAAAATTAGGAACAATTATTTATTCCCTGATCGTCAGCAGTTATCAAGAAGATCGTAATAACAACTGGGGAAGGCACTTTCGTAACCAGACTAACAGATGACATCATTTTAAATACTTCAAAATGTCCCCAACACAACTTCCCGGGAAAATACGAAATGGCCGAAGTTGCTCCACCTAGCAGAAGTTACCAACTTCTACGGAACCTACATTTTTACTTTGTGACAAATGATATAAATATTTGGAGTAATAAAAATTTGGAGTAATAAATATTTGGACTTATTATTATTTTCATATATTCAAACAGGCTAATAGAATTATTACTTTTGTTTGTAGAAAAATGCCATCTAAATATCATACCACCTTGCTGGAACATCGGTAGGACACATTTTGGCTGGATTCTAAAAAAAGAATAGTCTCAGATGTGGCAAGGGGAAGGGAGGGGGGGGGGGGGGGGATGAAAGAAGTATTATTATAATCGCAATCATTTCCAGGTTGATGAATACAGTCGACACAACGTCCCACTAAAGAAAGAGCGCGGTTAAAAACAAAAAAGGTCATTTACGCTCACTTACGCTTTTTCAATGAAAACCGGACAGCTAGTGTTCAGAGCAATTTTCGCCCGGACACTTTGATAAAAAACCGGGCTGTCCGGCCCGAAACCGGACACCTGTCCAGGGGCCTATTTCATAATGCAACAAGTGACAATTTACAAGCCGATTTTATGTACAAGGTGTAAAAAATGAGTGTGCAAGCGTTTCGTAATGTTACAAGTGTAGACTTGTAATGCACTGTGAAAATTAACAAATGCGCAGGCGAATTTGGACAAGTTACAAGTGCTTCCCCATTATTTTGAACAAGTCACTGTTTTACAGTAGTTGGGACATTCTCATTCCATTTGCCGCTTTGGGTCGTTTGAGAACCTCAGTGACGTGAAATATGAAAGTGCTCGAAAATGAGGTTAGATCGGCAAATACTACTCATTGCAGATTTGTGTTCCATAGATGAACAGTGAGTTTTTCATTGATGTATTTTATATATTTTTTTGTATTAAAAAACATGATATCCAACTCATGAGTGTTACCAGATTTCAAAAATTGATTTCTGTGAAATGGATGACTTTGGCAAAATTGTTGTCGGGGCTCAAGTAAGTACAAAAGAATCACGTTCAAACGTAATATTCAGATTTTACGGAATTCATGTTGAAGGCAGTGTAATTGAGCTTAAATCTCAGGAGTGTTACCCTATTAGTCTTACCGTATTATCAGGAGTGTTACCCATCCTTGGTCACACTCCTGAGAGGTAACACTCATGAGAATTTCCAGTAAAAATGGCGTCACACAGGATGATGAAGTGACAAAACTCGGGGATGGCTACTGTTTGAAACCTGTCACCAAGCAGTGTGGTTGTTGATATCGGATTAGGTATTTTGTTTAAGCACTAACAACACTCGTAGTTAGTGTAACACTCATGATTGAAAATAAAAATACTCAACATGTTTTTAGGCTTCTTTCGCTGTAAAACTGCTACAACTCCAAGCACTCCACTACAGTCTCACATCTTCAACTAGACAATATAACCTTCACATCTGACTGTTTTCTGCCATTTTCCATCAGCTTTCTTGATCGCAAAAATGATAACACTCCTGAGATCCCATTGAGAAGAGATATGGGGGACTGACTGAAAAATTAGTTTTTCACGGGTTGGGAAAAATCTTAAAAATGTAAATCCTTACTCTAAATAAAGAGGAACCAACTTACTGCAGCTAGTAACCTTGGCCAGTTCTAGATTGTCATTGTTTCTTAACTACCTAACTTCTACTTATGTGTTAGGTAGGAGGGGACGGTAACACTCATGAGTTTCCAGGATTTCAGGTTTCATTCGTCATCACTGTGTATTGGATAAAGGGGATTTTGGGCACTCAATTCATTACTTCTTTGATCTCCCAACTTATACTACCCTTTTTTCCCCAAAATCGCTAGTTTTGGTCAAGAATTGTGAGAATTCGTCTTCGGGGACATGAAAGCGGCAAATGAAATGAGAATGACCCAGTTGTAAAAAATGGCTGATTTTTAACCTACGTCCGTTCACCTGTAAACTTGTTATTTTCCAGCATTGTGAGTTGACAATTTTTCGGTGTTTAATATGTGGGAATCATCTTCTGCTGAAGAATACAGACAAGAAAGAAGCATTCAGCGTAGAAGACGCCAAAGATTTTTTCGGCCACGTGGGTATTTTTGAGTTTAACGAGAGATTTAGGATGTCTTCCGAGACCTTTGAAAGATTCAAATGTTGCGTGACCCAGTGCAATTTTTCCTGATCGGGTATTGAGGATCTCCCCATCATTGAAGAACAAAGTGAAATGTGAAGATCATCTCGAAGTTACAGATGACATTCCTGATCCAGCAGCATTAAGACTTGAAGAATTGATTAATCATTTCCGCAGAATGAAGGGGGAAAAATCCGATTACGCCAGCCATCAGAATAAGTTGAAATCAAATTCACACTTTCTCCACTTTTCAGTCTATAATTTGTCTGTCTTCCATTCATTACAATTAGTCATGTACGATAAACATCCTATCGTGTACTTAGAACCGTTTTTACATAATGATTCGCTGACAAACTTCAATTTTCGCATCCCGCTTGACGTTGTTCATTTCGTTAGTTTTCACACGCCATTTTTCTTTCCTGCTACACTTGTAAACTTAGCTTCTACATGTGTAACTTTTCTACACTTGTACTTTTTGTTTTGGTGAAACACTTGTTCGAGTTTACCTTGTATTACAAGTACCAGTACTTATTAACTTGTAACTTGTTGCTTTATAAAATGGCAACCCTGGCCCGCACCTCGGAAGCAGGAGGCGGGCGGAGAAGGTCGCGAAAATCCCTCCCTTCAAACGAAGGGGGCCGCCCTTTGTTTTTTGATCTAACCATGTTTTTTGACACACTTTCGCGATTTAAACGAATAGGTTTTCCGTGCATAAATCCTTTTACACTTAACCAATTAAGTTGAAACTCAACCAAATGAAAGGGTATGATTCACTGAGTGTTCCTAGACCAAAACGAATAATGTATCTCAATTAGAACCTGGGACAAAGCTATAAAAATCTGAATTTCAATGCTTGATGACAAACCTATGCCTTTCTCAGTCTATACCTTTCATCAAAAAACAAAAAACTGAAGGAAATCGGCCGGATAGAACGGCCATGAGAGTTCGAAATTTTTTTAATATATATAAGGAAGTTTGAGAAGTTGAATAATAATAGAAATATGATTTGGCGAAGTGATTAGCTATATTGGCACATTATTGAGGTTATTAAGTACTTTTTCAGAAATTAATCTTTTTTCATAGATACCAAAGTTGTACGTACCCCTCATACGATCCAGTAAACACCGTGAAGGAGTGAGAAAGTCTTAAATTAGAAAGCAAGCATTGATATTTCTGTTGTAAGCATAGGGATTGAAGTGCAATCATAAACTTGGTGTGTGATTGTATTATCATGTTAGTATTATGTCTTATGAAAAATAATGCCCCTGCTTTACCAATGAAGCAGCATTCGAACGAGATTGGCATCCTCGCAGTCCTGAGTGTATTTGATTGTCCTCAGTGCCAAAATAATTTCACGAACGACCGCCTTGGCAATGTTCCTGCTGAAGTAGGTATAACCTATTTTGGAGAGTTGATTTAGAACTTCGATTTTTGTGTCTGTGGTATGGAGGGCGAACGGCTAAGGTTGGGGGTGGAGGCAGCTGGCAATGGTAGCTATACTGGGTGCCCGACCGAAGCAAGTAAAGCAAGTAGTTAGCTCATTTATAGGTATGAGTAGTTTCGCTTTCTCTCTCTCTCTCTCTCTCTCCCTCGCTTGCGTGCAATGATGAGTTTGAATATTGAATTTGACTCCTCTAACGCCGTTGAAAAGTGTGTTTGTCTAGAACTGATAAAACTCTATTATATACGTTACATCGAGGTGGCCGGATCCCTACATACTGTAGCCTTTTTAAATAATAGCGAGTCATTCCATAGTTATAATAGAATTGTTTTAATGTAGCTCTAACTGCCAGCGGGTTTCGTTGCACTAACCACTCGCTGGTGGACTGTTGTGCTAACTAATAGCTGTAACGATAAGGCACCACAGCTTTACTAAGTGCCGGACCACCCGGGCCTGACGAGAGGTTGGGGACAGACTTCACATTAGTTGGCATTGAGTCATCTGGGTGCGAATGGACTGTTGAAATTTCTTATCACCAGCTGGGCAGATCGTTTACATTTCTTCACTTTCACTCTTAGCTGGGCATGTTCGAATTCCGAAATCACGTGGATTTCTACGAATCAGTTCACCTATATAATCATTTAACTCACTTCTTCGTCTTAATCTGCGTATACACGTCATTGTGAAGGTAATCTCCTACATAATCCAACCATCAAAATAGTTGGATAAATATAAGTACTACATTAAAAGGGTAAGTACCTAAAAGGACCAATTTAAACCACCCTGAGGTACGGAAGGGGAAAGGACTTGTTTTCATAAGTCTGTTCACAATGGTATTTAGGTGCCTACCAACCACATCCACTGCTTACATGTGTCATTATGGAAGTAATTCCAACACAAAACTTCTATCAAAAGCGTTTGATGCACTAATTTAGAAAGGTGTTCATTATTAAAAATGACTGATTTCAACAACCATGGAGTGCAGAAGGCTGTTTAGTGTATTCCCCAGTTTCATGGAGAGTCAAATCTCCTCTTCATTCGGGCTTCTCAGAGAATAAAAGTAAAAAATAAAATAAATACATAAAATTTAAAAAAAAAACCACTACCTAACTTCTTTTCCCTCTACGATAGCTACTCTCTCCATGTGGGCTGAAGCTCCTCTCTAGCTTTGGCTCCACCTTCAGGCTCGTGGTTGAGCTTTATTATTGAAAACTACACATAAGCAAAGGTCGGGGTACGACAGATACAAACAACTTTTGCTTCCTCACCAGGATTGCCAGGTGATATGAGAAAAAAAACCGGACGCTATAAGTCGAGAAGGCAGATTCAAAGAACTGTTTAAAAAAATATACATTTATAAGCTCAATGTATGCAGCACAATAATTGATATGCATATGATTGATACCTAGTTAATATGAATTATCTATCTGATTTGATAAAATAAATTATTAAAAACTAAGTATATTTCCTTAAAATGAAGTCATTTTTGTTCTATGTGATGTTTTAAATACATTTTTGTGTATCGATAATTACAACCGTCAAGTACCCCTTTATTCATCCCTATTATGATAATGGAAGTACACGTATCTCACACGATAAGAAAACTGAAGAATAACCGACAACATAATGATTAGGTACTATCCACCATTTGGTTGGAAACCACTAGGTAAAGGCTTACAAATTTAACGATTTCAACATTATGGCCAAATTAAATGTTAGAAGAACATACAAAAGTTGACATTTATGCTCGTTTCTCAGTTTGTACCTAATTAACTGATAAACAGCTGGAAATGATTAATTTTTGGCTTTATCGGTTCATTGAGACTCAAAGTCAGGAAGAAGTGAGTGAGAGTAAATACTGCGATAAATAAAGTAATGTAAACAATACTAATTAGTGATGGTATTTAAGAACTTTTATAAAATCATATTTATGTAGGATACATACCTGCTAGAATGGCAGAAAACGTTCGAATCAATAAATAACCGGTAGCTTGAAATTTTAGCAACAAAAATCACGATATTATGTCTAGATTCAAGATTATTTACCTGCGTCTAAAACTGAAAGAGCGAATGCACAAGTAATGGCTAACGGAAGATATCGAGAGTTCCTTCGTATGAAATAATGTGACAAGAGTACAAATGTTTATGATAATGGACGTTTGGATAGCTTTCTATGGTCAATCTCCAAAAGATAACTAAAGTAGGTTGGAAGCTTGATGTAGGTAGGTCCTCTAGAAGTCACGGCTGAGTTCGTAGAATAAATTCAATTCAATTAAATTTTATTGTATAATCCGTAGGTATTACAAGGAGTTCCTTAAGTACATTTAAAAAAATAGCACATGATATCTTGCCTTCATTTCTGCCTCAACAATGTTAAGACTTCTACGTATGATGTATCAAATAATTACTTGTATAGGTAGGTCTACATTAATTTCTCTTTGGTAGGAGTTCCCAACTGTGCAGATATATTTAGATAATGTATAATAGACTTCGTTTAATAAATAGGTAGCTGTTCTGCGTAAAAGGGATATCCAATACAGGAATAACGTTTTAAACATTCCATTCCTTCAATTTTACACATAAGGGCCGATAAAAGACCCCACAGAGACCCCATGGACCTCATTTGTGCTTTTTACCCAAGTTTCATAAACCTTAATTTTTTTTTCTTGGTCAGTTACAAAGGTTCATAATTGAAAATAATAAATCAAAAATGTTCAACCTTCTGCACTTTCCTGCTTCCAGTATTGAGGAAAATCATGTTGGCCTTAAAATTGAATGTCATAAATTTTCGTGAAGCAATACCTAGTCTAAATCCAAAAAGACGTGAAAAAAACCATTAAGCAATGAAGAGAATTCGCTCATGAGGTTAAACTGCACGACCGGAATTTTCTGTGGTTGTATTATGCCAATATCACAATAATAAAACATCTTTTGATTATTTAGGGCCTAAATTTTACTACCTAAATAATTTACCTACAACTAAATGTTGATAAGAGGAGAGTACTGAGATATTCCCTCTCCAACAGACGGTTTGTCGCCGAGGACTGTTTCAGGTTTCATGAGTACGAATGTTCCCAAGCAGCTGATTGTGAGTGTATTTCTCTCCCTTTTAGTAACAATTGTAGGTATTTGGGCATAATTTTTGACGAGCATCTCAATTTCGAATTACATATTGACTTTGTTTCTAAAAAACTGAGAAAATTGCTGTAGGTATGTTTTAAAAGTTATTCGATGTTTTATGTCGAAGAAACTAATGAGGTGTATTTACTTTGGTTTTGCTTTCCCACTTGTAAATTATGGATTGCTGATGTGGGGCAGCACTTGTAAAGGTCATTGGCAGAGTATACAGGAACTTTAGAATCCTCTTCTTAGAATTATTCTGAACAAACCGTACAGGTACCCAACGGCGCTGTTGTTCGATGAGTTTTCTGTTATGAGACTCAGGAAAATTTTCCTTCTAGAATTATGTCTTCACATCTTTAAGACGGGAATCGATGCAAATGACCGGTCTTTGCTGTCCAATACGAGATACTTTGTTGGCCAACGTCAGATTGCCAAAGTGTAATACTCAACTATTTATACGCAATTCTTACAATAGTGCTTTATCCTTCTTATATGAGAATAACATCAATTTAGATTACTTTCGGACTTGAAAGCTTTTAAACAGAAAGTACCTAATACGTTGTCTTTCTACATCCTAAAAAATGCAGTTTAATGTACCTAATTAATTTGTTTTCACGTAGTATCATACTTTCATTTGTGTTTATCATTGTGTTAGCTATACTGTAAGGGAATTCATGAGGTCGCAATGAACTCCACCGGTGGGCGCAGGTTTTGATGAATCTATTCTCTGGTGGGCATGAAAGACAATCTATTCCTACCAATTTAGTAAGTATTTATTAATTTTATTTTTTAATTTAAATTTGTACTTTAACCAAGTATGTGATTGGGTGTCATTTTTGTTCCATTATTACATAAATTAATTTTCGATTTTTCTCACATTTATTTTTTATTTTGGATAAGAAATTTTATGTTAATTTTCTGTTCTCTGTCAATTGCCAAATAAAATGAATAAATAAATAAATTTTATCTGCAATTCAGCAATTTCCACTGTTGTTATCCTCTACGCTTTTCTTGGTTTATTATTTCCAATAATGAAGCTTTGCTTCGTTCATTATTCATTACTTTCATTATTGCGATTACCTAATGAATTCAGCAACTGACTTCAAGATCAACAGCGAATACAGGTAGCAAAACAACGAAATAAATATTAAATGTTTATTTTTTATTAATTACAAGATAAAACAAGAAAAAGTGCGTTGGAGGAACATTGTTACAACGGTGTTTTAATAGCGTTGGAGTTCGTATTTTAGTGCCTGTGATGACCCATAGGGATCTTGGCGTTCGGGCACTTGGTGATGCGCGCCTTGGCAGCAGCACAGTCCGTAGCTGGAAGATAATAATGTACCTAGATTAATATATATGTTCAAATATATCTATTTATTTCTTTCAATAATACATGAGAAGAAGAAATATACAGAAAATGTATAGATAGAAAATACATAAGTTAATTACAGCGGCGAGAAATATAAAATTAAGTATACAGAGCTATTGTCTATAGATCAGAGAAAAAATAAGGAAAATTAGATGGAAGAAAAGAAAGTTTACTGTCCAAAGTTGAAGGTGGTTCCACACAAGTTTTTCACTTTCAAGCGAAGCGAGGTTAATAAGATGTTGAAAAGGTCGACTTCTGGGTATTTATTTAGAAGATAGTTGGCTTTACGTGGGAGTCTAGACAACCAGACACTAGGTATACAACATGTCCCGCTGAATTCCTGACCTGAATTCCAACTAGCGTCAACTGGCAATGGAAATACGGTCCCTTATGTGTAGCTGAGTTCTGTAATTATTTGGGTTGTTAATGTCACCCGTGTTGTAGGAAATAGCTTATCGGACATCTCGTAAGGTGAGGGAACCTAGTTCGATCCCAAGCTCATGACACAATTTTTTTGCATTCAAGTTCCACCTCTGAAACTAATTTTTAAACGTAATTATTCTAAATGTTTTAAATCATACTTTAAAATGTCATCTCTAAATCGATCTATCCGTCTTACAACATAGGCTAGGTCTGAAACAGGGACCAGACACTAGGTACACAACATGTCCCGCTGTGCGCGCCCCTGCCGTCCTGAATTCGAACTAGCCGTCAACTGGCAATGGAAATAAGCTCCCAGATCGGAAGCTAAGTTTTATGATTAGTCAATGGTTGTTAATGTTACCCGTGGTGAAGTGGATAGCGTATCGGACTTCTAAAGTGGTGGACCCTAGTTTGATCCCAAGCTCTGGACAATTTTTTAGCATTCGAAATCCTCCGAAACATATTTTTAAACGTCATTATTCTTAATGTTCTAAATCATTCTTTAAAACGTCATTTTGATATATTTGTCTAAGTAATCAGTATTTTACTAAGGGATTGACTACTTGATGTTATGTATTTTTGATATGCGAGCATCTAGTCCAAGAAACTATACAAATCATTCTGATCTATTTGTCAAACTAATCTGAATTTTTACTAAGGGATTGACCACTTGATGTAATACATTTTTGAGATGCGAGCTTGTGAGCATCCAGACCACCAAACTACACAAATCATTCTGATCTATATTTACAACTAATCTATATTTTAGCAGCGGGCATAGATTAATAAAAATTGAGGCTCCAATTCATTCAACGGAACCTATTCATGGTAAAAGACTATGGGGGAACGTAGTTACAATTCAGCTTAGTAGGGGCGCGCACAGCGGTATACACGTTGTGTACCCAATGTCAAGTGTTTAGACAGGGGGCGGTGGTACATGTAGGGTCACCAACAAATTCACCATTTCCAGAAGGTGGGGAGAATCGACGCGACCATTCAGGATGTTGTATAAAAATGATACATCGGATTGTTATCTTCTGGCTCAATCCATTCGTGATTTCATACAATATAAATATAGCATTTCCAGACCAAAAAACCTTTTCCAAACCTAAAAATAAGGGAAAATAGATGGAAGAAAAAGAAGTTTACCGTCCAAAGTTGAGGGTGGTTCCACACAAGTTTTTCACTTTCAAGCTAAGCGAGGTTAATGAGATGTTGAAAAGGTCTACTTCTGGGCATTCATTTAGAAGATAGTTGGCTTTACGGGGGAGTCAAGACAGGGGGCGGTGGCTCATGTAGTTTGTCGGCGAGAAAGGTGTCCAAAATAAGCTGTTGGATCGTGAGGCGGAACGGGGTACAAACAAATTCACCATTTCCAGAAGGTGGAGAGAATCGATGCGACCATTCAGGATGTTGTATGAAAATGATGTATCGGATTGGTATCTTCTGACTCAATTCAATCGTGATTTTATACAATATATATACCATTTCCAGACCAAATACAACCTTTTCCAGACCAAATTAAACTTTTTCCAAACCAAATTAAACTTTTTCCAAACCATATCAAACTTTTTCCAAACCAAATTAAACCTTTTCCAGGCCAAATTAAACTTTTTCTAAACCTTGTCAGGTTTAGAGCATTTTCATTTTGAAATTTTTGGAGTTATTGCTATAGTTTCATTTTCTACGGAAATTCGCTAAAAGCTACCCGTATATTAAACAGCCCTTGAGATGTAAACCACAAGTTCCAGCTTATATAGTTTTTAAATATTTCTCAGGATGGGGGGGGGGGGGGGGGGGGGGGGGGTACTTACTTTCCGTCCACGAGCTGCTTGGGCATTGCTGAAAAAAAAGAATGGAAGATGTAATCGAGTTTTCAACAAATTTAATATTTTTATGAATGAGTGATAAATTTAAAACGTCTTAACTGATATAATGAACCAAAATGAATAGGTATGGTAGTAGGTATATTGCAATTTGATTTAGGTGTAAAACAGTGGGAGTCATAACTAACTAGCTTTCTCGATAGAACGACGCTGACGCTCACTGCCTTGTAACAAGATTAGATTCATTACGTTGCCTGAATTCATATCAGACGGTAAGTTTTTATCTCAGTCCCATAATTAACGATCTTGATATTAATTGATTGATTCCTGATATACCTGATCCTGATTAGTACCCAGACTGATCCCATCTAACCTACCCCTTGCGGTGTCCCTGCATTAGTATTGAAAAATTAATGGAAAACCACTGCTTTCCAGTCTAATCAAAATCTCTTAGAATTCTTCTTGGAGCAAATACATATTTGGTTCCTTGAATAAATCGTACAACCATTGCCTTTAAATCTGTGTACCTATTATTTTCTCCTTGCTCCTTCATATTAGAGTAATATTATAAAGAATCTTGGTGCATTATAGCACGACAAGTGCCTCGTTCGTCACCTATCTCATTCATGTTATATATGTTACAAATGTTATGTTATATCGTATGATAATCGTCTATTGTAGGTACCTACGCAGATTTATGCATTTAATGAGCAATTTATTTCCTCACTTGCTGTGTACCAGTACCTTGTGCCATGTAAGGTGGCTTGGAACCTTTAATTTTTACCCAGCAGTCTCAAAAAGGCTCGAATTCAAATTTCAGTAATCAAGTTTCAACTTATACTTATTAAATTTTCAACCAAGCATCCCCGATTTTCACTCAATAGGTATAACTTTAGTCACGTTAAAACTGTATCTACAGGAAAACTCAATCTAGACTATTGTAATACAGCCTAAAACCATCCTTGGAACTTGCTCGTCAATTTGCGCCCACCGGCAGGGAAATTGGTGCAACCATTGGACATTTCTAGCGGACAAACGAACAACCTAATTTACTCGTTTAAAATACATGCCTGTATGGATGTATAGGGATTTAACACACAATTGAAATCCTATTTAGCATGGATACTTACCAGGAACAAGTTCCTTCTGAAACAATAAATGAACTGGCCTGCACCACTCTTGCACGTAGCTGTTGCGGTCACTTCGCCTTCTGGAAAATGAAATAATAATTATGATAATTTACTGTTAAGTGAGAAAAATGGCAGTTTCTTAGTGGGTCTCACCCGATAACTACAGCTACAACAACTCATTCTAGTGGTGGTTAGGAGAACCAAAGTGTGTGAGGCTTTCTGAACAACTTTGATTCTTGTCTGTCCGTTTCCAAATCCTTGTAACAGACATAATTCTTACTGTTTTCGTTAGTATTAACCCAACGTCGACCACGTGGGGTCCAGGTGGACCCCATGCGCACCTTTCCCCCCCTCCCTTATAGCCACTTTGCCCCTCACTGCCTGCTCCTCGAGTAGCTTCCTACTCGGTACTGCTCCAGAGGTTGGCGAGGTAGCAATGGTCCTCCAGGATAGTTTACCTTTTGAATTCATTTCTGTTTGATGAAAATCGTTGTTGGGGTCTGAGTAGACCCCACGTGGACTTCCGTGAAAAAAAAATTTCGGCACATTCACTCACATGTTTTGTCTTAATTTTCAATCGTTTGAGCATACATACGTAGTGGTTACTTAGTTCTCCTGTTTGCACCATGGAAAAAACTGGGAATGTGAATCAGTTGTTTTTTGTCCATACTAGTAGACAGTGAAGTGGAGGATGAAATCTTGCCTAACGAGGACTCAATGTCCGACGAGTTCTTTGTTGTGAAAACATGAAAAATACCAATCGCAATGTGATTGCAAACAATTGGTTCACGTCATACGTATTAGCGGAGGTGCTCACTAAATGTAAATTCACTTTCGTAGGCACCATGCAAAAAGGCAATATGAAAAGGCAATTTTCGAAAAAGTTCTGTGTTGGCTGAAGTTCCGTATTTTATTGAAAAACAATGGGTATTCTTAAAGTTTATATGTCTAAAAAGTTGACTAAAGTTTATATTTATTTCTGATATAAATAAAAGACTTGAACGTTTTGCTTTTTACTCCTTTCTCCTGCGTTTTCGGTTCTCTTAGATGAGGAAACTCTTTGGCCCACGTAATTTCGGAGCTACAAGCTGCAACTTTGCTACCATAGACACGATATTAGGAGACTATCCTCGTAGACACCTCAGAATTGATTGCATGATGTTTTGACGCTAGTCCCATGCAACAATAGGGCGGCACAGCCAGAAATGTGAGTGGGGTCCTGGTGGACCCCACGTGGGCGACTATTATTCTAGCTCCCACGTGGTCGACGCAGGGTTAAATGAAATTATCTGGGAATACGTGGGTTAGGCTTGAAGATCGTGCCCTATCAATTTCACCATTAATAATTAACAGATAGTTTATACTGTTGTAACGGACTTTGGTCGCCCCCAGAGGTGCAATGGGGCCTAAATCTGCACTCACAGAGAGAGGGGAGTGTGACAGTATAATAAGATATACAACTCGTACTAATAGCGTAATGTGCTATGTTCGGATAAGATGATTTTCCGGTTCTCGGATCCTCATCCATCGCCAAACACAGCATTCCAAGAACTCGACAATGGCGTTCAACCCAGCGTGAGAGCCGGATAGACGCGCATTCTCTTGGATCTTATGGTAACTGTCACACTGTGCATGTGCATTTAATCCATCAAGCGTCATTTTCTCATCGTCTATTCGACCGATCTCGCTTAAATTCGGGAAATGACGATTCCATTACCCCATATTAGTTTTATCATTTAATAATGATTAACAGGACGTTTCCATTTGTTTTTGTCACGTCACGAGCGTCACGTCACTGTGGCGTTTTCTATTGATTTTCACGTACAACCAATGCGTTACTAGGGAAGTGTGACTCCCTTAGTTTTCATAGCAGGAAAATCGTTAGCCACTTTTTGGAATGCTCTCGTTTTATCACAGCATCTCATAATCTCTAAGCCTCTGTAGTGTCAAGGAAAGCTGATTTATTACTCTCAGTTATAAACTAATATTGCTAAGTAACCATAATGAACTAATAATGTGTAAAATTAATCATTATTAAATGATCTGACTGTAGAACCGTAGGCCTACCGTCCGTTTTATTATGATCGTATCATTAGTAGGTAGCTCCTCAAACCATTGTAAACAGCATGATTTCTGTACCAATTTCTTGCGCAAATGTAACACTATTCAAGTATTATTTTCTCATTGCCTAATATTCTGCAGAAAGTTCGGCTTCAATTACGACAGGTAAAGGTAAACAAAATAGCTGTGATAGCGGTGATAACAAAGGAACGGGGGGTTAACCATCAGGTCGCTAGTAGCGCTAGTGGCGGGGCTTAGGCAGCTCGGGATCCAGCCTCCTCTGTTAAGTTTTGCTTCCTGTTAGTACGATTAGTTATTATGAATAATTATTGAAAAATAGAACAAAACAAAAAATCCCAATACCAAAACTCGAAACAATCTCAAGAAACAAGAAACTTTCTAATCCCATTTCTCAAACACTTGTGCAGCGATGTTTTTCTATTCAAGTGCTCGTTAAGTGTGAATCTTACTCGCGGAAGCGAGGCATTTGTCAGCGGTGTCTGATGCGAGTTTGGCCCAATCGCCGGTGAAACTTTTGACGACTTGAGCTTTAATGGCGTCTTTGTTCAGCTCTCCGTCGGTTGTCTGAAAGAAAATTATAAATCTAAAATCCGTTTGGAACTAAATCGAGAAAAAGTGGCGAATTCAATAAGGCAGTCGGAGTTATAAAGTTAAGAGAGAACTTACGAGTAAGTTTTGGCTCTTCAGCACGCATTCATCTGCACACTGCAACAAGTTAAACACTCCGTTACGCACTATCATAGTATCCATCTACAAATCTCATACTTACATTAATTTATGATTTGAACTCCACGCTTTTTGTAGCTAATGTTTTTACTAAATTGAATGAAAACTTGATTTTTTTCTTTTTATTTATATAGGTGTGATGGAGATATATTCAAAATTACCTCGTGCGCTCTCCAGTGGGCAGCCATATCTTCAGCCGATGGTGGGGATCCACCTGGAATAATATTTATAGAGAAAATTTTATTTACTGAATATAAATTGTAAGAATGGGGTGGGAGGGGGAGGTTGAAGAGAGGAATATAGTCGGCAGCGTAATTCCTCATTTATTTATTTATTCATAAAAATAAAATTGGTCTTTGGCAAATAGATAAAATTGGTCCTTGTTTTTGCCCGGGGAATCGGGTGGATTATTAAATTAATTCACCCACGAAGTGTAGTCGAGATTTGATATATTTACAGTAAACAAATAAAATTTACAATATACACACTGGTAAGCAAAATAAATAGTTAATGTTTGGTAGATGTGCATATGCACCTGAAGGGTTGTTACTTCAAGAGCAAGAGTAAAAATCAGGGATAAGTTGATCTGTTTGGTAAAATGAATAGGAAGATACTGAACACACTTTTCATCTCTAGACAAGTAAAATCTAATAGACACCAAGAAACTAGTGGGGGTCAGGTTGACAAGGTGGGAATCCAATAGAAATACGGAATGCATTACAAAGGGAATGAGGTAGGGAAATATAACTGCACTTGTCTCCATTTGGTATGTGGACTTGGAGAAAAAACCCACAGCCAGCTGACTTGGCTAACGCTGAAGGACTTGACGGTCTATGCATTTCTAAGAGGGATTTTACTATTGACAGGTCGACAGTTAATGTTTGGGACTACAAATAGATGCATGTTCTCACAGTATTGGAAATATTTGGAAAAACCAACACGCAAAGGTAGGACAAAAGATTAGAGGTTGAATGAAGGAGTGGATTGAACTCCGTGTTAATTAAAGCTGTCTTCAAAGGAGGGTTTGAACAGTCCTTTTGCTGATAAAATTGGTATTTTTGCGCATAAAAGTATTATTTTTGCAAATTAATCTATTTCGTAAGTTCCAATCGTGCAGCACGATCTTATGACCGAATGTTCGTAAACTGATGTATTATATTTCCGTTGAGTTGATTTGAAACTTGAGCACTTTGAAGGCTAAAAACTGCCAACTATCAATGTTACGCGAAAAAATTATTCTGAATAACATTCTGCAATGCAAAAAATATTTAGTCATTAATTTACATTCGCCTTTTTTTCCAGTTTTTATATTTTTTCCACACATTAATGGAATTTAAGTAGTTACCTACATTGTTCAGCGTAGTTTTGTCCATTTGTGCAAACCGGCTGAAATATTAAAAAAGCAATAAATCCTACTTTTTTTTAATAGCAAAATTTTATTTACAACAAGTGTATTGCCATAAAACTGATAGGAAACAAGTTCTTTGCACTCAACGTATTCAAATTTCAAGTTCAAATTCAACGTAAATATAATAAGATAATATATGAAATTTATTTATGAAATTTCTCGTGAATCTATAAAATAAATTCAGTTGTAAAAAGCCTTATTTTATTTGAAAAAAGATTAATTTTGATTGCAAAAAGGTCAATTTTATTGACGAAAAGACAAATTTTATCTATAAGTGCTATAATCAAGCCGAAGCCACCTTCCTGCCCTCCAGCAAGCTGCCGAAACCGACAAAAGACACCGTTTCATTCTGTCAGGTTTAAGTCGCACTAGGAGTTATTTGTGAATTTACCTCTTTGACCTTACAAATTTTGTTGTGAAAATTGTTTGAGAGTCTCAATTTTTTTTTTTTTTTCGTGATTTATTTATTGCAACTGAAACATAGTACATTTCATCTAGCAATATTTCAGGTCGCATTAGAGGTCGCTCCGATGTTATTCCAACGAGCTCTCGCACAAGACTGAGTCTCAATTCGCATCGTATTTTCGGCAGTCCGAGAGCTTTCACTGTAAAGCCTCACTAGGGATACTGTTATTTAGTAGTAAGTAAAGTATTATAATTTAAGAATTCGTACGAGAACATGATAATCAGTAACACGGCAAACTCAATGTAGGTTTTCTCTTGAAATCATTGTGTCAGTTCCTTCAGTTTTTCAATCAGGTGTACCTGAATACAAAGAGAGTACCAGATTACAAAGAACTGAAGCAGGTATGAGCAGTGACAACAAAGATCGTAACGGCATATCTCTAACTGCAGCGGTAGTCGCACTAACAAGACGTTTGTGGTGAACTCATCACCTATCACCCGCCCTTTTCAGGGCCACCAAAATTGAGTTCACACATAAAACAAGGTAATTAAGTCGTCGGACTACCTCACGACGAAGCAAGATAACTCGCAGGAAGAAATATCTAAATTACATAACCGCCGAGTCAATAAAGACGTCAGAAGGTAAAAAGTGCCAAGGCTAGGCAAGCCGACGATCTGACACACGAAAACTACCTTAAAACAAACGACATCGAAACAATAGTCAAGGGCAAAGCGAGCCAAACTCGCTCTACCGAGAAGGGGGAGAAAAAGATGTTTCACCCCGGGACACCTCGAGCGCACTCGATCAAATCAGAACAGCCAATCAGACGCAGCACCCGGCTCCCGAGGAGTATAAATATAGCAGCTCCAGCCCCAGTAATTCATACCGATCTCTACCTCTGATCTTGAAGCTACCTTCTGACTCTTGACGAACCTCTGCCTTCCAGCCTACTGCGATTGAAACTCCATTGGGATTGATTGAGAACAAGGCTCTCAAGCCAGTTGGCAACGAGATTTACGACACGAGATTACTCCGCCTCCCAGACTACCAGAATTCAAAGTAGATCTAGCTCTACGCTTGGTATTGCTCTCACTCTAGTCTCGTATAAAGCCGAGACGCTAAACAGCATTCCTACACGGACGACGCTGTTAAGTTCCAGAAAGTCTTGCCACCCGGGTTCGTAGATTTATTTGCGAACCGCCCGCTGGGACAAGGCGGACGATCTCAAGAAAGCCCGCAGCGGCCGATCGTCCGAATTCGGCGGACCCACTGTATCTGTAAGTAGTTGACCCCAGGAGGACCCTTCAAATTTATTTCTTCTCAAATTTATTTCTTTGTCTGCTGATCCTTCTAAGCCCAGCGTCAGACAGGCCGGCGCCGACGGACAAGGTCACCCTGTTACCGCGAAGGGAATGGGCGTAGTTCCGGCATTTCCCGGGCGCAGCGCCGCCTATGCTAACGGGCAGAATCTGGCCTTATTCGCCGACCAAAAGCCACAAGATTCACACGCCGAGCCGCGACAGATATTGTCCCAACTCACCTTCTTGAAACAGAAGGATCGAACATATTCTGCGGCACAATCGTATACATCTCCAGCAGATGTAAGCTACACGGCCCAGCAATATCAAACTCCTACAAAAAGGGTCCCTTGTGAGTTTAATTCACGAAAGAAGATACGCTCGTCCTTGGTGACCGGGTATACACAAGATAGCGGTCTTTTTCAAGACTCGCTAGACCAATTCAGTCTCGAACCAAAAAGTACTTTTCAGTACCTTCAGCCCCCCGTTATGTACGGACGGGAGAACATTCACCTAAAGCCCGGGAATTTCCATTCTCAAATCGGAGAAACTCCAAAAGATCAGCGTCGCACAGACCTATTCGGAGAGACATTACCCCGTGACTCACACGCACCATATCCTTCCGAACACAAGGATATACGAGATAACAACGGTACTTTTTCGTACCTCTCGCAAGACCTCTTTCAAGGGTCAAGCCCGTACAAACACATGTCCAACGTGGCTAGAGATATTCCACTGGGAATCCCAACTCCCAGTAAGACATACATAAATCCACTACAACGTTCTCGAACAATCAAGTCGAGTCACGAGACTCTAGACCCTGACCAACTAATCCAACGTTCCCAGAGCTCCAGTCGCCATGAGATTTTACACAGATCATCTTTTTGCGTAGATCTATGCGTGGTCTACGCTCGCATCTCAAGAACACACAACGTCAAGTAGTCAATCCCTAAGTAAAAATTCAGATTAGTTGGTCAGGGTCTAGAGTCTCGTGACTCGATCAAATTAAAAATAATCTTTTCTGCAATATTCTGCTTAATAACCATTAGGGTAAAACCACCAATTGTTGACACTATTAGAGAGAAAAATCGTTCGATTCTGCGCTCTACAATAGTATTCAAGAAATTGAAACTTTTGGGTAGTTATCATGAATTGTGAGTTCCTTGGGAACAATTTGCACTTATTGGACTTGATTAAATAATGTTTTTTCAGCATAATAAACAAGTCTTTCAAAAATGGAATTTTCCCCTAATGTTGACACTTTTGCCTTCGGAAATTCCTATTGTTGACATTTGCAGTTCCTAATGTTGACACCAGTCTAAATTTTTGAGAAAGTATTTAAATATGCTTTCCCTCTAGATATTTCTCAAAGTAAATGAACAAACGAGATTAGGAACGCGTTAAAATATATTTAATGTTAGACTAGACATTAGGAAATAGATGTTGAACAGCATAATCAGAAAAATGGGTAATTAAATTTGTAGCATAGGTGCTCAATCACAGTGGAACAGAAACAGAAGTAGGGAACACAAATTTTCTAGGGTTTCCCCCGTAATATGTAGGCTTGGGCAGTTTGTATTTGACGTTACTGACTGCTAGAAGGCGATTCCCCTCGCTCGAAGGCCTGAAAACAGTCGTCAGTCTGTTACAGGGATGAAGCGGTGTTACTTCGGCAGCATCTTCACTTTCAATTTTGACGACCAGACAAACACATTCCGTCTGCTTTTTTTTTGCGGGCAACACAGCCACCACCATGTCCCCTTCATTTATTGGTCCTACTTCTTCCCCAGCACAACTTGTTTCTCCTACGGTCCCTCCACGTAGTGATATAGCTCCATCTTCATTTGGCAATTCCTTTTCCCTTCCTGATACTGCCTCATCTACTTTCTGTGATTCCTCCACTGGCTCCTCTTCAGTTGACAACCCCTTTTCCCTACCTGATATCGGCTCATCTTCTTTCAGTGATATCTCCACTGGCTCCATTTCATTTAACAATTCCTCTTCTGTATCTTTAGCTAAGGTATGCTGCTGGACAACATCCCAGTCTTCATCCATGTCACTGTAATTCTCAGAAAAATGTATGTCGTCCTCGGTGTCAATTGATGGGGCCCACTCGTCTGATTCACTGGAACTCTCTGATGGTGATGAGTAACCTGCGCTCCTTTTACTTTTCTTGATCGGCTGTGACTTCTTTGCTTTTAGCTCTTCTTTCTTCCTCTTCATTTCTTCCTTCTGACGTTTCATTTCTTCTTTCTTTTTATTGATTTCATCTCTCTTTTTTTTGAGCTGCTCAGCCTTTTCTTCCTTCTTCTTCAGACGTTCCCTAGCCCGTTCGATCTTGGCAGCTTCTGAGTCCTTCTTTTTCTTCTCTTTCTTGTCGTGATATTCTCGGAAATTATTTGAAGTTACAACGCTTGGCACTTTATCCTGCCGCCGTTTTTTCGACTGTTGAGGAGAGTGGTTTCCTTCAGGCCAAAGCAAACAGTTCTTGAAAGGACTCGGTAGGATACTGGGAGCATGTGAATGACCATAAGCTTTTCCAGAAGATCCAGCACTTACGCGAAGTGCACCTGTATCCCTGCCACCATGTGGATACTCATTGTGAAGCACTGGATGAGGGTCACTGGCATTATTAGTATTGGCATTTCCTGGAACGCTCCAACAAACGTCCTCAGTATTTTCTCCGGATCCATCATTGCCGATATCAGCCGATTGGATCACCAACTCATCACTGTTGAGATTTTCATTTTGCAAACATTCCTCGTTGTTGTTGTAACTGTTGCTGTTGTTGTTACGTGTGTCTTGTATTTGTATGCGACTTTGAAGCTCATTCCAAAATTCATACAATGATGAATCTGCCACTTCGCTCGGGTTCACTGAACCACAAAACGTTCTGTATCTTTCTTCTCCAATTATTTCTCGAATGACAGATGCACAAGTGTGATACCTCGTTTCTTCCAAGGAATGTTCTCTGCTTTGAACGGGTTGTTTTTGTCCTGGGGTTTTTTCTATGTTGCACTCGAGTGAAATTGCTCGAGGGTTCCAGGGCAAGAGGCCACATTTTCGGAAGCCATTGCCAATAATAGAAGGTGTTATTTTTTCCTCTAACACCGTTTTAAGCAGCCCACAAAATTGATGCTTCTTCAAAGTAGGATTATCGGCATTTTCAATTCTCCACTCGTGAACAGTTGTCTTCCACTTTTCTTTAAGCGCACGGAATACAGACACATCCATTGGCTGAATCAGATGTGTTGCATTTGGTGGCAATGCGATCAGTATTATTCCTTTCTCCCGGCATAAATTACTCAAGTGTAAAGTTAGATGAGAAACGTGTCCATCCAAGAAAAATATAATGGGCAGTGTGATGCCAGTCTGCAGTAGCCATGGGTAAAATACATTGGCCATGAACTCGTAAAAAGTAGCTCCAGTCATCCAGCCACTTTCAGAGTGGCCTATTCCCCAACCAGCTGGCACACTATTAGTGATGTAGGTAGGCACCCTCTCATACTTGAAAACGACCAGTGGTGGTACCAACACTCCAGCCGCGTTTGCTGTTACGAGAACAGTGAGACACTCCTTTTCATCTGAATTGACTGTGAGGTAAACGCTTTTTGAACCTTTCTGTGCCAAAACCTTATTCCCTTTGGGGTTTAAAAAAAAGGCTGTCTCGTCTCCGTTGAAAATCCGCTGGGGGTCATCTAAAATGTCCATTATCCCCTTATCCTTCAAAAAAGTCTCCACCTCATCATACCAAGACAACAGCCGTTCCTGTGTTAAAGATGCTCTACTGATTGTTAGATTTTCGGCAGTTCTAATAGATATTGTTGGGTTTCGTTTTAGAAATCCAGCCAACCACTTTTTGCCAGGCCGCCCGTTATTGAAGGGATTGTCTCTCCCCAGGGTCTGAACTAGTTGTTTAACGCTGTCACATACCTGGGCCTGTGTGACTGGAAAGCCAGCCTTTGCTGTTGTTATGATCCAGTGGACCAATATCTCCTCTTCATCTTTTGACAGCACCGATTGACGCCCTATTCTTCTTTCGAGAGGAGTTTTCCCTCTCACCTTGTACAACAAAGTGATACGAGGTACTCCATGGCGCTTTGCAGCTGTATAAATCGCTGTGCCGAGCTTCACATCTTTCATAGCGTCTTCCATTTGCTGGACAGTGTACTTCCACATTCCGTTCTTGTCGAGAGGCATGGTAGTAGTCGACCTGTTAAAATGATGAGACACTGTATCAGAATCATACTGTTATTTTAAAATTCTGATAGGTACCTGATAGTGTTGAAAAGGTCATAGGTAGGGGTCTAACAACAAAAAGATCAAGTTACCTATACGTAGAAATGTAAAAAAAAAAAAAAGTTATAATATGTCAACTTAAGGAACCAAAATATGTCAACATTGGGATCCCGATGTCAACTTAAGGTTCCAGTACGCTGATTTGAAAAATTCAATAGTCTCAATATACTACGAAATTATTTAAACCCAAATATCACCTTGGCAACCTGATCAACATTTTCCCCTAATGTTGACACAGGTGTCAACATTAGGACACACGCCCATTTCATGAAACCCTAATGATGACACCCCAACTTAACCATCTATTTCAACGAAATTCAGGGGTTTAATGCTTACAAATTCTTCCTTACGCTATTATTAGGGCAGGCAATATGATATATAACTGATTACTCATAATATTTGACTTGAAAAGTCTAATTTTGTTGACTTACCTCACTAACCTGCGGGATAGCGAGGGCGTCGCTGGGTTGACTGATCCAGCTGTCACCGGCTTCAATATTAGCCAGACGTTCGATATGGGTAATAATAACTAGTGGAGCCGGCCTACCTCAAATCTCACATCCTTATCAACAGAATGACGCCAATTCCGAGTACCTACAGTGTCCCAATACCTTATTTTTACGTTTTGAAATTGAAGTGTCAACATTAGGATAAGTGTCAACATTTGGTGGTTTTACCCTACATGGATTTTTTTCAGTAAGGTTGATACCTTTGATGTTGAACCTTTTTGTATGATTTCGATGAAGAAATTTTAGAGGCAGTTTTATTTTTTAAATTTTGAAGCCATTGCAATGCTTCATTTTTTACCAACATTCTTTGAAAACTACCGTGTCATTCAGAAATGTTTGAGATCTTGAATATGTTAATATTTCGACCCCTAAGAATTACCCTGGAGTTCATTAGGGAACAACTTCAGCCAAAACGTTCAATCTCTGAAAATGTCATTGAAATCTGATGATAACTGTAGAAGTCATCGGTTACCTAGATTTTATATTCACGCGCGCGCAGATGACGTGGCGTTCTCGAACAATCAAATCGAGTCACAAGACTCTAAATCCTGACTTGCTCTTTAGTTCGACTACCCACTGCGAGGCATTCCCAGCACTCCAGTCGCCATGAGATTTTACACAGATCAGTTTTTTGCGTGGATCAGTGATCTAGATGCTCGCTTCGCTTGCATCTCAAAAGTACATAACATCAAGTAGTCAATCCCTTTGTAAAACTTCAGATCAGTTGGTCAGGATCTTTAGTCTCGTGCCTCGACTTGATTGTTCGAGAACGTCTCGTGTCGCTCTATGTATTTAACTGAAATATTATTTTCCGGCCAGTCTCACAACTCGTTTGCAATACAAATAAGCCGCCACATCTTGGCAATCATTATCAACAACTGTGGTGTGAAGTCGGTACTTACTTAACTTGTTCTTAGAAGGGAACAGTTATTCTTTGTCGTGGTAGATACTTTTCAGTACTATATTAAGTATCGTCGATTTATAATTTGTTATTTACAACCATCAGTTTATTATGCTTTCTTACCACCGTGGCGTCCGGATGGTTTTTTCAGTCCAGCTTCGTCGTGGCATGTGCGTATCACATCTTGAATCCCACCAACGAACAGTTCGGGCAAAACGCAACACGAATCTTCCTGGAAATTCAAAAGACCATGTTAGTGCCATAAATAAGTTTCTGAACAGTATTGCAGGAAACCTCAAGACCCCTTTGCCATTGTCGAATACTGTGGCTGTGGTGTAACAAACACCACGGGTACCAGACTATACAGGGTGATTCCCTCGCAGATGCAAAAAAAATTTGGGTGAAACTACATCAAAAATGGAGTAAAATGCCGCCAACCGCATATTTTTATCTCAATCCGTACTCGAGATATGATTTTTTAAAGGTTTTTTCAGGAATACCGTGTTTTTTCATTTTAAACTCGGATTTCTCCACTTTGCCTCATTTAATTTTAACTTTCAACCTCATTTTCGGTATCAGCATTAAATTTCCTATAAGAATAGTGTACTTGGGTTCTTAAAAAGTACCATCCGAAGACCCTCACATCAGCTCAAACATTGACGATTTTGAAAAAATAATATTTCTGAAAATCTTTAAAACTTTACTACTTTTTTAAAAAGAATCCTGGAAACTGGCAAATCTCATGAAAACTGCTTCATCTAATATGCTTTCCAACGGTATTATCAATTTTACTTTTATTTTGTTATTTAGGGGGAGAAAATAATATTTTAATGTTAAAAAATGTGGGGTTTTCAATGTATTGTTGGTTTTCTCGAAAGATGACCCTCCATGAACCAACGAGTATGGGGTCGGTTTCTATGTATTTTTTCTCGCTGGATCGAATGGAAACTCTTACAGATCTCTCAACTACTTTATATTCGAGTTTTACACTTTAATTAACTAGTTTTACCCCATAACACACATACATTTAAGCGTAACAAACAAACAAAATATTTGCGAGTTTAAGGGTAAAACTCGGTTATAACGGAGTTGGAGAGATCTACAAATGTTACCATCCGATACAGCGTGAAAAAATACATAGAAACCGACCCCATACTCGTTGGTTCATGGAGGGTCATCTTTCGAGAAAACCAACAATTTCATTGAAAAACCCACATTTTTTAACATTAAAACATTATTTTCTCCACTAAACAACAAAATAAAAGTAAACTTGATTATACCGTTGGAAAGAGTATTAGACGAAGCAGTTTTCATGAGATTTGCCAGTTTCCAGGATTCGTTTTGGAAGAGTAGTAAAGTTTTAAACATTTTCAGAAATATTCTTTTTTCAAAATGTTTGAGCTGATGTGAGGATCTTTGGATGGTACTTTTTAAGAACCCAAGTTCCACTATTCTTATAGTAAATTTAATGTTGATTCCGAAAGTGTGGTCAAAAGTTAAAATTGAATGAAGTAAAGTGGAGAAATTTGAGTTTAAAAGGAAAAAACACGGTTTTCCTGAAAAAACCTTTAAAAAATCATATATCTCGAGAACGGATTGGAATAAAAATATGCAGTTGGCGGCATTTTACTCCATTTTTGATGTAGTTTCACCCAAAATTGTTTTTGCATCTGCGAGGGAATCACCGTGTATAGTTATCCTAGATCCTAGACTTGTACCTTGACAAGAAACATTTTTACGGGAAGTTGAGAAGAGAAAATAGGTAATGAAACACATGCTAAACTAGTGGATCCGCTGACCATAAGTCTAACTCAAAATCACTTCACCGCAATTTACATAAACTAGCAGGCATTGGCTGGAAAGATTCAATATTCCACTACATAGAATACTTGGGCAGGTTCAACAATTTAAGTTGGGATTAAAAAACTAACTTTCCGTATTTATTTTTTCTTCGTTGAATTTTTTCTTTCCGCTGTATCTCGGAAAGTATTGGTCCTAAAAATCATTAGGGACCGACTGTCCAGAATATAAGGTTGGTTCCCTAGATGTTCTGTCTTGAACAAAAATCTCGAAAAACAGGTTCAGAAATGAAAGGATCTGACGTTTGACGATAAATTTCCCCCATTCTGGGAACGTTGAACAGCGTTATCTCGGAAACGATTCGTCTAACAAAAACGCTGCAAACTATTACACAATGGTTATTATTTCTGTGTGATAGCCCTTCTACGCAGATCGTTGGTCTATAATTATTATTAAACCCCGTATGTAGTTAATAAATTAATGATCAAACATGGCGAAATTGATAGGGGACAATCTACAGCCTAACCCACAAATTCCCAGAAAGTGTAATCAAAATCTGATGAAAACTAGACCTTGTTCCAGGGAGAACACTTTCGCGCATGCACAATAATGATGCAATCATGTTGAAATTAACAAGGAATAATTGAACCATTGTCCCCCAACTGTGCACCAAATTTGAGCAGGATTGGACGACTAAGGCTTAAAAAAATGATGTTTGAAGGATTACGTTTCCGCATGCGCGAAATGAAGTAATGATTTGAGAAGTAAGGAAAATTGGTAGAGGACCATTTACAGCCCAACCCGCACATTCCCTGAAAGTTTCATCAAAATCGGATGAAAACTGTTGAAATTAGGCTCGTTTGAAAACGAATTCATATTCGCACATGCGCAGTAACTACTAATGATAGGATTATGTTGAAATTGCTAGAGAATGCTAAAATTAATCTCTTCCACCTATTCTTCGAATTCGAGCGAGATCGGACAACGGGAGCGTGAGAAAATTATGCTTGATGGAATTTACGTTTGCGCATGCGCCGAGTGGAGTGTTGATTTGACCATCTTCACCCTAACCCGCACATTCCATGACAATTTCATAAGAATCGAATTTCACATTGGCGCAGGCGCAGTAGCGATTAATGATACGCGATGTTGAAATTAGTAAGGGATGGTCAAATCGATAGACAAAACTATCATTCAAATTTGAGCGAGATCGGACAACTAGGGAGTGATCGGACAACTAGTGCATGGTAGAATTAACGTTTGGGCATACGCAGAGTAAAGTATGGAGTCCAGAACGATGAAACTGATAGGGAACTGTCAACACCCTAGTCCACACATTCCCTGAAAATGCATCCAAATCGGATGAAAAATGTGGAAGATAAGCTTAATACAAGGATTTGCAGATAGACAGACAGACGCGGACCCAAAGTTGTTCAGAATGGTCTAAAATGTGAAATGCGAGTGCAAATTTTGATTTTGGATACCATACTTTTTTCCGAAAGTAAAAACAATCGTAAAAAAAAAATCGTAAGCAAATTCTGTGCATTCAAAGGAGCATACCCTCAAAATTCGCTGTACATGTTTAAAGACGACTTTATTTGCCATAAATTTGGTAGTTGATAATAATTTCTTTGCTCTTGAAGTGTCCAAATTTCAAGTCAATGTAACATAATACGATATATCACGAAAATGCCCATGCAATCATGCTGCATGACTGGAACTTTGTCTGATGTGACTGATGACGTAAGCTAAAAGAGAAAAACTGTGAATGACATCAGCTCAAGTTTATCTATTGTTTAGTGATCTGCGTAGAAGGCTTTCCAAACCTGAAATAATAAACCTTGTAGTAAGTAATTTGAAGTTTTTAAAAATTATTACGCTGAATTATACTCGTACTTACAAATCCTGCTTCACAAATTTTTCAGATTCCAAAAAACCAAACCAAAATTTTTCCGTCTGTCCTTTGTACGAGTACATTGCTAGTACGTGGCATGCAGTACCTACGGTCTGGCCTATCCTCAACTTACCTAATTTAATGTTTATTCTACTTATAATAATTCTAACTCACAGTTATCAGACAACTGATGGTTTGTATTACATATTACAGCCTGCTGGGTAATTGTGGTGAAAACCACCCCCTCTTGTCAACAGCCCTTTTCAGGGCTACCAAAAAGAGGTAGACACAACACAAAAATATTTATAAGACGTCGAGTTATAACTCCGTCAAACAAAATATTTCACCAGAGAGAAAATACGAAATTCTCTCTCAAAAGTGAAATATTAACTAATAACATACAAGGCGACCTCCCTAGACACTTACTGGGCGAGAGAGACGCGACAAGCATCTCGAACCAAGTCGCCTTGAATGAGAAAACTCAAACAGAAAATCATACGTCCTCTAAAACTAACAAGGACAATTCAAACAAGCCTACTCGCCAATCAGAAACACTGATTACACGAGAGACAATAGGCGAACCAACCAAGAGGCGGCAAGCAACCAACTCTGGTCCAGCAGCCACCACGGGGACCCCGTCTGAACAACGGACGCAGAGAAAGCACCCGAGGTCCCCGTCTCAACTCAAGGTCGTCGGCTCCGCGACGGACGCTCGTAAGCCACCCCCGGGGACCCCGTCGCAGCGACGGACGTGGGGAAACCACCCCGGAGGACCAGCTCAGCTATCATACTCGCAGATACTGAGAAAACAATGTGCGAGCCAATGAGATTACACAGTCGAATTAACGAAATTAAGCGGACCAATCAGGAGGCGGCAGGAGGCGGCCACCTCCCTATAATTACCCCGCTCGGAGCCCTCCGAATTCATTCCACTCTCCGCTCTCGACGACTACACTCAGAAGTACGAAGATTTCTACACGCTCTACGCTGACGAACCTTCTGCATCCCGAGTTCATCTCAAGAACGGCTTCCTACTGCTTTCTACAAGGCCTACCTTCTCTCCACACAGATCTCGCATTGGCATCTACGAGTCCAGTGATTATTCATCCTGCTCATTGCCCAACGTAGTTCATCTGTCAGGACGCCACCCGGTACATCTATCGATATTCTCTTTAGATCGTACGCCCGCTGGGACGTTCCTAGTCGTGTCGCCCGGGTTTCGTAGCACTAGGCTCGTCACCGACCGCTGTGGGCACGCCGGTAAATTACTCAGCTCATACGCTCTAATTTACCGTCCAAGGAAGTCTTTTTCAAGACTACAAGGTAGGACCCTGACATACGAGCAAAGGAAAGAAGCTCTGTCAAGCGAGTCCACCTTCTAAACCCTCTATTTCTATACATAGAGGCATCGAAACGAGCTAATAACTCGGATATTTCGATGGAACGTCGGCCGTCCTATTTCCTCATGCAAGGGGAGGTAGACCACGGCGCGGCCGGGCCTCTTAGCCCCCGCAGCGCTACCTACACGCTGCCCGGCCAATCCGCCGGTCCCAGCGACGGCTCAAGGCTCGATCCTCACGACGAGATCGCCTTCTCACCTAACGTATTCACGAAGGAAACGTTAGATCAAGCCTCACCCATACAAAAGATCGAGGATACCTTTCAGACCCGCTCTGAAGTCAATCATTATGATTCGACAAAGCTTTCCGAATATCCACGATATTCGACACAAGGCTACCCGGCCGATCCGAGTGTCAAATACACTCCAAATGTACAAAAAACAAAGGATACTTTTCAGTACCTCAACCAAGCTCAACATATTCCTCCTACAGATATAAATCTTAGGCCGGAATATTACAAAACGGCTCAGTACCAAACTGATCGAACCCAGCACCCACTATGCGAGCCCAGTGCTCCACGCGGCTGCGACACGAACTATCTCTCAGTTCATCCCGCCAAGCAAGCTGACCTTGACGGTTTCGCTCACATTCCTTACAGGAATAACCCAGGGACTAACCCGCATAATCAGAATATAAATGTCCCACTTGGTCTACCTACACCAAGTAAAACATATTTAAATCCACTACAAATGGTGACCCCGCCTTTGAACAGGCTTAACACGGAGCATTTCGTTCCCTCTTATGAAGCTAGTGGATTTCAGGGAACCACTGCGGGCGTGCGACCCCCGCCGGGCCTCTACGCCCCACATCTCACTCAACAACCCTCTACACAAAGTGGCTTTCGAGCACTTTTAGAGGAGATGGGAGATTATCAAAAACCAATCTTCCAAAAGAAGAATATCGATCGTGCACTCGCCGAGTTCGATCAATACTGCGTGCGAAAACACCTGAGAACGCAGAACGAATGCTTCTCAGCTATATACAAGTGGGTACCAGAAGAAATGAGGGAAGCTATCGACTCAGCTTACCTCACGGCACCCCACGCACCCTACGAAGAGGCCAAACAGCGCCTACAGCGAGAATACGGGTTGTCCTTACAGGACAGGCTCCTCGCACTCGAGGACCCCGCATCTCTCGCCAAAAAACCCAGCACCAAGTACCACGAAATGTACTCTAAAGCTGTTGGGTACTTTTCAGAGGCTCTGATCACTCAAAAGTGGATCGAAACTCTACCCATCGAAGCACGAGGTATGGTCGCAGCTCAGCCTACCACGACCGCCCGGCTCGACCTAGCTGATACGCTACACGCGTACAAAACAGAGAATACCTCTCTAAACATACGAGGAGTAGAATCTACTCCGAAACCCATGAAAACTGGTTTCAAAAAGGCCCTCTCACAACAAGCTGAGTTCAAACCCCAACCAGTAGAGAGTAGGCCTCACAAACCGACGGCCTATGTCTGTCGAAACCACGCACGTTTCGGTAGCGAAACTCGCAAATGTGCAGACCCAGAACACTGCACTTGGAAGGCAAACACTGCTTCCAAAACTAGCAAAAAGGCAGCGACTATAAGCCAGCCTAAAACCTGGGTTTCAAACGAAAATACTCAGAGATCGGTACAAGAAAGTACCGTTCCAACCTCCGACGTAGAGAGTTCGGAAAACGAATAACTGCCAGTGTATCTGAGCCTATACACCGGCAGTCTACTGAGTATAAAAGGCTTTTTTTCAAGTGCAAACTAAATGGCACTGAATTTCTCATCGACACGGGAGCAGAAGTGAACATTCTGCCCCACAATGTCACTAAAAAATTGGGCTTAAAAATTCGTAAGTCCAACGTAAAGCTCACAGCAGCTAACGGAGCCCCTATAGACACACTAGGGCGAGCTGACACGACAATTAACATCGGCCTCGGAGACATGACCACCGATTTTATGATCACGAAAGTTGATCTAGCGATCCTAGGTATACCATTCCTCGAGTCTTGGGATATCGGAATACGGGTCAAACACAAGTACATTTATAAAGATAAAATAAAGAGCTATGCCGATCAAAAAATAGCTGCAGTCATGAACAAAAAATTCACTGACGAACAAATAGCAGCTACTATCCCTCATCGTGACAACAGCCCTCAACCAGAGGACGTGCAAATCACGGAGGACGAAAACATTCGCTCTATCATTGAAAAATACAATGATAAAATGAGCAAACTTCAAGGAAAGTGGAAAAACAACGGGGTTTACCACCGTATAACCACGGAAGGAACACCAGTACACTTCCGAGCAAGACCCATGGCGGGCGAAAAACGGGCTCAAGTCAAAAGTACTTTTGACAAAATGCTTTCCGAAGGCATAATTGCACCATCAGATTCCGAATGGGCATCCCCGTTACACTGTGTGCCAAAAAAAGACGGGTCATGGAGAATCACCGGCGACTACCGTTTCCTGAACGCGAAAACGAAGAAAGACGCCTACCCTCCTCCTCACATTCGCTCTTTCCAAGCGAATTTACATGATACACGAATCTATTCGACAATAGATTTAAAATCGGCATATTACCATATTCCGATGCACCCAGATGACGCTCATAAAACTGCAATTATTACACCTTTCGGTCTTTATGAGTTTAAGAAAATGAGCATGGGTTTGGCCGGAGCGGCTCAAACATGGCAAAGATACATGGACAGCATCATGCGAAAATTTGATTTCGCATTTGTATACCTAGATGACATCCTGGTGGCTTCTAAAAATTATAAAGAACACATGAACCACCTCAAACAAATTTTTGACAAGCTAGGGGAACACGGACTTCGAGTAGGTTTTGATAAATGCATTTTTTCAAAACCTACCGTCGATTTCCTAGGTTTCACTATCTCGAAAGAAGGGATAATTCCTAAACGAGATAAAATAGAAGCCATAGAACAATTTCCTAGGCCAATAGACGTACGAAGTCTACGCAGATTCCTAGGTATGTGTGGTTTCTACCGAGCTTGCTCAAGTAAATTCGCTCACACGGCACAACCTCTGTATGACTCCATTCAGTCAAACAAAAAAAATGACAAAACACCTATCGAATGGACATCAGAGAGAGAAAAAGCTTTCAACAGCTTAAAACAAGCAATGATTAAAGCTACATTGCATAATATCGCTCATCCACACCCTACAGCAGAGTGGAGATTAGTCTGCGACGCATCCGACACACACATCGGAGCAGCACTGGAGCAGGAAATTACAGACAAACACGGCTCGAAATCTTACCAACCATTGGGATTTTTCAGTAAAGAAATTCCGGAACAATGGAAGAACAAAGCATCATTCGACAAAGAGATGTTCGCCGTTTACCAAGCTTGCATTCATTGGCACAATGACTTGGACGGCCGATCTTTTCATATTTGTTCAGATCACAAGCCTCTGCTAGGCACGATGCTTAAGAAAAATGCACATTTTTCTAAAATGAGATTGAGATGGCTAACATACATCTCTCAAATGACAAGTGACATTCGTCATATACCCGGAGAGAACAACGTCGTCGCCGACGCACTCTCCAGACCCTTCGATCCAGTTGAAATTCAAACAAAATCGATTTCAACCCAAACTGACGAGGGTCCACCCATAGCCGAAATTTCGCAAATTACGGCTGCAATAGAGTGCAATCTTCTACTGCACATTTCAAATGCACAAATTCGTTCTCCTCCTAACGCAGAGGACAAATTGAAACTCACACGAGTTGAATTCCCTCAAGGAGAAATTTGGTGTAACCTAGACCTAGGACACCCAAGACCTTATATTCCAAACGAAATAAGGCAAGAAATAATCAGCCAAATTCACAATTTGGGACACCCAGGTATACACTCTACAGTGTATAAAGTTAAACAAAGATATTTTTGGCACGGACTCCGTGCAGATGTCTCCAACTGGGTCCGAGCGTGCGAGACTTGCCAACGAGCAAAAATCACTCGCTCCGTGAAGCTCCCTTACTCCGAATTTGAAACGGCTAACAAATTTGCACATGTACACGTTGACATTACCGGACCTTTACCTTTAGCTAAAGGAGGGAAACGTTACATTCTAATGATGGTCGATAGAGCAACGGGTTGGCTAGAGGCAGTCCCTCTTAACAACATCGAAACAGCCACGATCACAAACGCCTTTATTAATATTTGGGTAGCTTCAAAGGGCGTACCTAAATACATCACAAGTGATCAAGGCACACAATTCGAATCAGATCTATTTAATTCCATTATGGAACGTCTCGGAGTAAAACATACTCACACGTTACCATACAAACCGTCAACAAACGGAATGGTAGAACGCAGAAATAGATCTTTGAAAGAGGCTCTCAAAGCACAAAACGAAAATTGGCTCGACGCCCTTCCAAAAGTACTACTCGCCATGCGTACGGCAGTAGACCCAGCAACGGAAACTACACCGTTCCAAAAAGTTTACGGAATTGACGTACCACTCCCAGGAGACATTTTCGTAACTTCTACAAACCTTTCGGAGCCTCTCTTCTTCCGGCCTACGCATATTAAACATAATAATACGAAGTATGCCGTCAACATGCCCAAAAATTTGGATACATGTACACATGTCTATATCAGAGTGCCCACACAGCTCACCTCTCTGCAATGTCCTTACACGGGACCATTCAAAGTGGTTAAAAGAGATAAGTTTTCGGTTACAGTGCAAATTGGCGAACATACGAAAAAAGTTCCCAAACAGCAAATAAAACCAGCTTACACTCTAAAAACAGACGAAGCTGTGTCACTAAACAAAAATCAGGCAGAAAATAAGGAGGAGACTCCCCGAAAATCTGCCAGAAGGCACGTCCCCTCTACCAAATTCGACGAGAGGTGGGTGACTGCGCTCGAAACACCCCAGCCGGCGTCGTCGTTAATAACACGACGTCTTGGGGGGGCGCCTGTGGTGAAAACCACCCCCTCTTGTCAACAGCCCTTTTCAGGGCTACCAAAAAGAGGTAGACACAACACAAAAATATTTATAAGACGTCGAGTTATAACTCCGTCAAACAAAATATTTCACCAGAGAGAAAATACGAAATTCTCTCTCAAAAGTGAAATATTAACTAATAACATACAAGGCGACCTCCCTAGACACTTACTGGGCGAGAGAGACGCGACAAGCATCTCGAACCAAGTCGCCTTGAATGAGAAAACTCAAACAGAAAATCATACGTCCTCTAAAACTAACAAGGACAATTCAAACAAGCCTACTCGCCAATCAGAAACACTGATTACACGAGAGACAATAGGCGAACCAACCAAGAGGCGGCAAGCAACCACCTCTGGTCCAGCAGCCACCACGGGGACCCCGTCTGAACAACGGACGCAGAGAAAGCACCCGAGGTCCCCGTCTCAACTCAAGGTCGTCGGCTCCGCGACGGACGCTCGTAAGCCACCCCCGGGGACCCCGTCGCAGCGACGGACGTGGGGAAACCACCCCGGAGGACCAGCTCAGCTATCATACTCGCAGATACTGAGAAAACAATGTGCGAGCCAATGAGATTACACAGTCGAATTAACGAAATTAAGCGGACCAATCAGGAGGCGGCAGGAGGCGGCCACCTCCCTATAATTACCCCGCTCGGAGCCCTCCGAATTCATTCCACTCTCCGCTCTCGACGACTACACTCAGAAGTACGAAGATTTCTACACGCTCTACGCTGACGAACCTTCTGCATCCCGAGTTCATCTCAAGAACGGCTTCCTACTGCTTTCTACAAGGCCTACCTTCTCTCCACACAGATCTCGCATTGGCATCTACGAGTCCAGTGATTATTCATCCTGCTCATTGCCCAACGTAGTTCATCTGTCAGGACGCCACCCGGTACATCTATCGATATTCTCTTTAGATCGTACGCCCGCTGGGACGTTCCTAGTCGTGTCGCCCGGGTTTCGTAGCACTAGGCTCGTCACCGACCGCTGTGGGCACGCCGGTAAATTACTCAGCTCATACGCTCTAATTTACCGTCCAAGGAAGTCTTTTTCAAGACTACAAGGTAGGACCCTGACATACGAGCAAAGGAAAGAAGCTCTGTCAAGCGAGTCCACCTTCTAAACCCTCTATTTCTATACATAGAGGCATCGGAAACGAGCTAATAACTCGGATATTTCGATGGAACGTCGGCCGTCCTATTTCCTCATGCAAGGGGAGGTAGACCACGGCGCGGCCGGGCCTCTTAGCCCCCGCAGCGCTACCTACACGCTGCCCGGCCAATCCGCCGGTCCCAGCGACGGCTCAAGGCTCGATCCTCACGACGAGATCGCCTTCTCACCTAACGTATTCACGAAGGAAACGTTAGATCAAGCCTCACCCATACAAAAGATCGAGGATACCTTTCAGACCCGCTCTGAAGTCAATCATTATGATTCGACAAAGCTTTCCGAATATCCACGATATTCGACACAAGGCTACCCGGCCGATCCGAGTGTCAAATACACTCCAAATGTACATAAAACAAAGGATACTTTTCAGTACCTCAACCAAGCTCAACATATTCCTCCTACAGATATAAATCTTAGGCCGGAATATTACAAAACGGCTCAGTACCAAACTGATCGAACCCAGCACCCACTATGCGAGCCCAGTGCTCCACGCGGCTGCGACACGAACTATCTCTCAGTTCATCCCGCCAAGCAAGCTGACCTTGACGGTTTCGCTCACATTCCTTACAGGAATAACCCAGGGACTAACCCGCATAATCAGAATATAAATGTCCCACTTGGTCTACCTACACCAAGTAAAACATATTTAAATCCACTACAGTAATAATAATAAAATAAATAAAAATGGTCATCTCAACTTACCCTGCCGGGTGGATGAGGAGGTCTGCATTCTGGGTCTTCGTCAATCTGCCCATACTGAAAAAGAAATCGTTATGTTATGAATGTTATTACCTGTTTACGAGCACCACGTTTTGGTTTATTATTCTCAATAATGAACCTTTGTAATCGACCAAGAAAAAAATTGTTTGGTAATTCTATAGTACAGTGGCCTCAGCACCAATCTTTCCCATATTCATACACAATAAAGTAGAATGCATGAAACACGATATTTGATAAGAATTGGACCCCGCAAAGCAGTTTTAGACATGTCATTCAGACACATCATTCAGATCTACATGCCCAACTAATCTGCATTTTTACTAAGGGATTGACTACTTGATGTTATGTCTTTTTGAGATGCGATCTTTCGAGCATCCAGACCACCAAACTATACACACCATCATTCTGATCTACATGCCCAACTAATCTACATTTTTACCAAGTGAAGAAGACGCCATCACTCACTGAACGGTTGCGCTCAGTGGCCGGCCGGTCTAATCAGTTGTACCTACTTTGCCCGCTCTTATCTGATTAGGCTCCGTACATGTCTAAAACTGCTTTGCGGGGTCAAATTCTTATCAAATATCGTGTTTCATGCATTCTACTTTATTGTGTATGAATATGGAAAAGATTGGTGCTGAGGCCACTATACTATAGAATTACCAATTGTTTCCCCCCCCCCCCCCCCCTACCTCATAATTTGTTGGTTTACGTTTCAGAATCCAAAAATCGAATTTAAAAAATCCGTCCGTCTGCTGTACGCCGTCGAAGTTTTTCTCAAAAAGTATTGGGACAAAAGAAATTCGGCTAAAAATCATTTATCAGTAATCAATCAATCAACCAACACTAACGGATAGAACCTAAGGGCTGAAATATTCCAAAATCGAGATCTTGAAATCTTTCTATGTAACAATATAATGATTCTTGAGTTTCATTTATTGGTATCCGCCCAAAGTATCGAACGAAACCACCCCGGTCGCTATGCGTTTATTTGCTTGCTTTCCCTAAGGGCTAAAGCATCGAAATTAGAGGGTAACGAAATTAACCAGGTCTGGGGTCTATAAGCATTTTACATGCGAGATTTAGTATATGGTTTAATAAAAATAATTTGGTACTTTTCCGATATACACCCCCCCCTGTTTCACGACTTTCGCGACTGTTTCACAACCGCCCGATGTTTCTAGGCATTCCTTCTTTCTTAGATTACATATTTACGTGGAGTTGGTGACAATTTCAAGCAGTGGGAAGAAATTATATTATTTAAAAAAATAAGGAAAAAACGAATTACCGTGTTTTCAGAAGTTGCCGATGTCTGTGAGGATGTATTGAAACAAATTGTCGTGGTTGTGGTTTGATTGCCTCCATATGAATTCGCACAAATAGGTATCGAGTAACGAATAACTGTTCCGCATTGGCTTTGTCTTATCGCCTGACCATTGTGAAGAGATTAGTTAGTAAACCAACCGGCTCATCGGGAAGACATTGGACCCAAGCAAGCGCGCAGCGCCGGTGTGATGACGTCACCCTCTTGTTTTTTCAAGAATTCACCAATGCCTCTTTACTCCCTCAAACTGAGCGAACATTAATTAAAATGTGAAAAGGGATCATTACGGATGCCTAAAAACATCGGGCGGGCGTGAAACAGTCGCGAAAGTCGTGAAACAGATGGAAGGGGGGGGGGGGGTAACGGAAAAGTATCAATAATTAGTATTTAAAATACAAATAATTCGGTTTAAAACAAATTAAATTAAAATTTTGTTCTTTGAGCTAACCCATTACTGGGTATCTCATTTATTGAGATACCCAATAATGGGTTAATTCAAAGAATCAAAATTTAATTTAATTTTTATCATCAAACGGTTGTGAGATAGTTGACCAAAGTAGATTTAATTTAGCGAGATTGAAGCTTTACAGAAGAGATGGATAAATAATAATAAACCACGGCAAAACATAGCGGCCGTTAATGAGTTGGAAGCTTACAGAACACCTTGACAAATAAAAATCAAGGCGCTTCTCCAAATCGAATAAATTTCCCCCCCCCCCCCCCCCTCCATCCTGGAATGAAAACTTTACCCGTACGAGAACGTTAACGTTGAAAGTAAGTTCTTCCTGCAGAAATGGAGAAATACTTAGTCTCTTCACCTTTAGAAGTGATTCAGCATGAATATATATCTAGGTGGTTCGGCCTCCATGCTTTTGCCTGTTTAGCGTTGCTAAACCAACCACCATTGCGTGATGCATCATTTGATTGATACTTGAATCTTGAAGTTGCAATAATCTTACGGAGAAAAAAAAACCCAGATTCAGGGTTTTCCGGTAGAACCATCATATCTTTATAATTAATTCCACTATTTTGTTGATAGAAATTTAGTTGTTGTATTGTTTAAAATAATGTTACCTATTTCTCAATTTCAAAAAAAAAGTGTTACTTTTGTAAACATGATTGCAACCACTGGAGTGGAAAGAAACTTGGAAGTTCAAATTTGATATGGAGACTCTGTGGGACATTAATGCCGGGTTTACACGAGGCCAGCAGGCAGTCCAGCTGACTGGCTCCAGTTAACTGGCGCCAGTTACTGGCCTCATGTGAACATTACTGGCGCCAGTTGGCAGTCCATTCCAGTGGAAAAAAGCCTTGCCAGTGCACTGGCTTGAGGAGTAGATTTCGCGCCAGTCCAGTTCCCCCACCACCAAAAACCGAGTGTGGCGTGACTCACTAAAACCATGTGAACGCCTCCGGCCATTCCAGTCCATCCCAGTCGGTGTGTTCCATCACTAAAGTAGTGCAGGTTTACGCAGTTTTTTGTTCGACATGTTAAACATTTAACAACATGTCGCCGAAAAAGTGGGGTGAAGTGTTGAATGTGCAGTTCATTGAGGCCTATAAAAAACTCGGCGCTCCGCGCCTCGCCAGGGGGCAAGCCCCCTGGACCCCCGGTTACCTCTATTTACATACTTCGGACGAAATTATTGAAACACAGAATGTGTTTGCGTTGTCGCGCAACCAAGTGACAACCAAACGAGCGTCATTGTTTACTATTCATTTATAACATCAATTTATATAGTTATAGTATGAAACTACGAAAAAAAATACGAAATAAATTCGTGATAAATCAAGAGCGATTTATCAAGTAAATGTCCTAAAGAGGCTACATACGAAATTACAGCTTCCTAGAGTGTAAAGTATAGAAATTAGCTTTAAAAGCCACTCATCTGATCCGGACCCTGGACATCGTCAAGTAAATGTCCTAAAGAGGCTACATACGAAATTACAGCTTCCTAGAGTGTAAAGCATAGAAATTAGCTTTAAGAGCCACACATCTGATCCGGACCCTGAGCATCGTCAATTAAATGTCCTAAAGAGGCTACATACGAAATTACAGCTTCCTAGAGTGTAAAGCATAGAAATTAGCTCTAAGAGCCACTCATCTGATCCGGACCCTGGGCATCGTCAAGTAAATGTCCTAAAGAGGCTACATACGACATTACAGCTTCCTAGAGTGTAAAGCATAGAAATTAGCTTTAAGAGCCACTCATCTGATCCGGACCCTGGGCATCGTCAAGTAAATGTCCTAAAGAGGCTACATACGAAATTACAGCTTCCTAGAGTGTAAAGCATAAAAATAGCTTTAAGAGCCACTCATCTGATCCGGACCCTGGGCATCGTCAAGTAAATGTCCTAAAGAGGCTACATACGAAATTACAGCTTCCTAGAGTGTAAAGCATAGAAATTAGCTTTAAGAGCCACACATCTGATCCGGACCCTGAGCATCGTCAAGTAAATGTCCTAAAGAGGCTATATACGACATTACAGCTTCCTAGAGTGTAAAGCATAGAAATTAGCTCTAAGAGCCACTCATCTGATCCGGACCCTGGGCATCGTCAAGTAAATGTCCTAAAGAGGCTACATACGACATTACAGCTTCCTAGAGTGTAAAGCATAAAAAATAGCTTTAAGAGCCACTCATCTGATCCGGACCCTGGGCATCGTCAAGTAAATGTCCTAAAGAGGCTACATACGAAATTACAGCTTCCTAGAGTGTAAAGCATAGAAATTAGCTTTAAGAGCCACACATCTGATCCGGACCCTGAGCATCGTCAAGTAAATGTCCTAAAGAGGCTACAAACGAAATTACAGCTTCCTAGAGTGTAAAGTATAGAAATTACCTATTCAAATTATTTAACCTCCGCTTCACAAATCAAACCGTTTTCGTAATACTCAGATCACCTGCTATGAATCAAATCATCGAAACACAAGCTCAATGAAATCATCAGAAATTAACAAGCGGTTGCAATCATGTTCACAATATCAATTATTGAGAATGATCACCTGTGTGTAAACAATTATTTATATAACCATGCTCATAACTCAGTTTGTTGGACACGCACTTCGCAGTAGTTAACATAATATTGTTGGATAAATCGAGAGCTTTCGAACGAATGGTCAACGAATTTTGTGGGATGAAAAACGACGAAGTACCATATCCCTAGCAACGACTCGGTTGTACGTGAAAATCATCCGTCACACATTTCGTTACCATCCCGCGTTCCATTTTCGGCTAGTTAGTCCATGGCTAAAACACATTCTGTGTTAAAAAGAGTGTCTGTGGAACCAGTTTCACCCACTGTACAAGAATAAATACGCTCGTGATACGGCCCTCAAAAACCTTGCGGAGGAAATGGACTTAGACGATTTTGGTATTGTCGAGGTGAAAGCCAAGATAAAAGCACTTCGAATTACCTACAACTTAGAAGTAGAGAAACAGAAGAAAAGTGAAAAGTCGGGTGCCGGAATTGAAGATTTGTATGTGCCTACGTTGAAGTGGTTTAACACTATGAAAGACATTATGAGGAAGGGGACATTGACTGGCAACAGTCAATTGGCTACGTCTAAACGGGTATTGGCGCCAGTCAGCTGGCTTCCAGTTCACACCACTCAGCTGGCCCCAGTCAGCTGGACCATCCACTGGCCTCGGATAAACCCGGCATAAGAGACGATTGAAATGATGGGCTGAATAGAAAGAGAAATTCTCTCAACGAGAAAAAGGTGCAAGGGGGATTTTTTATGTTTACGTTTCTAATGAATACCCATTGAGTAATAGTTGAGTGATTTTTTGTATTTATCCTCGTTTTCATACAGTCCACTGCTTTACGATTATCCAACAGGCACTACCTTCCACAGATTTATTCATGGTGTCAAACTTTTTTTGTTAAATACGTTCATTGCTCTTGTTTCACTAGGGAACGTGAATGAATATTACGAAGCGACAAAAATAAAAACCATGGTAATGACTGCATCCTCATTGCGGGTGGTGGGATGATTCATAGCGCGTTACAATTATTGACGGAACAAAGGAAACCATAACGCAACCTTCACGGTTCTCGGTCAGCGCTATCGCTTTGTTGTTGTTCCTGTGTTTTGTCACATTTCGACTTCGGGAAAATGTAAAAATCGTAGTAAAACCGAAATAATATCCAATAACATCTGGTACGGTGCCTGGTTCTGTTATGGTACCTAATATAAATACTAATTCCAATAGAAATTTTCAAATGGCCAATGATTTTCGCATAAAATTTCATTATTCCTTTGGAAAAAACGTCTGCCAAGTTGGGTGGGCAGTATAGCTTCCTCACATACAGTATGCACAAAAACGTGCTCGATACGAACTTTGGAAAGTATTTAATCCTGAATCGAATGGGTTTTGGCTGACGAATCAGACCAATATAACTAACTTCAACTAGGTGATTCTGAAGGGCAAAAGTCTAGACGAAGAGGGGGGGAGGGAGGAGGGAAGAATGACCCAAAATTAGCCCGATTGTCAAATATCCCAAATATTCTCATATTTCGGAAGATAATTCATAGTTTTTGGGTCGAGTCGCTTTGGTTTTTTATGCTCTACATCTTAGCTATATATAACAATTTCTATGGGCTGTACGGTTCATGAAATATTAGGAAAAACTTTGAAATGGTAAAATTAAGCCATCTTTATGAGGCCGCCATTTTGAATTCCACCAATTTCGAGATGGCAGACGAAGATTTTCTCACTCATACCGGACAAAATTTTCAAAATTCTGGTATACTAGCCGCTCCGGCTCGCTACGCTCGCCTCCACGTCCAGCAGGGGGGCAAGCCCCCCGGACCCCCCATTAAATTGCTCGCTTCGCTCGCAAAGTGTGGCATGTAGGGAATATTGCTCGCTTCGCTCGCAAAGTGTGGCATGTAGGGAATGTTGCTCGCTTCGCTCGCAAAGTGTGGCTGTATAAATGCGATGTATTACAATTGCAACGTGTAGGGGATGTTGCTCGCTTCGCTCACAAACGGTAGATCTCTAAGGGTAGTTTTAACTTCTGTAGGGGATGTTGCTCGCTCCGCTCGCTTGAGGAAGTTATACTGCCCACCCAACTTGGCAGACGTTTTTTTCTGTTGGAAATTCTTACAAACAAATTAAATCTTATAAAACTACGTGGAACCACAAAAAGTTTATTCGGGGATGTTGCTCGCTTTGCTCGCAAGGTATACCTGTATATCCTTGAGGAATTTATACTGCCCACCCAACTTGGCAGACGTTTTTCTCTGTTGGAAATTCTTACAAACAAATTAAATCTTATAAAACTATGTGGAACCACGAAAAGTTTATTAGGGGATGTTGCTCGCTTCGCTCGCAAGGTATACCTGTATATGTGTAGGACAAAGTCCGTATTTATTCTGTTGAAATGGCTCTCGCTTCGCTCGCAAGGTAGGTACCTATGTATACCTGCTCGCCTCGCAAGGTATTGCGTAGAAGTGCAAATGGGAACCCCCCTGTGAGGTCCCTGTGGGTCCCTTCTGGTAAGCAACGTTGTGAAACGGGCGGCCCGGGTCGATTAAAAATGTCATATTAAACGGTTCCCCTCGCTTCCGCTGGCAATTCGACCGAGTTCTCGTCACTTTTTTCGATATCCGATTTCGGATTCAGATTCGGCGGACCCAAAGCTGTATTTCGCCCGCGAAAACCGTTCCGAAAAACGTACCTTTATGGGGTATATTTTAATCAGAAAAAACGTAGTTTTTGTCGGACTTATCGAGAAAACACGGTCCGTACTTTCGCATTTTTATGACGCATTTCCCGATACTTTTTTCGCGATCCGATCGCGCCGTCGTCTTTCTCGTTTCAAAACCTACGAAACCGGTAGGGGAAGCGGGGAAGTCCAAAAAGCGCACATTAATTATTACTTCGACCCCCCTCCCGCCCTACGGCCCATGGTTCGTGTGGGATTAGAAAATTTTAAATTCGCTTATACACCCTATCGGAAAATCCCAAGAAGATCCCCCCACTCGTAGATCCGGCCCACTCAGCAGTTTGGACGTGCATAGACACGACAAACAGACAGACAGACGGAGTTTCATTCTTATTAATAGTATAGATGGGTTTGAGGGGAGGATGATTCAATACGGCTAGTCCTCTTCTTTATACATATATCCTCCGAGCGCTTTCGCCCCACACATGCCTCTTCAGGTTACTGCAATAAATTGAAGTAAATAGAATAAAATACAGCAGGGGTATGTTAATTTATGATTGAGAAGTATTATATCTACGTAAGGAAGAATAGGCACTTATATAGCTGTGTAGCAGTTATATGGGTTCAGTAGTGACTTACTGGTTAAGATATATTGTGGCTAACATTCATAGATAGTGATACATTTCAGGTAAAAGTAACCTGCAATATTAGAAGGCCAGGTATAAATATTTATTAGTGGAGGTTGCATGTATATGGAGCAGTTACTACAGGTGGAAATGTTTTGAGTTAAGAACTCACCAGGTACGTATATATGGAGTGCATCCTGAGGTATATGTTAGATGTTGTACTGGTACCTCAGCCAGCAGTATTTAAAAGCCAATCAAAGCAAAGAGAGGGTTTATACATGTATTCTCCGAGCGCTCTCGCCCTACACAGGTCTCCTCAGGTTACCATAACCAAGATACCCGGGGCATAACCAAGATACCCCTGAACTTCCATCTCTTTGCTTTACTTGGCTTTTAAATACTGCTGAAAGAGGTACCAGTACTAAATCTAACATATACCTTAGGATGCACTCCATATATACCTGGTGAGTCCTTAACTCAATAGATTTCCACCTGCAGTAGCTGCACCATATACATGCAACTTCCACTAATAGATATTTATACCTAGCCTTCTAATATTGCAGGTTGATCTACCAGAAATGTATCACTATCCACGAATATTAGCCACAATATATGTTAACCATAAGTAAGTCACTACTGAACCCATATAACTGCTACTCAACTTATAAGTGCTATATAAGTGCCTATATGTCCTTACGTAGATATACTACTTCTCAATCATAAATTAACATACCCCTGCTGTATTTTATTCTATTTTACTTAAATTTATTGTAGTACTTTGAAGAGGCCTGAGAAGGACGGAAGCGCTCGGAGAATATATGTATAAACAAGAGGACTAGCCTTATTGAATCATCCTCCCCTCAAACCCATATACCAGCATTACTGGACGGCACAACCACAGTTTAATGGAATTTTCAAAATCTAATCTCAAACCTTCTGAAATTACTACCTATTTTCAGCCTTGGCTCCCCCCAAACTATAATCGTACTAACTCTAAAACTGCGAATTTGTATACCTATTTAATAACTTACCGTCAAGGCAAGAGCAAAGAGGAAAATTGAGAGTGTGGAAAAAGTGAGCATGTTGTCAAAGGCTGGATCACAACTAACGTGACACCTCCTGCCTTGACAGCTTATATAGAAATATCAGAACTTTTTTTTCTTTTTCAAGAGAAAGGGTAATATTTCAAGCGAATTATTCAGAAAATTGGTTTCCTCTTTTCAACGCTTTTTTTTTACCTCTGTGTAAGTTCACGTGGATGGGAATTCCTACGTTTTGTGAGTCGTGAGTAAAAGGGAGGAAGTTGTGAGGGAACGAATTATCTCCGATCCTATTAATGTCGGGACAACGTTGTGTTAAAGCTGTCAAACTGAACGTTTTATTCCTCGAAACGGTTTTTTATTTGTTGGAAATGAGTTCAAGTAGATTGATTGTTTCGTTCTACGGCAATATTACGATTGAAGAAACCCGAATTCGGACAATAATACTGTATTCGGCAGCAATTAGGGTTTTTGATGAGTTATCACAACGCGCAGGGCCTATTCGAGATTCCAAATAAGGATGAGAGCCTGGCGGCAGCGGAATGAACTAAAGTAGATCCTGACTCAGACACTCGTGTCATTCAAAAACTTATCTGTACCTAACTTATTATTATTATTATTATTATTATTTTATTTTATTATTATTATTATTTTTTTATTTTTTTATTATTTTTTTTTTGTGGTTTAAGCCAATCAGGGTTATTTTAAGCCAATCAACCTTTAAGGGTTATTAGCGGCATTGAACAAGATGACCGCAAGTGGCACGATTCCAGGGGGGCCATACTACCCTCCACTACCAAATGGAGTGCCATCGGACCACAGTGCCAACGGACTCCACTGGCAAATCGGAGGAGGATAAAATAAGGGGTAGAGTGATGACCACTTTTTAGCCCCTAGAGCAGCAATGAAAAACCTCAAAAATAACATTAAACAACTAAGACTAGATCTAGAATAGGCTAATAACTAAATATATGTTACTACATATAATCGCCAAAGTGAAATAAACTATGACTAGATTGTACGAAAATATATCACAGATCAGATTTCACAGTTCGTAGCAGAGCTCAGCGGCTCTCAAGTACGACAACAAGGACTGGACCTTATCTGGTCCAGATAAAACGTCAACCCACTGAGGGGGCTGATGCTGGACTCGGAGGTCCATAAGGTATGGACAGTCCTTCAGGAGGAAGGATTCAAATCAATCCCACATCTTCCACACACAATATCTCGAGCTCCTGCTCTAAGCAGGTGTCTGTGAGTAAGACGGGTATGGCCAGCGGTAACCCGGTTTGCCACTATTTGGTCTCTCCTTGGAAGTAGGGTTACGAATAGGCCCACCGGGCACTAGTCCTGAAGGGCAGGACACCAAGCAGACCAGTGACCTCACCCTGCCGTAGCTCATGCCAGATGGACTAGGCTTTACGTTCCATGTAAGAGATTTGATCCTCAATGCAGCATATCGATGGAGTTATCACCAATGACTCTCCTCGCAAGGGCATCAGCACACTCGTTGCCGTGAATACCTACACGGCTCGGTCGGCCGGTACCCACATAAACGTTTTAGTTGAGCCTGATGTTGAGGCTTGGTGTAGCGATACATGTACTACATAAAGATAAATAATACCTAATAAAGATAAATGTACCTAACATTCTTTGATACTTTGTTTTCTCTCGTTCTATTTTCGTTCGTTTTTTCTGCGATAGGAAAAGAGTTAGGTGCTTGAAGCATTACAAACTTTGAAAATACAGTGATATTATATGCCCTAATCAGAAATAGTTTTTGGTTAGATGGTTCGAACGGTGCCTCCCTTCCCCTAATGACGTAGAGTTACCTACGCAACATTATACGCAAAAGTTTTGAAATTTACATTACTATGAATGAGGGTTGGTAGAATAGTAACATATCGTTAAGGAATAAGACAAGCAATATTAAATCGAACAAATTTGGATAAAAAAAATTGACGAGAACACAAAAGCACCTCAATAGTTTCCCAACAGACGTTATAAAACTACCTGGTAGTTTTGTAACTACCAGATAGACTTAGACGTTGTAACTTTTAGATAGAACAACCAAAATCCTACATTAATTTGTAAATTTAGTACATTCTTATCATTATTATACACTGCACTTTCATTATGTATACAGGGTGATTCCCTCGCAGATGCAAAAAAATGTGGGTAAAACTACATCAAAAATGGAGTAAAATGCCGCCAACCGCATATTTTTATCTCAATCCGTACTCAAGATATGATTTTTTAAAGGTTTTTTCAGGAATACCGTGTTTTTTCATTTTAAACTCGGATTTCTCCACTTTACCTCATTTAATTTTAACTTTCAACCCCATTTTCGGTATCAGCATTAAAGTTTCTATAAGAATAGTGTACTTGGGTTCTTAAAAAGTACCATCCGAAGACCCTCACATCAGCTCAAACATTGACGATTTTGAAAAAATAATATTTCTGAAAATCGTTAAAACTTTACTACTCTTTTAAAAAGAATCCTGGAAACTGGCAAATCTCATGAAAACTGCTTCATCTTATATGCTTTTCAACGGTATTATCAATTTTACTTTTATTTTGTTATTTAGTGGAGAAAATAATGTTTTAATGATAAAAAATGTGGGTTTTTCAATGAAATTGTTGGTTTTCTCGAAAAATGACCCTCCATGAACCAACGAGTTTGGGGTCGGTTTCTATGTATTTTTTCTCGCTGGATCGAATGGAAACTCTTGCAGATCTTCTCAACTACTTTATAATCGAGTTTTACACTTTAATTAACTAGTTTTACCCCATAACACACATACATTTAATCGCAACAAACAAACTAAACATTTGCGATTTTAAGTGTAAAACTCGGTTATAACGGAGTTGGAGAGATCTACAAATGTTACCATTCGATACAGTGCGAAAAAATACATAGAAACCGACCCCATACTCGTAGGTTCATGGAGGGTCATCTTTCGAGAAAACCAACAATTTCATTGAAAAACCCACATTTTTTAACATTAAAACATTATTTTCTCCACTAAATAACAAAATAAAAGTAAACTTGATTATACCGTTGGAAAGAGTATTAGATGAAGCAGTTTTCATGAGATTTGCTAGTTTCCAGGGTTCGTTTTGGAAGAGTAGTAAAGTTTTAAAGATTTTCAGAAATATTCTTTTTTCAAAATCGTCAATGTTTGAGCTGATGTGAGGGCCTTTGGATGGTACTTTTTAAGAACCCAAGTACACTATTCTTATAGTAAATTTAATGCTAATTCCGAAAATGTGGTCAAAAGTTAGAACTGAATGAAGTAGAGTGGAGAAATGTGAGTTTAAAAGGAAAAAAACACGGTTTTCCTGAAAAAACCTTTAAAAAATCATATCTCAAGAACGGATTGAGATAAAAATATGCAGTTTGCGGCATTTTACTCCATTTTTGATCTAGTTTCACCCAAATTTTTTTTGCATCTACGAGGGAATCACCCTGTATAATTTTAATAAGAATAGGTAGGTACCTACCAGAAAATCAAGACGGCTGCTAGGTACATGCTTGCCTGATCTGCTATTCCCAAGTTCGCAGGAACATTTGAAGTGCAATATATTCTTGATTTCTTGAGAAATCGTTGTACTTATAGTGTGAGGATGTTCATTAATTAATAAACTTTGTGGAACAAGTAGGTAGGTATTTATGTACCTACGTAAATGTTGGACATCCTGTACTTCTTCTAAGACACCTCACATATCTGAGTATTTTAAGCTGTTCTCCTTCTGTGAAATTACGATAATCAGTTGTGCACTTTGCATAATTTATGTACAGTCAAATCTAATTTATTCATTTCTATTAAAATCTAAAGTAAAATACCAGTTGAATACTCATAATAGCCATACTATACTCATAACTACTACTTGTAAATAAACTAATAAACGTTCCGAACTTCTTATTCAACTGTAAACATGTTATATGTTACAGAAAATTATGCTTGGTGGAATTTACGTTTGCGCATGCGCTGAAAGGAGTATTGATTTCGCAACAATTAAACTGATAGGAGACCGTCTACCTCCTAGCCCGCACATCCCCTAAAAATTTCATCCAGATCGGACAAAAACTGTGGAAAATAAGCTTGTTACAAGGATTTTCGGACACACGACACTAAACACACACTCAGGCAGACACGGAACTAAAGTAGTTCAGAATGGTCTAAAACGTATAATGCGTGTGGAAATTTTGATTTTGGAGAAAAAACATTTTTTTTTCTCCCGAAGGTGAAAACAATGCTTCCGCTACCTTTAGGTAGACTCGGAAGCAATAAACTCGATTTCTTCGGAAATGAATCCCATTGACATTTTATCAGCTGGTCGATTGCCCCAGATTATAAGATTATTTTGGTCAACAAACCTTTCTGAACGACAAAAAGTAAACTAAACACTTTAAAACCCCCCTCCCCCCACCTCTGCTCAATTTTATTGTTTTACGTCTTAAGAAGCATAGAATCCAAAAACGCTGCAAATGTTTACACAGAGGTTTATTATTTCTGTATTAGATAGCCCTTTACGCGGACCTTGGTTTATAATAATTATTAAACCCCAAATTCAATATACCACCGAAAAACTAGGTGCTTTGAACGAACTAAATCACTCGCGACAAGGTTGCGGAAACCCATTTTAAAACGGAAGTTAATGTCTATTTCTACGAAAAATGATGAGTTACGATGTTAAATTGACGTTAACAATAATTAGTTGGTTACCATAACATTTTTTCACTGATGATCCCCTAAACATCGAAATCAGTTTAACATTGTATCTCATTACTTTTCGTGAAAACAGATGTTTCTCACTAACCTCCGTTTTGATGCTTTGCACATCACAAAAGGTTCACAACCTTCTAGGACCCCACGATTTTACGTCTTTCAGTAATAATTAAGAAGAAATTTAGGAAAAAAATACATAGGTCTAAAGGAAAGAAACAAGCCTCAGAGGACCTCAGCAGATCAGTGCCCCTTCATAATTTGTAATTGTATTCTAGATGTCCCAAAGGAACTACATTTCAGGTTTCAGCACCATAAGTCGATTAGAAACAAATTAGGCTCAGAGGTCCTTCGGCTGGTCAGTGTCCCTAAGGACATCCATTTCAAATTTAAGTTCCGTAGGTTGATTATGCGAGGAATTAGCTTAACAGGCCCCGAATCCGATTTGCGTAATGCGATTTTTTGATGGTCGGGCGAAAGACCGGCTTTGTGAACAATATGCCTACGTTGATATTGGCAGCAACAGAGGGAAAATTAATGCAATATATTGATACATCTACACTTTACTAGTCTCCCTGATCTAAGTATAACAATATTTGCTTACCTTTTTGCTGTTGCACCCGGCTGAGCCAGCTGGCACTGGCTATCTACATGCTTCTACGCTCATTCGAGTTCTCTGTGCTGAATACTGTTTTACGAGCAACATGCAATTGGGTCAATCTGGTTGATTGATCATTGATGTTGCTGGCCAGAAACCCACTTCTATTGTCCATGAAATTGTGAAAAACAATATTTGGCTCGAAATTATCCCATGTATTTATAGTCCCTAACTTGTTCGGCTTGTGGTTCCCCTTCGTCATCATAATCGCTGTTGGAATCATTGGGACATCGGCAAACAGGTAACTCAACAGGGAACATCAAAGGGAAACCATTCGTGGTTGAACCATTATCCCTAGACTACACGGGTGTTTTTTGCACCATCTGAAACACGGGTGGGGTGTCCAACACCCCAGTACCTGATTCTCATCGTGAAATTTTTTCAGCTCATCCCTGAGCCGAAAAATGAATTTTCCCAAACTTAAGAGGGTTTGTGGAGTAAAACAAAAAAAGAATGATAAATTTCTAACGAAATCTTGATTTATTGCAACGTTTTGAGCAAAAATGAAGCAAGAAATGATGCATTGTTATGAATGCGTGTTGGGGTGTCAGACCGTGTAGTCTATGGTTAAAAAACAAATCACGAAATAATTCATCTTCGTCATCACTATTTTCGAGAATATTCAATAGTTCCTGATCAGTGTAAACACAGTGTGAGATCGTGAGTTCTCTTTTTTTTTTTTTGTGAATGCCAGGGAAATCGAAACAAACCGAACTGTTATCAAGTAGATGAGATGGCAACAATCGTCAGTAAACATCGTTGGATCCAAGCAGTGCGGCTCCCTGTATGGGTACTGGTAAAATGAAGACTTATGAACGCAACCAGTAGGTCTTGGGAGCGAGCACGAACATATTCGTGCATAGCACACCAAAGCCCGAGTCTTCTCGAGAATAATATGGCATGTAATACACTTCCGCCCCGAATATATTCGGGAGTAGCATCGAAGAGGTTAGAAACCTCCAACTGAAAATTTATGAGAAAAAATGAAACACCTGCTACCACTTCACTAGTCCATCCAGAAGGTCAAGAGTCAAAAGGACGTCGGAGTCCAAAATGGAACGCGTTGTGAAGTTCAAGGGCTTTGTATTGGCAGGAGGTGTAGAAGGAATAACGGAGAAATAAACTAACAATACATTGTAAATAACAGGCCCCAAATCCGATTTGCGTAATGCAATTTTGTGATGGTCAGCGAAAGACTTTGCAGGCTTTGTGAACAATATGCCTATGTTGATATAGGCAGCAACAAAGGGAATATTAATGCGATTAACTAATAAATCAACACTTTACTAGTCTCCCTGATCTAAGTGTAACAATATTGACTTAGGAACATCCAACTAAAAATTCATGAGATAAAATAAAACACCTACTAACGCTTCACTAGTCCATCCAGAAGGACAAGAGTCAAAAGGAAGAGGGAGTCCAAAATGGAATGTGTTGTGAAGTTCAAGGACTTTGTATTGGCAGGAAGTGTAGAAGGAATAACGGAGAAATAAATCAACAATTCATTGATATATTTATTTTTATCTTTATGACTGCATCAACGATAAACTAACAGGTAGGTTCCTATTTTCTACCATATCGGCCTTGGTAAGTCAGTTGAAAACTGGCTTCATTACCAAAACCCTCGACCACCTGCTTGGCCTCCTCCTTGGAACCTTCCATGACTTCCTCCTTGGAAACCGGCATGGCCGCCTCCTTGGAACCTTCCATGACTTCCTCCTTGGAAACCTGCATGGCCGCCTCCTTGAAACCCTCCTTGACCACCTCCATTGCCACCACCCTCATCATCATCATCCCCACTATCATCTCCATCATCATCATCTTCTCCACTATCATCATCTCCTCCATCATCTCCCCCACCATCTTCATCATCATCCCCATCATCATCACCATCATCACCACCTTCTTCATCATCACCACCACCATCTCCTCCATCATCACCACCATCCCCTCCATCATCACCACCATCATCACCGCCTTCATCATCATCGCCCCAATCATCTTCACCCTCATCTCCTCCTTCGTCCCCATCACCTCCATCATCACCGTGACTGTCATCACCGTGACTGTCATCACCATGATGGTCATCTTCCCAGCTGTGATGGTCGTCCTCATGATGATCATCCTCATCATGATGATCGTCTTCCTCAGAATGATGATCGTCCTCATGATGATCATGTTCCTCAGAATGATGATCGTCCTCATGATGATCGTCCTCATGATGATCGTCTTCCTCAGAATGATGATAGTTGTAGTGATCGTGATCATCGTGATCGTCATGGTGGTCATCATCGTGATCGTCATGGTGGTCATCATCATGATCATCATGGTGGTCATCATCATGGTCATCATGGTGGTCATCATCATCATGGGAGTCATCATGGTCGTGGTCCTCATCAGACTCATCATGATGATGATGATACCAGTTGTTATAGTGACCCCACCACTTGTAGCGCTTCTGAATGCCCAAATCTCCCAAACTTGAGTTCTGTTCTGGCTTACTGAAAGTTTCCCCAGTTGTCTTCAATACAGTTGGCTTCGTCAACGATATCGTCTCATTGACTGGTTCGCCTACAACAATCAAACATACTGTGATATTAAAAGTGGGATAGTATTTTCTGTTTCAATACACTTCCCGCAGAATATATAAATTTCATTAGCAATATCATGTAGGTAGGTACATAAATAAACATATTCTATTACGATGATTCTACAAACAATGTCAATACGTTTTGTAAGTAAACTTTTCAATTAATTGCATCAATTTCCCCTCTGCAGGAGTCTATATCTACGCTGGCATATTGATGTCAACCTACGGATCTGCAATTTGAAATAGACCTCCTTTGTAATATCAAGAATACAATCTCTATCAGCGCACACTGATCAGCTGTGAGGAGACTGAGCATAATTTCTTTTCTAATCGACTCATGGTGCTGTTATTAAGATGGAGCTCCTTTGGGACACCTCCGAAACAATTACGAGGTACGGAGGCTCACTGATCAGCTGAGGGACCTCTGAACCTATATTCTTTCATTACCAATCGACTTTTTTTTCTTTTTTTTAAGCATGGATCATGCTTTAGCCTTGAGCTAACTGGCAAAATTTACGTTTTTTAGCAGAATTTGAGTCAAAAGAAATCAAAGATGATCTAGGACATGAAAAAATGCATACACAAAATTATGCTGATTAATGTAGGTGCTTGAATTTTATATTTGCTGAAAAATCTATAAAACCTTTAAAAAGCTAACAATTCTAAATCTTTTTTCAATTTTTGGATATTCTTTAGAACTTTTTTTTTTTTTTAGCATGGAACATGCTTTAACTGGCGAAAAGTGTCACGTTTTTTGGGAGACGGCGATGTGTTACAAAATTTTTTCTTATGATTTTCACGTTCAACCAAGCCGTTGCTGGGGAAATGAAAGTTCTTCAGTTTTCTTCGAAAAAAATCGTTCTCCATTTGTTGGAGGCCACCTAAGAGCTCAATCCCTGACCATTTCATCAAAATCGGCCTATTAAGGTGGCCGTCCACTAGGTCGACAGTCCGGCGCACGGTGGATGGAAGCGTGCAAAAACCTCAAAAAATGATAGAACTAATAAAAATGTTTTTCCATTTTTATATTGTTCCTAGATACCTTTAGATACACACTTAGCCCTTAGCTTTCCAATTTGGGCGTGCAGGAAATTTCGAGAAGGCATTGAGTGTGATAATTGGTCGTATGCTTGAAATAAAGGTTTTGCTGTAGCAGTTATTGATGATTGATTACGCCTCCAAAACTGGGGAAATTCCCCAAGACGAAATATACCATGTATTGTATACATGTTTAGGTGTACCTGATCATTTTTTCACATTTTTTTGGTGCATTACCAAGAGTGAGCAGTGATAATGAGGATTTTTGGAAAAATCATGTGATTATTTAACTTTGATAGAGTGCCAAAGGTGCAGGTCATCTCCGGTCGTCCTGGGACTGGAATAATCCGACTACGCACTCATTCAAGTGCCTTGTGTATTAATTTGATCGCCGTTCTCCGCCGTCGGTGATCACAATGAACGAAAACGTTGAGGAAGGTGAGTGACGCCAACCGCCTATCAACTCCTGCTTTGACGAGTCAGAGTAAATAAACCACTAGGTGCGAACCTTGTTCCGAGAACGAATGTTACGATTCATTCTTCGTCTAGAAAAATAGTTCTTTGAGAGCAGTCTTCTATCACTATCACATCATTCTACGTCAGCGGAAGCGTGGTACCTCACATTTAAACACACATTGTGGAAAAAGAAAATCGTAACATCGTGGTAAAAAAAATGTCTCTCATGTCTCAGGGACTGGCGGAACGATGGATCGAAAAATCGTAATCCGCCCCATAGTAGACGAACCTCAAGATTTTGGCGTCGCGTCTTGTGGACGGCCACCTTTAGTCGCCGCAAGTTTCTCCTGGGTTTACCAATATAAGTTTCACTAGGTCGCATTAGTCATTACTCAACTAAACGCATTAAAATTCATAGAGCACGACCCTGAAACCTATACTGTACTACCATCAGAGTTAGAACGAAATCGAACCGGTAGATTGTGAGAAATAGACTTTATAAGATATTTTCGTTTGCTCATTTGCACGCGCAACTACCATTCCGACGGCAATAGAACTGATAGAGGGTAGTCTTGGGGTAAACCAGCACAATCCCTGAAAATGTCTTAAGAAACAGCCTTTAGCATCGGTATGTCACCTGTATAAACATATTTTAGTTTTGCAAACGCGCAATATTTTTTCCTCGACCGGTTGCAATAAAATTCATTGTGCATAATTTTGAATACCTAACTACCGCCGAATTTGAATTGATTCGGACAGATGACGTTAGAATAAATTTAGATATGCGCATACACACACGCTACTATAGATTCGACGGCAATGAAATTTACAGGGGATCATATAGAAGCTAACCTGCACAATCTATGAAATTTTCAATAAAAAATGGACTAAAACTCAGTATAGGTTTGGGTGTCACAAAATTTACCATAGAATCACAAACAGATTGACATCAGACAGACAGTACCTAGCGAATTTGCTCCGCAAGTTCTGAAACGTACAAAGCATGTGGAAATTTTGATTTTGGAGGACATACATTTTGTCGACTCCTCGTACGAACACAAATCTTCCCTATTTTAGGATTGAGAAAGTAATAACCAGGTAGTTAGTTACTCTTCGTTACTGGTTATGACATAGCCGTAAAAATGTATCTTACATTGTAACTCAATATTTCGTGGAAATAGACATTGTTCTTCAATAAATTCCGTTTTCTCCATTGAAATGGGTTTCTGCAACTTCGGCGCGAGTGATTTAATTCGTTCTAACTTGATCCAATTACCGTGATATTCATGTATTATGCTATTGATTAATGAAGAGTTATTGGGTTTTAAATGGTGATAATTTTTTGGTAAAGTGGAAGTAAAGAATGTAAATATGTTGCTATATGGGTCATTTTCCCAGAAAGGGCCAAACCCTGTCCCATATGGATTCCTTAGACCCACTTACCAACTTTTCATAAATAAAAAGCTGTAATTATGTTTCTTGACTTGCTTCGTCGACAACAAACCGTTATAATCAAATAAAATTGATATTTCATTCATAAATTTCAATTTGAGCAGTCGAAATATCTTTCCCCCGCCATGTCCCCACTCCAGTTTCATAACTTCACGCTCGTCTACAAAGCCATCCGTCACACTTTTTCAAGTTTTCATGATGCAGAGTTGCTCAACAACATCTCAAGATTGAAATGCGAGGCGTGCCATTCTTTTTGGACAGGAATATCGAAATTTGGAGGACTGAAGAGGCTTGCGGTTTTTAGTGATTTTTGAGCACATTTTTTGAAATTTGACATATTTAATGTGATCAAAAATTTCTGGCCAACGAACCCATCCTTTTGTTTGGAATGCTTGATTTTTGGGTGCAAGAACGGAATTGATATCTCAATCCTAAGGAGAGTTATCGAATGGAAAGACACAAACACACACACACAGACAGACACACACACACACACACACACACACACACAATATATATATATATATATATATATATATATATATATGAAAAAGAGTTAATTTTCTGCATCTGGTAGCCATTTGTCTTCCCCCGCCTAGTGTGTATTTCTCCCACAATACAGTTTTCTATTTTTAACTTCATTCAGTTAGTAGACCCGGCTATTGTATGATATTGCATTGCAGATCAGTCATTGCTATGTTGAGAGCATCCCTGATTTTTTTTCAGGAAGTTATTGGACATTTTAAATTTCCAGAATTACTAAGTACAGATTTGCCCTTTCTGGGAAAATGATCCATATACTAGAATTAGGTTGATCTTCCACGTACCATTATCCAATTTGGATGAGGAAGGCGACACATTCGACGACTCATTGGCGCCAACCGTAAGGTCCTCAGGCAGCCCAATGACGTCATCTCCCGAAGAACCCAAAACGGCTTCAACTCCGCAAATGGCGCCCACCAAGAAAGTGCAGATGAGAAAACGGCCCTCGTTCCTCATCATTTCTCCAGTGCACCTCTCGCTAATGTACCACGTAGAAAGGAGTCACCTAGGCGATATTTGGTTAGTTCTTAATTTAAACATTTGGATGATCGTTTGCTCAACTGACGCGATCTTTGGAAATTTTGAAATCCAAGTCAACACTCTACAAAACAAACACGGAGATCTGTCGAGCCGATGACATCTCGCGTCATGCCATTGTGTGATACGATTCAGGATTTATGATTCCACTACACTTGAAGGTCAAAGTCATACAATAAGCCATACAATCTCTATCTCTCCCTCTATTATTTATAACCCTCCTAGGTCACACCTTTTTTTTTGTGACACGGTAGACACTCTGGGGTCAAAATTTACCCCAAATGTATTTTAATTTATATATTATACTCAATAAATAGTTTCCCAATAACTGAATATTTTAAAAAATCAAAAATTAACCTACCTACGCATAGAAACAAGAAATAGAATACATTAAGTTAGAATTTAATATTTTATTCGTGGTTTCTTGAAACCATTCTTAGTAAAATTTTCAAATATCAAAATTTTGGGCATATGACCATTAAAAACTCGGTTCTAAAGATGCACAATAATTAAAAGCAAATTATCAAAGCTGACAATCTGTCGAATAGTCAGAAAAAACTGTAACGTTGTGAGTTAAATAGTAATGTTTTCTCGATACCTTGAACTTACCCCATTTTTGACATCTCTTCCTTTTTTCTAACCTAAACTGATACACTGTTTTTATTCCGCATTCAATTTTTTATCATCTCATTTTTTTAATTTTTTATGACAAAATAATTAAAGGTAATTGCAGGATTATATTTAAGCAATAGGCACACATAAAAAACGAAATATGAATGTATTTTTAAAAGTTGTTTTTAAAAACACGACGGAATTATTAGGTAGGTAGTATTATTATTTGTTATAAGTAATTGCATTTTTCACACGTCGTTTCGGTATGACTGTGCACTTCACACACGAGACCGACTCGTCTTTTTATCGTTAGATCTTGGGCAAATGTAGCATCACCCACGTACAACTTGTTCAGCAGGTCTCGAGGAAGCTGGCTCTTCAGGGTATCCAAGCATTCCTACAACAGGAGAGTTACAAGAAAAATATATTTATGGATTTACTTACCTATAGATGCATAAAATGCAAAACCCAACCCATTTTTTGAACCAAAATGAACCCTGACCTATGATAGCCCATCAACTAGACACATTTACCCAATTGAGAATCTTCACCTGAGTCACCTAGTAGGAGTGGTCTAGAAAAAGAAATACCTACTGACTACCAGATTATAAAAATACTTATTTTCTATGGGAAAATTAAGTGAATTATGATAATATCTGACTTACCTTGTGAGGAAATCCAAAATACACACTGGGGTTAATGGCTACACCAACAGAACAAAATTAGGTACGCAGAAATCAAAGGATCGCTCTGGGGTCAAAAATGTCCCACAAGAGATTCACAACCCTATACTAGAGGTCACAACGTATACCGCCAGATGTTATCACGTCTTCGCCTAGCCAATGATACCAAAGAAATTTACAAAATATCCCTTATGGCTAAAAAAAAATTGTAAAGCCCAAAAATCATACAAAATATATTCGGTGGGGTCAATTTTGACCCCAGAGTGACCTCTGAGGGTTAAGAATGAAACTCCGTATATCTGTTTGTTTGTCTGCCCATGCTATGTTCGGCCAAACGGCTGAGTGGCGGGAGTCTACTAGTTGGGGGATCTTCTTGGAATTTTCCGAAAGGGTGTATAAGCGATTTTAAAATTTTCTAATCCCACCCGAACCTAAGTCGTAGGGCGTGTGGTGGGTGGGAGCCCGTTTTAATGCCGTTCTTTTCGACTTCCCCGCTTCCTCTACCCCTCTAAACGGCCGTCAAAAATTCCGCAAAAATACCGGTTTCGTAGGTTTTTCTACGAGGAAGACGATCGGATTGCGAAAAAAGTATCGGGAAATGCGTCAAAAAAATGAAAGAATACGGACCCGTTTTCTCGAAAATTCCGACGATAAACTTAGTTTTGTTCTCAATAAAATATAAAAGGTACGTTTTTTTGGGACGGTGTTTGCGGGCGAAATACAGGTTTGATTCCGCCAAATCTGAATCCGAACTCGGGATTCACCGAAAAAAGTGACGGGAATTCAGACAAAATGTGAGGGAAAAGGAGGCGAAGCGATTAAAATGAGAAGTTAATTGTACCGCCCAACAGACTTAGGCGAGTAGGTCCTTTTGACTTCAAGGGGAACCTCATGAAGGAAGGAACTTTCCGTTTGAAAGACATTTCAACAGAATAATAGGACGGGGTTTTTCCTACTCATATACAGCCATACCGAGCGAGCTAAGCGAGTAACATCCCCTGATAAACTTTTCGTGGTTCCTCGTAGTTTTATAAGATTTGTTTGTAAGAATTTCCAATAGAAAAAAACCTCTGCCAAGTTGGGTGGGCAGTATTTGTTGTTTGCCCAAGCACCACAAAATTGTTTGGTGAATACGCAAAACATTTGCGACATTGTGTTACGGAAATCGGTCACGAAATCTTTCTATAAAATCACGTTACGTATGATCATCTGAGAGGCTTCTAAAGCTAGTTTCTTTCCTATCAGTCGATCTACGGTGCTCATATTTGGAATCGAACTCCTTTAGGACATTTAGAATAAGTAAGTACATTAAATTACTAGATATGGAGGCGCAATGATCAGCTGAGGGACCGCTGGGGTTAATTTCTTTCCTAATCAACATACAGTGCCGAAATTTGAAATCGTGTTCCTTTGGGACATCAAGACTGCAATAAGTATGGAAAGGCACTGGTCAGCTAAGGGACTGACTTGCATCATACCTACATTTTAGAGCTTCCTAACTAATTTTGTCTCGAGTCTGTTTGTCTGTGCTTCCGCAAAGTCTTGCAGCAAGTATACCTACATTCGAATCGGTTCTATCAAATGCGTCTCATGACGCCTCAATGCGGCATCAAATGAGCCTCCATGAGACGCCCCTGCAATCTATAGTTTGCTTTCTACAAAAGCCAGACTTCAGCGGGATAAAAAAACTTGAAAAATCGGGAATATTGTTTTTGTGGTGAAAGTTACGCTATGGAAAGTGTAAATGACCACAATTGTAGAGAAAAATCTATACTAGTTGACCCGCTGACCCAGCTTGTTGAAAGACTGGATGCTTAGTATAATGAACTGGACTTTGTTTCTCATTCATGTATAATAATATTTTACTGATTTCAAACCAATAACATTGTGGTGGCTAATCTCCATCAAATGAGTAAATTCAAAACTTAACTGAACAGATTGTTAAAAAACGTGTTAAAAACGATAACAAACTAGATTTTTGATCATTTTACTACGGCTGACATCAGTGATGACGACGATGACGATGTGTTGTCGTCAAGGACAACTTTTAAGCAGTGATAGAGCTTTCTGTCGATCCTGTGGGGCGAAAACTATACCGAACTCTATTTTTGGATGATTTGACGACAATCGTCGTCGCTGACGATAAGTTCCAGTCGTCGGATCGTCACCCAAAAACAATACAGGTAATTCACGATGTCTAAAGAGTCTTCCGACAAAATTTTCAGTGGATAGCTTCAAAACTGCGGCCTCTAGCGTGGAACACACACTCACGCGCACGCTCAGAAATCCCAGCCGAAGTGGTGATATTCTTGAGACTTAGATGCTAGCACACCCTTACATAGAGGCAAGTCTAAAATCCTAGTTTTTGAAGTTATTTCACCTTGTTGTCATGGTTACAAGTAAACTATACGAAAAAGGAGTCACCACCTACATACCTACTTTCTTATGGTTCAGTATTTACCTAGTTCCTAGTTCGGTATATTTTATTATGCCAGGTAATAAATTGTATGCGAATTATATCAAGCTATAATCCGGCAATAACCTCAAACGTTGTGAATGCAAGTTTAATCTGTGGGGTAGAGATCCATATGAAATGTGTTTTGGGGAGTTGACATACAAGTGTTCTAGATTATCCAGACATCAGCCGCAAAATGTTCAAGGATTACCTACTATTTTTAGAAGAACTGTTCATTGAATCAATTGAAACTAAAAATCTTTAAGAGTACTTGTGAAGAGTGGTCTTGTGAAAGGATGTGTTTATGAGACGCTCTGTTAGGCGAGAATAGTAAGTTGTATCACATGTGGAAAGGTAAGTACCTAGAGGTAAGGTATACCTACATACTTTCCGTATTTTATTACTTGTTCATGTAGGTACTTCATTGATCAAAACGAAAGTAGGAACCTAATTACTTTTTTTGTCCATAAAATTTGCGTAACTGCAAAACTCGCGCAATAACTGCACTGCTCTCTCGCCTCTCCTACCGTCTTTATGAAATCTTACCTTCAGAGGAATGCATTTCAAGGTTTTTTCTTTGCAGCTGGTTTTTAATTCATGTTGCATATTCCCTGATTCGATATTTGGCAAACTTGCTAATCAGCGATTGTATTCGTCGGCTAAGCAACGACCCACCTACTTTGTTTAGGCACTTAAACCAACAGCAAATCTGGTAGGACATACGTAACTACCTAAGTAGTTTCGTTTCTTGGTGTAGCAACAACCTGCCTTGTTTATTTTGACAAACTATCAAATCTATCCTTTTATTCATGCAATATAACAAAGTAAAGCTTCCTCAGTTAAGCATAGTACTACGAACTTATAATAAAACGCTGATGAAGCTACCTGAGCAATGGCTAGGTACCTACACAGCAGTACAGACACCTGAGGAATTTTCAATCATCTTTTCTTTACTATTTTTCAGGTTAATTATTCTCAAAGCCTAAACGAATGAAGTTCTTTAGTTTTCTGACACTGATTAACTACTATAGTTAGTAGGCTCCTAGTCCAAATAAAAAACTCGTTCACGTTAGATTGGTATTGTTGACAGCAATCTACAATCAATTATTGCGCTGACAGGCATATTATTATAACATTTAGTCGAATTGAAACTTTGTGTTGCTACAATATTATACTTTTTTGCAAAACCAAACTGTTGAATAATGGCCTTATAACCACGAATTATGTTGACGTGAGACGGCCAACTTCTTGTGAGAAATAGGTTGGTTGAGTAGCGATTCATTGACGTAGGGCGGTATCATGGCCGACTTTGGCTGAAACGCGAACCTACTCCAGGCGTGACGTCACGAGAATATGGGCCATAGATCTGTGACTACAGCCACAGATCTCTTAAATGCCAGAGACACCTATATTCCAAATCTTGACCTGCAATGTGATTATTATATTCATAATAATCTACTCACTATCAAACAAGCGAGCTAGTGGGTAAGCTTAGGCCTCACTGCAGTTTTCCTCAGATAGGAAGCTCTGCATATCGTCTATGAACATAGACGATCTGCATATCGTCTATGAACTGTCACCTTGTTTTTCTCCCAGATGTTAAACTATTTTGAGAACAATAAACTATATTAACCTTCCCCTATTTCAGGTATGTCTCCGTGAGAGATGAAGAAGATAATATAATTAAACAATTCATTACAGCAATTTTCGCTGCAAATGATATTTTCAGTTTGCAGCTTTTGATGCTCAATAACTCCTAACCCAAATTTAGGCCCAGACGTGTTTTGTGTTGAGCAAAATCTGGGACGAGTCAAAAGAAATATCGGATTTAGAGTTCATAAGAATGAAATATTGCGTATTCTCCGCTCAAACGTGGATTCAAGGGTTAGACTCTAATTATGAATTTTAGTCGTAATTTTTAGCACGCTCAGAGGAATTTTTAAAAGCTTCACGCAGATAGGATATTTAAAAGATTTGATGAATTGTTTCGCAGATCAAATTTTCAATTATAAGGGTTATAAAGGTACAAAGACAAATGCCTGCCGAGTTGAGTCTCTTTACTCATTGTTACATGAACGTTATTCACAACACTAATAGCATAGGTGCTAAAAAATTACAGGAATATGCTATCTCCCCTTAGCATGATATCAAATAGATTATAATATTGAAAATATTGTATTTCCAATGATTAATATGTATATTATTTATAAATATATAATTTTGGGAAATTAAATGATTTATACTATAAAATATATTAGCGAATTTTCGTAGAAAATGAAGCTATTGCAATGGCTCCAAAAAATTTAAAATCAAAATGTTCGAAAATTGTCTTTATTGAAATCCATTTTGACACATTCTGAAACCAATCCTAGAGTTTAACATTTTTCAATATATATATATATATGTTACATGTATGTGTGTGTGTCCAAAATGGTGAGCCTCTTAACCCTTTGCGGTCGAAAGTTGAATTCCGATCGTGTCCACAAGGACGGGACCCGGTCAGGGACCGGCATTATGCATGTACCTTACAGGACGACTTATTACACGCCATTATATCTTTCAAGGACGATAAGCTTTTTGCAATAGGTCACCTAAAAACGGTACATCACGTTTGAAGACATTTTCATCAAATAAAAGCACAGATTACCTATTATTATTATTATTTTTTTTAATTGTAATCATTTCCCCTGAACAAAAAATATTAAAAAAAGGTCGTCTTGCTCTTCCATTTGAAGCAACAATCTTTCAATTTGTTCATTGTTCTTGACGAAAAAACCACTTACGAACTGAAAAAGCACAATTACTAACACAGAAAACTGGCTACAAAGGAAACGACACGAAAACAACACGAGGACAAGAGTTATCAGTGAGAAAATAATGATAAAAAGTCGAAGCTCAAGTAGTAACCAGTCACAGAAAGGTTTCTCATATTCCTTCCCAATGGGTTCATTTTATCAATAAAGTGCTGCGATCTATTGTCAAAACCTTCAGTAAAACCTACTGAATTGCCCCCAATATTTAAAAAATACCAAGCTACCACCGGGTTTTGTCTGTGAAGACAAGAAAGGGCGCCGAGCAGTGACCGGCATTCGAACCCTACGAGGTAACAAGGTCGCCGAGCAGGGACCGGTATTCGTCCTGTGAGACATCCCTCTCTCAAAATGTTCCGTCCAAATGCGGATATTGCCTAGCCGGGTCCTGACCGGGTTTCGTCTGGAAAGGGTTAATCCCCGCCGGCCCATTAGCACGCAGGGTTCTACGGGAGGTGCTCGGGGGCACCCCAGGCAGGGGTGTTGGCCATCCACTCCCTCTTCTTCATCCTCGTCTTCCTATCCCTCATCCTCTTCCACGACCCCGGTAAATGCCCACCAGTGTGTGCCCATTGTGATAGAGCCTTTACCTCCAAGCGAGGCCTCAGTGCCCACGTCTGGCAGAAACACCCCGTGGAGGCCAACGCTGCAACTGACATAGAGCTAGAGAGGCCCAGGTATGCTTCCGAGGATTTACGGCAAATGGCAGCAGAAGAGGCAGAAGCGGTGCGTAATGGGGTACGTCATATAAACGTTTATTTGCAGTATTTCCCCATGTGCACACTTTCTGCTATTCAATCTGTTCGCCTGAGGCCCCACTACAAGCAGCTTGTCCAGGATGCGATCCTGGCGAATAGCCAGGGGCCCCTCCTGCATCTCCTAAAGGCGTGGGGCAGCAGCCTGCCGTTTAGCAATCCTCCTTGAAGTATTGAGGCTCCAGGAGCAGGTGGGCCGTATTGAAGGTTATGAGAGTGCCTACCTACAGGAACTGGCGAGGCAGGCTGTTGAGGGGCCTGATGGATTGGAAGACGAGGTCGCGGCCTATGTGCAGACGATCTTCCAAACGGTTGAGGAAGCGACCGTGGCGGGGCATAGTTGGTACATAGGTACTAATCTAATCTACAGACCCGTGATCTGCATAGAAGAGATATGTAATACAGAAATATGTAGGTAATACCCTACCTACTTTGGTGTAATCGCATTGTTTTCAAAACTGGAGGTAATAAGATAATCACACTCGTAGTATTGGATGATCAACATAAATACATTTCCCCTGTAATACGCACATGCTCTACTACAACAATTTCAACATTCTTCGCGTTTAGAATCCAAATCCAAAAGAAAATTGGCAGCAGCCGAATTGTAGGTTTTCAGTGGTTTGTTACAATGAGTGAGTTGACAGGACGTCATGCCCATCAATGACATCAGAACACAGATTAATCATTATTAAAACCTAGCTCTATTGAAGAATTTGAATTTAATGTTGATATGACAGCAGCCCTCGACTCAATGGTCAATGAAAAACACAAATGGTGGGTTCAGCTTTCGTACAAGTACGCAACCACGAAATCGTGTTCACAATATAAATTATTGAGAATGATCACCTGTTTGTAAACAATTATGCTCATACCACAGCTTGTCGGCCATGCACTCCGCAATGGTTAACGTAAAGGCCGTGTCACACTAGCATTTTTTCCGCATTTTTTCTGCGTTTTTAATGCCTAAACGTGAAGAAGAAGAAGAAGTGCTTTTTTCCAAGGTCAACTTTTTCTTCCATTGCGCAGCCTGGCAGAGCGTTTTTAAACTCACTTGGAAAAATTAGAACACACACGTTCTAATTTTTACCTTGACACAAGAAAAATTCTAAACATAACCCTTGGCGAGGTAACTTTTCACTGGGAAAACTGCGTTGTACCTTCCCGTTTTCATTCCAGTTCCAGTTCTCCTGTGCCAAAAATATTGTTCCTAGTTCCTTGCCGAAGTTTTCTTATTTTCTTAGTGCCGAACTTCTTTTCTTATTGTTCTTAATTCAGTGCCGAACTTCTATTTTTATTACGTTTTTGTTTGTTCGTGCGCCAATGCCTCACCTCGCATGACGTAGGTAACAGCACCCCTCCGGTCACTGAAGAGACTGCACTAAACAAATGCCGAATCAGGTGAATGAACTGTAGAAGTGAAGTTTTTTGTTTGAGGATTATTGCCGTGTGCTCTTGCTTCTCTGTTGAGTTCAAATTACATACCTGTCTTCTTATATAAATATAATTTAAAATCGAATAATCATTTTTCGTTCTTGACCACGTCCCTAGCGGGAACAGTTTTTTTATTATTACGTTATTTTTATTATTATTGTGCGTCTTCATAGTATAATAACTTTGGAAGAACAAGAGTTGTCAAGACACTGTTTGAAAACACTAGGAACACACTCAATATTTCAAGCCCTAACCTGACAGGCTTAATAAAAGTGCATTCCGCCAGAATGCGCTGTTTTTGCAGTTATTCCTCTTCAAAATTCACTGCTGACCTTGAAAAAACGCACTTTGCCTTCTTCACGTTTCAGCGTTTTCCGCGAAAAAAATGCGGAAAAAATGGAAGTGTGATACGGCCTTAATATGGTTAGGTAAATAGAGAGCTATCCAACGAGTGGTGAACGATTTTTGTACGATGATAACTGGCGAAGTTAAAGTTACGTAGCAACGAATCGGTTGTACGTGAAAATCATTCGAATTTTTTCATAACGCTTTCTTCGTCACACCGTAGCGTCACACTTTTTGAGTTATGTGCCATAGTAAAGACATAAAATGTCAAAATTAAATTATGTAAAATTAACGGGTCGTCCTCAAATACAATTATTTAGATTACCAAGATAGTGAGAGCGGATGACGATGTTTAAATTATTTTATAGGTTGAAAGAAACCTTGACCTTACAGGAAGCTGAACTTCCTAAATTCTTGAAATCGTTTGTCGTAAAGTTCATGAATGTTTATAAAGGAGAAAGTGAATATTGGTTGATGCTACAATTAGAAAGGATTACAAAAAGGAAACAAAGAATCCGAAAAAACGTGCTTGAAATTAGAGCTTCCGAATTGAAAGCCCATGATGTGGCCTTAAAGCATTTGTTTCATGTGAGTGGCAAAGTATTATTTCTATTCTGATCAGTTTAATTACATTTACATTGGACCTTATTTGTGGTATTAATTAGTTTATGAGCGTAGTTGTATGGAAATTAGTTAGGTACCTACCGTAGAAGTGGGTGGGGTTGAACGCTTTTGGAGGTTTTCAATGAATAACTTTTACATGTTGCAATTTGAAATTTCAAAAAAATATACCTATACGCATTTCACACTTCTAAGGAATCGGATCCTGAAAGGCCACTTTGTTATAAATATTTTTTGATACATGTATTCAAATTCAAAGTTGTTCAACTTAACCCGCCAGTTCTGTGCAAAATTGAACAAGGCTATAACTCCCTCTCATTCATGTTTATTACCACTTCAACCGGTAGTTAGGGGTCTGAATAAATCCAAATAACAAAAATAAAGATGAAAATATGTAATTCTAAGAAAAATAAAGACTGAGAAACTTGAAATTGACTGATATTGTATTTTTATAAAAGACAAAAATTGAAAAAGAACTTCAAAATATCACTTCAGTAAACATAATGTAGTGTGCTGTGTTGGAGAGTCAACAGCATAGATCTAAAACTTCAGAGTTAGGAACAGGGTTCACATATACCAACTACAAGTTTCACTGGTAAAATAATTGAGAAATCTGTGATCTGTATGTATTGCACTCTTACAACACTCGGAATCGGAATCCCTCGGGTCCTACCGACTGCGCCTTTTTTATGGCCCAAAATAGCTGATAGGTACCTTGGACGGAGTTCGGACTCTAATAAGGGGAAATTTCCGTTTAGTTGCTACACTCGAACGGGCTGAGCTATGAGGCCAATAAATTAATCAAACCTCTTCGACTGTCGGTTATTTTCCTTGAACATAACAATAAAATGAATCTTCTTCAGAAAAATATAAAATAAAACGAAATGGAGTTCAACTCTGCCATCCGTTTAGAGAAAAACAACAACAATCTCGCACCACAAGTGAACACAAGGAATGAGACCTTTGAAACCAAGAAATCTCCCTCTGTGACAGTTCCCGTCGGACTCAAGAGGATAGTTTGAGTCGTATCTTTTATGGTACTGTTACGCTCCCCTCTCTCTATGTAGCGCGGATTTAGGCAGCATTACACCTCTGGGGGCGACCTAAGTCCGAGACACCTCCCAACTGGGGTGCACATGATAATGAAACATGGAATCCATAACTTACCACTGGCAGAACCCTAAGTCAACTTAGTTGAGAACCCTTGTGGTCTCGAGCGTGCTGTTCCCCATTATTTCAAGTGGCTGTTGGGGAGATTGCTAACTCGGACATCCAAGGGAGGGCATCCCTGATAGCTGTATTGCGCTGTTGAGGTAGGTACCCGGAGCTGTCACACTTCTCATTTCTCGCCACCTGTTCTCTGGCTGGGAGTACTCTCAGAAGTGGTGTGGAATACGTGGAGAGTCAGGATGCCAGCACCCAACAACATCTCGGGGCACCACATGACATTCACTGAGGGCACTCGCTACCCTTTTTGAATCCCCTTTGTAAGATAAAGTGGTAGCACATTGTGCGGGCTTGTTTCCAGTCACAGCCGTAGGAATCCTTATGGAATCCAAACTGGTAGCGAATCTGGTACCGTCTCCCGTCTTCACACACTCATGATGTTTGAGCTGTGGGATCCCTCAGGTGAGGATAAAGTGGTAGGCACAGAGACACCTTCTCTGTGTCAGGCTAGTGACCATTCTGGCCTTAATGGAGAAGTGCTGTATGGCGTTGTCTCCATTAAATGGTACCACGGGCGGGGGGAGCCCCAGGCTACTGGTGCATAGACTTTGTTGAAGCACCACCTGCCTGCCTGCCTCCCAGTTGAGGTGGATTCACGGGGCAGTGGTTTCATCACCCCTAACGTGCAGTCTATACTGCAGATGTGGGGTAGAGGTGCGTGGCAGTTGACTCGCGCAGGAGAGTCTCCTTCCGCGGATTTCGGCATTTGGAGTAATGTAGGTTTCTATAAACTCGGGTACCAACCTGCTTAGTTGGTAATGCGAGCTAGAACGCATGCCTCGACCGGTAGGTCAAAACGGGTACTTGGCAATTGTCAAGGACATTGACTGTGTGTACAGTCTCCTCTCAGGAGAATCTTCCCAGCTTGTCTGGGGGGAGACCATAAGGCATGATTGTCTTTGGACTCATAAACCCGACTTCCATTTTTTGGAAGGAGATATTGGATTCTTCTGTCACACTTCTTAACTGTTATTGATGTCGAATTTTACGATAGTAGACTAGCCCTTTGTATTTTCGTTACAATTTTAGTCCAAATGTGTACCTTACCTTCAGTCTGAAATTAGAAATAAGACCTAACTTATAAAAAATGGCCTAAATTAGAGCTAAGGAATTTCCCAAACATTTTTTCCACGTTCAGCACCCTAAAAACGTGGAATAAGCAATTTTCCGGCATTTGACCAATTTTTTTAGTTTTTATTAATAATAACGTTCTTTAATTTCATTAAAAATAGGTTACCATCTTTTTAACACATGTAAAACATTTTGGATTTGATGGTATTCATGAAATTGGAAACTATCACCAATGCTCCTCCAACATAGGAACAGAGATAACCAAATTTTTGTTATCTCTGGGAGTTGGTAACACCCAAAATTTAATACACAATCCTACTCAAACCTGACATAGAACATCACATTTTCCTGTTGTAGAGATTTCACATCTTCACTTTCTGAACCATAACACTTTGTGACAATGAACTTCGTTGACCAAAACTCTTTTCACTAAGGAACTGCTGAGTCCAAAGTTAAACTTCCTTATTGTTCGACTTCAAATTCAGCCTAATATGGCGGATATAACCCCAAGCAGATACGTAGCATGCAGAGAAAAATTTCACATTCGAAGAGGTTTATTGGGTTGCCTCGGTAGCCATTTGTTTCAGAAGGCGGAGCTCTGGGAAGAGGGTAAATATCTATTCAAATTCTGCCGAAGTTTATGCTGTTCTCACACAGATATATTTTTTCATTTTTTATTGATATTCCATATTTTGATCCCCAATAACAACACAGCATGCCTACATTTAGGGCCACATTTATATTTATATGGGGGTGAACTATATCTTGAGGGGTTGAAGACCCTTCTCACCCTCACCTGCTGAAATTAGAAATCCATAGATATGGTTATTGGAATCGGTAGAATATTTCTGGAGTGAATTTATGAAGATCTGTGGCCCAAAAAAACTTGCAAAACATTATTTTGGAGTTGAAATATTTACCTTCTAAAACTGTAACACAATTCTTAAAGTACCGTCAAGGTATCTATTGCTGTAGAGCAGTAACCATTTAAAAATTGTTTTTCAAAGGTTATTGAAAATCAGCAGAAGAAAGCTAAAGCAGACCTGAAGACAATCAAAACAGAGCTGAGTGCAAGCGATATGGATGTTATAGTGTATTTGGACGAAACCAAAACCAATAGATTGGAGGACACAGTAGAGAAAAAGTTGAAGAACATAGCTGTGAGTAAAAACACGGTAGCAATGATATTGCTTAATACATATGCCAATAACATTTGGTATATACAGGTACCTACCAAAGATATTCGTAAAAAGGAAGAACGCCTCATCCCACAAAATTACAACTTTCCAGGAGAACGCTTCAAAGTTTTGCAAGGTTACATTGCTCTAACTTCCCTGTATTTCGTGGTAAATTTAAAATTCCTTCACACCTCGATTAATCAAGGTGTAATTATTAGGTACATCAGTATCAAATAATCCATAAAATAATAATGTCTAATCTTGAAACTTTATTAGGTTTTGACTGAGTAAAACAGAGTTTTTGACTGGTAAAACGCCTTATCTTGATTTTTCGCAGAGTGAGGTGCTTGTTTTCAGAATGTTAAATATTATAAAATGAGATGAGTCGTTATTAAAGCCGCAATTGAGCCGTTATTACCTTTGAACTAAATGAGATGATGGTTTTATACTTTTACAGGACTTGTGCCATTTTAGGCTACGGCTGATGGCATTGGTCCACCCGACCAGATAAGGCTCCAGAGTATATATATATAGATATATAAATTTATCGAATAATAAGTACAAATATAAACACAGATATAGAAATGATTAAGATTAACACGTTCTGAGCGGAATGGATCGATCGATCCAGGCGCCCTCGTTCGATTCACCCGGGGTGGATCGATAGATCCAGCTATAGAGAGCACATAGGTTCCTACGTCCTGCCTTCTGACAAGATTACCACGCATTCTGTTGGCTGTGGAGTTCAACACACTTATTGTAGATGATCAGGCCTCCGAAAGAATGCGTTATGTTTCGTTCCCCATTGATATCAAGGCCCCCGTTCAGTAACATTTTCGCGCCCTTTCATTTCCCGCTTTTCTCTCGAAAAAACAGGTCCCGTCACAGGAGTTTTCCACCAAAATCGGCGCCGCTCGGAACGCGTTAATGAAGGTGTTTTTATGTTGTCGGTGTTTGGGCAGTCTTAATCACCTGATAAGTGGTTTGTGTTGGAGTTCAATTTTGAGTCAACAATAATTTTTGGTGCAAACACTTTTTCAGGTCAAAGAATTTTTCCAAATTAAAAAAAAACGTTATTTTTCCGGAATCAGCCATAAGAGTTCAGGCTCAGCGGCTTGAGAGCACCCAGAACCCAAATCCGAGCTTACTCCGCATAGTGGAGAAGCAGTGGATTCTCCTCCCGCAGCCTCTTGAGTACTCGAACTCCATAGCAGTCATTAAAACTTAGTTGATGTACTGCTGCATGACGGCTAACTGGCTGGTTCCCCCGTCTATCAGTCGTAGAACGATGATTGTTAATTCTCTGGTTCAACTGGGTAGCTTTTCCAATATAGAATGCGTCACACTGCTTGCAAAGCAATTCATAAACGCACATCCTGCTTTGACAGTATGCCAATCCCTCTACTTTGTATGTTAGTGGGATATTAGGAGAAAAGATTTCCACTCCTGGATGTATTATGTCACACATCTGGCACCGGGGATGATTGCATTTCTGTGATCCATGGGATGGCTCATTTGGCGATAAGTGCGCCTTGTGTGTGAGCACATTGCCCAAGTTAGGTGGTCTTTGGTATGACAGGGACAACACTTCAGGAAAAATCTCTCGAGTTAGTTCACTATTGAGTGGGATCGGGGGCAGTTCTATATATATATAAAACATATTGACAGGGTTGATAAAATGTTAATTAGTAAGAAATATCAATCTGAAAGTAATTTTACTTTGCATTTCAGGACGAAAACTTGCTGAAAAAACACGAGTTAGTTCGGCAGCATACCATTAGGAGACATAAATATGAAATGGAACGAGTTTTCAATTGGCTGAGGGACTACTGCACGACGTTTCTGTTCTCTCTTCGGTAAGAATTAAATTTCACTGTAGGTAATTACGACGAGTGAAACACATAACTGTAGTAAGGTGATGAGATTTGTCCCAAACTAGGTATTTCAGATCATCTCTAGTTTAACATACAGGAGACACAAAGTTAGAGCTAAAAGTAGAGTAGATGTCTAGATAGAGAAAAGAAAAAGTCAGAAACCTGACGGTAAATATACAAGGAGTCCGTGACATACCTAGTGTGAAAGAACAAAATCGTTTGTTCTCAAAGACAATTTAGCGCTGATTCCGAAAATGTGGTCAAAAGTTGAGAACATTTTATTTAAATGGAAAAAATGTGGTGATTTATGTCAAAAAACAGTGCGGTTGGCGGCATTCTGCTCCATTTTCCACACAGTTCTACCTGTTTTTCTTTCACAGTATGTCACGGACAATCTGTATATACTTTATGACAAGGAGGTGTGGAAATTGAGTAGGGACCCCTTCAAAGGATAGAGGAGATTAACCTATTAAATTATTAATTAATATCAGGTGCAGGGTAAATAGAAAATAGTTCGGCGCACTGCCAGTGAACATGCGGAGATTTCATTGTCAACTGACGAGTATATTTCGGGGTAGATAGGTGGAGGGGTGACCGACTCCTACCTACTCCTTCGGCACTACCAGCAGCCATGAGAGGCTAACTTTGACATAACCTGCTACACCCAGAAGATATCCTGAAAGCAGGAAAACCGAGGAACTATCCCAAGTTGCAGCATTTGCAAGCATCAAGAAGGAGGAACTAACTATATCCATCACAACTTACTTTGAAAAAGTTCTTGAATAGAGAACCAACTACTAAGTAGGGTTGCCGATACTAAGAAATAATTACAAGATTACTGTTTCTAGTTGTAGGTACCTAGGTATTTCTGATTGACTAAAATTCAACAAAACCATTAGTAGTGAATTAAAGAACATTTTCATGTTTTGTCCAACTATGCATAATAATCGAGACAAAATCTCAGCAGTTAACAAAACTATTGTTTTATATGTCACTTTGGTCGGTAGGTACATGGATATCAATGATAATTGACGGTTTACGTGATTTTATTCTCAACTAACTACATTTTTATTTTCATTAACCTTAGATATTCTTTTTCTTACTCTCACAGTCTCTTCCATGAAGGAGGAAACTACAGTTCCGAAGAGTGTGAATCAGCTTATAAAAAAATCTTTAAAGCCATGAAAAGTATGGCATCTCAAAAAGATAAAAACTTGAAAAAACTTGATCACGTGCTCTCGACTACACGAGAGGCATTCAATAAAAAATTATCGAGGATTGTATATCCGAACCCAACTGAGGAAGAGTAAGTATAGAGGCCAATAGTTTACACCTATCAGTCATAATTACATACAATGGAGGAATGGAAAAAACTACATCAATCGTTCCCACCTGATATCAGTATCATAAATTATCAGGGTGGCCCCCAAATGGAAATTTTAAATTTCCCTGACCGAACTTCAGATTTCCCAGACAAAAAATTTAAAATTCAATTTTTTGTTTTCTCGTCATTTTAATGTACCTTTAAAGCTTCTAAAACGAAAATCGTATGATTTAAAGAAGAAAAAAACAGACTACTTATATGTAGTCTACTTATACTTTAACCATTTCATTGCCCTCGAAGTGATCAAATATCATAACAATTTAACCTAAATATCCGTTATTCCTTGGCAGCGGATAATTTGGATTTATCGCCTACTCAATTCAGGGACGCACTTTCAATGCGATACGGAAAAAATCTGATGGATGCGGTGAACACATGACGGTGAATCATGCCCGTTTTTTCATTGATATTGTAGAGAAGAACTTAAGTAAACCTAACCCAAACCTTGACTAAAATAATGTAAATTGTGCGGAAAGCTAATATCTATATATGCTACAGTACACCCTACCTAGGTAGGTAGGGTGTATCGTGTATGTACGACAACCCTGCATCACACATACTTGCAGCCTCTCAGAGTCGATCGTAAGTAGTCTAAAAATATTGAGGTAGATCGCCAGCAGTTCAAGTTTGAGCACCCCTGGTTTAGGAGTTATACCAGAAAAAGCTTCAAATTATTACACCAAGTTTTCATTTTAAAAAATCCCTGACGTTGGGTGGTTTTTGCGAAATTCCCTGACAATTCCCAGTTCGGGGCCACCCTGGTCATAATCTAGGTATAGCTACTACAATCTAGATATAGACAATAAACATTCTTTGTTATGTTACAAAGTGGAGGTACCAATACCATGAGCGAGATCTAACAGGCGGTAATGTGCAGTTCTTGTTAATTAATTGTTGTGAATTCCTATTAACTAGGCGCCAACAAAAATAGATTAACGACTTTGCAAACGTGCGTTAAGGTTATGAAAGCCAGTATGCATGCGCAGTGATGCTCAACTTGCTTAAACAGCCGATCAAATAAAATCAACTGTATGAATAGCTGTTTCACTAAACAGTCCACGGGAACCTGACGGTTTTTAAATGAGCAGTACACATTTGTTTTACAAAATAACGAATTCATTTTTTCATATTCTTACAGCCAGTACTATGCCATTTAAGAAATCAAACCTTAAAAATAACATCTTTCATGTGACCGTCTTGCTCGTAACATGTTGCAAGTCTATTCATAAACTCTTGGTGAATGCGCTCCAATAAGGGTGTGTCAATCGCGTGGACTTGTGCTCGAATCGCTTCCTTCAGCTCGCCTAACGTTCTCGGTTTGTTTTCGTAGACACGAGATTTGAGGAAACCCCACAGAAAAAAGTCACAGGTTGTCAAATCAGGTGACCTCAGCTACAATAGGCCATTGCGGCCTCAGTGGCTTTAAAAAAAAATCCCTAACCATCCCCTGGCGGGGGGGGGGGGGGAGGTAAGTGACGCTTTACAGGTCACCCCCCATTACCAGCCCTAACCATCCCTTTATTATATTATATATAATAATAAACACCCTCCCTACCACCCCCACTATACACGTCTGTAGTGGATTTATATATGTTTTACTGGGAGTTGGGACTCCCAGTGGAATGTCACGAGCCACGTTATTGGAGTGGTTATACGGGCCGGATCCTTGAAAATGATCGTGTGAGAGGTACGAGAAAGTACCGTTATTATCTCGTGTACTATTGTGTTTTGCTGGGTAGGAGATATGAGAGTCACGGAACAAAGCCTCTTCAGATTGGTCTTCGCGACGCTGATCTAATTGACTTTTTCGGACCAGGGAATATTGATATTCGGGCTCTTGCCGAAGGTTCCCATGATTGTACGAGATAGTATTTCGTGGGTACTGAAAAGTACCTTTTATTTCGTGTTCAAAATGTTCTTGAGGGTCTTGGAAAGTACCCGTGTTATTAGTATATCCTGTATGTAAGGATGTGCGGATTTCCACTCTTGAGTCGAAATCGCTGAAAGCCCTCTTAGAAGGGGTTTGATATTGGTTGGCCATGTAGCTTAAATCCGCTGGGGATACGTACGATTGCGCCATAAAAAATGCTCGATCTTTCTGTGTGTTAGAAAGATGATTTAGGTTCGTGTCTCTCGCGAGACCGGCGTGTGAAGCACACGGCTGCGCGTCTGCGGGTTAATCTGGTTCTGGCCTGTTTTACGGAGGCGTTGCCGAGTATTGGAAAGGCGTGGGACTCCACCGCGGCGCTCCGCTGTTGGTTGCCGGGCTCGTAGGCCTCGGCGGGCCGCGAAACCGGAGTTTCGAATTTATTCAGTTCTGAAAAGAACTGAATGTCGGGGACTCGCTTCCGAATTTAAATCGGAGGGTCCTCCTGAAAGGGGTCGACTGCTTCTTCAATCGAGTGAAGCCCGTTCGAGAAAAGCAGGTCCGCCTGTTTCGAATGATCAGCCTCTGCGGGCTTCTTGATGATCAAACGGCTTGCCCCAGCGGTCGGTTCGCAAATAAATCTGGAACCCGGGCGACAAGGCTTTGAAACGCTCGTCCCAGCGGGCGGTCAGTGAATTTCTTCTCTGACCCGGGTGGCGAGGTTTTGAATCTAGACGGTGTCGCCAACCTCGGGGTACCGTCTAGAGGGTAGCGAGTAATACGAAGTGTAATAGCTCCGTCTACCCGGAGTCTTGAAGAAGGTAGAATCTCTCGTCGTGAATCTCGTTGAAAGCTTCGTCCTCAATCAATCGCAGTAGGCTGGAAGAGAATGAAGTTCTAAGATCGGAGGTGGAGATTGGTATATATTGATCGGGGCTGGTGCCGCTATATTTATACTCGTCGGGGGAGCTGGATGCTGCGTGTGATTGGCTGCTCCAATTTGATCGCTCGCGCTTCGGTGTGTGGAAGGGGAAACTTTATCATAGTGAAGTTCTGATTTGTTCGCTCGCGCTCGGTGTGTGGAAGGGGAAACTTTAGTTTTCCCCTACCCGCCGCTAGGAAGCTCTTGGGTTGTTTTCCCTTGTTCCAGGGGATGTATTGTAGACGAGAATATTTAGGTCTGCCGTTTTTATTTGTCTTGGATAATCTGTATCGATTCGAGATTATCCTTCGCGGGGACGTTGCCTTCCCTGTTCCGATTTTCGGGAGCTCGAGACGATGAGAATTATTCCCTATGTTTCTCATTCGTCTGCTTTTCCTGGGAAGCTGTCTACCCCGTTTTGCCGCTAGGGAGCTCTCGTGTTGGAGCTTGGGATTCTGTCTTTCAGGCGGCCCATCGTCTTTATTTATTGAAGTTATTGGTGGTAAATTCACCACAACGTCATCGACCCCTTTGTTTACATCTCAATCCATCTCAACTCATCAGTATGCGGGCCGTGTGCCAAATATTGAGCTCTTCCGCACACTCCCTCGTCCCTTTAAACTCATAACGTATGCATACCGCGTCTGCATCCAAATGATGCACGCACTGTCTCCGGAGGAGACCGACAAGTAACCAGTCCGGAACTTTTTGTCACTGTTCCTCATTCCTCCCACTGAACCGCCGTTCTCCTAGTCACTCCTCATTATTATAATTACTCATTATTATTATTCATGTGAATAGGGTAAAGTCAAGAATAACTATTAGTTGCGATCAGTTCTGTCTTTATTTTCGTACTTAATTCAAATAGTTAACACATATATACAACAATATTATTTAATAGGATATATCGTATTTCTTAAGTAATATAGGCCACGCTAATGGCGTAGGATATCTCTTAATATCTTTTAAGAAAAAGGCCGACTTCCATCTATATTTTATCATCCTATCATTAAACGTTTTTTCATTAGGAAATACGCATTTATTAGTTAACATAAATACAGGAGTTCTTTTGACAATTGCAAATTTGTATGGGTGGAATCTGAGGTCATGTTTGAAAATACAGCGAACTGTGGAACGATTTACTCTTAATGCTAGAGCTCGTTTTCGCACTGAGTGGCCTGGACTTGTTAGCAACGCCTGCCTCACCCTCTCCACACTTTCAGGGGTCCGTGCCATGCGAGTAGGTCCTGGTGGCTTCTTTTTCATCATATTTCCAGTTGTTCGAAGGTAGTTGACCCACTTCAGATTCGTGTTACGGCTTGGGACAGCTCCATGACGGCCAATATTAAATTCACGCCAAAACAGTCTCTGCGTCGCCACCACTGATTCATCATTTTTTTTTATAAAAGCTTCGAACGGGAACATGTGATGCCTCACACCCCACTCAAGCCGATTTCACATGGAGCGGTATGTCCGGAGACGGAAAGACGGAACGCAATGTGATTGGCTGTTGGGACAACAGTTGAGGATGGTGGCTGCCATGTTGAGGGTATGGGCGGTAGGAGGTCGGCGGTAGAAATTTGTATACCGTCGCCGCTTGCCGTCGAGCGTTGCGCTAGCTCATTGGAATTGCCGAATGTTGATAACCTCAAGCAGAGGTTTCAGATCAGAGAGGGTTTCAGTAGGAAAGTTTATGATTCCGTTCACCAAGGTGCCGTTTCATGTGAACAACGTGCCGCATTCCGCCGCCCCCTCCACTGGATTTTTCGGCCTTCCGTCTTTCCGGTTGTACGCTCATACCGCTCCATGTGAAACCGGCTTCAGTCATGTTGTACACTAAATGGCACATCCCCACAGTTCGAACGGGACCCTTCCGATGACCCCACTCCGCCTACCTGCCGAGTAATACCCATTCGAAAAACGTCAGGTTCCCGTGGACCACCCTTTAAGAGACTGTACAACATTCAAGCAGCGATTCGTCGTTTAAACAGAGTTCTATGATTAAACAGTGTTTAACTGGTGGTCTGTTTAAATGGGGAAGGAACTGTTCACCCGACCCTAATCAAATGGGCCCACTATCAAAAGTAACTGAAATAAAAAGGTGCTTCGCCCCTGTCAAGTAACATAAATATTTTTATAAACGTGTCACAGACTATTGAAAGCTGCAGAACGAGAGGCTAAGGACAGGTTGGAGATTTGCTTCAACCGGTTGAAAGAAATGATAAAAAATGAAACGTACAAAGCAATGATCAATCTCAAGAACTTGAAAGAGAGTATCTGTGAAGCAACCAGACTGAATGACTTCCGGAACTGGCACGAAGCAATTTCTAACATTGAATTGGCATGTCCCTACTTTGGATTGTCTTCTTCATTTCCAAATCTGGGTCAGTACCTACCTAAGTAACTAGCTGTAGGTACTAACACCACTAAGCTAGAGCAGAGGAACGCAATTAATGAATCGGGCTAACATGGGCTTTCACGCATTTTGGAAGAAAATGTATTGCTCTCGCCTCAAAATTTGTAGAATGTGAATTTTTGAAAAAAATTTATGCAGAAATCCGTTTCAGGCTATTCTGAATCATATTCTGAAGTTTAACGCATTTTTTTATGTATGTATATATGTATATATGTATGTATATATGTATGTATGTATGTGTCATTCCAGACGATAACTGTCCGTAGAATTGTGCTAGAAACTTCAAACAAATTTTAAAATGTTAAGGACACAAAACGAAAGTTCAAGTTCGTTGGCCAGCATGATCGGATTACATCTTCGGGTTGAAATTTTCAAAAATGTAGTCAAAAATTTCAAAATAGCCTGTTTTTTGCGATTTGTTGTGCGAAATAATTTTTTCAGCATACTAACATGTGGTATATTCGGAATCAGCGTAAAATTTCCTATAAGAATATGTATCAAGTTTTCAAAAATTTCAAAGTTGAAAAATCAGTCACAAATCGAAATAATGCCGTTTGCTAGTTGTAAAAATCGGTAATATTTGCATGAAACATTGTCCAAATTCAGATTGAACTACTCTTATGGAAGTATCCCTGTATAACCAATCCTAGAACCATGCTGTTTAAAACGTAGGTAGTAGGTGCTTTCAAAAAAAAAAAAAAAAAAAAAAAACCAATGTAATCACAACTGATGAGTTTACTCTGTGCATGTGTTAATAATTTGATTCCATGTTTGTCTATCAAAATCATAAACTAAAATTTCTCAACACGATCAATAGCGACTGAAATGTCGAAGATTGCTTCAAAAATTCGCTCATGGGGTCATGCTGCATGACTGGACTTTTCTATCATAGCCTTCAACCTCCCTTCTCTCACTCCCTAACCACCCAACTTTTGATTTGAGTTACTAGCTGTATTTTGTATAGAATAGAATTTCAGGGGGGGGGGGGGGTACCGATTTAATATCGTGATCTTTTCAACCAATAAACAGTTCATAGGAATATGAACTATACTATAGGTATATATACTTTATTACTTACAGTTTTAGGTGTGGGATGATGGGGGTAGGGGGGCGTTCCTTACGGCACATTCATGCTAGGTTATAATGGTGACGGTGGAGGGTACATTCAGTAAAATCGCAATCTAGGTGCTATTCTCATCAAAATCATGTCCAACGTAGGGACGTCCCTGTAATGCCTGCACTCCTTACCAATAAGTTTGAATTAAATTCCATTCATCTATTCAAATTTCAGAACTTTTCAGTGTTATACAAAAAGCGAGAAAATTGGCGGTGGGCACCTCTTCATCGCAACTTGTAGCGAATGAGAGCAGAGGAACATCATTCAACCGTAGAACAAGCGTGGAATCTCTCAAGCCGGGGAAACGCAGAAAATCGGGTACAGCCAAGAAAAGAAGTCGTGTTTCGGCTGTAACTACTGCCTCAGCAGCGAGTGATGGACCTCTTGAAGACCTGTTTCAGTACAACGCAAATTTCGATGACTATGAAAACTACTTGAAAAATACCAAGACTCTTATCAATGACGCCCATTTCAAAATTACACCAATCCTGGACGTAAGTAATTATTGTTAACTACCAAGTACCCAGTGATTTTTTAAAATACGTGAGATATTCCAAAACGAAATATCTAGGTCGATTTCTCTTTAAACTCAGTACTTAAGGGTTTTTTTTATCCTAAGAAAGCAAGTGAAAAGACGAAGAGAAAAAAGATCTTTATTATACCAACTGTTCGAATGATGAGTTTGAATGAACTGACTTGTAAATTGCAATGGAGTTATTTCTGCCCACATACTACCTGCTTGTGGATTAAAATGAAATTTGATTTTGAGGGAAAACACTTCTTGAGACGACATTTGAGAGGCTTCATGAGCCTCTCAGCATTGTTTCATAAGCGAAGGAGAAAGGTAGAAATTGTATATAAACTGTCTCCTCTGGAATACATTTTAGCAAAATGTTTTATTTCAGCGAAGTCGTACCTACCAATCGTTGATGAAGTTAGGAAAATATTGAAGAAACTTTTTCGCAAAGGTCTTTCATTTTATACTACATATGGACTTGACGTCAAACTCCACAATATAAGTACTAATCTCCTAAGCTATTTAATAAGTAATACGTTCTGAAAACAAGCATAAATCCCAAAAAGAAAAATTTGTTAAAAATGTACACCTCTTGGTTCGTTTTCCCCCCCTATACATTGTACCTATTAAAATAGCTGTCGCAACATACAGAGCCGAAATGTGTTCAAGTTCCAGTCATAGAGAGTTTTTGCTTTCTACGGAAGCTAACCGAACGTGGCCGTAAGATGTTTCAGCTGATCCGATGATAACTGAAAACCTAACGAACTAACCAGAACTGGCTCCTGTTACGTAAACAAATGAAGGCGGAACGCAAACTTAAGGTGCGTCCACACATACGGGGTTTGGCCAATACCGAATGTTTGGTGAACCCCAAGCAACTCGCGGTCGCCCGATTCGGTATTCACCATGAAGCGAGGCAGGGGTGTCCACACATGCAGGGTTTGGCAAGCACCGTGCTCGTCTCGGGAAATGACAAACATAGCAGTTTATCTTCATTTCTGTCACTGACCACTTTCCACCCAGTTTCCCTCAAGGCGTTTCCACGCATCGTGGACTTCATTCCTCAGCTTGTGCTGTGGATGCGATGCATTCCACAGAACTTCCTCCAGCTTGTAGGCTTCTAGGAAAGTAATAACGGATTCGTTAGTCCACTCCATCTGGCTGATATCTCGACCGCACAAAACAAAAACTGAACGCACGCACAAAGAAGGGCAAAAACGAAACAATGGCAATGGAAAACGGGAGAGCTGGGAAAAACCCAGGACAAGTGTGAATCACTATTCGGGAAGCGTACTGGACGGAGCATCCCGAACATTTGCGGTTTGGCAAATAGCGAACATCCGTCCACACTAGTGGATATTTGGCAAACTTTTGCTCGGAGTTCGCCAAACTCCGCATGTGTGGATGCGGCTTTACATGTAAAGAATGACCTTAGTGGATTTACACTGAAAAGAGCTTCCAAACCCGGCATTCTTGTCCAGATTGAATGATTGGAAGTGGGATGAATGTGTCAGGTTGTTATGAGATGCCATGCACATAGGTCTTGTGACCTTGGAGTTAAGCATCCGGTTAGCATCCATCTGGTGTTATCCCTAGGTTTGTGATCACGGGCGAGGCCGTGAGGGGCACACCGAGGAAAGGAAAAACTCTAATAACTGATAAATAATATTTCAGCATTAGTGCTTCAATTTCCCACCATCTTCCAGAATAAAAATTCATACAAACTGCTATTTCCCAGAATACAGACGACTAGTAAGGTAGGTACCATTTAGTAGCATTTTAATGAATCTTTTGCTTTTCATACTCTTTAAAGGAGGCGTACAGTAAGTACAATGTATCGAAGGACCACTATCACTCACAACGGTCAGCCGCCATATCTAGCTTGAAGCATTACAATTTACAATGTGAATCTGTTTGGACATTCTTCTTTGACGGTTAGTACGAGATCTAACAAAACTATATATAGGTATGTACCTATGCCCTACAAGAACTGTAACATGTTGGAGTAAACTTTCTCTTTCAACAGAATTCTTGAATTTATTTGATGCTGTGTACTCAAATACAATGTCGTACATACAACTGATTAAGAAACGCTACTTCTACGATGCATACAACAATGCTATGAAGTTAAAAGCGACTCATAAAGCCGATTTGGCAAAGCTGAATGTCGAAGGAGTCAAAGAATCGATTGATAACAAATTGAAACCCTGGCACGGCTACCCACTGAACAAACCATTGCTTCAGCAGCTTCTAAAGGATGTGGTTGCTCATTGCAAAGAGCAGCTAACATCAAGAAAAGAAGTTAATGAGACATATAGGGTAAGGGAAATTTAAATCAATAAATCAACAGACAACGAATTAGAAACTCACCAGTTGTGAAAACACGTTTGCATATGCGCTATAATTGATCCGACGACAGAGAAATTTATATGGGTAGGAGTTAACCCGTACAATGCCTGAAATTGTCATCAATATTGGGCTAAAACTCAGTAGGTAGGTAATAGGTATAGTTTTGGAAGTGACAATGAATTGCCACAGATACGGATCCAAAATTGATCAGCGAGCTCTGTCACGCAAAAATCAAGTTAAAATTTTGTTTTTGGAGGAAAAATTTGTATTCTACTTCTTTCTTGAATATAAAGTTTCTCTACCTTCGGTAGTGAGGACGCAAAAATTGAGTTAGATATTTTAGGTTTAATTTTAAATTTAGTTATTAGGTAGGTGTACCTTCTTAAGTAATGATTGATCATCGTGTACTTGAAATAAAATTACGTACATAATTGCAAATTTTTTTCGAATCTGCAGGTAGGTCACCTATTCACAAATCAATACTACACTCTGCGAATGCGTAAACGTAAAATCCATCATTGCTATGTCAATTTTATATATTTTTAAGGGTAAAACTAGTTAGTTAAAGTGTAAGACTCTGTTATAACGGAGTTTGGGAGATCTGCTGCATCAGATCGGGAAACTCCCAGATCCAATCTAGGCACCCTTGACGGACGTCGATTGGTCCCGATTTTTGGGAGTCGTTGGATCGAATCGGGGGAATTCTGGATCCAATCTAAGTGTAGCCTAAGTAAGAAAATCTACTCATGGTGCCTGTTGGATCAATTTTCTAGGATGAATTAAAAAAACTGCTCACAGAAAACAAGCTGAAAGCGGTAGACGTCGCCGAAGATGCCAAATTTTTGTTCATTGAGCTCTTCTCAAATCCAGGTATCAATTCATTCTTGGATTATATTTGGGGCTACTATGCTCAGACAACGAACTTGGAAAGTATAGATGTCGAGATGACGCATCTAAGAAGAGCTGTACCGTGTAAGCCATTACCTCTCACTCAAAATTCGCATAATATAAAATACTAGCTTTGCTCACTCATTTAAGACATGAACGGAAATCACAGTGTACCATCACATAGATTTCTAATTAATTGTGCCAGTACTGTGTCAGGGAAATATCTACAGTTATACTCTACCACGCCCAGAGAGATCCCGTTCAAAAGTTCTGCATTTTAAGGTGAATAGGAACAAAATAAGCTACAGAACCCACTCAGCTGATTAGATTGGTTTCTCAATTGTACTCTACCACACTCAGAGAATCCATGTTCCAAATTTCAGCATCTCGAGTTAGATAGGAACAAAGTTAGCGACAGAGTCACTCCGCTGATTATGCTTCCTCAAGTTGTAATTATACTCTGCCGCACCCTGAATGATGAATCATATTGAAGATAAAACTGATATCATTGATATAAGGGATGATATTATTCAAGGCACTTCCCTTGGAGGAGATTTCCATGGAGATCTTTCCTTGCAATAAATTTATCAAATGGGTCAATGTACCTTGAAGCCAGTGCTTTCTTCAAAATTACCAACAAGTCTATCCCATTACGAGTACCAGCTTACTGCATAATGTCCATATCCCTTCTGCAGGAACTCCTTGCCAATTGTGATGCCACCAGTCCATCAAACTTTTATAAATCAAAATAAGAAAACTACTTAGGTATTTACATAATTCAAAGCTTACTTTCAAAATTGTCATCTTGAACCTGTTTTTATTTAAGCTGTAACGAGTGCGTACCTAATGCTCAATCAAAACCCCTTTCAATCCTGATTTTTACAACTTTTCTTATTTACATTGTAGGTAATGAGGCAGGCAAATAAACATTAGAGAGATTGCAAAATATTTGTGACTGTTTCAGCATACTGTTCGAGGTTTAAAAAATTGAGTACTGGGAACCTTCACAAACACGATAAATACGACTACATTTCATTCACGTTCATAGATGGACTTAAATTCTGGAATTTCATGCAAAACCTAAAACAAATTCTGAATACAATGGAAAATATTCAAGAAAAAACGAGACGTCTCCCCTCTCATTCTTATGAACCGATTTCAAACCGAAAAAAATCGTCTACTCTTAAGTATGATTCACAAACCATGGAAGGAGAAACTCTTGAAGAAGAGGAAGAAGTGAGTTTATGAGAGAAAGCTGGTACGAGCCGTGTACGGAAAGTAAGGGTACTGCATTCCCTATGGTTAAATGGTGTAACTCGCTGTTCTGGAGAAAATTGTAGGTATTACAAACTCATATCCCAAAGCTTTGGGGAAATATCACACTAGCCAAGCTGCCTGCTACTTCATAAAATTAGTGAAACCTATACAATCTCATAGCTACACTCATTAATGATCAAGTAAAAAAGGCCAAAGCCTGGAAGTATAAGAATCCTGAAATATCTTGGTTTGCCTATCAACTGGTGACAAAAGTGTGATCGAGAATCTTCATGTCCACAGATCATTCCACACTGGAGAGAATTCAAAGAAGAGATCGATTCACATGTTCAGGTAAAATTACTATTTAATAAAGTTTAATAACTGGAAAAATACTGCAGTTTGGCAGGCTGGTCAAAAATTATACCCAAGCAACCAGAGCAAACGCAATATGTTTTATATTAGCGATATTTCAACTTCTTATTCATTCTAAACTGCATTCTGAATTACGACAACGTTTGTTTGGGAGACAATGACCTCACAGATTTTTCCCATTTTCTGTTTTGCTGAATTAAAAACATCCACTAAAGACCCCAGTTGAGAGCTGGGTCTCTACAGTCGATTTCGGTGGGTGGAGCTGATATGTTCAAGGAAAACTCACGCAGTCGAGAGGTTTGATTAAATCAGCCTCAGCTCAACTGTTTCTAAAGAGACTTCCTCTCAAGGAGATTAAGGACATGAGTTCGAACTTTGTCAAGGTATCAAATATTAGAAAGTTCCTTGTAGATCAGTAAAACACAATACTTCATGCAGTATTGACAATCCGGCGGTATCTGACTCAATAAGTTACGGTGACGCATCCTTCCGTACAGATACATTAGAGAGTTCCTAGTAGATCCGGCGGTCTCAATACAGCGAGCCGTAACGAGAACGGTCAGGGCGATCGACTGGATGCTAACCACAGTTAAGAAAAATTCACCGCACCTTAAAGTCACATCAAGTCCTCACTGGATCTAGTTGTAACGCTAAATCCATCGCCATTTCAATTTCTCGAGCTCACGCATTTCCTTTATTTCTCGTGCTTTTTTTCTATCTAAGATGAATCGTGCTTTAAATCTTTTTTTTTGCTTTTTCTTGCCGGACGACACCCACTGGGTGAAAATCGCAAAACTATATTGGGCTGCGCGAGGTCACATGGCGGAAGAGCCGCAGACCTAAAATGGCGTAGGGAAAAAAAAAAAAAAAAAAAAAAAAAAAAAAATGCTTTAAATCTAAGATGAATGGTGTTCTGTGCCTCCATTTCAACTTTCAACCAAACAGGCCTTGAGTAGACAACCTAGAAAAAGGTTTTCCAGTGTCTCTAGTCTTGAATTATGGAATAAAACGTATTCACTAGCAATCAAATATCTAATTCTGCTTGCGCGTTTTCTAATGTACGAGTGAGTGTCATAAAATACCGCAAAACACAGCTACACTGAGTGACAGAAAAATCTAGCATATTGAACATAATTCTGAAGTAGGGTGGTGAGGTAGGTAGGTACATCTTTGTTAGGCTAGTTTTTTGGGCCTTGCTAACTGATAAATCGAATGAAACTGCATTCAAGCCCCACCTAATTTGACAGTACTTTAATTTAAACGTTATAAGTTACGTAAGATAGGTATATCGAACTCCCAAGTTTTCTTTATGGCAGACTGCACCATGTTTCACACCAACTTTTCTCTTCAATCCATTCCATTTCCGCGTCTAAATTTAAAGTTAAAATGTACAGATTTAAAATGTTTTACTTACTTTTATAAAGAGACAGTGAATCCACACACAAAAGGTGTAAAAACTTAACGGTGAACGAGTAAAAAACACGGTAAAAAACAATCAACAAAAAAATCAACGTTTGAAGAATACTTCAATAAACTATTTGAAACATTAATTCTAACAATAAATTCTATCAAATTCTAACAAAAAAACAATAAATTCTATTTGAAAACCTACAATAAAGTTGAGGACTGAACAGTGAACATGTGAAAAACGGCGGCAAATTACGCTTAACAGAAGAAACACTGTTACACAAATGGCAGGTTACATTACAATAAGGTTGACTGAAATACGTCTGCAACGGATTGTTCAGACACCGTATGTATCCGGTGGAATACGGAACCGTATTGTGAAACATCCACCGTTTCTACAGTGACCGTAAAGCACTAGGAACTCTCTATTAACAGATCGGAATCTGGGAAAAGCCTAATCTTCTAAAATAACCTCCTTCCATGGACTCAAATAACCTCCAAGGGACAATTATCTCCTTCCATGGATTTAGCGTTACAGCTAGATCCGTTGAGGACTTGATGTGACTTTAAGGTGCGGTAAAGTTTCTCGTTACCGCACGCCGTATTGAGGCCGACGCGTCTCTAGGAACTCTCTATTTTTGGACCGTTACATTTAGCGCACGTCAGTAGGACCCAGACTTTAATACAAAATAATGAATAGGTACTTTTCGAACCAGACTGTAATCATCACATTCCCTGATGTACATAGCATCTTTCATTCCCTCACTCACTTGAGTAAAAAAAACACCATAACAATGACCTCACTTAACTGTGACTTCTTCCAACAAGCATCTGCTGAGCGTCGGCTAGTTGAGGTATTAAATATTTCTAGACTGGTAGAGCCCTCTTCCGTCTCCAGATCTAACTCTTCAGTCAGTATTCAGTGTGGCAAGACAGTGTGAAGCCTTAAACCAGACTATTTACAATAGTAAAAACAACATTGCACAAACATGTAGGATTTCACTTAAACCACTGGAGATCAGTTTTAAATTGAATGTCATTACAAAAGAAATTGGTCCTATAGCTCGCTCAGTAAATCAGAGGCCCCCCCCCCCCCCCCCACTCATTATAATAGTGGGAGGAAGGTTTTGTATGAGGGTGGAAGTTTTTGGCTTAAGAGCATGGTGATAGTGAGAAGTTGGATCAGGTGAGAAGACGGTTGCTTGCTTGTGCAGAAGACGGTAGTCTCCATTTAAATTGTTTAAAAAGGAATAGTTTCTTAATTCAATGAAAGGACAGTACTTAACTTGAATTCGATACGTCACATAATTTTGTTACAGATTCTTGGAACCAATTGAGTTGGTGGGGAAGAAATGACTTTGACACTAATATAGGAATAACATTCCAGATAATACTGAACTTGAAATTGAAGTGAAAATCCATTTGTTTTCCAATGAATAAATTCTCCTAAAAAAGGTGCGTGTACAAAACATACCGAGCCACAAAATCCATATCATCGAATTTGGCCCTAGCCAGTATCAGGATTGCCTTCTAGTACAGTGCATTCATTCTCTCACTCTTTTTAAAAGTCTTCTGACTTCAAGCCGTGTCTAACAACACAGCGGCTTGGCATCTTTTGCACGCGGAGAGCGACTTTTTGGGGGGGATAATACATTTTTGGTGGTCTACTAGGAAAAGGTTGGAATGTACAGGCTGAATGAGATTATGAGATTGCAACTCCATATGTACCCCCCCTCCCTTACAACCCACCCCCCACCACCACTTGGTAATAGCGGGTCAAAAACCCCAAATGGTACTTCTTCAGGTCAAATGTAGCCTACGTCCCATATTTCATCAAAATTAACTGAGGAAAGCCGGCAGAAGTGGGTGGGTAGAGAATCTGGTGAGACTAGAAAACAAAAAAATAATATTTGAAAAAAAGAAAGTTCAAAAACATGTATTTTGACGCTTCGTTTTAGGTCTTGCATATTCGACCCTTGTCCCTCCCAGGATATGCAAAGAAAAAAAGTTTGAGCCAATGCGACAGAGTGAGTTACCTGTGTAAAATTTGTTTCTATTTTTGCGATATTATGCTGTGCGCATTGTTAAAGCGATTACTTTATTATACAACATTATAATAGACTGAGAAGGTGTACAGGCAGAGGAAGCAGACGAATTTAGAAATAACCCTTTTTCCCGGACTATCCAACATTTACCGAATTTCCGACCTTCCCGCGATAATAATAGGTGCTCAGCTTCTGCAATTCAAATCAGGAAAATATTTAGTAAATATTTTATGCAAAGAGATTAAAACTATACCTAGCACTGTAAATAGATTTGTTGACTAAATCAATTAAATAAATTATATTTTCTTCTATTACACCTAACCTAATAACTACCTAAATAAATTATCCCTATCTAATTATTCTACTTAATTGATGCCAGCAACACAGGCAATGTTTTTACCCACTTACCAGCTTATTTTAATAATAAAAGTTCATAATAAGAAGTAAATAATACCACTTGGCAACAGGAGGGAGAATGTTGGGCCGAAGTTCTATTTTGTTACTTATCTCAGCGCATCACGTCATTGCAGCAGCAGCTAGTCAGTATTTTGAAGGCTTGGCAATGCGAAACTAGTGTCTTACTAGATCATTACATTTATTTGAACGAATTCGGAGGACAGCACTTTTTGTAAATATAAATATATGCAAATAAATAAACAATTTTCTATAACCCTCAGGAATTTGAAGGTAATGCTATCAACAGCTTGATGGTGGCAAAGAAAGACTTTGATCGCGTTTCATGGGATTTAACAAGATGGAAAAACGAATGGATATCAAACATCAAGGAAGTCAACCGCTTATACTTGATTAATCCAATTCTCAGTCACCCTCCTCACAGAGTGGCATCGGATCCAGCAGCAGCTTTGAAGCCCAAACCGGATGAAGAGAGAATTTCATAAATACAATCGTCTCCACATTCGATTTTCCCGTTTATCTTCACGTATTCAATGAGGAAACCCAAGGGTATTCAGGTAGTCATCATAACTATTAACTGAAAAAAATTTATATTTACAAAATTTATTAACCCTATGAGAATATTGATAACTTTCTTGAACGACTTGATGGTTGCTTATCTGATAATCCGGCTTGGATGTCGTGAATCGAGGGTAAGTTGCGGATGTCTCCTCTAGCTGCGACCGATGGCTGGGACTTCAATAAACGAACTGCTATTCTTCTAATGTCATCAGGCGTTATATTTTCTACAACAAATGTAAAGCAAAAATACTCAAATAATTACACACAAAACATATTAGATCCCAATAAACAAACTGAAAATATATTAAAATTGTATACAAGTAGGTAGGTACCTACCGCCATAAATTAACGTTTAATTATGTTAAGGTGCCTACCTATTTCCTTGATGAACTCAGCAGGTAGTTTTCTTTTACCGGTAGCAATTACTTGGCGAGCTATGTCTTCGAAAAGAACTGGGCGTGCTTCCAAATTCATAAGTATCATTGACTGTAGCTGAGTTTTCGCTCGCTGAAAATTATTAAATTCTTCAATTTGAGCAAAGATCAGGAGGAGATAAGCTTAGTTTAAATGTGATAGAAACAGTTTCAAAAGGCAGTTCTTTGAAAGTTTTACCCGCAATTCTTCTTCATCAACGTCTCCTGCCATGGCGGACATTTCGTGGGTGAGTACATCTACTATGTTGCTTACGTTGCTTGGTGGGGCGCTGGCATGGATATAGAATAGACCAGTGTCCGAGTAAGTTTGATTGTAAGCTGTGGCACTGAACATCCAGTGGTACCTGACACAAATGACATGGCGGTGGGGACTTTTAACTTCAGTGAAAGAATGATTATTGTAAGGAAAAACACATGAACAATAAATTTAAAATTTATAAATAACCACCGCTCGCTCATTCTAATACCGCACAGTAATCAGGTAATACCTATCTAAAGTTTTGAATAACAAACAGAGAGTAAGAGACAATAAAATAAGCCTACACAAATCTACGAGTGCAATAAAAATTACGAATCTTTTTCTAACCGAAAATTAATTTTTTGTGAGAATACAATGATTTTGTATTATTTTCAATAAGGACCGTTGTAATCGACCAAGGAGAAAAATTGTTAACCCACCCTCAAAATTTGATGGTTTACGGTCCTAAATACGTAATTCCAAAAAACTAAGTGAATATAAATAATGAAATCAGTCTGTCCACCGTTCGTTTGAAGTTTTTCTCAGAACCTAGTGGACCAACGTTGATGAAATGTGGTGCAATAATCATACATCGGCCGAGGCCTGTAATTTTCAGAAGACCAAAGGGTGAAATGTTTTTAAAAAAACCAATATTTCAACAACTTTTAGAATAAAATAGTTATTTTTTGGCCACTTTTAATAATTATTATTTGGATGAATTGAATAGGCCTTCCGTCAACCATTTGCACCCCATATGGGGATCATTTTTCTTCCGAAGCTACCCCAGAGGCTACCTCCAGGCTTACCACTGACATAAATGCAAACCGCTGCAAATTATTTCACAAAGGTTTATTATTTTTTCAATTGAGTATGATCGTAGTTTTAGTTGGCTAGCGTACTTGATGATGACCGTCCAGACTCCTCGGCGTGTCCTATTTCGAGTGGCCACAACCTATACTTCTATAATTATATACGCATGTTTAAAATATTTCTCGATTTGAGCTCCTCTCTATTCAAATAGTTATTGCCTTAATAATATCATTATCTAAGTACGTACGAAAAGTCGAGAGGATATGTTATTAAATATGTGTAGGAAAAGCTTTGGTATTAACACACAAATATGACCTTGAAAAAAACATATTCATGCCTCGAAGGAACGCCGGCGCCGTACCCACTGTAGTGGATTTATATATGTTCTACTTGGTGTAGGTAGACCAAGTGGGACGTTGTGAAAAGTACCCATATCTTGGTTATGCGGGTTAGTCCCTGTATTATTTCCGAAGGAAATGTGAGCGAAATTGTCAAGGACATTTGGCTGGGTGTTGAACCTCGTGGTTCGTTCATTGGTAGGCCGCGAGGGGCGCCAGGTTCGGTTTGAGCTGTTTGGAAATGCGTATTCGGGTGTTGAACCGTTGTGTAATATTCCGGTCTCAGATTTACATCTGTAGGAGGAACGGAATTTGTTTGATTGAGGTACTGGGAAGTACCTTTTGGTCCGTGCGGTGTATGCAGGATAGGAGTGTGTTTAACACTTGGATCGGCGGTGCGATCGTGCGAGGAATATTTAGTATATTCATGTATATGGGTAGGGTCGTAAGAACTACCCTCCGAGAGGTTCTGAAAAGAATCCTCGATCCCTTGTGTGTGTAAGGGAGTAGCTAACAAACTCTTTGTGGGTTTATTAGGTAAAGCTACGATCTCGTCGAGAGGTTCGAGCTTTGGGCGCAGAGCTGGCCCGAGTAGCTTGTCACTACGTTTTGAGTGAGAATCGAGTGTCGGATAAGGAGCTAGAGCGGGGCCGATGCCCGTTCCATCGCCAAGCTCTTCTTCCTCAAACCCGAGGAAGTAAGAGGGGCTTCGCTCCATCGAAATATCCGAGTGTGCTTACTCGATAAAAAAAATACCTTTCCGTTCGGATGAAGGATTTATGAAGAGGAGGGACTCGCTCGACAAAGCTCTCTCCCAGCTTGATGTCGGGGTCCTCTCCGAGCCTTGATAAAGGCTTCCTTGGACGGTAAATTGGAGCGTATGAGCTGTGCAATTTCCTGGCGTGCCCCTTGGACAATCAAGAGCGTAATGCTGCGAGATTCGGGCGACACGACTCAGGTATCCCTGCGGACACGACGTTTTAGACGAAGTCTTAAACGTGCCGGGTGGTACCCTGACTGGAGATCTACGTTGGGCAATGAGTAGTGCAATGACTAGACTCGTAGATGCCAAGAAGATCGAGAGAATCTGTGAGGAGAGGAAGATATGCCTTTCTGAGTCTTGAATGCGTGTAGAAACTTCGTCGAGAGATGAGAAGAGACGTCAGCTAGAGCAGAAGGTGGAATGAATACGGAGGGCTTCGTGCGAGGTATTTATAGGGAGGTGGCCGCCTCCTGCCGCCCCCTGGTTGGTCCGCTTAATTTCATTAGTTCACCATGTGTTTCCTTATTGGCTCGCATAGTGTTTTCTCAGAATCTGTGAATATGATAGCTGAGTTGGTTTGCCAGCCTCGCCCTTGCATTTCGTAGAGGTCGATTGATTATTTCCTTGGGCTGTTGTTTTCAAGACAACTTTTGTGAGTTGTCCTGACGAACCCTTCTCCTGCAGTGGGTGTTTGGCTTGTTGCTTATTTGTGAATATTTCGTTCGTGAGTGAATATTTCGCATATTCTCTCGGGCGAAATATGTTATTTTGCTGAGTTGTAACTCGACGTCTTTTATATGTAATTGTGTCGTGAGTACCTCTTTTTGGTAGCCCTGAAAAGGGCTGTTGACCTGATGTGGTGGAATTCACCACAGGCGCCCCCCCAAGACGTCGTGTTACTAACGACGACGTGCTCGGGGAAGAACTGGGAGGGAAACCCGGAATTCTCCGTAGGTTACCCTCACCAGTTGGGGCGGAGGTTGCTGATTAACCGGCCGTCCTCGCCTTGGAGGGGACCTCCGGCCCCGTCGGTTGCGACGGGCGTCGGGGTTTGGTCTCCCCAGATCCGCACCTTGTCAACGGGTACCAGACCCGCGAGGGTTGGCCCCGCGGCCGCGGAGGGCTGGTTGCGGGGAGGGTAGGTCGGGGGTGGGCAGTTTGGCAGAGCATGGTCACCCAACTCTCACTGAATCTGTTGGAGGGGACGCGCCCTCTGGCGGATTTTCGGAGATTTTCCTCCTGCCTTTCAGTATTAATTGAGTTTCGTGACACTGTTTTTTCTGTATCCAGAGTATATGCTGGTTTAATTTGCTGTTTGGGAACTTTTTTTGTTTGTTCGCCAATTTGCACTGTGACAGAAACTTTATCTCGTTTTATCACTTTGAAAGGCCCTGTGTATGGGCATTGCAATGTAGAGAGTTGAGTAGGCACTCTTATATAGACGTGTGAACAAGTATCCAAGTTTTTGGGCATATTCACAGCGTATTTGGTGTTATTATGCTTTATATGGGTGGAGCGGAAAAATATTGGTTCAGAAATATTCGTTGATGTAACGAATATATCCCCTGGAAGGGGTACATCTATCCCGTAGACTTTTTGGAAAGCCGTTGTTTCCGTCGCTGGGTCCACCGCTGTACGCATTGCTAGTAGTACTTTAGGTAGTGCGTCGAGCCAATTTTCGTTTTGAGCTTTGATCGCTTTGATCTGTTTCTACGCTCCACCATGCCGTTTGTTGAAGGTTTGTATGGCAGTGTGTGGGTATGTTTTACCCCTAGACGCTCCATTATCGATTGAAACAGACCTGATTCGAATTGGGCTCCTTGGTCGCTAGTAATGTATTCGGGAACTCTTTTGGAAGATACCCAAATTTTAATAAATGCGTCAGTTATAGAGGACGTCTCAATATTAGTTAGGGGGACAGCCTCCACCCAACCTGTCGCTCTGTCTACCATCATGAGAAGGTATTGTTTTCGTCCTCTTGCCAAGGGTAATGGCCCGGTTATGTCTACGTGGACATGAGAGAATTTCGTGGCTGTCTTTAATTCTGAGTAAGGCAGTTTAACAGAGCGAGTGATTTTGGCTCGTTGGCAAGTTTCACATGCTCTTACCCAGTTTAAGACGTCTGTGCGTAGTCCGTGCCAGAAATACCTCTGTTTCACCTTGTATACTGTAGAGTGTATACCTGGGTGACCCAAATTGTGAATTTGGCTGATTATATCGTGTCTCATGTCTTTCGGTATGTAAGGCCTGGGGTGTCCTAAGTCTAGGTTACACCATAGCTCTCCTTGTGGAAACTCAACTTTTGTAAGTTTCCGTGTGTCCTCTGACGTGGGAGGAGATTTCTCTTGTGCTTCTAGTACGTGAAGTAAAAGGTTGCACTCGACTGCGGCCGTTACTTTCGAAATTTCGGCTTCTGCCGGGCCTTCGTCTGTATGAGTTGAAATTGACTTGGTTTGAATTTCAACCGGGTCAAACGGTCTGGAGAGCGCGTCTGCCACGACGTTTTGGTCTCCGGGTATGTGTCGAATATCACTTGTCATCTGTGATATGTATGTCAACCACCTTAGTCTCATTTTAGAAAAATGAGCATTTTTCTTCAACATTGTGCCTAGCAGTGGCTTATGGTCTGAGCATAGGTGGAAAGAGCGTCCGTCCAAGTCGTTATGCCAGTGTATGCAAGCTTGATACGCGGCGAACATCTCTTCGTCGAAGGAGGCTTTATTTTTCCATTGTTCAGGAATTTCTTTGCTAAAGAAACCCAATGGTTGGTATGTCTTTGAGCCATCCTTGTTTGTTATTTCTTGCTCCAGAGCTGCCCCGATGTGAGTGTCGGACGCATCGCACACTATCCTCCATTCCGCTGTAGGGTGAGGATGAGCTATGTTATGCAATGTATTTTTGATCATTGCTTGTTTTAAGCTATTGAAAGCTACTTCCCTTTCAGGTGTCCATTCAATCGGAGTTTTGTCATTTTTCCTGTTTGATTGAATGGCGTCGTATAGGGGCTGAGCCATGTGTGCGAATTTACTGGAGCAAGCTCGGTAGAAACCACACATTCCCAAAAATCTGCGTAGGCTTCGTACGTCTATTGGTCGTGGAAACTGTTCAATGGCTTCTATTTTGTCTCTTTTAGGGGTTATCCCGTGTTTTGAGATAGTAAAACCCAGGAAGTCTACGGTGGGTTGAGCAAAAATGCATTTCTCGAACCCTACTCGGAGCCCGTGTTCTCCTAATTTGTCAAAAATTTTTTTGAGGTGTTCCAAATGTTCCTTGTAGGTTTTGGAAGCAACCAAAATGTCGTCTAGGTAGACAAACGCGAATTCGAATTTTCGCATGACGTTGTCCATGTAGCGTTGCCAAGTCTGGGCAGCGCCGGCTAACCCCATGCTCATCTTTTTGAATTCGTACAGGCCAAAAGGGGTGATAATGGCTGTTTTGTGAGCGTCGTCGGGGTGCATCGGGATGTGGTAGTATGCCGATTTTAAATCTATAGTTGAGTAGATTTGTGTATTGTGTAAATTTGCTTGGAAAGAGCGTATGTGGGGTGGAGGATAGGCGTCCTTCTTTGTCTTAGCGTTCAAGAAACGATAATCTCCTGTGATCCTCCACGTCCCGTCTTTTTTCGGCACGCAGTGTAAGGGTGATGCCCATTCGGAATCAGATGGGGCAATTATGCCGTCTGCGAGCATTTTATCGAAAGTGCTCTTTACTTGGGATCTTTTTTCACCCGCCATAGGCCTTGCTCGGAAGTGTACAGGTGAGCCTTCGGTAGTTATACGGTGGTAAACCCCGTTTTCCTTCCACTTTCCCTGGAGCTTGTCCATTTGCCGTTCATAAATTTCGATTATTGAGTTTATGTTCTTGTCCTCAATAATTTGGGTGCTCTCTGAGCTTGAGCTGTAGTCCCAGTGAGGAATAGCCGCTTCGATTTGTTCGTCAGAGAATTTCTCTTGAATGACAGCTGCTATTGTTTGGTCGGCATAGCTCTTCATTTTTTGTCTATAAATGTATTTATGTTTGACCCTGATCCCGATGTCCCAGGACTCAAGGAAGGGAATACCTAGGATGGCTAGGTCGACTTTTGTGATCATGAAATCGGTGGTCATGTCACCGAGACCGATGTTGATCGTTGTTTTGGCTCGTCCCAATGTTTCGATTCGCAGCTGTGAGCTTGACATTGGTTTTGAGAACCTTCAAACCCAGCTTTTTAGTGATATTTTGGGGCAGAATGTTCACTTCTGCTCCTGTGTCAATGAGGAATTCGGTGCCGTGAAGTTGACACTTGAAAAAGAGCCGTTTAAAATCTTTGGTCTGCCGGCGTATAGGCTCTGCTACACTGGCAGTTACTCGTTTTCCGAGCACTCGTTGTCTGAAGTGGGAACGGTACTTTCGGGTACCAGTTCCGGTATAGTTTCCTTCGAAACTATTTTATGTTTTGGCTGGCTAATAGCTGCAGCCTTTTTGTTTGACTTCGAGACGGTTGGTTTCCAACCACAGTGCTGCGGATCCGCACACTTACGTGTCTCTGTGCCGAAACGAGTGTGGTTTCGGCAGATGTAGACGTTAGGTTTGTGAGGTTTATACTCAGTTTTTTGTGTAACAGACTTCTTAGGGCTTGAAGTGCTTGTTTTGTTGGTTGACTCGACTCCCCTAATGTTAAGGGAAGGAGTTTCTGATTTATACGCGTGTAGCGTGTCGGCCAGGTCAAGCCGGGCGCTCGTGCTTGCTTGTGCTGCGACGAGACCCCGTGCGTCGTTTGGCAGAGTTTCGATCCACTTTTGTGTGATCAATGCCTCCGAAAAGTACCCAACTGCTTTAGCATACATTTCATGGTACTTAGTGCTGGGTTTTTTGGCGAGAGATGAAGGATTCTCTAGTGCGAGGAGTCTATCTTGCATAGACAACCCATATTCTCGTGTTAGGCGTTTCTTAGCCTCTTCGTAAGGTGCGTGGGGTGCCGTGAGATACGCTGAGTCAATAGCTTCTCTCATTTCCTCAGGTACCCACTTGTAAATGGCGGAGAAACACTCGTTTTGTGTTCTCAAATGCTTGCGAATGCAGTACTGATCGAACTCTGCGAGGGCTTGATCAATATTTTTCTTCTGAAAAATAGGTTTTTGATAGTCACCTATTTCCTCCAACAGTGCTTTAAAGCCACTTTGTGGAGAGGGTTGAAGTGTGAGGTGTGGGGCGTAGAGGCCCGGCGGGGGTCGCACGCCCGCAGTGGTTCCCTGAAATCCACTAGCTTCATAAGAGGGAACGTATTGCTCCGTGTTTAGCCTGTTCAAAGGCGGGGTCACCATTTGTAGTGGATTTATATATGTTCTACTTGGTGTAGGTAGACCAAGTGGGACGTTGTGAAAAGTACCCATATCTTGGTTATGCGGGTTAGTCCCTGTATTATTTCCGAAGGAAATGTGAGCGAAATTGTCAAGGACATTTGGCTGGGTGGTTGAACCTCGAGGGGCGCCGCCAGGTTCGGTTCGAGCTGTTTGGAAATGCGTATTCGGGTGTTGAACCGTTGTGTAATATTCCGGTCTCAGATTTACATCTGTAGGAGGAACGGAATTTGTTTGATTGAGGTACTGGGAAGTACCTTTTGGTCCGTGCGGTGTATGCAGGATAGGAGTGTGTTTAACACTTGGATCGGCGGTGCGATCGTGCGAGGAATATTTAGTATATTCATGTATATGGGTAGGGTCGTAAGAACTACCCTCCGAGAGGTTCTGAAAAGAATCCTCGATCCCTTGTGTGTGTAAGGGAGTAGCTAACAAACTCTTTGTGGGTTTATTAGGTAAAGCTGCGATCTCGTCGAGAGGTTCGAGCTTTGGGCGCGGAGCTGGCCCGAGTAGTTTGTCACTACGTTTTGAGTGAGAATCGAGTGTCGGATAAGGAGCTGGAGCGGGGCCGATGCCCGTTCCATCGCCAAGCTCTTCTTCCTCAAACCCGAGGAAGTAAGAGGGGCTTCGCTCCATCGAAATATCCGAGTGTGCTTACTCGATAAAAAAAATACCTTTCCGTTCGGATGAAGGATTTATGAAGAGGAGGGACTCGCTCGACAAAGCTCTCTCCCAGCTTGATGTCGGGGTCCTCTCCGAGCCTTGATAAAGGCTTCCTTGGACGGTGAATTGGAGCGTACGAGCTGTGCAATTTCCCGGCGTGCCCCGCGGACAATCAAGAGCGTAATGCTGCGAGATTCGGGCAACACGACTCAGGTATCCCTGCGGACGCGACGTTTTAGACAAAGTCTTAAACGTGCCGGGTGGTACCCTGACTGGAGATCCACGTTGGGCAATGAGTAGTTCAATGACTAGACTCGTAGATGCCAAGAAGATCGAGAGAATCTGTGAGGAGAGGAAGATATGCCTTTCTGAGTCTTGAATGCGTGTAGAAACTTCGTCGAGAGATGAGAAGAGACGTCAGCTAGAGCAGAAGGTGGAATGAATACGGAGGGCTTCGTGCGGGGTATTTATAGGGAGGTGGCCGCCTCCTGCCGCCCCCTGGTTGGTCCGCTTAATTTCATTAGTTCACCATGTGTTTCCTTATTGGCTCGCATAGTGTTTTCTCAGAATCTGTGAATATGATAGCTGAGTTGGTTTGCCAGCCTCGCCCTTGCATTTCGTAGAGGTCGATTGATTATTTCCTTGGGCTGTTGTTTTCAAGACAACTTTTGTGAGTTGTCCTGACGAACCCTTCTCCTGCAGTGGGTGTTTGGCTTGTTGCTTATTTGTGAATATTTCGTTCGTGAGTGAATATTTCGCATATTCTCTCGGGCGAAATATGTTATTTTGCTGAGTTGTAACTCGACGTCTTTTATATGTAATTGTGTCGTGAGTACCTCTTTTTGGTAGCCCTGAAAAGGGCTGTTGACCTGATGTGGTGGAATTCACCACACCCACCACAAGCCACGGCGCCGGCGCCTCCTCTCACTCCACCCCCCCCGCTCAACCACCCCCCTCACCCCCTCACCACCCACCGTGACCCCCTGCCAAGCGTGCCCAGGCGTGCGCGCGTCGAAAAAGACACTTTTTCGCCCGTTTTTGGCCCATAGCATCTATGCGAGTAAAGCGATCGGGATGGTTAAACGTTAGGACCAACTAGACCCCAAATCGAGTCTATGTGCGAAAGAACGGGTTTTTAAAGTAAATTCTTAGGCCTTTTATGGCCCGGACGGCGAACGGCGGACGGACATTTCAAATTTGGATTCTACGCACCTTGAAACGTAAAGTGACAAAGTTTGAGGGGGGGTTATACAAATTGTTTGCTACACGATCACATAGGCTTATTATTGGAAATAATAAACCAAAATTTGCAGGGGCGCACATTTTTTTGGCCTCTGCGCACTTTTTTTCGGTTGGCCAACGTCCATGTATCCGTATTTAGATAATATGCCCAAGACTCCGTTTTATAATTATCTACAAGCTAGTATACATGGCAAGGAAATTCATAAGGGGCCGTGTAGGAGGTAAGTAACCCACACAATCCCTAAAAATGTCATCAAAATCACACTAAAACAAAACATCGTAGATTTAAATTTTATGGTTTCAAGTATAAAAGGTTCATGATTCAGTAGTTTCGACGTCGACACTCGAGTTTCTCAATGTGCATGCGCATAGTCTTTTACGACAATTCGATTTACAACGGTCTGAAGCCTTCCTGTCGAATCATTGAAAAATACAACAATCCTATGGGCTGCTTAGCGAAACATCCTTATCAATTAGATTCTCGAGTTTCCAGTTTAAAGATAGTTAGGTTTTACGTTTACTGTTAGCTAATTTCCGTAGAAAAAAAGCAATTGCAATGGCTCCAAAAATTTTAAAATCAAAATTTTCTTTATTGAAACTCGTTTTGAGACATCCTGAAATGAACCCTAGAGTTTTACGCTTTTTAATATGTATTTGTGTGTGTGTCCTTAGAGATGTTAACTCTCGTTAGGATTGAGATAACAATTTTGATCTCGCGCCAAAAAAATTAAGCTTTCCAAACGAAAGGACGAGATCGTTGGCCAGCATCTTTTTCAGCTCATTAAATTGGTCAAATTTAAAAAAATGTGCTCAAAAATCACTAAAAACGGCTAATTTGCGTTAATTTAATATTTTTTTAGCAGAATTTTTGAAATGTGGCCAATTGAATGTGCTAAAAAATGCTAGCCCAGAACATTTAAACTAATTTTCACAAATTCATGCTGCAAAATGTAGTTACATTTTATTAATATTTGCCAAAAAGTAAATAAAAACTGCAAAAAAGCTCAAATTCCAAAATCTTATTTGAATTGCAGAACATTATTTAGAACAAGTTGTTTGCCATAAATTGGTAGTTAACAATTTCTTTTCAGTCGAAAGACCTCATTTTTAAAACAATGTAACGTAATATAGTACGATAATTTACAAAAATTCGCTCATACGACCATGCTGCATGATTGGAACTTTTTTAAATACATAATTTTACCGTTTACCTTTTTCATGACCTGATTATGACTTGGCTTTCACCAATTCCCGCAAAGGGTGCTACTCCTCATTTTAATTTCAACTAGGGAGTCCATCACTCTTCGATTAATTAGATTTTCGAAATAGACCATGAATACTCATATGATTTGGGGCGTGACAATTTATTGGAACGGAATCAAAATTTTCCAGCAAGCTGAAAAATTGAAAAAAAATTGCAAATTTGGATTTTGAAGGACTTGTTTTACTTCCTGCACGAACTTGAAGTTTTGCTAACATTGGTAGTGAGCAAAGGAACAAAGTGGAAATGCAAAAGTATGCGATATTTGTATGAAGCTTGGAAGTTGCTCACACTAGTATTTTGAAATGTTGATATATTTGGTTTCACGTTGGCTACCCAAAATATTCGGTTCTTGATTATACTTTCAGAAAGTCCTAGGATTTTAAAATGAAAAAAGATTTCAAGACAATGGTATTTCTATAAACGTTACTGAAAACTGTACTGATTTACACCTAACTCTATGTATTTTAACATGCAGATTATAGAGAAGAAGAGTAATAGCAATTTGTTTTACTATATTATGCTTATGAACGGCACAAGCATGATCCGAAATAGCGATCTGAGGAATAATATACACGTAATCAACAGACTACAGAGACTGCTTCACAACCTCCAATACCCAGAGAAACGTGACAGAGCAGGAGAAATATCCGACAAAATTGTGAAGTAATTTTCACCTGTTGAGCACGTTGGTGTAGAGCCTCGTGTACATGCCTTTGCCAGGCCCACCAGCGCTGAAACTTCCTCCACCACCCATCATCACGCCAAGAACACACATAGCAATGAAATCTGGATCAGTGTGGCTACATCCTTCAAGTCCGATAACCACGTGAGCTAACTCGGGGAGATTGGATGGCCCAAGGTGCAGCGGGATTTTGCATTCTTCCTGGGAAGTAAAATTTCATGTATGAGGTTAAATAAATGCGCAAGTCTCCTTCCAAAGTGTATTAGAAAGACACAGTAAACTTCGAACCTCTATATGATGCAATTTCAAATTCTTTACTTGGTATTTTGAAAGTACACTGATTATCAACATTAGGAAGCATTTTAAATCAATTTCCCAATCAATAATCTCAAGATAGAAAAACACAGATTAACTCGGAAGAAGAGTCATAATCACAGGGATAATAGAGAGTTTTTGGTGACCACTAACGTACCTTTAACGTCACCCTAACGTACCCAAGAGTACGTGACCTTGAGGGGACGTTAGCAGCGTCGTACGTTAGAATGGCTCATTCAACGTCACCCGTTTGGGGACCTAAAGGCACACGACACCAGCCTAACCTTCCTGTAAATTAACACTACTGGTCACCTCAAAATTACTCGAATACTTGTGAAGTAAATAATTATAGTTTTTCTTTAAATTCCCCATCATTACCTACTAATTAAGTTGATGTAGCCGGTAGGTTTCTTGAACAACCCTCAAACTTGGCTATTTTTCGTTTCAAGTCGCGTAACAACCGAATGTGCCATCTGAAGTCCGTCTCCGCCATCTCGCTTTACCAGCCTTCAACTAGATCGAAAAAAATCCGCTCTTTTGCACACAGGGTCGACCAAGCCTATTTGGTCGATTAGAGCCTTGTTTTTATTATTGTTTCACATATTTTAAACGAGAAACCTGAGTATTGTTCTGTTGTTGTTGCCTGATCCTTCTGCTGTTTTCTCGTGAACATTGCGTGAAGTGCTGCCTCCACTGATGGTTGTGTCAGGTAAAATCCTGGTTCATAGTCATAGAGATAAAAAATTGTTCATACTTGTTGATAATTTACCCAACGGAAAACCCAAAAACATGAAGTTCGTAACGACTAATGACCTCTACCTAAGTGCAACTAAACCGCGGTGTTCCACACTTGAGGCTTACTATCTTTGCGTTAAATCCATGCCCTGTTTACGAATTGAAAACTAAAAATGAGAAATTAGCCCGTATTTGTACTGAAACTAACATGAAATTCGAATTAAGGATTGAAAATCGGCGTTTCATATCGAAATAAAGAAGTTGATTAGACAACAAGACAGCTGGGGGGAGAATATCGCGTTGCCCAACCACCGTTAACGTGACATCAAAATTAAGGCAACCGTTCTCACGATTCCATTCGGGTTAGCATCTTCGTTTCTCCCTCAAGACTACCGTAACGGGTGACGTTAAGTTGAAGTCACCAAAAACTCTCTAATGAGGAATGGCAATACACAATATTTGGTACCTAATCGAATTTAAACAATTTTTAATGCTAACCTTGATGAGACCTCCAGTGTATTGAGCCAAAGAATCGTCTACCTTTATTTTAGGAGCAGTCAAGCCCCACATTGGTATTTTATCAACGAAATGTCTGAAAACAATACATAAAAAAAATATTAGTTTTGATGATAAAATACCAGTAAATAAAACTAATATACGTATTGGCGATTGCCTTACTAATTTCCTTAGACTACAGAAAATGTAACTAGACGCAATTATGAGTCCGAGTTTTCAGGAAAGAATATTATTGATCCAATGTCTTCTGGGCACCGAAGCGCTCGTGAAGAGCCTTCCTTCCGCACACCCATATTGTTTGGGCTGAGTTTGGGGAAAAATATCTTCACTCAGGCGGAGGTAGATCGGTTAGGCTGTCCGTCCAGTGGACGCGATTTCGCGCGAAGAGGCAAATTCGCGCGTACGGTTCGCCTCCCTTTCAAACACACTGTTTTAACTGAGGCCCGTCCACTGCAAGACGCGAAATGGGGCGAAAAGGGGCAAACGCGAAGAGAATCAAACCAGTTTGTTTTCCAACGCGCCAACAAGTGAAATGGATGTTGACAGTGTGTTTGAAGGGAGCGGAACCGTTCGCGCGAATTCGCCTCTTTGCGCGAAATCGCGTCCACTGGACTGCCCTTAGAGGGCAGATACTAATTCTCAGCCCTCGGGCCTGCTACCCGGTCAGGCATCTGGAGACAGCGGAGAGTCCAGTAACATGGTAATCTCCCATCCAAAAAACGGTACCACATGTTGGGGGGAGCCCCTGGCTACCGGCACACTGGCACTATGCCAAAGTGTCACCAGCCTGCCCTCCAGATGAGGTAGGATTCGTGGTGGCAGTGGTTGACACGGCCTTGTGACACGGGGCCCAGGGTGCTTAGGGGTAGAGATCGCATCACTAGGGACTTGTACCCTGGTAATGTGTCTCGGATACCAGCTCCCTTAGCTGGGAGAACCAGCTAGAAGGTTCACCTCCACCTGCAGTGCCTTGGCTTGTAGGTACCTTGCAAGGAAAGCTCCAAGAAAGGGCTCCTGAACGGTGAGTCATACCGCTCCTCCCGCCCTCTTCAGAGAGCAAAGGTTGTGTCCCGCCGGCAGGGGAAGAAGTGCAGTCCACGAGGGATAGGCAAATGTCAATCTTCTATAAGAAGGGGGATCTCTCTTATGATCCAATGTCTTGAACATATGTTCAAAATCAAATCAGAAACGAGTTCGACTATCCGCTTTACAAGCAGATACCATGTTACATGGATATGTCTTTGATTGGGGATTTCATAACGGTTGTCCTCGACTGTCGTCAAGAGGATGAAAATGTTCCTATGGAGTGGAGTAAATGATGCTATTGCTTTACGTTAAAAATATTGTAACCGGCTTATTAAAATTGTTTATAGTCCAATCAGTTTAGGAATGTAGCCAGGTACGTAAGGAGGGGGAAATTGGTAGCTTGAGATGTGAACATTTATCACATAAATCAAGCGCTTTCCAACGAGTGGCAAACGATTTTTGTGCGATGAAAACTGCGGAAGTTCCATTCCCCTAGCAACGGCTGGGTTGTACGTGAAAAACACTGAAATTGTGACACAAATTTTGCGTCACGGAAATTTTTGGTTGACCTCCCAGAGCAAAGACATATCCATGTCAAATAAACAAATTAATATAATAAGGTGGAGGAATATTGGAGGAGTAATTTATGGACAATCGAAAACAATACGTATAAGAGAACAAATGCTACATGCAGTAAGGTTTTGACCAAGCTGAAGATTGTGTGAACCCTAGAACTCCTTGGTGAATATTTAAGATCAAATCGAACTGTATTATTTGAAGATTTGCTAAATTTTTGTATTTTCACAGTTGTTTTTTGTTCATTGAGAAAAATTTCCTAGAATTGTGTAAATAGTTTAAAATCGTTGGTGATATGAAAAAAGGGCGAATTCCACATTTTAACGGAAAATGACTTTTTTTCACCAACGATCATGTTTCTAATAGCAGGTATATTAACAGGTGAAAAAGTCGAAGTCCTAGCAAATGTATTTTCAAGGTAAACCAAACTTAGGACTTAAACTTTTTCACCTGTTAATATACTATTAGTAACATGATCGTTGGTGAAAAAAGTCATTTTCCGTTAAAATGTGGAATTCGCCCTTTTTTCATATCACCAACGAAATATATTTGTATTTTTAAAATTTTCGAAATAAGGGGGAATAGAGCGGAATAAAGATTAAGAACGTAGGCTTTTCACTTAATTCTTGTAACAAAGACATTCTTGCGGGAGTTTGAAACTCACTCTAGTAGGAGTTTGGGGAAGATGGATTAGTTGGCCCTGTGTATCGCCAGCTAGGTAAGGCTGGAAGAGCGCACGCTTTATTTGATGAATCAACACAAGATTTGGATAACATAAGTTGGACCACAACATAAACTGCCATAGATTTGACATAATAAAGAGAACCAAATTTGAGTGATTAAAACAATTTGAAAATATAGATAAGAATGCATAGTAATGAGTGAAAAACATAAGGTGACTTGAGTAATAAAATTGTTGAGTAAAATAATTTGTTGAGTAATTTATGTACAGCTGATTGATGCTGGTGGTCCCTTTTCTGCAGTTTTTGAATCCGAGAAACCACCTGAGAACTTGGTCTTGAGCTCTCGTTAAAGTGCTAAGCCGGCTTAAGGTACTTATTCTAAGCAACTTAAAATGATAAAAGTTGATTACTTTTGAACTGATTCGACCAATTTTTCATGTTCTATTCCAACCCCTGCTACTACCATTCGGGAAGGAGTGTAATGTGAGTGGAGATAGTTGATGATGACATCTCTTGTAATTTTATCAACATTTTCTGCAGGACATATTTTTGGAAGACCTAGAGTATTATCTTTGTATGCAGCCTGTAACAGAAAAATCATTTGATCCGAACTGATGTGATTAAGTCAAATAACATAACATATTCTTAATGTAATCTTCAAACCAAATAATTCCATGGCTTAATAGATTAATCGAATATAAAAGTTATTTATTGAGTTATAATTAATTATAACAATATCACACTCACAGCATGAATCATATCCACCAATATCGATTCTTGTTCGGGTCTTGTCATCAAGTTTTCAAGCTCGAATGTTATGTACTGAGATGCAGCCAGAATCTGGGAGAAAATCATAGGATAAATGGAACGTTCAGCAAATACATTCTAGGGAATCCTGTTCAACTCTTGTACATCAAGCGTTTTATTCCATAGTCACCTTACATAAGTACTTATCCTTTAGAGCCTCACACGAAACCACAGTCCTGCTTTGATAATACGGCCTAGATTTGTTGTTGAGGGCAGAGTCTTCGGTGGTGGGTTATCTATTGAAGTTATATCAATCTGATAGGTATACTAGAATCAGTAACCTCCGCATTACTGATTCTAGTGTACCTACGAAGAACAACGATTTATTCAGACTATTGGCAAGGCTAGAATCGTAATCGCTTCAATTATCTGACGGGTAACCATACATACTGGAGCTCACAGAGAGCACATTAAAATATTGTGGGAAGCAGCGAAATGGGGAAAAAAAGCAACATCGGGGCACCATGCGCCAAGATTTGGAATCTTACTTCACTGAGTTCGTTTGGAGGCAAACATTTGAAGAAACTGAATTTTATGACATAATGTTCGCCGTTATGTCCTATATCCTCCCCCGGAGTAATTGTTCAAAGTCCCGTTTGAAGAATTACATATTTCCCATGTGAGCCTAAAGGATATGGGAAGGAGTCCGGTAGGGTTCGAATATGTGGGCCTCTAAAGGGTAAGTACCTGACCAACTTTAATTTCCTAGGTAAAAAAGTCTAGCGCTTGAGGGCCGAAGATGGATGGTAAGTCTTTCGCCCGTCGATATCCGTCATGAAGAAATACTGATTTCAAATGTCACACGCGTTCATCGAAAGCACTACGTTGTTATATAGTATGTATGTATGAACTCACTTCATTAGGTTCCAAGGTGGGTCGTAAAACTGTATCTCCTAATATTTGAACAACAGTATCATAGCCCCGCCTGTCCGCAGATGAAGCATAGATAAATGTGTCCCTGAAAATATCAAACTTAGCTAAGTAAACTTCAGCAAAAATTTGTAAGGTTATGCGGTAATGTTTAATTTAAATAGTATGTTGATGATAGATCTTACATAATATTACATATCAACTACGGTGACCATATGTATCTTAAGCAAAATCGGGACGGATAGAACTATCAAGGGGGTCTGAGGGGTATAGAATACCCTCCATGGGGAGGAGGGTCCAGGGGTCCACCCCCGTAAAAGTTTGAATTTTTTACCCTTTAAAAGTTGGTTTTTAAGCCTATTTCATCCATTCAAACATTGGTTTATTAAGAGCTTCGTATCAAACTAAAAATATGTAATATTCATTAAAGAATGTGGCACTAAGAATTACATGACAAAATAATTTCAAGAAGTTTATTACATACACAGAAAGAATATGTACCTTTTGCACGAACAAACTGAACTTCACGAACAACAGGTAAGTTTTTATAGTCAAATAAATGAACATTAATTTTCCAAAAAATGAAAAAATAAAAGTTAACTGAGCAGTCTGTTTACATCATTGTTCTTGTTATATTTTTTCACTAGGTCTTTTTGCTCCAGTCGTACTTCTGTGTTGAGGAAAGTGCTCTCAGCAAGGAGTCGTCTTTTCTTATTTTGTCGTACATTTCAACACACGACAAAGAACTGTTCATTTGGACAATTAGTAATGCTTTAACACAGCCTAGTGCCATTGAAGATTTTTCTGCGGTCCAAAAGTTGTTTATCAATGAGAAAGCTCGCTCGACTGAAGCATTTGTTCCTGGTAAAGAAAGAGAAAATTCTACCAGAGTTTTGAGATTAGGAATGCTTGTTTCGTTTTTCTACAAGTCCTGAAATAAAGTCAGCCACCGTTGCTCAGTTGATAGTTTTTGTTCTTTCCATTCAGCCAGGACGACATCAGGAAGCTGTGTGTTCAGCATACTAAGCTCATTGAACAAATCATCAAGCGAGAGAGGTGGCCTATCTTGAAACAAATCCCAACTTTCCTCTAGTTCTTCCCACTTCAGCTGCTTCTTTAAGTCTATCCAAGAAAGTTGACTCAAGCTGTCATCGTTTGGTTATCAAAGATCAAAATAAGTAATGCAGTGGTCATAAAAAGTTCCTACTGTATTTTTCACCTCTTGTAAATCGCATGCATTTCCTGCAGCAACACTGTTTCTTTGAAGTTCCTTTACTTTCATTGGTAGAAATAAAGACTCTTTTCTGTCAACCAAGTTTTTGTAAATATTGTAAATAATTGTAAATATTCATTTGCTGCCTCTGTGGCAGAAACCTTCGCTGAGGTCGCGGGGGCCAACACAGTTGGGTCTCCAGACTGCTCCTGTGACTATGATAATAGTTATGTTGTGTGCGGTGTAAAGAAATTCCACGGTACTAATCATTCATTTTAAAATAAAGCTAATAACTTTTCATGATGATTTGGTTTGCAAAAATCTTTATTGGTGAAAATCGGGACATTTCTTTCCCGATTCGGGACCCCGGGACACAGGCTTTAAAATCGGGACTGTCCCGATAAAATCGGGACGTATGGTCACCGTACATATCAAAATAACAATATATATAACAACATAACTTACAAAACATAACATATCAAAAGAACATCTGCTCATTGAACTATTACCTTGAACCCAGGCAGTCGCAGATACCTCCATGTTTCTCAAGTGTCATGAGAATCTTGTCCTTATCACGAAATTCAGAAGATCCCTGTAACATGAAGAAAAAAAAAATAGATTAGAAGAGGTGAAGTGTAATAGCTAGGTACAGTTTTTAGGCTGCAATACTCGTTCATTTATTTAAATTTATTAGAGGGGTGTTGTATGGAGTATCGTTACTAAAAAATCGATTTTGAAATGGATCTTATGAATCTACACCCAATAAGTCGGAGCTGTATGTTGCAGGAAAGTCCCAAGCTGATACTCTTTCAGCGAATTTTCGTAGAAAATTAAACTATTGCAATGGCTCCAAACATTTTAAAATTTAAATTTTTGAAAAGTTTCTATGGCTTATGTTATACCGGACGATAACTCTCCTTAGGATTGAGATAAACAAAAGGATGAGTTCATTGGCCAGCACTTTTTGAGCACGTTAAATTGAACAAATTTTGAAAAATGTGCTAAAAAAAAATCACTAAAGACGGCAAAAAATCGATATATTTATATTTTTAACGAAATTTTAGTCAAAAGAAGTTGGTTAACGATGGACTAGAACATAAAAAAATTTATGCAGAAATTTGTGCTGCAAATGAACTTGAATTGTCATTCATATAATTGCCGAAAAACAGATAAAAACTGCACACAAAAAATCTAAAAATCCAAAATAATTTTTTAATCGCAGAATACTAAGTATTTAGAAAGAGTTTTTCGACATAAAATTGGCAGGTAACAATATCTTTGTACACAAAGAGGTCAAATTTCATAACAATGTAACATAATATAGTACGATAATTTACGAAAATGCGATGTGCTACCACCACTGGCGACATCCAAGACACATGTCTGTCTTCGAAGCCTTAGTGAAAAGGAAGCAGATCATCATAGAAATGAACTTACATTGAATGCTAGCTTTTCGAGAAAATGGGAAACCCCACTTGGATATGCCACTTCGAATCTAGAGCCGGATTCAACAATAACTGGAACAAGAAAAAGTACCACGAATGTGATATTCCATACTTATACCATAAAATAACATAGCTTCACTTAGGCAACTACATGAAGAAAAATAGGTTTATTCGCCCAATTCGTGAATGTTATCGTTTAATATTTTTTTAATTAATCGCTATTGTTTCATAACAGTGTCTTTTTAAATGATCAGATTTCCCTGTCCTGCTCTTGAGGATGTTAACACATTCAATACGTAGCTGTTTTTCTGAGTCCCCACTCACAGCAGATTTTTTTTTTTTTTTTTTTTTTTTTTTTTTTTTTTTTTTTTTTTTTTTTTTTTTTTTGCCTTGAAATTTGATAATGAAGGTCCTATTTGGTCCTTAGAAGCTATCTATAATGAGCTGTGAAAGAATTCCCTCTCAGAGTCCATTATTTGCGTGATGAGGAAATAATGCTAGGCAACCCGCACTACCGGCATATCACGCGAGTTCAGGTCTCCCATTTGCACGCTCCATTTTTTGTCAATTCCTTGGCCCTCTCATTTTATCTGCGAAATATTAGTTTTATACAAGTAATAAATTAAAACAAAATTACGTAGACAACAAAAGAAGACCATCCTTCATCACAGGTAGGTGAAGGTTTTTTAGGCTGCCTCGCGTTTTTCAGTTGGTTAGGTTACATTTTATTAGTTTTCTATAGCTAAAAATTCAAATAGAAGCTATATTTAGCGTTGGTTGATTTGTAAATAAATATCAATACGAAATAATTGCAAAATAATAAACACTGACGTTGATTATTTGGAATTTGGCTTACGGGACTTTTCCAACGGCAGAGGGACGTAACCTTCTAAAACGAACAGAACTGGGGGGCTGCCTTGTTAATACTGAAAGGAATGAAAGGCCAATCACAGCCCCACACTTCCACACTCCCCTCCACTCCACCATCACAGGTGGGGAACTCACCCTACAGAGATGGCATCGATCGACGCCATCCGCTTCTGTGCGAGCATGAAACGGTGTCGATCAATGCCATCCGCATTTATCTTGTTAAGGATATTTTTCAACCCAACGACGTTCGCTGGATGAGAACAAAGAGAATTTATTGGGCTGTAAAAGAACGCATGGCAGCATTGCCACAATGATATCGGCCTAGGGAAAAAAAAGATTTTCCTACCTCCAATAGTACAGAATTGGCCAAATTTGTTCTCCGATGCAACTCTCAATCCATTGGGCAAGGTGGTTATTTGGGTTTTATCTTTCTGATCTCCGGATTTATAGTCAGCATAGATAGCTTTCTCTAAATTCGGAGGAGCTTTCGAAAGCGGTGGCTGGGAAAATGACGATTTTGTTGGTGGTGCCGGTCCTTGGAGCCCAGTGGAAAAATCTCTCGATTCCAATAGCGATTTACATCTGGAACAAAACAAGTTTGAGTATTGTTTGGCAGATACAATATTTGACTCGTCACTTCAGCACACATCAAAATGACAAGAAAGCAATTATATTTTAAAACTAGGACATTCCTACCTGAAAAAGTTAGTGGATAAATTGGTGACAAGACGATACAATAGCGAAAATTGTAAGTGTAAAGTGCTGGGATTTCAATAAGTTAGACAACTGGTCACTCAATAACACTTATACTCGTATTAACGAGTACACAATCTTTTAATACCCGAAAATTACCACATCTTGTGTACAGGATCTCGCGGTCACGGCGGAGACTCGATCATCACCTGTTACCAATCAAGTGTACCAACAGGTCGAAATAAAAGTGGGAGTCAGATAAATCCCCTTTCGCATGGAATATCCTACAGTAAGACAAGATAATTATTCCTCCTCGCATTCAACCCTATCTGGTACTCAGGAATTAGTTCGATAATGTCCAACTAATAAATACCATGGTCATCCCAAAATTAATGATTGGTGAGGGATAACAAATCGAAAAATTGGAATAAACATAAAAAAGGATACATTTTGAAAGAGTTACATCATAGCTACTTCTTAATATAATCGCCGTTTCTATCTAAGCATTTTTTTATAGCTCTGAGACAATTTTCGCCAACCATTGTTATACCAATTAGCGCCATTTTGACGTACATAGCCACTTGTTCACACAAACTTTCACTTTCTCGTCACTAGTGAAACTCTTCCCCTCCAGAAAAGCCTTCAGTGATGGAGTAGGTTAGGTGGGGGAAAACATCCTAGTCATACCTGGTAAGCAAATCTTGCGTTATCCTTTCTGAATGAGGGCGGGCGTTGTCATGAAACAAGAGGATTTTTTTTCGCAGTTTCACAATTCTCTTTCGTCGTCTGGCGTCCTCAAAAAGATCAGAAACACCAGACGACGAAAGAGAATTGTGTCTACGAAAAAAATCCTCTTGTTTCATGACAACGCCCGCCCTCATTCAGAAAGGATAACGCAAGATTTGCTTACCAGGTATGACTGGGATGTTTTCCCCCACCCACCCCTCACCTGATCTCACTCCTAGTGACTATAACCTTTTCCCATCACTGAAGGCTTTTCTGGGGGGGGGGGGGGAGTTTCACAAGTGATGAGGAAGTGAAAGATTGTGTGAACAATTGGCTACGTCAAATGGACGCTAATGGTACAACAATGGTTTGCGCAAATTGTCTCAGCGCTATCAAAAATGCTTAGATAGAAACGGCGATTATATTGAGAAGTAGCTATGATGTTACTCTTTCAAAATATATCCTTTTTCATATGTTTATTCAAATTTTTAGATTTTTTATCCCTCACCAGTCATTACTTTTGGGATGACCCTTATTTTATAGCATTAAGAACTAATACATTTTAAGAGATCTATAATTCACTCCTCCCAGCAGACCCAGTCCAAAAGATGATTTCGAGAAGAGCAGTCAATATCATGTCGACAATCATTGAGAGCACAGATGAGAAAATTAATTTGGGCCCTCACTGGCCGTTTTAGTTTCCCTGTTTCACACTTAGTGAATGTGGAGAAGGAAAAGATGCAGCTGAGTACTTATTGTGCTACATAGAGCGACCATAGAGTCCCCAACATATTTTAAAAGGCCCAACACGAGGGAATAATAAGTCCATGAATAGGCCTGAGATTTGTTTCATTTGTTATTTGATCCGTTTAACCAAAGGGAAAAGATGATTGGGGATGTCTAGATATGGGTGGGGGCAGTTCAGGCCCTAGGATTGGAACAAACAATTGAACTAATCCGCTGAAAGCAGTTCAGAAAGAAAATTCCAATGGGTATCCTATCGAATTTGTTAAATTTCTTGAGAAATTTCTGAAGCAAAGGCAGTGGGAAAACTGTGCAGGTTGCATACCTGATATCACTTGGAACTGAGATCTTATGCACCAACTACATTAGAAAACTTGCCTGGATTGAAACAAAATCGTGTTAAATGAGTTCAAGTTTCAGAACTCAAATTGAAAAGGTGGAGCTTCACTGAAAATGTTTAGTTGAAGAACTCATTGTGTAGAACGAATTAGCCTAATCCACTGCAAGCACCAAAGTTGGTCCCATGATTTGAAACAAGTTATATTTCACAAATCCATTCGCGGTGGGTGTGGGACAAAAATATCTTGAACTCCGGATAGTAAGTTTGTTCTGTCATGAACAGTTAAGAACTCGTCTGGTTTCTGGATTTTCTTCAAGCCCCCTCTAAACAATCGCCTGCACTGGTCAGCATGTTGACAATGAAAAGCTGGGGCAGTGTGGGCCATTGTCTACACACTAGTCGCTTCTTGGTCAATGGGGAGGATGAGCCATAGATAATACAGGGGCTCATACTTCTTGTTCATAGGATGAGAACACCCCCTTCGGAACGTGAAACACTCCGAATGCACTTCGTTAATTCAGAGCGGTTAACAGTAATTTTCCATGGCAATGAGTGGGGAATCGAAGATAAATTCAAATATGGCCGGACTTATGCTGAAAACATTTTGTGTGCACGACCCGAACCAACCGATCTGAAGAAAATTCAGAACCGCCAGAACGGGTTTGAGATTGTCTGTTCAAACATCGAACCACACGTTCAGAACACGTTCTGTGACTGCTCAAATGGCCAAAAAGGCGTCGTCTAGATTCAGAAGGGAAAGGTTCAGAATGGACTGTCCGAACAAACCTCATATTGATCCGTTGCAGTCACTTCCAGCCTTTTCGTGGCCATTTCGCGTCCACAAGTACAGCAGGGGCACATCTTGATCAGGACCAGCATAGAATAAGCCATTGTGAAGAGGGACCAACAGATGATCCTGCACTCGATGATTCACTGTTACTGCTTTCATGTTACCTATTCTAGCATCTCTGTTAATCGTTAATATGTACTTGTTCGTGTTGCACACTGGTGCGTCAAGTTTCCTTAACTAATTTCGGACCTTTCCTGTTATCCTACCGCCAGCACCAAACTATATACATCATTCTGATCAATATGTAAAACTAATTTGAATTTTTACTAAGAGATTGACTACATGATGAACTATACACATCATTGTAATTACGTTGTCGGTCGCATACTATCTGGAGGCAGCACTGGAGGTGCTGGCGGTCGGATATCAGGAAAGATCCCTAATTTACCCAGTAATAAACAAAATGATGGGTAGGTATTTGAAGTGCTAGTAAGATTATCCAAGTACCGCTTCGGAACTCAGTTCTGAACGGACTGTCCGAATAAAGGTCCCCACACACAAGAGAGAGAGAGAGAGAATGTAGTATATTCAAGAGTGTACACATACAGGAACATAATAAGAAAATTCTTTTTGAATATTTTAGCTTGTAGACAGGCAGAGCCTGTGTTGACAAGCCAGAGTCCCATTCCAATCCAAATTTGGTTCAACCAAAAAACATTTTTGAACTTGAAGAGTATCATGTACAACACAATTCTAACCTAGATAGACAACAGTTCAAGAATGTATAACAGGCAGTATCTTAAACGTTTAACAATCACAAATTCGGGAAAGATGGTGTCGTAATAACAAATAGAGTAGTAATAACAAAAAGACGTACTGTAATCAACAATGCTCATACAAATGAGGTTTAATGAACGTATACGCTATTGAGAATATCATCAGCATTCGCTGGCCCCAAACCTATGAGCCTCTTGTAGGTGGAATCTCGAATAATTTCCCGCGTTTTTTCAGATAGACAGGCATGGAATTGAAGATCAGATTAATCAAATATTGAGGGCTTCTAGAAGTGAGGGTCAGATTAATTCTGGGGTTGACAACATTCTGTAGAAATCGGTAACGGGTGGGGTAAGAATGAACGTGAGGGCTATTTACAATGGATGGGTAGGAAAAAAGGGCCCAGGTTTTAATGAAAAGCTGCCGGACAGTAAAGACCTTTGCATCCTGGTAAAGCAAATCACTCGGGTATCCCCTAGGTTTACCTAGCATAACCTTTAAAATTGCTTTCTGCACCAAAAACAGCTTTCGCATATGGCTGGGATAAGCGCCCCTCACACGACCACTCCAATACTGAAGCACCGATTGCACGAGCATTAAATACAGGAACCCATTCTTTTGACATCACGGGCTTCACATGGTGGAACAAATAGATGAACTTGCGGAGTCTGGAGTAAAGGAAAGAAATGTGATGGTCCCAAACGAGAGCAGTACCCACCACGACACCAAGATAGTTATACCTGGAGATTCTCTCGACCGGCGCACAGCGGCAGTTAGGCTCCTCAGAGGAACATAATGAATTTTAAGATCAGCACAGGAAGGCGGCACTAGGCAGGAACAGCTCGGAAAATGTAAACATCTAATTTACCTCAACGGCAGCACCAATCCTCGTCAGGAGTGGGTTGATGGACAGAACTAGGCAACGGATGGGAAACGTCACGATCGCTGTTGGCGCGAAAAAATCTGCGTCCTGGCACCGGACGTTTCCATCCTGCTCCTGCGTAGTGTGGGAGGACCTATCGCCTACTGCACTGGATTAAAGCAGTCCATCCACGATCCTGCTGCAAGAAGTAAGGGGAACCAAAAACTTCCCTCTCTTCTTGCACGGGAGGCGTGCAGTACGTGTGTGGAGGCCTTCCTGCTGCAGGTGTCCTGCAGATAGGGACGTTCCGATACCACTTTCGATACGATATTTGGTATCGAATCAGTATCGAATCAATGGTATCGATATCGATAAAGTATCGAATGAAAAGTATCGATAAGAGTAGTATCAAATGAGTACCTACACGGTCTTGATACAAGCTTTAAAAAAAAATCTAGACAAGCCCGGACGTTTGTAATAATACAAAAGCTTTATTGTAATACAAAATGTAAAAAATACAAAGATAATATATTTTTTTATGTATTATTTTATCGAAACCAATCTCTGGCACAGAACACATGAGTAACACAATGTGACCGAACAGTGGTAACTTCGTGACCGAAGGACCGAACTTGGTGATAACAGAAAACCGAACAATCTCTTCTTCTCAGTGTCGATATCGACCTGACTTGAATTGAAAACGCTAGCTAATACCACCACCAGACCACCACCAACCATTTACATTTACGTGTTGCATCTTCTAAAGCAAGCTACTACTTCTGTATTGACAAAACTGAGCACTCGTAATTTCAATATTGTTGAAAAATAAACCTTACGAAAAATTAAAATTATGTTAATCTAGAAAGGAAGTACTCATTCGATACTGCGGATTTTCTTTCGATACCACTGTAATATCGGATGATTCGATACCAATACGATACCAGTAGTATCGAAACAAAAGTATCGATATCTACTCGTATCGATAGTACCGGAACGTTCCTACCTGCAGAGCTCATCGGATGGGTTCCCCATCGGACCATCCTGCGGTCCGGGGTCCCCCACCCTATCAACCTGCTAGGTCCGAGCGTGTGTGGAGCTGCCGGAAGACCTTCTGGGTTTTGTTTAAATAAGGAGCCATTGGAGAATGGAGAACCGTATACTGGCGGGAAACCTTAGGTTTGAGATGGGAATGATGGATCGTATATGGAGAACGCACTCTGAGGCAGGAGAGCGAAGAGGGGAACTTCGTTGCACTCCTCACCTCCTGCAGCAGGATCGTGAATGGGCCGCTTAACTTAGAACAGTAGTTGTACGCACTGTGTTCGGCGCCGAATGCATTACAAAACTAGGAACTAAGAATCACTTTGAAGAACATTTTAGATATTCCAACCCAACATAAGCTGTGTAAAACATGCTATCTATTTCTTATCCTTGAATCGGTTTTATCGAGCCGTCATGTCTTACTTTGGTTCCTGTGGAAAACGTTCCCAAAGAAATTTAAGGGTAATTATGTACAATACATGGCGCCACCTCCAATCATTTTCATATTAACATAGTACATTTGTTATGGGTTTACAATAGCAAATAACAATATTTTAAGTACCGGATGATAAGAAAGCATAGTGCATTTACCTTAAATGTCGTTATCGGATGATCTACATGCCCAACTAATCTGCATTTTTACTAAGGGATTGACTACTTGATGTTATGTCTTTTTGAGATGCGAGCTTGCGAGCATCCAGACCACCAAACTATACACATCATTCTTCATCAAGCTCGCATCTCAAAAAGACATAACATCAAGTAGTCAATCCCTTAGTAAAAATGCAGATTAGTTGGGCATGTAGATCATCCGATAACGACATTTAAGGTAAATGCACTATGCTTTCTTATCATCCGGTACTTAAAATATTGTTATTTGCTATTGTAAACCCATAACAAATGTACTATGTTAATATGAAAATGATTGGAGGTGGCGCCATGTATTGTACATAATTACCAATAAGATTGTCCTTTGTTTCATCATCTCCTCTCAAGACTTGACCTTCACGCTCTCTAAAGACTTATCTAAGTAATTAACAAATTACTTACACCGCATTCGAATCACATAACTCTCGATTCTCCTGTCTATTTTGTTAATAGGTTTTCTAGTAATTTTAGTTCTGGTTTAACGTGAACGTAGGTACTTGTAGATAACCTATTACTTACCGAGCTATTTGACGTTTCCCAATCCTTCCCCATGACCTCACATTACCAAACATTGTAAATATCACTTTTCTTTTTTGCAAGAAGACAATTTTCGGGCCTTGTACTTAATGTACAAATTACAAGGAGAGGCCACCGCTGGGAAAAGAATCAGGGAACGCTACTATCGCTTATCATTTCATGTTTATCACAGTTATCATTTTTTATCAAATAATTTAGAATGTGGATCGATGGCAACATATTTAACTGTAGCCATAGAAATTCAATAATGAAAGCAGTCGTCTTTTTGAAAATTGACTGCGATAAAACATCTTATTCTGTAGAGAAAACATCTGAATCAACCTTCAATTAATGATCCAAGGCAAATACATTTTTAAGGGAAAGGAGAGGGAGTAATGAGAACACGTACACCTTTTCATGGACCAATGGGAATTAGCCAAAACGATGGAACCTTGACGTCACCATCAATGTCCTCCAATCACTACACAACACGAAAATGGTTTTAAACTGAGCTACTGCTGTAAGTTGGGTTGTTTACCTGCCGGCAGCTGAGCTAGTTTTCTCGAATCTCCATCTCAATTCACATCGCTTTCGATTCAGTTATTCGTTACTTTCTGTATTAAAAAAGGCATCAGTTGGTGAACTAAACTCCCGGTTTTTGTTTTTTCGGAATTTTCCGTGAATCGAACACTTCGATATACTGGTGGTTCAAACCACCTTCATGGTTTCTCGAATCTAAAAGATTCATAGATAGTAAACGTCATGCAGCCGAACATTCTACTTCTTACTGCAATAGGTAATCACACTGTCTATCTTACGTGTTTCTCCATAATTTGCTGTTATGTCTTTATTCTCGTAGTGTAATACATACGTTTACATACATACATAGGTATTATACAGTGCTTTCGTTGTCAGATTGAGATGGTACTTAGGAGTTGCTTGCTGCATTTCTTACCTGTACATCCCATTGTTAAATTGTAAATGCAGAAAATTGCTAATAAGTAAACATTTAGGTAAACTATTGAATCAATATACCATTACCTACTTAGTTGCTAAGCTGCGCCTCTCCACTCGCAAGTGGTCTGCCTTACGACAGAGGATGCCACTCAACTCTTCTTTTGGCTTGTTCCGGATTTCTTGATTGTCTTCCTCTTGTTGTCTGTCTTGGCTGAGGGTTCTTGTCAGATTGGGTATTGATAAATTTGGGGTGTCGTTGGTTCACTAGTTGGGTGCATAGAGGTGGTTCTTCAACATCCTTTTAGATAGTCGAAGGGTTTATTGGCAATTTGGCTAGCTAAATCTAGAGGTAGGTTTAATTTCTCCTCCAGGGACTTCAGACGAACTGGTTAGGAAATTAAAAAGTTTAGCCCCGAAAAACGTGACATTACGCTGCTGGGTTGTGGTCAGATGACAGCGCTCCGGCTGTAAGAGGCTTCTTATGTAGACGAATTGCATGTACATCGCATAATTTGTATAGCTCTACCTTACGATCTATAAATTGAGGCAACTAACCCTTCTTTTGGTGGACACAAAAACAACATTCTTATCAAACTAATGTATTGCATTGAAATATTCTCCCGGTTTTAACCCATTATTAGTGTTGCTCACCAACGATTTTTTGGCTAAAAAATTTGAAATATAGGATATTTAAGGACAGGTAAGTACAAAGCGAACATCAATTTGAGACACGAGACTCTAGACCCTGACCAACTAATATAAATTCTTACTAAGGGATTGACTGCTTGATGTTATGGATTTTTGAGATGCGAGCACCCAGACCATTAATCTAAGCAGAAAACTGATCTGTGTAAAATCTCATGGCGACTGGGTGGGTAGTCAAACTAAAGAGCAAGTCAGAGTCGAGTCTCTTATCTCAACTTGATTGTTCGCGAACGTCTCGTGTACAAAGATGGGTTCCAGTGCGTCTTAGGAGCATGAAATATTTCGGGGTATTACTTGGCAGTGCAAACATGCTCTTCACAAAATATCTTAGAACGGATTCGAGTTTATCGTTATGTTGAACAAATCCAAGTTTGACTACCATAGCTCAGAACCGACCTGATTGCTGCCTCAAAAACTCTGAACTTTGCAGAGATTGGGACCTTGTTTTGAGACAGAAAACACCAGTGCCATTTTACTTGCTACCACTTTTTTAATCAAAATGTTGTGCAAAGGAAAGTCTTGATGTTAGTGTTACTCCTAAATAGGAAAAACTACGACTTCTCTGCTCTTCTCCTCAACAAAAGCCCACCTTTCATCACCACCTGGCTTTCCTCCTTTACGGAACACCAAAATTTTTGATTGTCCAACATTTATTTTCAAACCCCAGCTCTGACAATACGCTTCCAGCAGCCCATTCTCTGAAGTTGCATTATTTTCTATGTCAAAATTACTGCATTATCTGCTAGAAGTAACAGGGGTACATTGCAATCTCCAACCCAAACATCTTCCCCCAATGCCTCATGAAGGTCATGTAGGAATAGGTGTGTTGAGGAATAATAATAGGTGTGTTCCGACCACCGCGAGTTCATGAACTTTTCGGAACTGGTTCGGCGCCGAACTGTATGCGCACGTGAATCGTGTTCCAACCGTTTTCAGTTCAGGAACTCAACACTCGCTACGGTGTTCCCACCGCATCGGGTTCATGAACTGAGTTCAGTGAGTTCATGAACTTTTCAGACCTGCTCGGGGATAGGGTTGAGAACTCGATCTGAAGGAAACCTTTCATAACCTTCCAAAAATCTCATTTCACTGCGAACCTTCACGCTAAATTGATTGTTCTTGTTCCTAACTTGTTCCTCACTTCTTTGTTCATTCATTCTTTCTTCATTCGTTCTCAATTCATTCTTCATTTATTGTTCCTAACTTGCCTTGCAAGTCATGAATCTCAATAAAATAGCGGGGGGATTCCTTCTAGAAGAATCGGATTCGAATTCGGAAGTATATACTTCAATAGCAGATTGGGAGTGGGTCCTTACTTCCGATGAGGAGGAGGACTTAGATCAACAAGAGTTTGAGGCGAATAGAGTCGTGCTTAAGAACATCGGCTTCTTTGAAAATGTTCTACGACGGTGACCGGTTCATAGAACATTTTTTATTTTAGTTATTAGAGCAAGAGTTCTCATAAATAACCGAGATGAGGTTTTCACGTTACTAAAGACGACCCTAGCGCTAGTTAGTGCATTGACTGTCTTGTGAACTACAGTGTTCCCACCGACGGGTTCTTGAACCTAAAAGTTTCATGAACTCATGGAACCCGTCTGAGTTCATGAACTCACGAGTTCACACAGGGGTGGTTGGAACACACCTATCATCTAGTAATAGTTCATGAGCAATTATAAAATGTACAAAATTTATCCTAGGTTCATAATTTTCTGTTTTTTCAGTTGCTGCTGCTTCTGCTAGCGACTTGATTTTCACGAGAGATTCCAAGAATGTCGTTGAATTGACTCCCGATAACTGGGACGAGAATGTCGCTAACTCCAAGCAGTATTGGCTAGTTGTATTCTACGCGCCATGGTGCGGCCATTCTAAAAATTTGGTTCCAGAAATTGAAAAAGTGGCCAAATTATATTCTGTAAGTTATTTGAAAAATGACATTGCAAATTATTGTAAATAATTAGTAAGAATTTTTGGAAATTTATGATCTTTCGGCCTTTCATTGCCTACTGGTCATGTATGACAATTGCGTGAAGATTTATTTCCGACATTTGAATTACCTAATTACAGTAGACGCTCGCTAATCCGTCATTTACAGGACTTTAGAGAGTTGTTGTACTTCTTGTATTCATTTTCTCTTATACGAAAAAAGCCTCTCCGAAACGAGAAGAGGTTCTTTTGTTACGGAGAAACGCTTTTTGGAACGGGAAGAGTGAGCTTTTTTGGAATCGCAATTACGAGCCTACAATGTGGCCTTTCTCCAGGATAACCCTAACTTAGCAACCACAATGCAGTTGGTACGGACACACACCTACACACGTCAGGATGGACACACCCGTCACAAAATTGCCAACTTTTCCTGCTTTTGTGCTGTCTGTTGTTGTAGGTTTAACTTTAGTATTTTTTTATTTGGTTTGTCCCCCCCCTCCCCTCCCCTCCCCGCACCTCAACGCGACGACTTCAGCATTTTCATCTCAAAATTTCGTTTAAGCAGAGTGGCCCCCAACTGGATAAGTTAGGGAAAACCTGGAATCGTCAGGGAATTCTTTGCGTCGGGAAATGTCAGGGATTTTTAAAAATGAAAACTTTATGTAATAATTTACAGTGTTTTTAGGTATATTCTAACTCCTAAACAATCAAACTTCAATAGCGTATTGTATCATACTACATACAAATTATTTCATTGGTGGGTTATGCGAATGACAAAAATAATCACAATGCTGCATTTGGAAAAATTTTCCACGATGATCAAAAATGAAAAGGTGTTTTATACGTATTTTTTAATGCTGATTTCAAATCTTTAATCCGTTTTTCTCTATCACGTACGAATTTTTGGCGAATCACACAAACTATTTAGCGAAATAACCAAGTTATCAAAGGAGGCCATAGGGAAAGTGTAATTAAAAAATTATATTGAGGATAGAAAAACTCTTTATTGGCATACAAAAGTATTGTACGGTTCCCATTTAATGAAAAAGAAATTGAAGATTCAAGAATTTCCTCTTTTTTGATTTTCGTGATGTTGGTTTTCCAGCCACATCCCTCTTAAGATTCCAACAATAGTCTGCCATCATAGTCGTGTTCCATTTGCCTTGGTAACGTTGCTCCACCGATTTAATATCATGGTGGAACCTCTCACCTTGTTCCTCGCTGAAATCTCCCAAATTCTCCGGAAACTATTCCAAATATGAGCAAAGGAAATGGAGCTTGACACTCATGAGGCACCCAAGTTTTTGAAAGTTATCCAGCAAGTCGTCTACCAATTGTTGGTAGTTGGGGTCCTTGTGGTTACCAAGAAATCCGTCGACAATAGACTTGAAGCTGTCCCAAGCCCTCTTTTCCTGGACATCCATGGTTTTCTCAAACAAGGTGTCTTTCATGAGCTGGCAGATTTAAAGGCCAACAAATATGCCCGCTTTTATCTTCTCTGAGGTGATTTTGGGAAACTTGGACCCCAGATATTGAAAGCGGGGGTTTTCTTTGTTTAAGGCCTTGACGAACTGTTTCATTATGCCGCGTTTGATGTGCAAGGGTGGGAGCAAGACATTTTTGGGGTTAAGCAATGGAGGGTTGATGATGTTTTTTGAGCCAGGAGTTAGTTGCACTCTCGTGGGCCAAACTTGGACGTTCCAGTGCTTATCTCTGGCCCTACTGTCTCATTCACACAAAAAACAAGGCATTTTAGTGAAACCACTCTGTAAGCCTAGCAGTAGACCAATGATTTTGAAGCCACCACACATCAACCACTTGTGATTGGCATATCCAATATTTGACAGAAGAATTTTCATATTTTCGTAGGTTTCCTTCGTATGAACGGAATGAGCCATTGGAATCGAAGCATATTTATTTCCATTGTGTAAAAGAACTCCTTTCAAACTAGCTTTTGAAGAATCTATAAATAGCCTCCACTCAGACGGTTTATATTCAATAACATAAAACTCCATCACAGACTGAATGGTGCTGCAGAAAACTATAGAGTTCTTTTCTTCAAAAAAAAGGGACAAGTTCCTGTTCATGGTGACGATACCATGCAAAACCGACACCTGGAGCTAATAGGTTCTTTGATTTAAAATTTGATCCGAATACTTCAGCACCATCTTTAGGGAGATTCGAGTCTCTCACCAAATCATTTAGCTCCCCTTGAGTGAAGAGTTTAGGGGACGGGTCTTCATCAGGCTCAAAGGTTTTTTCATACCCAAACTGAAATGTTGTATTGAAACTGACGGGTGTTGTTGACATTGCAATGATCTTTGACCCCCGTGCCTGTATGTAGCTCTCAACCAGCTGGAATACCTTTCTGTGGCTTGCAGGGGTGCCAATTTTCTTGCGACTCTTCATGATTTCACCCTAGCGGATACCCATTTCATTAAATTGTGTATAGCAGAAAAACTGTACGTGAGATGAAAAGAATTCCAACAAATTTCAATTCAGCGCAAAAAATACTATAAAAAAACCACTTCTATAGTCAAACATCAAATTTCGTGCTGCATGGTGAATTATCAAGTGGTGGTTAAACTGTTCGAAGAGTAAGAGGGGATATGTATTTGGCTCCTCTGTTTACTACATCACCCAGTAGTAAATCATACGTAAGAACCATCAACAGAGTATTGAACTAAGAGCAAACCTAGCAGAGTAGTGGATTCATCCAGTGGGAGTCCCCAACAACAAGTTTGTATGGTACATAAGCTAGGACTTCTCAGGAGGGTTAAGGTGAGGAAAATTGGCCCATTGAAATGTGGAGTCTTGTTTAATAATTTACAACTTACCAAAGAACGATTTTTGTGGGACAGAAAATCGGGAAGTTATATTTTCTCTAGCAACAAATAAACTGTAAGTGAAAATAAGCGTGACAATTTTTGCTGTTGGGCAAAAATTTGGAATTACCCTCAGAGCTAAGAAATATCCATGTCATATATATATTTTTTCTTCATTTTAAATTAATAAAATTTGAGCTTCAACATATCGCTTCAGATTACAAATTGAGAGACCGTAAAATATTAAATAAAAAGTCATGCAGCATTCTAAATAATGGTCTGCTATTCAAAAAATTATTTTGGATTTCTAGCTTTTTCTGAAGTTTTTATTGATTTTTTTGCACACATTAATGAAATTCAAGGACATTTTTCAGTACGATTTTGTGCATACATTTTTGAATGTTCTAATTCAGGCATAGTTGATAAACTTTATTTGAGTAATATTCCGCTAAAAATGTAAAGTTAACGATTTTTAACCGAATTGGTCATTTGGTGCTTTTAGCGAATTTTCTTAGAAAATAAAGCTATTGCAATGGCTCCAAAAATTTTAAAATAAAAATTTTCAAAACTTTTCTTCATCGAAATCTGTTTTGAGGCATTCTGAAATGATTCCTGGATTTTAACGCTTTATATATATATATATATATATATATATATATATATATATATATATATATATATATATATATATATATATATATATATATATATATATATATGTGTGTGTGTGTGTGTGTGTGTGTGTGTGTCATTCCAGACGATAACTCTCGATAGAATTGAGATAAAAACTTCGTTCTTTCGCCAAAAAATCAAGCATTTCAAAACAAAGGATGAGTTCGTTGGACAACAATTTTTGAGCACAATAAATTGGTCAAATTTTGAAAAATGTTCCCAAAAAATCACTAAAAATAGCTAAAAACGGCCAAAAATCGTTGAATTTCTATTTTTTGCAGAATTTTAGTCAAAACTAAATTTTCAACGATTAACTAGGACATTAAAAATGTTTGCTCAAAATTATGATGCAAAACGTAGGTACTTAAATGTCATTAAAATTTGCTAAAATATCTATAAAAACTGCAAAAAAAATATAAATATCAAAAATCCCTTTTGAATCAGTGGAATTTTATTTAGAATAAGTTTTTTGCCATAAAATTGGTTTTTAACCATTTCTGTCAACTAAAATTGCTCCAATTTCAATGCAATTTAACATACTATAGTACGATAGATAGTTTATGAAAATTCGCTCTTACGATCATGCTGCATGACGGGAACTTTTTACAAAGTTTTTAGGTACTTCAAGTATTTAGGTACTACTCAAAATCATTCATTTCTTGATAGTCAATTTCTAACTGCTACTTTTTAGAAATTGGTAATACATTCTTTCACAAATGCAATTACTTTAAAAAATGTATCTTTTTTTCCCATGCTTCACCTTCATTATTACTAGGTACCAGTATGTTGGAGTAGGTTGGTTTCTCTCTTAAATATACGATTTTCGTTTTAGAAGTATTATAGGTGGTGCGTTATACTTACTTTAAAATGACGAGAACAAAAAATTACTGGTATTTTTTGTCAGGGAAATCTGAAGTTCGGTCAGGGGAATGTTGGGGAAATATAAAATTTCCATTTGGGGGCCACCCTGGTTTTTACACGTTTAAGATATATATTAGGCTTTCAAGATTTATTTCACGCGTTTTAAAGATTTGTGTTCTTCTCGGCTGAATCTTTCTTGTATGATGTAGAGGTAAGTGATCGTTATTTCTTATTTCATGTTATATTTTGAAAATGGTCTACTGCAAGTTTTACGCAGAGATCACTACAAGAATCACGTTAACTTCACTATAAGAGTTCTCTTTCTCTCGGGCTTATGAAAATGCTACGTGAAATCAATGCGATAAAGGTTAGCATTCATTGTGCTCTCTCTAAAGCCGGTTTCACATGGAGTGGTATGAGCGTAACAACCGGAAAGACGGAAGGCCAGAAAACCCAGTGGAGGGGGTGGCGGAATGCGGCAGGTTGTTCACATGAAGCGGCACCTCGCTAAACGGAATCATATCCTTCATACTGAAACACTCTCTGATCTGAAACCTCTACTTGCGGTTATCAACATTCCTGTCCAATGAGCTTGCGCAACGCTCGACGGAACGCGGCAACGGTATACAAATTTCTACCGCCGACCGCCCAACAGCCAATCACATTGCGTTCCGTCTTTCCGTCTCCAGACATACCGCTCCATGTGAAATCGGCTTTACAACGTGTTTTCGAGTTTACGAGAAATACAAAAACTCTATTGCAGGTGCCTGATAAATGAACGTCGTCTTAAAATTGCTGTAATTTTTCTGCAAAAAGGAAAATCGATAGGGAAATTAGCATTTGGGCACTATTAATGCTACTTGCACAGATTTTCTAACATTTTATTAAACGGAAGAGAAGGGTGGATGGAAGTAAACGATGATCCCTATAGTACAATAGACCTATTTTAATTTTGACAATAAATTCTAATAACCTAGTACGAGTATATACCCAGAAAATTTCATTATGTTTTGATCAGTAGTTTATGATTTGTTATTACAGTTCTATTATTTATTTATTATTACAGTTATTTAGTTTTGTAGTTTAATTGAAAATTATTCAAACTTTTTCGAATAATTTTGTAATTTGAGATCTATTGATTACCCTCGTACGTGTAATCGATTCACACCTTACTCTGAAGATGACATCCTTCTAGGACATGTTGAGGAAGAAAATTCACGTTTGTTCCCATTTTTCGATCGCCTGCCGATTAATACCTGTTCTTGATCAATATGGCGATACTTAAGTTTAACATTTCAACCATTGCCATCTATTTTTATTTAAGTATTGTTTCTTATTTTGACTCCATGTGATGGATTGTGCAGGGTGTGGTGAACTTCGGAGCGTTCGATGCTGACAAATATCAAGATTTCAGAAAACGATTCAGCTTGAAAGGTTGGTTCATTACTTTTAAAATTCCTCTCGTTTTTCATATCACCCAAATACTCTCCAATCTCTTGTAGTTATTTATAGCTTTAATTGTTGTTTCTCCAAGATATAGAGTTTTCGCTAGCTTCGTCACAGGCTATAAAATAAAACTATTTCGATTTTATGTGGAGTGTTGTAGGAGTATTCCAAATGGTTTGAGTCATTCAGATTCGATATTCTATGTTGCAAATTTATCGCTATGTGATTTTATTATTTTCATTTTACTGTGGAACATGCATTTACGATAATGAACTTGTGCATATCTGTACTAGTATACGTTACGTATTGGGAGATTGAAGTGGAGGTTTTACGTTGGATTTTATTATCTGATGAAAACTGTGGATTAACTATCCCCCAAAAACTCGATCTAGTCTCGCCATTAAACAGTTGAAAAATTACTTGAAATGTTATCCATGTTTATATAAGATCCATATTTATAAAATCGTGCACGATTTTCTTCCAATTGTTAATGCTGTTTACAAACGTCTTCAAGCACTGTTGAATGTTCAAGTATTTTGAGGAAATTTTGCAATATCTATAAAATAACTGGAAATAGTTCGAGGGAAATTGTGGAGGTTTGAAATTAATAGGTTGTGAATAAATTTATTCAACTTGGTTGTTAGCCAATTTTTGTTCTGTTATCTGTTAAAGTGGGTCTACAATTTTGTCCATGGAAGTCATTTGCCAACCAAATTTTAGAATTTTGCTCACGATTTCTGTTACATGCGTTATAACAACTTTAGTGTGGTATGAGACTTACAGCTGATTCCATGCCGACGGAACATTTTTTGGTTCTTTTGCTTGGAGTGCTGGGGGCGTGGCGTCCAAACTTATGTTTTAGTGACAGAAAATAAATTACAGCCGTCATGAGATAGGGCATCTTCGTTCCCTAGTCATTACCAATCGATCTATCAATCAAATTAGACCATTTATTGTACGACCAGGCATCCTTGCTCCACGAGCGCTGAAATCTTGAAAGAAAAAAAAATTATCGTTAACACACTCAACCGTGAATTGCAAAAAGACTTTAAAATGCAGGAGAAGGCTGTACTTCTGCTGATTCGGGTGATCCAATTTGATTTTCTTGCCCAAACTGTCTATGCACGTTTGCCTGACTGCTTAATATATTAACTGAAGTAATTTTTAGGTGTAGTCTGTCAATGGCCTCGCAAAATTATGGATAATTCATTTATCCACGACCTTCTTTACATAGTTCAAGGTATAAACTCTGAAGAAACAACGTTTTATGGAGAAAAAATCCACACAATTTCTCTTTCTTTACCAGGAACAAATGCTTCAGTCGAGCGAGCTTTCTCATTGATAAACAACTTTTGGACCGCAGAAAAATCTTCAATGGCACTAGGCTGTGTTAAAGCATTACTAATTGTCCAAATGAACAGTTCTTTGTCGTGTGTTGAAATGTACGACAAAATAAGAAAAGATGACTCCTTGCTGAGAGCACTTTCCTCAACGCAGAAGTACGACTGGAGTAAAAAGAGTACCCCTGGCCCTAGTGAAAAATTATAACAAGAACAATGACGTAAACAGACTGCTCTGTTAGCTTTTATTTTTTCATTTTTTGGAAAATTAATGTTTGTTTATTTGACTATAAAAACTTACCTGTTGTTCGTGAAGTTCAGTTTGTTCGTGCAAAAGGTACATATTCTTTCTGTGTATGTAATAAACTTCTTGAAATTATTTTGTCATGTAATTCTTAGTGCCACATTCTTTAATAAATATTACATATTTTTAGTTTGATACGAAGCTCTTAATAAACCAATGTTTGAATGGATGAAATAGGCTTAAAAACAAACTTTTAAAGGGTAAAAAATTCAAACTTTTACGGGGGTGGACCCCCGGACCCTCCTCCCCATGGAGGGTATTCTATACCCCTCAGACCCCCTTGATAGTTCTATCCGTCCCGATTTTGCTTAAGATAAATATGGTCACCGTAGTTATAGCTGCTTCGACCAAGTTGTGGTTGTGGTGGGGGGGATTGTTAGGGAGAGGGTAAATATGAAATAGCAATCTCATTCAGTCTGTACGCTCTAACCTTTCCTCCTTCACCACCGAAAATGTGTGATATCCCCCCCCCCAAATATGCTGTGTATACAAAATATGCCAAGCCAATAGTCGGATCGCCATCTCCTAGTACAGTGCATTCATTCTCAAACTCTTTTTGACTGCGTGTGAGAGGGAGGTCTGCAGCTCTTCAGACTTCAAGAAATATCTCACTCACCCACATAGTCAAGAAGAGAACTGTTTCAATGCATGGGCATTATGTGGATTGATCGAAAATGCTTCTATTCTTGCATTATTTTTATTGTTGTTAGGATTTAAAAAATATACGCCTATTTTCTTTCTATAGGCTTCCCCAATGTACTTCTCTTTGGTGCTGAGAAAAATAAGCCAGTCACTTATCCATCATCCTCTGCAAGGACTGCCAGTGAACTGAGCCGTTTTGTTCTGAAATACATAACGGAGCGAGTGAACTCAGCTTTTCCTCAGGTAAGGCCAAAACACCTGGTTGCTATAGCTCTTAAGTCTTATCAGTTAGAAGCTGCTCATCTCGATTCAAAATTCAGTTGTTTAACCCTTCAGAACTCGCGTGGTGTCCACTCACGTTAGTACTCGCGTTGGGTCACTGGTGACCCATAATGAAAATTATCGAAAAATAAATTAATAAAGGAGTAAAATAATAAAACAAGCACATTTCAAGCCACAGGAATCGGTTATCTTTAATAAAAAAAATACAAAACTTCCCATAAGTACTTCATTCATAATTTTTTCTTTGATCAGAAAAAGTCCCTCGATTTTGCCAGTTCTCCAAGTTTACCTATTTTCAATTTAATGCCAAGAACCACCAGAAGATTATTCGAAGACGAGTCAATTAAAATATTGTTACCCCCTACATCTAGTTTACAAATTAATTCCTCCAAAATGAAGAATAAAATTATTTATAATAGCAAAACAAGTACCTAAAGTAAGCCATCTTTCACGTTATTACGGATACAAAATAAATCGAACAGTCAGTTAGGAACTGCAAAGCACTTAACTTTTGTGCAAATAATATTGTCTTGGGTTATATTTAATTCCAAATGTAATTTTTCAGTAAAGTATTAGTATAGGTATAGAGGCTCTATTGCTTACGAGCTCAATTTCAATAGATTATGGTGGTTCTGCACGAAATTATATTCTACCTATCTTATATACATAGGCCTTGTTTCAAATTTCAGCTTCAGAGATTAAATACCATAGAAATCATCTTTATAGCCATGCATTGTCTAGTACTTACTGCTTACAAGTACCGACAACTCAATAGTACCTACCATGTACTAGTGCCTTCTTTTCGCATCATGCTTATTTAGCAATATTAGTTTATATCGTAGAATAATAAATCAGCTTTCCTTCACACTACAGCGGTTTAGGGATCATGCGGTGTTGTGATAAAATGAGAGCATTCCAAAAAGTGGCGTACGATTCTCCTGCTATGAAAACTATGGGAGTTACACTTCCCTAGCAATTCATTGGTTGTAGGTGAAAATCAATAGAAAACATGTCGGCTCGCGCTGAATTTCGCTGAATTTCAAACAAAAAACCCAGTTTGGTAAAACATGATACTTGCTAATATCTTTATTCGTAGCAAATACCGGGATAGACTTTATAAACGTGAGGAAATTAAATGAAAAATGAACTACCTAGTTCATATGAAGTGCGTGCTCTCGCGTCTACTCGCCTCGGGTCAACACCTGGTAAAAACTGCGGACGTTACCACTCGCGTCGGGTCAGATTAGTGATTGTGAGTAACGTGTGCCCTGTTCAAAGTTCGAAAGGTGACTAAACATCATTTCCAGGAGCTAGGAGAATACAAGGAGGGTCGGGGGCAATAACCGATAGGAAGTCGTTGAAATTAGAACTTTAAAGTTGACCAGGTCATCAGAGACCCGACGCGAGTACTGAAGGGTTAATGAGATACATCGTTTTGATCTACACAGTTCATTATTTTAATAATTATTAGTTTACTTAATATTAATAGGTTCGTTATTAAACTAGACTTTTCGGGATATACCTACTCAACTAGAAGAATACATTTCTGAATCCTCCTCTACATTTGTTGATTTACGTTTCAAGTTGCATTACCTCATTTCAAAAATCGAATAGAAAACACATTCACTGTTCTTTTTTCGCGAGCTATTAAACAGTTACGAACTTTTACGAGCGATGATACTTAAATTTTGGCATCACTTTCAATCAACCCTCTGGCTGTCTGGTTTAATTTACGATTAAACAAAGGACAAGTGAGATCTCTCCAATAACTTACAGAAGACACAATATGATTAAATCTTTTGCAACATAGGTTGCGTTAATGTATTAAGTGTATTATGATCTATATGGATGCTAAGATTTTAGTTCGATTAGTTTAGATCGATGCTATGTGAAATGTTGTGTCTTTTGTGTGAGGCAAATAACATGATATTTACATCACACTTGTCAAATTCTCATTGGCCTTTGAGTATTAATATGGAGAGCTATTACTGGTAGTTGATTTGTCAAACCACAGTTGCCACTTTTGTGACGATGGACCACGTAAAATACAAGACTTTCAAGATGGCTCACTGGTTAATAGATGTATCGTTAATACTGTATTCTGTGGTACCTATTATAGTTTTCTATGAATCGTATTTGAATATACTTACTCAAATTGTTCGACGCAGGATGTTTTGTGATTTAATTTACAACTAATATCAACGATTCGTTATTGGGTACTACAAACTGGTGCATGGTGGGAAGCATAATTTTCGTGGTCCAGAGACTGCAGAGAGACGAGGCACAGACGGAAGATGAGCGAAGTAGTGGTTGAGGGGTGGGGTGCACTTTGAAATTATGTAATCTATTAAAATTTCAGAATGAATTCATTATTATTGAATCTCATCAAATTTTCAATCAACACTTGTTTTGCAGGAGAAACCACCTCCACCAAAAGATGAAGTAGTTGAGCTCACAGATTCCAACTTCGACAAATTGGTCCTCAACAGTGATGACATCTGGTTGGTGGAATTCTTCGCTCCTTGGTGCGGTCACTGCAAGAATCTTGCTCCCCAATGGGCTGAAGCTGCTCGACAGTTAGCTGGAAAAGTAAGCTCTCTTACTTTGTCATACATTAACAAAATACCGCACTGTCAATGGGGGTACTTAGCATTTTCGAAGATTATGGTAGCTTTCATTAAAAAAGCAAAGGTGTTTCTAAACAATGTTTGCGTTTCTTATGTAATTGTGTCAATCACAGATTGCCAAAGTATATTTTGGACGAATATTAACACTCTTTCACTCTTTCTCTATTTGCACTCTTCATAACACTATTTTCTTGCTTTCAGGTAAAGCTTGGAGCTCTAGATGCCACTGTTCATCAGGTTAAAGCAAACCAGTTCCGCATCCAAGGGTACCCCACAATCAAATTTTTCCCTCCAGGATCCAAAAGTTCAAGTGATGCTGAGCCCTACGAAGGCGGCCGAACTGCCAGCGATATCGTTGCTTTTGCTCTTGATAAATTGGCCAAAAATATCAAACCTCCAGAAATCAAACAAGTAAGTTTCTTCCTCATCATTCAGAGAATAACTAAAACGACCCAAAGAATGCATTGTTTCCTAACTAATCGATGTTTTGTTTGATAAACTCAAGTTACTTTCAAGCATTTGTACATCTTGAATTGAGCATAATGCATATTGTACTGTGATGGCTACTCTTCAACTCATAATTTATTTATTTTCATTTTGTTTTCAGATACTCTCTGAAAAAGATCTTGAAGAAGCTTGTGAGCAACCCCTGTGTGTTATCTCTGTCTTACCTCATATCCTTGATTGCAATGCCGCTTGCAGAAATGAATACATCAAAACTCTTAACGCTATGGGGGAGAAATACAAACAGAAGATGTGGGGGTGAGTAATAAATAAATACATGATAAATTATAACTAGAGTTATTTGTTGGATAGTCTGTAATAAACTTCATCCATCTGTTTTGAGGCTTTCAATGATGGTACTACCTACCTTGAAAAGTAGTGCTCATTTCATCTCTTTGAGAGAAAAATTTCAAGCCAATTTTTAAAATGTTAAGGCAAACACCGGTTTTAAAGGATTCATCATTCTTAAATTTACCTACTAAATTTTATTGCTAATTTAAATAAATTGCTTGAATGTTCACCATTCGAACACAGTTTTATCCAAAATATTGCTGAGCTCAAAACTCGAAATTATCAAGTTGAACACGGCTAGATAATAACTGGATATTTTAATGCTATGTCAACAATCGTTGAGTTAGTTTATTCTTGATAAATTCATATAGAACACCTTGTTGATTATTTTTACAATTTTGGCTAACATATTTGTATAACCGCTCCAGATGAGATGAACAAAAATGATTAATCAATGCTGTTCCATTGTGTTTGGTTGTGGAAGTACTCATTCGATGCACAACTTGCATGCTTTAATTTTTCAGGCATCCCTTGAATTTGTTGAATAAATTCCTTGAGGGTTGAGCCGTTGGTTTCTCAACCAACCAAAATAGCACGCTATTGTTTTATTTCTCGGATGGCTGTAATCACATTATTATTATTTTAATGTATGCGGATTATATTTTGTTTCAGATGGGTTTGGGCTGAAGCTGGTGCTCAGCCAGAACTTGAGTCAGCACTAGAAATCGGTGGTTTTGGATATCCAGCAATGGCTGTCCTCAATGCCAAGAAAATGAAATTTACGATTTTAAGAGGCTCATTTTCGAATGATGGAATCAATGAGTTCCTGAGGTGAGTTATTATTGAACATCATAATGTAAAAAAAAAATCATAGATGAAGCATTATCCCAAAATTTACTATGGCTAACATTTGGCTTTCCTGTCCTCTAAACCCCAAGACAATCTTTGATAAGGAATGATCACAGGCCCCACTCCATGGGCCTTGAAGAGGTGCTCATGCTAGATGGACTGTGAGAGGCTTATGATGTTCTAGGGCTGCTTATGCGGGCTTTGGCTATGGTTAGTAGCGTCTGGCCATCCACTCGAATGGCAAAGGCTGGGAAACAATCGAGCAGATTTGAGTCCTGCTGTGGAGGCAAAAGGGATGCTGCATGGGCCAAAGGATCATAGCGGTTCTGCAGATAGTGCAGTCGATCCCATCCCTCATCCCTTCCACAATTTTTCCCCCCATCGTTGGATGAACTAAGATAGGGGCTGACTGGGGGAGGCTCAGCGATGGCAAGCTGTCTGCAGACGGAGTCCCAGCCACCAGCTGAGAAAAGCCTTGGCACACCACCCTGGCCCATCCTGACATCTCGCTTTTCCTTGTTTCACCCTCTCAGTTTTCAGGATGCTGGCGTTTTGCCTGAGAGTATCTAGATTTTAGGAGAGTCTCGCGGGAGCCCACGTAAAGGCACAACTAGCGCATCCTTCTGGCATTCTGGGCAACTTACAGTACTAGTCAGCTTATCGCGTATCATTGGTAACGTATCATTGTTGACAATATAGCCCGTGTGTCGGTCCAGGATCGGTTCCAATGATTCCAGTGACATAGAAGTCACCGTTCCGAAATGCCGGTATAGTTCCCTTCCCGGTATAGAACGTCGAATGAAACTAGGCACTATGAATCAGGGCTCAGACTAACTTTTCATTCTATAGGAAAGAATTATTCAAGCCAGTGCCAGTGTCAAAAAAATAATCATTTAATGAACGAGTTTACCTATACAAATAGTTTTCGTTTTGATTTTAAAATATTAGCATCCTACCTTTTTTTGGACTCAGTGAGCTACTTCTCTCCGACAAAATTGCCCCTTTTTTGGAAAAAAGTCGCTCACTGGGGACAGACGTAGCTACCACACATAGCCTTTCCTCGGCAACTTTGGATAGCAGTGGAAAAATTTGCCGGTTAATGTTCCACCAATTAATAGGGTCAGCTCCCAATTCGATAGTTTCTTCCTGTACCGAGACCTTTCCGGTCCGTGGAACTGAACCGGGAAGGGCTGGATTATTGTCACTGCTCGGATCCGTTCCTTGGTGAGACTAGGTTCCATAGTCCCGGCACCGATCAGATTAATGCTGTGGGTCGAATTTCGGAAAATGACGTAGGCCACAAAACCAAAAAAGCATTTTTGGTCGACAATCACAAAAAACTGTCCCAATCACACCCAGAGATCCTAGCAAGCACACAGAGACGGTTGAATTACTTATTATTAACTCTCGGAAAACTTACATAGGTATAGGTACCTACCTAACAAAAAGGACATTACCTAGAAACATTCCTTAGAAGATGAGCTTTTCCAGCGACTGAGAACTAAAAGAGCGAATTTTCGTTAATTTTCTCTCCTCTTTTCGGAACTAATTATCGGCCAATTATATACGAGTATGTAGGAATTGTACAAGAATCGTCGCGAACACAAAGCTTCCACTTTTTGTTCCGCAAAGAGCAAAATACTGATAGCATGGAGGCAAAAAGAGATCTGCCCTAGACGCTTGACATGAGTGTAAGCGAGGAGAGCTGCAAAAAAATGAAACATCAAGATGTATGTACACTCAACACTTACTAGTGTACCTAGTTATTATTAGTAGTACCTACTACCTACCTATACAAACTAGGTATGAACCCTACCTATACAAACTAGGTACCTACCTAGGTACTTCTTCAAACGCTAAACACTAATTCAATCTCTGATGCTACCTAAACCTATTTTGAGATGGTTGCCAACCGCTTAACAAAATTACTCGTATTGGATCCATTTCGATACCTAACTCACGAATTCTCCCAGCTTCACTAAAAAGCAACGAGATTCAAGTGTAAGCAGGAAGCCGGCGAATACGCACATACGGCACCCGATCAGCTGACTAGTAGCCCGGAATGCCAGAAGGATGCGCTAGTTGTGCCTTTAGGTGGGCTCCCGCGAGACTCCTCTAGATTTTTTCTTTCTTCTCTTGCTCCTTCTCCGACTGGAGTCAGATGACTCATTCGGGAGGTTAGAGTATGATTTGCGTCCATTTTGAACACTGATTTTGGCGTCAGATCTTGCATGTCTTGTTGTGACACCACACAAGTGATTTGACCGGTTTGGAACACTATTTTGTCTGCTCGGAGGAGGCGGACTTTGGGAAAACCTTGAAGACTGGCTCCCTCACTGATGTGGCACCCAATCCATGCGGTGCCTTCATTCTCGATCGAGTTTTCAATCCTTAGAATCCTGACACCATCGATCCATGACATTAACACGTTAGAGATATACGAGGAACAGAAAACTGATAGAAGCAACACAAAACTCCTCCCACAGATTTCACCAGATAGAGCACTAAAACTTCCATTGCCATGAACAAAAAAGTGGATGGAGTCATCCCAAGATGGCAGGGTACGGGGGGGGGTTCAGGGTGGCCAACATGAGAGTGTGAAACAATGGTACCATCTCGAAAAACAGCACTTTCGCTGGGTTTTTCAAATAATTTTTTCAAATTTCACATCAACACTGTGTGTAACGTGTAAGCTTCACTTAATAGCAGATTAATGAGGTGATCACTCAATACTATTTTACAAAATTTTACAAAAAAAAAAGTCTCTGTCCTTGATTTTTTCTCCCTCCAAAAACTATTTTACCTCTGCTTAATGAGGTGGACCCAAACCCTACACGCTTGTACTGCCGAATTTGAACTATAAGTTATTCAACAGTTTGTATAACGTATCAACTTATGTTGTTAACAAAGTAAAATAAGGTAGGGGTGAGCAAGAGCCCTGCAGTTCTTTGTCCAAAGCAGAATCCAAAGAAATGTATGCTCATTATCTGTATTTATTTCAGGGAGCTGTCTTATGGCAGAGGGACGACCGCTGGTCTTCGCACTGGAAAGCTCCCGCCAATCAAATCCTCTCAACCGTGGGACGGCAAAGACGGGGAGCTGCCAGCAGATGATGATATCGACCTTAGTGACGTCTCCCTTGACGATATCAAAGAAGAATTGTAATCACTTGGTTTCTCAGGGTTTTTAGAGCGTTGAGCGGATTCCTCGGAAGAAGTTTTGTGTACTTCTTGTCATGGACTAAGACTGAGAAACATGTTGTAAAATCCCTTACTTCATTGTGCATCTATGCTTCGTGTGATCTAACTTAGATTTCCCAGATGTGTGCATTGAATGGATTTAATAATTTGTAACCGCCTAGTTATTTTTAGTTCATTTATAAATCTTGTAATTCACTTGAGTTGACTTTCATTGGAATCGCCATTAGGGTGTTCATTGCTGGCTGTACCATTGATCAGTTCAATGAAGTTTTAAATCATTTAATTTAAATTAAACACCCACATTAATTTAAATTGTAACATACCTACCTGATTATGTTCAATTTATCTGTAGATAATTTTGTTACTTCGACGTTCTTAACTACTATTAATAAATATTGAGATACGTCTACATCCAAATTCGTATGTAGCATAGTGACATGTACTTTAAATATGTACTACTAATTTGTTCCCTACGTTATTATGTAGAGATGTACAATTCTTTCGTCCTACCCTGCTGGATACACCCAATAATCCATGAAATTGTATGTGTATGTAAGTACTTTTCTCTAGAATAAACTTTTTTCAATTTGATTTTCATACGTTTAATGTGAAACTCATTGGTGTCAATCGTTATTTCTCCCATTCTAAACCCAAATTAGTTCAGGACGTAAACTCGTTATTTTTATTATTGCGATGAAAAAAAAGCTAGCCAATTTTCGTAATTTGCACTTACGTTTTTCAAAATAGATTTTTCTGACATTTGAGCGCTGTATTAGTAGAAAAAACGCTTGCATACGAGTCTGCAACGCATTGGGACATTTTATGTCTTTAGTTGCAGACTCGTATGCATGCTCTAGGAGCCGCTCATCTGATCCGGAACCTGGGCATCGTCAACTAAATGCCCTAAAGAGGCTACATACGAAATTACAGCTTCCTAGAGTGTAAAGTATAGAAATTAGCTTTAAGAGCCACACATCTGATCCGAACCCTGGGCATCGTCAAGTAAATGTCCTAAAGAGGCTACATACGAAATTACAGCTTCCTAGAGTGTAAAGTATAGAAATTACCTATTGAAATGTTTTAACCATCGCTTCACAAATCAAACCGTTCTCGCAATATTCGGATCACCTGCTATGAATCAAATCATTGAAACACCAGAGCTCAGTGAAATCATCAGAAATTGACAAGCGGTTGCAATCTTGTTCACAATATCAATTATTGAGAATGATCACCTGAGTGTACACAATTATTCAAACAACCATGCTCATAATTCAGCTTGTTGACCACGCACTTCGCAGTAGTTAACATGATATGTATGGTTGGATAAATCGAGAGCCTTCGTAAGAATGGTCAACGAATTTTGTGGGATGAAAAACGATGAAGTACCATTTCCCTAGCAACGACTGGTTTGTAAGCGGAAATCATCAGAAAACCAACCGCAACGCTTTTTGTTGACGCTTTTTTCATTTACGTGCCAAACTAAAGACATGAAATGTCAAAATTGTTTGCACTCTAAGTTGTGGCGAACAGACTTTTTCTTATTTGCGAACTATTTCCAAGAAAATCGCCCATTTGAAGATTATTAGAGGTCATGTTGTTTCATAGTTATCTATTGTTTGAGACATCCTTAAGGGCGCTATTTATGTTGATTTGCCTGTTGAAATTACAATAACCCGTATGTATGCTGGGTTTTTTTTCCAATTCTTTGTTGCTGGATGGCCATTGGTCAAACTGGTTTGCGTAGCATTTTACTGTCTCATTTAAACTTGGATAGATTGTATGTGACATCAAAAACTCATAGGAGACTAGTTAGACCCCAACCCGCACAATCATAAAACAATAAGTTGGAAATTTAATTAAAATTGGAGAAGTTTTGATTACCAACATTGCTTGTGCTACCTTTAAGTGGCAATGACATTAATCGGGAACAATCTAGCGATAAATCCACAAACTCTTGAAAAGTTCATCAAAATCAGATGAAAATAGTAGGAAGCATATGAGGATTTGTTACTTTCATGGAGGAAATTGAAGAGGATGGTGTTTCCACTCTGAGAGGTGGGAACGTCCAAAAAGGGTTCCCTCACATTGATATGTCAACGATCTGAAGGGAAAAAGTACATGTAGAGAGATCCATGGATGGAGTGAAGCTTGTAGTTGGCCTGCAGTGAAACTGTTCATAATTCCGAAGTATTAGTCTATTCTGTTCACCTACCAGCATAGCAAACCACATATTGGCGCAGTCAGTAGGACTGCACTCTTCTTCTGCATGTGTGCAATATAGATCCTACGATTTTATCCCAGTGAAAATTTGGTTTTATTCGTGAACCTTTTTCCTAATGCGAAGTATTAGCCTATGCTGTTGGCTATCCAGCGTGGCACATCACAGATTTTACGTCTGTGGTGTGACTGCAATTGACCTGCCAGCGATGAAATTCATTGGGACTATCTAGGGTACAGATCGATACAAAATCGAAATTATTCAAGACAGATGAACTTAATTAAGGGGGGTAGATAGAAACAAAAATCTGAGAAAATCTTCGGATGGACGGATTTTTTAAAATTAGATTTTTGGATTCTACTCAGCTTGAAACACAAACCAACTAATTTTGAGAGGGAAGGGGGTTGAAAAAATGTTTCTTGGTCGATCACAAAGGTTCATAATAAACACAAAAACAACAAACAGATAGCTAGAAAAGGGGAAAAAAAATAAATATGTAGATTCAAAACTGAGGAGGGAAGAAAAAAAAAACCTATATATGCCTATTTTATACCTTATAAGATACTTGCTACTTATTTACGAATATATCCATCAGAATTTTACATGTACCTACAAAGAAAAGTTTTATAAAACAATATAATAATGGAGCTCCAAACACGGTGGTTGGCATGACTATCCCCTTGTTGTTAACATGCGTCACCCCTTTTCGCTCTAAAATTCGTTACCGTCACCGGCAAACTTATCAATCATGATCAAAATGAAGAAACACGAACAAAAAAAAGTGTCAGTCATGCATCATGATCGTATGAGCGAATTTTCTTAAATTATCTATCATACTATAATATGTTAAAAATGTAATGAAATTTGACCAATTTCAGTAGAAAGGAGTTGTTAAAAACCTATTTGAGGCGGGGAAAAACTAGTAGGTAGGTACTGTATAAAATTCGGTGATACAAAAAAGATTCTGGATTTTTGGTTTTTTTTTTTTGCAGTTTTTACAAATTTTTCAGTGAATATTAATGAAATATAAGTAGGTACGTTTTTAATGTCCTAGTTAATCGTTGATAATTTTGTTCTGACGAAAACTCTGCTAAACATTTTTAATTGAACGATTTTTGGCCGTTTTTAGCCATTTTTAGTGATTTTTTGAGCAATATTTTTGAAATTTGTCCAATTTAATGTGCTCAAAAATTATAGGCCAACGAACTCATCATTTCGTTTGGAAAGCTTGATTTTGTGGCGAAAGAACGGGATTTTTATCTCAATCCTAAGTAGAGCTATCGTCTGGAATGACACACACACATATATTAATTGCTATGCAATTCTTAGCCCGACCCCCAACAACTTTTTTGGTAACGTCCGTAACGAAATTAACGATGATTTTCACGTACAACCGAGTAGTTGCTATAGATCACATGGCTTCCAATCGTCTAACCATAGCAAACGACTCATTAGCGAATTTTCTTAGAAAATAAAGCTATTGCAATGGCTCCAAAAATTTTCAAAAATTTTCTTCATCGAAATCTGTTTTGAGGCATTCTGAAATGATTCCTGGATTTTAACGCTTTTTTATATATATATATATATATATATATATATATATATATATATATATATATATATATATATGTATGTATGTGTCATTCCAGACGATAACTCTCGATAGAATTGATATAAAAACTTCGTTCTTTCGCCAAAAAATCAAGCATTTCAAAAGAAAGGATGAGTTCGTTGGACAACACTTTTTGAGTACATTAAATTGGTCAAATTTCAAAAAATGTACTTAAAAAATCACTAAAAAATGCAAAAACCGCTAAAAATTAACAATTTACTATTTTTTAGTAGAATGTTACTCGAAAAAAATTAATCGAACATGAACTAGGACATTTAAAAATTTAAGCACAAAATTGTACTGAAAAATGTACTTAAATTTCATTAAAATAAGCTAAAAATCGATTGGAACACTTGAAAAAATTGTAAAAATCCACAAAATCGTTTGTTCATTGGAATATTACTGACAAAAAGTTAGTTTGCTATAAAATGTATAATAAAATTTTTATTTGTCCCCAAAGTGCTCAAATTTCAACAGAATTTAACATAAATGTAATACGACCATTTATGAAAATTCGCTCATACGATCATGCTGCATGACTGGAACTTTTATATCACCTGGTTACCCCACACAAAAAAAAGAATTGCATAGCAAATTATCCTCGTTTTTTACGCTTTCTTTTCTCTTTTCTACTGTGTAGAAAATGAGGATAATTTGCTATGCAATTCTTATCGTATTTTGTAAAAAAATCTTCAAGCCTGGCTGGGATTCGAACCCACGACCTTTGTCTCATGATAAAAAAAATAAAAAAATTTGCAAGCCTGGCTGGGATTCGAACCCACGACCTCGCGCTTCGCCGTCCCGGACGTTATAAAAAAATTGTTGGGGGTCGACCTAATATCTAATCTAATATATAAAATTCTCGTGTCACAGTTTTCGTTGCCATACTCCTCAGAAACGGCTTGACCGATTTTGATGAAATTTTTTGTGCTTATCCGGTATCTATGAGAATCGGCCAACATCTATTTTTCATCCCCCTAAATGTTAGGGGTAGTCCACCCCTAAATTTTTTTTTTATTTTTGTGGTTCCACGTAGTTTTATAAGATTTAATTTATTTGTAACCAACATTTATTTGTACATCATCTGGGTTCTATGACAATACATAATGGGACTTAGTGTAAATCGGTCTTAATTTTGTTTTCTTTGAATGTTACATCTAATCTAATTGGGTACAAAATATAAATATGAAATAACTTAATGAGTGGTGTTGGAAGGTGAACAGCACAAATATCTGTAAACTGGTAGGTAGTAATAAGAATTCACTGCAGTCCAGAGAGTTGTACCTACACCCAGGGACTTCTAACACGAAACGGAGCTATGTTTATGGCTACATACCCTAGATTCCAAATGGGAATGTGTCACTCCATAATAAGACTTTCCACAAGAACAGGGGACTTGATAAACAAACTGGGATTGCTTATCTTTTGCGTACTATCTAGATGCGTTGTGGGAAGCGTTAGTTTCTTGGTCCAGCGCAACGCCAGTGGCACGTATCAAGTGACAGAAAAACAGCCTTGAAATAAGAGGAATAGCCCTCCATATTATTTTTTATACTCGAGCCCAGGTGCATGGGAGTTCTTCTTCTCGTTTTCTTCTGTCTGCGAGGTTAGAACCAACTGCAACGGCTACAAGGTTGGCAGTGCTAAATACGAAGAACCACCACCATCCGATAGGATCTATCACTGTTGTCAGTCGTTATCTCGAAAAAACAGGATCCCTCCAAACCTTGTTGAATTTCAATCCTTAAAATACAAATTTTATACCTATCCAATTTCGTTAAATAACATACGCTCGCTTACAGCGCGATTTTGTTTTTATGATACCTTACGTAGGAACACTAATTTCCAGTCATGTCTGTTGGCATAAAAGATGCGTTATTTGGTGGCTTTGTCACTGCACCTTTACTTTATTTTTTATATACTACGATACGGAAATCCAGAAAAGATTTGGAAGAATGGAAAACTAACTTGGAAAAAGAAATGAAGATCGATCGGCTGAATTTGAATAAAAGTTTGGCATTCGGCATTCAAACTAAAAGATGTGGGATGCATGTCGCAGGAGCAGTCAGATGCTCGGATCTCGACTGCAGTTATGGCCCTCTGAGGTGAGAAGAATACGTTGAAATTACATTTTACTTACTTTCGTCAAATTTCTCTGGCTTTGTCTTAATTTTATTTTTTATTTATTCATGAACTAGCCGCTCCGGCTCGCTTCTCTCGCCTCCACCTCCAGCCGAGGGGCAAGCGCCACGGACCCTCCATTTGGTTGCTCGCTTCGCTCGCAAGGAGTGGCTGTGTACATGCGATGGTCTTATATCCCCCATTCAGGTGTATTACAATTGAAACATGTAGGGGATGTTCTTGTTTATGGTAGCTGGAATTGAAACCCCCTAGTCGTAGACTTTTGTTTGAGCCCACACACGGATTTTCCAGTTTTTCTAACCCCTCCCCCCCACCTCCACTCACAACCACCCCTTACTGAGCAGGGGTTGCGCAATTTTGATGTGGCCTATATTTTGCGCTTCGCTCGCGAAGTGTGGCCATGTTCATGCGATGGTCTTTTACAATTGAAATATGTAGGGGATATTGCTCGCTTCGCTCGCAAACGGTAGATCCTTAAGGGTAGGTTTAACGTGTGTAGGGGATGTTCTTATTTATGGTAGCTGGAATTGAAACCCCCTAGTCGTGGACTTTCATTTGAGCCCACACACGGATTTTCCAGTTTTTCCTCCCCCACCCCTCACAACCACCCCTTACTGAGCAGTGGTTGCGCAATTTTGATGTGGCCTATATTTTACGCAGGAAGTAGCTGGTTATATTTTATGGAGGTATCCACATACTCGTACAGACACTTTACTTTAATAATATAAAAGAAGAAGATAACGGGCAAGCCCAATTACATGAAAATTGTAAGCTCCTACTTGGGCTGTGAGAGGATAACCTCACCAAAGAACAGTTTAAACCTGACTGAATTTAACTGCAATATATTCCTAATGACTCAATCGAAATATAATAACTTGGTCAAGGGTAGCTAGCCAGACAGAAAACCTCAGAACCAGGAAATGCAGGTAATACAAGACTCAACACCATTTGCTCACATAGACAATATAATAAACCAAAAGAAACACAGGTAAATGAGGCAACACAATGGTGAAGCATGAGCAACATACAACAAATATAGACTGTAGACTTGAATATTGATCAACGAAAACTAAAAGTTATAACTAATGTGGCTATCACCACTATCAATACTTAGCAACTAATATGGACTTACGATTGAATAGAAATGACAATTAAAGCATGATAACTCATGAAGATAATAGAACGTTGAGTAAATTACTCTGGGGGTACGGATCAATGCACTTAAAAGGTGTGCTAGTTAGGTTGGAATAATTCAAAGCAACGATAAGGGTTGAAGACCCTGAGTGAATCGAATAACTGTGACAAGACAATGATGGCGGTACAGTACCGTTTCTATTGCTGCTTGGGTTTCACCGGGGATGTCCAATTGTCCACGGGAAGCTTGCACTGTCACGGTTTCGTCACGACTTTAGGTTCGGCTAGGATGTTACTTTAGTCAATTTGAACTCGGTACACAATTGGTACAACCACGGCACGGGTACGATCGGTACAATGATAAACTCTATCTCAACTGGGGTACGATACACTCCTGCACAAATGGCAGCTTCTAACTGGTTCGTCAGACAGCGCTCCGCGGCGCTTTTATATGGAATCGCCGGGAAGGGGACCATCGGCGCAGCGCGGGGCGGACCCGTCAGCGTAGTGCGGTGCCGACCCGTCGGCGGCGCCAGCGTTCACCGCCCCCTCTGGTCGCCCGCTACTGGAGTTCGGGCGTAGGCCACTTGGCCTACACTCCCCGTCTTCAAGGAGACGTCGCTTGCGACGTCCAGCCGCCCCTCCGTCAGGCTTGGAAGCGGCAACGGCTTCTCGGGGTAAGCTCGTCGGAAGGCCCTCTCGTACCTCAGGCGGCGGCAATGGGCACATCCCATGACCATCTCCGGTGCATGGTCCGCCAGGCACCTCGTGACCACAGCTCCCGTCATGAATCTGGAACATAAACGCGCCCAAAACTGCTTGCATGCCCCGCAGCGAAATTTGAGAAGCGTCCCCACGGTGCGCAGGCACACGCTGCAGGTCTTCCGGCCCGATCGTGCCCCGGGCTGACTTAAGGCGATTGTTTTCGGCGGCTCGAGATGTAGATTTTCCTCCAGCGGTGGGGCGGTGGAGGCGTGTTTGGGGGATGCAGCGATTTCCTCCGCAGCCGTGTCTACTGGTTGCAGGTCCTCCTCATAGACTGCTCTGATCCTCAAAACGGCAGGTGCCACATTGATACCATTGAGGTCAGGGATCGGCACCAGCGCCACGCCTCGCACTGCAAGCTAGAGAGACAATCATCATTATTTTGTCAGGCCCTTGACAATCTCTCACCACCATTGTCACATCGATTTTAAAGTTAATGTTATGACACACACACAGAAATAAACAATCAAGGCATTGATCCGTACCTACACAATCATGTCAATTGGACACATGAGAACACAATTATAAGGGAATTCACGGAGAAGTAACAATAAAAAAAAACATTTAAAGAACAGGAGATTTAAAAGAACATGGCTATATAACTAATTTTTGTTGTTGATTTCTTTATATATATACAGATATATCAACATCTATGCTAGGTTTTATCAGGACAGTAATTAACGCCCAGTTGAGTTAAGGGGTCTATAATCCACCGGGGTCTTTCGTCGGAGTTGGTACGGACTCGGGGGAGGGACCGAACTGTTGTTCCGAGGCATCTTCTTGGGATACTCGGGTGGGGGCCTCCGGAACACGTCCTTATACCTGAGCAGAAGTCGTTGCAACATTTGAGCGCATTCGGTGTTCACGTGCATGGGCTTCTGAGGTAGGTCTTCGAGCAACTCGTCAGGGTTAGCCCCCCATATTTCTAACGGGGTGAGCTCTCTGTATTCCAGTTCGTCGCCCTCCTCGGACGACCCTTTTGTCAAGTCAGGTTTTTCTGTAGTCGAGGCAGGACTCCGAGGGTCGGTCGTGGTCGCACGCTGATCCAGGGTACCGTCCTCGGCGGTGAGTAGGGTTTGCTTCGGGATCGGCTCTTTTTTGGGTGTGTCGTATGCAGGGGTTCCCATGCTAGGAAGCGTCAGGGGTTCCAATTTTGGGATCGCCTGTGGGAAGGGGAAAAAGTCGTTCGCGGGTTTGGGAGGCAGGCTCGCCGGTTCATCTCTCCTTGGTTGTTTCGTGACGTCGTCATCAAGGGTGTTTATCACGGGTATGCGGCAATTCCCCTTTCGGTTGGGCACGTAGTTCGTGAGTTCCGAGGTAGTTCCCAGGACTCGTACCGAGCTACAATCCGTTCTGATTTCGATCGGTATTTTTCCCATCAGGTCGGTACCCAGCAGGTCCAATCCAGTCCCATTTCGCTCAAAAACCAGGAAGTTGTGTGTCACCGCCAGGCCAGCTACCTCCACACACAACATCTGGGTCCCTCGGAATTTTAATGGGTAACCGTCAGCTCCCCAGGCTACCACGTTGGTGGGGACTATGGGTATTCCCTTCACGGGGGTAGTCAGCACTGATACCGCCGCCCCTGTGTCGACTATCAGGCTTCTGGGCTCCCCACTCAGTCGGACATCTAGTCGCAGAGTGCGGTGCATGTGTCTCGCCACTATGGGAAGATACGTTTTATTATCGGGTGGTTCTATAGCTCGATCAGGGTGAATTTTCTCTTCGCAGCGGTCAGCAGGAGGAGTTGGAGCGGGGCTCAACTGTTTCTTCTTAAAACAGTCCCTTTCTAGATGTTCGCGAGCACCACAGTAATCGCAAAAAACTGATTTCTGCGGGTTATGTCGGCAGTCCGCTGGGAAATGGAATCCGTCTCCACAGAACATACATGGGTATCGAGGAGTAGGGCGTGCAGGTCTCGGCCTATTGGGGTAGACTGTTCGGGTGCTACCATACCCTCTTCTTTGACTGCACTGGGCCGCAAAGTGTCCAAGACTACCGCACGCATAACACCGAGAGTCAGCCGAGGGAGTCACAGCGGCCACATCCCACTTCAGCTCCACGTCTCCCTCCGCACCTAGAGTCTCCTCCAGGTCCTCCGCCCGCTTTAAAGCATCTTCTATTGTAGCGGGTTCACTTGTCATTAAGTGTGAACTCAGTTCTCGGTTCAGACCTTTTATGAATACTCTGAGTACCTTTCGCTGTACCCAGGCCAGTTTCTGAGATACATTCAATTTGAGGCCTTCATCTAAAACCGCAGCATTGGCGAGCATGCGAATTCGTTCGGCGAATTGTCGTAATGTTTCGGTGGGGTCTCGTTTCATGGTGCCCAGGGTGGCTGCCGCCTTTTCGGGGTTAGTGTGTTCAAACCATTTCACCATGGCTTCCTTCACAGCATTGTAAGGGGCACTTCCGGTCGTCAGGTGTGCGTTGTCTATTAAGAACTGCTTCGCAGCTCCACGCACTCTAGCTCGTAACACACGGATGCGTTTAATTGGAGATAGGGTACCCACGACATCTTCAAAATTAGTGAAAAAGGAAGTCACTGAGAGAGCTCCACTTTCATCCGGATCCCAGGGTTCAATTTCGAGGAACACGGATCTAGGGACATCAGGTTCCGCTCTCGCGCGTTTCTCCCTATCAATGGACATTTCATTGAAGGAATGCAAAAGATCGCGCAGTTCCCCCATCATCTCGGTTACTGCGTCGGTCGTCATGATTCACAGGGTATGGCTAATAACAATGGGCGAAATTTTGGGGTCTAGTATGCTCATCAGTGAAATGCGGGTCAATATCGGGGTTCTCGGGCGGTTATTGGTCAATAGTCACAACATTAATACACAAAACATGCCATTTAACCATACTATATCATGGAGGTAAGAACAAGTGGTATCAAAATTGAAAACATTTGGATAAAAACAACTGAATATTAGAACATAACATCAAACAGCAAAATTTTAATTGTGACCGCTAGTATTGGCTATCGATACGATGCGGTATCGATACTGTGTCAAGTCAACAAAACAAAAACAGACAATGCTGATAGATTGAGCTGGTATCGATTTTTGAGACAATATGGTATCGATACAGGAGTAATGGAGTCGTGACGTTACTAACAACAAAGCAATTATGCTATCTTTCGACTGGGGTCGTAGCATCTATGATTACGATACGGTGTCGATACAAGTGTATCTGAATCGTGACATTCGTTTAACGCAAGGTAAGTATAGGAATTTCGAATATTAGTATCGATTTTGGGTACGACACGGTATCGATACAGATGTATCTAGACCGTGACACTGTTCAAGCAAGGTAAGGGTATGAGTCTCAAATTCGAATGGTTGTATCGATTATGGGTACGTCACAGTATCGATACAGATGTATCTAGACCGTGACAATGTTCTAGCAAGGTAAAGGTATGATTCTCAAATTCGAATGGTTGTATCGATTATGGGTACGCCACAGTATCGATACAGATGTATCTAGACCGTGACAATGTTCTAGCAAGGTAAAGGTATGAGTCTCAAATTCGAATGGTTGTATCGATTATGGGTACGCCACAGTATCGATACAGATGTATCTAGACCGTGACACTGTTCAAGCAAGGTAAGGGTATAAGTCTCAAATTCGAATGGTTGTATCGATTATGGGTACGCCACAGTATCGATACAGATGTATCTAGACCGTGACAATGTTCCAGCAAGGTAAGGGTGTGAGTCTCAAATTCGAATGGTTGTATCGATTATGGGTACGCCACAGTATCGATACAGATGTATCTCAATTGTGACGCTCCCAAGAAATGGTTATTTCCATGCGAGTATGCGGTATTTCGTAATAATAACTAGGTTTATAATCACTAAAGATCATGCTATCACACCCGCATCTCCGTGTCTGAGGATTTGAATTTGAAGAATGGGTAAGTTTGCGGCGAACCAACAAGGTTATCCCACCGCTTGCCACCAATTTTGTAAGCTCCTACTTGGGCTGTGAGAGGATAACCTCACCAAAGAACAGTTTAAACCTGACTGAATTTAACTGCAATATATTCCTAATGACTCAATCGAAATATTATAACTTGGTCAAGGGTAGCTAGCCAGACAGAAAACCTCAGAACCAGGAAATGCAGGTAATACAAGACTCAACACCATTTGCTCACATAGACAATATAATAAACCAAAAGAAACACAGGTAAATGAGGCAACACAATGGTGAAGCATGAGCAACATACAACAAATATAGACTGTAGACTTGAATATTGATCAACGAAAACTAAAAGTTATAACTAATGTGGCTATCACCACTATCAATACTTAGCAACTAATATGGACTTACGATTGAATAGAAATGACAATTAAAGCATGATAACTCATGAAGATAATAGAACGTTGAGTAAATTACTCTGGGGGTACGGATCAATGCACTTAAAAGGTGTGCTAGTTAGGTTGGAATAATTCAAAGCAACGATAAGGGTTGAAGACCCTGAGTGAATCGAATAACTGTGACAAGACAATGATGGCGGTACAGTACCGTTTCTATTGCTGCTTGGGTTTCACCGGGGATGTCCAATTGTCCACGGGAAGCTTGCACTGTCACGGTTTCGTCACGACTTTAGGTTCGGCTAGGATGTTACTTTAGTCAATTTGAACTCGGTACACAATTGGTACAACCACGGCACGGGTACGATCGGTACAATGATAAACTCTATCTCAACTGGGGTACGATACACTCCTGCACAAATGGCAGCTTCTAACTGGTTCTCAGACAGCGCTCCGCGGCGCTTTTATATGGAATCGCCGGGAAGGGGACCATCGGCGCAGCGCGGGGCGGACCCGTCAGCGTAGTGCGGTGCCGACCCGTCGGCGGCGCCAGCGTTCACCGCCCCCTCTGGTCGCCCGCTACTGGAGTTCGGGCGTAGGCCGCTAGGCCTACAAAATTATAGAAGTTAGTCAGCGAACTTAAGAATAGGAATATCTTTAGAAAATTTAGGGAAATAAGACACCACAAACTTGACACTTAGAATATGAGAAGTAAAAGATGTTGTCACAGAAACTAATTAAACGATAGAGAAGACGAGGCAACAGGTGGCTTGAGTTTACTAAGAGAATCAAAGAAAAAGTCAACCGGGACTTACATTTTGAAAAAGATTAGCTAACGTGGTATGCGATGAAGAGGGCAGTTTGGGAGGTAGTTGTTGAAACAAATAGTACGCTGGTATTGAGGATCTCATTGATTGGAGTGAGAAGATTTAGTTTGGACAGCAGGGCAGGCTCTCCATGATTATCATTATACCTATAAGTTTTAAGAAGTATATTTTTTGTCCCTCAACCTTTATTTTTCTGCCCCCACTGGTCGTATAGTTCATGGTCGATAAAGACTCTTGAGATAGAGACGTTTCTTAACTACACCAGGCTTCATAAATTCATATATGTACCTCTTTTTCATGTGAAGTCAACGTTTTCCCCCGAAAGCCTTAAACAAGTATATTTCTCCCTGGCGCAGTATGTTCTTCAGTATGGTGCATCGGTTGTGTGGTGTAAATCTAATTACATATTGGTAAGAAATGCATGCATTACAGAGACAGGAACAAAAAATCATGATTTCCCGGAACCCCCCCCTGCACCGACAGTAAATTTGAAACTTCCAAGGTTGCATAACTGGACAAAAATCTGGATCAAACAAACAATAAAAACTGTCATGGAAATCAGATGAGAATTCATTAAACTTCACGGTTTGTTACTACGAGTATACTCCATTCACCACCTTCCATGATGAAATTTGAAACTCCTGGTATTCGTTCCAAAACTAGACCTACTTCATAGTTTAACAACAACAAAATAAATAAATGGGGCCATCTAGGAACGCCCGAAGGAAGCGAAGCTTTATATCATAAAGTGTAGAATAGAATTATGAGTATTTTCATACTCATAAATAATCTCTTCTAATTGGAATTAATTTCATCACACTCTCTCAAGCCTTCCCTAACCCTCCCCCCACCCTCTCCCCTCCCTTCACCCCATCCCTCTCTCACACTCCCTTCCCTCTCACTCCCTCCACCTCCCCCACACTCCCTTCCCTCTCACTCCCTCTGCCTCGCCATCCCCCACCCTCTCCCACCCTCAATGCCGCTAATGACCCTTCTGGTTAAGATGCGGCTTAAATCTTTAAAAAAAATGGGGCCGAATAGGCCTCGAGCAGAATCGGGATCGTTCGGATTATGACTGACGATGACGCTCGGGCCATGACGATTTTCACGGGGAGACTCCCCGAGCGGCGAGCGTTCCTAGCGGGGGGGAGGGGGGGTCTGTATAAAAGCTTCGCTTCAAAAGAATCACAAAAATTGGACGAGAATAGTTAAAACATGATGATGTATCAGTATTACCCAATTCATTCACCCCCTCCTACTGAAATTTTAAACTCCTGACAAACCTTACAAAACCACTTCAAATTCTTAATGGTAATCTTAATGGAACAAAATAATCACGAAAATCGTTCGAGATTCGCAGTTTGGGCAGCGCTTGGAAAAATCGGTAATTATCCCCTCCACCCCTCATCTCGACGACAAAAATCCGGAATTCCCAATGTTTGTTGAACAACTAGACTAAAATTGGAATCGAACAAAATACAAATCACGAAAACTAGATGAGAAGAGCTGGCTTCAAAGGTGAATATCAACGTCTCATTCTACTGTCTAGTCTATACTTCTAAAATCGTAAATATGTATATTTTGTACATTATTTACACGTTAAGTCGAGCTTATCGAAGAATTAAGAGTGATTGGGGATGAGGGGTGTAACAGAGTTACCTCCTGAGAGGTCCATCAAGCTCCCGTCAGAGCACCAGAGATAGCGCTGTCGGCGTCCCGTTGAGGAATCAATGGGAACCACGCGCTGTTCTCGATCATTTTTGGCAGCTGGTTTGGCGTTGGATGGTTTCCTGGTGACAGGAAAATCAACCTTCCCCGAACATGGCTCATTAAAAGCTATTAGTAGGGGTGGGTATCTCTCTGACGGGATGCCTGTTACTCTCCTCTACCTTTTTATGAGGATTTAGGCCCCCATTGCACCTCTGGGGGGGGGGGGGGCACCTAAATTCCTTATATGGTAGCAGAGCGTGGTTTGGATTATGCACGGCTGACGCCTAGTAGTCCAATCCACTATTTTTGGGGCGTTAATGTTTCAGAAGAAACATGGCCTGGGGTTCCAGAAGGAATTCCCATTATCACCCTTTGGTATATAAATAATTTCATTGGTCTTTGACTTATAATTTCTCTCTTTTATTCCCCATTTATATTTTATATTATTTAAATTTCATTTAATATTATATTTTTTCTGTGCCTAGTCAGCCAGAGATCTGTGCCTAGTCAGCCAGTTCACCATTTAAGTCCAAATAGTTGGGCAATTTAATTAAGTCCCCACAGTTGGGCAATTTAATTTTACTGTGCCTAGTCAGCCAGTGTCTGTGCCTAATAAGCCAGTCGAAATTTTTTGATTTTCATTCATTCAATTTCTATATATATTTTCATTTCCTAAGGTATAAGTCTCCATAGTTGAGCATCCGTTTTTTCCCGATTGTTCAATGATGATGCTTCTTATGAAGCTTCATTGACAATTCAGTTTTAATTTCTATTTCCCCATCCAAAATGCCAATGCAGCTATATATGAACGAATGAGCATCAGTTCTCAGCTATTCACTATTCCACCCAATTACCATACTTGATCTTCAATCAAGTATGTCTTTAAGGGGAGGAGTGTAACAGAGTTATCTCCTGAGAGGTCCATCAGCTCCCGTCAGAGCACCAGAGATAGCGCTGTCTTCGTCCCGTTGAGGAATCAATGGGAACCACGCGCTGTTCTCGATCATTTTTGGCAGCTGGTTTGGCGTTGGATGGATTCCTGGTGACAGGAAAATTAACCTTCCCCGAACATGGCTCATTAAAAGCTATTAGTAGGGGTGGGTATCTCTCTGACGGGATGCCTGTTACTCTCCTCTACCTTTTTATGAGGATTTAGGCCCCCATTGCACCTCTGGGGGGGGGGGGGGGGGGCACCTAAATTCCTTATAGACTATGTGCCAGGGAAGGGTTTCAGCTGGAACCTCACACCTATAGGAGCAAGATGAACCAGTTCAACCCCCTCTTCCAGGAATATGTGGCGTATTGGGAGCTACTGCTAAGCCTACATAGACACAAAGCCCAGCTTTGGTCAGTGAATGGCACAGCTTAGCTTTGCATCTCCAACCCTTCCCTCTGTCACTAAGCCAGAGCCGTAAGCCATTAGGCTTGAGTGATAGTATCCATCGTGTCACAGGGTACCTGTTGACTTAATCGATTATCTTGCCGTCATTACGATGCCTCTATAATGGTTCTCTCGATCTTGTGATCCATTGTTTTACCATATTAGTGTCAGCACCTAAATTTAAAATGTCCCTACTTATTTTGGTTTATCATTTCCAATAATAAGCCTATGTGATCGTGTAGCAAAAAATTTTTATAACCCCCCCTCAAACTTTGGAGTGAGAGGAGGCGCCGGCGCCGCGGCTTGTGGTGGGTACGGCGCCGGCGTTCGTTCGAGGCATGAATATGTTTTTTTCAAGGTCATATTTGTGTGTTAATACCAAAGCTTTTCCTACAGATATTTAATAACATATCATCTCGACTTTTCGTACGTACTTAGATAATGATATTATTAAGGCAATAACTATTTGAATAGAAAGGAGCTCAAATCGAGAAATATAAACATGCGTATATAATTATAGAAGTATAGGTTGTGGCAACTCGAAGTAGGACACGCCGAGGAGTCTGGACGGGCCTTATGACGTACGCTAGCCAACTAAAACTACGATCATACTCAATTGAAAAAATAATAAACCTTTGTGAAATAATTTGCAGCGTTTTTCTAATATTCCTGGAAATTTCATTTTTCAGTTTCATGCTCGACATGGTTTACCAAGCGAAAAAGTCAGTAGACGTGTGTATATACATCATCACAGCTCAAGTATTTGCTGATGCCATATTAGATGCCAAAAAACGAGGACTACGAGTGAGAGTCATAGGTGACTCTGATATGTCGTTTTCTGCTCAATCGTCCATTAATGAATTCAGACTTCAAGGTACCTTACTCGAAAATAATACATGCATGAGAAAGACTTTAAAGATTCACTGTTGCAAATAATAAAACTAACTTTACTTGGTAAAAACAATTAGGTATTGCAATTTATCAAAATTCAATGGGCTGCTACTTCTGACAAATACATAATTTTACTTCGTTAATAAGTTGTTTTGGTTTACTATTTTCAGTAATGAACTTTTGTAATTGACCAAGAAAAAAAATGTAACACCCCTCCCCCTCCCGTTCCATTCATGATTTGTTGGTTTACGTATAAAGATTTTTGTAATGTTTTCTTACCTTGAAAGGCAGAACTAGTTCCTCTCAGGAGTATTTGACCTTTGATGGGGATATTATTCAAAATAGGTGAGATTGCAAAACATGATGGCTACAAAATACTATTTGTTTGGTACTTATACTCTGTAATTTTCGTTGTTGTGAAATAATTTCATCAAGATGTTAAAAATCTTGAAAGTCATCAGGTCACAAGTCTTGATGGGGTACTCCTCAATTACAGCTTTTGGAATCAATGGATGCAGAACGTGTGGGGAGGTTTAATTCTTCGCGAAAATATGTTTAATAACTCTTGAATTGTGAATTATTTGTGTCCCAAAGGTTTATCAATTTTGTACACGAATGAAATTATGAGGAAAGTAGAATATATTACGGCTTCTCTAATTTTTTAGATTTTTGAAAATAATGATTCTAGAAACTTGGAAAATTAATAATCACGTAATCCAGTAAATGCGTGGCAATCAGTTTCACACATTTAAAAATACCCCAGGGGTTCATAAGCGTTGTGTGCGTACCTGGTGAGCATTGGAAGCACCTGTCAAATTCACGTGATCAGTTCATGGTTGGGTATCTGTTGACATGAATTCGTGGGCTGTCACTTTGAGTTACTTACGTAAATCATGAAGTAACTTGAACTGCTTATTGCTGTGCACACCGTTGTACACGTTATACAAAAGTATTTAATTTTGAGGTTAGCATTAAAAAAATACTCCAACATTAGTAGCTTACCCACTGAACTGTGAGGATCACTGTGACTACGAAAAGCAACTTATTAAAGATGACAATGTTGGGCGGGTCGTGAAGGCCTACGAAGTCTTGAGTTAATAGCCATGACGCAGATTAAACTGCATCATCTGAGTGCTCCCAAATTTTACGGATAGTCGCGATCTCGGCTACTCAGTTGTTAACGGAACATGATTAGTGTGCCAAGAAACTGCAATGGTGTAGAATTCAACACCTCTCATATGATGCATGAAGTGCTTCTCGATGGAGGGGACAACAGACCTAGTGGTTGGTACGTGTGGAAAGCTATTTGTCGATATTATGGTTCTTTGTTAACAGCTTTATCGATTCGAAGACTAGACTAGGGGTCTCTCAGGGAGGAACACGAGTCACACTAAAACTATTAACACAGAATGTGTTTTAGCCATGGACTAACTAGCCGAAAATGGAACGCGGGATGGTAACGAAATGTGTGACGGATGATTTTCACGTACAACCGAGTCGTTGCTAGGGAAATGGTACTTCGTCGTTTTTCATCCCACAAAATTCGTTGACCATTCGTTCGAAAGCTCTCGATTTATCCAACAATATTATGTTAACTACTGCGAAGTGCGTGTCCAACAAACTGAGTTATGAGCATGGTTATATAAATAATTGTTTACACACAGGTGATCATTCTCAATAATTGATATTGTGAACATGATTGCAACCGCTTGTTAATTTCTGATGATTTCATTGAGCTTGTGTTTCGATGATTTGATTCATAGCAGGTGATCTGAGTATTACGAAAACGGTTTGATTTGTGAAGCGGAGGTTAAATAATTTGAATAGGTAATTTCTATACTTTATACTCTAGGAAGCTGTAATTTCGTTTGTAGCCTCTTTAGGACATTTACTTGACGATGCTTAGGGTCCGGATCAGATGTGTGGCTCTTAAAGCTAATTTCTATGCTTTACACTCTAGGAAGCTGTAATTTCGTATGTAGCCTCTTTAGGACATTTACTTGACGATGCTCAGGGTCCGGATCAGATGTGTGGCTCTTAAAGCTAATTTCTATGCTTTACACTCTAGGAAGCTGTAATTTCGTATGTAGCCTCTTTAGGACATTTACTTGACGATGTCCAGGGTCCGGATCAGATGAGTGGCTTTTAAAGCTAATTTCTATACTTTACACTCTAGGAAGCTGTAATTTCGTATGTAGCCTCTTTAGGACATTTACTTGATAAATCGCTCTTGATTTATCACGAATTTATTTCGTATTTTTTTTCGTAGTTTCATACTATAACTATATAAATTGATGTTATAAATGAATAGTAAACAGTGTCACCACGGGATGCAAGTACAAACTTTAATTATGCAAGGCATTCTTTCAGTTCCCTTAGTCCGGTTAACACAACTTTGCCTTTCTGACAGCACTGGCTAAAACCATCTCTCAATTTTTCTTCTTTAAAATGTAGTGCATTACAATAGTCGCACGATTCGCTCAAATCTCCTACTGAAAATGGAGCAGTCTCGTCCTCAAGAGGTAATTGTCTCGCTACCATACGTAGAGAACTTGTTCTTCTATTATTATAATCACGGTTTGTATCACGGTTGGTTCTTGTAGTCCTAGTTGACGGTCTGTTTCGTGAGCCAACAGGTCTACCGCGCTTTCTAGTACTCATTCTTAATCTGCACAAAACAAAATATAATAGATCATCGGAATAATGATTGTTTACAAATTTACAAAAAGTAAATAAACAATAAACATATGGTTAAATCAAATCACATAACGAATACAAAGTATGAAAAGAACATGTGTTTTGGTTCGTTACTTTGCGCTCCCTCTACCGGCAAATTCTACAACTTTCCCTCGTTTTTGCACTTTTTCTTGTTTTTTAATATGAAGGAATCTGATTTATAACTTGGTAGAATTATCTGCACCAGTTTTCTTCATGCCGGTCAGTTTAAAAAAAGTTTGAAGAGAATCGGTGCAGGCGTTCAAGCGTTATCACTTTGTATGTATCCTATTATTATAATAGATAAATTGATGTTATAAATGAATAGTAAACAATGACGCTTGTTTGGTTGTCACTTGGTTGCGCGACAACGCAAACACATTCTGTGTTTCAATAATTTCGTCCGAAGTATGTAAATAGAGGTAACCGGGGGTCCAGGGGGCTTGCCCCCTGGCGAGGCGCGGAGCGCCGAGTTTGTTTCCTCAGTACGACTGGGGAGGTTATCACTTCTATTTCATGCAAAAAAACTTATAGGGTGTGTGTTCAGAGTCATAAGGCGGGAGCGCACAAGCATAATCTGGCTACTAAATAAGTCAAGATTCATTTTAGCCTCATACCTACGTTCGCGTGAAGGAGTTTTTCTCACTAAATTTGGAGTACTTTAACGTTCTCACTCCTTGGCTGAAAAGAGTGAGATCAATACTCCTGGTTGAGAGTGAAAATTAGAGACTTTGGTACAAATGCATAGGTATTCCTTCGCTGGAAACGTAGCGCACCAACTTAACGCTACGGCGTATCTCGATGCATCCCACAATACGTTCAGCTGTTGAGCTCTGTCAGCTGACTGCTCAGTTCTATAACCTTCACTTCTAGGAACGTACGATGAATGTTTTATTTGGAAACATGCGAAAAAGATAAGTCCTTTGGCTTATCATCGAAAGATTACAACAATTTAAACGACTTTCAGACTCAACTTTTTAAAAATAATTTCAGCCTCAAACCTATTTATATGTAAGTTGCCTGAGAATCAGTGGTTTCAAGTGTTTTAATGAAGGCTAGAAAACTACCTAATTAATTAAATAATTTTTTTACCTGAAAAAGTTTTTGTTTTTAGAAGATTCAGGTTGGGATGATTATCCCCTCCTCCCGGCATTCCAAATGAATTCGGTTCACGGAATTTACATTTCTTTGTTTCTTCCTCCTCTATGCACTGCACCATCATCACTGATGTTTATTGTATTAAACATTCGGTAAATATTTTGCCTGACAAATAGCCGAGTAGCCTCAAACAAACAGTCCTGACTTCAAGTGAAATCGTGGGTTCGCACGGTTTTCAGGAAACAACAAAAGTCAGATTGTTGTGATGAATATATCAGGGTATACAATATATATGTCAATACGACTACAGTGAAACTTGGATGATTTGAACCTCAAGGGACCAGTCAAAAACTTCGAATTAACCAAAAATTCGAATTAAAGAAGTTTTTAATAAATTATATTTTAACAAACTACAGCACGAAGTAAAGTACATACAGTAACATTGAATACTGTATTGACCAACAGAATATTGAACAATAAATATAAAGACATCTGGATTGGTACTGATTCTATTGCTTTTCAAAAAAGGATGATATTTTGGCATGTTTCCTTGAATTAAGTCTCTCGGCCATTATAAAAGATTCCAACGCATTCAAAGGGTTGAAGTATGAATCACTTACATTAATTCGGCTTTCAAAAAAGCGTCTAAGTTCTTGTACGTGATTTTTTAGCATTGTTTAAATTCAAATTGCTAGGGACCAAGAGAAATATTCGAATTAAAGAAGTTCCAGGTTCCACTGTATTATTATTCCCAGTCGTGCAATTAGTTCGTACTTTGACATCAGCAGAAAAATGATAGAATGTTAACGTGAATGTTTGTGGTCGAGATACGCTAGACGTAATGCTGATGTGTTGGTGTTACAGCAGAAATGCATCCTAGCGGGATACATTCTAGTTTCTAGACGTTTGGTTTTTTACTGTTTCCTCTCAAACTCTCGAATAAGTAAGATCTCTTGGATCAGGAGATGGTGCTCCACTCATAATTTCTTTACAGGGTCATTCCATGTCAATTCAACACACCCAATTTACCTCACCATATTAGATTTTGTTCAAATTTGGTATACTCATAGTAGGTGTTGAGACTAAGAAAAATAACAAATACAAATTTTGATTTAATTTTTTTTCCAAAAAGTACATAATTTAAAATTTTCAAAATATTCCTATAAATACTTAGTACTGTTGTAAACAATGTGACAAAATATAATGATGGGTTCATTGTTTAAAAAAATATATATATTCCTGACACTAGTTTTCCACTAATAACCCGGTTTCGACTAAATAATGAACATACGTACTTTTACCAAAGAGGTAAGCTATTTAATTAAATATATAAAGGTAGGTATATTTAAATATTAGGTAAAAAAATATCAGAAATATTAATTCAAAATACTATCTTGTTGACACAAAACCAATAACCATAGATATATTCTAATAAAAATTAAGTTAATTAGGTTGCTTACTTTAATTTTATACAATTTAAACTACGTTAATCGCCTATTAATTAGTAAAACAAAAATCTTGAACATTTCCATAACAATAAATTTGAAAAAGGTATGAAAATAGTCTAAATAGTTATGTAATCATTCTGGTACAAACAGATGAATCAAAATTTACATAATATTATACATACCTATTTATGATGATGAGTAGGTATACGAGGAGGTAAGTAAATGTAACCCAACTGGCTTTTACAAAATGTAATTCCGTAAAATGAGATATTGTATAGGGAAACTGCTGTCAACTCGAAACTTAATTTTTCCTCAGGTTAGTGTTAATCTAGTTTGTTGTTTAAACATTACCGTTAGTACTGCACCTAGATAGAGTTTTGAATTAATATTTCTGATATTTTCTAACCTTAATACATAGTATACCTTTATATATTTAATTAAATAGCTTACCTCTTTGGTAAAAGTACGTCTGTTTATTAGTAACAGGGCTATTAGTGAAAAACTAGTGTCAGGAATATTTTTTTTTAACAATGAACCTATCATCATCCCAAATTTATATTTTGCCACATTGTTTACAACAGTACTAAGTATTAAAATTATGTACTTTTTGGAAAAACATTAAATCAAAATTTGTATTTGTATTTTGACAAAACATTTTCTTATTAGAAAATAAGAAAATCCCTGTTGTAAGTCACTGGAAAGAGCATAAAAAAAGCTGCCAAATCATACCTCTCCCAGCTCTCTAGCTCAATTAGGACAGTTCCTAGAGCGAATAGTATAAAATCCGTTCATGGTTTTTCGGCGAGATTTTGTTAGTTTTACATAGCCATATTTAAGAAACGGTTTGAGATAAAAATTTAAAATTTGGTATTTTTACTAGTCTCAACACCTACTATGAATATACTAAATTTGAGCAAAATCTAAAATGGTGAGGTAAAATTTATATTTAAAGTGTGTTGATTTGGCATGGAATGACCCTACAAGACTTCAATTCCCTTTCACTATTTCATTTTAAAGCAAATCAAGAAGAAAAGTTAATAGGTACCCCTTCGAAATGCTACAATGTTATCCCTTGTAGCGGACTTAGATCGCCCCCAGAGGTGCAATGGGGGCCTAAATCCAGACTCATAGAGAGAGGGGGTGTGACAGTACCATAAGAGATACAAATCGTACTAATAACATAATATGTTCGGAGAAGATGATTTTCCAGTTCTCGGATCCTCATCTATCGCCAAACGGAGCATTTCAAGAACACGAGGATGACGAGCGCTAGAGCGACGGACACGCATTCTCTTGGATCTCACGGGAACTGTCACACTCCTCCCCTTAAAAACATACTTGTTTGAGGAACAAGTATGTAAACCAGGTGGAATAGTTTACTGGTTGAGAACTGATGCTCACTAATAAATAGCTGCATTGGCGATTGAGGATAAAAAGATAAATTAAAACAGAATGGATTGTCAATGAATCTTCATATGAAGTATTCATTAGGTAATTAACCCCCAATCAAAGATCGGAACAATCGGGAATAATATAACTTGCTCAACCAGAAGACTTACAGTGGGAGATGCCCACTTTGGAGACTTATGAAAATGGGAACTATGCCCTAGGGATAATAACTTGCTAAACTTTGGAGACTTACAGTGGGAGGTGCCCACTTTGGGGACTTGCCCTTGGAAGAAATTAAGTAAGAAAAATAGAAATAATATTAAGGGAAAAATTAATAGTCAAGAACCAATGAAAGTATTTGTGTATCCAAGGGAGTATAATGGGTATTCCTTCTGGAAACCCGGGCCATGTTTCTTCTGAAACATTAACGCCCACTAAAATATTGGATCGGATTACTAAGCATTAGCCGTACATAACCCTAACCTCACTCTGCTACCATGTAACGGACTTAGGTCGCCCTCAGAGGTGCAATGGGGCCTAAATCCGCGCTCATAGAGAGAGGGGAGTGTGACAGTACCATAAAAGATACAACTCGTACTAATAGCATATGTGTTATATTTGGAGAAGATGATTTTCCGGTTCTCGGATACTCATCTATTGCCAAAAGCAGCATTTCAAGAACACGAGGATGACGCCCAGCACTAGAACGACGGACGCGCATTCTCTTGGATCACACGGGAACTGTCACACCCTTTCCCTATAAAATTATGCCTGTAATGATTTATAGTAACATAGTTCGATTATCAAACTACCCTTCTTCAGTGACTCTTTTGATCCTACCAGCTATACCAATCTTTTTGATCCAAAGCAATAACACGTTATTTACGAAGTCAACCTCTCTTTTTCAGCCATTGAATTTATAGTCTTTCTGATATTTGTACTTATGGGTATATCCATGTTTTGTTGCTGTCTAAAGATCGTGTCATTCAGATTACTCTATGACATTTACAGAGTTACCTGTGCGGCAAAGGATGTCTCCGTACATTATGCACCACAAATTCATTGTGGTAGACGATGAAATACTAATGAATGGCTCGCTGAACTTCACTATGACCGGAGCGTTGGGTAACTGGGAAAATGTGATCGTGTCGTCACACCCTGAACTCGTTGAGCCCTTCATCATTGAGTTTCAAACACTTTGGGAGGAGTTTGCCCCAAACAAGCCGATTTCTGAAACTGAGATTTCCCGTCATACGAGGAAAACCAAAATCCACGACATGTAAGCTATCTCATGGTCTAGCTGAAACTTACCTATTCGTCTGTCTCTATACTATAACAATTATTGATTGTATTATAACTGACTCTAAAGTTTCACAAGAATTATACTTTTATAAACAATCTTTGCAATGATTATTGAAGTATTCCTACATTGGCAGTTGCCTTCTTACCATTATTAATATTGCCTTCAAAAACCATTAGCTAGAAGTTAAATTATACAAAGAGCCAAGTTTTTTCAACTCATAAAACGTAATACATGTGACCATTTTTTGAGCTGCAAGGGACTAAGGGCTCTGAGTGTGCAACCCAAATGCACACTCAACGGGATTCATAAACAAAAAATGGCGTTGAGATGCGTTTCGCCCTCAGCTCAACGGTGTAGTATCCTGAGTGATGGCAGGAGGTCACTTAAGTGCGTCAACTGATAACTTTCATTATTTTCATGTAGGTATAGGTACTGGTAATATAGTATAGCATACATCATTTATTTTGTTCGGAGTTTATTCAAAAACTACATAAGAGTTCATACACATGAGAGTGGGTAGGCTGTTCCTAAATGGTAGTTGAGTACCGTTTGATGTTTGAAGTACATGTTTGATGTGACCAACAGATCCCATTTGAATGTTATACAATCAACAACGAAATATTTCGCTAACTATTCCTATTCGGGAAAGAGACAGTCATGTACGACAACGAACCTGAAGGAGCCTAAAATAAATTAAAAGGATTTATAACCACCACAGCTGAAAAGTGCTGGTCGCTCTTTGATTTTATGCGATCCCTACCAAGTTTGTAGTGCATGGTTTTCCGATTCATCTTGGTTTGTGGAATGAGTTGGTGGAAGGTACCTCTACCTTCCATTCATCAAGAATGTACAATCAATGAGAATTCCAAGAAATTGTGATTTCCCAAAACCTCATGTCTTCTTTTTGTCCAACAGTCTCATTATACCTATAACACTTCTTATTTTCAACTACATAATTATCTGTTCTTCGAAACTAACTGGCGAATCATTGTTTTCTCATTTTCTCACACTCCGTCACACTCTATACATAATTGTACAATTCTATACTACAACTCAATACATAATGAACACAAATTATCAGCACTTCAACAAACAAGCAACAAGGAAACAATTCAATCCTAGGCGGGAGGACGAATAACTTTCGACTTTGTGTGATAATGCCTATGTCCTGTCTCCCCAAGGAACAAGGATAATAGCATAAAAAACAAAAACACAAAGAAAAGAGTAATTTTTGAGAATTGTTATTGATCAGTGCGGAATGTGACAGGGAATTTTCCCGTCCCTTTTCCCTCAAACCAGGGAAACTTCCCCTACAACATACTGTCAGGGCTGCCAACTTAAGTTGAAAATGCGTTGAGTGTCCCCTGAGCGCACAGTCAAACTCGTGTAATCTGAGTGTGCCCCTAACTGTTAAGTGAACCACCCCACTCAACTATTAATTTGAACTGGTGAGTTCGGACTGGTGACCCCATGTTAGGTGAGTGCAAGTGAACACACACACTCAGGTTTTGTCTATGAATTCCGCTTGTTCATGTCTCTTTAATTTTTTATAAAGGATTTTCTAGCAAATGGACTCTATTTTCGTGAATCATGATCAAGGTACTTTAGAAAAAATTTTTTTTTAAATCACTGGTATACCCCATTATTATATTTCAAGTATTAATATCAAGTGTTGCTTATGTGTCAGCAAAACATGCTTTAGTGTCAGCCTTTTAAATGTGGATTCAACCACAAGGGGCCCACACACCATGTCCATGAGAAACTAACCAATCATCTATTACACTTGAGATATTGGATTCATTCATTTCCAGTAAGTGAGCAAATATTTAGCTTAAAATTTGAAAAACTTAATTAACCAACTATGAGTGCTAAAGGTAGTTTCGCCTAATCATGATATATCGATGTACAGTTTAAGAGATCTCTTCAACTCGGTTTGATGAATCAACGTCCTTTATTAATAAGGTGTCTGTCCGAAAACTGAGAAATGTTTCATCACAATTCAAATATTACAAAACTGCTGAGTTAATGAGAAATAGATAAGATTTGATCAAAGTGTAATGTCCTGACCACTGTGGAGTGACGAACTAAGCAGCAGCACCTATCCTAGCAGCTTTTCGCACCATGTATCGTTCGAGTGCTGCTTCAAACACCAGGCCAACTGTCCTCTTCTTCCAAATATCAATTTCAGGTTCTTTCGGCACTTCCTTCTTCTTGTTGACCACAACCGCACTCTCCACCTCCTTCTTCTTGATTTCACCCTTTTCTCCAGTTTTCTGGGGAGTCTTCGGTTTGGCATCTACAGGTTCGCTGTTTTTCTTCAGACGAATCCTCTTGGGGTCTTCTGTGCCTGAATGGCTACTGTTAGCCTCACTGCCATCTGAGTCTTCAGAAGATGACTCACTGGAAGAAGACGAACCAAAATTGGAATCTGCATCTTTGTCTTTGTCAGCTGAACTGTTGGAATCTTTCCGCTTCCTATACTGCCTGACTGCACTTTTCTTATTAGCTTCTGTCTCTTTATCGGCTGTTTTTTGTTCGTGTTCTTCACCTTCTTTATCCGTCACCGTCGTCTGGTATAGGTGGCGATAAAACCCGCTAATGTCCTGCTGCTTCGTGACGTCACCAATGTCTTCCAACATGTCCTGTCTTTGTTGTTCTTCGTCCATTTTGGCGAATTCCTCCAATTTCTTCTTATAGCCTGACGTAACGAACGTTTCTTTGTCTTTGAATTCATCACCTTCTGCTTCTCTGTCCTTTTGAACTTGCCTCTCATACCTCCGTTCGTTCTCCATTTTCCGTTTTTCTGCAGCTACCAAAAGCTTCTCGACGTACTTCGGCTTCCTTTCTTTATCTTTTTTGGCCGCATTCTGTTTTTTCTGGTCCATTTCATCGTAAATTTCGTCATACTGAAACACAGTTGCATCTTCTTTCAGAGCTTTTTCTATTTCCAACTTTGTCTGCCTCTTGGCGATGGAAGAGGAAAAGTCAGTTTTGGCTGCCTTTCTCAACCAATCTCCTCCATCTGACTTCTCAGAATCACTATCCTCGCCAAATACTGAGTGCTTAATGATAGATTGATTAGGTTTCTTGGGGATTTGAAGTCCATACTGCTTTTTACTTGATGCCATTTTCCAAGCAATGTTATAGAATTACTGTTGTAGGCCAAGGGCGTTGGTAATCCTGTTTGCCACTTTTTCGGAACGTTCCATTAAAAAAATCTATCTTCAAAGGCACTCTTTATCTCATAATAGTTGTAAGGCTAGTAAGAATTAAATGAACTGACCTCATAAAAGTAGTATTTCAGTAACGGATAAGTGATAATCTTCTGGGAAGAGATTGTAGACAACTAGGTACCACACTATCACAACAGCGAACCTCTGTTCTTAGCAATCAAATACCTCCAAAAGTTCTCAATATTAATGAAGATCTATTCTATCTAGTATAATTCCGAAAACTCACGAATCCGTATTACCAAACAACACAAGTGCGTGTAAAACTATGCAAGAGCAAAAATTTCCTTTTATCATGGATCGTGGTGGTGGTTTTTATCTTCTTTTTAGTTCATGGTAACCATATCCAAAATAGACAATCATAAGTAGTGATTTGTTTTCTTTCTTCTGTGTTGTTTACATGTTTCATAAGTAGTATTTTAGTGAAACTATTCAAAAAGTAAAATGTTTCGGGTTTCTCGATAAAAAGTCTGTATTCTAGGCCGACGTTTCGAAATATTTATATTTCATCTTCAGGGCTTGGAAAACTGAATATGACTCTTATTTCATATTCTCGTCATAGAGCTTTAGTAGGTAGCTATCTACTTAAACAAAATCTTTGGGTTTACTGAGAAAAACTTTGGGATATACTGAGAAAACATTATTTTAGTTATAGTAAACAGAGATTAAAATAACGTATAAATAAAAGTTCTCAGTATACCCAAAGATGTTGTTTAAGTAGATAGCTACCTAATACAGCTCTATGACAAGGATATGAAATAAGCGTCAAATACAGTTTTCCAAGCCCTGAAGATGAAATATAAATATTTCGAAACGTCGGCCTAGAATGTAGACTTTTTATTGACCAACCCTCGAGAAACCATCACGTTTCTTCTTCATTCGACATATAGGTCGATCGATGCTCTATCCATAGGTACCAAGAAGACGGGCACAAACAACAAAACGAGCATAGCGCTAGAAGTTGAGCAAGCTAGTTGTAGGTAATTGATATCAACGGACTTGAAGAATTGCGCGATTCTTGGGTAGTGCTCATCTCGTAGGGTCAAGAGTTGCAAAAGATATCTATATATGTATTTTTTTAAAGCTTTTATTGCACCGAGTAATCTTATTAACAATATAGGTACCTACCTACCTAAATCTGACTTATATTACTACAATACACTATTCAGGAGCTAAGATGCATAACTTTGTCCCTTGCCTCTCGAACACATCACCTTCACTTCCTACACAAGCTCATACGGTTTCAAAGCTTAAGGCGTCGAGTTAGATCTTGCACATCCAGGAGCTTTACAGCTTCCTCATTCACATGATGAGCCGTTGCTCGCTTTTTGATCACCTCATCCACACTGTCAACTCGAAGTTCACGGTGGAGTGCTTCGTTTCGGAAGTACCGCGGCGCATCAGTGATACATTGTAGTAGGTACAGAGTTCTGGAAACGTTGAATGATCTGTCTATTGATTGGAGCTGTGCAGCCCCAGAACTGCGCTTCATACATCCAAACTGGCTTGAATACTTGATTGTAAAGAAGCAGCTTGTTACCAATGGTCATGGTGGGTCCTAGGCCGATTAGCCAATACGTCCTTCTAAGTTTCAATGTGAGCTCAGTCCTCTTCTTTTTGACATGTTCCTTCCACATGAGCTTTTCGTCTAGCGTCATGCCCAGGTATTTAGCTTCATTCGCGTAGGGAATTGCCACGTTGTTGAAGTAAGTAGGGATGTAGTTAATCTAACAGGTAGTAAAATCGACGAGCACCGACTTGGCCTCATTCAATTTGATCCTCCATTTTGTTGTCGAAAGACTGATTTTGGAGATGGACTTATTGAGTTTTGATATTGATTCATTATTGCAGTCACCAACTGCCAGGACAGCAGTGTCGTCCACAAATTTTGCTGTGGTGTTATGTTCAACTTCTGGCAAGTCACTGGTGTACAGAAGGTAATGAGTGGGTCCAATACGCTTCCTTGCGGCACACCAGCATGCAACAGATAAATAAGGGTGAGTGTGGTGAAAACCACCCCCTCTTGTCAACAGCCCTTTTCAGGGCTACCAAAAAGAGGTAGACACAACACAAAAATATTTACAAGACGTCGAGTTATAACTCCGTCAAACAAAATATTTCACCAGAGAGAAAATACTAAATTCTCTCTCAAAAGTGAAATATTAACTAATAACACACAAGGCGACCTCCCTAAACATTTACTGGGCGAGAGAGATGCGACAAGCATCTCGAAACAAGTCGCCTTGAATGAGAAATCTCAAACAGAAAAACTCAAGGTCGTCCAGCCACCCCCGGGGACCCCGTCGCAGCGACGGACGTGGGGAAACCACCCCGAAAGACCAGCTCAGCTATCATACTCGCAGATACTGAGAAAACAATGTGCGAACCAATGAGATTACACAGTCGAATTAATGAAATTAAGCGGACCAACCAGGAGGCGGCAGGAGGCGGCCACCTCCCTATAAATACCCCGCTGGGAGCCCTCCGAATTTCATTCCACTCTCCGCTCTCGACGACTACACTTGGAAGTACGAAGATTTCTACACGCTCTACGCTGACGAACCTTCTGCATCCCGAGTTCATCTCAAGAACGGCTTCCTACTGCTTTCTACAAGGCCTACCTTCTCTCCACACAGATCTCGCATTGGCATCTACGAGTCCAGTGATTATTCATCCTGCTCATTGCCCAACGTAGTTCATCTGTCAGGACGCCACCCGGTACATCTATCGATATTCTCTTTAGATCGTACGCCCGAGGGACGTTCCGAGCCGTGTCGCCCGGGTTTCGTAGCAATAAGCTCGTAACCGACCGCTGTGGGCACGCCGGTAAATTACTCTGCTCATCCGCTCTAATTTACCGTCCAAGGAAGTCTTTTTCAAGACTACGAGGTAGGACCCTGACATACGAGCATTGGAAAGACGCTCTGTCAAGCGAGTCCACCTCCCAAACCCTCTATTTTTATACATAGAGGCATCGAAACGAGCTAAAAACTCGGTTATTTCGATGGAACGTCGGCCGTCTTATTTCCTCATGCAAGGGGAGGCAGACGACGGCGAAGCCGGGCCGCGTAGCCCCCGTAGCGCTCCCTACAGGCTACCCGGCGAATCCGCTGAACCCAGCGACGGCGCAAGGCGCGATCCTCACGCCGGGATCGCCTTCTCACCCGACGTATTCGTTAAAGAAACGTTCGATCAAGCCTCGCCTATACAAAAGATCGAGGATACCTTTCAGACTCGCTCTGAAGCCGATCATTACGATTCGACCAAGCTGTCCGAGTACCCACGATATTCGACGCAGGCCTACCCGGCCGATCCGAGTGTCAAATACACTCCAAATGTGCAAAAAGCGAAGGATACTTTTCAGTACCTCAACCAAGCTCAACATATTCCCCCTACAGATATAAATCTTAGGCCGGAATATTACAAAACGGCTCAGTACCAAACTGATCGAACCCAGCACCCACTATGCGAGCCCAGTGCTCCACGCGGCTGCGACACGAACTACCTCCCAGTTCAGTCCGCCAAGCCAGTTGACCTTGGCGGATCCGCTCACATTCCTTACGGGAATAACCCGGGGACTAACCCGCATAATCAGAATATAAATGTCCCACTTGGTCTACCGACGCCAAGTAAAACATATATAAATCCACTACAAATGGTGACCCCGCCTTTGAACAGGCTTAACACGGAGCATTTCGTTCCCTCTTATGAAGCTAGTGGATTTCAGGGAACCACTGCGGGCGTGCGACCCCCGCCGGGCCTCTACGCCCCACATCTCACGCAACATCCCTCTACACAAAGTGGCTTTCGAGCACTTTTAGAGGAGATGGGAGATTATCAAAAACCAATCTTCCAAAAGAAGAATATCGATCGTGCACTCGCCGAGTTCGATCAATACTGCGTGCGAAAACACCTGAGAACGCAGAACGAATGTTTCTCAGCTATATACAAGTGGGTACCAGAAGAAATGAGGGAAGCTATCGACTCAGCTTACCTCACGGCACCCCACGCACCCTACGAAGAGGCCAAACAGCGCCTACAGCGAGAATATGGGTTGTCCTTACAGGACAGGCTCCTCGCACTCGAGGACCCCGCATCTCTCGCCAAAAAACCCAGCACCAAGTACCACGAAATGTACTCTAAAGCTGTTGGGTACTTTTCAGAAGCTCTGATCACTCAAAAGTGGATCGAGACTCTACCCATCGAAGCACGAGGTATGGTCGCAGCTCAGCCTACCACGACCGCCCGGCTCGACCTAGCTGATACGCTACACGCGTACAAAACAGAGAATACCTCTCTAAACATACGGGGAGTAGAATCTACTCCGAAACCCATGAATACTGGTTTCAAAAAGGCCCTCTCAAAGCAAGCTGAGTTCAAACCTCAACCAGTAGAGAGTAGGCCTCACAAACCGACGGCCTATGTCTGTCGAAACCACGCACGTTTCGGTAACGAAACTCGCAAATGTGCAGACCCAGAACACTGCACTTGGAAGACAAACACTGCTTCCAAAACTAGCAAAAAGGCAGCGACTATAAGCCAGCCTAAAACCTGGGTTTCAAACGAAAATGCTCAGAGATCGGTACAAGAAAGTACCGTTCCAACCTCCGACGTAGAGAGTTCGGAAAACGAATAACTGCCAGTGTATCTGAGCCTATACACCGGCAGTCTACTGAGTATAAAAGGCTTTTTTTCAAGTGCAAACTAAATGGCACTGAATTTCTCATCGACACGGGAGCAGAAGTGAACATTCTGCCCCACAATGTCACAAAAAAATTGGGCTTAAAAATTCGTAAGTCCAACGTTAAGCTCACAGCAGCTAACGGAGCCCCCATAGACACACTAGGGCGGGCTGACACAACAATTAACATCGGCCTCGGAGACATGACCACCGATTTTATGATCACGAAAGTTGATCTAGCGATCCTAGGTATACCATTCCTCGAGTCTTGGGATATCGGAATACGGGTCAAACACAAGTACATTTACAAAGATAAAATAAAGAGCTATGCCGATCAAAAAATAGCTGCAGTCATGAACAAAAAATTCACTGACGAACAAATAGCAGCTACTATCCCTCACCGTGACAATAACCCTCAACCAGAGGACGTGCAAATCACGGAGGACGAAAACATTCGCTCTATCATTGACAAATACAATGATAAAATGAGCAAACTTCAAGGAAAGTGGAAAAACAACGGGGTTTACCACCGTATAACCACGGAAGGAACACCAGTACACTTCCGAGCAAGACCCATGGCGGGCGAAAAACGGGCTCAAGTCAAAAGTACTTTTGACAAAATGCTTTCAGAAGGCATAATTGCACCATCAGATTCCGAATGGGCATCCCCGTTACACTGTGTGCCAAAAAAAGACGGGTCATGGAGAATCACCGGCGACTACCGTTTCCTGAACGCGAAAACGAAGAAAGACGCCTACCCTCCTCCTCACATTCGCTCTTTCCAAGCGAATTTACATGATACACGAATCTATTCGACAATAGATTTAAAATCGGCATATTATCATATTCCGATGCACCCAGATGACGCTCATAAAACTGCAATTATTACACCTTTCGGTCTTTATGAGTTTAAGAAAATGAGCATGGGTTTGGCCGGAGCGGCTCAAACATGGCAAAGATACATGGACAGCATCATGCGAAAATTTGATTTCGCATTTGTATACCTAGATGACATCCTGGTGGCTTCTAAAAATTATGAAGAACACATGAACCACCTCAAACAAATTTTTGACAAGCTAGGGGAACACGGACTTCGAGTAGGTTTTGATAAATGCATTTTTTCAAAACCTACCGTCGATTTCCTAGGTTTCACTATCTCGAAAGAAGGGATAATTCCTAAACGAGATAAAATAGAAGCCATAGAACAATTTCCTAGGCCAATAGACGTACGAAGTCTACGCAGATTCCTAGGTATGTGTGGTTTCTACCGAGCATGCTCAAGCAAATTCGCTCACACGGCACAACCTCTGTATGACTCCATTCAGTCAAACAAAAAAAATGACAGAACACCTATCGAATGGACATCAGAGAGAGAAAAAGCTTTCAACAGCTTAAAACAAGCAATGATCAAAGCAACATTGCATAACATTGCTCACCCACACCCTACAGCAGAGTGGAGATTAGTCTGCGACGCATCCGACACACACATCGGAGCGGCACTAGAGCAGGAAATTACAGACAAACATGGCTCGAAATCTTACCAACCATTGGGATTTTTCAGTAAAGAAATTCCAGAACAATGGAAGAACAAAGCATCATTCGACAAAGAAATGTTCGCCGTTTACCAAGCTTGCATTCACTGGCACAATGACTTGGACGGCAGATCTTTTCATATTTGTTCTGATCACAAGCCTCTGCTAGGCACGATGCTTAAGAAAAATGCACATTTTTCTAAAATGAGATTAAGATGGCTAACATACATCTCTCAAATGACGAGTGACATTCGTCATATTCCCGGAGAGAGCAACGTCGTCGCCGACGCACTCTCCAGACCCTTCGATCCGGTTGAAATTCAAACAAAATCGATTTCAACCCAGACGGACGAGGGTCCACCCATAGCCGAAATTTCGCAAATTACGGCTGCAATAGAGTGCAATCTTCTACTGCACATTTCAAATTCACAAATTCGTTCTCCTCCTAACGCGGAGGACAAATTGAAACTCACACGAGTTGAATTCCCTCAAGGAGAAATTTGGTGTAACCTAGACCTAGGACACCCTAGACCTTATATTCCAAACGAAATAAGGCAAGAAATAATCAGCCAAATTCACAATTTGGGACACCCAGGTATACACTCTACAGTGTATAAAGTTAAACAAAGATATTTTTGGCACGGACTCCGTGCAGATGTCTCCAACTGGGTCCGAGCGTGCGAGACTTGCCAACGAGCAAAAATCACTCGCTCCGTGAAGCTCCCTTACTCCGAATTTGAAACGGCTAACAAATTCTCACATGTACACGTTGACATTACCGGACCTTTACCTTTAGCTAAAGGAGGGAAACGTTACATTCTAATGATGGTCGATAGAGCAACGGGTTGGCTAGAGGCAGTCCCTCTTAACAACATCGAAACAGCCACGATCACAAACGCCTTTATCAATATTTGGGTAGCTTCAAAAGGCGTACCTAAATACATCACAAGTGATCAAGGCACACAATTCGAATCAGATCTATTTAATTCCATTATGGAACGTCTCGGAGTAAAACATACCCACACGTTACCATACAAACCGTCAACAAACGGAATGGTAGAACGCAGAAATAGATCTCTGAAAGAGGCTCTCAAAGCACAAAACGAAAATTGGCTCGACGCCCTACCAAAAGTACTACTCGCCATGCGTACGGCAGTAGACCCAGCAACGGAAACTACACCGTTCCAAAAAGTTTACGGAATTGACGTACCACTCCCAGGAGACATTTTCGTAACTTCTACAAACCTTTCGGAGCCTCTCTTCTTCCGGCCTACGCATATTAAACATAATAATACGAAATATGCCGTAAACATGCCCAAAAATTTGGATACATGTACACATGTCTATATCAGAGTGCCCACACAGCTCACCTCTCTGCAATGTCCTTACACGGGACCATTCAAAGTGGTTAAAAGAGATAAGTTTTCGGTTACAGTGCAAATTGGCGAACATACAAAAAAAGTTCCCAAACAGCAAATAAAACCAGCTTACACTCTAAAAACAGACGAAGCTGTGTCACTAAACAAAAATCAGGCAGAAAATAAGGAGGAGACTCCCCGAAAATCTGCCAGAAGGCACGTCCCCTCTACCAAATTCGACGAGAGGTGGGTGACGGCGCTCGAAACACCCCAGCCGGCGTCGTCGTTAATAACACGACGTCTTGGGGGGGCCCCTGTGGTGAAAACCACCCCCTCTTGTCAACAGCCCTTTTCAGGGCTACCAAAAAGAGGTAGACACAACACAAAAATATTTACAAGACGTCGAGTTATAACTCCGTCAAACAAAATATTTCACCAGAGAGAAAATACTAAATTCTCTCTCAAAAGTGAAATATTAACTAATAACACACAAGGCGACCTCCCTAAACATTTACTGGGCGAGAGAGATGCGACAAGCATCTCGAAACAAGTCGCCTTGAATGAGAAATCTCAAACAGAAAAACTCAAGGTCGTCCAGCCACCCCCGGGGACCCCGTCGCAGCGACGGACGTGGGGAAACCACCCCGAAAGACCAGCTCAGCTATCATACTCGCAGATACTGAGAAAACAATGTGCGAACCAATGAGATTACACAGTCGAATTAATGAAATTAAGCGGACCAACCAGGAGGCGGCAGGAGGCGGCCACCTCCCTATAAATACCCCGCTGGGAGCCCTCCGAATTTCATTCCACTCTCCGCTCTCGACGACTACACTTGGAAGTACGAAGATTTCTACACGCTCTACGCTGACGAACCTTCTGCATCCCGAGTTCATCTCAAGAACGGCTTCCTACTGCTTTCTACAAGGCCTACCTTCTCTCCACACAGATCTCGCATTGGCATCTACGAGTCCAGTGATTATTCATCCTGCTCATTGCCCAACGTAGTTCATCTGTCAGGACGCCACCCGGTACATCTATCGATATTCTCTTTAGATCGTACGCCCGAGGGACGTTCCGAGCCGTGTCGCCCGGGTTTCGTAGCAATAAGCTCGTAACCGACCGCTGTGGGCACGCCGGTAAATTACTCTGCTCATCCGCTCTAATTTACCGTCCAAGGAAGTCTTTTTCAAGACTACGAGGTAGGACCCTGACATACGAGCATTGGAAAGACGCTCTGTCAAGCGAGTCCACCTCCCAAACCCTCTATTTTTATACATAGAGGCATCGAAACGAGCTAAAAACTCGGTTATTTCGATGGAACGTCGGCCGTCTTATTTCCTCATGCAAGGGGAGGCAGACGACGGCGAAGCCGGGCCGCGTAGCCCCCGTAGCGCTCCCTACAGGCTACCCGGCGAATCCGCTGAACCCAGCGACGACGCAAGGCTCGATCCTCACGCCGGGATCGCCTTCTCACCCGACGTATTTGTTAAAGAAACGTTCGATCAAGCCTCGCCTATGCAAAAGATCGAGGATACCTTTCAGACTCGCTCTGAAGCCGATCATTACGATTCGACCAAGCTGTCCGAGTACCCACGATATTCGACGCAGGCCTACCCGGCCGATCCGAGTGTCAAATACACTCCAAACGTGCAAAAAGCGAAGGATACTTTTCAGTACCTCAACCAAGCTCAACATATTCCCCCTACAGATATAAATCTTAGGCCGGAATATTACAAAACGGCTCAGTACCAAACTGATCGAACCCAGCACCCACTATGCGAGCCCAGTGCTCCACGCGGCTGCGACACGAACTACCTCCCAGTTCAGTCCGCCAAGCCAGTTGACCTTGGCGGATCCGCTCACATTCCTTACGGGAATAACCCGGGGACTAACCCGCATAATCAGAATATAAATGTCCCACTTGGTCTACCGACGCCAAGTAAAACATATATAAATCCACTACAGTGAGTTTCAGATCATTCTAAGCAACATGGATAATGCCGCATTCCAACCTTACAAAATAGCTGGGTGTGTTCAGAGGTAGCCCCAAAACCCTCTTGAAATATTGGACCTGCTCCAATATTGGACCATTACACGATCCTGGTTGCAATTCCTCACAAGAAGTCCCCTGCAATTGGGCTTTGCCTACTGATAATATTCAAGATAGGGTGTGTAAAACTTTATTCTAAGAGGACATCATAATTCTGCATTCATTCTTGATTTGGAGGAAGCACATTCTTCATCAAACCATCGAGCCCTCTTCACCCTGATCTCCGAGGCATCAAAATTTGAATTCTCTCACACATTCCAGTTGCTCTGCCAGATTCCCTAATACTGTTGATCAAATGAATGCAAGCCTCATCATAACTGCTGCAGAGAAGGAGAGGTGTTAAACTAAGAGTTCTTAAGGGTAGTTTGCATATTTTTCGACCAAAAAATCGAAAATTTTAAAAAAATTGTTTCTACTAATTCATTATATTTGGAATTGAATGCAAAAAGAATTTTTAAAATTGAACAACGAGAAGTTATTGAAAAATATTGACGAAGATGGGTCGGAGCGCCGCGCCGTGCTGCTCTAGTGGAGGCCCGCACCATAGGCTGGGTCGTCTGCCTCCTCCTAAGGAATAATAGGAACTTTGAAAACAACAAAACCAGAAAACAAAACAAGCTGAAGGCTATGAAAAGGTTTATTTTTCCATTTCTTCTTCTTGTTCTTCATTGTTAGGGTTCTAACCAAAGAGCTTATAATAGGATAGAGAGGACAGGTCGTGGAGGTGGAAGAAGCCACTTGAGACTCTGCCATGTTAGGACTGAAACCAGGTAGCCAATCAAAGAGCTTATAATATGATGGAGAGGACAGGTCGTGGAGGGAAAGAAGCCACTTGAGACTCCGCAATGTTAGGGATTGAAACCAGGTAGCCAATGAAATAACGATAACGATGAAATGAGGTTTTATAACAGTGTTGGAGGTTACGATTGTAGGCTCCACCCCTTCGAGAAAACTGGCTTCATGAGCTCCCACAGTTTAACAGACACATGCCCTCTCTATCCTATTATAAGCTCTTTGGTTCTAACAACTCAAGCAAGATCTAGGGGGAAGTAGGAACTCATTTGAGTTGACGTCACGAAATGAACACCGATGATTTCAGAAAATCGTGTTTCCTGAAAAATCTCGTTTTTTGAGGCTTCTGTACCTTTTTCTCCGAAACCGTTGAACTTATCGCAACAATTTTTTTTTTTAAATTGTGCGTGAATAAATGCTACAAACGCTGTGCCAAGGATTTTCTATAATTTTACTCACAGTATCAGGTAGGTTGATCTATTTTTCGAAATTTTACGGCTAAATTCTACTTTTCTTGTTACAGCATCCCTATTTTTGTGTTGTTGTCATAACGGAGTTTCCTTGGCACAAACTGTCAAGGACAGTATCCTTGACAAGAGAAAAAAAAAATTGAGGCGATAAATTGAGTAGGGCCGGAGATATAGGTACATGAAGCTGACTAAATTACTGGAGGATTTCATCAGGCCGGAAAAAATGCAAACTACCCTTAAATGGCTTTATCTTAGACTGATTGTATCTGAGGACCATTTTTTAAGCCATCAATTTATTCTGGTGACTGTGACCCAATAAGTGTGCATCCTTTGAAAGGACTTCTAAATCCAAAATTAAATGAAGTGAGTTCATCCTGGTCCAAACAAGGACAGTCATATTAAGTATTATAACTTATAACCAAGTGCAGATCACACACTGTAGGTACTGAGTAGTCTGTTTTTGATGTATTGCAACTACTGTTGTTACCTGTGTGGCACCCTGGATCACTTTGAGCGATCCCCTCTTTTTTTTACTTTTTTCCACTTCAGTTGCCTCCAAGGCCAAGTAATAAACGGTGTCTCTCCGCATCGGCTGCATGGTCAGCAACCATTTTATATTATTTGCGCATGTCGCACTGAGGAATATTTAGAAACAAGGTGTTGAAGAAGTTCAATGGCCTTAGCCATTTGAAATCTCATTCGATAGCATCCACCTCCTTTCTGCCCTTTGCCTTCATCCCTTCTTTATTTTATTCCCACCCTTTGTTCACTTTCCTTTTTCGATTTAAAAAAATTATTTATATATAGGCATATTAATATGCACCTATTAATAATAATGACAATAATTAGTTTTTCTTTAATTTATGTACCTATTAGAGGCCATAACTTCACAGCAACCATAGGTTCCTTGAAGCAGAGCCCGGTGAAGTTAGCAACGGTTTTCAGCAACGGTCCGCATTTCCGTTAATATTGGTCGAATTGAGTCCAAATTTCACACATACACTCAGCACCCAGACTCGCACCTCCGAATGAGATCGGGCACGGCGTACCTACCTCGGGGGCGGCTGGGGGCGGTATTACGCACTTCCCGTGGATGTGCCGCTAAAATAACTATCAGAATCGGATTCAGCGCCCTGAAAAAACCCTATGGCAATATTTTCGCATTTACTCGCAGTTTGGGAGAAGGGAAATTTTGGCATATTAGACTAGAGGGGCACGAACAAGCGGACTAATAGCATGATAGCGTCATACCTTAAATATTGGTCGAATTTAGTCCAAATTTCACACATACACTCAGCACCCAGACTCGCACCTGCGAATGAGGTCGGGCACGGCGTACCTACCTCGGGGGCGGCTGTGGAGGCGGCTGGGGGCGGTATTACGCACTTCCCGTGGATGTGCCGCTAAAATAACTATCAGAATCGGATTCAGCACCCTTTAAAACCCCTATGGCACTATTTTCGTATTTACTCGCAGTTTGGGAGAAGGGGAAATTTTGGCATATTAGACTGGAGGGGCACGAACAAGCGGACTAATAGCATGATAGCGTCATACCTTAAATATTGGTCAAATTGAGTCCAATATCACACATACACTCAGCACCCAGACTCGCACCTCCGAATGAGATCGGGCACAGCGTACCTACCTCGGGGGCGGGTGTGGAGGCGGCTGGGGGCGGTGAAACGCACTTCCCGTGGATGTGCCGCTTAAATAACTATCAGAATCGGATTCAGCACCCCAAAAAACCCATATGGCACTATTTTCGCATTTACTCGCAGTTTGGGAGAAGGGGAAATTTTGGCATATTAGACTGGAGGGGCACGAACAAGCGGACTAATAGCATGACAGCGTCATACTTCCAGCAATGGTCCATAATTCCGTTAATATTGGTCGATTTGAGTCCAAATTTCGCACATACACTCAGCACCCAGACCCCCACCTCCGAATGAGGTTGGGCAGGGCGTACCTACCTCTGGGGCGGCTGTGGAGGCGGCTGGGGGCGGTATTACGCACTTCCGTGGATGTGCCGCTAAAATAACTATCAGAATCGGATTCAGCACCCTTTTAAAACCCCTATGGCACTATTTTTGTATTTACTCGCAGTTCGGGAGAGTGGGAAAAGGGGGGCTCGAATGGGGGCGGCTGGGGGCGGTTATGAGGACTTCCTATGAACATGACGCAATACCAACCGTCAGAAATCTACCTAAATACATATATATCTATAATCTGTGTTGATTCTGTTCACTTAGATGAAGGCGTACATTTTGCGAATTTATTGCAGGGGCACGAACAAGCGGACTAATAGCATGACAGCGTCATACTTCCAGCAACGGTCCATAATTCCGTTAATATTGGTCGATTTGAGTCCAAATTTCGCACATACACTCAGTACCCAGACTCGCACCTGCGAATGAGGTCGGGCACGGCGTTCCTACCTCGGGGGCGGCTGTGGAGGCGGCAGGGGGCGGTATTACGCACTTCCCGTGGATGTGCCGCTAAAATAACTATCAGAATCGGATTCAGCACCCTTTAAAACTCCTATGGCACTATTTTTGTATTTACTCGCAGTTCGGGAGAGTGGGAAAAGGGGGGCTCGAATGGGGTGGCTGGGGGCGGTTATGAGGACTTCCTATGAACATGACGCAATACCAACCGTCAGAAATCTACCTAAATACATATATATCTATAATCTGTGTTGATTCTGTTCACTTAGATGAAGGCGTACATTTTGCGAATTTATTGCAGGGGCACGAACAAGCTGACTAATAGCATGACAGCGTCATACCTCCAGCAACGGTCCATAATTCCGTTAATATTGGTCGAAATGAGTCCAAATTTCGCACATACACTCAGTACCCAGACTCGCACCTGTGAATGAGGTCGGGCACGGCGTACCTACCTCGGGGGCGGCTGTGGAGGCGGCTGGGGGCGGTATTACGCACTTCCCGTGGATGTGCCGCTTAAATAACTATCAGAATCGGATTCAGCACCCTTCAAAACCCCTATGGTACTATTTTCGTATTTACTCGCAGTTTGGGAGAAGGGGAAATTTTGGCGTATTAGACTGGAGGGGCACGAACAAGCGGACTAATAGCATGACACCGTCATACCTCCAGCAACGGTCCATAATTCCGTTAATATTGGTCGAATTGAGTCCAAATTTCGCACATACACTCAGTACCCAGACTCGCACCTGCGAATGAGGTCGGGCACGGCGTACCTACCTCGGGGGCGGCTGTGGAGGCGGCTGGGGCGGTATTACGCACTTTTCGCGGATGTGCCGCTAAAATAACTATCAGAATCGGATTCAGCACCCTTAAAAACCCCTATGGCACTATTTTTGTATTTACTCGCAGTTCGGGAGAGTGGGAAAACGGGGGGTCGAGTGGGGGCGGCTGGGGCGGTTATGAGGACTTCCTATGATCATGACGCAATACCAACCGTCAGAAATCTACCTACATATATATATCTATAATCTGTGTTGATTCTGTTCACTTAGATGAAGGCGTACATTTTTCGAATTTATTGCAGGGGCATGAACAAGCTGACTAATAGCATGACAGCGTCATACCTCCAGCAACGGTCCATAATTCCGTTAATATTGGTCGAATTGAGTCCAAATTTCGCACATACTCTCAGCACCCAGACTCGCACCTCCGAATGAGGTCGGGCACGGCGTACCTACCTCGGGGGCGGCTGGGGGCGGTTTACTTTACTACTCTTTAAAAGAACTTTACTACTCTTTTAAAAAGAATCCTGGAAACTGGCAAATCTCATGAAAACTGCTTCGTCTAATACTCTTTCCAACGGTATAATTAAGTTTACTTTTATTTTGTTATTTAGTGGAGAAAATTATGTTTTAGTGTTAAAAAATGTGTGTTTTTCAATGAAATTGTTGGTTTTCTCGAAAGATGACCCTCCATGAACCTACGAGTATGGGGTCGGTTTCTATGTATTTTTTCACGCTGTATCGAATGGTAACATTTGTAGATCTCTCTAACCCCGTTATAACCGAGTTTTACACTTAAAATCGCAAATGTTTAGTTTGTTTGTTACGATTAAATGGAAAAACACGGTATTCCTGAAAAAAAAAACACTATACAAATTAAGATGTGTCCCACAAATTAGGACACATGTGTCTCATATGCTGGACTCATTGGGAATATGTGTCCAGGATTATGGGACATAATGTGTCCTGGTTTATTGGACACATTTACGATGATTAATTAATTATTTATTGTATTAATAATTTATTTACTTAATTTTAAATTTAAATAATTTATAATTTTAATTATTATTAAAATTTTAATAATGATAATTAATAATAATTAATATTTATTATAAAAATAATATTAATATTTATAATAAAAATATTATTATAATATAATATTAATATTATAATATTAAAATATTATTATTAGATTTATATTATTTATAATATTATAATATTAATAATACTATTTTTATTATGTTAAAATACTATAATATATAGGTATAATAAATAATAATTTATATTTATAATAAAAAATAATAAATAATATTTATCAAAATTTTAATTAATTCAAAATTCTGCTTCTCATTTACCTTTATAGAGCACATTTTGATGAATTTTAATGAATATCCAGGGGCTGTAGATGGGGCTTAAACAAAATGGCCGGATTCTTTTTTTAACTATTCCAAAGCACCTACGTGAGCTGGGGCTCCCGAATTAGGTATGTAGCCTTCAATTATTCTGTAGAAATGGCGTAAGGAATTTTTTTTTTTTTTTTTCGAATTTTCATGAAATTGTACAATCTAGCAAACGCGGCTTCCGAGAGCAAAATGGACTTCAAATTTGGATTCAGCGCATCGAAAAATATAAGGATAGCAATTTTGGTGAATTTTAGACAGTACAAGGGTATTTTGGGTAGATTTTCATGAAATTTAGATTATCTGGTGAATGAAGCATCCTAGCGCAAAACGGATTTCAAAATCGGATTCAGCGACTCAAAATACTATCTGGATCACATTTTCGTCAAATTTCCTGTGAGTTTTAAGGGAGAATTTGCGAATTTAAGAAAAAAAAATGAAATTTTAAAACAGAAAGTTTTTTCAGGATGCAGCCCAGGTGGGTCCAGTAAGTGCCCGCTCGGCTTTTTTGGCGAGTTGAGTTTCGTAAAAATTTTTTTTAATCTTCGTCTTTTAGATAGGTTATCCGTATATATTATTGAATATTTATAGTGGGTTTTCACCCCCATACAGGGGTCAATCAGTGGGTAGTGGGTGGGGGTAGGCCTGAAATGTTTGATATTTTAGTTGTTGCTTATGGAGCACCTACTTGTGATGAAGATATGAAATTTAGGTTTTCCCTTTCAAATCACCCAAAAAAACATAATTTGAAGGAATTTTTGAGATTTTCATGAAATTGTGGAATTTGTCATTTGCCGGTGAATGGTTCGTCGTAGAACAAAACGGATTTCAAAATCGGATTCAGCGCCTCAATTCACCTACTAGAACACATTCTGATGAATTTTGATTAATTTCCAGGGGCATTTTGGAGAGATTTGCATGAAATTTCGGAAATCCGGTAAAATGAGCGTCCTAGCGCAAAACGGATTTCAAAATCGGATTCATCGCATCATAACATATAAGGATACTAATTTTGGTGAATTTTAGAACCTTTCCAAGGGCATTTTGGGAGATTTTCATGAAATTCATGAAATTTGAGATATCCGGTGAACGAAGCGTCCTAGCAAGAAACGGATTTCAAATTCAGATTCAGCGGATTTCAGATTCAGAGTTGAGTTTCGTGGAATGTGGAGCGCTAGGATGCTTCATTCACCAGATATTCCAAATTTCAAGAATTTCATGAAAATCTACCCAAAATACCCTTGAAAATTGTCTAAAATTCACCAAAATTGGTATCCTTATATTTTTTGATGCGATGAATCCAAACTTGAATTCCACTTTGCTCTCGGAAGCCGCGTTTGCTAGATTGCACAATTTCATGAAAATTCGAAAAAAATTTCCTTACGCCATTTCTACAGAATATTTGAAGGCTACATACCTAATTCGGGAGCCCCAGCTCACGTAGGTGCTTCGGAATAGTTTAAAAAAGAATCCGGCCATTTTGTTTGAGCCCCCTCTACAGCCCCTGGATATTCATTAAAATTCATCAAAATGTGCTCTATAAAGGTAAATGAGAAGCAGAATTTTAAATTGATTAAAATTTTAATAAATATTATTTATTATTTTTATTATAAATATAAATTATTATTTATTATAAATATTATAATATTTTAATATAATAATAATAATATCATTAATATTATAATATTATAAATAATATAAATATAATAATAATATTTATAATATTTTATTATTATAATATTAATATTATTATAATATTTTTATTATAAATATTAATATTGTTTTTATTATAAATATTAATTATTATTAATTATCATTATTAAAATTTTAATAATAATTAAATGATAAATTATTTAAAATTTAAATTAAGTGAATAAATTAATAGTATAATAAATAATTAATTAATCATCGTAAATGTGTCCAATAAACCAGGACACATTATGTCCCATAATCCTGGACACATATTCCCAATGAGTCCAGCATAATGAGACACAATCCCTATGTGTCCTAATTTGTGGGACACATCTTAATTTGTGCCCCAGATTATTGCACACATTGTGTCCCGTGAACAAGGACACATTTTCCGTCTGTCCGATAAACAGGGACACATTTCCCGCCGTGTCCCATCTTCTAGGACACATTATATGCAAGAGGGGTCTCCTAGCAAAAAAACGGATTTCAAATTCAGAATTCAGCGCCTCAATTTACCTACTATAACACATTTTGATGAATTTTAATCAAATTCCAGGGCGTGGTGGGGGCAGAAAACTTATACCCCTCTTGCATATAATGTGTCCTAGAAGATGGGACACGGCGGGAAATGTGTCCCTGTTTATCGGACACGACGGAAAATGTGTCCTTGTTCACGGGACACAATGTGTGCAATAATCTGGGGCACAAATTAAGATGTGTCCCACAAATTAGGACACATAGGGATTGTGTCTCATATGCTGGACTCATTGGGAATACGTGTCCAGGATTATGGGACATAATGTGTCCTGGTTTATTGGACACATTTACGATGATTAATTAATTATTTATTATATTAATAATTTATTTACTTAATTTTAAATTTAAATAATTTATAATTTTAATTATTATTAAAATTTTAATAATGATAATTAATAATAATAATTAATATTTATTATAAAAATAATATTAATATTTATAATAAAAATATTATAATAATATTAATATTATAATATTAAAATATTATTATTAGATTATATATTATTTATAATATTATAATATTAATAGTATTATTTTTATTATATTAAAATATTATAATATTTATAATAAAAATAATAAATAATATTTATTAAAATTTTAATCAATTTAAAATTCTGCTTCTCATTTACCTTTATAGAGCACATTTTGATGAATTTTAATGAATATCCAGGGGCTGTAGAGGGGGCTCAAACAAAATGGCCGGATTCTTTTTTAAACTATTCCGAAGCACCTACGTGAGCTGGGGCTCCCGAATTACGTATGTAGCCTTCAAATATTCTGTAGAAATGGCGTAAGGAAATTTTTTTCGAATTTTCATGAAATTGTGCAATCTAGCAAACGCGGCTTCCGAGAGCGAAATGGAATTCAAATTTGGATTCAGCGCATCAAAAAATATAAGGATACCAATTTTGGTGAATTTTAGACAATTTCAAGGGTATTTTGGGTAGATTTTCATGAAATTCTTGAAATTTGGAATATCTGGTGAATGAAGCATCCTAGCGCTCCACATTCCACGAAACTCAACTCTGAATCTGAAATCCGCTGAATCTGAATTTGAAATCCGTTTCTTGCTAGGACGCTTCGTTCACCGGATATCTCAAATTTCATGAATTTCATGAAAATCTCCCCAAAATGCCCTTGGAAAGGTTCTAAAATTCACCAAAATTAGTATCCTTATATGTTATGATGCGATGAATCCGATTTTGAAATCCGTTTTGCGCTAGGACGCTCATTTTACCGGATTTCCGAAATTTCATGCAAATCTCTCCAAAATGCCCCTGGAAATTAATCAAAATTCATCAGAATGTGTTCTAGTAGGTGAATTGAGGCGCTGAATCCGATTTTGAAATCCGTTTTGTTCTACGACGAACCATTCACCGGCAAATGACAAATTCCACAATTTCATGAAAATCTCAAAAATTCCTTCAAATTATGTTTTTTTGGGTGATTTGAAAGGGAAAACCTAAATTTCATATCTTCATCACAAGTAGGTGCTCCATAAGCAACAACTAAAAATATCAAACATTTCAGGCCTACCCCCACCCACTACCCACTGATTGACCCCTGTATGGGGGTGAAAACCCACTATAAATATTCAATAATATATACGGATAACCTATCTAAAAGACGAAGATTAAAAAAAATTTTTACGAAACTCAACTCGCCAAAAAAGCCGAGCGGGCACTTACTGGACCCACCTGGGCTGCATTCTGAAAAAACTTTGTTTTAAAATTTCATTTTTTTTTCTTAAATTCGCAATTTCTCCCTTAAAACTCACAGGAAATTTGACGAAAATGTGATCCAGTAAGTATTTTGAGTCGCTGAATCCGATTTTGAAATCCGTTTTGCGCTAGGATGCTTCATTCACCAGATATTCTAAATTTCATGAATTTCATGAAAATCTACCCAAAATACCCTTGAAAACTGTCTAAAATTCACCAAAATTGCTATCCTTATATTTTTCGATGCGCTGAATCCAAATTTGAAGTCCATCTTGCTCTCGGAAGCCGCGTTTGCTAGATTGTACAATTTCATGAAAATTCGAAAAAAATTTCCTTACGCCATTTCTACAGAATATTTGAAGGCTACATACCTAATTCGGGAGCCCCAGCTCACGTAGGTGCTTTGGAATAGTTAAAAAAAGAATCCGGCCATTTTGTTTAAGCCCCATCTACAGCCCCTGGATATTAATTAAAATTCATCAAAATGAGCTCTATAAAGGTAAATGAGAAGCAGAATTTTGAATTAATTAAAATTTTAATAAATATTATTTATTATTTTTATTATAAATATAAATTATTATTTATTATATATATATATTAATTTTAACATAATAAAAATAATATTATTAATATTATAATATTATAAATAATATAAATCTAATAATAATATTTTAATATTATAATATTATAATAATATTTTTATTATAAATATTAATATTATTTTTATAATAAATATTAATTATTATTAATTATCATTATTAAAATTTTAATAATAATTAAAATTATAAATTATTTAAATTTAAAATTAAGTAAATAAATTATTAATATAATAAATAATTAATTAATCATCGTAAATGTGTCCAATAAACCAGGACACATTATGTCCCATAATCCTGGACACATATTCCCAATGAGTCCAGCATATGAGACACAATCCCTATGTGTCCTAATTTGTGGGACACATCTTAATTTGTATAGTGTTTTTTTTTTTTCAGGAATACCGTGTTTTTCCATTTAATCGTAACAAACAAACTAAACATTTGCGATTTTAGGAGTAAAACTCGGTTATAACGGGGTTAAAGAGATCTACAAATGTTACCATTCGATACAGCGTGAAAAAATACATAGAAACCGACCCCATACTCGTAGGTTCATGGAGGGTCATCTTTCGAGAAAACCAACAATTTCATTGAAAAACACACATTTTTTAACACTAAAACATAATTTTCTCCACTAAATAACAAAATAAAAGTAAACTTAATTATACCGTTGGAAAGAGTATTAGACGAAGCAGTTTTCATGAGATTTGCCAGTTTCCAGGATTCTTTTTAAAAGAGTAGTAAAGTTCTTTTAAAGAGTAGTAAAGTAAACCGCCCCCAGCCGCCTCCACAGCCGCCCCCGAGGTAGGTACGCCGTGCCCGACCTCATTCGGAGGTGCGAGTCGGGGTGCTGAGAGTATGTGCGAAATTCGGACTCAATTCGACCAATATTAACGGAATTATGGACCGTTGCTGGAGGTATGACGCTGTCATGCTATTAGTCAGCTTGTTCATGCCCCTACAATAAATTCGAAAAATGTACGCCTTCATCTAAGTGAACAGAATCAACACAGATTATTGATATATATATGTAGGTAGATTTCTGACGGTTGGTATTGCGTCATGGTCATAGGAAGTCCTCATAACCGCCCCCAGCCGCCCCCACTCGACCCCCCGTTTTCCCACTCTCCCGACCTGCGAGGAAACACAAAAATAGTGCCATAGGGGTTTTAAAGGGTGCTGAATCCGATTCTGATAGTTATTTTAGCGGCACATCCACGGGAAGTGCGTAATACCGCCCCCAGCCGCCTCCACAGCCGCCCCCGAGGTAGGTACGCCGTGCCCGACCTCATTCGCAAGTGCGAGTCTGGGTACTGAGTGTATGTGCGAAATTTGGACTCAATTCGACCAATATTAACGGAATTATGGACCGTTGCTGGAGGTATGACGCTGTCATGCTATTAGTCAGCTTGTTCATGCCCCTGCAATAAATTCGAAAAATGTACGCCTTCATCTAAGTGAACAGAATCAACACAGATTATAGATATATATATGTAGGTAGATTTCTGACGGTTGGTATTGCGTCATGGTCATAGGAAGTCCTCATAACCGCCCCCAGCCGCCCCCACTCGACCCCCCGTTTTCCCACTCTCCCGAACTGCGAGTAAATACAAAAATAGTGCCATAGGGGTTTTAAAGGGTGCTGAATCCGATTCTGATAGTTATTTTAGCGGCACATCCACGGGAAGTGCGTAATACCGCCCCCAGCCGCCTCCACAGCCGCCCCCGAGGTAGGTACGCCGTGCCCGACCTCATTCGGAGGTGCGAGTCTGGGTGCTGAGAGTATGTGCGAAATTTGGACTCAATTCGACCAATATTAACGGAATTATGGACCGTTGCTGGAGGTATGACGCTGTCATGCTATTAGTCAGCTTGTTCATGCCCCTGCAATAAATTCGAAAAATGTACGCCTTCATCTAAGTGAACAGAATCAACACAGATTATAGATATATATATGTAGGTAGATTTCTGACGGTTGGTGTTGCGTCATGGTCATAGGAAGTCCTCATAACCGCCCCCAGCCGCCCCCACTCGACCCCCCGTTTTCCCACTCTCCCGAACTGCGAGTAAATACAAAAATAGTGCCATAGGGGTTTTAAAGGGTGCTGAATCCGATTCTGATAGTTATTTTAGCGGCACATCCACGGGAAGTGCGTAATACCGCCCCCAGCCGCCTCCACAGCCGCCCCCGAGGTAGGTACGCCGTGCCCGACCTCATTCGGAGGTGCGAGTCTGGGTGCTGAGAGTATGTGCGAAATTCGGACTCAATTCGATCAATATTAACGGAATTATGGACCGTTGCTGGAGGTATGACGCTGTCATGCTATTAGTCAGCTTGTTCATGCCCCTAAGTGCGTAATACCGCCCCCAGCCGCCTCCACAGCCGCCCCCCGAGGTAGGTACGCCGTGCCCGACCTCATTCGCAGCTGCGAGTCTGGGTAGAGTGTATGTGCGAAATTTGGACTCAATTCGACCAATATTAACGGAATTATGGACCGTTGCTGGAGGTATGACGCTGTCATGCTATTAGTCAGCTTGTTCATGCCCCTGCAATAAATTCGAAAAATGTACGCCTTCATCTAAGTGAACAGAATCAACACAGATTATAGATATATATATGTAGGTAGATTTCTGACGGTTGGTATTGCGTCATGATCATAGGAAGTCCTCATAACCGCCCCCAGCCGCCCCCACTCGACCCCCCGTTTTCCCACTCTCCCGAACTGCGAGTAAATACAAACATAGTGCCATAGGGGTTTTTAAGGGTGCTGAATCCGATTCTGATAGTTATTTTAGCGGCACATCCGCGGGAAGTGCGTAATACCGCCCCCAGCCGCCTCCACAGCCGCCCCCGAGGTAGGTACGCCGTGCCCGACCTCATTCGGAGGTGCGAGTCTGGGTGCTGAGAGTATGTGCGAAATTTGGACTCAATTCGACCAATATTAACGGAATTATGGACCGTTGCTGGAGGTATGACGCTGTCATGCTATTAGTCAGCTTGTTCATGCCCCTGCAATAAATTCGAAAAATGTACGCCTTCATCTAAGTGAACAGAATCAACACAGATTATAGATATATATATGTAGGTAGATTTCTGACGGTTGGTATTGCGTCATGGTCATAGGAAGTCCTCATAACCGCCCCCAGCCGCCCCCACTCGACCCCCCGTTTTCCCACTCTCCCGAACTGCGAGTAAATACAAAAATAGTGCCATAGGGGTTTTTAAGGGTGCTGAATCCGATTCTGATAGTTATTTTAGCGGCACATCCGCGGGAAGTGCGTAATACCGCCCCCAGCCGCCTCCACAGCCGCCCCCGAGGTAGGTACGCCGTGCCCGACCTCATTCGGAGGTGCGAGTCTGGGTGCTGAGAGTATGTGCGAAATTTGGACTCAATTCGACCAATATTAACGGAATTATGGACCGTTGCTGGAGGTATGACGCTGTCATGCTATTAGTCAGCTTGTTCATGCCCCTGCAATAAATTCGAAAAATGTACGCCTTCATCTAAGTGAACAGAATCAACACAGATTATAGATATATATATGTAGGTAGATTTCTGACGGTTGGTATTGCGTCATGATCATAGGAAGTCCTCATAACCGCCCCCAGCCGCCCCCACTCGACCCCCCGTTTTCCCACTCTCCCGAACTGCGAGTAAATACAAAACAGTGCCATAGGGGTTTTTAAGGGTGCTGAATCCGATTCTGATAGTTATTTTAGCGGCACATCCGCGGGAAGTGCGTAATACCGCCCCCAGCCGCCTCCACAGCCGCCCCCGAGGTAGGTACGCCGTGCCCGACCTCATTCGGAGGTGCGAGTCTGGGTGCTGACAGTATGTGCGAAATTTGGACTCAATTCGACCAATATTAACGGAATTATGGACCGTTGCTGGAGGTATGACGCTGTCATGCTATTAGTCAGCTTGTTCATGCCCCTGCAATAAATTCGAAAAATGTACGCCTTCATCTAAGTGAACAGAATCAACACAGATTATAGATATATATATGTAGGTAGATTTCTGACGGTTGGTATTGCGTCATGGTCATAGGAAGTCCTCATAACCGCCCCCAGCCGCCCCCACTCGACCCCCCGTTTTCCCACTCTCCCGAACTGCGAGTAAATACAAAAATAGTGCCATAGGGGTTTTTAAGGGTGCTGAATCCGATTCTGATAGTTATTTTAGCGGCACATCCACGGGAAGTGCGTAATACCGCCCCCAGCCGCCTCCACAGCCGCCCCCGAGGTAGGTACGCCGTGCCCGACCTCATTCGGAGGTGCGAGTCTGGGTGCTGAGAGTATGTGCGAAATTTGGACTCAATTCGACCAATATTAACGGAATTATGGACCGTTGCTGGAGGTATGACGCTGTCATGCTATTAGTCAGCTTGTTCATGCCCCTGCAATAAATTCGAAAAATGTACGCCTTCATCTAAGTGAACAGAATCAACACAGATTATAGATATATATATGTAGGTAGATTTCTGACGGTTGGTATTGCGTCATGGTCATAGGAAGTCCTCATAACCGCCCCCAGCCGCCCCCACTCGACCCCCCGTTTTCCCACTCTCCCGAACTGCGAGTAAATACAAAAATAGTGCCATAGGGGTTTTTAAGGGTGCTGAATCCGATTCTGATAGTTATTTTAGCGGCACATCCACGGGAAGTGCGTAATACCGCCCCCAGCCGCCTCCACAGCCGCCCCCGAGGTAGGTACGCCGTGCCCGACCTCATTCGGAGGTGCGAGTCTGGGTGCTGAGAGTATGTGCGAAATTTGGACTCAATTCGACCAATATTAACGGAATTATGGACCGTTGCTGGAGGTATGACGCTGTCATGCTATTAGTCAGCTTGTTCATGCCCCTGCAATAAATTCGAAAAATGTACGCCTTCATCTAAGTGAACAGAATCAACACAGATTATAGATATATATATGTAGGTAGATTTCTGACGGTTGGTATTGCGTCATGATCATAGGAAGTCCTCATAACCGCCCCCAGCCGCCCCCACTCGACCCCCCGTTTTCCCACTCTCCCGAACTGCGAGTAAATACAAAAATAGTGCCATAGGGGTTTTTAAGGGTGCTGAATCCGATTCTGATAGTTATTTTAGCGGCACATCCGCGGGAAGTGCGTAATACCGCCCCCAGCCGCCTCCACAGCCGCCCCCGAGGTAGGTACGCCGTGCCCGACCTCATTCGGAGGTGCGAGTCTGGGTGCTGAGAGTATGTGCGAAATTTGGACTCAATTCGACCAATATTAACGGAATTATGGACCGTTGCTGGAGGTATGACGCTGTCATGCTATTAGTCAGCTTGTTCATGCCCCTGCAATAAATTCGAAAAATGTACGCCTTCATCTAAGTGAACAGAATCAACACAGATTATAGATATATATATGTAGGTAGATTTCTGACGGTTGGTATTGCGTCATGGTCATAGGAAGTCCTCATAACCGCCCCCAGCCGCCCCCACTCGACCCCCCGTTTTCCCACTCTCCCGAACTGCGAGTAAATACAAAAATAGTGCCATAGGGGTTTTTAAGGGTGCTGAATCCGATTCTGATAGTTATTTTAGCGGCACATCCGCGGGAAGTGCGTAATACCGCCCCCAGCCGCCTCCACAGCCGCCCCCGAGGTAGGTACGCCGTGCCCGACCTCATTCGGAGGTGCGAGTCTGGGTGCTGAGAGTATGTGCGAAATTTGGACTCAATTCGACCAATATTAACGGAATTATGGACCGTTGCTGGAGGTATGACGCTGTCATGCTATTAGTCAGCTTGTTCATGCCCCTGCAATAAATTCGAAAAATGTACGCCTTCATCTAAGTGAACAGAATCAACACAGATTATAGATATATATATGTAGGTAGATTTCTGACGGTTGGTATTGCGTCATGATCATAGGAAGTCCTCATAACCGCCCCCAGCCGCCCCCACTCGACCCCCCGTTTTCCCACTCTCCCGAACTGCGAGTAAATACAAACATAGTGCCATAGGGGTTTTTAAGGGTGCTGAATCCGATTCTGATAGTTATTTTAGCGGCACATCCGCGGGAAGTGCGTAATACCGCCCCCAGCCGCCTCCACAGCCGCCCCCGAGGTAGGTACGCCGTGCCCGACCTCATTCGGAGGTGCGAGTCTGGGTGCTGAGAGTATGTGCGAAATTTGGACTCAATTCGACCAATATTAACGGAATTATGGACCGTTGCTGGAGGTATGACGCTGTCATGCTATTAGTCAGCTTGTTCATGCCCCTGCAATAAATTCGAAAAATGTACGCCTTCATCTAAGTGAACAGAATCAACACAGATTATAGATATATATATGTAGGTAGATTTCTGACGGTTGGTATTGCGTCATGTTCATAGGAAGTCCTCATAACCGCCCCCAGCCGCCCCCCGTTTTCCCACTCTCCCGAACTGCGAGTAAATACAAAAATAGTGCCATAGGGGTTTTAAAGGGTGCTGAATCCGATTCTGATAGTTATTTTAGCGGCACATCCACGGGAAGTGCGTAATACCGCCCCCAGCCGCCCCCGAGGTAGGTACGCCGTGCCCGACCTCATTCGGAGGTGCGAGTCTGGGTACTGAGTGTATGTGCGAAATTTGGACTTAATTCGACCAATATTAACGGAATTATGGACCGTTGCTGGAGGTATGACGCTGTCATGCTATTAGTCAGCTTGTTCATGCCCCTGCAATTAATTCGAAAAATTTACGCCTTCATCTAAGTGAACAGAATCAACACAGATTATAGATATATATATGTAGGTAGATTTCTGACGGTTGGTATTGCGTCATGATAGTTATTTTAGTCCTCACATCCGCGGGAAGCCGCCCCCACTCGCCCCCAGCCGCCTCCACAGCCGCCCGAACTGAGAGTAGGTACAAACATAGTGCCCGACCTCATTTTAAGGGTGCTGAGTCTGGGTCTGATAGTTATGTTAGCGGCACATCCACGGGAAGTGCATAATACCGACCCCAGCCGCCTCCACAGCCGCCCCCGAGGTAGGTACGCCGTGCCCGACCTCATTCGGAGGTGCGAGTCTGGGTGCTGAGAGTATGTGCGAAATTTGGACTCAATTCGACCAATATTAACGGAATTATGGACCGTTGCTGGAGGTATGACGCTGTCATGCTATTAGTCAGCTTGTTCATGCCCCTGCAATAAATTCGAAAAATGTACGCCTTCATCTAAGTGAACAGAATCAACACAGATTATAGATATATATATGTAGGTAGATTTCTGACGGTTGGTATTGCGTCATGGTCATAGGAAGTCCTCATAACCGCCCCCACTCGACCCCCCGTTTTCCCACTCTCCCGAACTGCGAGTAAATACAAAAATAGTGCCATAGGGGTTTTAAAGGGTGCTGAATCCGATTCTGATAGTTATTTTAGCGGCACATCCACGGGAAGTGCGTAATACCGCCCCCAGCCGCCTCCACAGCCGCCCCCGAGGTAGGTACGCCGTGCCCGACCTCATTCGCAGGTGCGAGTCTGGGTGCTGAGTGTATGTGCGAAATTTGGACTCAATTCGACCAATATTAACGGAATTATGGACCGTTGCTGGAGGTATGACGCTGTCATGCTATTAGTCAGCTTGTTCATGCCCCTGCAATAAATTCGAAAAATGTACGCCTTCATCTAAGTGAACAGAATCAACACAGATTATAGATATATATATGTAGGTAGATTTCTGACGGTTGGTATTGCGTCATGATCATAGGAAGTCCTCATAACCGCCCCCAGCCGCCCCCACTCGACCCCCCGTTTTCCCACTCTCCCGAACTGCGAGTAAATACAAACATAGTGCCATAGGGGTTTTTAAGGGTGCTGAATCCGATTCTGATAGTTACTTTAGCGGCACATCCACGGGAAGTGCGTAATACCGCCCCCAGCCGCCTCCACAGCCGCCCCCGAGGTAGGTACGCCGTGCCCGACCTCATTCGGAGGTGCGAGTCTGGGTGCTGAGAGTATGTGCGAAATTTGGACTCAATTCGACCAATAATAACGGAATTATGGACCGTTGCTGGAGGTAGGACGCTGTCATGCTATTAGTCAGCTTGTTCATGCCCCTGCAATAAATTCGAAAAATTTACGCCTTCATCTAAGTGAACAGAATCAACACAGATTATAGATATATATATATGTAGGTAGATTTCTGACGGTTGGTATTGCGTCATGGTCATAGGAAGTCCTCATAACCGCCCCCAGCCGCCCCCACCCGTAATACCGCCCCCAGCCGCCTCCACAGCCGCCCCCGAGGTAGGTACGCCGTGCCCGACCTCATTCGCAGGTGCGAGTCTGGGTACTGAGTGTATGTGCGAAATTTGGACTCAAATCGACCAATATTAACGGAATTATGGACCGTTGCTGGAAGTATGACGCTGTCATGCTATTAGTCCGCTTGTTCGTGCCCCTCCAGTCTAATATGCCAAAATTTCCCCTTCTCCCAAACTGCGAGTAAATGCGAAAATAGTGCCATATGGGTTTTTTGGGGTGCTGAATCCGATTCTGATAGTTATTTAAGCGGCACATCCACGGGAAGTGCGTTTCACCGCCCCCAGCCGCCTCCACACCCGCCCCCGAGGTAGGTACGCTGTGCCCGATCTCATTCGGAGGTGCGAGTCTGGGTGCTGAGTGTATGTGTGAAATTTGGACTCAATTCGACCAATATTTAAGGTATGACGCTATCATGCCATTAGTCCGCTTGTTCGTGCCCCTCCAGTCTAATATGCCAAAATTTCCCCTTCTCCCAAACTGCGAGTAAATACGAAAATAGTGCCGTAGGGGTTTTAAAGGGTGCTGAATCCGATTCTGATAGTTATTTTAGCGGCACATCCAAGGGAAGTGCGTAATACCGCCCCCAGCCGCCTCCACAGCCGCCCCCGAGGTAGGTACGCCGTGCCCGACCTCATTCGCAGGTGCGAGTCGTGGGTACTGAGTGTATGTGCGAAATTTGGACTCAATTCGACCAATATTAACGGAATTATGGACCGTTGCTGAAAACCGTTGCTAACTTCACCGGGCTCCCACTTAACTGCAAATCTTTTTCAAGCACTCTCAAAATTTAGTGGCAACAGTGAAATTGTTTGGTCGATACTGTCCAAGAGACTCTTAGTTTTTGTCAATTAGCTTTCATAATATGAGTGGGAAATGCAAATATAGGGTTATCCCACGAGCTTCCCCCCCTCCCCCCTAAAATCCTTATTTGTGAGGGTATTTGATCCCCCCCCCTCCCTCAGGAAACACACGCACAAAACAACACCAACTTTGTGTTGTCAAATGGGAACCCCCTTTTATTGCAAAATTTGGATTCTACACAAAATTTTATGAATTTATGACCCCTCACTCGATTTTTTTACCGTGAGCAACCCGTTCCGCAACGCGCAAAGTTGCCTAACTATCGAAATTGTGAGAAACGGATTTCTGGTAAGCCCCATGAGTGATACGTGAATTTTATTTTATTTTTTTTTAACGCTGATTCACACATGGTGCTACCTGTTAATTTTTCGATTTTAGCGGAATAATGGCAATCTCAAAATGCCCGCTTTGAAGTCACTTATTTCATGTTTTCCCTCACCTGATGGTATTTTATTTTTTTAAAAGGAAGTGTTCATTTCTATTTTGTTAACTCCGCCATATCCGGTTCCTAGCTCGGTTAAGAAAGGAGGAGTGAAAGGGAATGGAAAATTATAAAAATTCATGTGCAGCAAACGCACGCCTAAAGCGATGATTTTTTTCACGCGAAATAACCAAATTTCGGTCATTATTCCTCTAAAATCGAGTGAAATCAAGAAACGGATAGCACCTTGTGAATCAGTGATGAAAAACAATGAAAATTCATGTACCACTCCATGGGGTTTACCAGAATCCATGTTTTGCACAACTTTGGTAGTTAGGCAACTTTGCGCGCAGTCAAAACATCGAGGGAAGAGTCGTAAATTCATGAAATTTTGTGTAGAATCTAAATCTGCAATAAAAAAGGGGTTCCCATTTGAAAAAACAAAGTTGATGTTGATTGCGCAGGATGCAAATCCTTGGAACAAATCATGAAGAATCAAAATAAATTTTTTCAAGTACCCCTACAAATAAGGATTTTAGGAGAAGGGGGAGGGGGATTCGTTATACACCCTGTATATAGGTACAGAGGGTTTTTTTTACTTCCCCAGTATCAAAACTTTGTGATAAGGTTCATCTTTTTTTAGTCAAGAGGATCGAAAAATTAAGATGTTGAGTAGGTACCTACCTATTTTTTTGGGTTAACTTGATTTTACTGAAGCTAAATTTGTGTTATAGGATTGTGATATGCCGGTCAGCTTCTGTTTTCTTTTTTCATCATTCTTCTCTTAGCAGAGGCAGCGGGGCTCCGTCTTCTAGCCCTAGTTCCACCGCTCCTTGGTAATCCTGTGGGATCATACTTTCAAGTGGCTTCCTCGATTCCCGCACCCTCAAGGAAATCGATCGGATGGTTGCCAACTGTAGCTTTACTCTTACCCATCCTGCGATTGCTGACCGTGGTTTCTGCCACCTCTCTACTATGGTAGGGACTAATTTCTTCACAAAAATGTCAAACTCCCTGTGCATCACCCCTTCACAAAATATGACGAGTGGCGTGAAGGAGCCCCTGAGGTCCCATTGCTTTTAGTCTCCAAATCTAGCATCTAAACACGTTGAACCCAATATGTGGCGTTGAACGTGAATTCTGACTGGATAGTATTACATGCACTGAAGCGCCATAGTTTTACACTATATGGTGGAAAATAGACAAACTTCGTTTTATGTGAAAAAATTGTTTACTCGAAGTAAAAATATAAATAAATCACATACTCATGACAAAAATACAATGCATTCATCAAGCCTTTATTATAAATAAACTTTATAGTACAAAACCTTGGAAAATATTAATATTAGTGCTTAAAATAGGATATCAGAAGTAGTTTCCTGGCTCCATGCCGTTTCCTGATCTATATTCACTGGTTTCAAATATTCTTCAGACTGTTGAGGTTGGGGGGTGGAATGTTGAGTGTGGGACAAAACCGAGACTGTGCTGGTGACTCCAAGCTCAAAGCCAGTTGGAGTGGGGGATTTGCTGGGAGTGTACCTTGACAGAGTAGCACCACCTGTGGGAGAATCACAAACAAATTGGTTAGATAGGTATGAAATTATTCGACAGCCATCTTTATTTCATCCATCACTTGCGAAACCATCAGATGAACAAGGTAAAACATATTTCATGATAGTTATTGGGTAACTTTTATGAAAAATCACAAGGCACTTTTGAATTTGTTTACCCTTTTTAACCTTTTCGATGCTACGCCCAAATACAGGGTGATTCCCTCGCAGATGCAAAAAAAAAAAAAAAAAAAAAAAAAAAATTGAGTGAAGCTATATCAAAAATGGAGTAAAATGCCGCCAACCGCATATTTTTATCTCAATCCTTACTCGAGATATAATTTTTCAAAGTTTTTTTCAGGAATACCGTGTTTTTTTCATTTTAAACTCGGATTTCTCCACTTTGCCTCATTTAATTTTAACTTTCAACCTCATTTTCGGTATCAGCATTAAATTTCCTATAAGAATAGTGTACTTGGGTTCTTAAAAAGTACCATCCGAAGACCCTCACATCAGCTCAAACATTGACGATTTTGAAAAAATAATACTTCTGAAAATCTTTGAAACTTTACTACTCTTTTAAAAAGAATCCTGGAAACTGGCAAATCTCATGAAAACTGCTTCATCTAATATGCTTTCCAACGGTATTATCAATTTTACTTTTATTTTGTAATTTAGGGGAGAAAATAATGTTTTAATGTAAAAAAATGTGGGTTTTTCAATGAAATTGTTGGTTTTCTGGAAAGATGACCCTCCATGAACCAACGAGTATGGGGTCGGTTTCTATGTATTTTTTCTCGCTGGATCAAATGGAAACTCTTGCAGATCTCTCAACTACGTTATAATCGAGTTTTACACTTTAATTAACTAGTTTTACCCCATAACACACAAACATTTTTAATCGTAACAAACAAACTAAACGTTTGCGATTTTAAGGGTAAAACTCGGTTATAACGGAGTTGGAGAGATCTACAAATGTTACCATTCGATACAGCGTGAAAAAATACATAGAAACCGACCCCATACTCGTAGGTTCATGGAGGGTCATCTTTCGAGAAAACCAACAATTTCATTGAAAAAACCCACATTTTTTAACATTAAAACATTATTTTCTCCACTAAATAACAAAATAAAAGTAAACTTGATTATACCGTTGGAAAGAGTATTAGACGAAGCAGTTTTCATGAGTTTTGCCAGTTTCCAGGATTCGTTTTGGAAGAGTAGTAAAGTTTTAAAGATTTTCAGAAATATTATTTTTTCGAAATCGTCAATGTTTGAGCTGATGTGAGGCCCTTTGGATGGTACTTTTTAAGAAGTCAAGTGCACTACTCTTATAGTAAATTTAATGCTGATTCCGAAAATGTGGTCAAAAAATAAAATTGAATGAAGTAAAGTGGAGAAATTTGAGTTTAAAAGGAAAAAAACACGGTTTTCCTTAAAAAAAAAACTTTAAAAAATCATATCTCGAGAACGGATTGAGATAAAAATATGCAGTTGGCGGCATTTTACTCCATTTTTGATGCAGTTTCACCCAAATTTTTTTTTGCATCTGCGAGGGAATGACCCTGTATATTCGGGGCGGAAGTGTCTTACATGCCATACTATTCCCGAGAATACTCGGACCAGTCGAGACGGCTTTGGTGTGCTATGCACCAATATATTCGTGCTCGCTCCCTCGACCTACCAGTTGCGTTTATAAGTCTTTATTTGACCAGTACCTCCACAAGGAGCAGCACTGCTTGGATCCAACGATGTTTTCGGACGATTGTTGTCATCTCATCTGCTTGATAACAGATTGGTTTGTTTTGATTTCCCTGGCATCCACAAAAAAAGTGAACTCACGATGTTGCGCTGTGTTTACACTGAACAGGAACTACTAAGTAGTTCTCGAAAATAGTGATGACGAAGATGAATTATTTCGTCATTTCTTTTGTAATGGTTCAACTGCGAATGGTTCCCCTTCGATGTTCCCTGTTGATTTACCTGTTTGCCGACGTCCCAATGATTCCAGCAGCGATTATGATGTAGAAGGGGAAACAAAAGCCGAACAAGTAAGGGACTATACCTACATAGGATAATTCCGAACCAAATATTGTTTTTCACAATTTCGTGGACAAAAGAAGTGGGGTTCTGGTCAGCAACATCAATGATCAATCATCCAGATTCCCCAAATTGAATGCAGCTCGTAAAAAAGTATTAGCACAGAAAACCTGAATGAGCATAGAAGCATGCAGTATAGCCGGCGACAGCTGGCTCTGCCTGGTGTAGCAACTAAAAGGTTAACAATGATAAATTATAACAGAAGTTGTGAATGTCTCCGATCCAAGCATATTCGAAAAATCGGGGTCAATGAGACTATTTCCTATAGTAAAGAAGCTACGTAATGTATGGCAACCTCCACTTTCCTCAAGCAAAAATCAATGTTATTTGAAATAATTCTCATCCCTGAAGCTTGAAATGCATTTGTCTACATTGCCATTCCCAGTCCACTAGGCATGGAGGAAGGAAGTTGAAGTCAACAAGGAACGAGATATCAACGATAAGAGCCACAACATTTGAAATTATTCGGCAGCCATCTTTATTTCATCCATCACTTGCGAAACCATCAGATGAACAAGGTAAAACATATTTCATGATAGTTATTGGGTAACTTATTATGAAAAATCACAAGGTACTTTTGAATTTGTTTACCCTTCTTAACCTTTTCGATGCTACGCCCAAATATATTCGGGGCGGAAGTGTCTTACATGCCATACTATTCCCAAGAATACTCGGACCAGTCGAGACTGCTTTGGTGTGCCAATATGTAACCAGCTATGCTGGATGAACAACAGCATGAACAAATACCTCAAGATTAAGGACATCTGCTACATAACTACTTTACTGGGTAAAACAATATTCAGAGCAATATACTACCAAAAAATACAAAGTTAATGGTTTTTAGCCATTTTTAGTGATTTTTTTAGTACATTTTTTGAAATATGACCAATTTAATGTGCTCAAAAAGTTATGGACAACAAACTCATCCTTTAGTTTGGAAAGCTTGATTTTTTTGGCGAAAGACGGGAATTTTTATCTCAATTCTAAGGAGATATATCGTCTGGAAGGACACATATATAAATGAATAAATAAACGTCTAGATGCATAGACCTCTCATCAGCTGATAGGCTCCTAAAGCTGATTTATATGGTATTTAATATCTGAAGCTGAAATTTGAAACAGGGCATGTATGAGACAGGTAGAATAAAATTTCAACGGGCAGAACCATCGTAATCTGCCGATTGAGCTCGTCAGCTAATTTGTATGCCGTTTAATATATGAAGCTGAAATTTGAAACAGAGCCTCTATTCGACAGGTAGAATAGAATTTCATAGTGCGGAACAACCATAATCTGCTGAGGTTCCTAATTTCTATACTATTCGTCTTATGAAGCTTAAACTTTAAACTGAGCCTATTGACCATTGAAGTTTAATAAAGAAGAACTGACTATGAAGCGACGAGACTCTCTCGAACGATCAAGTATGTCCCCCACCCCGGCAACTACTTGGAACCGTTCCCTACAAGAAGAACTGTGAGTTCTTCAATTCCGTCCAACCTGTTTAGTGGACATGTAGGTCAGAATGAAGTGTATAGTTTGGTGGTCTGGATGCTCGCAAGCTCGCATCTCAAAAATACATAACATCAAGTAGTCAATCCCTTAGTAAAAATGCAGATTAGTTGGATATGTAGATCAGAATGAAGTGTATAGTTTCGTGGTCTCATAACACGATCACATAACAGTTTAGAAACGTAAATGTGACTTTTCATTTGAGACTCATGAGCTGCTCCGAGTTGAACGGAATTGAAGAACTCACAGTTCTTCTTGTAGTGAACGGTTCCAAGTAGTTGCCAGGGTGGGGGACAAACTTGATCGTTCGAGAGGGTCTCGTCTATGAAGCGTGTTTCTATAGCATTTGATGGTGTTGAAGGAATTTGTGCAATTGAAACCACCGTTGAAAGTAAACAGACTCTCCTTGTACCTTTCTATATCACACTAGGTACATCCACTCGTGACATTAGACACTTTTTTGCACTGAACTTGACGGCATTCAGTCTAAAAGCAGCATTTTTGAAGTTGTAATACACTTGTAACAAGAGACTATAGATTTGTAATAGGAGGCTGAAATTTGGAATTGATCATTTCTGTAGGCCTGCTGAGTACTATTGACAAAGTGAGGACTACACAGATCAGCTAAGTGAGCTCGGGAGCTCATATCTCTCCCAATAGACTCTAGGATTCGTTTCAGAATGCCTCAAAACGGATTTCAAATAAGAAACTTTTTAAAAATTTTCCGAGCCATTGTAATAGCTTCATTTTATACGAACATTTGCTTAAAAAAAAGTAGCAAGTTAAGCTCCCTTTTCCCTTGCACGGTCACATATATCAACACTAAGTTTTACCATTCATGTTTTCAAAGATAAACATACCTATTGGAGTATTCGGTAATGGTGAAGGCGATGGAGATGGCGGAGGCGATCGTGTTTCAGACAAGGACGTCTCATCTATGAGGGAGTCCTCAGACGGATACTCGTACAACGTAGTGGCTTCATCATTGAATTTAATTCTTCTAGCTCGCACCTAAGAATAAACGACATTTAGATGTAACTACATACGTACACCACGTTCATGATTTCAAAGAACAGTTCTGTAACAGCCACCTTTTTCTTGGCTGGGCATTATTATTGAGGGGATGCAGATTGTTGGCTCCGCAGCTGTTTAAGAAGCGTCGCAACACTCAATTTTTCTGTTTTTTTAGTTTATTATTTCCAATAATAAGCCTTTGTAATCATATAGGGAAAAAAAATATATATATATTTTCTCTCAAACATTGTGAGAAAATATATATATCGCACACCGGCAAGAAAAGTGACACTTTTAAAAAACCTCACTTCTCAGGAAAGCCAAAAACCGAAATCAGTAACCCAATAATGATGATTAGGTAAAAACGCTGCTACTTGGGACTGCCATTTTAACTGATTGTACGGAAGAAGCAATTCAGATAACAGGTGTCTTAATAATTGTTTTGTTAATGTCATAAAGAATTGATTATTCGGCCATAAAAAGGCGAATTTCGTCGATGTGTCACTTTTCTTGCCGGAATAGTTCAAAAGGTGTTAGTAAATTGAATTGTAACTAGCTATGCGAAACGAGGCTTCCATTTTTTTAAATTGAAAAAAAAGGGTGTGAAACAACAAAAAGCTTGTAGTAATAGCAACATTTTAATAGAACGGAAGGAACAATGAACCTTAATCACAGCACTTGAAAAAGTTAGGCACTTTTGGGTGGCACTTGATTAGGTACTTAATCTTAAAATTTCCCAGATAAATGTCATTATTCTCAAACTAAATTAATTATTTAAAGAACAAGAGAACGCAAACACAACACTAACTTATACATCCGTTTAAAAAACAACTTCACTCTGCAAAGAAGTACTCGCATTTAAGAAAAAATGGTTCATAAAACCAAGGAACATTTAATAAAAAAAAGTTTTTTCTGAAGAGATTACAATGGATACCTAAAGCACCAACAACTGACACTGTAGAAACTAATTAAAAAGAGTTTGGCACGAAGTAGTGTTGTGGCATTAGAGCTAAGACTTCGGAGTCAGTTAAATAAGGCGCGATAGCAGGATTCATAAAATTGAGGAATCAGGTTGTCAGCAATCAAATCATTAATATCTGACTTCTTACCATCTGCTAGTGATATCTTGCTTGAGTAAGCAGGGGAAAGACTGAGCTCGCAAGGATGGGACGAAGAGGCTCGAGTATTTTTGACAACCACTTCCGAAAATTCATCTTTGAAACCAGATTTTTTAAAGAAACAGAACCCCTTGAGTCGATTTTTGAGCCTTCATAACTCTCAGGTCTGTGATTTTAATTGACTTTCCATCAACGGTTTCACTATAATTAGTTCCAGTTGGCAGCGCCAAACCCTTGAGATCATATAACTGGGAAAAATTTCCTTGAAGTGTCACTTTTCTTGCTGGGAGTTGACTCAAAACAGTGCGAGGAAAACTGACACTACCGACTTCCCACGGCTAGTGTTGTTACTACAGCCAAAACAACTTTTTCCTCTGGTAGAGATCAGTCTGGAGCACGCAATGAAAGTGCTAACCCAAAACCGGATTTTTTGAGAAGTGTCACTTTTCTTGCCGGGTTGCGATATGCCTTTCTTAAGATATAAGCTTTATATATAAGAAAAAATATATATATAAGCCTTTAAGTTGATGAGAAAAATTCGCCCTTTCCCACATGGACTCCACTTGGGGTCTAGTTGGTCCTAGAATCTAGCCAGCCCGATCGCTTCAGACATCATCAATGCTATGAACCAAAAATGGGCCACAAACGATTTTTTCCCCCTCATATTTTTCGTCATACTTAGGATTTCTATTTCTATTGATTTTCACATACAACCAATGCTTTACTAGCGAAGTGTAACTCCCTCAGTTTTCATAGCTGGAAAATCGTTTTTGCAATGCTCTCATTTTATCACAACATCTCATGACCCATTAGCCATTTTCGTGACAAAGAAAGCTGATTTATTACACTAAGTTATAAACTAATATTGCTAAGTAACCATAATGAACTAATAATGTGAAAAGAAGGCACTAGGTACATGGTAGGTACATACTATTGAGTAGTAAGTACTTGTAAGCAGTAGGTACTAGACTATTGCAATTATTGGGTCTTTTCTAATCAGCTGAGTGAGCAAAATTCTATCCTGTTATCCCTAGGAAGTTGAAATTTGATAGGAATACTATCTGGGACACTAAGAGACGGTTGCAGTTATTGGCTCTTTCCTAATCAGCTGAGTGAGCTAAAATCTCTCCTGTTCATCCTAGGAAGTTAAGATTTGATAGGGAGACTCACTGGGACATTAACAGTGCGTTCCGAATCACGATCGCAACGCCACTTTCGCCACTCCAGTTAAAGCCAGTTAAGGCACTTCCCCTCACAACGATGACGTCACGGAGGGGTGGTAGTTCCCTCTCCCCTCGGCCTCCCGCATCCCGTGCATTTATCGCATCCCGCGCTTTTATTTAAACAGTGATCTTTTAGTTTTAGTACCTGCCTACCTAAGTAGGTACTTAATTTCTTTTTTTCAAGCAAAGGGTTGAGCTTCAATGTATAAAATGAAATTTATGGAATTGGTCCATATATTACTAAATATTGATTTATTCAACTAGGAACCTACCTACTGTTCAACTATACGAATTTAACGATTTTTTAAAGCACATTTTGGATAGGTAGTACATCTTTATTGGTAATCACGAAACGCGTTCTTAGATATCATCCTATTTTCAGGGTTCTTGATTTTTGGGAATAACTAGAAATTTTCGATTATGAAGATAGGTAGACAATTGGCTTTTCTGTAATACTAATCATACTAAATACATAATGAGCCAAAACGGACTACCATGAAGGGGTTTATACCAACATTATTCGCTACAGGTACTTACTCAATAAACGGCTCCAATTATTGTAATGTATATTAATGTACGTACCTACGTTATCTTACACATTTCGACTTTGTGTTGCATACGAGTCTGCAACACATTGGGACATTTTATGCCTTTAGTTCAAGAATGAACATAGGTACCTATATGTTGGATTCTATTTTGAACAAATAATTTTGACGAATAAAACAAATAATTCAAAACAATAATTTCATCACAATTGTAACAGTTTCAATTATTTCAATAAACTCTTCTAATAAAGCAGTTATCCCAACCCACGGCATCATTTTGGCGTTTTCTCGAAGTGATTTCTAACGTGGAAACTAATAACAACAAAACAAGCGGCATTTTTTACTACATCCATTGAAAACATTAATAAATATAAAATGGCGACATATACAAAGAATAAGGGTCGAAAGAAATTCGTGATAAATTGAGAGCTTTCCAACGAATGGTGAACGATTTCTGTCTAAGTGCCAAAGTAAAGACATGTCAATGTCAAAATCAAGACATGTCAATGTCAAAATTTACGCTCATTTGCGATATCTGTTATCTTATCACCCGTCTTATAACAACGACCACACTGACCCAGCTCTCAAAGCACTCCTGAACCTCCTCACGACCTCAAAACTGGTCTGGGAAACAAAGAAACACATTAACAAATTGTTTCTTAACAACAATAGAATATCCATAAAATGGATTCCTGGTCATGAGAACTACGAAGGCAATGTTAATGCGGACGGCTTAGCGCGAGCTGGCTCAGGACAACACTCCTGCCATCTGCATTTCCAAAAATGCCTGTAAAGCAAAAATTAAAAACTGGGTCACACAAGACTTCAACATTCTCTGGAGCAAGGAAATTGCTAGATATAGACAAACCAGAATGCTCGTTACGACTTCCGATCCTAAACGAGCACACTGGCTTCTAAGCAAAAGTAGAAATTCTATTAGAACCATGATTGGGATCCTCACCGGACACTATGATTTCCGCAGGATGCTAAATATTATAGATAACAATATCTCACCTATGTGCCCTTGCGGACTCGAGGAAGATTCCGCAGAGCACTTTCTTTGTAGATGCGACCAGTACTGGAGATCCAGAACGGAGGCATTTGGGCATCATATAATTGAACGTGCTTCCCTCAGAGATATTGAGTGGAAAAGAATCAAAAAGTTTGCTGATTGAAGCAAAAGGTTTGCTTGCCACGACTCCAACTCAGGGTAACCGGCAGAATCCTCTTTTAAATTAAAGTGGCCTCGTTTTGAAGGAGAAAATAAGCCGTTCATGGTGCCTGAAACTCTTTTCTAATGGTAACCCCAAGCAGTGAGTGAGTGAGTGACCGACCCAGCTCCAGACATGGGTCGATGATGGAACATTCATTCGCCATATTTAAGGGTGGGCGAAAGGTGGGAGAAATCCGTGACGTCATCGATGTGGCGAAATGGGCGATCATGGCAGGAAACGGAACGGCAAATGGCGTCTATTTTGGGGCGAAAGTGGCGTTGCGATCGTGATTCGGAACGCACTGTAAGAGACAATTGAAATGACTGGTTCATTCCTCTCCTGTTCATCCTAAGAAGTTGAAATTAGATATGGTGACTCTCTAGGACAGCGGTTTCCAACCTTTTTAATTGTGAGGCCCAAATATTTTCAAAATAAAGCTTTGAGGCCCACACATATATATATATATATATATATATATATATATATATATATAACACATGTTAGTAATTGGTAAGAGATGCAAAGAAAACACCTGTACTTCATTCACTTTTAGTTGTTACATGATGAAAAACAATTATATACAAGTGGTCAAAGTAAAAAGAAAAAACTCAATGGGATTTTTGACATTGTTTTTCTCCCACGAGTGAATCAATGTCAGGATTGAAACTGGACAATTTTATTCTTAAATCGCTTTCATCATTCAGTTTGTTCCAGTACTTATTTTTCAAAAAAACCAATGTAGAAAAGGCTTGTTCACATAAATATGTTGTGGAAAACCCCATCAAGTGCTTCAGTGCAATTTTGGCTATTGCCGGATATTCTTCGCAAACTTTAATCCAGAACGGAACTAATGGAGTTGTTCGCTATTTGCTGGCTATCTTACACGCGCAAATAGTAAACTCACTTGTTATAAAAATGCAATAGAATAATTTGACAATTGCTAACACTCAAGTGAGCATGGTTTAAATTTAATTGTTTCCATCTCTATTCCGATATTAATTGTTGAAACTCAGATGATTTTTTTTACATATATTTTTATATTCTTGACCAGCATCCACGGCCTAGTACCAAGCTGCCTGCGGCCCACAAGTGGGCTACGGCCCACAGGTTGGGAACCGCTGCTCTAGGACACTAAGAGACGATTGAATTGACTGGGTATTTTCTAATCAGCTGACTTAGCTGATTTAATTGGGACGATTTGGACTTGAGACACAAAACACATATTTCACAGGGGGGAAAATGAGGCATATCCATGTACCGATGTATCTGCATGTAGTGTAGATTTTTCTTTTGGTAGGTGACATCGTCCAGTTATATTTCGATAATGCACCTTACCTTAGTTTGGTAGGTAATTTTTTTGTACCAGTGTTCTGCAGGCTATCTGATACAGGTTCACGGGCTTAATAATAATTAATAGATATCATCCCAAAGAATCGAAAGAAACCACCCAGGTAGCTGTCATCGGTTTGCTTTCCTCCCTAAGGGCCAGAATTTTAACAGGGGAAAAAATCAACATGGGATGTATCTTAACAGATGAAACATAGTAAAAACGCTGCAAATTATTTCACATAGGTTTATTATTTTTTCAATTGAGTATGATCGTAGTTTTAGTTGGCTAGCGTACGTCATAAGGCCCGTCCAGACTCCTCGGCGTGTCCTATTTCGAGTTGCCACAACCTATACTTCTATAATTATATACGCATGTTTATATTTCTCGATTTGAGCTCCTATCTATTCAAATAGTTATTACCTTAATAATATCATTATCTAAGTACGTACGAAAAGTCGAGAGGATATGTTATTAAATATGCGTAGGAAAAGCTTTGGTATTTAGACACAAATATGACCTTGAAAAAAACATATATTCATGCCTCGAAGGAACGCCGGCGCCGTACCCACCACAAGGTGCCGCGGCGCCGGCGCCTCCTCTCACGCCTCCGCTTACCCCCCCCCCCCTCACCACCCACCGTGACCCCCTGCCAAGCGTGCCAGGCGTGCGCGCGTAAAAAGACACTTTTTCGCCCGTTTTTGGCCTATAGCATCTATGCGAGTAAAGCGATCGGGATGGTTTAACGTTAGGACCAACTAGACCCCAAATGGAGTCTATGTGCGAAAGAACGGGTTTTTTAAGTCAATTCTTAGGCCTTTTATGGCCCGGACGGCGGACGGACATTTCAAATTTGGATTCTACGCACCTTGAAACGTAAAGTGACAAAGTTTGAGGTGGGGTTATAAAAATTTTTTGCTACACGATCACATAGGCTTATTATTGGAAATAATAAACCAAAATTACTTAATAAACTATGACGATTGTATCAGCTGATATAATTCCAAAGGAATTCAGATTATTATAACTTTTGTCGCAATGGAGCTGCGAAGCGTAGGTATGTGATTTATTTTATATCATTAATTTTCAGTTGGTGGGTCACAGACTTGTAAAATGTAAGTTTAATTTAATTTCTCCCCGGTAGGCGTCTATGCCACTGCAGATATATTTAGATAATGAATAATAGACTTCGTTAATTAAAGGAATATATAATTCATAAATAATAAACCTTTGTGTAACAATTTGCAGCGTTTTTTTTTTTTGTCAACGTGTTTAAATTTAATTATTCACTTATCGGTCCGTACCTAATCATCTATTAAAGCGAGATATGTTCTTACCTCCTCAATAATTACTGGGTATAGTAGTCACTTACTTTATCCAAGTTGGGCTCTTTCCTCAAACTAGACTTCCCATTGATAAGTACGTTATCGCCAACAAAACTGACATCACAAAATAATGGTGTTTCCCACTCTTCCTCAGTATCTACCTCATCTCTCTTTTCACTCTGCTGAAATTTAAAAGAAAAGACAAACCAAAAATTAGTAGGCACTTCCTAAATTCAATACTTCTTCAAAAATTAATTTATAAATCAACCATTGTCTCCTTAATTCTTTTTCACGTCTTCAAGTTTAGACGTTACGTATTCTTTTGTGCATAGGTAGAAAATTCAAATTAATAAAAACCAATTTAATACATATTGGCGTTGCTTATTGTTTGCTTTTTGTCCAACATATTAGGATTTCATTTTTATTTACCTAAAGTCTATAATCAATTTTGTAGGAAGAAAATAAATCAGATCTATGAGTACGTTGAGATCGAGGGAAAATTCTGGAGAACAAAGATATAAGTTAGTTAGGCAACAGGAACATGTAGACCAGTTGAGTACATTGGCTTAGGTGTAGACGGAATGAGATGGATCACTGATCAACAATACTGAATCGAAAGGAAGAGAAAACAAAGGAAGGGCAAGGAATCTGTGGCTTGCCGAAGTGACATGGGACCTGAAAGAATGCAGAGATCACGGGCTATGGATCGGGAATGATGAAGGTTGGGACTTTATAAGTCAGAGGCCTGAGAAACTTGGCTGTAGGTAGTCCATCGACTACCCTTTCGTCAGTCTATACTTATCTCTGTTTTGGTCAGGGTTTCTTGAGACTACAACTCATTGGATGACCCGGAGAGCTATCATATTTAAAATACACAAAATCAACTGATACGGTAAATTATTTCCAGTAATCATAGAAGCAAATTAACCAATTTGTCCCAGATTCGCCATCTGAGATTATAAATAAACCGTATTTTATTCAATTTTACTTAAGCATGTACAGGGTGGGGCAGGGAGGTTTGAAGTTTTTGTGACGGCTCTAACTTCGCCCCCTGGCCAGCGGATGTTTTTAGGAAAGTTGGTATGCACCCCTTACAACTTGCCGTTTCAGTAGCCATGGGTAGCCATGACATGTTTCGCGATACAGGCGGTTTGGTAGAGGCTATGGGGGCATCCATGGCTTGTCTCACTCTCTCAAAGTCCGATCTCCACCACGAGCAGCAGAACGAGGATTTAACGAACAGGTGGTTCTGAGGTTCGCAACTCATTTTAAAATGGTATTCCGGGTTGACACGGCTCCTCAATGACCGACATTGAACTCTAGTCAGAATGCACGCTGCGTAGCAACTACTAAATCGCCTGACATTTTATCTCTGTCCACGGCTCCATCCACAGCTACTGAAACGGCAAGTTGTAAGGGGTTCATACCAACTATCCTAAAAACATTTGCTGGCCGGGGCGCGAAGTTAGAGCTGTCGCAAAAACGTCACACCTCTCTGCCCTACCCTGCACTTTCAAATCCCAACTCGAATTCGTCAAATGCCAAATGATTACGAATGTTTTCGAGACTTTCACACATGACATTAGTTGAAATTACAAATACAAATTTAAGTAAGATTTATAAAATTGAAGAAAGTTATTTGATGAAATTAAACATGTAAGATATGAGGTTGCATACCTTGGGAACAGCTCTGCCAGTGATGTTGAGACCATCATTTTCGATGTAATCAGGCACTGTAGGCCGCGAACTAAAGTTGAACACCATGGTATTGGCATTCTGCCAGGACTTCTCCTTCCAAGATTGAACTTGCTCGCTGTCACTCCCGCTTTCAGTTCCAACTTCATCTACAATCTTTTTGATGCTTTTTGCGGTATTGATGAGGTTGTTTTCCACTTCTTGTTCGGTTAGGGGTTTCTTGGCTGGTATGGGTCGGATAACAGCAACCTATAAATGGAATCGAATTATATGTTAGCCGATAGTTACATTTAATCAAAAAGCCGAAACCTAATAAAAAGTGTGCTAACAGTATTTTTTCCAGGTGAAACATGTGACGGTTACCATCTCAAACGTGCTATTCCCATCTATTTCAAGTCGTGGTTGGGGAGACCCCTAACTCGGATATCCGAGGAAGGAAATCTCTGATAGCTACTTACAATGCACTATTGAGGGTAAATGGTGCTGTGTTACAATTCCTTACCGTTTTTGAAATCGAATTTGACGATGGAGCCCAGGCTATTCGTCTCAAATTTGTTAATATGGTAGCAGAGTTTGGTTCAATTACAATGTGTAACGAATCCGGGGGAAAAGAAGTGTCTGGATTGAAAGCGATTGTGCTTGTATTGTTTAACTTCAATTTTGGAAGGAAAAAGTGACTAGGATTCCTCAAAATATTTGCTTTTGAGTCTGGTTTTGTATGTTTTAATAGGCGTGAACGTCTAAAATGTTTATATGGTGAAAAAATATGAATAAGTAACGCATATATTATCTTTTTGAACTCAAAACAATTTTATACTTTTTATGTTATAAAAAACAAAACAAACTGCACAACGCACAATGTTGAGCATAATGCACTAACAGCTGGTTTGAGACCCTTCCGGTTGAGATGGAAACTGTCACATGTTTTACACGAACAAACAGACTTAACTCAAAATAAATTGAAAGCAGGTGTAGGAGTAACTCATAATGATTTTTTTCTCTCTAAGGTCTCGTGATTAGAATAAACAAACATGTAAACAAAGCAAATATTGGTCTATAGAAAGGCCAAAATCCACTCTATTTTGACATCAGGTTGAAAAATTACCCTATTTAACCGAAAACAAAAATCGAGTTCTATTGTGTTATGTAACACAATTTATTCCTCCACAATTCAATCCACAAAGTTTTTGCTGGCTGTTCAGAAAGAACACAGCGCTGCCCAAGGGTTTCCAGAAGGGACCCTTAATAAACCCCTATTATATAAAAATAAATTGGTCAATTACGTCTTCTTAATTTTCTAAGTCTCCCCTAATGTTGTTAATTGATTCATTCCTGGCACATCTGCCTTATAATTTCTTTTCGTGGGTTATAATTTCAAATTTAAATTTCCAGGGCAGTGTTCCTATTATTTTTCAAGAACCCAAAGAGGGCAAATTATTACTCAGAGGGCAAACTTTTATTCAATGTCCCAGATGAGGGCGAGATATTTTTAATTAGTCACTAGAGTTGAGCAAATTATCCTTCCTGGTTGTTTCGATCTTTGATTGAGAGTTAATAGCCCACTCACTATTTCAAACGACAGTTCCTGAACTTGAGTATTGGATGGATGTATATTTTCTTTGTAAGGGCCTAAACGAGGCAATACAAAAGTCAGGTACACAAAATACAGAAATACAAAATAAATATAACAATACAGAGACAACTAATTAAGTCATGACAGGAATAAAAGTAGTTCGAGAATCTGTAGGTAACACTTATATAGTAATTCCATTAGGTACATATTCCGTTCAATCCACATTAAAAAAAACTTGATACTTCATAAAGTTCAAGATCAATCAAGGCCCGCTTCAAAGTACTTCTGAACTTTTTAAGTGGAAGTGTGTGAATTTGTTCCGGGGGGCAATTGAAAAGACGAGTCCCCATCTGTACCGGATCACTTATCAACGTTGATGTACGTCGAGCAGCAGATGGGCGTAAATTATTATTGCCTCTGGTGGGGTATTGATGAACATCGTTGCCTCTCATGATTGAGTCGGTACGCTCCCGAACAAACAGGAGGAAATTCAGAACACAGTAACTTGGAATTGTCAGAATCTCGAGGTCTCTATAGGGACTACGGCAGCACTGACCAGAATTCAGCCCCCTCAAAATTCGAACTGCTCTTTTTTGAAGTCTAAAAACCCAGGCAGCATGACAGCAGTTAGTAGCTCTACTAACAAAGCAGGCAAAACAAATGGAAAGGAGAGTTGTGGGGGATACTGAAGATAACAGACAACGCAGCGTGAACAGCACCGAGGCGAGCTTGACAACAAGACGTTCGATGTGAGTACGCCACGACAATGATAACTTCCAAAAAGGTAACGCGCTGCTCAATTCTTCCATTCAGTCGGAGGTCTAATGATTGGGTCTTGTCTTCATTTAGTATCATGCACCACTGCTTAACCGCTTCATCGGTGCCAGTGATATCACTATGAAGAGTATCGAGAGAAGATCCAGATATTACAATGGAAATGTCATCCGCAAACAGGTATAATTACTGACGTCAAACTGATAGGCCAAATCATTGACGAACAGCACAAAAAAGCATTGACCCAGCACAGACCCCTGCTTCACGCCACAAAGAACGCTAATTTCGGAGGAAACTTCACCATTATAAGAAACCAGCAGCTTCCAGCCTTCGAGGTATGAAGAGAAGAAAGTTAGAGAGTCTTGACTGCAACCATAGTGAGTTAACTTTTTTTAAAGAACATTGTGCAGAACCAAGTAAAATCCTTTGGAGATTTCATACAGCCTCAAAGACGTAGCCTGCTTATCCTCCAAGGACTTAAAAGTCCGTCTGAGATCAATGTTGAAGCGGCTATGCAAGTACTTTTCCAATCTACCCTGTTCATTATTATTTCCTATTGCCAAGGAGCATAAGTTCTCCGCCAGGAAACATTTTTCAATAGTACTTTTATAATGAAACCTAATTAGCTATGAGATTTTTTAGTTGACATTTCCTGGCTTGGAACCCATTTTATCTTGTGTCTACATTTAACATATCTACTTATTGTTCAAATAAATATGTTCTTAAGGAGAGGAGTGTGACGGTTCCTATCTCAACCAGGAGAGTGTGTCAGCCCTAGAGTGTCTGAGAAATATCTTGAGACTCGAGAAAATGTGATGTTGCCGAATGAAAACAGAATAACGGGAAGCTTCAATTTATAGGCCTGAGCCACAGAGTGTGTTCAGCGCCTTCCCTTCACAACTTGGTCTGTAAGCCCGAATCTCAAGATATTTCTCGGGCAGTATAGTGTCGAACATGCTGTTCTCTATGATTTCAAGGCCCTCAGGGGCATCAAGAGACGAACACAATTTGATAGGGAGCCTCGTTGGGACGTCTAGAAACGAATAAAATGATGGGCTCCAGTTAAGCTGATTAAGCCAAGTTCTCTCCTATTCACCCTGGGAATTTGAACTTTTGATAGAGAGCCTCTCTGGGACAAGGAGAAACTTTTAAAATGATGGGCGCTTTCCTGATAATCTAACCTAGCTAAATTCTCTCCTATTCACTCTAAGATTATGAAATTTGAGAGAGGGCCTCTCTGGGACATCGAGAAACGAATAAAATGATGGGCTCTTTCCTGATCAGCTGTGAGCTATATGCTCTCCTATTCACTCTAGGGATATGAAATCTGACAGGTTGCCTCTCTAGCACATTAAGAGACCAATGCAATGACGGGTTCCAACCAGATCAGCTGACTTAGCTGGATTCTCTCCTATTTACTCTAGGAATATGAAAATTTGACTGGTTGCCTCTCTAGAACATTAAGAGACGAATGCAATGACGAGTTCCTACCAGATCAGCTGACTTAGCTAAATTCTCTCCTATTTTTTGGCATCCATTTCACTTGTTGGCGCGTTGAAAAACAAACTAGTTTGATTCTCGTCGCGTTCTTCCCTTTTCGCTCAACCGCAGCTCTTGCAGTGGACAGGCTCTAACTTAAAACAGTGTGTTTGAAGGGAGGCGAACCGTTCGCGCGAATTCGCCTCTTTTCGCCTGTTCGCCTCTTCGCGCGAAATCGTGTCCACTGGACGGACAGCCTTAAGGTCCCCCACACTAAGAAAGAACAGGAAGGGACATTTATACACCTAATTTACCAGCCTTCCAGTCCTATGCCCCTCTACATATTGAGCAGGATAGGGCGGAAACACCGGTGCCAGGACACCCCGTTTATTGCTCCAAGAGCAATCGCGGCGTTTCCAGTCTGCTGCTTGACCCAGGCCATTGCCACCCCTTTCTGCGGCTGGTGTTTAGAGGGGCAAAGGGTGGTACAGCTGCCACTGTTAAAGTTAATTAGGTATATAAATGTCCCACGCTGTTTCTGAACTGCTCCTGCCTATGCGGAAACCTCAAATTGGACATACGAGTACAAGGATGAAAATCCCAGATAGCTGCGTATAATGCACCATGTTAAAGGAAGCTGCCACACTCCTTCATCGATTTTTATATCGAATTTGACGATGGAGATCAGCCTATTCGTTTTATTCTTTATAATCACAATTACGACTTTTAGCGACATCAAAGTGTTTACAGAGCCTTCAGAGTTGTATAATGAAAGGAGAGGGTATCAAATATTATCCATTACTCACACAAAGAACAATTTTAGTTAAGTTCCTCATAAAAACAGTAGAATCGTTTGGAAAGTCGAAAAAATTTGTTTAAAACATTATGATTTTTTTCATTTCTATTATGAATTTTAGGTGCTGCTTTGTTAATCAGTGGTTAATTCTAAGTATTATAATCTAGTACTAGTATCAATCATTTGAGATTAGTTGTTGGGAGCTAGGCCACTGGTGACCGAACAAACATTTACTTACAATAAATATCCAAAACAGCACAATCTTTAGATACTACTGAATCAATCACGTTTTAATTATGGCTATGTGCCTCATCTCACATCAAACGATTAACCCTATACGTCATTACTTTTCTTTTTCTCCCTTTATGTACGTAGGTACTATGGAGAATAAAGATGAAATTCAGATCATTGTCTACTAGTTTGTATCGTTACAATATAAAATGATCAGGAACGTAACTAGCTGAGTAGACAACCTACTAAGAATTTCGGAATAATAATCGTTAGGCAATAACGATCGAGGATCAATGAATTGGAAACAATGGAAGAGTCAAGTTAAACTGCGGTTTTTATTCGATTGGCTACTGGAACGCAATTCAAGCAATTTGATTGGAATTTCAGCAAGCTAGCTCAACAAGTTACATGGTTTCCACTCTCATACTTAAATGCGAAAGCAACTTTTTAAGCCGAAAATGATGATTTACCAAATCGTCTGGAAAGTTCAGAATGAAAGTAGATTTCATCTTGAGAATTTTGACAACATCCACACTTTCTGGCGATGAGTGATTTGCTCTTCATGATTTCCCATAGATATTAGAGTTATTAGAAATGTAATTATAATTACCTACCATTACAAATTTCAATTCAGTTGTCAAATTAAAAGAAATACTAAGAGTTTTTTTCGATTAACATTACTTGGAATTGAAAAAAAATAATGTCCACATCAATTACACCTTAAATGAACTGGAATGGGTAATGGGGATGGAATCGCACCCATTTTACTTTACCCTTCGGGCCTCGTAAGGGGCTCAGCCCCTTGACCCCGCCAGGGGGCTTCGCCCCCCTGGACCCCCCTGGATGTTATTACTTTGAGCCTGACTGCTAAAATGTAAAAAACATGGAATCATGTTTTAGCTCCTCGCTCTCACTTTATTATAGAAATGATCACGACGATTGAGCTCTTGTGAGATGATGATCTCCTAATAGAAACTCGCGAGTAAACATTCACTTTATTATAGAAAGAGGCTACATACGAAATTACAGCTTCCTATAGTGTAAAGTATAGAAATTACCAATTAAAATGATTTAACCACCGCTTCACAAATCAAACCGTTCTCGCAATATTCGGATCACCTGCTATGAATCACATAATCGAAACACCAGCTCAATGAAATCATCAGAAATTAACAAGCGGTTGCAATCATGTTCACAATATCAATTATTGAGAATGATCACCTGTGTGTAAACAATTATTCATATAACCATGCTCATAACTCAGCTTGTTGGCCACGCACTTCGCAGTAGTTAATATAGTATGGTTGGATACATCGAGAGCTTTCGAACGAATGGTCAACGAATTTTGTGGGATGAAAAACGACGAAGTATCATATCCCTTGCAACGACTCGGTTGTAAGCGGAAATCATCACAATTATTGGCGCTACTTTCATCTCACTTTATAGTCTCACTTTTTGGCGGGGGATCCATCGCTAAAACATGATTCCATGTTAAAAATAATGTCCACATCAATTACACCTTAAATGAACTGGAATGGGTAATGGGGATGGAATCGCACCCATTTTAACCATTCTTATTACCCATTAAAGGAATTGGAATGGAGAATAGAAATGAAATTGCACCCATTACAACCCCAAACCCCTCAGAGATGTGTCACACTTCTTCGTTTCATCAAACTCAGGCTCTCGCTCTTACCATCTGAAACTCTCTGGCATTCTTGACGGATTTCAGTACGAAAGCTGATGTGGTGACACTGGTACTGAAGATGGTGTACAATGAATTTCGAAACGACACTGACGGGTTTGGAGTAGTAATGGGGATGCTTGTAATAGGTGTAATTCCGTTACCACTACCCATTTCAATTCCTGCAATGGGTAATGGGCATGATTGTGATGGATGTGATTCTATTCCAATTCCTTTAATAGGAACTTGAAATGGTAATAACTTTTTTCAATTCCAAATAACAGATTGGAAAAACCCATTACCAATTACTTATAAATAGAAAAAGGAATTAGAATATTACCATTACTAGAATGACAATGGTAATTGCAATTATCTACTTCTTAAGTAATTGTGAACAAAACCCAATTGATTTGCTTGTTTGTAAAACGATAACAGTTAATCTATGGCGTTTGGAGCTTTTTACGGAAAGTAATTGAAAATGTGTAAAGCAATTACCGAAGTAATCATTACTACTTAACAACTCCGATATATACTCGAATCAATTCTACAACTAATGTGCAACAACTTTTGTCTCGAAGCAATTTTTCTTTTTAACCCTCTCAAGAAAAGTTATTTAAATTTTAAGATCCTTTTCGCCACTAAATTGGTCAGATCTCCCCCGATTCGTGTGTGAATTCAAAGTTGAGAATACCGTAAGAAAGAACGTTACATGGAAGGTAGTTTTTCATTAAACCCTTGATTTTCTTGAAAAATCTACTTGTTTTCCTAATAGTTCTAAACGTATAAACCTGAACTTTGTTAAACTTCTACGCAATTTTCACTCAAAATTATGAAAGTAAAAATTAAGTTGTCCTCAACTTTGGAAAGTTGAGGTGATGGGAAAGTTCCCGTTGTTCCAACCTATTTTAATGTTCATGGGGAACTGATTTGGTTGTAAAGAGTAACTGAAACTTGTTGGGATAAATTAGATATTATAGCACCATTTACGGAGATGTTGAAGTTTATTGAAAACCCCTAGCACGGGATGAGGGTCTCCCATGCACCCCAAGCGCCTACCTAATCTATCGACTCTGATCCATGAGGGCTGGGCAATCCTCCAAAAAGTGGCGGATAGACAAATCACCCCCACATCTCCCACACACAACATCACGAGCTACTGGATCTAGCAGGTGTCTGTGAGTAAGACGGGTATGGCCAGTGGCTACCCGATTGACCACTATTCGGTCCCTCCTTGGAAGGTGGGCCACGAAAGGATCAACCGGGCAAAGGTCCTGAAGGACTCCACGCAGACCAGTGACCTCGCCCTGCCATTGCTCGAGCCAGATAGAATTGGCTTTATGCTGCATGTAGGAGATTTGATCCTCAATGCGTATAGGCAGCATGTCAATAGAGTCATCACCAATAATAATAATAATTATTTTTAAATTTATTCATTTTATTTTTGTTTGTAGTTTGAAAAAGGCATCAGCTGATCTAAAAATAGTTTTGTGACAACATTTTCTGTTATTTTTTTCTTATTTTTTGATTATCTATACAGAAAAACTTTTGTGAAAGGATTCGCTACAATTATGGTAGATTATAAATAATAGACCTTAGAAAAGTCAATTACCAGTAAACAATTTTGTACAAATCATACATACTTCGCCCCTTTCTATTTTATGCATTTACTTACGTCGGTAAAGGCTACGGAAAAAATCAATCGGAGGAAGGTATGACTAAGAGGCCTTGCCCACTATTTGCAGCTCTGATCGATAACCTACAGGAAGGTGGCGACGTAGACACGCCTCGTATTTTCCGCCTATTCATCTAACACTACTAAACTCATAACTTCGTGGAAAACCTTCGAAATTCATGAAATGAAAGAACTAATGAAAAATGGGGGATATTTACCACCAATAGCTTTGGTTTAAGCAAGATTGTGGAATTCGAGTAAAAAAGTGCCGTCTTTTAAGAATGAGCCTTTTAACGATTCCAAATTTGTATGAAATGAATGCTTCTCCCATTCCTTGATTCAACTAAATCCATTGTTCTCATTAAAAACGATATTATGATCTACCGCAACGTATTAATCCATGCAAAAAACAAAATTTTAGAGAACTTTCTTCATTGAAATCCGTTTAGTGGCATCCTGAAACGATTTAAGGATTTCAACACTTCATATGTATATATATAAGGTGTCCCAGAAAACTATTAACCACCCCTACCCCCCTCCTATTAACTTCCTCAATAAATGGGTTAAATGAAAAACGCTGCAAATTATTTCACAAAGGTTTATTATTTTTTCAATTGAGTACGATCGTAGTTTTAGTTGGCTTGCGTACGTCATAAGGCCCGTCCAGACTCCTCGGCGTGTCCTATTTCGAGTTGCTACAACCTATACTTCTATAATTATATACGCATGTTTATATTTCTCGATTTGAGCTCCTATCTATTCAAATAGTTATTGCCTTAATAATATCATTATCTAAGTCGAGAGGATATGTTATTAAATATGCGTAGGAAAAGCATTGGTATAAACACACAAATATGACCTAGGAAAAAAACATATATTCATGCCTCGAAGGAACGCTGTACCCACCTCATGGTGTCGCGGCGAGTCCTCTCACTCTACCCCCTCACCACCCACCGTGACCCCCTGCCAAGCGTGCGTCTAACACGTCCTAAAAGACACTTTTTCGTCCGTTTTTGGCCCATAGCATCTATGCGAGTAAAGCGATCGGGATGGTTAAACGTTAGGACCAACTAGACCCCAAATGGAGTCTATGTGCGAAAGAACAGGTTTTTTAAGTCAATTCTTAGGCCTTTTATGGCCCGGACGGCGGACACCGGACGGCGGACGGACATTTCAAATTTGGATTCTACGCACCTTGAAACGTAAAGTGACAAAGTTTGAGGGGGGGTTATAAAAATTTTTTGCTACACGATCACATAGGCGTGGTAATAAACCAAAATTCAAATGGTAGGTAGCCTCAAATATGACATTTTTGCGTTTGTCTGCAGGGCGCACTAACTTTGTTATTTCAAGTGGGAACCCCCAATTTTATTACAGATTCGAATTCTACGTGAAATGTTATGAATAAATGACTCATCACTCGATTTTTCAGGTATGCAAAAACGGGCGCAATTCCACTCTAAAAGACTGCAAATTTTGAATTACCTACTGAGTTTTTGAAGATATTAAATTGCCACGTGCGAAACATGATTTTTTCACGCTGAATCACGTAATGATGTCCGTTCATCAATATTTGTACCACCAACGTAGAAAAACACCGAAAAACGAAATTTTAGTACTTTTGCCTGATGATGGTTTTAGCCAAAAAGCTTCTTTTAGCGCATTTTCACAGAAAAAATGAGCTATTTAGATGGCTTTAAAATTTTAAATGTGGGGGGGTATATATATATACACGAATTTCCAGACGATAAATCAGTATATATACGGCTTAAAAAAATTTCGTCCCAACGCATAAAAATCCGTCTTGGTAAAATACAAAAGACAGGTCGAGTTCGCTCCAGAATTTTAGGTTCAAATGTCAATTTACTGGCCCAAGAAATGCTTTAAAAATCGCGTTTTTGAAAATAGAGCATGTGGGGTGTCACGGTCGAAGTATTTTTTAGTGCTGAGTCGATTGCGACTCGGATCTTTAAGATTCATAAAAAAGTGAGAAAAATCGATTTGAGGTGAAAAATCCCAAAATTGACCAAATTCTCGAATTCGGCTGCGTGACCTAAAATTTTCTTTGCGACATGGTTGGCCTCAATGATCAAAATTTAAGTGCCTAATTCAATTTTATCCGCAAATTTTCTCTGAAAATTTGCTCTATTAGCCATGCTGCGTGAGAGTATTTTTTTTCCTTTGTGTATTATAATAAGTGAGTGAATTTTATACGATAAAACTAATTAAGCGTAAATAAACCTGGAAATGTTAATTGTCTGCCCTTTTGCCGCACAGAAAGATGGGATTCCTTGACCCTTTCGCTATACTATAGGACAGTGAGCTATCCACATTTACGAGGTGTCTACACTTAAAGGTTCCTAACCTCGTAGGAAAAGATTTTGTCACTAACAGCGGCTTTATCAACTGACAGGAAAACAGTGTTGAAGTAAGAGCAATAGCCCTCCATACTATTTATACTCAAAGGTGTAAGGTTATAGAAGTTTGAGGAAGAGTATATCGAGTTATCCAAAGTCAAAAGAGCTCATGCGCGGAACAAGCTGCACCTGGTCTTCCGACGGAGCAGAAAGCTCATGTTCGGATCATGTTCCATGTGCAGCAGAAACACTGGTCATCTTGCACCGAAAACTGGGGGACTGCGGAAACGCCTTCTTCATACTCCTTCTTCCCTGTGCAAGCGCAACTTGACCTGACCCTGTTCGGTACATCAGTCGAAACAATTCTACTGAGTGAGTGACGAATTTCGTCGACGCTGACTATACCACAATTCTCATTCGATTTTAGAGATTCTTTGTTCGATAAAATTCCGTAATATGCCCGCCAAGCTAAAACTATTTTCTATAGGATTCTACATGTCCAACTAATCTGTATTTTTACTAAGGGATTGACTACTTGATGTTATGTAATTTTGTGATGCGAGCTTGTGAGCATCCAGACCACCAGCCTATACACAGCGTTCTGATCTATTTGTGCGAATTCATGTGCATTCTACTAGTGAGAATTCATGAATTTGACCGTGGTTTGATTGTCTCCACATGAATTCGCACAAGTAGAATGCACATGAATTCGCACAAATAGATCAGAATGCTGTGTATAGGTTGGTGGTCTGGATGCTTGCAAGCTCGCATCTCAAAATTACATAACATCAAGCAGTCAAAGATTAGTTGGACATGTTGGTCAGAATGATGTGTATACTTTGGGGATCTGGATGCTCGCAAGCTCGCATCTCAAAAATACATAACATAACATAATCTAAGTAAGAAGTAATGCCTAGCAATATAAGTCAGTCATCTCAGTCATCTTTACATAAATATATCCCTATAGAAAATAGTTTTAGCTTGGCGGGCATATAACGGAATTTGACCCTTTGTTCGATCCCAATATTAATCTAGTTGTGCAAAAAATCCCGGAAATTATGAATTTCATGTTGGAAAGTAGGGAATGAAGGGGTAAAGCCGAAAAAACGTGTTTTTTCGAGAACTTTTGTTGACGCCACCCGGGCAACAATTCTCAACCGATTTTCGTGATTCTTATTTGGTTCGATTCCAACTTTAGTTTAGTTTTGTAAAAAACCTTGGGAATTTCAGAATTGCAGTCGCGTTGGGGGGTGGAGGGAGTTATTACCGATTCTTTCAAGCACTGCCCAATCTACAAATCTCGACCGAATTTCGTGATTATTATTTTATTCCAATAAGAATTCGATCAAGTTTTGGAACGTATCTCAGGAGTCCCAAATTTCATTATGGTAGAGGGTGAATTTAAGGGGTAATAGGGATAAATCGTGATAGTTTTACTATATTCATCTGATTTCCGTGGCAGTTTTTATTATTTGTTCAATCCAGATTTTAGCCCCCATGGAAGTTTCACATTTACTGTCGGTAGAGGGGGTGAATTCCGAGAAATCATATTTTCGATTTTTTCATATTTTTTTTAATTATCACCAAAATTACATCCAATCCGTTTATAGGGACATCCTTGTAATACATCCTCCACTTATTAATATGATTATTAATGCAACTCGGTTACCAAAATCTGTAATAGCAACCCAATACAGAAATAACCCCACCTTGAACTTAGTGCAATCATTCGCAGCGTTTTTTTTTTTTTTTTTTTCCCTTAATTCTTCACATCTTGAAACGTAAATTAGGTAACATATTTTGAGAGAGAGAGGGGGGGATTATTATTTTTTTTTTAAATTTGGCCAATTTCAGTTTATTATTGAAAATAATTAACAATATTTTCATAGTCCTGTCAATTCAACGTTTAAATATTTGAACGACATTTTATGAAGAGGTTCCAAATTGACGTGTAGCGATAACCTTTCAATCGGTGATTTCTGGTGAAACTGATACAAACAAACTAATATATTCAAAATTATATAAACAATGAGCATTCCTTTTCATAGAGAAATTCCTAGAGGAAAGTAGAAATACTTCCGCTTGGGAAAACTTCTAAAAAAAGAGCAGTAAAGTCGAATGAAATCACGAATTTAAAAATATTTAAAGTGAGTGAGTCTAGAAAAATGTATGGAAGTAAGAAAAAGCCAGCGACTTTGTTTAAGGTTAAGAAGTGGTTACCCTGAAAAATTGCATTTAGGTGAATTTAGTCCCTAAATCAGTATTAGAGTGTTTGATTTGACTATTTAAAATTGCATTAAATTTTTAAACAGCATACTTTAATTCAACATATTGTTGGATGGGTTGAAATATTATTTATTCAAAGATTACGTAATAAATTTTAATGGTTAGGGTTTGTTGCCTTATCCTTAGGCTGGTTGAGGGCGAGATATTTCAGGCATCTCTTATTAAGTAGGTTATTGTAGTTTTGCTGAGCGCTTATGCCATGAATGGCCTCATCAGAGCATAATTTGTAAGAGGTGACTTGCTAAGTATTTATAAATGGGGGGAATCCTCCTTATTCATCTTGTTGTGACCAGTTATGGTTGGTTACACTGCTTGGGGTCCATTATACTTTTAAATTGAGAAAAATACATATTTGTGGTAATTTCTTACTATATGTTTCCACAAATGTATTATTGATCCCAAGCAATGTGACCAGTCATAACTGGTCATAGCAAGATGAAGAAGGAGGACTCCCCCCATTTATTAATACTTAGCAAGCCACCTCTTACAAATGATGCTCTGATGAGGAGAAAGCGATCAGCGAAACTACAATAAACTTCTTACTAAGAAATGCCTGAAATATCTCACCCTCAACCAACCCAACCTAATGCCATCTTAAACGAGACAGAAATAAATTGATTGGAACCACAAACCTGTTTGACCAAAGTAGGTTCTACAGCTTGACTCTTGATGAGGCAAGGGTTGGTCGCCTGCATTAGGTTCCTGCGAGGGAAACAGCTGCTGAGGGAGTTCTCAGCATAGAACTTTGCGATTGGGCTGCCCCGGTCTCTGGAGGGACTGTCTGGAGGATCGTCATCGCTTTTGACTGACACCGGGCTGCTGCGAACAGGCGATAATAGCGGACTGCTGCGGACAGGTGACACGAGTGGGCTGCTCTCCGCACTCTGGTTCGGCTTCACAGAGATGGAGGGGAGCCTGAGGCCGCTGGAACCACTTGAAAGAAGGATGGGCTTTGCGTCTAGCCCCACTACCCGTGGGCTGCTGTGTGGTGGAGCCTGGAATAAAATTTTCATTACCACACGTTAGTGGTTATAATATTAGAGAGTTCCTAGTAGATCCGTAAAACACAATACGTTGTGCGGTATTGACAATCTAGCGCCATAACTCAGATGCAATGAGGGTTGTGTAGAATGGCATCGAAGAGCAACGGCGTCGAAAACAGGTGAAATACAAACATTTATGATGATGAACAACGGCGTCGAAAGATAGCGGCGTATAAAATACGGAATTATATATACGGTAACGCTCATCCGTGTCGAAAAACAAGAAAGCTCAACCAAATAGAAAATGTGCCCCTGTTTTCGACGCCGTTCCTCTTTGATGCCGTTCTATGTCGCATTTAACCGTGTTGAAAGTTTTAGGCACGAAAACTCCACGCGTGTAACGGCGTCGAAAAACAGCCGCATCGAAATGGATACTTCCCCAAAGCAGGCCTCTGCATAGTTCTGTTTTGTATCCATCTTTCATCCTTCTTCACCTTTTCGACGCGGTTGTTCTTCGATGCCACTAACCCCCTTTTCGTTTTATACGCGGTTATTCTTCGTCGCGTTTCAGCTACTTCTGAAAGTTTATACGCCGCTGTTCTTCGGCGCCAGTATTTCCTATTTTATACACGGTTATTCTTCGATGCGGTTGTACACTACATTGAGATATTATTTGAAAAACCTCCTTTTTATACGTGGTTACTCATTCGACACGGCTGTGCGCTCCCTGCAATGAGTTACTATGACGCATCCTTCCGTACAGATACGTTAACGGATCAGAATCCGGAAAAAACGTAATCGTCAAAAATAACCTCCTTCCATGGACTGAAATCTAAAGATAATTTCCTCCTTCCATGGATTTAGCGTTACAACTAGATCCGTTAAGGACTTGCTCTGACTTTAAGGTGTGGTAAAGTTTCTAGTTACCGCACGCCGTACTGAGGCCAACGGATCTTTAGGAACTCCATATTACATCAGTAACCAAACGAATAAATCACTCGTGACTAATTTGTGGAAACCAATTTCACTGAAGAGGACGGGAGTAAATGAAGTACCTACGCTGCCCACTACCACGAGAATAAGGAAATATACAACGTTCTTCATTTACTTTCATTTTCTTCATTCAGTTTCCATTTCTGGGAATATTCTTAATAAGCGAATATGATCAGTTGTATCGCAGGAGCATTCAAATATACACTCAGGTGCAAAAAATTTGGCCCACTCTCCAAAAGGAAGATTTTATGAAGTTGCTACTAATATTCTTTTGTTTTCGACTGAGTTACTGTCTGAACTCAGTCAGAGGCATTGTTCGTTGTTTTTTAGCCAGGCGGATGACATTTTTTTTATCTCTCAACCATAGGGAATCGTGTTGAGACGTGATCGTGTTTCATTGCGTCCCACTTTCACGTTATCTTCCAAACTGCGATTATGTTGTGTACATCTCTTGCACGGTAGTCCTCAGCCGAGGGGCGAGTGTTTTCCTGTACATTGAGTGCATTCCATCATAAATAATCACTTTGAGAGAAAAAAAAAAAAAAAAAAAAAAAAAAAAAATGTCTTTCCCACCGGAAACTGTCGCACAAGCTGTAGCTCCCATTAATGATGGTAGGTCACTGAGATATGCCTCTCGAATGCTTGGACAACGGGCTCTCTTCCAGTCATTGTGGCAGGAACAAACCTTTCTCCAGGCCTTCTCCAATCTCTTTCACGACCATCTGAGCCCCGCAGGCTGAACCTAGACTCTTCGGTGAACATGACCCCTCCAATCTTCATGTTTCCAAGTACTGTGATTTTGAGCAAACTGGAGATGCAACATCCTGTGCTTACGGGTTAAACTTGGAACGCGGGCGGGTCTTCTGGCAGAAAAATGCCGATCCCACCATCGTCTCCGAACTGTCCGAGTTAATCGCCGATTTCTTTAGACTTAGTTGTACAAGTACCTGTCTTGAGCGGCTGTTGTTTTTCATGTGCGGCTAGAACCCTGCCTTCTAGAGTATGATCCCGTCTCTCGAAAACGTCTATCAGTGGCACGCATGGTTTCATAAGGCCGTCCTAGCATTTGAGCAGCATATCTCAGTGACCTTCCATCATTAATGAGAGCTACAGCTTGCGTGACCATTTCTGGTGAGAAAGTTATTTTTTCTCTTAAATTGATTTTTTTTTTTTTTTTTTGGTTTGAATGCACTCAACTCAACGTACAGGAAAACACTCGCTCCTCAGCTGAGGACCTGTGGAAGAGATGAACAACATAATCGCAGTTCGGAAGATAACGTGAAAGTAGGAGGCAATAAAACACGATCACGTTTCGAAACGATTCCCTATCGTTGAGAGATCAAAACAATTTCATCCGTCTGGCCAAAAAACAACAAACAATGCCTCTGAATGAGTTCAGACAGTAACCCAGTCGGAAACAAGAGGATATTTGTCGCGACTTCATAAAATCTTTCATTTTAGAGAGTGGGCCAAATTTTTTGCACCTGAATGTAGTTCAATAATAGTTTAAGCTTCATAGAAACAATAGGTTACTGAGGTACAAAATTTAAGAAGATTCCATCCTAAGAAGTTTGGCATCAACCGCACTCTCCAACGATGAATAGTTTTCATTATATGATTTTTTAAAGTTTCGCACACTGGTGACGTCAAAGCAACCCTCCCGCCTGGGCTGGACCCCCCTGCCTACCAGTGTGACGTCACCAGTGCAAACTTAGAATAATCATAGAAAGAAAACAACCCAACGTAGGACAGTGCGGATGGTATCAAATTTCTTAAAATGGAATATATTTCCTTTTAAAAATATAAAATGAATAGGTAAGTGGGTAATGCTCATTGGATCAGTTTTGAAATTTGAGAGCAAAAAAATATTCAACTATCAATTTTAAAGTTAACGCTTTTCTTCTAAATAATAATCTGTCATTCAAACAAAGATTTTGGATTTTAAGCATTTTTTCCAGTTTTCATAGAATTTTTTAGCACACATTAATGAAATGTAAGTTAATTGTCCTTAAATTTTTTAATGCTCTAGTTCATAGTTAGCCCGCTATTTCGAGAAAGGTGTAATTTTGATGACCTCCACCCGAAATTTGGTTTAAAAAACCAAAAAAATGACCCCTGAATTTTTTCAGATGTTTTGCATAACAAAAACCTACGCTGGTAGCTCGACTTTGGTTTTTGAAACACGCTTTTTTTGCCAATATCACACTTTTAAATATAACTTTTACAAACGTCTTTGTAAAATAGTGAAACTTCGAATACTCTTCGTTTTTGGGGTCGCTGAACTCGAATATGCAGTCAAAACAAGTCAACAGCAACAACTATTGACAGTTTGGAATCTCAAAATCAAAATCATGTCAAAAAATGACAATTTTTCAAAATTCATAGTAAAATTTATGAAAATTCGTATTCTTGTTTTTTGAGCCGCTAAACGCAAATTTGCTTTTTTTTGTTGAATTTAAAGAAAATTCTAACAGAAGTACGTAAAAAATACGAATTTTCATAATTTACAATGAATTTTGAAAGATTGACATTTTTTGACATGATTTTGACGATTTTGAGATTCCAAACAGTCAAAAGTTGTAGCTGTCGAGTTTCACAATTTTACTAAGAAGTTTGTAAAAGTTATATTCAAAAGTCTGATATTGGCAAAAAAAAGCGTTTTTCAAAAACCAAAATCGAGCTACCGGCGTAGGTTTTTGTCATGCAAAAATATGAAAAAATTCAGGGGTATTTTTTTTTTGACATTTTAAACAAAATTTCGGGGGGAGGTCATGAAAATTCCAAATTTCTCAAAATTGCGGGCACCCTACTCTTGAGTAGTATACCTGTTACTGTAAAAGCCCGAAGTGGAAAATCCTAGCATTTCCCAATATTGTTGGTGAAAGCCCGAAATTGTGAGAAAACGGGCATTTACGGCTTGACAGTTGGTTAATCTTAGGATTGACTGACCAATTTGGTAAATGCCCAAAAAATCTTGTGTGACTGAGGCATTTCGGACTTTTACCAATTCTCTGTTGCAAATGTGCGGATTTCCCACGACTCGTTGGTAAATGCTACAGAGGCTTGCATGCAGAGGCTTGTATTTCTTTGAAGAAATAAGCCTTCGTATCGCTGTTCGGAAACAATCATTGGTCGGCGGCCAGGGTTTCTAAAAATGCAATTGTTTTAAAAAGTGTTCCACTAGAAAATGCCTCAGCAAGGCAGCAAATATGAAGTGCAACTCTAAGTGCCATAATTCATTACCTTGTTGCAAGGGGGGGGGACAAAATAAAACACTTAAAATTCAAATAACTTGAAAACTAACGGTTTAAACAAAAATACAGAGACGTTTTGTAGGAAATGCCAAGAAAAATTTAAATCTGATGCATTTGCACTCTCAATAAGCCCCGTATAGTAGACACTACGCATGCGCAAAAGTGCGTTTCTCCGAACAATCTGCTTCTACTTCCAAGATTAAATTTCTTATAAATGCTTTTCACAATTCGGTAAAGTTATTCGAGATAATACAGGGTGGCCCTCAAATGTAAATTTGTAATTTCATTGACCGAACTTCAGATTTCCCTGAGAAAAAATATCAAATTCATTTTTTTTTGTTTTCTCGTCGTTTTATTGTACCTTTAAAGCTTCTAAAATGAAAAACGTATAATTTAAAGAAAAAAAAACAGACTACTTATATGTAGTCTACTTATATTTAACATATTCTTTGTCCTCGAAGTGCTCAAATATCATAACAATTTAACCTAAATGTAATACGATAATTTACGAAAATTCACCCATACGATATTAGCTGCATGAGTTTTTATTTAATTTTTATCAATTTGTGACCTGAAGCTATTTGTTGAAGTACGTTTTTCTTTACATGGATTTCTTAGCTCTGGGAATAATTCAAAATTGTCGTCCGACAGCAAAAAATGTGACACTTTTTTTCACCTACTACCAATCGTAGCCAGAGAAAGTATAACTTCCTGATTTCCCATCCCACAAAAATCGTTCGTTGGAAAGTTGCTCTGTGAATTTATAACATATGACTCCACATTCCAATGGGCCAACTTCCCCCTCCTTAACCCTCCTGAGAAGTCCTAGCTTATGTATACAAACTAGTTTTTGGACCCTTACTGGATCAATCCACGACTCTGCTGGGTTTTTTCTCCCTAGTTCAATACTCAATTGATTTTTCTCTCAAATGGTTTACTCTAGGTCAGGGGTGCTCAAACTTGAACTGCTGGCGATCTACCTCAATATTTTTAGACTACTTACGATTGACTCTGAGAGGCTGGAAGTATGTGTGATGCAGGGTTGTCGTACATACACGATACACCCTACCTACCTAGGTAGGGTGTACCGTAGCATATACATTAGCTTTCCGCACAATTTACATTATTTTAGTCAAGGTTTGGGTTAGGTTTACTTAAGTTCTTCTCTACAATATCAATGAAAAAACTCCTAGTTATTCAAAATTGCGAGTTTATTCGTTGTTACAAAACAAAAGAGTTACATATGGTGTTTAAACTCAACTAAGGAGTGATTTTGGATGTTGAAGCGTGGCACTGCATATCCTCAGCATACTTTTCATAAGATGGTGCGTAACCACTGAGTGCCAATCGCAAGCATGATGACATATGATCGTCAGTTAGTCGATTGCGATATTTTGACTTAATTATCTTCATTTCAGAAAATGCAGACTCGCACAAGTAAGTTGACCCAAAACATTGCCGTCAGTTGAAGGGCGATTTGCCTTAGATTCGGATATTTATCTTCAGATATAAAACACCAGAAATTTGTATCAGATGCTGTAGCTTTGAGATGTATATCTGATATAATCTGCACCAACTCATTTTCAACAGAACATGAGTTCATATTAAACTGACTTGCTAGGTACTTCAGTAGCTAATTCCTCAATGTTTTTACATGAAAAAGGATAACTCATAAATGATGCTATATTTGCCAATTTACTGCAATCATAAAAACGCATTTCGAATTGTCCCAAAATATTTGACGATTCAGCCTCATACGTATCATAATTCAACTGAGGAATCCTTGCTTTCAAAGACGGAAAATGTTTCAGATCCTTTCTTTTCAGTTGATCTATCATAAGTACCGCGCGTTCCTTCGATAAAGCCGCCTTTTGCCACAAGCAGTGTTATTACGTAATAAATTTTTGTAGTTTAGTTACCTACTTATTAAAATTTTTTTTCTTCTCAAGATCTACTCAAAAAGCACTCGCGATCGACCGTTTGAGCACCCCTGCTCTAGGTGATGTAGTTACCAGGGAAGCCAATTAATTGAATTATATCCATTCACTTTTTTATAACTCTTTCTTTTAACTTCGATTCTCTTCTTGAGCTCTTGCTTTCTTTCTTAAGACAAAATTTCAGATCGATTTTTAACCCACTTCCCGATATCCAATCGATCTGAAATTTTGCACACGAGTTCATGCTGGCGTACATTTTAATTTATCAAATTTTCGCGAAGAAAAAGTTAGTTATACTATAAATTTTCGAAAATTTGAAATTTAATATGGGAAACCTTACAAGTGTTTATATATATATATATATATATATATATATATATATATACCACTAAATATACTAAATACACGAACTCTCCACTCAATGTTTAAATTACCTGTTCAACGTGATGGTAAATTAGAATGACTACCAAATTTGAATGTTCAACAATGAATACAATCATGTCTTATCTTATATCCCACTAAATATACTATATACTATTGAACATCTGCATAAAATGACAGCGAATCCAGGGTCAATAAAATAATAAATGATTTTCCTAGTGAATTTAATTCAAGTTATTATCAATGTGATTTTGAAACAATGGGATTTTGTTTCAATTTACTGTTGCCAAGAAACTAACAAATATTGAAACAACAATAAAATATTAGGTATCTTCCCTTTAGCTACGTTACAATAATCTATAAAATCATGTGAACATATATTGATCATCGCAACGAAGGAAGTGATGATAAATTCTTTTTTGTGAAACATAACTCTGAAAATATCATCAAAAATCAGACAATTAAGCCGGGAAGCTTCCACAATCATAGACTGTCGGTGTATATATTTAATACCTATTGCCTACTTCCTTGAGCATTTTGTACAATTCATACATTCTGCATACCGAACAAATTTACAATACAGTAAAGTATGCAGTATAAAACATTTTTTTTCAACCAAAAAAAATTAATAATGACATTTTTACGAGAATAAGACGTCCTAAGTAATTTATAGCTGAAAATTTCGTTCAGTGGGTAGGTATATATAAAACTGTACCTATACTTTGATGAGGTCAAAGTTAAAAATATATACGTTTGATAAGTTCTCACATTTTAGCCTTATTGCTGGAACAATCGTTTTTGAGGGATTTCACGTATTTTAAACAAGAGCCCCATTCGTGCCGTTTATACAAACATTGGAGCCGATGTTTGTACAATACTACGATTGTTCAAGGGCTTTTTCAACTGTTGCTAAAAACCTTGATATATTAGATTTGAACGCTGTTTCTAGTGACGCCCCCAATTCGGAACGAAATCTTGTATTTTCCCTCTGAATTAATGCATTACGGAGAGCTTTCCAAAAAAAAAGTATTGTGTGAAAAGTCGGAAATGAAGTGATGAAATTGTGCTGCATTACCGAATGAGCGAATTTTGTTGTTATTGATCGTATCATTCATGTGGAATTGTTTTGAACACTAGAGTGCGGAAATCTTCAACTATAAATGAGATGGTTAACAACTTTTCCTAAATAATATTCAGCTTTTAAACATACATTTTTTGGGTATTTGAATTTTTTTATCGATTTTTTAAAAAGTTTTCATCATAAATTTTTTAATGTTCTAGTTCACAGTAGAAATAATTTTTATATATAAGTAATATTTTGCTTTAAAAAAATATAAAGATTTTTAGCCATTTTATGTTGCAATTTGTGATTTTTCCAGTACATTTTTTGAACTTTGAGAAATTTAGTGTGAACAAAAAGTTCTGTCAAACGAACCCATCCTTTCTTTTGGAATATATGATTTTTTTTAAAGAGAATTTTCCATTTTTTTTTTTTTTTTTTTTCTTCTCGAATTTTTTAATTTCAATCGTAAGTAGAGTTTGTTATTGTATGAAATAACACACACACACACACACTCACTCACGCACGCAGGCGCACGCGCGCACACACACGCACACACAAATATAAATTCCTAGTCATAGTTTGTAACAGCCTGTTATATGTGTTTTTTTAGAAACGAAGACGCCTGAGGATGACATGTTTATGTCGAAAGCTTGCGATAAATAAACTCTGAGAAGAACTTTTCTACTTATATCCGTCCACACCCTGACAACCCCATTGGCCATAAAAGCCTGACGGATGAACCACGAATCAATCAAATATAAATTTGGGAAATTTTTGTTTTACCAAGTTTTACCAACTCCCTAACTTGTGGGTTCTTACAAACGGTCTTAAAGTAAAGATAAAAATCGATGGCCTCTTTCCTGGGTTCCTGAACGTCCGCGAGGTCACCAGGAAAACTTACGGAGCACAATCCCTGAAATTACGAGTTTTAATGAAATCGGGGGAATATTCAGGCCATCCCTGAGAATTTCGTGAATGGAAATTGAGAGTTTATAAGGCCTGTTGTATGAATTCATGGACCCGGAAAAAACAATCCATGAGGAAAAAAATGGGTTTTTGTTTCCAAAAGTTATCACAAGGCTTCCGCAACATCTAGAAAGGGACACCCAAGACAAGAGAAATTCCGTGCAGAATGACTTTACGCGCAAACTTTTCTCTAAAATGGTGCAATTAGAAGTAATTTTGTTGATGCATTTTTTTATATTTCACATTCAAGGGGACCCAGAGGTCGATTTTGGGATCGGAGGGTCATTTTCATTTTTTTATGTTTTCTTTCTAAACAGATTAACTTCTTCCACCGAAAAATCGCTCATAGGATCCACTTTTTTTAAATTTTCGTTTAAAAAATGGATGAATAGCTTCATTTGGTGCAACAACAAAAATTGGGTAAAACTAGATAAAAAATGCCATAATAACCCACGTTCCTCCACTTTAAAACAACTTTTTTTCAACTTTGGACCAAATTTTCGCATTCAGCGTCAAATTTCCTATACTCCTAGTGCACATTTATAATCAAACATGATAAAAAGTCCAGTCATGCAGCATGACCCCATGAGCGAATTTTTGATGAAATCTTCGACATTTCAGTCGCTATTGATCGTGTAGAGAAATTTTAGTTTATGATTTTGGGTCTGCGTGCTAGTACGTACATAAATAGAACTTCTTCATAATTTCATGGCTGATATTTTCTAAGCCACAGACAGTATTAAAGCTACATCAAGTCCTAAAACAGTTGAGCGTAAAACATTAAAGAGAGCGACCGAGAGAATCGGAGGACGGAATATTTCACAGAGTAAACTCATCAGTTGTGATTACATTTTTTTTTTTTTTTTTTTTTTAACAAGCACCTACTACCTACGTTTTAAACAGCATGGTTCTAGGATTGGTTATACAGGGATACTTCCAACGAACTTGAACTTTCATTTTGTGTCCTTAACATTTTAAAATTTGTTTGAAGTTTCTAGCACAATTCTACGGACAGTTATCGTCTGGAATGACACATACATACATATACTTATATACATACATAAAAAAATTCGTTAAACGTCAGAATATGATTCAGAATAGCCTGAAATAGATTTCTGCATAACATTTTTTCGAAAATTCATACTCTACAAATTTCGAGGCTGACTACTAAGGGATCGCAATTGCATTTCAAACATTGAAAATTTGAAGAAAATAAAAGTTCTGAAAATATTTGTACGTAAACTGCATTTCTAAAAAACATGCTGGAAGCTCTCTAATTTCAGGAAAACTTGCAAATTTAATCAGGTTTCTAATGGTATAGTCAACTTTGAGATTCCTTATCGATTTCATGGAGAAATTCAAGTTTGTATGCGAAAAAACAGTAGACGCCTACAAAAATACGGTGTGCAGAATAGGTCTTGTGCTTTCTCAGATGAGGCAAGAGTAGTTAGGTCTCACAATATCGTCCTTGTTGATAATTAAAATCTCACGGATGTTCAAGTGTTTTGCCTCTTTATTTAATGGAACCTTCATTTGAGTTTTGCTGATTATAAAGAAAACTAAATTCCGTTTGCGATTCATTTTTTGAATTGAAATTCAGGAAAACGACGAAGATTTCATTTTGCCCTGCTATCCTTGAGATTCAAAACGGAAGTTAGTGAAAAACGTTGTCTATTTCCACGAAAATAAAGAGTTACACTGTTAAATCGATTTCGACGGTTAGGCCATCATCAGTAACAAACAATAACTTTTATTATTTGTTACTGGTTGTACTGGTTTTGTTTGTTACTGGTGTTACTGGTTGTAACAATAACCGGTTATTGTTTTGTTACTGATGATGGCCTAACCGTCGAAATCGATTCAACAGTGTAACTCTTTATTTTTCGTGGAAATAGACAACGTTTTGAAATGGATTTCCACAACTTCGTCGCGAGTGATTTAGTTCGTATCCTTGAGATTATCAGTCTGAATCATATCTGCTACAATAGCAAACACAAGAACATTGAGAATCCCTTTAATTTTCTCCATGAAATCGATAAGGAACCGCAAAGTTGACTATGCCATTACAAAGCTGATTAAATTTGCAAGTTTTCCTGACATTTGAGAGCTTCCAGTACGTTTTTAAACGAATTTTCGTAGAAAATGAAGCTACTGCAATGACTCGGAAATTTTCAAAATCAAAGTTGTTGAATAATTTCTTCATTGAAATCCATTTTGTGATATTCTGAAACGAATCCTGGAGTTTAACAATTTTTCATATATATATGAAATATATATATATATATATATATATATATATATATATATATATATATTATATATATATATATATATATATATATATATATATATATCGTACGTTTAGTGAATCCCGGTACTGGCATTATATTATGATTATTTGGTGACCGACACCATAAAAATCGGTGACTTCTATGTTTAAATCCGTGACTTTCGGAAATATCCGTGACTTTTCCGGGAATACGTGACCTGTAGACACCCTGTTATTACTGTTTACGCCCAGGATGTCAAGAGAGGAAGTCACCCAACTGGTTTTCGACATGAATAGGAACATCTTATCGCTGGGAGTTTTTCTAACAATTCTGTTACCCAAAACGTTACACCGCGTTTTCTAATGATTTTCACCAACAACCAACGCGTTTCTTGGGAAAAGTAACTCCTGTGGTTTTCATCGCACGAGAATCGTTCTCTATTCCTTGAAAAGCTCTCGCCAACAATCTGAGGCATGAGCGTGGTTGTTTAAATAATTGTTTAATACATGTGATCCTTCTTAATTAATTATATAAATTACATTATTGCAATCAATATTGGGACTTTCTAGTTTGAATCGACATATTTTCATGATGGAATGCTTATCCCAGTAAGGGGGAAGTTAACAATTCTTAATATTTTTTAATTTTTAATTTTCGCTGACAAAAAATATCGAGTTAAAAAATTTTTTTTTTGTTTTCTCGTTATTTTATTGTAACTTAAATGCTTCTAAAACGAAAATCGTATAATTTAAAGAAGGAAAAAAAAAGTTCCAGTCATGCAGCATGATCGTATGAGCGAATTTTCATAAACTATCTATCGTACTATAGTACGTTAAATTGCATTGAAATTGGAGCAATTTTAGTTGACAGAAATGGTTAAAAACCAATTTTATGGCAAACTTATTCTAAATAAAATTCCAAACTTATTCTAAATAAAATTCCACTGATTCAAAAGGGATTTTTGATTTTAAAATTTTTTTTGAAGTTTTTATAGATATTTTAGCAAATTTTAATGACATTCAAGTACGTTTTTCACCATAATTTTGAGCAAAAATGGTTAATGTCCTAGTTAATCGTTGAAAATTTAGTTTGAGTAAAATTCTGCAAAAAATAGAAATTTAACGATTTTTGGCCGTTTTTAGCCATTTTTAGTGATTTTTTGGGTACATTTTTCGAAATTTGACCATTTAATGTGCTCAAAAATTGTTGTCCAACGAAGTCATCTTTCTTTGAAATGCTTGATTTTTTGGCGAAAGGACGAAGTTTTTATCTCAATTCTATCGAGAGTTATCGTCTGGAATGACACACACACACACACACACACACACATATATATATATATATATATACATATTCAAACAATTTTTGAGGAAAAACAACAATTGACAACATGAAACTAATTTTTATATTTCGGCTTATGCCTTTTTCAAACTACGAGAAAAGAATTTTGATTTTTGTTAATTGGTGAGAAATTCTTGCCATGGAGAAGCGTGGTTGCCCAGTTAACGTCTGATATTCAACCCTGGAGGATCATACACGCCCAAAACATTCGAGTGAGCTCTCTGAATGAACCAGCATTAATTTATTTTCTGTGGGCCCCACTTTTTTCAATACCTTCATACCATAGCAATCATCAAATGTAGCATCATGCGACGAGGCATGGCGGCTTAATGGCAAATCTTCTTTTTTCATTACTACCGATGCTCTATGGCTATTAACCCTCAAATTAAGTGCTGTCTCCGCTTTTCCTACGTAGAAGGCAGGGCATTGTTTGCACAACAACTGATATACACACATAGGCGTCTGGCAATATATGTACATATATATATATATATATATATACATATGAAAAAGCGTTAAAATCCAGGAATCGTTTCAGAATGCCTCAAAACAGATTTCGATGAAGAACATTTTTGAAAATTTTTATTTTAAAATTTTTGGAGCCATTGCAATAGCTTTATTTTCTAAGAAAATTCGCTAAAACAGACTACTCATATGTAGTCTGCTTATATTTAACAATTTCAGTGCCCTCGAAGTGCTCAAATATCATAACAATTTAATCTAAATGTAATAAAATAATTTACGAAAATTCACCCATACGATCATGCTGCATGACTTTTTATTTATTATTTTATGGTCTCTCAATTCGTGATCTGAAACTATTTGTTGACGTACATTTTCCTCATATGGATTCCTTAGCTCTGGGGATAATTCAAAATTTTCGCCCGACAGCAAAAAATGTCACGCTTTTTTTTCACCTACTACCAATCGCTGTCAGAGAGAGTATAACTTCCTGATTTCCCATCCCTCAAAAATCGTTCGTTGGAAAGTTGCTCTGTGAATTTATACACATGACTCCACATTCGAATGGGCCAACTTCCCCCTCCTGAGCCAATTTCGCCAATTTCTATTAGTCCATAATACTCCTATCCATAGTACTAGAACTCCGAATACATTTAATGTACCACAAAAAAACAATACCCTAAGATTGTTACAAGCGCCGTATCGTGGACCAATTTTATTAAATCAATTATCGTATCATTTATTAGAACCGCCATTCACAGCTAAGAATAAAGTTAGAATAAAGACTTGGGTAGTGGAAAATATTATTTAACTATTAATATACATTGTAATTTGAACAATTTGTACTTTATTTTGTACTGTTAGTATTATAAGTGTTTTATATTATTATTATTAGACTGGACACATGAATTTATTATAAATTTTTACTTTATTACGAATATGCCCACGCACAAGATTTTCATTTGTGGGTTTATGAGATGGATTTAATTATTCAAAGTTTATCTGTTATTTTGTTTCAAATTTTATACATGTCCTGATCTATTTTGTATCATATTATTTTATTCTTCACAAATATACGCATTTTTAAAATTGAATTGAATTGATTGAGAGATCCTAGCTTATGTATACAAACTAGTTTTGGGACTCTTACTGGATCAATCCACGACTCTGCTGGGTTTTAGCGAATTTTTGAAGAAAATTAAGCTATTGCTCTCGCCTCAAAATTTGTAGAATGTGAATTTTTGAAAAAAAAATTATGCAGAAATCCGTTTCAGGCTATTCTGAATCATATTCTGAAGTTTAACGCATTTTTATATGTATGTATGTATGTATATATGTATGTGTCATTCCAGACGATAACTGTCCGTAGAATTGTGCTAGAACTTCAAACAAATTTTAAAATGTTAAGGGCACAAAACGAAAGTTCAAGTTCGTTGGCCAGCTTGATCGGATTACATCTTCGGGTTGAAATTTTCAAAAACGTAGTCAAAAATTTCAATAGCCTGTTTTTTGCGATTTGTTGTGCGAAATAATTTTTTCAGCATACTAACATGTGGTATATTCGGAATCAGCGTAAAATTTCCTATAAGAATATGTATCAAGTTTTCGAAAATTCCAAAGTTGAAAAATCAGTCAAAAATCGAAATAATGCCGTTCGCTAGTTGTAAAAATCGGTAATATTTGCATGAAACATTGTCCAAAACTACTCTTATGGAAGTATCCCTGTATAACCAATCCTAGAACCATGCTGTTTAAAACGTAGGTAGTAGGTGCTTGTTAAAAAAAAAAAAAAAAAAAAAAAAATGTAATCACAATAATCACAACTGATGAGTTTACTCTGTGAAATATTCCGTCCTCCGATTCTCTCGGTCGCTCTCTTTAATGTTTTACGCTCAACTGTTTTAGGACTTGATGTAGCTTTAATACTGACTGTGGCTTAGAAAATATCAGCCATGAAATTATGAAGAAGTTCTATTTATGTACGTACTAGCACGCAGACCCAAGGCCTCGCTCCGCTCGGCCGTCAACAGCGACTGAAATGTCGAAGATTTCTTCAAAAATTCGCTCATGGGGTCATGCTGCATGACTGGACTTTTTTATGTGCGTGTAGCGTTGTTACTTTTGAACAGTTTAACCACAATTCTTGATAATTATTTTTGTCATTCGTATAACTCACCTATGAAATAATATTGTGCCTAGTATGATAAAGTACGCTACTGAAGTTTGATTGTTTAGGAGTTAAATATACTTTAAAACGCTTTTAATTATGACACAAGTTTTCATCAAAAAAAATTCCTGGTGGTTTTGGCAAAATTCTCTGACATTTCCCAACGCAAAGAATTCCCTGACCATTCCAGGTTTTCCCTGACTTTTACAGTTGTGGGCCACGCTGCTATAATACAGGGTGATTCCCTCGCAGATGCAAAAAAAAAAAAAAAAAAAAAAAAAAAAAAAAAAAAAAAAAAAAATTGGGTGAAACTACATCAAAAATGGAGTAAAATGCCGCCAACTGCATATTTTTATCTCAATCCGTTCTCGAGATATGATTTTTTAAAGGTTTTTTCAGGAAAACCGTGTTTTTTTCCTTTTAAACTCAAATTTCTCCACTTCACTTCATGCAATTTTAACTTTTGACCACAGTTTCGGAATCAGCATTAAATTTACTATAAGAATAGTGTACTTGGGTTCTTAAAAAGTACCATCCAAACGCCCTCACATCAGCTCAAACATTGACGATTTGAAAAAATAATATTTCTGAAAATCTTTAAAACTTTACTACTCTTTTAAAAAGAATCCTGGAAACTGGCAAATCTCATGAAAACTGCTTCGTCTAATACTCTTTCCAACGGTATAATCAAGTTTACTTTTATTTTGTTATTTAGTGGAGAAAATTATGTTTTAATGTTAAAAAATGTGGGTTTTTCAATGAAATTGTTGGTTTTCTCGAAAGATGACCCTCCATGAACCTACGAGTATGGGGTCGGTTTCTATGTATTTTTTCACGCTGTATCGAATGGTAACATTTGTAGATCTCTCCAACTCCGTTATAACCGAGTTTTACACTTAAAATCGCAAATGTTTAGTTTGTTAGTTACGTTTTAGTGTGTGTGTGTGTTATGGGGTAAAACTAGTTGATTAAAGTGTAAAACTCGATTATAACGTAGTTGAGAGATCTGCAAGAGTTTCCATTTGATCCAGCGAGAAAAAATACATAGAAACCGACCCCATACTCGTTGGTTCATGGAGGGTCATCTTTCGAGAAAACCAACAATTTCATTGAAAAACCCACATTTTTTAACATTAAAACATTATTTTCTCCCCTAAATAACAAAATAAAAGTAAAATTGATAATACCGTTGGAAATCATATTAGAAAGCAGTTTTCATGAGATTTGCCAGTTTCCAGGATTCTTTTTAAGAGTAGTAAAGTTTTAAAGATTTCAGAAATATTATTTTTTCAAAATCGTCAATGTTTGAGCTGATGTGAGGGTCTTCGGATGGTACTTTTTAAGAACCCAAGTACACTATTCTTATAAGAAATTTAATGCTGATACCGAAAATGAGGTTGAAAGTTAAAATTAAATGAGGCAAAGTGGAGAAATCCGAGTTTAAAATGAAAAAACACGGTATTCCTGAAAAAAACCTTTAAAAAATCATATCTCGAGTACGGATTG